>BTHU01000016.1:54341032-55639366 GCA_036184795.1 Tokudaia tokunoshimensis
TAATACATGGGTGCTGATGTTCATAGTTCTCTCCTTTTCATCTTAAAATTCATTTTTATGCTTAATTAAAATATAATTTCATCATCCCTATCTCCTCCTCCTAACACTTAGATGTATAGGCCTCCAATTCCATCCCGGATCCATGGACTTCTTCAACCATTGTCGTAACACATCCATATAAATGAATAAATAGACGTATATAGACTACTTGGTCATTTAGTACTGTCTGCATATTTAGGCTTCTATGCATTTCAACTTTGGATTATGTAAGCAGAGAGCTTACTCTGCAGAAAGAATCATTTTCTAGCTCCCCGTTGTTGTTTGTTGCTTGTTCCATTTAGCGATTTGTCCCCCAAAAGTTCCTGTGTCTACTTGAATGGGAACTGGTGTTGAATTCTTCAGGCCATTTTAAGTAGTTCCATTTTGGGGGATTTCATGTGTAGGGCCTCCCTGGAAAGCTGAAAGGTACAATCTCATAGCAGGCTTCCTGATTCTCTAGTTCTTGCAGTCTTTCTGCCCACTCTTCTGTGATATTCCCTGATTCTTACCTGTGCAGGCTGTATTCACAAAGTATCATCTGAAGCGAGGCACTCAGCAGAGAGGATTTATCTTTACTTTTACTATTTGTAACTTTCTGTGATGGTTTATTTCTAATGTAGAAGAAGTTTATTTGATAAGAGGTGAAGTCAATACTTCTCTGGGGTTATAAGTACTTGAAATTTCACTAAGCATTATACTGGGAATAATGTTTTAATGTTTAGGGAATTGACTTTAGTAAATTCTGAGACCCGTGACTTCACCAGCTATGTATACTTAGCTAGGTCTACAGTGTAAAGCCTGATTCAATTTCTGCTAAGTGGATCTTTGCCAAGATGTAAATAACACTGATGTGTCTCTCTTTCATTCAGAACTCAGCCTCTGAAATGCTGTTATCAACACTCAGAGTAAATCCTACAAACAATTAAACCCAATTAAGAAAAGTCTTCACAGGCATGCCCAAAATGCAGATTAATCCAGAGAATTCCTCACTGTGACTCATTTCTGAGTGCTTCAATACTCTCTCAAGTTCACAAAAGTAAACAAGCAAGAAAAGACATTAAAAATAGTATAGGAGAGAAAAAGACAGATCTAACAGCTATCATGCTGATCATGCTAGATATTTTTGGCTAAATCAACATTTCTAAAGCTCTGGTATGAGAACATTTATAAATGAGAAGCATGATAAAGCTTGTTTTCCATAGGAGACATATTATTAATATTTTGTCAAAACAAATATTCATTTTGAAAATATTAAAAAGGAAGTACTGAATGCATTTTGGCAATAAGTTAATTTCATTTTATCAGAAAAGTTTAAGAACTGTTACTTGTATATCTGTCTCAACTCATCATTTGAGTTGAACAAGAGGTCTTAAAGCATATTCATGCTACATTCTCAAGTTCCTGTCCAAGTATTTTCACCAGGTTTCTTTTTCTTTACTTTTGAATGAATGATGTTCTGTGTACTTTAGAATTCAGTCACAAAAGTCAATATTATTAATGAATTAAAAATGTGAAATATCCACAATATTGAGGTTATATTTAGAAAAACTAAAATAATGACTCCTGAATATATTTACAGTGTAAAAAATGCTATTGGTTGCAGAAATAGCTGTTTGTAAAGACACTTTCAATTTTTTTAATATAATATATACATTGAGAAAATTAAAATCTGAACATCTACTTTCACATGAAAACATGTTTCATGATATTTAAATCATCAACTATTAGTTAAATATAAAATAAAAATACCAGGAGAAATAATAACGAAGTTAAAAATTAGGCCTGTGAAAACAACTGCTGTTTTAATAAATGTAAGCATAATAAAGGACAACACAGAAAGTTTATGGCAGTAAACACTAGGTCATACAACTGTTTAACCATATCAAAATCAGTAATGTTAGGGTTCTTTTGTCTTTCTTGATCATTTTTCTAGAGACTCATCATATAGATGAAATGATGGACTGAGGATTGGAGTTACAGTATGCCACCTCTGAAGGTATTTAGGTCTAGAAGCAACATAAATGTAGTTTTGCTTCTAAAAGTCATACTTTCATTTGCATTCACTAACATGCATACAAACATATATAGTTATATTTATGCATGCATACATATACATAAACATACATATATATTTAATCAAAAATTATCTTGACAGTGACTATACATAATAGAAAAATAAAGATGAAAAAAGAGCAAAAGAGATATCATAAAATTATATTTTAATATTTCTTACAGAAATTATTTTTAAAAAATATTTTTCCAGCTTCTGGAATAAGGCTGCTATGAACATAGTGGAGCTCATAGCAGCCTTATTTATAATAGCCAGAAGCTGGAAAGAACCCAGATGTCCCTCAACGGAGGAATGGATTCAGAAGATGTGGTATATCTACAAAATGGAATACTACTCTGCAATTAAAAACAATGAATTCACGAAATTCCTAGGCAAATGATCAGAACTTGAAAATATCATCCTTAGTGAGGTAACCCAATCACAAAAGAACACACATGGTATTCAGTCACTGATAAGGGGATATTAACCCTGAATCTCGGAATACCCTAGACACAATTCACATATCAATAGATTTCTAAGAAGATGGAAGGAGAGACCCCTGGTCCTGGAAAGACTGGATGTAGGGGAACGCCAGGACAGAGAAACGAGAGGGGGTTGAATGGAGAAAAGAGGGAGGGAAGGGGGCTTATGGGACTTTCGGGGAGGGAGGAAACGGGAAAGGGGAAATGATTTGGAATGTAAATTAAAAAAAAATAAAATTAAAAAAAAATATTTTTATTAATTATTTTTATACACTGCAAATTTTATTCCCCACCTGCCAGCCCCTGTTCACCCTCCGACTGTTCCACATCCCTTACCTCCTCTCCTCTCCTCCCCACCAATCTCCATGTGGATGTTCTCAGAACTATCCTCTGAACCTGACCTCTAAACTCCCTGGGGTCTTCAGTCTCTTGAGGGTTGGGTGTGTCATCTCTGAATGAACACAGACCCAGCAGTCCTCTATCATACATGTATTAGGGTCCTCACCATCCTCTCTTCCTCCCAAGTCCCTCCCACCTTCAACCTCCCATGATTATTTTGTTCCCCCTTCTAAGCAGGACTGATATACCCACATTTTGGTATTCCATTTTCTTGACTTTCATATGGTCTGTAAGTTGAATCATGGGTATTTTGATGTTTTTTCCTAATATCCACTTATCAGTGAGTACATACCATATGTGTTCTTTAGTGACTGTGTTGCCTCATTCAGTATGTATTTTTCTAGTTTCATCCATTTCCCTGCGCAGTTCATGAAATCATTGTTTTTAAGGCTGAGTAGTCCTTCATTGTGTAAATGTACCACATTTTCTATATCCATTCCTCTGTTGAGGGACATCTGGGGTTCTTTCCAGCTTCTGACTATAATAAGTAAGTCTGATATGAATGTACTGGAGCATGTGTCCTTGTTAGATGTTGGAGCATCTTTTGGGTAAATGACCAAGGGTGGTATAGCTGGATCTTCAGGTAGTACTATGTCCAGTCTTCTGAGGAACGGCCAGACTAATTTCCAGAGTGGTTTTACCAGCTTGCAATCCCAACAGCAATGGAGAAGTGTTCTTCTTTCTCCATATCCTTGTCAGCATCTGTTGTCACCGGGGTTTTTTTTATCTTAGCCATTCTGACTGGTGTGAGCTGGGTTCTCAGGGTCATTTTGATTTACATGATATGTATTCAATATTTTAACAATTTCTAGGTATATTGCAGCTAGTTTTAAGATAATTCTTGAAGGTATTTTTAAATTAACACAGATTTTAATATTTATAGTATATGTTATTCCACAGAGTGTTAACTTTCTACACCAAAGCATACACTGTATTGTTCATATATTTGAACTCTTGATGAATTAGAATACTGAAAATTGATTTTTATTTTTGTAAAATGATTAGTTGATTGGTTTATGTTCTTTTCTATTTAACATTTATTAATTTCTCTGTGTCCAATAAAGCACAGAAGAGTCATTCCCATATAGAAATTACATTAACATTAGTTGAATAAAATTTTTATCATATTATAAAATTACAAGAATGGTTACATATTTGACATGTATTATTATTTCATAGATGCTATATGCATAATTTTTACATATTGGAAATATTCATGAAAAAAGTATGCAGAGTATTGGTATTCTTGATATTTTGATATTTATGATAGGGGAAATAAGATGCTGATTAATATGAATTTTCCAAAGTCCTGTGTTAGGAATGGCAGCACTGCAATTTTAGTGAATTCCCATAGCCAAGTTCAGAGTCTGGATGCATAAAGGAAACACTACTTACAACCTTATTCATGTATGTTGAAAATATAAATATACAAGGGTGTGTTTGTTGAGTCTTAGCTGCTGGTGCGTATAGGAAGATATTTTAAGAAATATTTAGCCTGAACTGAGAGAGTTCAGCAGCTAAGGGTATTACTGCTCCTAGATAGGATTTATTTCTCAGTACCCATATCTGTATTGCTGGCAATTTAAGTTACAGGGTCACTCACACCCTCTTTCAACCTCCACTGACATCAATTGTTACATGCATAAACACATATACATAATCAACAACATAAATAAATCATTATAAATACTTAGAAGTAAGATCATTTATTGATTGTCTATTGATGTTTCTTGGAATTAATTTTTAGGAGATAATTATTTTAAATTCCACTGAAATATTTCTGAGTAACAGTATGCTGAATATTGTCTGGCAAATAAGTTTTCTAAATTGAAAATAATGTATTTTTATTAGATATGACTGAAATTATGAATAACCATATATAGTTGTGATATATAATATAAATATTGAAAAATTATATTACTGTAAATTAAACTATTTTTTAAAATATATTTTTTTCATTTTAGATTTAAATGGATGTCATACTTTTCTCATAATTTTCTTAATTTCCTCTTTAATGTATCAATACATTTCTAATTTTCCCCTCATTTTCATCATTTAAAATTTCACATTCTCTTCATACTTTATTATGTCTATTTTTAAGTTCTTTTCACTGACATAAAAAAATAGCAAAAATGAAAATAGGCCTAGAGCAATATTTTTTCAAATGATGCTAGTTAGATTCTAGTATCCTCATGGTGCTTAACAGATATCTGTATCTACAGTTTCAGAGGCCCCCATCCCTTCTTTTGGCCTCTCAGAGATTTATATAGTTGTTGCCTGGTTATGCATGCAGACTAAACATGTTTTACCAATAAAAATAAGTTCTTTTATCAAGTGGTCATTCCTGAAACCATAACACTTAATGAGGAAAGACTGAAAAGCTTCAAATCTAGCCAAAACACAACAGAAAACATGGCAATGCTGAGAATGGCAGAAATAGTCTTCCCAAGAAAAGGGCCTTGATTGGTTATTAAATATCAAGTGGCCATCCCTATTTACAGGCAACTTTACAGTCTGAGAAAACTCTACACTATATTAGAAATATATTATTTACATATATTTATAACAATGTAAAAGATAAGTAGGCTATTTGTTGAAGAGAGAAACAGAGGTGTATGACAAAGTTTCAGGAATGATACGTAAGGGGAAATGATGTAAGTAGAGTATAAATTTTAAAACATTTTAAAAATTAACCAATAAAGTGATGTTATTAGTAAATCAATATTATTGAGTGTACTTATGGAAGCTCTCCAAACATGTTCTTTTCTCATCATCCTTCTTCCATTTTACTTTTTATGACATCAATTTTTGTTTTGGGAATACAGGGAAAATTATAAACTTCAGGTTGCCTTGATCTCACTTTACAGACTCAATATTTCTGGAACTCAAGACTCTCCCTATTTCCCTTTTATCAGAACATCGTGCTAACTCTTGTCATTTGCAATCCATCTAAATACTTAGCTATCATCCAACTTTTCTGCTTAAAGATGATATTTTTAAGATATAGTCAGCTGGTGCCATACAAGTTGGAAGATAGAAGCCACACTCTGTTAGGCTCAATAAAAATATTATTGAACATATTCCAAAAATGTTTATAAAAATATTCAAATTTTAAGTGCCATTGAAATGGATGTGTGTGAGTTTAAGTCCATCCTTCCCTAAAGAGCGAGCTTCAGGCCAGGCAGAGCTAGATAGAGAGACTAGTTCTCAAAATTATAAATAAACACATGGTATTGTAAATCAATCCTGTAGTACTGTCTTACAATAATCATGCATCTATTAAGACATAAAATTTATTAATTGCACTCTTTTCACTTTTGTCAATATAGCTTCATATCTATAATTTTATCTTTATTTTTCTATCTGTCTTTCTATCTGTCTATTATATATTTCTCAACTTTTTCTTTGACATATTATATGTAGAATATATGCTAACTTTATAATATATACTTTCATACAACGATTTTTAATTATCTGAAAAAACATTATGTTAAAGTTCATTGCTTGCATATCTTACTTTGAATGCTGAATGTTTAAGAATTAACTAAAGTTATTTAGTTTTATTTCATTGCTTAAAACATGGAATAATGTCCTTATGGGAAAAACCATGTTTCAAATATTATTCTTTTTGCTCTGATATTTTAATGTGTTTGTATTATGAATTTTGGGTCTGTTTATTTCTCTACTACTCTCCTTGTTGCCCTCTTTCACCCAAGAAGAACTCTTCCTAAAACAATCTGAATGTTTATATGGAAGCAGAATTAGAGCAGATATTTAAGATGATCTGGAGTTAATAGAATACTGCTGGAACTATCCTTCTACCCAATCTCTAGTTATATTAGCTTTGTGACTTCCAATTTTAATGCTATTGTCTCTCCCCATCTTGTAAATACCATGCAATTGCCATAAGATGAGAAATACAAGACATTGTCTGACAAAAATACCAAGATATAAGTCCATGGAGCTACCACACAACTTTCGTTAAAAAAAAAAATTAGCCAAGACCACACAGTAGATAAAAGCTTGTTCTACAAAATTTTAGAAAAATTGAAAATCTATATGTAAAAGATCAAAACTAGATCTATGTCTCTGATCATTCACAAAATTATCTCCAAATGAATCAGAGGCCTCCATTAAAATTTTTAAAAGCATAGACTTAATATGTTTCCACCTTTAATCTATTTATTATTTTATCTATTTATATCTAACATTTTAAAAAGAAATGTAGCTCTTTACATTGGTACTATGTAACTTATATTAAAATATGATTAAAAACTACAGATTGATTAAACTTATGAACAACATAAAAGTACATGTTTTATTTAGAACATATTTATAAAATATTATTCTTTTAGAAACATGCAAATAACATATATACATTCTTTTACAAACATGAAAACATGTACATGTATATATATTTAACACATCTCAACAACTAGCATCAACACTTTCTTAATGGTTATTTCCTTTTGCATTTTCCACAATTAATGAAGTCTAGAGCTGTATTCAAATGACTTTATTTTATTCTTTTTGTAACTAATATTTTTATTGAATTTTGTTAATGAATTGATGCAATTTTGTTGTTGAACGTGGAACTAATATGTATTATATTATATTTGAATATATAAATCCTGTAACCAAAGACAGAGAACATAGAACAACATCATTAAATCAAAAATGTCATAACTTTATCTATATTGTGTGCATCAGTGTGTGTTCTTGTAAATTAGCCTCCCATACTTCTCTGCGTTGAGAAGTTAAGTGTATTTTAGGCATTATTTTTAGAAGTGTGAAGTGTGGTTGATTTCTATTTTGAAATCAAATATGAAAAGTTTTTCCCAGAAAAAAATGAATTTATATTCAAATACATGCAAAACTTTTAAGCCATTTATATTATAGGCAAATATATTTTGGAAGATTAACATACTTCTTTTATGTATAATGAAGAACATCAAGCCTAAATTTTCTAAATATATCTTCAAAAAACAAAAGATTCATACATTTGATCTCCCTAGTATCTAAAATCTGGAATATATCTCATTAGCTAAGTTAGAAAAAGTTATGAAATTTTTAGCACATACTTGGTTATTTGTAATCATTAATATTGTAACTTGACTTCTTTCTTTGACATATTGCATTGATCAGGAAATATCTATTTGTATCTTTTATTTATATTCACTACATATCTATTCCAAACATAAATTGTAATGGGAATATGAATCAGCACCATTTATGTCATTATAAATTAAAGTACCAAATTTACTATGTTCTTTATTCTCAGTGTGTGTTATAATAAAGGCATGATGTTTTTATAGTTTTATAGTTAATCAACAAGACATGTGATTTCTTAAAATACTAGATATGATCTTCCAAAAATCTATCAGTTGAAATTAATCTGATTATTTGGTACTTAGAAATTGTATCATTATTTCACTCAATATAAAAGCAAACACATCTAAAAAACAATGATTTGTGTACTTCTGAAACATTTCCTATCCATCTATATTTATTTATTTTATTTCCATTTCTAAGGATATTGATATCACTCCACTAATTCCTTACTCTATATATAAACTCTGTGATTATATGGACTGTAACCTGCTTAACAAAGACTTTACAGCTAACATCTACATGTGAGGAATTATATACTATATTCATCATTTTGTTTCTGAGTTACCTCACTCAGAATGATTTTTTTCTAGCTTTATTCACTTTCCTGTGAATTTCATAATTTATCTTACACTAGTTAAACAATATTCCATTTTTTAAATGTACTGCATCGTTTTCATCTATGTATCCATTGGCAGACATGTAGACTGTTTCTATTTTCTGCCTGTTATGAATAGACAAGCATTAAGCATAGCTGAGTAATTATCTCAGTTGTAGGATGAAGAAACCTTTGAATATAGGCCCAAGAGTGATCTAGCTGGAGGGAATGAAGTGAGAGAGAGACAGATAAAACTAAGGGCCACTGTGGGAGTCATATGAAAACCTAATAGAGTAAAAGCTTCCTAAAAATGAAACAAAATTGCTTAAAAAAAATCAAAATGAAATTACCAAATAACTTGGGAGATAATATCCAAATGAGACATATCTTGTCACCAAATAAAATCTCCAGTTCCCAAACTAAGTTACATTTAATTGAGTTGTTAGTCAAAGGGGCTCCATGGGAACTCCAAACAACTAGGTTATTACGAAAGCAATTCATAAAGGCACCGTTTCAGAAACAACACCTACACAATCCAATAAACTCTGATAGGTCAAGAGACACCTACCTAGAGACCTGATCCCTACCAACTAGTGTCCATGGCAATAAAATTATTTTTCAAACTATAAAAGAAGAAATGTAACCACCACCCAGGTACAAACTCTTTAACCTATACAGGTAACCTACCCACAAAATGCACAGGTGCAACAGTAGCACAAATCTCACTAGAGTAACCAACCAACATCTGATTGGACATAGTAAACACTTCATTAGATTGGACCCTTCCCTAATACTAATATTGTATTAATATTGAACCTGAGACTGTAGCTCAGGGACCTAGGGAAAAGCCCCTACTGGTCTGTTACTGGAAGGTAGAAATACAATGACTCTTAATGATATTCTGCTATACTTACAGATCAGTGCTTTGCTTAGCCATCATCATCATTGAAGCTTCTTCTTGCAGAAGAAAGGAACAAATACAGAAACCCACAGATGGATATTGTATACTGAGTAAGAGACCTTGCTATATACTCTGTCATTAATGAAATATCTACATTAAATTCCTCCTTGTAGGGCTCAAGGAACTCTGAGAAAGAGGAGATGGAAAGATTTTAATAGCCAAATGGGACAAAAGAGACAAAGGTAGAAAAAGCTACAAGTTACAGCAGAATTGGTATGCATATAAGCTCACCGACACTGACAGCACACACAGGGCTTGCCTACACAGGTCTAACCTAGATGGGCTTCTAGTGATAAGAGGGAAAGTGTACATGTGCCTCTTTCATCTAGAATCTCTTCTTGGACTGATAAATGTTGTATATGAAAAGGTTTTTTTTTTTTTTAATTTTATTTAATGGATACAAACCAGTCTTAAGGACAGGACCTCTGCCCAGGAGTAGATGAACAATACAAAATGAACTCATTGCTCTTTCAAGGTTTTTTGTCTTATGTTTTGCCATGCTTACATTTTACAGTTCTTTTTCATATATTATGATTTCCCATTTTGGATTTTGTGGAATTTCTATATTTTAGAACATGTATGTATCTGCATCTTTATGTGTTTCTTATACTTTGACTACTTTTCTTCTGTTTGTTTTCATGCTTTGTTCTATCTCAGATTGTTTGGTTTTCTATCTTACTTTAATTTATTTTTATATTTTAGGTACCGTGTATTTTCTAAGGAGAGAGAGAAAGAAAGAGTGCAGATGTGTATGGGAGAAGGGAGGTTCTCAGAGGAGTTGGGGGAGCAAAAACCATAGTCAGAATACATTGTTTGAAAAAAATATACTAATTTGATACAAAAACTAACCTAGAGATTGACGAGTTACAAGGATATGTTTCTTTTTCTAAAAGCCCTATGCTTGAAGAAAAGCATATTTATTTTATGTATTTTATACTTATTTATTCAATGTGTGTTTGTATGTGGGTGTGTATGTGTGTGGGTATATTTGTGTGTGTGTGTGTGTGTGTGTGTGTGTGTATGTGTGTGTTTTAGTATCTGGAGTAGAGAGGTCTACTTTGGTCACTCTGTCTTGCTGAAGACTATGTTTTGAAAATATATGTATAATATTTCTAAAATGTTCAGATAATTCTTGCTTAGTTCTAAAACTGAACATTAAATGGATGCTTTTTAATAAGCATAATAAAAATCTTACATTTTTAAAATACTTGAGCAACAAATTTAATACATACTAGAACATATAAAGAAAACACAGATGAATTAATGGATTTTGTCCTTCTTAGACTGAGTACAAGGAGATGGGCTGGATTAATGGATATCATTACTTATGCTCTGAAACATGATAATTATACTTCATTTCTTGTCATTTCTACACATAAATTGTTGTCTATTATTTTCCAGTATGAAATTTCTAAAAGAAGAGAATAACATACAAAAAAACTATTGTACTGCTGTTGATTAATATTTTTGTCTTTATTTATATTTGTATACATAAGTGATAGAAACTGAATACTATCGACTCGATAACTAGGAGGTTACTCTACGACCGTATTTCCTTGACATGATTGTACTATTATTGTTTATACATAGAAAATATGGCATGGGCAGAGGAAGTTCAGAACCGCTTGGCTTTAACATTAAAGACACTCCCTTGTGGAAAAAAGGGTGGGAGTTAGTGGGATGTATCCAAGTGAATAAAGATATCTGTTATGCCTTTATGCCTTTAAATTAATAAATTTTACCTGCAGGGTTCAGCATGGAATCTAAAGCTAATTGACTAAAGTACTAGTAATTGGGACAAATGTTAATGAATCTTGAAAATCTTCAGACTTATTCAGTGCTATGCTTTGTGGTGTTGTATGCTGGCCTTTAAAATCATTTTACAGTAATGGTTAATTGTTTTTCATATGTCTAAGTACTTTAAACATATTTAAGAGGTCAATATCTCATCAACATTTTCCAGTTGTAAGAATGTGCTTCTCGTAAATTCTAGTACATTTAGAGTTGATCTTTTATGAATGATCATCTAGAATAAAGCCAAAAAAAGAAGAGGTAATCTATACTGTACAAATTGTCATCACTAAGACAGTTACTATAGCACTTTCAAAATTAATAGAAGAAGAAACACTGAAATAGGATAGCACAAATAATAGACCAAGGAATAGTTAAATGGTACAAAGGTAATGAGTCAAGGAGGACAGGAATGATATGTGATTTGGTGGTTGCTAAATTGATTTCACATGTTAGCAGGAATAAAATATATGAACTGCATATTAGGTGTATCTATCTAAATAATTATAAATTGTCTTCACTATGTTTTATGCAAATTTTAAATTTTCTAATATGTACTGATTGTCAGCTTCCTTTGATCTTTATAAGTAAACAGGAGTTGTTCAGTTTATATGTTAATCTTTACAGGATGTTTGATGATACATATCTATATGTGTCATTTTTACAAGCTTTAGGAAGTTTATGAAAATTCCTTTGAAATAACAAAACTAAGCATTTACTTTAAAGCATATGAAACAAACTACTTTATTGGATATTCTCAATAATATTGATTGAAAGCAGATATATTAATAGTTATTGGCAATCTTGAATAAACTATAATAAACATCTTGGCTCAAAGAAATATCTCAATATCTTTTTTAAATTTAGTAGGACTTCATGTTGTCACTGTAAACTTTATACCGACAATACTCAGCTTTTTAATGTCTTTGGATTATCACTGTTGTGAAATGTCTACTGTGATTTGCTTTGAATTTAGTTTGGTTTGCTCTATATTATTTTTAAATTTAAAACTATATTCTTATCGAAAAGGATAGTCTTTATTTCTCCCTAGGATTCTTTTTATTTTGTATAGGTTTTTCTTCTCACCCTCAAATTATCCATGTTTTTGACTTTACTGTGTGCTTTTTGCATGCAAAACATTGCTAAGAGTGATTTTTTTTTGCCTTACAAAATTGTACTAAAAATAAGGGATACTAACATAAATAATAGAATTTATTTCAGAAGTAACCCAAAAATTGCCCCAAATTGCAATTTTGTACGGTTTAAAAATTGCTTAAAAATCTTTTGGATAATAGCCCTCTATCAAATACAGGCTTAGTGAAGATTTCTTCATGATCTGTAGGTTGTCAATTTGTCCTATTATGTCCTTTGTCTTACAGAAGCTTTCCAGTTGCATGAGGTCCCATTATATCAATTCTTGATCTAACAGTGTGAGCTATTGAGTTCTGTTTAGAAAATTTCTCCCCGTGCCAATGAGTTCAAGGCTCTTTCCTACTTTCTCTTTTATTAGATTCTGTGTATCTGGTTTTATGTTGAGGTCCTTGATCCACTTGGACTTGAGCTTTGTACAAGGTGACAATTGTGGATCTATAATTATGGATCCTTAGATGAAATGCCCTACAGTGGGAAGAGGAAACTTGTAGAGTTCACCTCCAACAGAAAATCAGGGTATCAAGTGAGGGATGTGGTTGCCATCCACAGTCAAAAACTCAGACCCATAATTGTTCCTGTCTGAAAGAACTGCAGGGACAGAAATGTAGAAGAGACTAAGAAAAAGGAGGTTCAGCAACAGGTCCAAAGTGGGATCCAGCTCAAGGGGAGGCCCCAAGCCCTCACACTATTACTGAGGCTATGGAGTGCTTACAAAAATGGACCTAGCATGACTATCCTCAAAAAGACCCAACAAGCAGCTGAAACGATCAGATCAGATATTTACACCCAGCCAATGGACAGAAGCTACTGACCCCTGTTGTTGAATTGGGGAAAAGCTGGAAGAAGCTATATATTTTGAGCATGTAGGGGAAAGCTGTCATTTTTCAATTCTTTTATTTTCGAGATTATAATATAATGATATCATTTCCACCCTTCCATTTTCTTCTTTCAAAACACTCATGTCTACTCCTCTTTGCTCTCTTTCAAATTCAAAGGTGGAAGATACGAATACAAACACTTGAAGCCTTTTCATGTCTTCTGTGAATTTGCTGTGTACGTTGGAGAAAGTGTTTTCTTCTGATGACATGGACACCCTGTAAGATTTTCAGAATCTCTAAATTCATGTCCTCTGTCTGTTTTAGGAAAATGTGGCCCATATATCTTCACCTTGATCCCAGGCTGCTGCATCTTCAATGGTACAAAATTTCACTGCCAGTTTGATCCCAGCTTGCTGTATTTGCAGTGGTGATGAAGGGCCTTTATTCTGATTTTCAAAAGGTTTTTGTAAATTTTCAACATATTTTCCTTTCTGGGAATGACACTCTATGTTCTTAAAGTGGTATAATTTATTTATCCATTTTTGTCTTGTTAGACATTATTCCCAAAAATATTCCAATATTTTCAATTTTATATTTGAATCATATATTTCCATCATTTCTACTCCTTTGTTCACCTTTTAAGTTTTCCAGAATCTCCCCTCACTCTCTGTCAAATTCCTGTCCTTTTCATTACTAGTCATTATGATACATAAATACACAATATCTCTAGCTATCTGTCTGACTGCCTATTAGTCTGTCATCTTGCCTGTCTTTAATCAACCATCATTTGTCTGTCATTTGTCATCTATCTACCTGTACATATATTATCTTCCTATATCTATATCTATTATATATTATATGTATATGTGTGTATGAGAGAGATTTAGAAAGCAGCAGTGAGACAGAAACAAAGAGAAAGAGAGGAAGTTAGATACAAATAGAGGTTGGTGAGTCAATTTGATGTTGCTCATACTTCTTTAGGGTTGAAAAAGTCCTAAAGAAGATGGACCCCTGGCCTCCACAGGTATGTGCCCTAATGCACCCACCCACATTAATATTATTTACAAGGTATATGCACATATAGATAATGAGCCTAACTTCTTAATTTGCTCCCCTTTTTATCACTATAGAATATAACGACCATTAAATTCAGAATCTTTGATTTCACTGGGGTGCACTCAGTTTTTACTCTTGCTAAATTTAAGAACATTTGCTCCTTACTAACTTTTCTACAGATTTAAGGAATTGGAATTCCTCCCTAAGTCCATTTACTACTTTAAACAAACTTTTTCTTATTTGCTTAATATTATACTTAGAATAATGCTTTATGTATTTATCATATTTCTCAATAATGCTAAGTCAAATGCTACATTTATTACTGTAGCTCGACGAAGTCAAACTGCAGATAATTTTTAGAAACTTTTAATACTATGCTATCTGTGAGACTAGGTCAGTCACTTTTGCAAAACATAAACAATGGTACCTATTTTTTTTTTTTTGGTTTTTTCGAGACAGGGTTTCTCTGTATAGCCCTGGCTGTCCTGGAACTCACTCTGTAGTCCAGGCTGGCCTCGAACTAAGAAATCCACCTGCCTCTGCCTCCCAAGTGCTAGGATTAAAGGCGTGCGCCACCACCGCCCGGCTGGTACCTATTTCTTAACTTCTAAAGTTATTGCTCCATTTGTAAAGAAATGGCACTTACATCCAACACCATTAGGAATCTTAATATCGATTTTGCAGCAGGGAACCAGGCAGCTCCATAGCTTTCTGGGTTTAGCCCACCAGGAGAGAATGATCTCCCAGCAGTGATTTCACTTCTGAGTGCGGAGGTGAGATCTCCACCCTCTCTCTAGATGGGTACAGCTAGGAGCGCACAAGGCATAGGATCAGTGGAACAGCTGGGATAGGAGTCTTCCCTTCTGGCTGCCATTTGCATCAGGGAACGAGACAGCTACACAGCCTTCTGTGCACAGACCTTGCCAGAAGAGAGTTGGTCTCCCAGGAATACAGACACAGGTTTACAGGCTCATAGAAGGGGCAATCTCCAGCCAGAGACAACAAGACCAAGTAACACCAGAGATAATCAGATGGCGAAAGGCAAGCGCAAGAACCCTACCAACAGAAACCATGGATACTTGGTAACATCAGAGCCCAGTTCTGCCACCACAGCAAGTCCGGACACCCCAACGCACCGGAAAAGGAAGAGTTGGATTTAAAGTCTCATCTCACGATGCTGTTAGAGGACATCAAGAATGACATAAATAACTCCCTTAAAGAAATACAGGAAAACATGGGTCAAATGGTAAAAACCCTTAAAGAGGAAACACAAAAATCCATGAAAGAAATACAGGGGAGCATGGGTGAACAGGTAGAGGCCCTTAAAGAGGAAACACAAAAATCCCTTAAAGAATTACGGGAAAACACAAACAAGTGAAGGAACCGAAAAAAACCATCCAGGATCTAAAAATGAAAGTAGAAACAATAAAGAAATCACAAAGTGAGACATCTCTGGAGATAGAAAATCTTGGAAAGAATTCAGGAGTCATAGATGCAAGCATCAACAACAGAATACAAGAGATAGAAGAAAGATAGATGAAGAATCCATAGAAAACATTGACTCAACAGTCAAAGAAAATGCAAAATGCAAAAAGCTCCTGAGCCAAAACCTCCAGGAAATCTAGGATACAATGAAAAGACCAAAACTAAGGGTTATAGATATAGAAGAGAGAGAAGATTTCCAACTTAAAAGTTCAGTAAATATCTTCAACAAAATTATAGAAGAAAACTTTCCTAACCTAAAGAAAGAGATGTCCATGAGCATACAAGAAGCATACAGAACTCTAAACAGAATGGACCAGACCAGAAAGTCCTCCCAGCACATAATAATCAAGACACCAAATGCATTAAACAAAGAAAGAATATTAAAAGCAGTAAGAGAAAAAGGTCAAGTAACCTATAAAGGCAGGCCTATCAGAATTACACCAGACTTCTCACCTGAGACGACGAAAGCTAGAAGATCGTGGGAAGATCCCATACAGACCCTAAGAGAACACAAATGCCAGCCCAAACTACAATACGCATCAAAATTCTCAATTGCCATAGATGGAGACACCAAGATATTCCATGATAAAACCAAATTTATGCAATATCTTTCCACAAATCCGGCCCTACAAAGGATAATAGATGGAAAACGCCAACATGAGGAGGGAAATTACTCCCTAGAAAAAGCAAGAAAGTAATCTTTTCCCAACAAACCCAAAAGAAAGTAAACACACAAACGTAAAAAAAAAATCAAAAATAACAGGAAGCAACAATCACTATTCCTTAATATCTTGTAACATCAATGGACTCAATTCCCCAACAAAAAACATAGTCTAACTGAAATATTTTTCATATAAATATTCAATTTTTTTGAGAAAATGTTTGTGATTCCTCTTTCAATTTAGTAATGTTTTTATGTCTACCATTTTAACTGTATTATTTTCCATGATAATCCTTAATTTTAATATTTTTCTACATATTTTTTCAATTTTATCAGAAATATTTTACATGTAAATCTTCAATTTTGTCAGAAAATGTTTGTAATTCCACTTTCAAGCAATTTAGAAATATTTTTATGCCTACCAGTTTATCTGTATAATTGTCCATGATAACCTTCAATTTTAACGTTTTTCTATATTTTTCTTCAATTTTATCAGAGATATTTTCCACGTAAATCTTCAATTTTATCAGAAAATATTTATAATTTCACTTTCAAGCAACTTAAAAATATTTTTATGCTTACCATTTTATCTGTATAATTTTCCATGATAATCTTCAATTTTAATGTTTTTCCATATGTTTTTTTCAATTTTATCAGAAATATTTTCCATGTAAATCTTCAATTTTATCAGAAAATGTTTTTACTTCTACTTTCAATCAATTTGGGAATATTTTTTTGCCTACCATCTTATCTGTATAATTTTTCAAGGAATAGTCAGTTTTAATGTGTTTTTCTATATATTTCTTGAGTTTTATCAGAAATATTTTCAATGTAGATTTTCAATTTTATCAGAAAATGTTGATAATTCCACTTTCAATCAACTTAGGAATAGTTTTATGCTTACCATTTTCTGTATAATTTTTCCATGAAATAGTCAATCTTAATGTGTTTTCTATATATTTCTTCAATTTTATCAGAGATATTTATATAATGGAATACTATTTAGCAATTAAAAATAGTGAATTCATGAAATTCTTAAGCAAATGGGAAAGGGAGTGGGAAGAGGGCTTATGAAACTTTCTGGGAGGGGGGAACCAGGAAAGGGGAAATCATTTGGAATATAAATAAAGAATATAGAAAATAAAAAATAAATAAAAATATTTTAAAAAAGGAAATCTTAATATCATGGAACATTTTGTTGCAGATTGAACTATTGTAACTGAAAGGAGATGAATATGCAAATCACTTTTATATCTCATATTTCTGCTTTAAATTTTTTTTTTACCATTTTAAAGATTACTAAATGGAACACACAAATTCTAATAAACCAATATAGCAGTTTATCGAGCTAAGTGCTTTAAACACAGTAATGAAAAGGGTGTTTTAACAAGCATGTCCAGATCTTGTTGCTGATGCACACTGCTCTTTTCAGCAAATAAATCAGTTGCTCTCTAAAATGTGCAAATTTTTAGGCAAAACATGGGTTGGAATTCTCATGACTGGTCACAAAAACCTCATTCATTTCTATATTGTAAGTACAGTGATATGTGCTACTGTTTATGAGTATATGTAAGCATGTATATGCGTGCATGTGTGTGTATGTGTGTGTGTGTGTTCATGTGTATGTACATTATTTACAGATATTCATTGTCCTGATGTTTAATAAAGAAACATTGTTTTTATTCAACTGTAGATGTCACTTTTAAATTTAAGTTTACAATTTTTCAGTTATTATTAATTAATTAATTAATTACATGATTTTGTGAATCTATGCAATACATGTCAAGGCCAAATTTTGAGGGCAAAGGATACCTTGCAGTAGTTGATTTTTTCCTACCAAGAGGAACCCAACGTATTACAGATTTTGCAAACATTTCCTAAAACTGTCATGCACCCTCCTTCCTGTATTGCTTTTGAAAACTAATTCATATGATTAATCTATAATGATATTAAAGGTAATAAATTTAGCATTGTACAACACCTTTCAAATTGATTGCAGCAAAGCTTCAGTCTGTAGCCCAAGCAATTCATAATGAGTCTTGTATCTGTTTATGTAGTTTTAGGGTTACAGAAGAGAGCCACAATACCAGGATGGAGAGGATCTAGTCTATTTAATTGTCAATGAATTAAAATAAATTTTATTTATTTAGAAATATCACAGTAATTAAAATTGTGCAATGATAGATGTATGTATTTCATGTTTCAAGTGACTTTTGATTCCTTCTATCATTTCTACTTGTTTGTGAGAAAGATCTACTTTAGGTAGAGGTATAAATTGTAACTTGAGTGTGCAGTGAAAATAATGACCATAAGCTGGACAATAATTCAAGAAACATAAAATCTGGAAACCAATGCAGAGAGGTAGAAATTCATAGAGAGGTAGTAGGACAAAATCAGGCTGTCTTCAGATAAAGTCACACTGACAGTCCTGAGTAAGTATCCCTTACTCTGAATGTCCCATTCAGGGTCTTTTCTCAGTCACTTTAAAATACTGTAAGATTCTGTCATCACTTTCATTGCACAGGTGAGTTAACCAGATTACTGGCAGAAAACTAAGTCATTTGAGTTCATATAGCTATCAGTGCTGGCAAGAAATTTCCTAATAGTTTCCTCTAGTCTATGATATTGAAAATAGCAGCAAAATTCCATGTGTAATGAGTAAACTAAGTAGAAAGGAGGTATCCATAATTTCCTGCATTTGTCAGCCTAAAAATAAAATCACTCAAGTGGTCACTGGAATGCTTACAACAAGGATGAATCAGCCACAAACCTGTGATTCAAAAGTGTACTAATGCAGGCTATACTGAAAACCTGGATAACATTGGTAATGAAAGTGGCAAGTAAATAATTACTCAAGATGACAGCCTTAGTTAGACAATTTAATGTATGAACATTTGGTACATAAATGTGTTTCTCAATAATCCACAGCAACATTGAAGATTGGGACAGTAATATGTACTAGGAATAGGTTGGAAGATAACTATCCTAAATAAATATTGAGGAAAACACTTTATGCCACAGACAGATTTCATCTGCTGTAAGTTTTCAGAAAAGAATATTACATTTTGCAACAGAACCTTGCAGACATCATTTTGAGGCTTCTCCATTGATTTATGTTTCATGCAATGACAAGAAATAACCACAGGAAATACCTCACTATACCTTTTCCAAGATGGATTTATGCTATCTGAGAAAATTTTCTTTCAAACTGATATACAACATACTTCATTCAAAAATATAAAATAAACATGTTTACCCTGAAACATATGCCTCTTAAATTTATTAGGGAAGTTATTTAATTCTGTTTAAACTTGTTCTACAAACTATGTGTTATGTCTGATACTCATAGTTATATAGATGACCTACGATCTACACTTGAGAGTTGTGTAAGTTTATTTGCTTGCCTAGATTTCCTGTGAATGTTGTATTTTAAAGCACTACAAGGATATTCTTATACAGCTTTAAATCCTTTATGACATATGGATAAAATAAGTATCCTGGATATATTTGAGTAGATGGAAAGTTGTAAAATCTAAATACTCCCTTCTCAACTATAATTTTGTAGATAACAATTGATGCAATTGCTTAAATGTCATTGACAGTGAAATTACCAAATAAATCCTTAAATATGACATGATCAGTGAGTGGTTCTATATAAGTAATTTACATACATTATTTCTGCCAAACGAAAATTGGGGCAGCTTTGTTGAGAAATGTTTGCATTTTTGCAGGTGTATACCCTAAAGAGGAAAGGCACACAATACTTTGAGGAAGAAATCAGGTATCAAACATGAAACAAGAACCAGCAACTCACAAGGACAAAAACATCTTTTTGCATCAACTTGTAGACATGGTAGAGTGAAGAAAAACAGGTTTTAGAATATCTTTATTAAAAATACACTGATCTTGGTAGATAGCTCAATAGATAATATGCTTGCTATGTAAGCATCAATTCATAACTTTGGGTAAGTAGCATCCATGTAGAAAAATTTCTTAGTGACATGTGCCTGTAAACCCAATGCTAGTAGACAGAACCAAGAGAAACCTAGGGTCACTTAACACAGGCAACTGATGAGACACAGTTCAACATGAGAGAATCTCAAAAATAAAGTGGAAAGTTATTGAAGAACATAACCAACTTGTATGATACATGCTATGCACTGTCATATACACAATATGTACACACATACATAGAAAAAAACACAGACACCACATTGACACAAAACATCTTCAAAGTATCTTCAAAGGAGATGAAGATACTTTATTTGTAGTGAGTGATCTGTGAACATAGATTGAACATGTAGATTTGGGTTATCCCAAATTCTGTTTCAATTTGATAAGTTTTTTGAAATTTTATAGTAATGAAGTGAAGAGAAATCAAGACATTTCAATATATTAGTAAAAATATCCAGTAGATGGGTTGCAGAAGCAGAGGAGTACCTGTTCTATAAGTTCAGATGCTGCCTGGGACTTTTAGTTTGGTATATTCTAGTAGACTCTTTAAGTTAATGCAACCACAGTGTTTCAATTGATGGCCATTGAAGATACTGTTGGGTTACAGACAGGATAATGGTTACAGTCAATTCAGAGTCTATGATATCTCAAGATAATTTCTAATCAATTCCTGGACCTTCAACATTTTAAAATCTGGCTGTTAGAGACCATTAGTCCTTATACAAGCTGATAACTATAAATTAAATCCATGGTAACTACCTCAACAAAAATATGTAAAATACATCAATAATTCTTTATCTTTTAAATCAGATCAATATTACCAGTATGTATCCAACAAAGATTATAATTGAATTGTTAAGAGTTTTGACAATCCTACTTATAATTTTTATTTAACTTAATTTTTTATTTTAGTTATTCCAAAAAATGATCTATCTGTCTGAAGACACTAGAAAAAAATGTCATTTTCTGCAAATTTGATCCTAGAAACAACAATATCCATACTCTTGAAGGATTTTAATAGACTCAGAAATGAATGGTTTTATGAGAATAGTTAAATATTATTAATGTAGATGATAATCGAAAATAGGTCTAGCAAATCTGCTTTATACATATTTTTCTATTTGTCATCTGTGGTGATTGAATAAGAATGATCTCCATAGGCTCATACATTTGAATGCTTTTTCATAAGAGAGTTACACTGCCTGATTAGGAGGTGCTGCCTTTCTTGTAGGTGTGGTTTTGTTTGGAAGAGTATGTCACTGGGTGTGGACATTGAGATTACAGAAGTCCAAGGAAGGTCATTTAACCTCTGTCTTTCTGCTGTTTCCAGATTTAAAAATTTCAATTACTTCCATGTCTGCCTATGCTACCATGTGTTCTGAAATTAAATGCTTTCTTTTCTAAGGAAATATAGTGATTCTTCACAGCAAAGAACAGAGACCAAGACATCATTCCTCTTTTAAAAGCCATTTTGAAGTTCTTTATGTAGAAATATAATGATTGTTGTAAAGAAAGAAACTAAAATATTTAAGAAGTACATCTCATCTAGGCAAGATCTACTGCGACTCATAGGATGGAAAGTTGCAGATACAGAGAGGAAGGTGCACTTGGTGAAAGTGGGATTCATATTTTATTAACATAGGGGGAATTTGACTGTTACCCATCTGCTAACATTTCACCATACAGCCTATACCTTCTACCTCAGATTAGCTTGTTCAGAAAACAGGTCAAAAGGAGGAAAGAGGAAGCTGAGAGTTGGGGAGCTTGTCTTAACTGTTTAATCATTTCAGAATGGTTACATTTAAATAAACAAAAATTTGCTTTCCTTTGTCAGAGAAAACAGGGAAGCAAAAACTGCTGCTGTTTTACAGAAAAAGAAAAAGAAATCTCTTTATAAATGGAAGATTATGAATTGAGTAAATAAGTCTAAAGTAAGTGGTAAACAGTGAAGGATAAGGGGTGTTTTATAGAAAATAATGATCATTCAACACATTTTACAGTGCTCTAAATAAATTTATAAAGCTACAAACCATACAGTTTTACCATTAACAACCATATTCAAGTACTTCTCACTGAGTATGCTTTTTTCTTATTTAATTCTCAATAAAGACATATTCTACTAATAATTTGAAAAATGAGAAATTTCTGTATTAAAATCTGTTAAACATACTTACATTATGATATATCAATATGCTGTAGGCAGTTTTCTACTCAGAATAACATGATGCCACATCAAGGTACAAATTGCCATTGCTTGGACGTCATCGTAACAAGATAATCTACATACAATGATACAATAAAATGGTATACAATTACAGTAATGTTGACCTTCCTAGTAGAAGGAAATAGAAGGGCACAGATTCTTCACTTGAGGCTATGTCCACTTTTAAATCATCTTAGTATATACTTGTATTTATTCAAGTTAATTTCAAGGGAACCCCATGATGTAGTTCCAGGAGATCACTATCCATGCGGGTCTTTGTGGTAGGACAACTTTCTGAGGGTTGTATACTCCCATGCAATCCCTCACCTATGCTCAGTGAACAAGTTCAATAAACTTACTTGTCTGCTAAGTTGAACTTTGTGAGATCTTTTTTTTTTCCTGTCCTAAGTCCTATTCAGGATGAACATATTCTTGCTTTTATTTTCCCAGAGAAATTTAACACAGTATAATGCTGTGAAAGTATTTCAGTTTTAATGAAATGAACTCTCTTAATTCAATTAGTTGTGACAATGTTTTGAAAAAAATGAATAACTATGGTGATTCATCTTTCAGTTCCATACGTAGACAAAATGTGTGCTTCCCACCATGTACCTCCACTTGCTATTTGAATATAATCATAATATATCATAAATTCATATTTAGTACTTGGGAAGATACTTAATATATAATATTTGGTATTTTTGTATTAATGCACTGATGAAAGGGTAGATATGATAAATTCTGTCGTATTTATTTTACCACTCTCCTTGTTTATCATTTTTCACAAAATTCTAAAACCTGAAATTTATAGAGATGCACTTAATGACAACATAACAAATCTACAGTAAAGGATTACAACCAGAGCATCTATATAAACTGTATTCTAATGAAATTTATCTAGGTCGATTTGTCCTTTGATCATGTATGTGTGAATTGAGCTTTAGACAATTTTTTCATGTTCAGCTCATTTACTCACTACTTGAAACAGTGGGAAGGCTCACATTTACAAGTATCTTTGGAACTGCATTATATGACTGTATGACCTTCTACCTAAAACAAATATTTGATACGTCACAATTAAAATTTTCTTTTCTGAGATTAGTTTTTTGAAAATTAAAATGATATATTCTGAAAGTAAAAATCAATCAACCACATGACCTCTCAGGCTTCCTTGTGTCTCTCAATAAAATAATCTTAAAATAACACATTATTAATGTATGTTTTCTCTTGCTGTGTCAGAATATTTCCAAGTATAAATATACAAAATATTCCCTACCTACTCGTTAGAATTGTGTATTACTCATGTTAGAACATTATGAACAAAAATCACTTATGAAAGTTTGCTATGGACTTCTGAAAGATCTAGGATTTTCATTTTCCAAAAGTGAATTCCAAGGACCCTATTCATATCATATTCTTTGCTCAAATTGTGAGAAACTACCAGTTCCTCCACAGGAACTACACATTTTGTAGTTAGCAGTAGTAGGATTTGGATAACTAAACCCCTCTGAAAGTGGATTATCATTTCATATTGACAATTCTTTTTGATATTTTATGTCTTTTGTTAGGTTTGAATTTTATCAGAAGAGGACTTGAAAACTGGTATGAGCCCCAGTGCAGAATATGAAGACAAACAATGACATTGCTTGTGGCCAGGAGTGCAATAAAGTTCTGGATTCCAGTTCCTTATTACCTCTTAACATTGCCTAGAAGAAATTCATCAGGAGGTGGTTAAACTGAGAGGAGACACTTGAATATGATAGGTGGGCAAACCTGACACTTTAACTCATCTTTCTCCCCATGCCAACTATGGTTTCTGTAATAGCTTCTTTAAAATGTCCTAGGAGAAGAAGGCCCACAGTACCCATTCCTGAAGATCCATTCCTGCTACAAACAAGCAACTCTATATCTTACTCTCTTAAGCTCCTATTAAGAAATTTGTAATTATTTTTTCCAAATTTATGTTATGTGGTTCATGAATTTATTCTTCAAGTTGTTAACATTGTGTCTACTGTCAGAATGGACTTTAACATACACTGTATATACAAAAAACTTGCAATAATTTCTGTTGATAATTTAATTAATTAATTTAATAATTTCTGCTAATTCTAAGTTAGTGATACGTCTTAAATGTATCAATACTAGTATTATATGTCTCCAATTAAATTTGATGTCTCTTGTATATATTCATTTTCAGAAATCATTATGTCACAAAATATTTATAAAACTTATTAGAATTGAAAAGGAATACTTTCCATAGTGGTTGGGACAACTGTCACAGAGGAGTTTTTGAATGTACATTAACTATGCATTTTTGAAGTCTTTTTTCTAGCACTTTGTTAATGCTTAAACTTTAGAACTGCATCAACACAACCCTTTTATAAAAATACAATGAGAGCTTCTTTTGTTGCGTTCGATTCAAGGACTAAGAAATGGTTCAGCAAATAGAAGTGTTTGCTGTGCAAACATGAGGATAATTGATTGGATCCCCAAATTCATGGCATAAGCAGGAGGTTCTGCACATGCCTATAACCCCATCACTACACAGGATGAATCGCATTTAGAAGAGTAGTAATCTCCAAGTACAGGGAAAGAGTCAACCTCTAAAAAGAACAGGCGGTTCCTCAGAAAACTGGGCATGATACTACCGGAGGAATTGTTATACCACTCCTGGGCATGTACCCATAGTATTCCCCAGCATGTATTAAGGACACATGCTCCACTATGTTCATAGCAACCCTATTTATAATACCTAGAAGCTGGAAAGAACCCAGATGTCCCTCAGTGGAGGAATGGATACAGAAAATGTGGTATATTTGCACAGGGGAATACTGCTCAGCTATTAAAAACAATGAATCCATGAAATTCTTAGGCAAATGGTTGGAACTGGAAAATATTATCCTAAGTGAGATAACCCAATCACAAAAGAACACACATGGTATGCATTCACTGATAAGTGGATATTAGCCCAGAAGCTTAGAATACCCAAGACACAATTCACATATCAAATGATGCCCAAGAAGAAGGAAGAACAAAGTATGAATATTCTGGTCCTTCTTAGAAGGAGGAACAAAATTATCGCAGAAGGAGATGCAAAGTGTGGAGCACAGTCTGAGAGAAAGACCATCCAGAGACTACCCCACCTAGTGATCCATCCTATATACAGTTAGAAAACGCAGACACTATTATTGAGGCTTACAAGTACTTGCTGACTGGAACCGGATATAACTGTCCCTGGAAGGCTCTGCTAGTACATGACAAATTCAGAGGGAGACACTCTCTGGCAGCCATTGAACTGAACACAGGGTCCCAAATTGGAGAGCTAGAGAAAGGACCCAAGGAGCTGAAGGGGTTTTGCAGTGGCATAGGAGGAACAACGATATGAGCCACCCCATACTCCCAGAGTTCCCAGGGACAAAAATCATCAACTAGGTAGTACACATAGTGTTACCCATGGCTCCAGACACATAGGCAGCAGAGGATGGCCTTGTTGGACATCAAAACAGGAGGAAAGGCCCCTGATCCTGGAAAGGCTCTATTCAGCAGTGTAGGGGAATACCAGGACAGGGAAGCAGGAGGAGATCGATTGGAGAACAGGGGGAGGGGAGATGGCTTAGGAGAACTTCGAGGAGGGGGGGACCAGGAAAGGGGAAATCATTTGAAATGTAAATGAAGGATATATCTAATAAAAACAAAAAATTAACAAAGGATGGTAGAGAAGGACCTGTAGTGACCTCCAGTGTACAATAACTGGTTCAGTTTGTCTCAAGTGCCATTCCTAGTTTATTTCAAGATGGTTTATGGACATGGTGGGAGAAGGCTGAGCATTTAGATTTACATCATTTGTGAAGAATAGTTTAAAACTTTGTAGCAGTTCTATTTTATGCTTTATCTTTATGTGTGATAATAAAAATAGTTATGAGTTTATTGTTGGCAATATCATTGTTAAATCTTTCTCTATCAAAGGCAGATATTTTGACTTTATTCTTTTAGTTTTATTTAGTTTTGTAATTATAGCACCATTTCTCCCCTCTTTCCTTTTTTTTTGAAACTTTGTTTATCAACTCACTATATATATATATTATATAATATATATTACATATATATTATATATATAATATGTATGTGTATATATATGTGTGTGTATATACACACATATATATGTAGGTAGATAGGTAGATAGATAGATAGATAGATAGATAGATAGATAGATAGATAGATAGATAGATAGATAGATAGATAGATAGATAGATTGGTATAGATATAGGTATAGGTATAGAGGATAAAATATATAGAGAGAATATAGAAAAATACATTATAAACATTAGGCATAATATAACATACAGTATATATTTAAATATAATTACATATAATAAATATACTCTAAATATAAACAGTTGCTTCTATTTAATGAAACTTTTGTGTGTGTTTTAAGGACATACTATCTGACTATTTAGGTTCTTATAACCAATTGCTATGCTTCTTGCAAAGGATTTCTATTTCTTTTGCTCTCAGAATTCCTTAGAGCCTATAGTTCTTCTTGTAGTGTTGTGATCTCATGAAATTTGTCCCATCTACACTGGCCTGTTTATTGTTGTTCCTGGTCAGGTCATGTTCAGGCAGTTATATTGATGAACATGTAAAACTTCTGATACTAGGAGATACTATTTCACAAAAAGCTCATTTGTCCTTTGTCTCTTACATTCTTTCAACAGTTGTCTAATAGTCTGTCACTCTTGTATATCTTCTCAAGAATCACCTCTTACTTTGGTTCAATTTTCTGTATTTCCTATGTCCATTTGATTTAGGTCAATAAATTGAGATGTTCATATGGCTTTTTATACAAATGATCTAATCTATTGAATTTATGTCAATCTATATCTTTAAATCCAATAGTAGTTTTTGGGTTTTGGTTGGGTTTTTTTGGATATTTTATTTATTTATACATTTCAAATGTTGTCTCCCTGTTTTCCCCTCAACAAACACCCTATTCTATCCCCTCTCATCCTAGGGGGCTGCTCCCCAACCCACCTACCCACTCCCACCTCACTGCCCTAGAATCATCTTATGCTGAGGCATTGGGACTTTAAGCCTCAATAGGACCAGGGGCCTATCCTCCCATTGATGCCAGATAAGTCAATCCTCTAATACCTATGCAGTTGGAACTATGAGTTACTCCATGTGTACTCTTTGGTTGGTGGTTAAGTCCTGGGGAGTTCTGGGGGAGCACATATGGTTGGGTGATATTGTTGTTATTCCTGAGGGTTTGCAATCTCCTTCAGCTCTTTCAGTCCTTCCTGTAACTCTTCCATTGGGCTCCCCATGCTTAGTACAATGGTTAGCTGTGAGCATCTGCATCTGTATTGGTCAGGCTCTGGCAAAGCTTCTCAGGAGAAAGCTATACCAGGCTCTTGTTGCCAAGCACTTCTTGGCATCAGCAATAGCATCTGGGATTGGTATCTGCAGAATACCTAGGTAGCACAGTATCTGGATGGCCTTTCTTTCAGTCCTTGTTCCACTCTTTGTACTTGCATTTTCTTTAGAAAGGAATCTATGGCGTATCTCAGTGGTTGAGTGTTTGCTGAGCATAGAAAAAGCCCTAGGTTCAATCCCCACCACCACTAGTAATTAATTAATTACATGGAAAAATGCTTCATTTTGTTCTAATCAAATTAATTTAATAAGTGTGATTAATGTATATTTGGGATAGCAAGCTCTACTTGATTAACACCTTTATTGCTTAGAATGAAGAACTTCTCTTTATCTACTCTGATTACAGTTTGAAGTATATTTTATCAGATATTAGGACTCCAAGGACTGTTTGTTTTCTGTATCCATTTGATAAGAATAACTTTATTCATACTTTTCTTTTTTTAATGTATTTCTTTTTCTATTGGATATTTTCTTTATTGCCATTTCAAATGTTATCCCCTTTCCTGGTTTTTCCCCTAGAAAACCCTATCCCATTCCCCCTCCCCCTGATTCTATGAGAGTGTTCACCCACCAACCCAAACACTTCTGGCTCCCCATCCTGGCATTTCCCTACCCTGGGGAATCAAATCTTCACAGGACCAAGGGCCTCTGCTCCCATTGATGCTCTACAAAACCTTCCTCTGCTACATATGCAGCTAGAGCTATGGGTGGCTCTACATGTATGCTTCAGTTGTTGGTTTACTCTCTGGGAGCTCGGGGGGTCTGGGTGCTTGATATTGTTGTTATTTCTATGCTGCTGTAAACCCCTTCACCTCCTTCAGTCCTTTCTCTAACTCCTCCACTGGGGACCCCTTAATCAGTCCAATGGTTGGCAGCAAGCATCTGCCTCTGTATTTGTTAGGTTCTGGAAGAGCCACTCAGGAGACAGCTCTACTAGGTTCCTGTCAACAAGCACTTATTGGCATCCAAAATAGTATCTGGGTGTGGTGACTATATATGGGACAAAGCCCCAAGTGGAGGCAGTCTCTGGATGGTCTTTGCTTCTGTTTCTACTCCAAACTTTGTCTCAATATATCCTCCCCTGACTATTTTGTTCTGCTTCTAAGAAGGACGAAAGAATCCACACATTGGTCTTCCTTCTTCTTGAGCTTCATGTGGTCTGTGAATTGTATTTTGGGTATTCTGAAATTTGAGCTAATATCCAATTAGCAGTAAGTACATACCATGTGTGTTCTTTTCTGATAGTTACCTCACTCAGGATGATATTTTCTAGTTCCATCGATTTGCCCAAAAAATTCATGAAGTCATTGGGGTTTTTTTTGTTTGTTTGTTTTGGTTTGGTTTTGGTTTTGGTTTTGCTTTCTAAGTTTTTTTTATTCACATTGCAAATCATTTCCCGTTTCCCATTTCCTCCCTCCACGAAAGTCCCATAAGCCCCATTCCCAAACTCTTTTCCCCATTCAACCCCCTCTCACTTCTCTGTCCTGGCATTCCACTACATCCAGTCTTTCCAGGACCAGGGGTCTTTCCTTCCATCTTCTTGGAAATCTATTTACACGTGAATTGTGTCTAGGGTATTCTGAGATTCTGGGTTAATATCCCCTTATCAGTGATTGCATACCATGTGTGTTCTTTTGTGAATGGGTTACCTCACTAAGGATGATATTTTCAAGATCTGACCATTTGCCTAGGAATTTCGTGAATTCATTGTTTTTAATTGCAGAGTAGTATTCCATTGTGTAAATATACCACATCTTCTGAATCCATTCCTCCATTGAGGGACATCTGGGTTCTTTCCAGCTTCTGGCTATTATAAATAAGGCTGCTATGAACATAGTGGAGCATGTGTCCTTATTGAATGCAGGTAAAGCCTCTGGGTATATGCCTAGGAGTGGTATAGCAAGATCCTCCGGGAGTGTCATGTCCAGTTTTCGGAGGAACTGCCAGACTGCTTTTCAGAGTGGTTGTATCAGCTTACAATCCGACCAGCAGTGGAGAAGTGTTCCTCTTTCTCCACATCCTCGCCAACAACTGCTGTCTCCTGTGTTTTTGACCTTAGCCATTCTGACTGGTGTGAGATGGAATCTCAGGGTTGTTTTGATTTGCATTTCCCTAATGACTAAGGATGAAGAACATTTCTTTAGGTGCTTCTCAGCCAATAGATATTCTTCAGGTGAGAACTCTTTATTTAGCTCTGTACCCCATTTTTAATAGGGTTACTTGGCTCTCTGGGGATTAACTTCTTGAGTTCTTTGTATATATTGGATATTAGCCCTCTGTCAGATGTAGGGTTAGTAAAGATCATTTCCCAGTTAGTTGGTTGCCGCTTTGTCTTTTTGACAGTGTCTTTTGCCTTACAGAAACTTTGTAATTTTATGAGGTCCCATTTGTCAATTCTTGATCTTAGAGAATAAGCTATTGGAGTTCTGGTCAGGAAATTCTCCCCTGTGCCCATATGTTCAAAGTTCTTCCATAGTTTCCTTTCTATTAGTTTCAGTGTGTCTGGTTTTATGTGGAGGTCCTTGATCCACTTGGAATTGAGCTTGGTGCAAGGAGATAAGAATGGGTCAATTTGCATTCTTCTGCATGTTGACCTCCAGCTGAGCCAGCACCATTTGTTGAAAAGGCTATCTTTTTTCCACTGGAAGATTTTAGCTCCTTTGTCAAAGATCAAGTGACCATAGGAGTGTGGATTCATTTCTGGGTCTTTAATTGTGTTCCATTGATCTACATGCCTGTCTCTGTACCAATATCATGCAGTTTTTAACACTATTGCTCTGTAGTACAGCTTGAGGTCCGGGATACTGATTCCCCCAGAAGTTCTTTTACTGTGGAGAATAGTTTTAGCTATCCTGGGTTTTCTGTTATTCCAGATGAATTTTTGAATTGCTCTTTCTAACTCTATGAAGAATTGAGTTGGGATTTTGATGGGGATTGCATTGAATCTGTATATTGCTTTTCACAAGATGGTCATTTTTACTATAATAATCCTGCCAATCCATGAGCATGGCAGATTTTTCCATCTTCTGAGGTCTTCTTCAATTTCTTTCTTCAGAGACTTGAAGTTATTGTCATACAGATCTTTCACTTGTTTGGTTAGAGTCACACAAAGATACTTTATATTGTATGTGGCTATCGTGAAGGGTATAATTTCTCTTACTTCTTTCTCAGCCTGCTGATCCTTTGAGTATAGGAGGCTACTGATTTGCTTGAGTTAATTTTATATGCAGTCACTTTGCTGAAGTTGTTTATCAGTTGTAGAAGTTCTCTGGTGGAGTTCTTTTGGTCGCTTAAGTATACTATCATATAGTCTGCAAATAGTGATAGTTTGACTTCTTCCTTTCCAGTTTGTATCCTTTTGACCTCCTTTTGATGTCTAATTGCTCTAGCTAGAACTTCAAGTACTACGGTAAAAAGATATGGAGAGAGAGGTCTTGTCTAGTCCCTGATTTTAGTGAGATTTCTTCAAGTTTCTCTCCATTTAGGTTGATGTTGGCTACCGGTTTGCTGTAAATTGCTTTTACTATGTTTAGATATGGGCCTCGAATTCCTGATCTTTCCAAGACCTTTAACATGAAAGGATGCTGAATTTTGTCAAATGCTTTCTCAGTACCTAAGGTAATGACCAAGTGTTTTTTTTTTTTCTTTGAGACTGTTGATCTAGTGAATTACATTGATGGACTTCCTTATATTTAACCATCCCTGCATCCCTGGGATGAAGCCTACTTGATCTTGGTGAATGATCGTTTTCATGTGTTCTTGGATTAGGTTGGCAAGAATTTTATTGAGTATTTTTGCATCGATATTCATAAAAGATTGGCCTGAGATTCTCTTTCTTTGTCGGATCTCCGTGTGATTTTGTTATTAGTGTAATTGTGGCTTCATAGAACGAGTTGGGTAGTGTTACTTCTGTTTCTATTTTGTGGAATAGTTTGAAGAGTATTGGTGTTAGGTCTTCTTTGAAGGTCAAATGATTTTGAATGTAAATAAAAAAACTTAGAAAAACAAAATAAAGAAATAAAAATGAAAATATTATTTTAAGATAAAAAATAAAAAAAGAAGAAGGTCTGATAGAATTCTGCACTAAAACCATCTGGACCTGTGCTTTTTTTGGTTGGAAGACTTCCAATGACCACTTCTATTTCTTCAGGGGTTATAGGATGGTTTAGATGGTCTCTTTTATCCTGATTTAATTTTGGTATTTGGCATCTGTCACGGAAATTTTCCATTTCCTCAAGATTTTCTAGTTGTGTTGAATACAGACTTTTGTAGTAGGATCTGATTATTTTTTGAATTTCCTCAGTTTCTGTTGTTATCTCTCCCTTTTCGTTCCTGATTTTGTTAATTTGGATACTGTCCCTGTGCCCTCTGGCTATTCTGGCTAAGGGCTTATCTATCTTGTTGATTTTCTCAAAGAACCAACTCCTAGTTTTGTTGATTCTTTGTATGGTTTTATTTGTTTCTACTTGATTGATTTCTTCCCTGAGTTTGATGATTTCCTGCCTTCTACTCCTCTTGGGTGTATTTGCTTCTTTTTATTCCAGGGCTTTCAGGTGTGCCATTAAGCTGTTAGTGTATGCTCTCTCCTGTTTCTTTTTGGCGGCACTCACAGCTATGAATTTTCCTCTTAGCACCGCTTTCATTGTGTCCCATAAATTAGGGTATGTTGTGCCTTCATTTTCATTAAATTTCAAAAAGTCTTTGATTTCTTTCTTTATTTCCTCCTTGACCAAGTTATCATTGAGTAGAGCATTGTTCAGCATCCATGTGTATGTGGGTTTTCTGTTGTTTTTGTTGCCATTGAAGACCACCCTTATTCCATAGTGATCTGATAGGAGGCATGGGATTAGTTCGATCTTCTTATATCTGTTGAGGTCTGATTTGTGACCAATTATATGGTCGATTTTGGAGAAGGTACCATGAGCTGCTGAGAAGAAAGTGTATTCTTTTGCTCTAGGATGAAATGTTCTACATATATATATATATATATGTTCGTTCCATTAGGTCGAAGGCTTCAATTAGATTTATTGTATCCCTGTTTAGTTTCTGCTTTCCTGAACGATCCATTTCAGAGAGAGGGGTGTGGAAGTCACCCACTATTATTGTGTGAGGTGCGATATGTGCTTTCAGTTAATAATGTTTCTTTTATGAATGAGGTTGTCCTTGCATTTGGATCATATATATTCAGAATTGAGAGTTCTTCTTGGTGGATTTTTCCTTTGATCAGTATGTAGTGTCCTTCTGTGTCTTTTTTGATGACTTTAGGTTGAAAGTCAATTTTATCTGATATTAGGATGGCTACTCTGGCTCATTTCCTGGAACCATTTGCTTGTAAAATTGTTTTCCAGCCTTTTACTCTGAGGTAGTGTTTGTCTTTGACACTGAGGTGAGTTTCCTGCATGCAGCAAAATGCTGTGTCCTGTTTACGTATCCAGTCTGTTAGTCTATGTCTCTTTATTGGGGAATTGAGACCATTGATATTAAGAGAAGTTAAGGAATAGTGATTATTGCCACCTGCTATTCTTGACGCTATCTTTATGTTTGAGTGGTTATCTACTTTTGGGTTTGATGCAAGAAGGTTACTATCTCGTTTTTTCCAGGGTGTTGTTTCTCTCCTGGTATTGGCAGTTTCCACCTATTATCCTTTGCAGGGCTGGGTTTGTGGAAAGATACTGTGAAAATTTGGTTTTTATCATGGAATATCTTGGTCTCTCCATCTATGGTGATTGAGAGTTTTGCTGGGTAGAGTAGTCTAGGTTTGCATTTGTGTTCTCTTAGAGTCTGCATGAGATCTGCCCAGGATCCTCTGGCTTTCATAGTCTCTGGTGAGAAATCTGATATGATTCGGATAGGTCTTCCTTTATGTTACTTGGCCTTTTTCTCTTACTGCTTTTAATATTCTTTCTTTGTTTATTACATTTGGTGTTTTGATTATGTGACGGGAGGTATTTCTGTTCTGGTCCAGTTTGTTTGGAGTTCTGTATGCTTCTTGTACGTTCATCAGCATCTCTCTCTCTTTAAGTTAGGGAAGTTTTCCTCCATAATTTTGTTGAAGATATTTTCTGGCTCTTTAAGTTGCAAATCTTCACTCTCATCTATACCTATAATCCTTAGGTTTGGTCTTCTCATTGTGTCCTGGATTTCCTGGATGTTTTGGGTTACACGTTTTTTGCATTTTGCATTTTCTTTGACTGTTGAGTCGATGCTTTCTATGGTATCTTCAGCACCTGAGATTCTTTCTTTCATCTCTTGTATTCTATTGCTGATGTTTGCATCTATGACTCCTGATTTCTTCCCAAGGTTTTCTATCTACAAATTTGTCTCCCTTTGTGATTTCTTAGTTGTTTCTACTTCCTTTTTTAGATCCTGGATGGATTTGCTGAGATCCTTCACTTGTTTGTTTGTATTTTACTGTATTTCTTTAAGATATTTTTCCATTTCCTCTTTCAGGATTTCTGCCTGTTGACCCAAGTTCTCCTGTATTTCTCTTAACGATTTTTGTGTTTCCTCCTCATGGGCTTCCATCTGTTGATCCATAGTCTCCTGCATTTCTTTAGGCAATTCTCGTGTTTCCTTTGTAAGTACATCTACCCATTGATTCATTTCTTTAAGCGATTTTTGTGCTTCCTCCCTAAGGGCCTACATTTGTTGACCCATGTTCTCCTGCATTTCTCTAAGCGATTTTTGTGTTTCCTTTGTAAGGGCTCCTAACCGTTGATTCATCTTCTCCTGACATTTTTATGAGATTTATTCGTGTACTTCTTGAAATTCTCTAATAGCATCATGAGAAGTGATTTTAAATCCAGATCTTGTCTTTTGGGTGTATTTGGGGTATCCAGGACTCGCTGCTGTTGGAGAGTTGGGTTCGGATGGTGCCATATTACCTTGATTTCTGATAGTAACATTCCTATGTTTGCCTTTTGCCATCTGGTTACCTCTGGTGTTAGTTGGTCCTGCTGTCACTGGCTGTTGGTTGGACCTCCTGTGAGCCTGCAAGGCTATTTCTGACCCCCCTGGTTTACCGAATTCCCCTGGCACTGGTTTCTGGGGCCTGCCCTGGTCCTGAGTGACTTTGGAACCCTGATGTGCCTTGCCACAAGTGATGTTATATTGGGGAATCCCTGCACATCCAAAGGCTCAGAGTAATGGATTCCCGGAGTAGAGGACGTCAAGGGGAGACTGGTATGCTCCAGCCCTCTGTGGGTGCGCTCTCTCCCAGAGTGCGGGGTGGGGGGGTTGTCTCTCTGCAGGGCAGATGTCCCCAGCAGAGCTTGGGCGTAGGTTTCCAGAGACCTGCCCTGCTCTTGGGAGTGGGGAGCACACAAGGTGGCTGAGACCCAAGCACTATTATGCTTGATTGTCTCTGTGTCTGGAGGTTTGAGTTGCAGTGTTGCTGGAACAAGATGGTGGAGTGCACTCTGTGCTCTCTCAGCGCAGATCACTCTGCAGGGCAGATGGCCCACAGCAGAGCTGGCACCCAGAGGACAGCAGATCTGCTCAGCTCTTGGGCGCAGATTGAAGCCCAACAGGCTGTGTCCCAAGCGATGTTATATTGGGGGACGGGTCCCTGGGTACCTGTATTCTCAGTGCAATTGATCTCTGGAACAGAGGTCGCCAAAGGGAGGCTGGTAGGCTCCCGCCCTGTGCGGGGGGGGGGGTGATCTCTCCCAGAGCGGGGTCCCTCTGCAGGGCAGAAGTCCCACAGCAGAATTGGTGCATAGGTGACTGCAGACCTGCCCAGCTCTTGGGAGCAGGGAGCACACAAGCTGGCTGAGACCCAAGAGATATTATGCTTGATTGTTTGTGTGTTTGGAGGTTCAAGTGGCCCTGTTGCTGGAGCAAAGATGGCGGAGTGCACTCTGTACTCTCTCTGCGCAGATCACTCTGCAGGGAAGATGGCCCACAGCAGAGCTGGCGCCCAGACGTCCGCAGAACTGCTCTGTTCTTGGGCGCAGATGGAAGCCCAACAGGCTGTGTCCCAAGTGATGTTATATTGGGGGGGGGGGACTGGGTACCTGTATCCTCAGTGGAGTCGATCCCCGGAACAGAGGTCGCCAAAGGGAGACTGGTCGAAGTCATTGATTTTTAATAGCTGTGTAGGTAGTACGCCACTGTGTAAATGTACCACATTTTCTGTATCCATTCCTCTGTTGAAGAACATCTGGGTTCTTTCCAGCTTCTTGCCATTATGATTACGAACATAGTGGGTCATGTGTCCTTGTTTTATGTCGGAGCATCTTTTATGTATATGCCCAGGAGTGGTATAGCTGGGTCCTCAGTTAAAACTATGTCCAATTTTCTGAAGAACCACCAGATTGATTTCCAAAGTGCTTGCACCAGCTTACAATACTACCGAAAAAGGAGGAGCGGTCCTCTTTCTCCACATCCACACCAGCATCTGCTGTCAACTGAGTTTTTGATCTTGGCCTTTCTGACTAGTATGAGGTGGAATTTCATGGTTCTTTTGATTTGGATATCCTTGCTGACTAAGGATAATCAACATTTCTTTAGGTACTTCTCAGCCATTCTATGTTCCTCAGTTGAGAATTCTTTGTTTAGCTCTATATGCCATTTTTAATAGGGTTATTTGGTTTTCTGGACTCTAACTTCTTGAGTTCTTTGTATATATTGGATATTAGCCCTCCATGGGATGTAAGATTGGTAAAGATCTTTTCCCAATCTGTTGGTTACTATTTTGTCCTATTGACAGTGTCCTTTACCTTACAGAAGCTTTGCATTTTATGAGGTCTCATTTGTCTATTTTTGATCTTAGAGCATAAGACATTGGTGTTGTGTTCAGGAAATTTTCCCCTGTTCCCATGTATTCAAGGCTTTTCCCCACTTTCTTTAAAGTTAAGATGTATTTCCTGGAGGCAACAGTTAGATGGAACTTATTTCTTGATTTATTTCATCATCTTGTGTCTTTAGATGGGTATTTGTGGCTATCATATTGTATTATTTAACCATGGATGTTAATTGTGGTAATTGCTGGGCCTACAGGTTGAAAATGAATTTGGTAGAATAACGTTTTATGGAAAGAAGAGATTGGCTCTGGATTTGGCTGCAGGTCTGGACAAACAGGGTGGGAGAATCTTATGGAAAATATTCTAGAGCATGATGTGGGAGATATGGATGAATAACTGTAAGTGTGTTTCAGAAGTGACTTATATATGGAGGAGGGTATGGGAAAGAGTGAGTGGAAAGTAGGGCAATTCCTGCTGGAATCCTCGAAGTTGTTTAAGGCCACAGTTGGCCATACAAATCTTGGGCAGTGAAGGCAGCCTGTGGGGTATGATCACTGGGTTAAAGAGAAAGTATAGATAGGGAAGGTCTGTAAGATTCACTCTACTAGATCTAGAAAAAGGAAGTTTGGGGTCCATTATTGACTATGTTTTCAAATGTTATATTACTTATTATATTAATACAAGTAATACTACGATTAAGAATAATCTATAGTCTACTCATGAATGAATTATGTAGGTAGTATCAAAAAACACTAATGATATAGATTCCAGTTTCAGGTATTTCATTTCAGAAGGCAAGGAAAATATTAATAGACCTGTAGAGTTTAGCAGTATTGATGTGCTTTGGACATTAAATTTCTAAAGGAAAAATTACGTCCTGCCAATAGTTGATATGTTACTTAAGCAAATCAATTCTTTGAAAGCATGTAGTTAAAAAATGATTAATTTCATTAAAAGAAAATCTGGATTCATGTTAATTAAAATTTAAAAAAGGTGAAAATTTTTTATAGGACGACACAAATCCTGATAGCATTTTGCCATGCTAGTTTACTTTGATTGTTTGTTGACATAACCAAACACTGTTCCTAAAAATTTTAAAAAAGAAAGTCAGATGTAATCCAAATTATTTCAAATGGAAGCATATCGATTATCATAATTAAGTCAAAAAGCCAAAAATTTGCTTTAAATTTTTAATTATATGGAAAATAACATTGTAAAACATAATTTAGTTAAAATTTGTAAATGTTTACGATGATCATCTTTTAAAATTCATAAGCTAAAATCGAGAACTTTCTTTACAATGGATTGTTCTATAAATGTGACTTATATAATATTGATATCACAATACCTGCAACTATTGTAATAATATATAATGAATTAGTCTCTTCTAGCCTCAAGTGCATATAGCCAGTGGAAGAACTAGGAAGGGTGGTAAAGAGATGACTTGTTATACTAATTCAAAAATAAAATTTTTCCACAGTAACTAGAAAATAAAGCATGCTTTCTTTCAACCAGTATAATTTGTGAATATAATTGATGCATCAGTTTCTAGATTAAAAATGGTATGTTTATCCATTTGTACTACATACTTGCCAATCTATAGTAAGTAAAGACACGTTGTTTTTTTTTTATGTTAAAACACAATTTTACACAAATATAACCATAAATAGTCATCTAGGCTAATGATATTTTCATGATTTAATGGGATTCTTTCAAAGGAAAGAGGTCCCTGCCCCCTCCCAGACTTCTGTGAGTTCACATTGTGTAGGCACAATTCCCCTCTTTGTTTAAACGGAGCTAATAGATATCCATAATCCATTTCTAAGGATTATCAAGGTGTAGAGTTTACTTAGTTATCAAAGTCACCTTTGGTCTTTGAAGTTACTAATATGTCTGTACCATAAAAGGCATAGAATCAAACTCTTGCACATAATTAATATTACTCTAAAACTTGAGTTATTTCTATCCTAATTTTGTATGAGACTTGATCAGAGTTTAATGAAGGTTGAAGTCCCTGACAAACCCATTAAAATGAGTCATGTTTAGCTTTTATTTTCTGTTTTTCTTTTTTTTGTTGTTGTTTTGTTTTATTTTCTAAGTTATTTTATTTACATTCCAAATGATTTCCCCTTTCCCGTTTCTTCCCTCCCCGAAAGTCCCATAAGCCCCCTTCCCTCCCTCTTTTCCCCATTCAAACCCCTCTTGCTCTCTGTCCTGGCGTTCCCCTACATCCAGTCTTTCCAGGACCAGGGGTCTCTCCTTCCATCTTCTTGGAAATCTATTGATATGCAAATTGTGTCTAGGGTTATTAACCTGAGATTCTGGGTTAATATTCCCTTATCAGTGCTTGCGTACCCTGTGTGTTCTTTTGTGATTGGGTTACCTCACTAAGGATGATATTTTCCAGTTCTGACCATTTGCCTAGGAATTTCGTGAATTCATTGTTTTTAATTGCAGAGTAGTATTCCATTGTGTAAATATACCACATCTTCTGAATCATTCTTCCGTTGAGGGATATCTGGGTTCTTTCCAGCTTCTGGCTATTATAAATAAGGCTGCTATGAACATACAGGAGCATGTGTCCTTATTGCATGCTGGGGAAGCCTCTGGGTATATGCCCAGGAGTGGTATAGCAGGATCCTCCGGGAGTGTCATGCCTAGTTTTCTGAGGAACCGCCAGACAGCTTTCCAGAGTGGTTGTACCAGCTTGCAATCCCACCAGCAGTGGAGGAGTGTTCCTCTTTCTCCACATCCTCGCCAACAACTGCTATCTCCTGTGTTTTTGATCTTAGCCATTCTGACTGGTGTGAGATGGAATATCAGGGTTGTTTTGATTTGCATTTCCCTAATGACTAAGAATGATGAACATCTCTTCAGGTGCTTCTCAGCCATTAGATATTCTTCAGGTGAGAACTCTTTGTTTAGCTCTGTATCCCATTTTTTAATAGGGTTACTTGGCTCTCTGGAGTTTAAGTTTTAAATTCATATTGGTTTATCCAGTATAAATACAATGTACTTTATTACTAGTAACTGACAATTTTGACCAATAATTTTGAAGCATCAAACTGTAGCTAAGCTGAAATCACCTTGGTTATTTTTACTAATCTGTGTGTTCCCTGGTGTGTGTAAGACATCTGTAAGGGCTGAAATGCTGTACACATATGATTATTATTGTTTCAAGGGGCAGTGCACAAATTAGTAAAAAATATCACTGAAATAAAACCATTTAGCTGGAAATATTGAGATAAACCATTTCTTAAAAATTAAATGAGGAAATATTGTTTTTCTGTTATTGGGACTGAAATTAAATAAATGTATTGGGCTTTTGTTTCATTAACTCAAATTGCAATACTATGCTAACGCTTTTACAGAAGTGCATTTTTCATACTGTCCCCAGCATGAATCCAAACAAGACAGGGCAGTTCTTAAGACAGTTGCAAACTAGAAAACCAATAGCTCTTTGTACTTCATATGACTTTCTGTAGTTGTATAAATATGTCTCTTAGTTTTATCAAGAAAATAACTGGACACACATAAGCTTTCTGTTACTTAAAGAGTCTTTTCAACAGCAAGTTATTTCATTGCCCATGATGTTTCTAAGGTTCATAGAGCATTACTGGCACTCCAGTTGAGAACATGTAAAATGAAATCACTGAATGACTTCATTAAAATATTTTACAAGCTATTTTCATTTGTTCCATATTGAGCTATGAAATATGTTATTGCTTAAACTGAATGAGGTACTCTTGTAAAATATTATCATTATAGGAAGGTTTTTTTTTTCTTGCTCATTCAAGTTATATTTTAAAGTGCTCAGTTATGACTTTAATTATAGACATTGTTTTTATTATTTGTATGAGATATTTTCTTGATTTATGTTTCAAATATTACCCCCTGAAAAACTGTTATACCCACCCTGCCTCCCTGTTCACCAACACACTCACTCCCTCTTTCCTTAGACATTTTTATCGAAACACATTTTTAAAATCAATGTTTACTCAATATTGAACAGTAGTGAGATTTAAGAACTTTTCTATTGCATCCTCTCTTTATTTGGTTTCAGTACTTGTATTTGACTTAGAAATAATAAATGTTCATGCCTACATATAATTTTCCTTATATCTGTGCACTTATAAAATATTTTATGAATGTTCAATCATACTTATGAATGAAATATGCACTCTGATATATCTTTTGACTACTTTAATATTATGAAGCATTATAACAGTAATACTGTTATAACTGTTCAAATAGCTGACATAGTAATAAGGTGCCTATTGGTTAGATAAAACATGAAATATAAATATTTTGGAATATGGGACTGTTTCCATCTTGGATGAAAGGCTTCAAAAACAGAATGAAAATCCAACATCATACTTGGGAATGCATGCAATTTTAAACTTACGAGTTTTGGGGGTTTTTTTGTTTGTTTGTTTGTTTGTTTATTGAAACTGTTTTTCAATATGTTATTTTCAAACTGTGACTGACGAAAATTGTGGGCAGCCAACTTGTGAATAAGGTCAAATTTCAGTACTTGAAAATAAATATCACCTTCATAATAGAAAAGGATGGTATTATTTTATGTGTATTATTGCAAAATGAAGGCAATTTACACTTAAAATGACATGTTTATTACTTCAAAAGCAAATGAAGAAAATTGTTGATGGTCAACATTGCAATAATTAAAGCATGTCTGACATTTTGTGCTTTTTTTTTAAACTTGAGAGGTAAAGTTTTTGTTGTGTTCACTAATATGATATCCTTCAATTACTCTTTCATTTCATCATCATTCTTTTTTAATAAGGTCAATGAATTGAAGCAATTGACAATGAAAAAATTAACATGCCAGCTAAGTTACAATTATTATTTTAAGAATATCCTTGTTTTGCTTTATGAACAATGTGCAGGATATGAAGCATAATAGTACACTGTAGAAATAACATAAAAACTCAAAAATAGTATTTGTGATGGGAGGGTAAACTGAGGAAGAGTATTATAATGCCTTTATATAACCATGGAAGCCGGGAAATAATACTTTTTCTGTTTCATCTAGTGAGGAAGCTAGTAAGGTAAAGTCATTGTCTCCTTGATTCATCTTGAAGTCTCTCGTAGAGCATTACTTGAAACAGACACTGACACAGTAGCTTGTAAATATAATATCTAAAGATCTGTGGGGAAAGCTCATGAGTCACCAGCAGGTCCAGTGTGAACAACCCAGGCCCCAAAAACATCACAAAATTTACTGGCACACACAAGAGAAAAAGTTATCAGATGTTTCTCCTTTGAGATATTCTACAACAGCTTGATAGAAAATCCAAGAACATGTTTAAAAGAATGCACTCAGTCTAGTAGCCTCTGAATCACCATGAAACCAAGACACCACACAAAAACAAACAAAACATTTTATAAATGGGTGACAGAAAATACAATTAAATAAAATACTAAAAAATGAGTGACAAAAATAAACAATTGTACTCCTTTTATATATAGGTCCAAATGTAACCAAAGTGTACCTGCCTGGGGTGATTTAAAATGAACTATATGCCTTTACTTCTAGTTTCACAGCTGAGCTGCCAACATTTGATCCCACTAGCCTTCTTCCTCCTTCATAATGATATTACATCTATTTCTTGATTCAGCTAGACTTGTGAGAGTCTCTTCATTATTGTCTCTCTTGATCTCTTAATAGATGGTGGTGTGCTCCACCCATGCCACACTACCAAGTTTGCTGTTGTTCCACATAATAAACGTTGACATCATAATACAATGATTTCTGCCAGCTTTTCTTTTATAAAACGTGCTTCAGCAACAAACCTATCTCTTTGTGGAGGGATAATTGAACAAAAGTTAAATGAGGCAACATTGAGACATGATAAAAAACATGTTTCATCGTTACTAAACAGAGGAATTATGAAACATAATACTAACTATAAGATACTATGGCATTAAAAACAATTGGCAACTTAAAATCTGTTGTGGACTTTTAAATATATTTAGACCTTAATTTATGAAAATTTAATAATCATATGGAAAGAAAAGGAAATATTAATGTCTGTGTTATGGCATAATGGTACATTTTAATGCCACTCTTGGATTAAAAATATTTAAAATGACTACTATAAGGTGAAAAACAAATCCTACTTTCTCAAAGTTTAATGTATTCCTAAAAACTAACAAAGAAAATAAAACTGTTTTATAAAATTATATATATACACAATTTTATAAAACAGTTTTATTTAGAAAAAGAAGGCTGGAAACATGAAAACGATAAGTATAAGACAGTATGAGACAGCTTCAAAAAAAGTGAACATATGAGGAATTAAAGCAAAAACTATCTAAAATTCTACACAAACACCACAAAATATTATAAACTTGCTACATAAAAGTTGGACACATGTTCTACTACATTCGTAGCAGACTTATTGTGATAGCCAGAACCTGGAAACAACCCAGATGTCCCATAACAGAAGAATGAATACAGAAAACGTAGTTCATTTACACAATGGAATTCTACTCAGCTATTAAGAACAAGGACATTATGAGTTTGTCAGGTAAATGGATGGAATTAGAAAATATCATCCCGAGTGAGGTAACTGAGACCCAAAAGGATATGCATGGTATTTATACACTAATAAGTAGATATTGTCAGAAAAGTACAGAATTCCCAGGACACAATTCACAGAACTCCAAAAGGCTAACAAGCTGAAGGGCCCAAGTGAGCATGCCTCAATCCCACTTTGGAAGGAGAAGAAAGCAATCACAGGAGGGGGGGAGTGACCTGGGTGGGAAAATCGACTGTGAGAGGAAGAGGAGAACATGATCTGGTATTAGGGGGAATGGCAGACAGGACTGAAGCCCTAAGGGCTAGTAGAAAGAATAAAAACAGGCAACCTCAGGAGGTAGGAGATGAGGGACCCTCTAGAATGTACTAAAGTCCTGTGAGGTGAGAGACACTCAGGACTCAAACGGGTGGACCTTAAATGAAATGCCCTACCGCGGGGAGAGAGAGCTTGTAAAGTCCACCTCTAATAGAAAGATAGGGCATCAAGTGGACGGATGGGGTTATCATTCCAGAGTCAAAAACTGTGACCCAAAATTGTTCCTCTTTGAAAGAACTGCAGGAACAAAAATAGAAAAAAGCCTGTGAAAGGTGGTCCAGTGACAGGCCCAAACTGGCATCTAGCTCAGGCGGAGGCCTCAAGGCTGGACACTATTAATGATCCTACGGTGAGTTTATTATGATTGCCCTCCAAAAGGCCCAACAAGCAACTGAAAGTGTTAGATGTAGGCATTTACACCCAATCAATGAGCAAAAGTTGGTGACTCCTGTGGTTGAACTGGAGAGAAGCTGGACGAAACTGAGGAGGAGGGAAATCCTAGAGAAAGATCAGCAGTCTCTACTAACCCCATGATCTTTCAGACACTGAGCCACCAACAAGGCAGCATACACCAACTGATATTAGGCACACAACACCATATACACCAGAGGACTGCCTGGTCTGGACTCAGTCATAGAAGATGCACCTAACACTCCAGAAACTTGGGACCCCAGGGTGTGGGAGCAGCTGGTGGGGTGGGGTTAGAAGTAGAGGTGGGGGCATCCTCTTGGAGACAGAGTGGGGCTTGGGGAAGTATGGGATGTGGAATAGTGGGAGGGTATACCAGGAGGGGAACAAAGTCTGAATGGTAAAAATAAGATTAAACCAGACCAACCAGATGCCGCCCCCACAGCTCCCAGGGACTAAGCCATCAACCAAGGGGTACAAATGGATCCAGCTGCATATGTAGCAGAGGATTGCCTTGTCAGTTATCAATGGGAGTAACGGACCTCGGTCCTATGAAGGCTTGATAGATGCCCCAGTGTAGGAGAATCGAGGTTAGGGAGGTGGGAGGGGGTGGGTGGAGGAACACTCACATAGAAGTAGGGTGAGGGAAGATGATATAGGGTCTAGCTTGGAGGAGGGGTACTAGGAAAAGGAATAACATTTGAAATGTAAATAAAGAATATACCCAATAAAATGTAAATAAAATAAAAGAAATTACAAATACTTTGAGACATTGCACACCTTAGAATGATTATCATCAAGATAATAAACAATAAAAATGCTGACCATGAAAAAACAAAAACAAACAAACAAAAAAAAAAAACAAACAGGACCTGTATACACAGGAACATAATGAACTCCAATAAAAGCTACTATTGGGCAACCTATTTTAAATAGGAAGAACATAAAAAGACAGAGTAGAAAATTTTGTTTTGAATAAAATTAATAAATGTGAATAGTAAAATAAATTGCTTATTTAACCATGAGATTCACTCTAAAATTAACTGAATAAATTTCACTCAGTTGTAAAATTTATATATAAAATATGAATAGTTACATATTTAAATCTCGTATTACAGGAAATTTCTAAATACTTTGAGCAATCACTCTTGGAAATACAAAGACAGTTTAAAGTACAGAAATCACCCTACAACATTTATTGTAGTTACTGAATCTTTTCTTTAGCTTTGTAAATTATTAAGTAGATTTATCAAATTTTCAATTTTTAGTCATCAATGGAGAATATATTCCAGAAATGATCAAGAATTGGATGCTCATATTGCCTTAGTTGGTATATCTAAATGGTTCTCGTTATTTATCTAAAACATACCTCACTAAATATACAAGAGTTCCACAAACTTTCAGAAAATAGACTTTTATTATTTTTCTAGTTCCTAAAATGTGTTTTCATTGCATATAAATGGAACATGCTGTAATTAAATGTAGCTTGATGAAATAGTTCTTATTTTCTTTAAATTTAATAAGGGAAGAGTTTTGAGAATCAATCGTTTTCATTATGTTTTAAAATTTATTTATTGCTAAAACAGATTCAGCAATAACTTTAAATATTCTCAAAGTTCCTCAAAATTCTTGTAGAAGACTTTGAAATTATTGATGAGCATTGTCTATCAACATTCTTTGTAATACCTCAGTTTCTGAAAAATATCTTAGAATCCTCTTGTCATAAGGAATTATTCTTTAAAAAATGTCCATCTTTACTCAAGCAATCTAATGTGAAAAAACAGCTATTTATAATAATATTAGAATAAAACCTCATTGGTTGTCAAGAAATCGGCTTTGGAAGGACAAAGAAAATATTTTTATACAGTTTAAAATACTGGCACTGCCTTTTAAAAAGATTTCTGCTTTTTATATGAAGAATTCTACTACCCAAACGCTATAAAAAAAAATCACCCAGAGAAAAGGAAAATCATACTCGCTCATGACATTATGTTTCCTACAAATGGCTTCTTGCTCAGTAAGTGGAAATGGCACTCCACATGTATCAGAACCACAAATTACAAATGTGGAAATGTCGTAGTTCCCACAGTTTAACTACAGTGAGACTGACATCTGGCAGCTACACTGCTGGGACTCTCCACTTGAGGGCAATTCATTACTCATTTTTAGGTTAGTATAACATTTTCCCTGCATAGCAGCTTGCTGTGTCCATGGTATAAATTTTGGGAATGCTGAAAAGAAAAACCAAGAATTGTATGAAAATGAGAAAGCTCATGAAGAAAGCTATCATCTGAGTACCTTTCTTCCTCAATAGTAGTATGTCTTGGCATATGGTACATATAAGCATTTACCTACACACCATATGACTTTATGAAGGCTATCAAAGTTTAGTAATTTACTACAGGCTATATTTTGATTCTTGAATTTAATACTCTCATAGCATTCATTTTTATTCATATAATAAATATTTTGTAAATTTAATTTTAAGAGTAGCCTATAACAATTTCAGACACAATTAAAGTAACACATGGCATTGTAATTGTCATAAGATCTAATAGTTTCAGGATATTCTTATTATGTAAATTCACAGTGTTAATACAATTGTGTGTTTGACAATTTATGAAGTTAAAATAACCATCATTTTTTTCTTTACCACAACGCTTGAATTCTGAGACTTATTTGATATCAACAAGCACTACCTAGAAAAACTTAGGAAGTATTTAAATGAAACGTTTTGTTAAATAATTTAAAATATTCATGTGTGTAGGAACAATTTTTTATATTATACTAATTATTTCATGAAATTTGATACAGGTTTTACAAGGATGCTAAATATCTTCAAATGACTATAGGCCATCTGCTATGCTTGACATATCAATAGGAAATGAAAGATCTTAGACTGATATTTTTACATCGTGGAATGTTCTCTATAGGTGTTCTCATTACAGCTGATATTAAGCCAGATGATGTCATAAAGACACAGAATAGAACCTCTTAAAAGTATTTGATCCCAAGGTCTAAGCCATCAAACAAGGGGTACACTTGGTTCCAGCCAAAAAAATTGGCAGACAAATGACTTGTCAGGCATCAGTGGGAGGAGAAGTCCTTGGTCCTGTGAAGGCTCAATAGAGGCCCCAGTGTGGGGAAATCAAGTGGGGGTCGTGGGAGTGGGTTGGGTAGAGGAACATATTCTTGGAGGCAAGGGATGGGAGGATAGGTTTGGAATTTTTGGGGAGTGGGTAAACTGGGAAGGGGTATAACATTTGAAATGTAAATGAAGAATATATTCAATAAAAAAAAGTATTTGATTACGCAGTTCTTTGAGGACACAGATTTTTAAATGTAAAGCAAATAGGGCCTAGAAATTAATGTTCTAATTGTTTACAAAATATTTTGTAGTGCTGCAATTTTTCTTTGGTAAAAATGTTTTGCTTAAATATTAAGTGTGTTAAATCTAGATTTTAATATGTATTTGGAATAAATTGATATAAGCACTATAATTCTAAATATTTGGTTGTATAAAAATTTATAATTGTCTATTTAACCTTGTCAAAAATTTGCAGTTGATGCTAGTTCCAGACATAGCTTTTAGTGACTAGATTTAAAATCTTTACTTTTGTAGTTTTTTTGTTTTGTTTTGTTTTTGCTTTTGAATAGAACAATTTGAATACTCGCTGCAATAAAAAAAAAGAATCAAGATCACAGTGTTTACATTAGATCACACACTTAAGATTCAGAGTCAAAGCTTCAGCTTTCCTGTAACAGAATGATTGGGCTGCAGAGTCAACTCTGAGCAATAAGTACATCTCTCAGTGAATAATTTGATCCATCTGCCACATTTTACCATAATTACCTGGTTATATGAACCAGGAAATTGTTCTGGGCAGGGCCCCTCGTATTAAACAATAGTCTCTTTTACATGAATAGTTTGTTAAATCAGAAATATTCCCAATTTCAAAGGAGAAATGGAAATGAGCATTGAATTCAGATCATGGAACAGGTCTGTGCTGAGGAGAGCTGTGTGTGAATTGGGAAATGTAGCTGAAGCAAAGGAAGGAAGCAATGAAGGAAAAGAGAGTAGGTCATAAGGCTTGCTAGGAAATTATGTGTCAACAGTAGATCTGAGACCCCTTTATTATTAATTTTATTTTCCTAATTCATCCAACATGTTTTGCTTCATTGGCTGAAAAATTCTTTGATTGCTTAAAAAATATGCTTAAGCAAAGGAAGTATAGAATGCATGATCCTTGGTTCTTTGCTTTGGTTGTTGTTTTGTTATTTTTATTGCTATTTATGAACAATTATGCATAAGTGACATTATTTATAATAATAAATATTTCATTAAGTGCAGAATTTTTTAGGTAGTGATTCAAATAAAGCATTCCATAACCTTTACCTTTTATACATTATCTACCAGAGTTCACACAGTAGATTTCAGCTAACAGCTTGGTTGTATAGAACGGCTAAAATAGAATCCTTCATACTTGATGTCACAGTGGGAAGTCTGGAAGTCTGTTCCTGGCAAGGCTCTTTTCCATCTCCTTGTAGTGTCATTGCCTCTATGAATGGTTTTTAAATCAGGAGAATCTGAATTATGTGGTAGGACAATTTCAACCTTAAAAAGGAAAAGATTTCTATTAAACAAAAAAGTAAAGAACAAATTTATTCAAAATAGCCTTTAAATAATTCACATAAAAGGAAAGAGAAAAGCTCTGTATTTGGAAGAGAATTCATGGAAAACTTACTAGACATTTTTTATATGCTAAAGCCTAGGATTAGTCAGAAAATATACCCATTTTACCAAACGTACAGGTGGTGATTATTGAAAAGACTTATTACTTTGTAAGTCAAAAGTTTGGTAGGACTGGATTGCAATGTGCTACACATTTTTTTTCTAAGTCTTCAATTATGAAATAAGAGCTGTAATCTTGAATCATATATAATTTGTCTTATTTCATAAATTCATACTTGTAATTAAGCATGTACCAGAAATATTTAACAAATTAAGCCCCATTCACATGGTTAGATTATATTTACATAAAACTTGAGACTTTGAGCATTACAACTGACACTATGTGATCTTTATGCATGTTACTTACACACCATATTAACTTATGAAGGCTATCAAAATTTAGCAATTTACTGCAGGCTTTAGTTTGATTCTTGTATATTTTTACTCTCATAGCATTTGCTTTTATTCATATACTAAATGTTTTATAAATTTAATTTTAATTGTGGTTGATGCTAGAATGTGTGGAGAAGTTCACAGATATTAAGAGACAATGAATGTAGTGTTTGGCATGCAAGAGGACAGGATTTATAGATGGGTAAATAAAATGCCTTCAACTGACTGTGTCTCCACTGTATGTGGAATCCTTAAGTGCATTCATTAATGACTAAAGAGAGGATCTGGGATGAGGACATGTGGAGGTATTTCTGATAGAACATAACTGAGGCTTTTCCCAAGAATGGGAGGGACAATAGAAGGTCACTGTGCTATACCACCTGAGAATTAAGAGAAGGTGACTGTGAAAAGCCATGAAAAAAAAGTGATATGACTTCAGGATAAAACAGTCATGCTGGAACAATGATTTTGAACTTCTGATCTTCAGAACCATGGAAAAATTTTTCTTACTATACACTGCTCAAAATATAATATTTTATTATGGTATAGAAACAATGTAAGACTAATTTATTACATGTGTGTTTACAAATTAAAGTTTGAAATTTTAGAAAATAAGATATTACTAAAGAAAACTTTTTTATGACTAATATTATTTCCTTAAATTAGGTAGTTAAACATAAGACAATATAGTAAATTTACTTTAATTAATTATACTGTAGGACAGACTTTGTTTTCAACCTGGGTGTTAAACTAAAAATCAAGAAAATGAAAAAAATCGAATATAAGATCCCTATACAGTGAAGGATTAGGAAAAAAGATATGAATAGACTAATCATTGGTACTATAAATTTAGTTAACTGATACAACATTATTTAAGCTGATGCTTTAGAATAGTTAGATGATAATTTATAACATAGTTCAAATACCTGATTTTCCTCTAGCTCTATGATTGAAAATTGCTTTTGCTACAGTAAGCACACGAAGTAACAGGATGAACTAATGTTTTATGTAATATTATATACATAATTATAAAACCATGTGGATGAATACAGATCACTGAGGTTTGCCAAAGCAATTTATGCAAAATAGACAGGAACTGAAGCATGATACTATGGGCACAGTATAAGCATCAGTTTGTATAAAGAGTGTTGATGAGTTGACAAGAGTCTGATGATGAATATTGCTCGATATCTTGTCATATGTGGACTTGCTTGTGAGTTTATCATTGTTGATCTAATTCTTGGAAATCCTATTTTTTCATAATTCTTTAGTGAATTTATGATGGAAGAGATCTTCTATTATAGCAAATGAGTTGATGCTGTGTCCTTCAGCCCCACAGATTTTTAACTGATAAATAAATAAAATCTGGCAATATGATATATTGAGTTATATATCTATATATCTACATTTGCATCTGCATCTATATTTTTATCTATCTATCTCTGTATCTATATCTATATAATTAAACACTTAGAGAACTGTCTCTGTAGTTTTCAAAAAAGCATAACAGATTTCTGATGAAAGGGGTTTAAAAAGGATGTACGTTTCTAGACATATATGTGAGAAAACAGTGCTATGATTCCGATTAATGAATATACTATTAAAATGACTCCTAATGAATTGTATACTTGTGTATCTCTAACCTGTCATCAGAGAATCTTTTCCTTGAAGTAGATGGTTTTTAACACACAATGATTCCAACTGGTTTATGTGACAAGAACAAGAGACTGTGGAGTGTTTAGCCTTAATTGGAAAGTAGATATCATCCTCACACACCAAGGCTCATAGACCTTCAAGAAAGAGAAATATCTTAAAAGTCAGAGCAGTAAGTCATTGAAAAGAGCTCTTAAATATTGAGATAGAGATGTTAAGGTGTAGTTCTTCACAGTTGATGGTTTCTCAGAAGTTGCGAGTAGGAAAGGACTCAATGTCCTTTAAGAGGCTGTCAACGGGATTTAACCAGACACAAGTGTGTATGGGCAAACAATTTTATACTTGGTTTCTTCTTCTTCTTCTTCTTCTTCTTCTTCTTCTTCTTCTTCTTCTTCTTCTTCTTCTTCTTCTTCTTCTTCTTCTTCTTCTTCTTCTTCTTCTTCGACCTAACCCTCTTCCTCCCCCTTCTTTTATCAGGAAATAATAAGGTTTGTGGGGAGTTAAACCTGTAAGGACTGGGAAGTGACTGTGGTCTGGGTGCAATAAGTGAAATTCCCAAATAATCAATTTAAATATTATGTTGAAAAAACATTTTAAAATAAGTTTTAAAAGAGTAAAAGTTAGTGTATAGCATTAAGGAAACAATTTTCCAACACATAGCAGCACAAGTACACATATAAAACTTAGGGTGAATACAGAAACAAGCATGAGACCTGTGAAAGATCAAGCCAAATAACATCCCAGTTAGAAGGCAGTAAGAGCACAAAATCTCATCACTTGACACTTGTTAGCTCTGAGGGCAAGTGAGTAAAGGTAACTTTTCTTTAATAATCTGATTCTATGAGGTTGAACAGTTTCCAGGATAGGCTCTATTCCCAATACTAGTTAGCCACCACAAGCAGGAAATAATTATAATTATGGTAAGGAAAGTGACATAAGAGTTGATGGCTGTAAATATGAACAGAATAAATAGTATGTGATAATCAAATAATCCCTAAAATTATTTTTAAAAATAACAGAGTATTTTGATTTTTATTAAATATTTGAAAGTTTGTTTATATAATCATAACACAGAAAAATAAATACATTTTAGATTTGTTAACAGTTTGAATTTGAAAGTCTGCAGTGTAAAATGTGGTTTTAGTTGAAATATAATTGTGTGACTGCCTTTCCTTTTTCTCCATCCAGTCTTTCCCATGTCATTCCACTCAATTTTAAGTTCACAGCATCATTAGCTCTGATAATTTATATTACATATATATATATATATATATATATATATATATATATATATATATGTTTGTGTGTGTGTGTGTGTGTGCCTTTGTGTGCGTGTGATTGTGTATGACAATGGATTTATGTGTACATTGACAGAAATTAATAAATACAATCTACTGTGCATGATTTTATTGTTTTGAATGTATATGGTTTCAGAACTGACCACTCTTCCTTAACTGAGGACAAATCCTTAGGAGAGAACAACTCTCCTTCTCTCAGCCATTAGTGGTTGACTGTAGTACATCATTTGAAAAGTTCTTTTGTGAATAATATCATCCATCACACTCTGAAATTTTCCTGGAACACATCCTCAGACTTCCTTATCTGGTTATTACCAAAATCATCCTTATCTTGATTACATAAAATTATTCTATTGTCATTAATGCTCCACAATTTCATGAATAATAGCCAGATTTTAATTCTGTAATCTTTGATGCAGCTTGGTTCTTCACAAAGAAGTGAAAAATTAAACAAATAAAACATTGCAGAAAGGAGGTGGGGAGGAGGTATAGGATGGTGAACAGTCAGAGGGTAGACCAGGAGGAGGATAAAATCTGGAATGTAAAATAAATAAATAAATAAATAAATAAATAAATAAATAAATAAATATAAAAATATTAAATAAAATTTAAGAAAAGAATAAAGAAAATAAGTCAAAAAGAATTGCCAACAATTGATGTATTTTTATAAATTATTTTTTTCATCATTTTGGGGAAAAAATTGTAGGGCCTCAGATATAGAATGGGAAGTTTTAAATTCTATATCTTATTAATGAAAAGAATGTGAGGAGGGGTGAGAAGACTGAGAGTAGTAAAGAAAGTAAACTGGAACTGGGCATTTGCATCATTTGACTTTAACTTTGGAAGTAAGGAGATTGATGTAGAACAAACACAAGTTTATACCCAGACTCTTCCATGTAGAGCAAGACATCCTGTCAGACAAGGTGACATAAACATAATAAAACCAACTTAGTGCAAAATAATAGCCAATATCAAATAAAAAGGAGACCTAACTGAAGCAATCCCATTAAAATCAGGAACAAGAAGGATGCCCACTCTCTCCATATCTATTCAATATAGTACTGAAAGTGCTAGTTAGAATGACAAGAGAACAAAAAGAGATCAAGGAGATACAAATTGGCAAAGAAAAATAAAGGTATCACTATTTGCAGATGATATGAGAGTATCCATAAGCGACCTCAAAAATTCTACCAGAGAACTTCAGCTGATAAAGAACTTAAGCAAAGTTGCTAGATATAATATTAACTGAAATAAATAAGTAGCCTTTCTTTATACAAATGATAAACAGGCTGAGAAAAAATTAGGGAAACAACTCCCTTTACAATAGCCACAAGTAATATAAAATATCTTGATGGTAAGTCTAACAAAACCAGTGAAAGATCTGCATGAAATAACTTCAAGTCTCTCAAGAAAGAAATCAAAGATCTCAGAAAATGAAAAGATCTCTCATGCTAATGGATTGTCAGAATTAAACATAACTGAAACGGCTCATGCTCTGAGATCCAGCATTGATAAATGAGACCTTAAAAAACTGGGAAGCTTCTGTAAGGCAAAGGACATAGTCAAATCAGACATAGGACAAATCAGAAACCTACAGAATGGGAAAAAAATACCAGGATAGGGAAGTGGGAGTGGGAATGGATGAGTTGATGAGCAGGGGGAGGGTGGGATGGGATAGAGTGATTTCAGAGGGGAAATCAGGAACGGGGATAGATAATATTTGAAATGTAGATGAAGAAAATATCTAATAAAAAAAAGAAAAAAATGTAAGAAATAAAAAATATAAAACTAATTATTTGATGTGAGAAGTTAGTGGTCATTGAAACACATTAAATATTGTGATATTACATTTGATGTCTTGTTTTAAATATATTTTAAATAGAATGGTATATAAAATATGAAATTACAGTTTATAAACTATTTTCATAGGCAGAAAGTTTCTTTCATTTATTTTATTTGCTTGGCTCTTATTTCCTTTTCATTAGATGATTTTCTTTCCTGAAATAAAAAAAAATCTATAATCCAAGTCAACACACATACACGTGTGCACGCACATGCACACACGCACACACAAAACCCCAAAATATGGTGTCTTTCCTAAGTTTGTCATATTATTATTCTTAAGTTAATATTCTTTTTATTTCCATAATGTTGCAGTTTTATGGGTTTGAAACTGAAACCATACTCTATACAGCTCTTTCATTATGTGTCTATGAATTTTTACAAAGATGGGCATTAAATTAATTTAATTTTCTGCATGAAAGAACTGACTATGCCAGTGTAACTTAAATAGTTTTACATAGAAAATTTAATAGATTTGCTAATTTATAGAAAATAGTTTAAATATTTTAATTTTACATTATGTAAAGTAAAAGTATAAACATGAAAATCAAAATACAAAGTTTAAATACACAAAAAAGTAGACCAGAACAATGATACAAGAAAATAAATTAATATATTGGTACTACTAACTTCCCTTTTACAGAGGAGAAGGTAGAGGACGGACATGAAATCATCACATATCTGTCAATGTCAACATCGATATGAAGTTGTCTAGTAAATATGTAAAAGCATAAAGGTAACAACATTTTTGAATTAATGCACTAGGAGTAATCAATAAACACTTTGGAGGTAGTTAGGTATGTTGTTTTCTACCTGTAACTTCAGCAAGTAGAATCTAACTAGGAGGAGTGCAAAGTTTAAAGTCACATTCAGATACAGTGTGAAATAAGAAAAAGAACACAAAAGAATCACAGAATATAATAGAGAACTCTGTTAAATCAGCAGGAAGAATTGTAGAGGTCAAAATAGACTTCTGAAGATCTGAAAACTACTGAAGATGCTTTCTATTGTTTAGATCAATATTCTAAGGAATATTAATATTAGAGAAATATAAGGAAAATTTTGCATGCAACTTTATGGCATGTTAGTATAAGAGTCAAGACCAAGGTTTAAAGAAGTCAAAAGTGCTTGCTTGTGTCTGTACCCACTACTGACTACATTTTGTACCTGCTTTTTTGTTACAAGAGGTTTCACACTATGTGAAGATAAGATGGATGACTTGGGTTTCCTTTGCCAAATGAAAACTAAAGGTCCATATTTGGTGATCAGTAATAAGAACACCACTAATCATCAAATAAGTTTAATCAAGCACACATTTCTCTACTGTTGTTCCTCTTTGTATATAGTAAAAACTTCTATGTCCTTCTTCCTAGTCAAATAAACTGGGCACTTAAGCTCTATTAATTATATCCAGTATTTCTATGCCTTTAAAACAAAGACAATATACCAAACACCACACAGTTAATGTTCACTGCATTGTGTGTTTTTCACCACAAAGTGAGATTAATGGACGGAGGGACCATAGTTTCTTGTTCCTCAGGTTTATGCTCATATTTGGGATCATCTAAACTTCATTGAGAGTTTGGTCTTTTTAGCTGCAATCCACAGAAATTTACTAACAACTTGTTCTTTCCAATGTAAATTAAAATACCCACAATGTTCTATAAAGGCACGTGATTTGAAAATATCACAATGTAAGAAGTTTTTAACTAAGTAGAAAGACATGAAGGGAAAACGTGGAGAATGGAGCATATTGAAATATATCAAATTTATAGTCCTGTAAATTTAGCTGCTATAAAATAAAGGAGCATAAAGTTACTTATTGTTCTCTAAAAGAATATTAAGAAAAGCAGGTATAAAAATTGAATGAGTCATTTTTAGCCTGCTTCAAATGACAGAAATGATTATGACTTTGCTTTTCAAATACAGGACATTTGAAAAGGATAGATCTATGAAGTCATAATTTAAATTCCTGAAGGGAAATGTTGACTGAATGGTTGAGAAATAGGCTTCAAGCAAATAGGTTCTGGTTCCATGAACTCTAAACAAATATAAAAAGTATCTGCATTTGTTTTAATCAGCTGCTGGCAAAGCTGCTCAGGGGATAGCTCTACCAGGTTCCTCTCAGCAAGTGGCGTCTTAGCATCAGCAATAATACTGAAGTTCAATACAGTGTCTGCAGATGGGATGAATTTCCAGGTAGAAGAGCCTTTCCTCCAGTTTCTGCTCCAATTTTTGTCCTTGCATTTCCATTAGACAGGAACAACTCTGAATTAAAATTTTTGAGATGGGTGGATGGCACCATCCCTCAACTGGGGCCATGCCTATTTAATGGAGGTCATCTTTACAGGTTCCTTCTTTCCTTTGTCAGTGACAGCAGATACTGGCAAGGATTATATAAAGTGGAACAATCCTCCATTGCTGGTGGGACTGCAAGCTGGTAAAACCACTTTGGAAATTAATCTGCCAGTTCCTCCAAAATTGGAAATAGTTCTACTTGAAGACCCAGCTATACCACTACTGGGCATATACCCGAAAGATGCTCCTACATACAAGCATACATGCCCCACTATGATTACAACAGTCTTATTTATAATAGTATAATAGTCAGAAGCTGGAAACAACTCAGATGTCCCTCAACAGAAAAATGGATACAGAAAATGTGGTACATTTATACAATGAAGTACTACTCACCTATTAAAAATGAGGACATCAAACAATATATGGAACCAGGAAATATCATCCTGAGTGAGGTAACTAAGACACAAAAGAACACACATAGTATTTACTCACTGATAAGTTGATATTATCTCAAAAGCTTAGAATACCTACGATAAAACTCACCTATGAAACTTAAGAAGAAGAAAAACCAAAGCTTGGATGCTTCAGTACTTCTTAGAAGGGGGAATAAAATAATCACAGGAGATAGAGGGAGAGAGGATCCTGGGAGTGAGAAAGGGGGAGGGGAAAACAGGGGTCCAGATCAAGGGCAGTATGGGAAGAGGCAGGGGAGAAGTACAGATGGTCAGAAATCTAAACAGAAATAGGTAGGTAGCAGTAGGAGATTGAGAACTATAGGTAGTCAATAGAAAGTCCCAGATCTAAAGATACTTGGGCAAAAAATATACTTGTGTGACAGCATGACTCACTACAGCTTTCACAACAAGATGGTACTTTTTATGTTATTTATTTCTTCTTGTTGTTATTGTTGTTTTCTTCTTAGTGGAGGAGGTCGGAAGTCTGGACAGTGGATATAGAAGGATAGGGAGATGAGTGGGATTGGGGTATATGATGTGAAAATTTCAAAGAAGCAATAAAACCTCTTCTAAACACACACACACACACACACACACACACACACACACACACACACACACACACACACACACGGAAGTCCCAGATACCAGGGAAGCAAGAGGTTCCCAAAACTCAATGAGGATGACATTAGCTGAAATACCCAACAAAGAGGAGATAGATATCAGTTCTTAACGTGGTTAACAATACCAGTTTTGAGTCCTGTCTTATGGATGGTACCTTAAATCGAATCAGACAAAAAGGATGATTGTCAAAGTAACATCCATGCTGTATCTGTTGCACTGGGTCTGTATTGGCAGGCCACTGTTATTGGAACTCAAATGATTCAGAGCTAGGTCAGGTGGTTTATCTCTATTTTCTTGGGATATCCTGCTTTCATTTTAAGCACTATCAAAACTACCCAGAGAGGAGACAGCATTTAGTTAAGTGTCAAGTTGAGTTTTTCATGTCTTATGATGAAAATTTTCATGTCTTCATCTAATACATGTTATCAAGCTCTGGTGAGTTTGTCTTGGAATTGCCAATGTTTGGGGTGGAAAGCTGGGGTCATTTTGAAAAGTGACCCAAAGAAAGGAACTTCCATGTCTCCCACTGAACCTTGTTTGTTTAAATATTTTTTAATTATTTAATTTATTTACATTTCAAAATTTGTCCCCCTTTCTGGTTTTCCCTCCACAAGCCATAAATCCCATTCCTTCCCCTCTTTGCCTTTGAAAGTGCTCCCCCACTCATCCACGCCCACCTCACCACTCTAAAACTCCCTTTCTCTGAGGCATCAAGCCAGCAAAGGACCAAGGGCATCCCCTCCTACTGAGGCCAGATAAGGCAGTCCTCTGCTACATATGTAGCGCCGGAGCCAGAGACCAGCCCATTTATGCTCTTTGGTTGGCAGCTTAATCCCTAGGAGCTCTGAGGTTCCATTTATTTAATATTGTTGTTTTTCCTATGGAGTTACAATCCCCTTCAGCTCCTTCAGTCCTTCCCCTAACTCTTATATTGGGATTCCCTGACTCAGTCCAATGGTTGGCCATATCTGCATCTGTCTTAGTCAGGTGCTGGCAGAGCCTCTCAAAGGACAGACATACCAGGCTGCTGTTTGCAAGCACATCGTGACATAACAGTAATATTGTGGATTGGTGTCTGTGCACTGGATATATCCCAAAGGGGGTAGGTCTCTGGTTGATCTATTGTCTGTTCCTGCATTTCCTACAGACAGGAGCAATTTGGGGTTATGACCTTGAGATTCCACCTCACAGCAATCAGAACTGCTAAAATAAAAAACTCAGGTGATCCACATGGAGGGAGGAAACAGGAAAGGGGAAACGATTTGGAATGTAAATTAAAAAAAAATAAAATAAAATAAATAAAAAAAAGAATACGTGTGGATGAGAATGCATGGGTATAATGTGCAGCTACACCTATGGGAATGCATGTGTGTGCTTGTATCTCTCTGCATGTGTGCATCTGAGTATGACTGTACTGGTTAGTTTTCCACCTTACATAAGCTAGAGTCATTTGAAAAGGGCCCTCATAAGATCTGCCTGTAGACAACACTGTAGGCATTTTCTTAACAGTTGATGTGGGTTGGCCAAGCTCGCTGGGGGCAGCTCTGCTCCTGAGTTTGGTCCTGTGTGGCTTAAGAAAGCAGGCTGAGAAGGCCAGAGGGGAAGTCAGTAGCAGTGTTTCTCCGTGGCTTCTGCTTCAGCTCCTGCATCCGTGTTCCGGCCCTGCTTGAGGTCCTTCCCTGGCTTCTATGATGAACTCAGATGTGGAAGTGTGAGCAAAATAAATACTTTCCTCCCCAAGTTAAAAAAAAAACAGCTTGCAATTCCACCAGCAGTGGAGGAGTGTTCCTCTTTCTCCACATCCTCGCCAACAACTGCTGTCTCCTGTGTTTTTGATCTTAGCCATCCTGACTGGTGTGAGATGGAATCTCAGGGTTGTTTTGATTTGCATTTCCCTAATGACTAAGGATGATGAACATCTCTTTAGGTGCTTCTCAGCCATTAGATATTCTTTAGGTAACCACTCTGGAAAGCAGTCTGGCGGTTCCTCAGAAAACTGGGCATGACACTCCCGGAGGATCCGGCTATACCACTCCTGGGCATATACCCAGAGGCTTTACCTGCATGCAATAAGGACACATGCTCCACTATGTTCATAGCAGCCTTATTTATAATAGCCAGAAGCTGGAAAGAACCCAGATGTCCCTCAACGGAGGAATGGATTCAGAAGATGTGGTATATCTACACAATGGAATACTACTCTGCAATTAAAAACAATGAATTCACGAAATTCCTAGGCAAATGGTCAGATCTTGAAATTATCATCCTTAGTGAGGTAACCCAATCACAAAAGAACACACATGGTATGCAGTCACTGATAAGGGAATATTGACCCAGAATCTCGGAATACCCTAGACACAATCCGCATATCAATAGATTTCTAAGAAGATGGAAGGAGAGACCCCTGGTCCTGGAAAGACTGGATGTAGGGGAACGCCAGGACAGAGCAACGAGAAGGGGTTGAATGGAGAAAAGAGGGAGGGAAGGGGGCTTATGGGACTTTCGGGGAGGGAGGAAACGGGAAAGGGGAAATGATTTGGAATGTAAATTAAAAAAATAAAATAAAATAAATAATTAAAAAAAAAACTCAGGTGACAGCAGATGCTGGTAAGGATGTGAAGAAAGAAGAACATTTGTCCATTGCTGGTGGAATTGCAAACTGGCACAACCACTTTGCAAATCAATCTGGCAGTAACTCAGAGAATTAGAAATCATTCTAACTGAAGACCCAGCTATATGACTCCTGGGCATATATACCAAGCATACTCCACCACATTACAAGGACACATGCTCCACTATTTTCACAGCAGTTTTATTTATAATAGTCAGAAACTGGAAACAAACCAGCTGTTCCACAATGGAAGAATGAAGAGTGTGGTACATTTACACAATGGAATACTACTCAGCTTTAAGAATGAGGGCATCACTATTTTTCCAGGCAAGTGGATGGAACTTGAAAATATCATACTGAGTGAGGAAACCCATACCAAAAAGGACACAAAAGGTATGTATTCACTGATAAGTGGATTTAAGCCAAACGTTCAGAATACCCATGATACAATTCATAGACCATCTGAACCTTATTAGGAATGAAGATCCTAGTGTGAACGCTTCAATCACACTTAGAAAGAGGGCAAAATAAAGACAGGATGCAGAGGGAGAGAAGAACCTATGTGAGAGTTGGGAGAGGGAGGGAAAGAAAAGGGGTGACATGATTAAGTATGGGAGGAGATAGGAGAGAAGCCCAGAGATCCAGGAGAATGATAGAAATATGCAGCTGTGGGGGGTGGAGAATGGGAGGAAACCCCCTCAAAATTCCAGACATCAGGAATGTGGGAGGCTTCCAGGACCAAATGGGGTTGACATTAGCTAATAATCCCAACAGTGTATAGATATATAACCTGAAGAGCACAACTTCAGTCAATTTACTGGGCCCCAGTTGCTTGAACAACATTTATGGCTTCTGGAGAAAGCATTATCTCCCTCATGTAACACAATTCCAATTAAACTCTTAAATGTATAGAGAGAAACATTTAAAACAGCAGGTTTCTACATAATCTTATTTTAAAATTTATGTCATGTGTATGTGTGTTTTGCCCACATGCATGTCCACCACACGCATGTAGTATCTACAGAGGGCAGAAGAAGCTGCCAAATACCTTGCAATTAAAGATGATTGTGATTCACCATGATGGTGCTTTCCCCTTGCATCTTTTATGTTTTACTTCTCTATTTATTTTCTGTTTTTTTCTTTTCTAAGTTTTTTTTTGTTTACATTCCAAATCATTTCCCCTTTCCTGTTTCCTCCCTCCCCGAAAGTCCCATAAGCCCCTCTCCCTTCCTCTTTTCCCCATTCAACCTCCTCTCGCTCTCTGTCCTGGCATTCCCCTACATCCAGTCTTTCCAGGACCAGGGGTCTCTAATTCCATCTTCTTGGAAATCTATTGATATGCAAATTGTGTCTAGGGTATTCCAAGATTGCATCTCTTACATCACTCTCTCGGAATGCTATGGATATGCTGAGTTAAGCAAAATGATTTAAAAGTTTGAAATGAAGGTGCACATGAAAGCACATGCAGTGTTGGTCTTACTTGGTTTAATTACTTCACTGATAATCTTTCTCAGTGACACTTATTTACCTGGCATTTACATGTTTCCATTCTTCTTTCTGCTGAGTAAATATCATTATGTATATGTACCACATTTGCATTTTTCATTTCTCAGTTAAGAAAAATCTAGGCTGTTTCCTTGCCAACCTACTGTGAATAGAGCAGCAATGTGCCTGTATGATAAGGTATCTGTGTAGTAGAATGTAGATATCTATGGTATTTTTTCAGAAGAAGTAACTATATGACAGGTCTATTTATATCCCTTTGGGGACTTCTGTACTGATTTCAATAGTGTATGCCTCAATATACATGCCCACCACAGCAAATGAAGGTTCATTTTACAAACACTTTCACCAGTATGTGTTATCATATGTTTTACATATCAGAATTATTGTGATAAATTGGAATGAAATCTTTAAATAGTTTCAATTTGACTTTCTCTTATTGCTAAAGATTTTCAGTTATCTCTAAAACATTTCTTAGTCCTTCTTTTTCTCCATTGATAATTCTCTAGTTTACTTTTGAATTGTACTTGTTTCCTTGATATTATATTTTCAGGAGTTTTGTATCCAATGAATATCAATCTATATTAACTGCCCAGCAAAGATTTTCTCCCAACTCAGTGGTTTCTCTTCACTTATTTGCTGTTTCCTTTGTCATAAAGAATTTTTTTTAGAAATATGGTTCTTTTTTCTTGCCCAGCCCTATCGAAACATAAAATAAAACTATAGGACTGAAATTAACAACCCATTAAAATCAGCAATAAGTTATGAAAATCATAAAGCTTTTTTTAAGTAATTAAGGGTAGTTAAATTATTTAAAGAATGCAAAGTCCAAACAACTTGGAGGTAAGGTCTCCAGAAAGGCTTCCCTGGAGAACTTACCCCCAAGAAATTTTCTTTTTTTTTTATTATAAAATATTTTCTTTTTTTTTAATTTTATTTTTTTAATTTACATTCCAAATCACTTCCCCTTTCCCGTTTCCTCCCTCCCCGAAAGTCCCATAAGCCCCCTTCCCTCCCTCTTCTCCCCAAGAAATTTTCTTAATTTCAAGAAGTCCATTTTGTTGTTTTGGCATTGTTGCACAAATGAAATGTTCTTCAGAAAGTTCCTTACTTTGTCTATATGTTTAAGTGTACTATCAAATTTTCTTCTAGCAAATGATAAGGTTTGAATTATATATTAAGGTTACTGGAATTAATTTTTATGGTAGGTAAAAGTAAGCATATCATTTACCTTCTTCCCATACGGCTATCTATTGCCCTACTATCATTTGTGGAAGATGTTGTCTACCTCCAATTTTCATCTTTTGTCTTCATTAACAATAATAAAAGTGCTATAGTTATGTAGACTTACAAATTTTGAGCATATTTCAATTTATATAAATAATGTCATATATATATTGCAATTGTATTGAATCTGCAAATTGCTTTTGTTAGGAAGGCCATTTTCACAAGATCCATGAGCATCCGCGTTTTATCCATTTTTTGTATCTTACTCATTTTTTTTTTGCAGTGATGTAAAGTTTTCATTGTAAAGGCTTCTACCGCATTGTTGATTTTTATCTAGTATGTTGTCTTTTTGTGTCTAGTCATTTCACTAATAACCATCTTTAGTTAATTTTTACTTTTGACAATTTTTAGGTTATTTTGATAAAATTGAAGGTATTAAAATCACTAGGTTATTTATAAGTGCTCTTTTATAATGTTTTCTGTAAGTATTTAGAGCTGTAATTGCTATTTTAGAACTGCTTCCATTGTTACCCATTGATTTCAGTGACTTGTGCTTTCATTTTCATTTAATTCCCAAACTACCAAGACTATATTTTTTATTTCCTTTTTCTTCAATAACCAAATCATTACACAATCCTTGTGTTACTAAATCTCAAGGATTTTGTAGGTTTTCTGGTATTAATTTATTTTTAATTTTGTTTTATTCTACTGTGGTTGGATACAGTACATGAATTATTCTGATTTCTAAACTTTGAGTATTTTCTAATTTTCAAGTTAAATTTCTATTCATGGTTTTCAGTTTTCAAAACATTAATTCACTTGGATTTGTTTCTGTTTTTTTTTTTTTTTTACTCTTAAGGGAGGTATTTCAATATACTCTAATCTATATTCAGTTAGCACTAATATGCATATTTTACTGTAATAAGTAATATGCTAATAATGGTACTAGCATTTCTAAATTCTGCTTTCATTCAGACTATTTTATCTAAAGATTCATTTTGTGTGATTAGAGAAATTACCATATTTTGGTGGAACATAACAGATTTATATTTTTCATTGTGTAATTTAGTTTCAAATATTTATGAACAAACAGTTCTAGATGTTGACAGTTCTTATGTGAGAAAACACACTTGAGCTTTGTCACTGTTGTTTCCTTGCTTTCCCCTCTTTCCTTCCTTCCTTCCTTCCTTCCTTCCTTCCTTCCTTCCTTCCTTCCTTCCTTCTTTTCCTTCTTTCCTTCCTTTCTTTTTCTTTTATGGTATTCTGAGCCTGAATTTCTGTATATAGCTCTGTATGTACTAGAATTTTTATTATGTAGTCCAAGCTTGTCTCTAACTTATGTATTTTTTATCCTTATTAGTTTTATAATTAAGCTGATTATACTGACTTGTATTCTACTTAAAAATAATGTTGTTACACTAATAGAGAAGAACAAACTTAAATAAGACAAAATGTCTGTTCAATCAATGTGGAATAATAGGATTATTGTTTAGCCATCTTATGGAAACTCAAAATAAAAGCATAGGTTTCAGATATTACACATTAGCCAGTGCACGATATTTATCATGGAAGACAAAGAAAGTGTTGGAATAAGTCATAAATTGTGTGATATTATTGGGTGGACAGAAAAACAAAGCAACAAACCATGGGTTGAAAGTAAAAGTGTCTCTGAGTTCAGGAGAGGAACCTGGTGGTATGAAGTCTCCTCAGCTGAGTTTGCTAAGCAATGGAGAGCAGAAAGCACTACAAAGAAAACTCAACAGACTGAAGATTCCCCACTAGAACTTACTCAGGAATAAAAAAGAACTCACTGAAATGATGACAGTTCCCAAAAGCAAAAACACAAAAATAAGACCACCTTACCATTCATCACCTTGGAATTCTCAAAGCTTGAGGAGTGCTATGGATAGTATAACTTACCTTATATTTCAGAAATACCACAGTATCTAGGAATAACGCCATTACAGACTTTGCTAAAATATATATTCAAACAGAAATAATGATTAAGTTTTTTTGTGTTTACAGGGGTAGGTGATAGATTTAGGGTACAATATAAATAGACACATGGCAAATAGCCAAAACAAAATATGATAAAATGAAGCAAAATTAAAGCTGTCCTGTGGAAACTAAACTATAGTATTTGAGACGAAAGGTGAATAAAATTGTAGGACAAGACCAAGAATCTTAATGTAAATGTAATTAGACCTTGAGGGAGATTGAAATGATATCTTTTAATATAACCATAATTCAGGATAGACAGACATGCAACTGAAATTGTTGCATATAGCTTTTGCTACACTGTTTAAGCTCTGGGAAAGGACTGAGCAACTAGTCTCTACCCAGCTTCCCTTGAATCCACGGATAAAAACACCAACACATACAGTTGTTCATTTTCAACTTGCCTTTTTGGCACAGGTGCTGGGAGCTACTTATCTCCCACTTGGAGAAGCATGCCCTGATCAATACTCTTAGTTTTGCACCTCTCCACCTGCTTTCAACTTTAGTTCCTGAGTTACATCTAGTCCCAGCTAAGCATCCCCAACTGCCCACCTGTGCAAGTGGTCTGTGGCTACTCCTTCTGAGATCCCACATGGCTGCTCACCTTTTCTCCTTCAAAATCATGGTAAAATCTTTCTCTCTCCTCTCGTTGCATCTATATGCTTGCCTTGGTGGCCCAGAAGCCCTGCCGATTCCTTCTGCCCAGCAATTGGCACATGGATTCTTTATTGATAGATCATGAACCAATTAGGGAATAGGATCTTAGCATCAGAATCACTCCTATAGAAATTATTACAAGAAAATCAGCAAATTTTGGATCTGGAAATAAGAAAGAAAATTTATTTGATTAGCTAATTAACTTATTTATTTTAATTATGAACTGAAGGCACATGAAACAAAATTTAGTGGGATAAGCGTCTAAGAAACTAAATGTTTTCTATATAGCAGCGAAAATGATCAGCCAAGAAAAGAAGCTTCTGGTTATGGAAAAAAAAAATACTTCCAACTGTAAGCTTACAGAATATACAGAAAAGATTAATGAATCACAAATAAATAATTCCCAAATAAATTATGTGTCCAATGATTCTAAATAGATATTATTTCAAACAAAAATATTAAAAAAACAATATTCAAATCCATTAATCATTAGAGAAATACATAAAAAAGCAAAAGTTTGTTATTAACTTCACAATAGAAAGACAATTGATTACATAAAAAAGTTTATGCTGACAAACTTACAAACTGCTGATGAGATTGGAAATGGCCAACTTTTAAAACATTATGGAATTTTGTTATATGTGAAAGAGAGGACTCACTTGTCCATTGCATTATCAATTATAATAGATAAGTACAATCAAGGGGTGAATAGCTAGTAAATAAATCAATCATGCCAAAATTCATGTACATATGAATATCCCAGAATGAATAAGAAAAAGAAAAATATTACCATTTGCATTATATTTAATGAAACTATCCAAGCATGTTAGTATATTATATAAATTATATATATGTATATATATACATACAGACAGATATTCATATGAGAACCTGATAAAAGTTCTACCTTTCAAAATTATGATTTAAAAAAGTAAAAAGTGGTTATAAAACTGAGATTAGAGGGGAGAAATAATATTGTTTCTAGGTAGGTTTAAAATTTATCAAAATTGTGCTGTATGCTTTGAAACTTTAGTTTATTATTTTGCCACAGATGATATTTGAAGTCATAGATTTATATCTTGGTTTGAGCATAATAAACATTATAGTTTTATGGAAACATTATGTAATGTTCTGTGATTACTATATATTGTTATATACTAATTAAAGTATATGACTTTAATATATGATTTCTAAATTTATGGAATTACAAGTTGTACATATCAATATTAGAATGCTAAAAATTTTTTAGTTTTAGAAAAATAGTTTTTTAAATATTCATTTTAATTTTATGAATGAATATTTTAGATGAATTATTTTAACGTATTTATTTTTAAATAAGTTAATTCTTTTTTGTCTTTCAATAAAATTCATATTTTTTATTTATTTTTTGTTTTCAAAGAATAAATTAATTCTTAAGTGAATATTTTAAAATAAATATTTTAAAATTTCATAATCAACTTGAAAGTTATTGATTGAGTTTTGAAATGGATACTAAATGGTGAGTTGTAAAGATATAGTAAATATGTATATACCAAAAGAACGAGTAAAATTGTAAGTTGTATGCAGCAAAAAAATTTTGAAATCCATACCAGAAATGAATATCTAAAAAACACACAAAACTTAAAATAATTTATAACAGATGTTTTTACATAGCAATGAAAAGAAAGTGTTTCATGAAGCAAGAAAATTTTACCAGATGGAAGTCTGAATCCATACTAAAGTCTGATAAGTTCAAGAAAATAAAACAAGAAATATAAATATTATGAAATAAAACTGGCTTTAGCAATAATATTTAAAAAGTAATGTGTGACTTTGCGATATAAGTGGAAAAGAGGCAGGACGCAATTATCATAATAACATGGACAAGTGTTAAAATTTATTTTTTTGCTTGTATTGTAATTCTACATACTGACCCTCAATGCCTGGTTGCCCCAGGGATGAGAGAATCCACAAATAGACCCAAGTCATGCTATGAGACCTTGACCTACCCTGAAGTTTGGTTAATGGATAGGAGAATAAAGATGCCTACAGCTTATAGCTGCAAAGAATTGAGATAGGCAAGGTTTGGGATTCTCAGGCTTGGGGTCTAAGGAGAACCATGGGGAGGAGAGAAAGAAGGTGGAGTGAGCAAAAGGCTTCATGGGATAAGACTCTTCAAACATGGCTATGAGGGCTGACCATTTGGAGTTAACAGTTGCCCAGATGGAACATAGCAAGTTATAACTCAGAGTTATTGATAGGGAAGTAAACATAACAGCGTAGAGACTAATATCTGCCCAGATGTAGTGCCGATTAAAGATTGTTATAAATGTAAAGGTTAAATGTCTTTTGTCTAAGAACTGAATGATCAAAGGCAGGATAAAAAACCCAGATTGAGATTAAATGCTTTCCACAACAGACAAAGAAAATCAATATGTGAGGTCTTATAGATGAATATGTGTAATAACACCCTAAACTGGTTTGATGACATAATCATGGAACCTCAGCACTTGGGAGGCTTAGGTTGTGAGATGATAAGTCTCTGGACAGCCTGGCCTACATAATCAAATGCTTGATCAAGTAGTAACAATATAATACAGGAGGATAGACTTTATATCAGTCGACTCAGAGTATAGGGATAGAGAACAAAATAGTGGGAAGAGTAGATTTAGTAAGAACAGGGAAATAGAGTAGATAATTATGTATAGAGGGAGGCAGGGGGTGGGAGTTGGATGATCAAGTAAAGAACAGAGAAGAAGCTGGAAACAACCTAGATGTCCCATGACAGAAGAATGGATACAGAAAATGTGATTGATTTACACAATGGAATACTACTTAGCTATTAAAAACAAAGACATCCTGAGCTTTTCAAGCAAATGGATTGTAATAGAAAATATCATCCTGAGTGAGGTAACTCAGACCCAAAAGGACATGCATGGTATGTACTCACTAATAAGTGAATATTAGACACAGAACTCAAAACAGTCAACAAACTGAAGTGCCCAAGTGAGGACGCCTCAGTCCCACTTGAGAGGAAGAAGAAAGCAATCACAAGTGGGAAGGGAGAGAGGAACCTGGGAGGGAAATTGGAAGGGGTGGGGGAGTGGAGGGGAGTGGGCAACCTGTTCTGATATTGGGTGATGGAAAAGGACTGAAGCCCTAAGGTCCAGTAGAAAGAAGGGAAACAGGCAACCTCGGGAGACAGGAGGTTGGGAGGATCCTCCAGAATGCACTAGAGACCTGGGAGGTAGAGACTCTCAGGACTGAAAGGGAGGGGTCATAGAAGAAATGACCAACATTAGGGAGAGGGAACTTATAGAGCCCATCTCCAACAGGAATACAGGGCAGCAGATGAGGGAGAGGGGGACCAACACACAGTCACAACTCTGACAATAATTGTTCCTGTCTGAAAGAATTACAGGGATGGACCTGGAGAGGAGCCTGAGGAAAAGCAGGTCCAGCAACAGGTCCAAAGTAGGATCCAGCTCAAGGGGAGGTCCCTGGTCTGACACTATTACTGAGGCTATGGAGCACTCACAAAAAGGGACTTATCATGACTGCACTCCGGAAGACCCAACAAGCAGCTGAAAGAGTCAAATGTAGATATTTGCACTCAAGCAATGGAAAGATGCAGCTGACTTCTATTGTTGAATTAGGGAAGGCTGAAAGAAGCTGAGAAGAAGGGCAATCCTGTAGGAGGACCAGAATTCTCAATTAATTTGGACCCAGGCGATCCCTCAAATACTGGACCACCAAACAGGCAGCTTACATCAGCTGACATGAGGCCCCCAACACACGTACTATAGAGGACTGCCAGGTCTGTGTTCATTCAGAGATTATGTACCTAACACTCAAGAGACTGGAGGCCCCAGGGAGTTTAGAGGTCAGGTGGGGTGGTGGGTGGGGACATCCATGTGGAGACAGGAGGTGTAGGATGTGGAACAGTTGGAGGGTAGACAAGGTGGGGGGAGGAGAAAATATGGAGTATAAAAAATAAATAAAAAAAAGGTATAGCAAAACTAAGGGGCATTTGAGGGGTTCTTTGGAAATCGAATGCAGTAGAATTTTCTACAACATATGCATATATGAACATGATATAAATGAAATCACCAAATAATGGTGGGTGGGAGAGAGTTTGACCTGGGCAGTTCTTGTCACCAAAAGGAGTTTCCAATGCTGGACTTGGTTACATCTAATTGAGTTCTTGGCCAAAAGTGCCCCATAGGAATGCTCAAAGAACTCGGGCTGTTAACAGGACTATGTGTTGTTCTCCAGAGTTGCCTTATTGCTAAAGAAAATATCTATAAAACTTACTGAACATGAAAATGTTAAATTGGCGTGTACAGAGAACTTCTACTCATACATTCTAGTGTCTTTGGTAAAGCAAAGTACTCTGCACATTACCAAGAAAACCAGCCACAAAAGCTTTAATATGCCCTCTGTCCTGCCTGCAAAATATGCTAGGGCAAAGGTGGCACATAGATTGCAAAAGTAACCAACTAATAACTGATTTGACTTATGGCACTCTCCAGTAGTCAAAACTCATATGTGATACTGTTTAGGTGATCAAGAACCAGAGACTTGATAGAACAGGGACCTACAGTGAACCAAATAACACTGATCTTAAAAGAAAAAAAATTGATGAAAAGACTCCAATTATATCCTGCCAGAGTCGTAGTCAGATCCTTGTTCTGCTCATCAGAGTCACACCCTTTTACGGCAGGTAGGAACATGTATAGAGTACCACAGACATGCATTACTCAAGATAGTGATAAACCCTGAAACATTCCTAAATGGGATGCCTCCACCAAATCTCTCTCCTCAAGGTTCAAGGAACAGAGTGGAGGTAGAGACAAAAAATGTAAGATTCCAAGGGGATGGAGAGCACCAAGAAAGTAAGATTCTCTAGATAAACATGATGAAATCTCATGTGAAATCACAGAGACTGAAACAGCCTGCAAAGGCTCTCTACGGGTCTCTACCAGGTCCTCTGTGTATATATCATGGCTTCTATTTAGGTGGTTCTGAAATTTCTAAGCATATAAACAAGTGAGTATATGATTTTTGTGCCTTCTTTTGGGCACTTTTCCTATTTGTCTGTTCAACTTCAATGTGATTTTTTTCTTTTCTTTTTTTTCATTTAAATTAATTAATTTATTTACATTCCAGTCATTGCCCCCCCATAAATGTGATTTTCTTTATCTTATGTTTTATTTTGTTTTTTAAAAATGATTGAATCAATGAATAAATGGCCTCTAGGGTAAATGTTATTAGTTCAACTGCTTCATACTCTAACTGGGAAAGAGAAAGTCATTTTTCTCCAATTGATCTGGTGACACTGGATATATCAACTGCTTCTGGGCTGGCCACATGCTGTAAATGATCAAGATTTAATGAACAGTTTTCAGTGTGTTTTTATTGGTTATGGTTTTGTGAGGAGATTATTGTTTTATTTGTCATTTTAGTTTTGGGAAATTTTGCTGTTTTTTGTATTTTTTTTTTTGAAAAAGAACATAAAGTTTGATCAATACAGAGGGGGAGGAATTTGTAAAGAAGTTGAGGAGGAACAGAATGTGACTAAGATATATTTAAATTTATTTTTTTTTAAAATTATAGCAAATATAATTGTTAAACCCCTTCGGAAATGGCAAGGTCTCCTATGGTGAATGTGGTACATCCACTAATAACTATTATTTTTCAATTATTTTAATGCTTTGTGCAAACTGTCTTTATATTTTGCAATAAATAAATGAGAATTCAGTAATACTGAAAAATAAGGAGTATTGTATAATATATATATTAAAGCAGCTAGTACAAATTTCAATCAGTGAGGGACACATAATGTTACAGTTAATTTTGATTGATAGTTATTAGATTTGAAATCAAGAGATACACCTTCAGGTATAATTTTGAGACCATTTACATATATGTTTAACTGAAGACAGGATACACACTCTGAATTTGGTAACTGAGTCTCTTACATGGAAGAATCAAATTAAATACAAAGAGGGGAAAGCAGGAAGATAACTGAGAACTGGCACATATATCTACCTGCTCCCTTACTCAGGATGCAATTTGAACAGCCACACCAAGTTCCTGTAACTGGTGCTTCCCTTAACAATGGTGAGAATGAATGTCTTCTAAATATTACCAACTGAATCTGCATCTGTGTGAAATGCTTGTTCCCTCTACATCACACACACACACACACACACACATTGACACACACAGACACACACAGACACACACAGATATGCACATAAACACACATATACACACACAGAAATACCACACCCCCCACACAAATACATATAAACACACCATTTTAAATAAAAAAAGCAAGTCTATTATTTAAAAGCAAATATAATGCATACCTCTAGCTTTGCCTCGAAGTTCCATTAAACAGCCATGAATTGAAGGATTCGTCCACAAGGCACCACTATTAGTAAGGTGGTGATTCTTTAAGAAGCAAGAAAAACAGATGCATCTTCATGTTACTTAGTGCAGACCGTATGTTTGAAGGATAGAGTGGGATCTTAGATCCTAATTGTACTCCTTTGCTTCATAATCGTATGGAAAGAATTACTGCTAAATATGATTTTATGATTTAAAAAATGGCAGTTTCTCAGGAAGTATCAGTTAAATAATTTATTTTATGCAGACCAGTTATTTAAAATCACTAAACTTTTGTACCTATTGTAACATTGTTATATATTTTTAAATTTATTAAAAAAGCAATAAATGTATGAGGAAATGAACACTAGTTTCTTTTACAAATCACAGACCCAAATTTTTATGACATTCTAAAGTCAGACTAATGCATCATTGTCATTTGCTCAATTAATTCAGTTCTTAAGTTCTTAATTCAATATATGTCTTTATTATTAGTCCTTTGCATGACAGATTTACTACTTTTCTTTTTATTACTAATCTTTTATATCATTCCTACTTATACACAGTGACATATTTGTGACACTTTCACATTACTAGTAGCTATAAATCACTAAATAGTAACCCAGGAAAAATAAATTGGAATTCAGTGTGTTAAATAAATATCATATTAGAAGCAGATTAATACGAAGAAGAGAATGACCCTTTTTAAATAAGAATGTGGCAGAAGAGATGGCCTGTTAACATCTCAGAGACCAAGGAGCATGGCCCTTGCTAGCACTTGAATCAGAAATAGCTGGCAAAAAATTAGAAACTAACAAGGTCAAAACTGATTGACTCTTGGATCAGAGATGTTGGAAAAGATACTTGCCACCATATCTGATAACCAGACATTAGATTTGAATTAAATCTGGCAATATTCAATCATTAATATCTAAATCCCACATGGTGAAAGGAAAGAATTTACTCTGATAGACTTCCTCCAAGATTAATATATATGTGACAGGTCACAACTCTAGTAAGCATAAAGTTTTCATTCTTTTAGACGTACCTTTGAAATAAAAAAATGTACCAGCTTGCAATCCCACCAGCAGTGGAGGAGTGTTCCTCTTTCTCCATATCCTCGCCAACAACTGCTGTCTCCTGTGTTTTTGATCTTAGCCATTCTGACTGGTGTGAGATGGAATCTCAGGATTGTGTTGATTTGCATTTCCCTAATGACTAAGGATGATGAACATCTCTTTAGGTGCTTCTCAGCCATTAGATATTCTTCAGGTGAGAACTCTTTGTTTAGCTCTGTACCCCATTTTTTTTTTACATCTTTATTACATTTTATTTATTTTTTTTTAATTTAATTTAATGTTATTTTTTTAATTTACATTCCAAATCACTTCCCCTTTCCCGTTTCCTCCCTCCCCGAAAGTCCCATAAGCCCCCTTCCCTCCCTCTTTTCTCCGTTCAACCCCCTCTCATTACTCTGTCCTGGCGTTCCCCTACATCCAGTCTTTCCAGGACCAGGGGTCTCTCCTTCCATCTTTTTAGAAATCTATTGATATGCTGATTGTGTCTAGGGTATTCTGAGATTCTGGGTCAATATCCCCTTATCAGTGACTTCATACCATGTGTGATCTTTTGTGATTGGGTTACCTCACTAAGGATGATATTTTCAAGTTCTGACCATTTGCCTAGGAATTTCGTGAATTCATTGTTTTTAATTGCAGAGTAGTATTCCATTGTGTAAATATACCACATCTTCTGAATCCATTCCTCCGTTGAGGGACATCTGGGTTCTTTCCAGCTTCTGGCTATTATAAATAAGGCTGCTATGAATATAGTGGAGCATGTGTCCTTATTGCATGCAGGTAAAGTCTCTGGGTATATGCCCAGGAGTGGTATAGCCGGATCCTCCGGAAGTGTCATGCCCAGTTTTCTGAGGAGCCGCCAGACTGCTTTCCAGAGTGGTTGTACCAGCCTGCAATTCCACCAGCAGTGGAGGAGTGTTCCTCTTTCTCCACATCCTCGCCAACAACTGCTGTCTCCTGTGTTTTTGATCTTAGCCATCCTGACTGGTGTGAGATGGAATCTCAGGGTTGTTTTGATTTGCATTTCCCTAATGACTAAGGATGATGAACATCTCTTTAGGTGCTTCTCAGCCATTAGATATTCTTCAGGTGAGAACTCTTTGTGGAGCTCTGTACCCCATTTTTTAATAGGGTTACTTGCCTCTCTGGAGTTTAACTTAGTACTTGAAGTTCTAGCTAGAGCAATTAGACAACAAAAAGAGGTCAAAGGGATACAAATTGGAAAGGAAGAAGTCAAACTATCACTATTTGCAGACGATATGATAGTATACATAAGCGACCCAAAGAACTCCACCAGAGAACTCCTACAGCTGATAAACGACTTCAGCAAAGTGGCCGGATATAAAATCAACTCAAGCAAGTCAGAAGCCTTCCTATACTCAAAGGATAAGCAGGCTGAGAAAGAAGTAAGAGAAATAATACCCTTTACGATAGCCACAAACCATATTAAGTATCTTGGCGTGACGCTAACCAAACAAGTGAAAGATCTGTATGACAAGAACTTCAAGTCTCTGAAGAAAGAAATTGAAGAAGACCTCAGAAGATGGAAAAATCTGCCATGCTCATGGATTGGCAGGATTAATATAGTAAAAATGAGCATATTACCAAAAGTAATACACAGATTCAATGCAATCCCCATCAAAATCCCAACTCAATTCTTCATAGAGTTAGAAAGAGCAATTCAAAAATTCATCTGGAATAACAGAAAACCCAGAATAGCTAAAACTATTCTCAAGAGTAAAAGAACCTCTGGGGGAATCAGTATCCCGGACCTCAAGCTGTACTACAGAGCAATAGTGTTAAAAACTGCATGGTATTGGTACAGTAACAGACATGTAGATCAATGGAACAGAATTGAAGACCCAGAAATGAATCCACACTCCTATGGTCACTTGATCTTTGACAAAGGAGCTAAAACCATCCAGTGGAAAAAAGATAGCCTTTTCAACAAATGGTGCTGGCTCAGCTGGAGGTCAACATGCAGAAGAATGCAAATTGACCCATTTTTTTAATAGGGTTACTTGACTCTCTGGAGTCTAACACTCTGGAAAGCAGTCAGGTGGTTCCTCAGAAGACTGGGCATGACACTCCCAGAGGATCCTGCTATACCACTCCTGGGCATATACCCAGAGGCTTCCCCTGCATGCAATAAGGACACATGCTCCACTATGTTCATAGTAGCCTTATTTATAATAGCCAGAAGTTGGAAAGAACCCAGATGTCCCTCAACGGAGGAATGGATTCAGAAGATGTGGTATATTTACACAATGGAATACTACTCTACAATTAAAAACAATGAACTCACGAAATTCCTAGGCAAATGGTCAGAACTGGAAAATATTATCCTTAGTGAGGTAATCCAATCACAAAAGAACACACATGGTATGCAGTTACTAATAAGGGGAATATTAACCCAGAATCTCGGAATACCCTAGCCACAATTCGCATATCAATAGATTTCCAAGAAGATGGAAGGAGAGACCCCTGGTCCTGGAAAGACTGGATGTAGGGGAATGCCAGGACAGAGAAGCGAGAGGGGGTTGAATGGGGAAAAGAGGGAGGGAAGGGGGCTTATGGGACTTTCGGGGAGGGAGGAAACGGGAAAGGGGGAAAGATTTGGAATATAAATAAAAAAACTTAGAAAATAAAAAAGAAAGAAAGAAAGAAAGAAATGACCTATGAAAAATTAGACTTCCTAAGATTTGATATTTATTATAATTAAATTTGAATTCTCCTCATTTAACACCTTGCTACATGAACTGAAGATTACACCTATACCGATAGAATTTGAAGTTTTCCAAATGCATATTTCCCTCCTCTTGAACTTTTGCTCTGGTTAATCTGACTTACCACCTACAAAGAGCTGGGGGAAAATGTTTAAACTGAAATCAATAGTGAGTATACTGTTGTTGATAAATAATACCTTGCTGACTTCCACCTCCTAAATGACTCCTTTTTTGTGCTTGGCAAATGTAGGCCATCAGCTAAAGATACTCACTGTCAAATACTCCATGACTTCTGGAGGTCAATAGAAAAATGAAGAGAGTCAGGGATGTCACCAACCCATGTGCCAGGCCAGCAAGATCCCAAATTTAGGTTATGTTTATGTGACATTTATCTAATAAGCAAGGCCAAACAGAATGATGAATGCTTTTCACTATGTTTGTGCACAAATGGGTTTATGAATAAGCACCTGCCATAAATCACAAAAACAGTTTGTCAAATGTAACTAGAAGCAAGATGTATCTTTATAATTACTTGAGACACCTTGTGTTCTGCTTTTATATCTCTGACTCCTCTTTTAGATCAACTATATTATCCTACTTCTGTACAATTATTCATATTCTTTTTCAAAGATGAGTTTCTGGCCAAAGTGCTTCTAGGAAAATTCCTTCATTCTCTTGAGTATCTGTCAAGATGTCTGATTTTAGTGGTGATGCTCCCAATAATAAAATATCACAGGTAACCCAATCACAAAAGAACACACATGGTATGCAGTCACTGATAAGGGGATATTAACCCAGAATCTCAGAATACCCTAGACACAATTCGCATATCAATAGATTTCCAAGAATATGGAAGGAGAGACCCCTGGTCCTGTAAAGACTGGATGTAGGGGAATGCCAGGACAGAGAAGCAAGAAGGGGTTGAATGGGGAAAAGAGGGAGGGAAGGGGTCTTATGGGACTTTCGGGGAGGGAGGAAACGGGAAAGGGGAAATGATTTTGAATGTAAATAAAATACTTAAAAAATAAAATTAAATTAAAAAAAAAAACTTCACAGATGAATTTACTAGCTTCTCTCCAAATCTCCAGTTCTTTTTTATTCACCAAATGTCAGTATTTTGTTTAAAATGGTGTTTGGTCTTCCTGTATCATTAGAATGAAGTCAGTGACTTTTACATTTAAAGAAACAATGGTTCAAGTTCTCTTGGAAGAGCGCTGTGGTCTTAGTTTGCCTTCACTTCCTGTGATAAGCATCATGACCCAAAGCATGGGAAGAACTGGTTTAGTTGTCTAACATATCTATCTCACTCTATCAAGGATGGAAGTCAAGGTAGAAATTCAAGCACTGCAGGAACAAAGTAGTAAGGACTGAAACAGAGACCATAGAGTGCTGTTTACTGGCTTTCTGTTCATGGCTTCCATAATCAGATATCTTATCCAACCAAGTACCACCTGTCTAGGGGTGGCACCATGCATAATGGACTGAATCGTCTCATATCAATTAGTGATGAAGAAAACGTTCCCACAGCCTTGCATAAAGGTCAATCCTTTGAAGATTTTTTTTTCTCAATCGAAGCTCTCTCTTTCCAGATGACTCCAGCTTGTTGACAAAAATATAAGTAGCAAAGGACCAACTAGCTCTTACCAGTAGTTAAAAGCTTATTGTACAAAGTATAGAAGACTGGAACAATTGAGTGTTCAATAATATGAATAATGCTGGGTTGATAAAGAATATTTTCTACCTTCAAAAAACTTATGTTCAAAACTAGTCTACCCATTTCTAGCAGTACTCAGATCATTATCAATTAAATGATCTGAGTATAATAATAAAATATTAGTAGAGCGTATAGCATAAGAAATAAATGTAAAAGAACAAGAGCTTGGATGGTAAATGTGATTTTGAATTATACTTTCTTTAAAAACATATTTACATTTTATTTCCTTTGTAGGAACAACACCTAATCAATGCACAGGTTTCTTTCAAGTTATCAAGTTTTCTTCATACCATTTTAGCAAATAGTTTTGTAGTAATCATATAACAGAAAGGTCAGTACACCACAATAAGCACTATAATACATGTATTGACCCATGTGATTTTCCTTTTAAAGACAATTGATCACTAATGTTATTATTAAACACAAGAATACTGTGTGTATTTAATGCACTAAGCTATTTTGTCATTGTCTGGCTGCTATCTCTGATATTGCTAATGAGCGCCACCTTAGTTTCAATGTATCCTAGAATGCAAATCATTTTAAACTCATATATTTAGTTTCTTGATTACTTTATAACTAGTTTATAATCATGATATCCTGAATAATCATCTTTATGTTGACTTAATGTATAACTTGCCAAAGAGAGTAATTAAATTAGTCGAATTAGTGAGATACATATTGTTTGATATTGTTTAAACAATTTTATAATATTTGGATTTCTATAATCTTCGAACATTTAGGTATTTGCTGACAGATTGATGCAATTAATATATTCATACTAAACAAATTGTTTATGCCTAATTTCATATTCATGTATTTGGAATTTTATGTCATAGCTTTAGTTCATTAACAAAATATTAGTAGTCCTATAAGTAAATGAAGCCAAGCACTGTACTGATTACACAGAATTTTAATAATGTGTGGCATTATGGGAACAAAAATTCACAAATATCATCATGGTACTTAAATATTTTAGATTTATATAAGTACCAAATGATTGATGTAAACCATAAAAATATTAATAATCTATAAATAATTGAAAAGATAGAAGAAAAATTCAAAATTAGTGATTTATTGATAAACTTGAAAATCTTATAATAGTAGTTCTTTGGTATACTTCCAGAATATTCTATGAAAAGTTAAACAGTCAAAAGATGGGTTTTTATCTTGTTAAATGTGACTAATTAAATATATATTTTTTTGCAAATCTAAGAATGATTAGATAGATTAGGCAGATTAGGAAATTAGATGCCTATAAATGGGTAGGTATATTCATTCTCTATTGACAAAGATTATGCAGTGACTGATGTGATTTATATAGACATGTCTTACACATATGCTAATATACTATATATCAAAACATCATGCCAACATTCTTCCTTACTATATGTAATATTAAATAGCGGACTAAGTATTTAATGAACCATATGTACATGCATTCTGGAATTGCACCAAAGTTTGATAACTGATTTTCTCTATTTCATTTTTTAATGTTGAAATAACTTTGTAGATTATATCACATAGACACAGTCTTTTGTGTATTCATGAGTGACTCAGATATCATTGGTTTTTCTGAAAAAAGTGGGTTTGTTTGTTCTATTTTTCTTTTTACTTAGAAGATTTGAATTTTATGCCTAATTTATTGAATATTTACTTTTTGTCAAACTAATTAGTTTCAATGTGACATTTTCAAACATTTATCGAATTTTTACTGGACTTATATTTAAAGATCTATTTCTCTTTAATATTTTATTTAGTATATATTCACAATTTTCATAGTATTTAGACAATTTTTAATTTTTTTTGAATTTTTAATTACTTTTTATGGAAAACATAATATGGAAAGTACTTATGAGTCTCTAGATTAAAATTAGATGTGAATTTAAATGAGTCAAACTCTCATAATACAGACACTGATCATACAGGATCATATTTCCAGGTGTTAATATGTTTCATGCTTGCTTCATTGCCCTCTGCCCAAAAGATGGTTGATGTTCATAATATATCTATTGAGGATATAGATAGAAACAGAGTGAATTCGAAAGTATGGAAAGATTTTTTTTTTTGCAGGTGTATGTTTGCGTCTTTGCTTGTCTGTTTATTTTAGGTTTGTGCTTTTGTTTTTTAGTTACTCTTAGAACAGATTATTTGGCCACAACATGTGATGGGTAATGACTTTGAAAACACTAAAAACATTTAATTACATTATTTGAAGTGATATAGACTTGATATTAAATATATTCATTAAAACTGTATTAAATGGCTATAAGAATCATATTACATGGATAATAAGGGAGAAAACAATTCATATGGAAGGAAATAAATTATGTCATGAAATGTATCATAAAAACCAGGCCTTTTTATTTTCAATGTAATAACAATCTCTTTTAAATATGTTATATGACCAATCCTTGATCTCCAATAGCAACAAATACATGGAACACAGATATTATTCTAAATCACAATAATAGATTTTTCAACAAAGTAATAATTAAGTAAGTGGTAGCCTCATGATATGAATTATGTAAAATGGCTTCAACCTGCCAAAGACTAGATCACCAAGAAGTGGTTGTATCTAAGCACCTGTGGTTTTTAACGATATTTATTTCTGAGAGTTACTGATGGCTTTGTTCCTTCTACTCTATATTTATCATCTTTTATGGTACTTTTAGAGAATGAATATCCCACTGCACTATAGATCATTGCTGAAGAAAGCATGCACATTTTTTAATCAGAAAAAGGGAGACAGTATAATTGGAAAATTTTAAATAGCTACCACAAAATCAGAGACTGTGGGAGTCTGAATACCATCTGATACATCTACATCCCCATGCCTACACCTAATTTTATGGAGTGTTTCAAAAGGGGGAAGAATGTTTATAAGAGTTGGATGACCATGATGCTTTATATTATATATTGTTTAGACATGCAGGGATTTTCTTCTATGAATTCTCACTAATAGCATCACCTAAACAAAACATAACAGTATATATTGGGGAAATTTCCTATGGCCCTACCTCCACATTATTACCTACAGAAGACCAATGGCTCGATGAGATTCCTGATAAAATACCCAATCCTGGGAGTAGCCATGAAGTATCTACAGAAACAGCATATGAGTGCTTTACTGATGGCACTCTGCTGTGGGCAGGCCCATGGAAATTCCTTACCACTTGGTAGTAAATTTAATGGGCTCTATGCTTATTTCCTTTATCACATGTGCTACAAGCTCTCCCTGCTTTTGCTATGTTGTCTATATACATAGCAAAAATTAGTATAATGTTGTTAGTCACATGCAAGGCCAGGATCACACAAAACCTTGCGAATGATTCTCTTTTTCTCAATATTCTTTCAAGGGGTTAAACCTTCCTCTATTCTTTCTGACTCTATAGATCCTCCAGATGTACCCATTAATCCTGGATATATTAGGACATGTAATCACGCCCCTGAAGAAACACCTTCTGTCATATTGAATAAGCCTGTGGCAGTTGTTGAAAGCAGTGGGTCCTCCTTGCATAACTCTTCTGAGCTATGTCAAATCCATAGAGACTTAAAATGGGGAAGTTTTGTCTGATCTACAGAGTTAGAAGTTAGACAAGTTTGTTGAATAATTATTTAAAAATGGTTCTTAAAATGATGTATCAGGAATTGATAGATACATATCAGGAAAGGTTGCTTGGTATAATGACTACGTTTCTGTATTTAATTAAAAATTATTATGACAGAGGGTGCTATTTGAAGACTAGACTTATACCTACAAATATTTAATCTGCGCCTTTCATGATTGTATAACATTTGCTATTAGCTGGGTATATGCTCATGTTTACAGACTTGCCTGGCCAGACATTTATTTTTGGCTTGCTGAATTTGTGTTTTCTACTAATAAATAAGTTTAGGGTGTGATTGGCCCAATGGGAGGACAGAGGAAAAAAAGGGAAATTATGAGGGGCTTTTGTGATGATGAGCTTTTGATCTCATTTAATAAAATATTAAATGCTGGTGTTATGATCTCTTTTAATAAAATAACTAATGATATCACTACTCAGGTGACTGTGATTGTAAAAACAAAGATGGCTCTATTTATTAGAGCCCCCTGCTTGAAAGCCAATAGTTGATCACTATCTTCACATTGCTTCAATACCTCTTTCCCATCTAAGGAGATAAACTTTGCAGCTGAAACTAATCCCCAAAGAAGTAGTCAGTCCTAAACACTATACTTAGAAGTTAAATGAGCCAGTAGGATTTTGTTTTGTTTTGTTTTATTTGTTTTGTTTTGTCTCATGTGTGTGTGTGTTTGCAACAAAATAAATAGGAGTTCATAAATTTGAGAGGGAAAATTGGAGTACATTGAGAAATCAGGACAGGAAAGAAAGAAGGGTAGAAATGACATTTATATAGTATTTGCATATAAAATTCATTAAAAATTAAATAAATTTTAAAACAAGTTTAACATTTTTAATTAATTGAAAATTTGAAAGGAAAAAAATCTAACAAAACCAAAACTGCAGGATGAACAAAAATATCCTTGCAAATACTGAACTTGAAAAGAAGAGAGAAGATAAATAGATTACAATAAAGCACAAAATTGTACAATATAATTAAATTCAACTTTATTAGAAATAATAAGCAATTATGATAAATTATAAAGGGTTTTCATTAGGGAATGAAATAAAATTCAAAATGAAATAACAGTTAGATATGATAAAATGTATAGAAATTAGGCTTAATTACTAAAAGTTTAATATTTCATTGTCTTCTTTAGTTCATGTGTTGAAGCATATTTTCACAGTTAATCCAGACTGTCACTATATTTGGAGACAATTCTTTGTAAGAAGTAAATACTGCAACTGTGGGATAAGCATTAATTAAATCTGACTACTTTTCTTATTTATAACAAAGGCAGACTTGGTAGCAGAGACTTCAGGGAATTCGTGAAAAAAAAAAGTAAAGAATAAAATTATTTTAAGTCAGGGAGAGAGGTATCAGAAAAAAATTCCTAAACTGGCGGGTTTTTATTTTTTTTATTAATCTTTTTTTTCTTTTATCTTTAAATTAGAATAGAATTGCATTACTCATCCACTTGGTGGTTTGTGACTGATAAGGGTCTCAAAGGCTTATGTATTTGAATGTTTGGTCCCTAGTTGTTGAGACTGTTTGGGATGGATTAGGAGGTGTGGCCTTGTTGGAGAAGTATGCCACTAGTGGTAGACTTTGAGGTTCAAAATGACTATTCCTAGCTAGCTCTCTCTGCCTTGTGCTTGAGAATCAAGATGCAGGCTCACAGCTGCCGCTCTACCGTAATGCCTGTCTGCTCCCATTTTCCCTGTTATCGTGGCTATGGACTCTATTCATCTAGAAACATGAGCCCTGAATTAAATTTGTGCTTTCATACATTGCCTTGTTCCTGGTGTTTTGTCATAGAAAAATGAAATGTAACCAAAACAGTGCCTTGCCTTTCCTGATTACAATCTCTCTCAAGTGTTATACCTCGAATATGTCTCTTAATTCTTTAATCTCAATTTGATAGCCCCTTTTTAAAATTATACATGTTGTTGTGATATAGATGTATATGGACGAATCTGGTCTCCCTACCATTTTGTGGATCTCCACATCATATTTAGTTGTGTTTTTCTGTAATGCTTTCAAATTGCAATAAGGAAATTCTTTTGATGTAATGGTAGCTACACTTATCTGTGGACATAAGGATAAGAAAATTTTGCATTTCACAAATGTCAATATGATAATATGAATAAAAATGGCACTCTTAGGCTCATAGTTGAAACCTTGGTCCTCAGTTAGTGAACTGTTAGGGAAGGATTGGGAATTATGACTGTGATGGAGGTTTTTCAAAAGACTCAAATTAATTTTCTCCCTTTCTTCCCTGAGCTGTTGTCTCAATTGGCAAGATATAAACTACTGCTCCAGTTGCATGTTAGGAAGCTCCCCATTGTGATGGTCATAACTAATACACTGAAGCTGCAAGCAAGTTACCATGCCAAATACTAATTCTCTTTAAGTTGCCTTGGTCATATATAATGTCTCTTCACAGAAATACAAAGGTAGTTTAGACTTCAGGAAAATCCATATCTGTTCTATCAATACCCAGTCTTTGGTAGTTTTATAACAACTCTTGTTTAAACATATTTGGACCAAGTATATAGGAAGTACACAAACAAATAGAAGAAATGAAAGAATCTAAAACTTGTACTGTGAACAGAAAATACTTAAAGAGAATAGTGGGAGTGCTTCAGTGTTCTATATATACCATTACTGTTTAACCCACAATGTTATTTCTTGATATAAATCGAAGTTAAGGAAAAATGTAAACATGTGAATGTTTCTTCAAGGTTCACTGTCATCCTATATATCAAAACAAAAGGAGTGAAAATGACTTAGTATTGAGATCAACTTAGAGACAGTAGGACAAATTTAGCAAATGAAGAAAAATGTGGTTTGAAAAATAACACAGTAGTTTGTAATAAAATAATAGACATAAGAGTTGACCATTAATAATTAATACCACAATAATATTTCAGATAAGACATATTCTGTCTTGTATACTAATGTATACAACAGACTAACTCATTCCACAAATTTGCCATCTCATATTTCTTAATATTCTCATTTTATATGTTAAACAAACTGAAAATTATTCAAACCTGTATTACCAATAAAAGTAATAAATATATTATAATATAAACTTATTATTAAAATATACATTAATATTGAGAAATATAAACCTAAATGGTAAACATATTTTTCCTATGAATATTTTAAAAGAAAAATTTTGACAAAATAACAATTATTTTTAATACAAATTACATTTTTCTATCATTTCACCTTCCAGAAATGAGATGGATAATTATACCATATGATAATGCAAAATTTATTTCCTAATTTTACATACTCATGTATTTTATATTGGAGTGAAAAATGTTCCAAATAAATAACTATGCCATGATTTTTTGAGCAAATTTACCATTTTGCTTTAGGATTTACATGTAAATTTCTATTTAATCTTATTTATTTGAGCACCTAATCCTTTCTATTAACATAATTTTCTTATTATCTAATTTGCATATCAGGTAAATGTTCAAAAATGGTTGCATTTCATTTGTTTATTAAGTATACAAATTTATTATAATTTATTTTACCATTTTAAATCATTTCAAATTAAAAATATGTAATTAGTAACCTTACTTTACATGCTAGTCTTGTTGTGATTTTATAAGTAAATGCACATAGATACATACTGTAAAAATTATACATATATATGTACTGTTAAAAAATTAATATCTGCCCAGTTTTTAAGGTTATCAATAAAGATTCAATTGTGAAAATCATCTATTTCCATTATATGTTTCTTTAGTAACCACTGAACTGAATTAAAAATTTTCAATTTTTTCAATACTTGCTTAATAATTATATTTAATAATTTTAGTACAAATAAATATTGCAGGAAAGGTTATAAGAATGAGAAGACTAATACCACTTTTTGTTTCTTTTCCTTCTAATTGCACACTAATGGAGCTCTAGACTTCATGAAATTTGTTTTATGGTGGAAAAATTTAATTGGAGGTATTCTAAGTCATTTTATATGAACTTTATGATCTCTTGACTGGTCACAAGTATCCTTATTGCTGTGTACATTCCTGTTTGTTCAGCATCCTTTCAGTTCATCATAATTAAATCAATAATACTAACAAAAACTTCTACAAAATTTATATGAACCATTCAGAATCTCAGTATCAGAGTCATTCAGTCATCAGTCATTCTACTTACCACACAGCTGTTAAGATCTCAGGCTTTCAAATAATACTATTCTGTTTCCTTTTTTAGTTGGGTGGTTTGAAATTGCTCCATTTCTAATATTTAGAATTACCACTCCACTCTCCAACTCATCCTTTCAAATTTTCCCTCATTCTTCTTTTATTATTATTGTTACCTGTATGTATACAGAAATTAATCTACATAATTCATGCAACTTTGGTTTTGTATGTACTTAAAGTGTTTTTTAGACTCAGTTTGTATACTGAATAATTAATGCAAAAGCACATTGCTTTGTTTTCTGTTGCTGTGATAATGCACAATGTGCAGGACAACTTATATAAGCACATGAATCTTTGAATTAGTTTGGAAGGGAAATGAATTTATTGAGGGATAAGAGTGGAAGCATGATCAGAAGTTGTACCCTCCACCATGAAGTACATGTGTAAAGTAATACAAGCAAACATATCAACCATTTGGAGAACTGAAATGCAGTAGAAATCATGCAGAGCCTTAAACCAGGGCATCAAGGGGGTACATTCCAATAGTAATTGCAAATGCTTTTAAATTCATTGATTCTTAGTATCATAGCTACAGAAAAGTAAGTATAGTTTGCATTATGGATATAACTGTGGTAAAGGCCTTCTATAAGAGTAATAGAAAAATTCCTCAGAGTAATTTTAAAGGACCCAGAGTAACAAACAGGAGACACTGCCAGGAGCTATCAGGGAGAAACTAAAACCCAGCCGGTGATAATCCTGAGATGGTTCTGCCATTGATTGTTAAAATTAATGACAGAATTGCTTCTTTAGGAAAGGTCAAGGAGATTTCATTTGAGGAAAGACCCCTGTTATTAATATGCTTTTCCTGCATAGCCCACTCTTTTAAGTAGATTTCTGCATAACAACAAATTATTTTGCAGTCACGCAATATAGACAAAACTTGATTTCATAATTCCTAATGATGATTCTATAAGAATTCCTAAAATTATATTAGTAATTAAGTTCTTTTAAAATAAGACTGCTATTAAGTCCTCCCAGATAACCAAAACTGCAATGAGAACTCTGTTAAGTATTCAAGTGTCACAAGTTAATTGCTTCTGAGAAAACAAGAGGCATCTACAACTTACAGCACATTCCAAGAGGTCGTAGAACAATTAACCAAAGGTGACAAAAGGGAATCAAAGATTTACTATAGGTACAAGGACAGAAGATAGAATATTGCTTGGATTCATCGATACAAATCTTCACTAATAACTTAGTCGTAAAAATTACAGTTTTTAACCTTTGGATGAACCTTTTGAGCTAGTGACAGGTAATAAATATGCAGCTAGATAATTACTCTTAATGGGTATACTTGAAAACATTCTTGTAAACTTCTTATTCAATTTATGATTTGAATTTATGTTTGAACTTCTAGTGAACTTTTGTAAGAACAAAAGGGATACTTGGAAAAATCATGTGATCCATTTTCCTAGAAGTTACAAAATACTAGGAGACATTGCATTGGAAGGCATAACATTGGGGGCTTAGCATTAGGGACAGAACATCGAGTGTAAGGCATTGGAAGCAAAAGCATGGTTACGTCAGAGCAGGAGGAGAAAGCAAGATTAGAATGCAGAGTGGAATAACATAGAAATTATAAGACAATTTTAACAAATTCAGAGAAGGAATGAGGAAAATAGAAGAAGCTGCAGAAAGGCAGAAGGAGCAGACAGGCTTATCTTAACCATGGGATGGAACAGTCTGTTTTATAATAGTAAGACAGGCTTAGTCTTGATAAAGAGGAGAAAGATTTCTTACAGACATGGGTTTAATTAATTTAGCAATAAAAGGGTAGAAGCTTTCTCTTTCTCTATATAATAAAGATTGTAGCTCATTTTTCATCCCCCAGATTGAGTAAGTTCTTTCTACACTGGTGCTTGGTCTTTTGCTCCATAGGCATATGAAAGTATGTGTGTGTTTGTGTGTGTGTGTGTGTGTGTGTGTGTGTGTGTGTGTGTGTGTGTGTCTGAGAGAGAGAGAGAGAGAGAGAGAGAGAGAGAGAGAGAGAGAGCTGGGCCCAACTGGCTTTACTGAGTTGTATGAAGAGGTAGACATGAATTTGCATATGAATTTGTATGAGTTTATCTATATTTCCTTGTGTAAAACTTTCCTTATGTGAGTTTGACTCTTTTCACCTAGTTCAATCAAAGTTTATTGCTTCAAACCTTCCCTTAGACTGACAAGTAAGAGGGACAAGAGGGAAAAGCCTCTAGCAATCGATCCCTTTCTTTTTTTTTTCTTTTTTTTTAATTTAATTTTATTTTTTTAATTTACATTCCAAATCACTTCCCCTTTCCCGTTTCCTCCCTCCCCGAAAGTCCCATAAGCCCCCTTCCCTCCCTCTTTTCTCCATTCAACCCCCTCTCATTACTCTGTCCTGGCGTTCCCCTACATCCAGTCTTTCCAGGACCAGGGGTCTCTCCTTCCATCTTTTTAGAAATCTATTGATATGCTGATTGTGTCTAGGGTATTCTGAGATTCTGGGTCAATATCCCCTTATCAGTGACTGCATACCATGTGTGATCTTTTGTGATTGGGTTACCTCACTAAGGATGATATTTTCAAGTTCTGACCATTTGCCTAGGAATTTCGTGAATTCATTGTTTTTAATTGCAGAGTAGTATTCCATTGTGTAGATATACCACATCTTCTGAATCCATTCCTCCGTTGAGGGACATCTGGGTTCTTTCCAGCTTCTGGCTATTATAAATAAGGCTGCTATGAATATAGTGGAGCATGTGTCCTTATTGCATGCAGGTAAAGTCTCTGGGTATATGCCCAGGAGTGGTATAGCCGGATCCTCCGGAAGTGTCATGCCCAGTTTTCTGAGGAACCGCCAGACTGCTTTCCAGAGTGGTTGTACCAGAGTTCTCACCACCTGAAGAATATCTAATGGCTGAGAAGCACCTAAAGAGATGTTCATCATCCTTAGTCATTAGGGAAATGCAAATCAAAACAACCCTGAGATTCCATCTCACACCAGTCAGGATGGCTAAGATCAAAAACACAGGAGACAGCAGTTGTTGGCGAGGATGTGGAGAAAGAGGAACACTCCTCCACTGCTGGTGGAATTGCAGGCTGGTACAATCGATCCCTTTCTTATTCACCTGCTAAACACTAGAGACTGCAGTTTTTGGCCTCAAAGGAGCTCAGTCAGGTCAGCTACCACAGAAAACCAATTTAGACTTTCCCTCTCCACCGCCTCAAGAAAAAGCAAGAAGAAAGAAGTGCTGAGGCTAGTCCCCAGCAAGACACAATGTCTATATACCAAATAAGTAAAATAAACACTTTTCAGAATAAGGACAGAGGTTTTACAGACTTTTTGAGTAAATCCTGGAGAAGCACTGACTATTGATACAGTGTACCTAAAGAAAGATCTGAGTTCTGGCTTTCGAAGCAAAATCATAAACTCCTAAAACTCAGAAAGACAGATTGGAAACTAGATGTCCTCCCTTACTTCATTTCTTCCATTCCATTAGTGTTTTATACACCAACAACAGGGCAATCCCTCCCATCCCTGATTGTACTCACTTAAATGTGAAGCTTGTTACCAGGCCCTTTAAGAGAGAGTTACAAAATTCTCAAACAAGTAAAAAGTCCTTTCTAATGATGGAAGTGTGGGCGACAGGAGACCAATGGGCAAACTCACAACAATGGAAAATACTAGTTTGCTTGAAAATAAAATGTAAAATGTCTTTAAAGGATCAGACAGGGAGAATGAAAAATGGTGAAAGCAGAGAATTCACATCAATTTTAGAAATTAGATTTCAGGCGCTATTATACAGTAACTAGAATAATTCCAGAAATTATGCCTATATCAAAAGAACCACTCAAATAAGACAGTATAATCCTTTACTTTTTACCATCATATTTTAATTTGTGTATGATTTCATATTCATCTTAATCACCAAAAAATTTAATAAAAATCACCATTATTTCAGTCCTAAAAATATGTTAGATTTGACCAAGGATGTCCCCTAAGCTTAAATCCTATGTCTCTGACAAGTTCATTTAAATCAAGGCATTTTTATTTGTAAATACATAAATAAAACTATATTTAAGAAGCTTGAGTGTTTTGCTGAAGTCTATAGAAAATAGTTATCGAAATAAAGATAGAATAGATGAATAACACAAGAGATCAATAATATGCAATAATATTCAAATAATATAATAATTACTATTTTTAAAACTATCAACAAAGTTTGAAAACTTTTAAAAATACAGCTTAAATTGTCGGTTAGCTTATAATGGAAAGGGCAATTCATTCTTCATTCATTTCTCATTTAATACAGGCAGACGGAAATGTGCTGGGTAATGCTGGGACAGGATGAGTTAAATATGGGCAAAAGTAGAAACCACAGAAGTAACTGCAAGGATAGCACTGATTAAATAATACCAAACAAAATTAGAAAACCTCTATGAAATCCAAATTTGAATTAGTTCATTAAATTCGTGATTATTTTATGAAAGCATGTTTTCCCCTCTGAAGCAGAAATTACTGCCATAAATAACCTTGAAACACTATAGGATGATACTCTTAGTTACAATAAAGTTGCTTCTAGATTTTTTCTTTCATATTGTCATCCTTAAGTATCCCTTTGGTAAAAATGTTATAATAAAAATATTTACACAGTAAACAGAATTAAAAGCAACTATGCAGAAATACATTAAAATATTTTGTTTAAAATTTTAAAAACATATTTCCTAATAAAAATAAAGTTGAAAAAGTGACTACAACAGAAAGAAAACAAACAAAATATAGGTGCCATCAAAGAAACACTTGAACTGAAAGAAAACTTATATTTCATCATGAAACTCTACATCTATATCTGCTGGGAATGTGCAATGCTGGTATCAAAATAGGTTAGAAAGTTTGGATATTGTGATAGTTTGTATATGCTTGGCTCAGGGAGTGGCACGAGTTGGAGGTGTGGCCTTGTAGGAGTAGATGTGTCACTGTGTGTATTAGCTTTAAGACACTACTCTAGCTGCCTGGATGTCAGTGTTCTGTTTGCAGCCTTCAGATGAAGATGTAGAATTCTTAACTCCTTCTGTACCATGCCTGACTGGATGTTGCCATATCCCAGCCTTGAGGTTCCTAGACTGAACCTCTCAACCTGTAATCCAGCCCCAATTAAATATTATCCTTTATAAGACTTGCCTTGGTCATGGTGTCTATTCACAGCAGTAAAACCCTAACTATACTGATCTTATAAACATCATTGAAACCATTTTAACTTAAACATTAATACATCAAAATTTAACAGACCACACATATTAAATAAGTGTGGCTATTACTCATGGCAATAAGGATATTATTTGAGATATAAAACTATGAATGACTAAATTATATTTTATTCATGAGTTCTATAAAACAACATGTGTCAATACAGAAATGAAAATGAAATTCCTCAGAATAATAAAGATATTCACCAGGAAGCTACTGTATTCATGGTACTATAATGTAGAAACATTTGTATATAGAGATGGATGGGACCACTTCTTTCTATATCTGAATCCTCCCTCCTCCCTTTTATTTTCTGGAAGAGTTGAGGAACAGACAGAGAAACCTGGGAGGAACAGGAACTCCACAAGAAGCTTAACATAGGGGACCAATACAGACCCTTGAGGGCTCCCAGAGACTCAATCACCAATCAAAGAGTGCTGAATTTAGCCTTCTCCCTCCTGATAATTGTAGGAGGTATGCAACTTGGTTTTCATGGGAGTACCCAAAAAACTGGACCAGGGACTGTTCTGACTCTGGTGACTGCTTGTGAATTCTGTCCCCCTATCTGGACTGCCTTATCTGACCTTAGTAGGATAGAATGTGCCTAGTACTGCAATGACTTGAGCAGTCAGGGTTGATCAGTACACAATGAGACTTCCCTTTCTCATAGGTGAAGGTTAAAAAAAAAATGAAATGAGCTGCTTGCTTTCCTTTCCTCACAAACTCTTACCCTTCAAGATAATCTAAAATAATATATTGTAAATTACTCTCATTTCATTAAAATTGGAAAAAATAACTTATTACTTCTATTCAACCTCAGCACTAGAAATAATAATTTTGATAAATAAATGAATAAATGCAAAGTGCTTTTATTTATACTTGCTAATATTTAGAACAATGTTAAAATCTGATAAGTATGGATGTTGTGATGGTAACCAAATCTGCTTTAAGTTATTTCTACACAATTGCTTATAGAAATCTTTTTGGCTAAATAATTTGACTTGATGCTAGGTGTCCCAGATCCAGGTGTGGTGGCACACACCTTTAATCTTGGCTGCACCTTCTTCTAGGGAGCTACATAAGGACATTGGAAGAAGGAAGATTCTCTCTTCTTCGCTTGCTTGTCTTGTAGGACTGAGCAACTGCTAGATCCTTGGACTTCCATTCACAGCTGCTGATAACTATTGTTGAGGAGTTGGACAACAGACTGTAAGTCATCAACAAATTCCCTTACTATATAGAGACTACCTATAAGTTCTGTGACTCTAATACTCTAGGGATGCAACTCTCTTTATAGTAGCCTTCCTGCCTGACATGTTCAGAGACCTGAGTTTTATCCCCCATTCAGCATATATCCAGTGTAGAGATATAAGCCTAAGTCAACAATTGGAGGCGGCAACAAAATGTCAGAAGTTTAAGGTCCCATGTGACTATATAGAGAGCTTGAATACAGCCACAAGTACATGAGTTCTTAAATAAACTAGTAACTAAATATCACTGAATTTGCTTCATAAAATAGTTACTTTTGGTTTTACTACTGCTATTTTTTTTAAACAGAGACTTGCTTTTTGCTTAGTCTATCCCTGAATTTGGGAACCTCATGCCTCAACATGCTGAATGCTGGCATTACAGGGATATGCTACCATGCTCTAACAAGTGGAAATCAACTTTTTATTACCACAGAGTATTTTCCCTAAACAAAAGAAGAATAGTCTGATATATGTATTCTTTAATAAGATATTCATATACAGCTTCTCATGATCACTATGACCTAATTGTACTAGAATTTGAAAACAAATATAAGCATCAGTGGCAATATTTTCTATATTATTGAGCGTAATTTTTTTCTGATATAGAAGGAAAAAATACTTTGATTATACATAAAGATGATGCATGTTGATTTATAAAAGGTGATAAATCCACTTGTTTGGTATTTAAATAATGACTAAAGATATATCTAACAGGGCAATGTTTTCATATTATTGTTCAGGTAGAAAATTTTGCCTGACATTTCCCCAGCATTCCACCCAATTAAGAAGACAGCTGTCATACTGAAGAAATTGATAATCTATTCACATGTCACTTGAGAATGTTTAAGTTTAGCAGATGTTAAATCACTAGAGAATGTTCAAGTTTAGAAATTAATGTTTCCTTGGAGTTTTGTCACTGACAGCAAGAAAAAGAGAGCTCATTTTGATTGTCTTTCTGGGTTTTTACTGTCAGTCTTGTTTGGGTATGTGTGAAATCACAGAAGACATGCTTTTGTTTGTTTGTTTTTTTTTTTTAAGCAGTGTGGTAGAAAGATAAGGACAATATATTGTTTATCTTCTTTATAGTCAATGAATCTCTAGTTATCTTAGTCTGTATCCCTTGGCTCTTCATAATGCCATTAATACTAATTACCATTCCTTCCTGTCTCTGTCCTCCATCCTACTTCTCTTTCCCTTTTTCTCCTTTTCTTTTTCTGCCTCTTAATTTAGCAGAGAAGAATATGAAAAAAAAAATTGAACTCTTATGAGCCCTTCTACTGGACAAAAATAATTTATATTTTAAACTAGCAAGTGTTTAAATAGCCTCTTTAAGATGAATTAATTCAACTCAAGGTGTTCTTTTGGAGACAGGGGAGGAGGAATGCAAGGAGAAACTGTCAGAGGATGCTGTGAGGGGGATAATGACTAGACTGTAAAAGGATTAAAGATAATTTATTTTAAAATGTAGGGAGGTGTAAGAATATTAGAAAAATTGGTTAGACTTCAGAAAGCTAGTTTTAACATGTGTTATCCTTTCTCTGAATGTTTAGATGGCTCAGGACTTGAGTGAAGTTCAGAAAGGATGAAGTGAGTCCATTGGGAATCAACAGTTTTTCCTGATGCTGTTTTGGGAGGCAGGTAGCTGGAACAGCTGGTCGGCTCAGCTCCCCTGCAGATTAATCTTGTCAGAGCCATACATTCTGTAAGATATGAATCTTACAACAAATATTTTAATACTATTAAGACATTCATATGGATTATGCAAGGTGCACATATCTTAAGGATGAACACTTTTGTTCTTTATTTGGAAAGGTGAAAGACAACTATCCTTTTAAGAGTTAATTTGATCAATAACCAATTGTAATGAATCTTCATTCATGCCATGATAGATGATGATGATGGCATGATGAGTCTTAAGGATTCCACAACCAACAAGATTTATTGTCTAATTTTAGCTGAAGTTTTGGTTAGAGATGTTTTAATGTCTAAGCCAGTTATAGGGCTGTTCCCATGTGGAGGAATCAGCAAATCATGTTACCTGTTTAGTTTGATTTTCTCAAATCTTTCTTTTCTGTAGCTAAAATCATCAGGAGGGTCTTTTCCTTACATGTCTGGTCCATATCACTCTGGAAGGGCTCCAAAGACTTTTCTTCTTTTCTACTTACACATATATAGCTTCTCTCCCATAATAGCATTGCCTTGGTCCAGTAACCTGAAATCATCAAAGGTATAGATTGATTCAATTTAGTAGCTTGAACTCTCTTCCAGAAGATTTTTTATATAATAACCACCCAACTTATAACCACACACATTTTGATAATTAAAACAATTCAAATGAAATCTGTGTGAACAGAAGTTCTATATTCCTTTATTCATTTCTATATTCAACACAGTGACTATTCTTTTATATTTCTGTATTGTGTTGATCCAAGAAGCAAGGGAACACATTTTTCTGTGTCTACTGTTGTCTGGTTTATTATATATTCTCAAGGATTTCAACCAGCTAAAGCACACATATCTCCTTTTATTATCAATATCCTTATCCTAAGAAATCATCTTTTACATTAAAATCCTTCATATTTCCCTTTCTCACATGACCAAATTTTTCTACCCCCAAACACAATGCTATTTATAATAAAATACACCATTATTGATGTTTGTATAACATCTCTACTTCTTATTAATATATTCAGCACTATCATTCATTGGTTATCTCATGGTTGGAAATCATGAAACAAGTACAGTTTATCCTGGGTGTATTTCATTCAAATTACCTTCATTTCCTAAGTCATTACCAAAATTATAAACTATATTATAAATAATGTCCAGCTATACAGTATTTTTCTACTTTTAATATCTCTATCATCTGAATTATGATATTCAATGGGGTATCAGTCCCTTCTTTCTTTAACTACATTAATAAAAATTAGTGTAAGCAACTAACTCATGCATATAGGTCATGACTTTGCTACTGAGTTAGAATCTAAGTTCTTGTCTTATATTCATATTTGAAAACTGACTACTTCAGCATCCTGACTGAATAACCTATATTATAAGCTGGGTATATACCATGAAGTTTAGCTTAATTTCTTATCCTTTTTAAAATTTATTTATTATTTGTTGCCTTTTGGTTATGGCTTGGGTGTGTTCAACAATGCAATGAACTGATACCTACAAAATTTAGTGTGTTCTCCCATCAACAGATCACATCACAAGAAAAACAGTAATTATAAAGCACATACTGCTTTAAATGCTCAATGCATTTCATTGGTAGGTCTTCCTTCATCAAGTAGCATTTTCTGTTGTTTCTCACTTTTGAAATACTTATGATCTTCCTATGACTGCATACTATAAATTGTAGTCTGTCTTGCTTCACTCTTTTCTCTACCATATCACACTGTTTCATAGCAATGATTCTATACATGCTTTCCTTCCCCTATAATTTTCTCATCCTTTACTTTAAATTATGTGGACTTGCTAAATTCCTTTGCAATTAACTACCCAGACAGTCTCTCTGGACAATGAAGCTTTTCTTAAATAGAGATATAATTCTATAGTAGCCAATATTGTTTACTTTTGAAATCACTTATCAACTATTTTCATTTTTTGCAATGCATCACGCAAAACACCTATTGTGTTCAACCATAATAGAAGTGTTGACAAGAGTTCAAAATTTGAAACACCATTCTTTAGTCCAGAGATTATTATCTGATATGTATAATTCTTTCTAACTGATATAACAATTAGAATATATTTAGAGCTAATTTCCTTCACAAAATAAGTATTCTTTTCTATTAGATCATCTAAAACATTAAGACAACTAGAAAGATCTATCCTTTCTTCTCCTAGTATTACATTATTAAAGGTTCATATAATCTTTCCCTCATGTGTGAAATATGTGTGTCTCTATCATTGATGTGGCTTCTCTGCAGATACATATCATTTCTGAGAGAAAAGGTACTTGATTTTTCAAAGCAATATATATTCTGTATTAAACTATCTTTATAACAAAAAAACATGTTGCAACATCATTTATATTGATTGAGAACCTATCCTCAGACAACTTTCATGTTTATAATCCATTTAGGATCTAATGAGATAGCATTATAGTTTTGAGATAGCAATATAATTTTGTGCATGCACTTAAGCCTGTTCTTATTTGCTATATGGAAAATGAGTAAATGTAAAGCCAGCACAAAATAAATGAACCAGCCATCACTCTGCAGGGCCGGATCACACTCCCACGCTACTGCCACTGCCATCAACTCTCTCTAGCTAGCCCCCACAGTATCTGACTCACTTGTCCGGGGAGCTGCTAGTACTTCCTTAGCCATAAACCCATGTAGTAGGTGATCTCACATTCCAGTAACTAAATGGAACAACCAACCTCGTGGCTGCATATCACAATACCCAGTAACCCTGTAAAATCAAGACTCTTAAAGCTTACTTAACCAATTAGATATATGTATCAATAAGAGTCACAATTTACAATATGCCAATACAAAAATTTCAGAGCCAATTGATAATGATAAAAGCTTTATCCTAATATTTCTAACCTTGTGAATTTATAGCTACTTGTGACTGGTAAACGTCATGTGTGTACACATCTGTAGCCAAATTCTACTCCTACCCTGAGTTGCTACCTGTCTCTGCAACCCTTAACTCTGCCTCCCTTTTTCATGTCCAATCACAGACCTCCTCTTTGCTAATGTAATTGGACAGGGAAAATCCTGCAACAGATGTTTTTTACATGTTGGATTATTTGTCATGAATCACCATTAATTAAATTGAACTTTAATAAGTTTTATATATTATTAATTTGTAGTGCCATTAAGATAAACTTTCCTTTATTTGAAGATGAAGCTTACACAATGAGAAATTTATGGAACTAAATGTTTTAAGTTTCTGATTCACATTATAATATATAAACGAAGTATGCAAGAAGCTTTATATAAAGGCTTTCTCTCTCTTCCTCTCCTTGTGCCTCTCTTTGTCTCTCTGTATCCAGTTAACCTTGTACAAATTGATTTACAAATATATAATCCTAAACAGCATACATAATTTTATTATACATTAATTTTTTGAAAGGTCTACAAAAGTATTTAATAATTATAATACTATGAAAGAAAAAAATACTCAAAAAATAAAAAAAAAATACTCAAACCAATCTCTTAACTGTGAGCTCCCACAACATAAAAACAAGTGACTAATTTTCTACATTCTGGAATAGAACAAGTCTTTCAATTCTAAAACATAAAGAACAAAAGACAGAAAAACAGGATCAGCCTCAAATCCAGAAGGACAAAATCATAGTCTAAAATTTCCACTTTTAACATGATTGTATGAATTAATCCAAAGCCTTTACCAAACTTATCAGACTTCTATTCATCCTGAGCTTTTGATAACTTTTAGGGTCTGAAGAAATGTTAAGATTTTATGAACATTTTAACATTTGTCCTATTTTACTCCAGTTTGCACTACCATGTGTTAAGAAATATAAGAAAGCTTATTAATGGATTTGCAATATTTTTCACACTTGCAACATTTCAGTCTAGTATGAATAATGAGGTTTTCCCCAATTTTTGAGTAAGTCCAAAAACCTTAGCACATTCTTCACACTGTGTGGTTTCTCTCATAAATGAATTCTTTGATGTTTCTTAAGACCATAAGACTGATAATAATAGTGTTTGCCACAATCTTCATATGTGTAGTGTTTATCTCTAATAGGAATTATCCTGTGTTCAGACCATGCAATGGAACTTCCAAATTTTTTGCCACATTTTTTACATTTGTATGGTTTCTTTCCAGAAAGAATTCTTTGATGATCCCTAAATTTGTTGCTCATTTTGACATGTTCTTTTCATTTGTAAATATTTTCTACATTGTCAGTTAATTTGTGTAGATGAATGTATGATTTTGTAAAGGAGACTTTTCCACATTCCTCACTTTTTTATGGTGTCTCTCCAGAATGAATTATCAAATGAGGAGAAAGAATATGGAAAGTTCTAAATGACTTAACTGATATATCACAAGTATAGGGTTCCTCACCTGTATGGATTCTCTTATTTTCAGAAAGTAATTATAAGCAATAGAAGGCCAGTCCACATATTTCATATTTGTAGGGTTTCTCTCATGCATGAATTTTCTTATGTTTGTAAAGTCTTGATAGATAATTGAAGACCTTGCCTCATACTTCACACTTGTAAACATTCTCTCCTGTATGAATTATCTTGTGTCTAGAAAGTAATGATGGATAAAAGAAGGCCTTGACACATACTTTACACTTGTATGGTTTCTCCCCTGCATGAATTTTCTTATGGTTGGAAAGTCTTCATAGATAATGGAAACCCTTGTCACATATTTCACAACTTATAGAGTTTGTCTTCTGTATGAGTTCCCTTGTGTTCACAAAGTGATGATGGAGGGCAGAAGGCCTTGCCACATACTTCACACATGTAGGGTTTTTGATCTGTATGAATTATCTTGTGCTTTGAAAGTAATGATGGATAATGGGAGGACTTGCCACATACTTCACCCTTGAATGGTTTCTCTCCTGTATGAATGATCTTATGTTTAGAAAGTGATAAAAGATAATGAGCAGACTCGCCACATACTTCACAATTTTATGGGTTTTCTCCAGTGTGGATTCTTGTATGCTCAGAAAGTGATAATGCAAAATGGAAGACATTTCCACATACTTCACACTTGTATGGTTTCTCTCTTGCATGAAGTTTCTTATGGTTGGAAAGTCTTGATTGATAAGGCCTTACCACGTACTTCACACTTATAGGTTTTTTTCTCCTGTATGAATTATCTTGTGTTTAAATGGATGGATAATGGAAGGCCTTGCCACATACTTCACACTGGTATAATTTCATTTCTTTATGAACTTTCTTATGTTTGGAAAGTCATGATGGATAATTAAAGGCCTTGCCACATACTTCACACTTGAAGGGATTCTCTTCTGTATGAATTATTTTGAGTTTAGAAAGTATGGATGGATAGTGGAAGGTCTTGCCACACACTTTAAAGTTGTATGTTTTTTCTCTTGTATGAATTTTTTATGGTTGGAAAGTCTTGATGATTATAGAAGGCCTTGCCACATACTTGAACTCATATGGTTTGTCTCTTGTATGTGTTCTCGGGAGTTCACGAAGTGATGATGGAGAATGAAAGGCCTTTCTATATACTTCACATTTTTATTGTTTATCTCCTGTAAGGATTAATTATAATTAAAAGCCTTGCCACATGCTTCACATATGAAAGTTTTCTTTCCTGCATGACTTCTCTTGTGTTCATGAAGTGATGATGGAAAGTGGAAGGCCTTTCCATATACTTTACACTTGTATGTTTCCTCTCCTATATGAGTTTTCTTGTGTTCATGAAGTGATGATGAAGAGTGGCAGGCTTTTCCATATACTTTACAATTGTATGGTTTCACACCTGTAGGGTTTCTCTTTTCTATGAATTTTGTGTTTAGAAAGTATGGATGGATAGTGGAAGGCCTTGCCACATACTTTACACTTATATGGTTCCTCTCCTGTATGAATTATCTTACGTTTTGAAAGTCTTGATGAATAAAGGCCTTGCCACATACTTCACACCCATAGGGTTTTTCTTTTGTGTAAATTGCAAAAGTTTTGAGGAACATGGAAGGTCTTACTACATATTTCACACTTGTAGATTTTTTCTCCTGTATGAATTCTTTAGTGTTCAGAAAGTAATGATGAAAAATGGAAGTACTTGCCACACTCTTCACACTTCTAGGGCTTCACTCCTAAATGAATTATCTGATGATTTCAAAATACTTTTTTTCCCTCAAAGACTATGCCACATTCTTTGCACGTATAGCTTTCCCCCTGAATACTTAACTATGGCTGCTTACTCTTCACATTGGAAGACTCTTGTCTTTGCTCCAGAAATGTGACCAGGTATGGCTTAGAGGAAGCAAGATCCAGAAACATAAGGTTGTTGTAATTCTCCAACATCACATCCCTGTATAATTTCTAGTGAGTAGGACACAGGTATACCCACTCCTCTGCAGAGAAATATATTGCAACATTCCAAAATGACAGCATATTGTCCATGTCAGAGATCCAAACACAGCACTCAACAGGACAGTCACCTAATTGTGGAGAGAAGCTAACTTTGCAAGTCAAATGCAGAAGTTTGATACCAACAGCCAGCCTTCTCATGTACCTTAATTTTTAATTAATACTTCTAATATTGTTACAAATTTCATTCTTCATCTCTATTGATACTTAATTCTCATCCCAGAGTCAAAAACTCTGACCCATAATTGTTCCTGTCAGAAAGAACTCCAGGGACAAAAATGGAGAGGAGCCTGAGGAAAAGGAAATCCAATGACAGGCCCAAATTGGGATCCAGCTCAAGGAGAGGCCCTAAGGCCTGAAACTGTTATGGAATGCTCATAAAAGGGGGTCTATCATAACTGTCCTCTGAAAGAACCAATAAGCAGTTGAAAGAGTCAGATGCAGAAATTTACACCCAACCAATGGACAGAAGCTGCTGACCCCTAAGGCTGAATTAGGGGAAGGTTGGAAGAAGCTGAGGAAAAGGGTGACCCTGTTGGAGAACCAGCCATCTTAACTCACCTTGAGCCCTGAGATTTCTCAGACACTGGACCACCAACCAGGCAGCATACACCAGCTGATATGAGGTCCCAAAATATATACAGCAGAGAACTTCTGGGTCTGGACTCAGTCAGAGAAGATGCACCTAATCCTCAAGATACTGAAGGCCCCAAGGAGTAGGGAGGTCTGGGTGGTGTGGGAACATCCTTGTGGAGACAGAGGTAAGGGGAGAGGAGAGGAAATATGGGATGTAGGACAATCAGAGGGTATACCAGGAAGGGGATAACATCTGGATTATAAAAAATTAATTTAAAAATAAAAATGAAAAAAAATAAAAAGACTACATTGGTCATATATTTAATCCTGGTTTGACTTATTATCTCTCATATATTACTTTGTGATCTCCAGTGCTGAACTTTGTTCTTCCTAGAAGATAGGAGAAATTGTCTGTGGTGTATATGTAGTCATAATTTTCACAATGCTATGGCTACCTCATAATCCCACAGAAATCATTCATAGTTAAATCTATCATTCTCCACTATATTTACATCATAAAATTTCATAAGGATTGAAAATATTCTAGCATTATAGAAGGTCAGGTTTATGAACTAATACAACCTAGAAAGCTATCTATACAACAAATACCCCAACATACATGATTAAAAAGAGAAAAATGATTACTCATTAACAAAATAGGTCTTTGAAAATATATTACCGGATTATTATGCATCATATAAGTTGCATATCTTTATATTTATTTTCACTTTTTTATACTTAATATGACAGTCTTTAACTAAACATAGTAGTTATACAATGTAATTGAAATTAAAAACAGACCAATTAAAATGGACTATTACAAATATATATATATAAAATTGTATAATTGTTTATATACAAAGTATAGTACGTATTTGCACAATTAAAACAACAGCTAAAATATACTTTCAATAGCATTCTTATTCTTTACATCAAAATATTTTTACTGAATATCTCTGAAATTGAAATATTAAATATTTTTATTTTATGATGAAAAATATCTATTTTAATATTCTTAAAACAAAATTAATCATCCTTTCATGAATGATTTAATCATAATTTATCTCAGGCAAGCTACATTTACAAAAAATTTAGGATTTATAGAGACATGATAATATAAGAAAACATTTTCAGATTCACAAAAAGTCAATATAATAACAGATTTCTGTGAGAAATGTAAATATATACTTACATATCTATCATGTTTTGTTTACTGGAAGTTAATTTTTTAATTAATTTAATTAATTAATTATTAATTATTAATTTAATTTCTTTTTATCTTAGGACTGACATTATTACTCAAAGTAACATTGTAATTATGCATTAAAGAAGGTTAAATATAGTTTTCATTAATATTTAAGATATTAATTAGTTTGACATTCCTAGAGAACAAAATGTGTATATGACCTAATTTTAAAACTTTATTTTTTCATAAATATCTCAACACTTTCAAGTATATATTATTATTCTTACTCTGTTTATATTTTAAGATTTACTCTGAAAAATTTAAACAATCCCATATATTTGTAACATGACAAAAACTGATTAAAATATATCACAACTATTACACTTTATCTGAAATTTTCTGAATAGTTGACCTTTAATAATTCATAATGATAATAATGATAAAGTTATAATATCCTTGAAATTATTCAACATCTTCAATAAAGTTATCTAAAGTAAAATAAATTGGGTGACTTTTTGTTTTGTTGTTTTTTGTTTTTTGTTTTGCCATTGCACTTGATTATGTAAAGAGGTCTTTTGTTTTGTTTTGTTTTCCTTTGTGATCTAGAAACCCTTGGAATTGTGTGGTTGACAACAGACTCTACTCCTTTTTAAACTAGAATTTTATATTTCACGTTACATAAATAATACTATTGTATAAAGATTAACTAATATGCAGAACTTATTATGATATTTTTATTCATAAAGTAACCAACAAAAATAAATGCTAGCCAACTCTATATCTTAATTCAGATTCAATTAACTAAACTGTTTGAAAAATCTTTTAAAGATTTAATTGGTAATTATAAAAACTAATAAATACAATGAACCAATTATTCCTTTTTTTTGTATCTTAAGGTCACATAATCACTTGCTGTTTTATAAGGTCACTTTCATGTTGAGGAGTCAAAGGAGTCAAGGACACCACAAGAAGACTTACAAAACTGAACCACCAACCAAAGAGCATGCAGGGACTGTAGCTAGCACCCTCCTCCCCTGCAAATATGGAGCAGACATGTAGCTTTGTCTTCATGAGTTTCACCTAAAAATTATAGTGGGGGCTGTCTCTTTCTCTGACTATGTTACCTGCCTTTGGATCCTCTCCCCTTAAGTGGATTGCCTTGTTGGACCTCAGTGTGAAAGAATGCTCTTAGTACTGCTGAGACTTGATGTGCCAAGGCTGGTTGGTACAAAGTGTAGAGGTGGGATTCCCCTCCTCTGAGAAGGGAGTAGGCATTTGGGTGGAGATTTAGTGCCAGTAGCACTAAGAGGAGAGAGGAGCTACGATCATGATGTAAAGTGAATACATACATACGTACACAGATACATACATAAATATTTACATGTATACATAAGTGAAGTAAAAAAAAAAAAACAAACCATAGTGGCCATTTCAACAGGAAGAAAGGAAGTAAATAAAACCAACATTTGAGTAAAAGAAAGCTGAATTTTTTTTGTAGCTTTTGCCATTTGGTACAGAATTATTGATATTACATATTAACTATTTTTATAGTCTCTACTACTAAGATCTGAAAAGTTTTCAAAAGTGGAATAAAACAAAAATAGTCACTTATTATGGCACTTGGCTAGCATTGTTAGTCTCCAAACATAATGTGTCTTTTAGCTAAATGACAAAAGATTATTTAAGCAAAGACATAATTTGTGAAATTAAACTCAAATAATTAGGCATTATTTTTTTAGAGAGCAGTCTTAATTATATAAGTGCCTTAGCTGAAGAAGCTAAAGAGATGAGGTTTTTTGAGTGAAAATATAACAACTACTAAACAATCTAATAAAACTGTCTAGCATGTTTCTTTATTCTTCATCATCTATAATACTTGTTAATTTTGCTGTTTTGTAACTAAGTCTGAGAGAGTATTTATAGTAAAATCTTATTTGCAGAATTCAAATTCAGCAAAGCTTCATGTCAAACTCTGAACACACATAGCATCTACTTTTCCAGTGACAGAATCCTTATCTGTTTATATACATTGTATCTATTTTACCTAAATCAGAGATAATCAATTTCACAATCATTTATTTATTTACTTATTTACTTATTTTAGTATAGAATAGAGTTTATTCAGGGCATGGGGAAGGGAGTTAAGAGGGTGGTAGAGGCATAGAAATGCAGAGAGAGAGAGAGAGAGAGAGAGAGAGGGGGGGGGGAAGGGAAGGGAAGGGAAGGGAAGGGAAGGGAAGGGAAGGGAAGGGAAGGGAAGGGAAGGGAAGAGAAGAGAAGAGAAGAGAAGAGAAGAGAAGAGAAGAGAAGAGAAGAGAAGAGAAGAGAAGAGAAGAGAAGAGAAGAGAAGAGAAGAGAAGAGAAGAGAAGTAAAGGCCGACTATGAGCACATGGAGAGAGAGGGAAGAAGAGAAATAGGAAAGAGTGGGAGCAGGAAGACATGAGCCAGGGAGCAAAAATACAATCTTTTATTTTAAGAATATTCTTCACGTATTCCTTAAAAATTTAATAATGCAATAAAATTTTGAAACATTTCAAAACATTCTGTTATTAAAAGGAAGAAAATGCCTTACTTTCATTTTCCCAACTAATGTGTCAGTCCATTTTGTCACAATAGTTGAAGGAAAATATCATTAGTGAGGTAATCCAATTACAAAAGAACACACATGATATGCAGTCACTGATAAGGGGATATTAACACAGAATCTTGGAATACCCAAGACACAATTCACATATCAATAGATTTCCAAGAAGAAGGAAGGAGAGACCCCTGGTCCTAGAAAAACTGGATGTAGGGGAATACCAGGACAGAGAAGTGAGAAGGGGTTGAATGGGGAACAGAGGGAAGGAAGGGGGCTTATGGGACTTTCTGGGAAGGAGGAAACGGGAAAGGGGAAATCATTTGGAATGTAAATAAAAAAATTTAGAAAATAATAAAAAAAATGTAAAATTTCTCAGGGAAAACAAAAACCCTAGATGGGCAACATAATCCTGATCAATAAAAAAATTACTGGAACTATCACTTTCGAAATTACATTGCATTTATAAAGATATAGTAATAATACAAAATAGTATTGGTATAAAATCAAATATCTTTAAAAAAAGAAACGAACTGAGGACCCATATATAAGCATCCGCAATTATAGTCGCCTTATTTTTGTTAAGAATGTCATAAAGCTCAAAGCACACATCGCACCTCACACAATAATAGTGGGTGACTTCAATAGCCCGTTCTCTGAAATGGATCGTTCAGGAAAGCAGAAACTAAACATGGACACAGTGAATCTAATTGAAGCCTAAGACCAAATAGAACTAACAGATATATATAGAACATTTCATCCTAGAGCTAAAGAACACACCTTCTTCTTAGCACCTCATGGTACCTTCTCCAAAATCGACCATATAATTGGTCACAAATCAGACCTCAACAGATATAAGAGATAGAACTAATCCCATGCCTCCTATCAGATCACTATGGAATAAGGGTGGTCTTCAATGGCAACAAAAACAACAGAAAACCCACATACAAATGGAGGCTGAACAATGCTCTACTCAGTGATAACTTGGTCAAGGTGGAAATAAAGAAAGAAATCAAAGATTTCTTGAAATTTAATGAAAATGAAGGCACAACATACCCTAATTTATGGGACACAATGAAAGCAGTGCTAAGAGGAAAATTCATAGCCCTGAGTGCCACCAAAAGGAAACGGGAGAGAGCATACACTAACAGCTTAATGGCACACCTGAAAGCCCTGGAACAAAAAGAAGCAAATACACCAAAGAGGAGTAGAAGGCAGGAAATCATCAAACTCAGGGCTGAAATCAATCAAGTAGAAACAAAAAAAAACCATACAAAGAATCAACAAAACGAGGAGTTGGTTCTTTGAGAAAATCAACAAGATAGATAAGGGCTTAGCCAGACTAGACAGAGGGCACAGAGACATTATCCAAATTAATAAAATCAGAAACGAAAAGGGAGAGATAACAACAGAAACTGAGGAAATTCAAAAAATCATCAGATCCTAAAAAAACCTGTATTCAACACTAAAAAATCTCGAGGAAATGGACAATTTCCTTGACAGATACCAAGTACCAAAATTAAATCAGGATCAAATAGACCATCTAAACCGTCCTATAACCCCTGAAGAAATAGAAGTTGTCATTGGAAGTCTTCCAACCAAAAAAAGCACAGGTCCAGATGGTTTTAGTGCAGAATTCTATCAGACCTTCAAAGAAGACCTAACACCAATACTCTTCAAACTGTTCCACAAAATAGAAACAGAAGGAACACTACCCAACTCGTTCTATGAAGCCACAATTACACTAATACCAAAAGCACACAAAGATCCGACAAAGAAAGAGAATCTCACCCAATCGCTCTTATGAATATCGATGCAAAAATACTCAATAAAATTCTTGCCAACCGAATCCAACAACACATCAAAACGATCATTCACCATGATCAAGTAGGCTTCATCCCAGGGATGCAGGGATGGTTCAAAATAAGGAAATCCATCAGTGTAATCCACTATGTAAACATTCTCAAAGAAAAAAACCACATGGTCATCTCATTAGATGCTGAGAAAGCATTTGACAAAATTCAGCATCCTTTCATGCTAAAGGTCTTGGAAAGATCAAGAATTCGAGGCCCATATCTAAACATAGTAAAAGCAATTTACAGCAAACCGGTAGCCAGCATCAATCTAAATGGAGAGAAACTTGAAGCAATCCCACTAAAATCAGGGACTAGACAAGGCTGCCCTCTCTCTACATATCTTTTCAATATAGTACTTGAAGTTCTAGCTAGAGCAATTAGACAACAAAAAGAGGTCAAAGGGATACAAATTGGAAAGGAAGAAGTCAAACTATCACTATTTGCAGACGATATGATAGTATACTTAAGCGACCCAAAGAACTCCACCAGAGAACTCCTACAGCTGATAAACAGCTTCAGCAAAGTGGCCGGATATAAAATCAACTCAAGCAAGTCAGTAGCCTTCCTATACTCAAAGGATAAGCAGGCCGAGAAAGAAGTAAGAGAAATGGTACCCTTCATGATAGCCACAAACCGTATAAAGTATCTTGGTGTGACTCTAACCAAACAAGTGAAAGATCTGTATGACAAGAACTTCAAGTCTCTGAAGAAAGAAATTGAAGAAGACCTCAGAAGATGGAAAAATCTGCCATGCTCATGGATTGGCAGGATTATTATAGTAAAAATGACCATCTTGTGAAAAGCAATATACAGATTCAATGCAATCCCCATCAAAATCCCAACTCATTTCTTCATAGAGTTAGAAAGAGCAATTCAAATATTCATCTGGAATAACAGAAAACCCAGGATAGCTAAAACTATTCTCAAGAGTAAAAGAACCTCTGGAGGAATCAGTATCCTGGACCTCAAGCTGTACTACAGAGCAATAGTGTTAAAAACTGCATGGTATTGGTACAGTGACAGGCATGTAGATCAATGGAACACAATGGAAGACCAAGAAATGTATCCACACTCCTATGGTCACTTGATCTTTGAAGGAGCTAAAACCATCCAGTGAAAAAAAGATAGCCTTTTCAACAAATGGTACTGGCTCAACTGTAGGTCAACATGCAGAAGAATGCAAATTGACCCATTCTTATCTCCTTGCACTAAGCTCAATTCCAAGTTGATCAAGGACCTCCACATAAAACCAGACACACTGAAACTAATAGAAAGGAAACTAGGGAAGAACCTTGAACATATGGGCACAGGGGAGAATTTCATGAATAGAACTCCAATAGCTTATGCTCTAAGATCAAGAATTGACAAATGGGACCTCATAAAATTACAAAGTTTTTGCAAGGCAAAAGTCACTGTCAAAAAGACAAAGCGGCAACCAACTAACTGGGAAATGATCTTTACCAACCCTACATCCGACAGAGGGCTAATATCCAATACATACAAATAACTCAAGAAGTTAAACTCCAGAGAGGCAAGTAACCCTATTAAAATATGGGCTACAGAGCTAAACAGAGAGTTCTCACTTGAAGAATATCTAATGGCTGAGAAGCACCTAAAGAGATGTTCATCATCCTTAGTCATTAGGGAAATGCAAATCAAAACAACCCTGAGATTCCATCTCACACCAGTCAGAATGGCTAAGATCAAAAGCACAGGAGATAGCAGTTGTTGGGGAGAATATGGAAAAAGAGGAACACTCCTCCACAGCTGGTGGAATTGCAAGCTGGTACAACCACTCTGGAAAGCAGTCTGGCGGTTCCTCACAAAACTAGGCATGACACTCCCGGAGGATCCGGCTATACCACTCCTTGGCATATACCCAGAGGCTTTACCTGCATGCAATAAGGACACATGCTCCACTATGTTCATAGCAGCCTTATTTATAATAGCCAGAAGCTGGAAAGAACCCAGATGTCCCTCAACGGAGGAATGGATTCAGAAGATGTGGTATATCTACACAATGGAATACTACTCTGCAATTACAAACAATGAATTCACGAAATTCCTAGGCAAATGGTCAGAACTTGAAAATATCATCCTTAGTGAGGTAACCCAATCACAAAAGAACACACATGGTATGCAGTCACTGATAAGGGGATATTAACCCAGAATCTCGGAATACCCTAGACACAATTTGCATATCAATAGATTTCCAAGAAGATGGAAGGGAGACCCCTGGTCCTGGAAAGACTGGCTGTAGGGGAAAGCCAGGACAGAGAAGGGAGAGGGGGTTGAATGGGGAAAAGAGGGAGGGAAGGGAGCTTATGGGACTTTCAGGGAGGGAGGAAATGGGATAGGGGAAATGATTTTGAATGTAAATAAAAAAAAACTCAGAAAATAAAAAAATGAATGTCATAAATCGATATTAGAGAGAATATCTTCAACAATATTTCTAGTTAAACTGAATTGTTGACATTGGAAAAATGAAACTATATCCTTCTTTTTCACTTTCTGTAATATCAACTCCAATGAAATCAATGACCACTACGTGATACCTTATAACCTGAATTTGATAAAGGACAAGGGATGGATTTATTTGAATTTATTGGGACAAGAATGAACTTTCTGAGAAGGAACTTGTAGACATGGAACAAAACTTTGTATATTATACCTTCTAGAACCAAAATAGAGCAAAAGACAATATCATTTGATAGACGATGTAGCATAAGGAAAATATCTTTATATTTTATAGGCTAGACATGGAATGGTGGATAACTGTAAAATATAGAAAACTCAAAAAGACTAAACATAAATAAATCAAACTACTCAACTATAAATTAATTCTCAAAATTAACAGAGTTCTCAAAAGGTGAAGCCCATGTGGTGGAGAAATATTATTTTTAATGTTCACCCTCCCTAAACTTCAGGAAATGCAACTAAAATACATTATTTGTATTGGTTATTTTATTTATTTACATTTCAAATGATATTGCCCTTCTTGATGTTCGTTCCACAAACTCCCTATCCTGTGCCCCCTACCCCTACTTCTCTGAGTGCTCCCCAACCAATCAACCAAACAACTAATGCCCCTCACCAACATAGCATTCCCACCTGGTGGGGCATCTAGCCTCCACAGGACCAATGGCCTCCCCTCCCATTGGTGCCAGACAAGATAACTCTTGGCTACATATACAGCTGGAGCCATGGGTCCTCTGCGTGTACAATTTAGTTGGTAGTTTAGTCCCTGAGAGCTCTGGGGGGTCTGGCTGGTTGATATTTGCTGCTCATCCTATAGGGTTGCAAACCCTTTCATCTCCTTTCCTTCCATTCAGTCAAATGGTTAGCTGTGAGCATTTACATCTACTTTGGTTAGGATCTGGCAGAGCCTCTCAGGGGACAAATATAGCAGGTTCCTGTCAGCAATCATTTCTAGGCATCTGCAATAATGTGTAGGTTTGGTGTCTGTATATGGGATAGATCATCAGGTGGGATAGTCTCTGGATGGCCTTTCCTTCAGTCTCTACTCCACTCTTCATGCGTGCGTTTCCTATAAAGAGGAACAATTCTGTGCTAATATTTTCGACCTTAACCTGGATCCATGCCTTAACGCTGGATATGGTCTCTACAGGTTATCTCTCTTTTTGTTGAGTATTTTAGTTAAATTCGTCACTGTTGGGTCCTGGGAGCAATTGCTTTCCTGGCATCTAGGATATTCTAGTGGCTACCCACAGTTCCCCATCCACCAATGCTACACAACTCTGTTCAATTTCCTGATCCTCTGTACTTCTCTCTCTTCCCCTCCCACACATGATTCTGCCCATTTTTCCCTCCCACTCCTCTCTCCCTTCCATGCATTCTTCCTTCCTCTACCTCCCTTGATTATTTTGTTCCCCCTTCTAAGTAAGATTGAGGCATCCACACTTTCCTCTCCCTTTTTTGTTTTTGTTTTGGTTTGGTTTCTGTTTTTGCTTTTTTTTTTTTTTTGTAGAGGTCCCTGATCCACTTGCACTTGAGCTTTGTACAAGGATATTAAGAATGGATCAGTTTGCATTCTTCTACATGGGGATCACCACTTGAGCCATCACGATTTTTGATTATGTTGTCTTTTTGTCCACTGGATGGTTTTGACTTCTTTGTCAAAGATTAGGTGACCATATGTGTGTGGGTTTAATTTTGGATCTTCAATGCTATTCCATTGATCTATCTGTCTGTCTCTGTATGAATAATTTGTATGACCCTAGTCAGAATGACTAAGGCTTAAGAAATTGATGCTCACAAATGCTCACATGGATGTGGCAGATGAAAACATTTATTCGCTGATATTTGGGGTATAAATTGGAACAGCCAGTTTTTAAATCAGTGTGTAGATTCTCAAAATATGTTAAAAATATATTCAGCACATTTTCGGGCACATAATTTACATAATATAAGTTTGATTCTAAAATATTTTCTACAGGATTTATTTTCATTCATGTTTTTAATAATGTTACTTGAGTTATTTTACCTTTACTAATTGGTCCCTGAGAATATATATATATATATATATATATATATATATATATATATATATATATATATGCTACATTTTTCTTTTGTGACTATGATTCTTTGCATCACATAATGTCAGTGTTACCAAATTATATATATGCAGAACTATGCCATGAATTTGAAGTAGATTTGGGAGTAGGATGTGGGAGAAATTGAATGGATGAAAGGAAAGGGAGAAATATTATATTTGTATTATAATCTCTGAAAAATAAAATATTACTCACAAAAAATAAATATGGACTAAGAAAATATATGATTGTATATGAGTATTAAGTGAAAAGAGTTTATATGACTAAACACGGGAATGAGACAAATGCAAGAGGGCAAGTGCAATAGGAAATATAGGAATGAAAATGTACTTAGGATTGATAAAATAATTTTTAAAAATAAATATCATTAATCTTAGAGGAAACAGTTTCATTGCATTTAGTCTCAATCTTTTATTGCATATTTTATTTATTTACATTTCAAATGTTATCCGTTTTCCCATTTCCCCTTCAAAAACCCCTATCCCATCTTCCCTCTACTTGTTTCTATGAGGGTGCTCCCCCACCCACACACCCACTCCAGCCTCCCTTCACCAGCATTCCCCTACAATGAAGAATCAAGGCTTTACAGGACCAAGGGCTTCTCTTCCCATTGACTCCTGACAAGGCCATCCTCTGCTACATATATGGCTGGAGCCATGGGTCATTCCATGTGTACTCTTTGGTTGGTAGTTTAGTCCCTGGGAGTTCTGAGGAGTCTTGTTGGTTGACATTGTTGTTCTTCCTATGAGGTTGCAAACCCCTTCAGCTCCTTCAGTCCTTTCTCTAACTCCTCCACAGGGGACCCTGTGCTCAGTCCAATGTTTGGCTATAAGAATCTGCCTCTGTATTTGTCAGGCTCTGGCAGAGCCTCTCAGGAGACAACTATATCAGGCCCCTGTCAGCAAGCACTTCTTGGCATACAGAACATTGTCTGAGTTTGGTCTCGGTATATGGGATGAATCCCCAGGTGGGGCCATCTCTGGATGGCCTTTCCTTCAGTCTCTGCTTTTTCTTGTTCTTCAACTACTGAGACAAGAAAGTAAAATAAGTATATTTTGTCATGACCATGTTTATCTGAATTCTTTTTGTATTAATTATAAATGCATGTGTTACATATCATGTGCACAACTGTACAAGAGTATAAAACTGATGAAGGTATCAAAGATTTTCAGATTCTAGATTATAATGCTGAGACTTCAAATATGTCTAGTTGATTACAGAATAGTCGTTTAAGCACAATACAAAGTAAATTAATACAGAACTATAAACTTTGAAAAAATTTTGGCATTCACTAATTAACTAGAGTCTCATAAAATCAGTGCAGTTTATTGCATTAGTGTAAAAATTTCATTAACATTATGCTATTATATGCAAATTAAACGTAAACAATTTAGTCTTCCAAAAGTAATTACTTATCTTACAGTTATTGCTTGTTACATACTTTTTATCTCATAATACAAAAGCTGACTAATTATGTACATTTTATATTACATGAATTATATTTGATCTGTTTAGTGCTTTTTTGGGTCCTTGTTTTATTAATATGATAAAAGTAGAACAAAAAGATTAGAATTCTTCAAGGAAACAAAAAGAGTATATTCTTGTTCATATTGAAAAACTGAAGAACATTTAATTTAAACTTCCATTTTGGATATTTCACTTCTTATTAATTCACTAGATAACTTTCTAAATGACAAAATGCTTTATTTCAGGGACAAAATATCTCTTATGGATTTATGCATTGAAAGCCCTTCACCCACTGCCAGCACTCTTCAGAAGTGACTAGATTGGATAAGTTGGGCAAGTAACTAGATTGATGAGTTCATCACTAGGCTAAACATATGATGAATTTCTAGTGATTATTATGCATGCATTTATATACATAAGTGAAATGGTCATGTTTGCTGGTTCCTGTAGATTATGCCTTATCCTACTGCCTTTCTCTCTTATTTCCTGCCTGGACTGAGTTAGCACATTATCCTCTAGTATGCCTTTCTGACTTGTGCTTCTGTCTTGGTACAATCTCAAAAGCAATGACACAAGCCAGCTGTGGAATGAAATTGGTGACATCATAGCCAAAATAAATGCATCCTCACTGTGTAGTTTTTGGTTGCCTGGTCAGGGAACCAAAATTAACTAACATACTAAAATAACTCTGAGAAAGCTAAAATAATTATTAAAAGGAAGATAAAAATGTGAAAGACAGAAGACAGTTAAAAACAGGTGGAAATTTCTATTAAATTATTCTATGTATTTAAATTCCAAATATTGCCCCATTTACCCATTGCCACTCATGAAGTTCTTCACTCCATCCTCTCCCCCCCATTTGCTTCTGACAGGGTGCTCTAGAAAAAAAAATCAAGGGAGATAATGCATCTGTTTAGACATTATAACTGTGTTGTTTCATTTTGAGTAATGTCATGGTGAGCTAGAATACGTAATTTTACAAGTTCATTCAAAATCAGCAGCCTCTCTGTTTTGAATGGTGAAACAATGACATCTTTTGAAGCATGAACTGATATCCCTTTAAGAAAAGACCTACAAATTGGGACCATGTTAATACATCATCTCTTTCTAAAGCTTTAAGTGAAATTAAGACATGCAGAGTTGACATGGATTTCAAGTAAAATAAAATTTCATCTTAGATTAGATTCTATCTTAGTAAGACACAGGAGGTTTTTTGAAGTAATGGAAATGTTTTGCTAGATTTTACATTATGGGGACTAATACTGACAAAAAATAGCACAGGATAGCAAACTAATTCTGTCTCATAATTTCAAAAGCTTTAGTCCATCATTCAGGGAAAGTGTTGTGACACAGAGCAGCTCGGCATCATGACAGATAAGAAACAAAAATAATTTTCCTGCTATCAGGCCTTCTGCTTCTCCACATTAATTCTATGTCAACCCTCAGGATATAGATTTGTTCTTTCACACTCAGGACAGATCTCGCACTTTAGTCAATTCTCACTGAAATGGCCTCAAAACACTCACAACATACTCATATACATTCAAATTTTACATATTTCTCAGTCCAATAAAGTTGATAAACAAGATAGTTTATTAAAATAAACATTTAAAAACCCTATTAGCATAATAAAATACCATGCCACTCCCATACTTTATGAAAGAGAAAAAAAAACTATATGTTCTTCAAAGGGCAAATAGATAGTGAAGTATGGTACATCTGCACTATGTAATGTTACTTAGCCATAAAGAAAAATAAAATAATAAACCTCACAAGTAAATGGATATAGTAGAAAATATTATATAGATGAGGTATCCCAGTACCATAAAGACAAACATCACAAGTTCTTTCACATCTGCAGCTCCTCTAATTTGTGGTTCTAAGCTCCAAATTTTCAGACTTTAATATATTACTTGGAATAATTGAAGAAAACCTGGAAATTAATAGGAGGACTTTTCAGGGGTAGGAGGATGAGAAACAGTAAGTAGCAAAGTATAAATACCCTGAAGTTGGAAAAGAAAAAAGAGTGATGTCTAATTATAAAGGATGAAAATAAAGTTGTAGTCTTTAAAAAAAAAGTTGGCAATGCTTTCAAGGATCATTTAACTTAAGAAGCTCTCTTTTGAGTTGTATAAGAAACACCTAAAACAGTATATTTTACTGAAGTTGACAAACACTGTTCCAGTTCCTAGAGGCAGAGCATAAGTCCATATTTCTAAAAAAAAATGTGCACTTAAGTCACAGAATCACGAGTTGAAAATTACTTGAAAGTCTCTGCTGCTACTCCCTAGAGTACTAGCTTTCATGGTACAAAATGGAGTCATTCAAGCTTCCAAAGTACAGAAGCAACCAAGAGTTCTAGCCAACTATAATGCCTATGGATAACCACAATGACCAGCATGACAAGATAACTTTAAAGGTGAAATAATGGTAACCTTGATGTTAACCAACAGTCTTCTAATTGGATTTAATATGTACTAAACCAGAGCAAAATCGTGCATGATAATTGAAGTCTAGTCAGCTATTTGCAGTAGTGAAGTCATGGATCTAGGGGACAAATCTACAGTAAAAACTTTAATAAACTGTCATAATTAAAAACTGCCCCATAAATAGTTGATCTTATATGCCCACAAGTAAGTGTAATCATCATTCCCCATCAAGGGTACATATTTTTGGAGTATTTCAGAAAACCTAAACCAACCAAATTTCAAAATTATAGAACCCAGTATCAATTGATATTTTTGTAATACAACTTCTAAGGTTTATGGACCATTGCAGGAGAGGTAAGAACTTAAAGAACAAGAGTTTGCTAGGAAATCATGTCTCCTAGAAATATCAGAAGCTGTGCCCAAAACATCTCACCAAAATGATACATTAGTTGATCAAGGAAGTCAAAAAGAAACGTACTAACATGGATCTATGTAAACTCACAAAGCCTCAAGATATACATAAAACTACAGGAAAGTAAGGAATGCTGATTGTTAGAGAACTAGCCTCCTCAGGAAAGTGGAACTAGCTGATTATTTAAGTCAGTATCAACCAACCAATCAGTTCTGAAAACATACTTAAAATATACTTAAAGCTGATAAATAAACTGCAAAGTCTACTTTTGTGAAAATCTCAACTAGGACCCGAATAGGACCTGAATAGGACCTGAGTTGTGAATATTATGTTTCTTTCCTTTTCTTCCACTTTTGATATAGCCCATGAAATCAAACCCATTCCCAACTGAACTGTTTTACTTAGCTATGACTAGTCCAAATTACCAATTACTCTTAAAACACTTTAACGAAGAAATAGGATTCCCTCATTACTTTTTGCTTAGGTACAGTAGTAGATGATCTAAGAATATGACAACAGTTGCTACTTTATCTCTGATGTGCACACTATAAAATATGGGAAGTTTGTTCTCTTATTTCCTGAAGGCTCTAATTTTAGAATATAAGAATATGTATAGTATAAAATAAATATATTTTATTTTAATTTTGCATTTCCATTACTTTTATTTCAAAAGTATTTGTTATATTTTTCAAAGCCCCAAATCAGGGTGGAGTAAAAGTTAAAAGTAACTAACTTCTTTTTTCCAAACCAAAAATTATTTACAAGTTTAACCTTGAAATACTAGGTGCTACATCCATAATCCATTGATGTCGTAATAGCAATTTTTGTATAAACACTGATTATTAATACTTTTTAAATACCAGCCATATGGCATACAAGAAATAAAGTTATAGTCTCTGTTGATTGCTCATTAATTAATATTTAAGTTGTCTAAATTTTTCTTGATATATGTAGCTATATTTTATGCACAATATATTTAAAAAGAAAATCATTTAACAAGTTGGATCTTAACATAAGAAGTCATATGTATTCTACCTTTAATATGATACAAAAATCGCATGAACCTTTCCAAAATTTCCAAACTTTCTCTAATAGATTGAATTGCTGCATATAAATTTTAACTCCTGCCTTCATACATGTTTCATGGTGCCCTCTTATATTTACAGTGTAAGTGACTGCAAGCAAGACCTTTTCCATAGAACCTAATAGAGAATATGCAAGCTACATGATTTGGAAATGTGGGGAGGGGGTTGCTATTGTGGAGAAGAGAAAGAAGATAAAATGCATGGGTACACACCTCTAGGTATAACATAGCAGACATGCCATACTGTTGCCTCTGGAAACAAAACATTCTGTGCAGACTGCTTGGGAATGTGGCTATGAATAATTCACTTTGCCCTTTAAAATTAATTGATTGGGTACTAAAACTAGAGTTCAGACAAACAGCAATTTTAACTAAGTTGCTTTGTGCAACTTAGTTAAAAGCGGAGGAATGCTTGTAGCTACAGTTGCATAATGGCTCTCTCAGCCTTAAGGCATAGCAAGGTTTCATACTCCTGTGTATTGACTCACAATTCACAATCAGTAGGGTCTCTAACAACTACTACTTACCATTCCACCTTTACTCAAACATACAAGAATATTTTTCATCAATGATTATTTTGATATCAGTTTTAATACACATATGAGTATTAATAGAATATTAATAATTAATATATGAACACATTTTAAATTTGCTATAACACTTATAAATATAGCTACATAGTATATTCTCCTTATCCTCTTTCATATTCATATATTCATTCTAAAATGTATAGAATATAGAATATGCCTTGATAATACAATAATAAAATGGCCGTTACAATATCTATCTGTCTATACTTAAAATGCATTTTGTGCTTGACATAGTGGCACATTCCTGTAGTCTAAGAATTTGGGAGACTAATGCAGGGGGATGAGTCCCTTACTAATCTGAACCACATATTATAGTTTTTCTCTCACTTCATCCTCCTCCTATCTCTCAAACACACACACACACACACACACACACACACACACACACACACACACACAAGATTAAAAATATTTATGGCCATATTTTCATCTCATACTTCACTTATATTTGTGTGATTATACCTCATATGCATATTCTTGAAGGAGATACAAGTATGTTCTAAAATATCCATACCTAAATGTACATAAATCATTCCTATCTATCTCTTCAGAGGAGGTCTGTACACTGACCCAATAGCCCAATAGACAGATATGTGTTTTCAATGTCTTGCAACAATTTAAGGCCATTTATGTATATTTTATGACATACTCTCAATGATATAAATCTGAAGTATAAATTCTTCATGTACTCATTGTTCAAACCAAACAATTCTAAACAGCCATTCTCATCCCAGTGTGAGTCTCATGCACCGCTGAGACCTGTCTTTATTATGGTTTCAACAAAAGCAAAGAATGGGTAATACAAAAATCCCTAAAGATCCAGCCTGGGAGCTTTCAGGGTTTATTCAACAACTGTCATGAAATCCAACCTCTCAGCATGTAAAGCTAGTGTATAACATCTTACAAAGAAACTGGACACAGTCACCAACTGCTGAAAGCCAGTAATGGGATATTTTTCACATTTCATCGAAACTCAGTCTACCCCATGATATCAACTTTAGCTGATACATCTCTACATATTGCTTTTCCATCTCATTTTGGCTTTCTTTGCTTCTGTTGTTTACTGTCTAATAGGATGAATGGTTACAGCTCCAGGATAAAATGGAAAGAACTTGAAAAAGGGCTTATCACAATGCATTTTTAAATGTACATTTTGGTCAAATATAGCATTATTTAAAAACTAAGTTAAAAATTTGCTTACGATGTTGTTAATCTATTTATTTTAATACATATCAAGTTTGTATGGTTTTATTAATATAAATTTTTTGTTGTCATTAAGTGTAAAATTGTAGAAATCTCTCATTAAACTAAAATTATTTATCTAAACATAAAAACTCATAATAAATAGACATTTACTTATGTTATGATCTTATAAGTTATACATTGAATATTACAGTTAAATGTTCATGTTAAAGAGATGGTTATTTATTTTTAAGTAATTAATTTTTATTTACTTTATATCATGACTACAGTTTCCCCTCACTTCACTCTTCCCAGGCTGCCCTCCTCTCTGAACATTGGGTCATCTTTTTTTCTCTTCAGAAATATGGAGGCTTCCCAAGGATATCAACTATACCGGTCATATCAATTCATAGTAAGACTAGATGTACCCTCTCCAATTGAGATTAGAAGGATCAGCTCAGGGGAGAAAGTATCCCAAAGGCAGGAAACAGAGTCAGAGACAGCCCCTGTTCCTACTGTTGGGAGTACCACACAAAGACCAAGCTGCACAACTTTATATATATTTGCAGAAGGCCTAGTTCAGTCCCAAGCTCCCTGTTAGGCAGTTCACTCTGTGAGCACCTATGGGGCCACATTAGTTGATTCTCTAGGTTTTCTTATAGTATCCGTGAACTCTCTGGCTCCTACAATCATTCCTTCCCCTCTTCTGTAGAATCTCCTTAGCTACACTCAATGTTTGTGGATAACTGAATCTGTATCCATCAGTTGATGGGTGAAGCCTTTCTGTTGACATTTATGTTATGCTTCTGTCTATAAATTTATCAGAATACAATTAACAGTGTCAGAGGTGGGGTTCCTTTCATGCCATGGGTCTCAAACTGGACCAGTCATTAGCTGGCCATTCCCTCATCTTCTGTTTTGTCTTTGCTTCTCAGTATCTTGTAGTCAGGAAAAATTGTACATCAAAAGTTTTGTGGCTGGGTAGGTGTCTGAATCCCTCCTTTTGAAGGTTTGCCTGGTTAAAGGAGATGTCTGGTTCAGGCTCCATGTTCCTCATTACTAGGAGTTTTAGTTATAATCACCCTTATAGATTACTGGGAGTCTTCATTGTCCTAGAATTCTAGCTTCTCTCAAAGATTCCTCCTTCACTCCATTCTAGTTGTTTCTAGCAGTACTCTCTATCTCCATCCTTCCTCAACTGATCTCCCCAAGTCCCATTGCTAAGCCCACACCAATCCAAACTCTCCCCTTCCACCCATGTTGCCTATTCTCTTTTTCCTTGTCAGGGAGATTCTCCATCCCCGAACCCACAGCCTTCCTTTTTGTTTGGAGATTTTAGGTCTATTGATTGTAGCATGGGAATCTTTTATTTACAATTAATATCCACTTATAAGGGAATATATACCATGTTTCTGTTTCTGGGACTGGGTTACCTCACTCAGGATATTTTCTAGTTCATTCTATTTGCCTGCAAATTTCATGACACCACTGCTTTCTATAGCTGAATAATATTCCATTGTGTAAACAAACCTCATTATTTTTACCCATTCTTTAGTTGAAGGACAACTAGTTTGCTTCCAATTTCTGGCTTATAATCATAAATGTTAAAAACAAATTCAATTGCCTGGATTTCTTGCCAGCCTTAGACCATTCATGATACTGGATGAAAGACACACACACACACACACACACACACACACACGCACGCACGCACGCACGCACGCACGCACCCACACACGCACGCATGCACACACACAAAACATATTTACCTACCCTCCACACTGTTAGAATCTACCTTCCCATCGATAACCCCAAGCCATCACTAACTATTTACTATGTTATATCTGGGTTGCTCTCAACTCTAATGAGGCAGCCCTCTGGGCCACATTCTCTTCGTTCTTCTCCCATGGTGGCTCTGCTATTCCCTCTGGTACCAACTTCTTCTTCTTCTTCTTCTTCTTCTTCTTCTTCTTCTTCTTCTTCTTCTTCTTCTTCTTCTTCTTCTTCTTCTTCTTCTTCTTCTTCTTCTTCTTCTTCTTCTTCTTCTTCTCCTTCCTCTATGGTGGCTTTTTTCTCCCCTACTGATGGTCTTTTCTTCTAAGCCCATGAAAACACAAATACACCTATTTCTCTTCTGCCCAACTATTGACTGTTGACATATTTATTCACCAATCCTAACTAATTGGAGGCAAGGTCACTCAGAATATTATGTACTGATTCTCTCATGTTTGGGGCAAACAGTTGTGGGGGCCCCAAGTTAGCATTAGAATACAATCATTACACCAATCCACTACACTGGCTCTTACAATTAAAGCTTCTATGATAATAGATGAGAGAGTATCTTGTGGTTTGTTGAAGCATCCTTTTAGTATATGTCCAGCAGTGGTATAAATGGGTCTTGAGGTAAATCTATTCCCTATTTTCTGAGAAACCAACAGACTGACTTCCAGAGTTGTTCTACAAGTTTACATTCCCTCCCTTGGTCTACATCCTCCTCAGTGATTTCTGTCACTTGTGCTTCTTTTTATTTTAGCCATTCTAACTAGAGTAAGATGGAATCTGAGAGTCATTTTGATTTGCATATCCCTAATGTCTAAGGATACTGAACATTTCGTTAGGTGCTTCTTTGCCATTAGAAATTCATCTGCTGAGAATTCTCTACTTAGAGATGTATCTGCTTTTAAATTGGGTGATTTGGTTTGTTGCTGCCAAGTTTCTATAGTTCTTTATATATGTTGGAAATCAACCCTCTGTCAGTTATTGGGTTAGGAATGTCTTTTCCCATACTGTTGCCTACCCTTTTGTTCTGTTGACATTGTCTTTGCCTTGTGGAAGATTTTCAGATTCATTTGTTTACAGTCCCATTTATTAATTGTTGATCATAGTGTATGAGCTATTGGCATGTACGTGAAGTGCTCTCCTATAAAAATGAGCACAAGATTATTACCTACTTTCACATCTATCAGGTTTAGGTATCTGATTTTATGTCAAAGTCTTTGAGCCATTTAGATTTGAGTTTTTAGGGTGATATATTTCATTCTATTCACATATTATTACTTGTAGACATCCATTTAGACTAACACCATTTATTGAAGATCCTTTCTATTTTTCATTGTATGAGTTTGGCTTCCTTGTCAAAATTCAAATGTCCATATTTATGTTGATTTACTTCTGGATTTTCAGTTATATTCCATTTTCAACCTGTTTGTATTTAAGCTAATACAATGTGGTTTTTAATACTACTGCTCTGTAGGACAGCTTGAAATCAGGAATGGTGATAATTTCTGAAGTTCTTTTATTATAGAGTATTACTTTAGCTATCCTTGAGATTTTGTTTTTTGTTTATTTGTTTGTTTTTGTTTTTGTTTTTGCATTAAGTTTTTTTCCATTTAACTTGATGTTGGTTATTAGCTTACTGTAAATTGTCCTTATGTTTAGATATGCACCTTGTATCCCTTATTTCTCCAGGAATTTCAACAAGAAATGACATTGGATTGTGTCACATGACTTTTCAACCTCTAATGAGATAACCATGCATTTTTTTCTTTCAGTTTGTTTTCATGGTGGATTACATTGATGAATTTTCATATATTGAACTACTCCTGCCTCTCTGTGATGAAGCCTACTTGATTAGAGTAGATGACATGTTTGATGTGTTATTGGATTCAGTTTGTAAGTATTTTACTGATTATTTTTCTGTCAATATTCATAATGAATGTTGGTCTGAAATTCTCCTTTTTTGTTGAGTGTTTGAGTGGTTTAGGTGTCAGAGTGACTATGGCTTCATCAATTAAATTTGGCAGTATTTCTTCTGTTTTTATTTTGTATAATAATTTTTAGATTATTTTTATTACCTCTTCTTTAAAAGTGTGGTACAAATTTATACTATAACTAAAATTATCTAGCTCTTGGATTTTGTTTGTTTGGAGATTTTTATAACTGTTTCTATTTCTTTAGATGTCATAGGTCATCTTTTGTTATGATTTTTCCCTGTATGCCTCTGGCTTATCTAGTCTTAGGATTATGGTCGCTCAAGTACAGTCTCTTATGGGTTCTATCTCATAGAATGGGCCTCAAATCAAATCTGATATTGCCTGGTTACTCCAATGAATTTTGTAGTACTATTGGACCAGTATTTTTTGCAAGTGGGTCACTATTTTAGATCACAGGTTTGACAATTGATTGGTGTTTACTTTTTTCTCTTGGTGACATGATTCCTAATGGCATTCTGATACCTCATAGATTAGTCTCTTGCTGGGCTATAAATAAGAAGGTCTTTTATTCTTGCAGCTGATAGAAATAAGTACAGAAACTTATAACCAGAAAAATACACAGATATTGAGAGACCTTGAAATACTAACCTTTAAATGGGATGTCTACCCGAAATCTGTTCCCTCAGGGCTCAAGAAACTATGTGGGAGAGCAAATATGGAGATTTTTATTTCTCCTACAATAATGGTAGATAGTTCTGATGAATATATTATTCTAGCTTGGACATCATTATAACTGGTGTTCAAGCTTTTAAAGTTTCAATAGTAAATCTGCTTTTGGTTAAGTTTATTTATAGAGAAATTTTGTTGTTGTTGTTGTTGTTGTTGTTGTTGTTGGTGGTGGTGGTGGTGGTGGTGGTGGTGGTGGTGGTGGTTGTATTTGTGGTTTTGAGACAACAGTGAATGGGTGTGTCCACAGTCTCCTTTTCTGTATGTTTGCTGTTGATGTATAGAAAAGCATTTGATTTGTACAAGTTGATGATGTATCCTGTCATGTCATTGAATTTGTCTTTTCAAGACATTTTATGGTAGAATTTTTGGTCTCTCTAATACATAGTATGATGTCATCTTCATACACTGACAGTTTGACTTTTTCTTTTTATACCCATTAATTTCTTTCTTTTTCCAAACAATATTAAAAAGGATAACGGATAGTGCACATCTCTTTCTCCTGACTTCAATAGTATAACTTTAAGCTTTTCTCCATTCAAACTTTGAGTTTCAATTGTGGTCATCATCTTGTTGACTTTTGTTTTTGTTTACTTTCTCAGTGGCATTTTATGTTTTAATAGTTATGAAATTATATGTCTCTCTATGGTGTCTTTGTTATGTTTTTTTCTCTGTTCCTTCTGAAAATAATGCTTCTGTTTCCTTTAGGATTTTTTTTTGTTGTAATTTTAAAGATGTATTTCTGATATTTTTTCTTTATATGTGACCAGTTTCTCTCTTGCAGCATTTCATATTCTATTTTGTAATGTATACTTAGTGTTCTCACTATGAAATTCCCTGGAGAGTATTCTTAATATATTTATTTATTTATTATGTACTTATTTATTTTTATTACCTTTATGTTTTTACAGTTCAGTCATTGCTCTCCTCCTACTCTGTTCCCCCACAGTTCCACATCCCATCCCTTCTCCTCCCTGTCTCCAAGAAGATGTCCTCTGTCCACCAGGCCTACTTACTCCAGGAGCCTCAAGTTTCTGGAGGGTTAGGCATGTCTTCTCCCGCAGAGACCAGGCCAGGCAGTCATTTACTGTATATGTGTCAGGAGCCTTGGACCAGCTAATGTATGCTTCCTGGATGATGGCTCAGTGTCTGAGAGATCTCAGGGGTCTGTGTTAGGTGAGACTGCTGCTATTTCTAAGGGGTTGCCCTCCTCCTCAGCTTCTTCAAGTCTTGCCCTAAACCAAACCTGACTTCAGTCCAACAATTTGCTATAAGTACCTGTATTTATCTCAGTCAGCTTCTTGTTAGGCCCTGCAGAGGACAGACATGCTAGGCTCCCGTCTGTAAGTAAGTATACCACAGCATCACTAATACTGACAGAACTTGGAGCCTCCCCTTGAGGTGTATCGCGAGTTGGGCTGGTCAATGGACAGTCTTTCCCTCAATCTCTTCTTCATTTCTAAGCCCTGTTGTTCTTTTCCACAGGAACAATACTGGGTCAGAGTTTTTGCCTGTGGGATGACAACCACCATCCCTCCACGTGATGCTCTGACTTTCTACTAGAGGTGGACTCTCCAAGTTTCCTCTTCCCACTTTTGTGCATTTCATCTAAGGTCTTTCCCTTTGAATCCTGAGGTACTCTCACTTCCCAGGTCTTTGATACTTTCTACATCCCTCACCTCCTGAGGTGACATATTTCCAATCATACTGTTGCCCCTTGGGGCTTCACTCCTGTCTTTCCCCCACCACCTGATCATGTTCACCTTTTCCTTCCCTTTTCCCTCTCCAACTCATTTCCCTCCGTCTCTCTGCCTCCTGTGATTGTTTTCTTCTCCCTCCTAGGTGGGATTGAAGTATCCTTGCTTGGGCACTTCAGTTTATTAACCTTGAGTTCTGTGGATTGTATTCTAGGTATTCTGCACTTTTTTGTGAATACATTCTACTTATTAGTGAGTACAAACCATGCATGTCCTTATTGGTCTGAGTTTCCTCACTCAGGATGATATTCTATAGTTCCATCTTTTCGCCTGCAAAATGCATGATGTACTCATTCAGTTTTTCTTTTCCTTTTCCTTTTCTTTCTCTTTCTCTTTTTCTCTTTCTCTTTCTCTTTCTTTTTCCTTTTCTTTTTCTTTTTCTTTCTCTTTCTCTTTCTTTTTCCTTTTCCTTTTCTTTTTCTTTCTGTTTCTGTTTCTCTTTCTCTTTTTCTCTTTCTCTTCCTCTTTCTCTTTCTCTTTCTCTTTCTTTTTCTTTCTCTTTCTATTTTTCTCTTTCTTTTTCTTTTTCTTTTTCTTTTTCTCTTTCTTTTTCTTTTTCTTTTTCTCTTTCTTTTTCTTTTTCTTTTTCTTTTTCTTTTTCTTTTTATATTGTAGCCTGACCCCAGCCAGTTCGGAGGTTGAGGCAGGTTTTATTTTTCTTAATAACTGAATAGTATTACATTGTGTAAATGAACCACATTTTCTCCGTCTATTCTTCTGTGGTGGGACATGTGGGTTGTTTCCAGCTTCTGGCTATTACAGAAAAGGCCACTGTAAGCATAGCAGAGAATGGGCCCCTGTGGTATGTTGGGGCATCTTTAGGGTATATGGCCAAAAGTGGTATAGCTAGATCTTCAGTTATATCTATTTTGAATTTTCTGAGGAACCCACAGATTGATTTCCAGAGAGGTTGTACCAGTTTCCAATTCCACCAGCAATGGAAGAGTATTCCTCTTTCTCAACATCCTCACCAGCATGTGCTGTAACTGGAACTTTTTATCTTAGCCATTCTGAATGATGTAAGGTGGAATCTTAGGGTTGTTTTGATTTGTGTTTGTCTGATCACTAAAAATTGAACATTTCCTTAAGTTCTTCTCAGCCATAGGAGATTCCTCTGTTGTGAATTCTGTTTAGTGTTATACCCCATTTTTTTTGGAGGGTAGATCCTTATGTCCCCCCCTTTTTTTCCTCAGTTTTATAACTTCTATTAATTGTCTTATTTATTTACATTTCAAATGTTGTCCCCCTTCATGATCTCCCCTCTGCAAACCCTCCACCTCATCTCCTCTCCCCTATGCCTCTAAGAGGGTGCTGCCCATCCACCCACCCACTCCTGCTTCATCCTTCTAGCATCCTGCTTCTCTGGGTTCTCTATATATTCTCTGCGTCCCTTATATATTTCAGGTATTAGCCCTCTATCAGATATGGGGTTAATGAAGTTTTTTTTTTTCCAATCTGTAGGTTGCCACTGTATCCTATTGACTATGTCCTTTGCCTTACAGAATCTTTTCACTTTCATGTGGTCCCATTTATCAATTCTTGATCTTAGAGCCTGAACCACTGGTATTCTGCTTAGGAAATCCACCCCCCTGCCCTATGCCAATGAGTTTGAGGCTGTTTCTCACTTTCTCTACTATTAGATTCAGTGTATCTGGTTTTATGGGGAGGTCCTTGATCCATTTGGATTTGAGCTTAGTTCCAGGTGACAAATATGGATTTTCATTTTTCTACATGCCAACTTCCATTTAGACCAGAACCATTTATTGAAGATGCTTTTTTTTTTCCATTGTACCTTGTTTTTTAGCTTCTTTGTCAAAGATCAATTGTCCATTAAGTGTGTTGGTTTATTTCTGGGTCTTCAATTCTATTCCATTGATCAACCTGTCTCTGAGCCAACACCATGCAGTTTTTATCAGTGTTGCTCTGCAGTGCAGATTGAGGTCAGGCTTGCTGATTTGCCTGGAAGTATTTTTATTGTAAAGGGGTCTTTGTTTTTTCACATGAAGTTGAGAACTAGTCTTTTCATGTCTGTGAAGAACTGTGTTAGAATTTTGATGGGGATTGTGCTGAATCTGTAGATTGCTTTTGGTAGGATGGCCATTTTTACTGTGTTAGTCCTACTAATCCATGAACATGGGAGACCTCACCAGAGATTTTCTTATTGGCTCTTTTTATATTTATGTTCTGGGTGCTTCTTGCATTTCACAGGTATGTCCTTCCTTTGTGAAAGGTGTCATCTATGATCTATGATTAAAGATCTGTAATATGCTATTGACTTAGGGTGATTCTCTCATTTATTCCTATAATTCAAGGTTTTGATTTGTTGTTGATTTTGCTTATAATTATGTTTAAAAAACATTTATTTCTCCTGGTGTCCCACATATGCTGTTTGTTCATTTTCTGACTTTTTACTTTATTTTTTAATATTCCTTGCAGATTTGGTCTAGATCCTACAATTTTCTTTTAAGAAAATAGATTTTGTTCTCATATAACAATAAATTCTAATTATGATTTTCCCGCCCTCTACTTCTCCCAGTATATTCTCAGTTCCCCTTCCATAATCTAGATGTACTTCCTTTCTATTTCTCCTTAGAAAACAAACAAGATTCTATTTAATAATATTAAAATAAAATGAGATAAAACATTGCACATCAGAATAAGACAAAACAAACAAAATGAGAACACAAGAGAAGAAGTGAGTATGAGAGACCATTTGTCCCACAATCAAGAATCCCTTAAAAACACTAAACTGTAAACCATGATCCATAGGAAGAGGACTGTTGCAGACCAAAGGAGGCCTAGTGAGTACTTGTTGCTTCCATCACTTTAGTTAATATGACCTTTGATCATGTTATCTGAGAGGGTCTTGTATTCTTCTTGTGCTCCATTCCTTCTGCTAATAGATTCTATCTGACTCCTTTCCTTGTGTTTATCTGATCTATGAGCAGATTAATTAGTACTGAGTGCTTCTTTATATACATAGTATCTGGCTGTGGATCTTTATATTTGTTCTCAGCTGCAGGTGGAAGCATCTCTGATACTGGCTGAGCGTGACAACAACTTATTAGAGTAGATGAATATGATTTAAATTAATTTTATTTCTTCAAATACTTGACATTCTTGTCATTCAGATCTTTTGATTGTTTGTTAGACTTACACCATGATATTTTACATTATTTATGACTACTGTGAAGGGTATTGTTTTGCTATTTTTCTTTCTCAGCTGATATATCATTTGTATAAAAGAACAGTACTGATTTGTTTGAGTTAAGTTTATATCAGACCACTTTGCTGAAGATATTTATCAGCTGTAAAAGTTCTCTGGTAGATTTTTTTTTTGAGATCTTTTATGTATACTGCCATACCATCTACAAATAGTGATACTTTGACTTCTTCCTTGGCAATTTGTGTACACTTTATGTCCTTTTGTTGACTTCTGGATTTAGCTAGAACTTCAAGTACTATATTGAGCAGATAGAGAAAGAGTAGGCAGCCTTGTCTTGTCCCTAATTTTAGTGAGATTGCTTCAAGTTTCTCTCCATTTAGTTTGAAGAAAGAAATTGAAGAACACCTCAGAAAATGGAAAGATATCCCATGATCATGTATTGGTAGGATTATCATAGGAAAATGGCCATCCTAATTTTAGTGGCTGGTTTTGTGTGTAGAGAAAGGAACTTCAGTTGAGGAAATGCCTCCATGAGATGCAGCTGTAAGGCATTTTCTCAATTAGTGATCAAAGAGGAAGGGCCCATTCTGGGTGATGCCATCCCTGGGCTGGTAGTCTTGGGTTATAAAAGACAGCAAACTGAGCAAGGCAAAGGAAGCAAGCTAGAAAGAAATATTCCGCCATGGCCTCTGCATCAGCTCCTGTATCCTGACCTGCTTGAGTTCCAGTCCTGACTTCCTTCGGTAATGAAAAGCAGTGTGGAAGTATAAGCTGAATAAACCCTTTCCTCCCCAACTTGCTTCTTGGTCATGATGTTTGTGCAGGAATAGAAATCCTGATGATGAAGCTACCAAAAGTAAACTACAGATTCAATATAATCCCCATCAAAATTCCAACACAATTCCTCAAAGACATGAAAAAGGCAATTCTCAACTTCATATTGGAAAATAAAAACCCAGGATAGCAAAAGTAATTCTCAAAAATAAAAAAAACTTCCAGGGGAAAAAGCATCCCCGACCTCAAGCTAGAATATAGAGCAATAGTGATAAAAAAAAAAAAACAAAAAACAAATAAAAAAACACCCTATATTGGTAAAGAGACAGACAGGTAGATTAATGGAATAAAAATGAAGACCCAGAAATAAACCCACATACATATGGTCACTTGATCTTTGAAAAACAAGCCAAAACCATTCAGTGGAAAAGCATTTTCAACAAATAGTGCTGGTTCAACTGGTAGTCATCATGTAGAAGAATGCAAATTGAACCATCCATTTTTGATGTTGTTTTGGGATATTTTATTTATTTACATTTTGAATGTTATCCCCTTTCCCGGTTTCCTGCCCCATTCAAACCTCATACCCATCCCCATCTCTATGAGGGTGTGTCCCACCCACCTACCCACTCCTGCCACCCTGCACTTGCATTCCCCTACACTAGAGCATCAAGTCTTCAAAGGACCAAGGGCCTCTTCTCCCACTGATGTCTAACAAAGCTATTCTTTGCTACATACACAGCTGGAGCCATGGGTTCCTCAATGTGTATTCCTTGGTTGGTGGTTTAGACCCTGTGAGCTCTGATTCGTTGATATTGTTCTTCCTACGGGGTTGCAAACCACCTCAGCTCCTTCAGTCCTTTCTCTATGCCCTCCACTGGGGACCCCATGATGAGATCAATGGTTTTCTGTGAGCAACTGACTCTATATGTCAGGCTCTGGCAGAGCCTCTCAAGAGATAGCTATAGCAGGCTCCTGTCAGCATGTACTTCCAGGTATCCAAAACAGTGTCTGCGTTTGGTGACTGTATATGGGATGGATCCCCAGGGGGAACAGTCTCTGGATGGCCTTTCCCTTAGTCTCTGCTCCACACTTTTTCTCTGTATTTGCTCCCATGAGTATTTTGTTCCCCTTCTAAGAAGGACCAAAGTACCCACACTTTGGTCTTCCTTCTTGAGTTTCATGTGGTCTGTGAATTGTATCTTGGGTATTCCAAGCTTCTGGGCTAATATCCACTTATCAGTGAGTGTATACCATGTGTGTTTCTTTGTGATTGGGTTAGCTCACTCAGGATGATATTTTCTAGTTCCATCAATTTGCCTAAGTATTTCATGAATTCATTATTTTTACTAGTTGAGTAGTTCTACATTGTATCAATGTATCACATTTTCTGCATCCATTCCTCAAATTGATCCATTCTTATTTTATTGTACAGAGCTCAAGTCCAAGTAGATTAAGGACTTCCACATAAAACCAGACATGCTGAATCTAATAGAAGAGAAAGTGGAAAAGAGCGTCTAACATATTAGCACAGAGGAAAATTTCCTGAACAGAACAACAATGACTCATGCTCAAGATCAACAATTGACAATGGGACCCAATAAAATTAAAAAGCTTCTGTATGGCAAAGTCACTGTCAGTAGGACAAAACAGCAACTCACAGATTGGGAAAAGATCTTTACCAACCCTACATCCAATAGAGGGCTAATATCAAAACTATACAACAAACTTTAAAAGTTAGACTCCAGAGAACCAAATAACCATATTCAAAAGGAGGTACAGAACTAAACAAAGACTTCTCAACTAAGGAATTGTGAATGACTGAACAAAGAAAGGTTCAACATCCTTAATCATCAGGGAAGTGAAAATCAAAGGACCCTAAGATTCTACCTTACAACAATCAGAATGGCTAAAATCAGAAACTCAAATGACAGTACATTCTGATGAGGATGTGGAGGAAGAGGAACACTCCTCCGTTGCTGATTGAACTGCAAACTGGTGCAAACACTCATGAAATCAATCTGGTAGTTCCTAAGACCCAGCTTTAGCATTCTGGGGAATATACTCAAAAGATGTTTGATCATACCACAAGAACACATTCTCCACTGTGTTCTCAGCAGCCTCATTTGTAATAGCGAGAAACTGAAAACAAACAAAAAACCAGATGTCCCTCAATTGAAGGAAAGATACTGAAAGACTGAAAGAAACATCACCCAGTGACAGGCCTAACTTGGGATCCATCTCATACATGCACATCAAATCCAGACACTATTAATGAGGCCATATTTTGCATACAGGCATGTGTCTGGCATGACTGTCTCTAAAAAACTCTACCAGCAACTGACTTAGTCAAATACAGATACTTTCAGTCTATCATTGGACTAAGCTTAGGGATCCCTATGGCAGAGTTATGGGAAGGACTTGAAGGAACTGAAGGGTATTGCAAACTCATAGGAAGAACAACAGTGTCAACTAACCAGGACTCCTCAGAGCTCCCAGAGACTAAGCCAAAAACCAAGAAGCATACATGTGTACCAGAGGACTGCCTTGTATGGCCTCAGTGGGAGAGGATGTGCTTAATCCTGTGGAAACTTGATGACCTATGGAAGAGGGATACTGGTGTGGTGAGGTGGAATAGGGTTGAGCAAGTGGGGGAGCACCCTCTCAGTGGTAGATGGAGGAGAAAAAGAACTTAGGGAGGGGTATGAGAGGGGACAACTTTTGGAATATAAATAAATAAAATAAATTATTTAAAAAATCATTTTATTTCCCATGATTTTTTTTTGGATTTTTTTTTTTTTTGGTTTGTTTGTTTTTCTTAGAATGGTTGAATTTGTTCTTACTTTTGCCTTGATCTACCTAGTCTCACAATCTAGGTAGCATCACCCTAGCATTGATGAGTTGGGTTTGTCTTGTGGAGTAGGCCTTGAATCTAATCAGCTATTTGGTTACTACCACAGCTTTGTGTTACCATTGATTGACCTGGCATACCTTAAGGTAGAACAGCATTGTGGACCAAAGGTTTTGTGGATGAACTGCTCTTTATATTTTCTTTTGGTGGCATGCTGAGTATCTTCATGTACTAACAACTCTAGGACATAGGTTTTATTTATGTTTCAGCTCAATGTCTCCATGTTCAATGAGGTGCACAGATGTTATCTTAGGGTATTGCTATCAGTTTGTGGAAAGATTCTTAGGTTGGTAGGACATTTTCATGGTATTTGGACAGAAACTCAAATAGTTATAATACAATCTCTGCACTGGTATTTCATCGGATGACAAGAGATTGGCATTTAGAGTTCTGCTTTCCCTCCCTCTTCAGCATGTGTTGACTATCATTTAGATAACTGTCGTATCTGTATTTATTTTAGGAAGCTTCTACGTTGTTAGATTTCCTTAAATTGCCCGTAATTCTTCCTGTTTTCATATTCTCTCCTTTCTGCTTCTGCTCCTACTTGATCCTCAGATTTCTCTGACCATTCTTCCATAACTATATGTTCTCTTTCCATTATCTAATGAGAGCTACCTGTATCCACACTACCTGTTGTATCCACTATTCCTTTACTCTATAACACCCTCTGAAGTTCAATGGATTATAGTTTGGTTATCATTAACATAACTGCTAATATCCACATATAGATGAATACATAACATATTTATCTTTCTGGGTATAGGATGCCACACTCTGGGTGACTATTATTTTTTAGCTCTATGCCTTTACCTGTGAATTTTATGATTTCATTTTTTAACAGTTGAGAAATTTTTTTTTGTGTAAACTAACTACATTATACTTTCATTCTTCTTCTTCTTGACGTCTAAGTTATCTCTATTTTTTTTTGTTATTATGAGAACAGCAATGAACATAGTTGAGTAAGAATCTCTGTAATAGGATGAGGCAACTTTTGGGTGTATGCCTAAGAGTGGCATAGGTAGGTCAAAAAGTATATATATTTCTTTCTTCCTGAGGAATGGCCACTGATTTACATGGTGGCTCAATATGTTTTCTTTCCTAGAAATAATGCTGGAACATTCCCTGTACTCCATATCCTTGTCAGAATAAGCTGACACTCTTTTTTAAATTATTTTATCTTAACTATTTTAGCAAGTGTAAAACAAAATATCAAAATAATTGTGGTTATCATTTTTCTGATTGCTAAGGATTCAGCCATTTGGGTTTACTCTATCAATAGCATCCATTTTTATTTTGGTTATTTCTTTTCATGATATCTAGTTTTTGAGTTCTTTATGTATTTGGGATATTGTCACTCTATTGTTTATATAGTTGGTAAAAATTTGCTCTCATACTATAGCCTGGCACTCTATCCACATAGCAGTATTATTTGCTATGCAGATGCATTTTAGTTTCATGTGGTCCCAGGTATTAGTTTTTTTATCTTAGTGCCTATGCTGTTGGTGAATTTTGTCCAGAGGACCTTTCTTGTACAAATGAGTTCAATGTTATTACCCATTTTCTCCTCTATCAGGCTCAGTGTATTTGGTATTATGCTTAGGACATTGAAACATGTCAAGTTTTCTGCAGCATAAGTAGTATGGATCTACTTGGATTCTTCTAAATGCAGCCATCCTGTTGACCAGCATCCTTTATTGAAGATGACATCTCATTTTTCCAATGTTTATTTCTGTATTCTTTATTTTTTAAAAATGGTGTTTATTGGTGTGTGGATTTATGTTTCAGTCTTCAGTGAAATTCCATTTTAAATTCTCTTTTATCTTTGAAACCTAAAACTCTGTCTCTGGCTTGATTAATTATACTTGTAACCTTTGAGTTTTCTTGTTGGTCTGTTGGGTTTTTCATTCTCACCTTAATTTCTTCTTGAGACTTCATTTCCTGGTTGAATTTTGTTCTTAAGTTCTGAATTGTCTTTGCCTCAGTCTCATGTTTGTGTTTACCTGGGCATTATTCATGCTACTTTAGACACTTCTTCTTGATTTCTTTAAGCTATTTGTGCCTTCATTTTATTTTTTTTATTTTTGATTCATTGATTAGGCTTGTTATTGTTCTTTTGAACAGATTTCCTGGGGTTTTTCTAATTCTCATTGACAATTATTCCTTCAGGACCATTAGGATTTAAAGAGAAGATAGTGACTTGGTCTTTTATATTTTTGGTGTTCTTGTAGTGGGCTCTGGGCATGTGGACTCCCTTTGATAGTTCTCCACAAAGCAGTTAGGGAAAGAATAGAAGGTTTTTTTGGACAGCTTGTATCTTGTTTCTGTAACTTGCTTAGTAGAATGAAGTCAAGTTGACAGGTATGTCTGGGCTGATATATAGACTGGGCTTCATGTTCCAAGCCTGTAGTACAGAGGTAGATCTGTCTGTGACAGAAAATTTAACATAATATGGATAGTCTTGTAGTCTGGGATATATATGGTATATCCTGTCCAAACAAAAGCTCGTGTTCTTTCTTTTTATTTTTATTAATCACTTTATTCGTTTACAGTTCAAATTCTATCCTCCTTTTCAGTTTCCCCTCAACAAACCTCTCATCCCATTCCCCTTCCACTTTGTCTCTATGAGGGTGCCTCTCCACCTACTCACCCACTCTTGCCTCACTGCTCTATCATCCCCTTACACTGGGGCATTATACCTCCACAGCACCAATGGCCTCACCTCACACTGATGCCAGATAAGGTCATTCACTGCTATATATATATATATATATATATATATATATATATATATATATATCTGAGCCATGGATCCCTCCATGTACACTCTATAGTTGGTGGTTTAGTCACTGAGAGCACTGGGTGGTCTGGTTAGTTGATATTGTTATTCCTATAGGGTTGCAATTGCCTTCAGTTCCTTCAGTCCTTCCTCTAGCTATATCCATTGTGGTTCCTGGACTCAGTCCAATGTATGGCTATTAATATCTGAATACATATTACTCTGGTGCTGGCAGAACCTCTCAGTGGATAGCCATACCAGACTCCTTTCTGCAAGCACTTCTTGGCATCAGCAATAGTGTCAGGATTTTGTGTCTGCAGATGGGATGCATTCCTAGGTCTCTGAATGGCCTTTCCTTCAGTCTCTGTTCCACTTTTTGTCCTTGTATTTCCTTTGAACAGGAACAATTCTAGGTTAAAAATTCTGAGATGGATGGATGACATCACCCCTCCTCTGTGGCCTTGCTTATCTACTGGAGATGGTCTCTATAGGTTCTATCTCCCCTTTGTTTGGTATTTCATTTAATGTCACCCCTGTTGGATCCTGGGAAGTTCTTACTTCCCTGGCATCTGAGACTTTCTTGTGGTTACCTCTAATTCCCCATCCCTCACTGCAGTATATTTCCATTCAAGTTCCTCAACTTCTAGACTTTTCTACTGTCCTTTCCCATATCTAATCCTGCCCCCCTTTTCTCTCTCCCTCCTTTCTCCCTCCAAGGTCCCTACCTATAGAGATAAAATCCATATGGTATCAGTACAGAGACAGGCAGATAGATCAATGGAATAGAACTGAAGACTCAGAAATAAACCCACACACCTATGGTCACTTGATCTTTGACAAAGAAGCTGGAAACATCCAGTGGATAAAAGGCAGAATTTTCAACAAATGGTGCTGGTTCAACTGGCAGTAGGCATGTAGAAGAATGTAAATTGATCCATTATACAAAGCTCAAGTCCAAGTGGATCAAGGACCTCTACATAAAACCAGATAAGCTGAATCCAATAGAAGAAAAGTGAGACATAGCCTCGAAATTATTGATACAGGGGAAAATTTCCTGAACAGAGCATCAATGTTTCAGATTCTAAGTTCAACAACTGGTAAATGGGACCTCATAAAATTGAAACACTTCTGTAGGGCAAAGGACACTGTCAGTAGGACAAAACAGATTGGGAAAAGAACTTTACCAACCCTACATTCAATAGCAGTCTAAGATCCAAAATACAAAAAAAAAAAAAAAACTCAGGAAGTTAGATTTCAGAGAACCAAATAACCCTATTAAGAATTGGATACAGAGCTAAACAAAGAATTCTCCTCTGAGGAATTTCATATGGCAGAGAAGCATCTAAAGAAATGTTCAACGTCCTTAGAAATCAGGGGAATGAAAATCAAAATTACCCTGAGATTCCACCTCACACCAATCAGAATGACTAAGATCAACAATGCAGTTGACTGTAGATGTTAGTGAGGAAGTGAAGAAAGAGTAACATTTCTCCATTTCTGCCACTGCAACCTGGCAAAACCACTTTGGAAAACAATCCGGCAGTTCCTCAGAAAACTGGTAATAATTCTACCTGAAGATCCAACTGTACCACTATTGGGCATCTACCCAAAAGATGATTCAACACATAACAAGGATACATATACCTCTATGTTTTAGCAGCCTTGTTTAAAATAGCAAGAAGCTGGAAACAACCCAGATGTCCCTCAACAAAAGAATGGATACAGAAAATGTGGTACATTTACAGAATGGAAAGTTAAAAAAACAAAAATACAAAAAAAAAAAAAAACAAAAAACGAGGACATCACAAATTTTCCTGGCAAGTTAGTGGAAGTAGGAAACATTATCCTGAGTGATTTCATCCATATACAAAAGAGCACATATGGTATGCAATTACTGTTAAGTAGATATTAGCCCTAATTCTCAGAATACCCATGATATAACACACAAACCATACAAAACTTAAGAAGAAAGAAGACCAAAGTATGGATTTTTCAATCCTACATCAAAGAAAGAACAAAATAGAGCTCCTTTTCTCTGAAGGAAGGAAAGCCAGAGTACTGTGTTGCACTGGTTATGGGATCCAGAGAAATCTGATAGACTACAGAAAAGGAGTACATGGGAAAGTCAGAGGTGCTCTCCAGGCTACTCATTGCAGGAGGTAATGGGAAATCTGTATACCTAGAAGATTTTTTTCTTGGCAGTATCTCAGAAACATGTGGGTGTTTGCAGGTGGGCTAGAACTTTGTGAAAGCCTAGAGCTTCACTGTGGCACAGATAGAAGCCAGATTAGTCTGGAGTGCTAGTGGTTGGACTGGAGCTAGGTCTGTCAAGTTGCAGAGAACTAAGAAATTGTGGTTAATGGTACTTGCTAGACAAGATATTGGAGAAACATTTGAGATACCTTTTTATGGAATGGGTTGGTAGAGTTGGCCACAAATACTGTTAAAAGTGAGGATTTAGAAGTTCTGATTGTGATGCCTGTGAATAAAAGATTTCCATTCATAACTGAGGAGCAATGGAGAGTTGATGGCTTCTGAGAGGGGGAGAATAAATTTTCTTTACAGATGTGGATCCTTGTCTTTTGTCTACCATATTTCAATATTTAGAACCACATTTAGATTAGGTTGAAGTTGATTGAATTTAAAATAAAAAAATATATTGAGTGGGGTAATAATTTATTATAGATGTGGGAGGGACTAAGAAGAAAAATTAAGAAGGAATAAAATCAAAATACATTCTATGAAACTCTCAAAGAACTCATCCATTTTTGAATAAACTGCATCATAGCAAAAGTGAAACAAAATCAAAATGGAAACAAAAATCATAATAACATAATAACAGATTTATTACGTCATATAATAAAGAATAAATAAATTTTTTATTTTTATGTTTTGATTCCTCATGACAATCATTCAACTTACATTTCTGTTTTATAATATAATAAAAATATGAGTTTTACTTTAAAATGGATGAGGAGTGGTTAGGGGTATAAAAATTAAAAAAAATAAAATAAAATAAATAATGAAAAAAAAAGAAGAGGTATAGCGGAAGGCACTGGAACAAGTGGATGGATGGGAAACTAAGGCTGGGAATATAAAAAGAATAAAAAAGCCATTTACTTTAAATAAAATAAAGTATCACAATTTGTTTCCAGATTATAAATTTGAGTTAGCATTATAGCTTTGATACTTAGCAGTTTCATGTCCCATTTCCATATTAGAAGTTAATAAATACCATCCAATTAAACATATCATTTTCTTTATATTCAATAGAGTTCACTAGGCTTTAGTGCATGCATCTAAAGTTATTTCCTAACAAAAGACTCTTAGTTTAACTCTCAATTTAATGTTTGTAAAGGGTTACCTGGCTCATAACACTTCAGAAATCTAGGTTACACGAAGAAATGATGCAAAGGATTATTCTGTAGATACAGAATAGTGGTACATTTGCCATACATGAGAGTCAAATTTGCTAACTATTGTTGTTGAGGATGTTGCACTTGCCTAAGTTCATGTAAGTCAATGACTAATGTATTCCTTGAGAAAATCCCATTGAACAATATGAATGGTAAAGAAGCCAGCTGATGGCAAGATTAAGTATATATTATTTAAAAATAGATCACTTCGATCTTTGCTCCTTTGACTGAGCACACAGATGCAGCCAGGTACACAGGGAACACTCGAGTGAAAGATCACTTGGGACATGGTCTGCCAGGGCCCCACCTGCACACAGGAGCTGGGCAGCACCATTGTCTTCTCTGCACTTATATTGCCATGGGACATCTTCTCTGCAGGGAGACCCGCAGTTAGAGGTGAGGCCACCATCTTCACTCTTGTGACTGAGCGGATTGTTATAGCCAGAAACAAAGAGAACACCCGAGTGTAAGATCACGTGGGACTCGGTCAGCCAGGACCCCACCTGCACCCAGGAACTGGGAATCACCACAACAATCTGTGCCAGGGGAGAACTGGACACCCAGGGGTGCTGAGACAGGCTTGCAGGCATACAGGAGGGACAAGCACCAGCCAGATATAACAAGACCAACTAACACCAGAGATAACAAGATGGCAAAAGGCAAATGTGGGAACATTCTAACAGAAATCGAGGCAACATGGCACCATCTGAATCCAATTCTCCCACAACAGCAAGTCCTGGATACTCCAATGCACCAGAAAAGCAAGATTTTGATTTAAAATCACAGCTCATGATGCTGATAGAGGGCTTCAAGAAGGACATAAATAACTTCCTTAAAGAAATACAGGAAAACACAAGTAAATGGGGAAAAGCCCTTAAAGAACTACAGGAAAACACAACAAAACAGGTGAAAGAATTGAACAAACCATCCAGGATCTAAAAATAGAGGTATAAACAATAAAGAAATCACAAAGGGAAACAACTCTGGAAATTAAAAAAAATCATAAAAGATCCTACTACAAAAGCCTATACTCAACACAACTGGAAAATCATGTTGAAATGGAAAATTTCCTATACAGATACCAAATACCGAAGTTAAAACACGATCAGATAGACCATCTAAACAGTTCTATAACCCCTAAAGAAATAGATGTGGTCATTGAAAGTCTCCCAACCAAAAAAAGCACAGGACCACATGGTTTTACTGCAGAATTAGATCAGAACTTCAAAGAAGACCTAACACCAATACTGTTCAAACTAGTCCACAAAATAGAAACAGAAGGAACACTAACCAACTCGTTCTATGAAGCCATAATTGCACAGATACCAAAACCACAGAAAGATCCAACAAAGAAAGAGAGCTTCAGACCAACTACCCTTATGATTATCAATGCAAAAGTACTCAATAAAATTCTTGCTAACTGAATCCAAGAACATATCAAAATGATCATTCACCACAATCAAGTAGGCTTTATCCCAGGGATGCTGGTATGGTATGCTTTATGGAAATTCATAAATGTAATCCACAACATAAAAAAACACAAAGAAAAAAGTCACATTGTCCTTTCATTAGGTGCTAAAAAAAAGATTTGACAAAATTCAGTATCCTTTCATGTTAAAAGTCTTGGAAAAAACAAGAATTCAAGGTTCATACCTAAACATAGTAAAAGCAATTTACAGCATACCAGTAGCCAACATCAAACTAAATGGAGAGAAACTTGAAGCAAGTCCACAAAACCATGATCTAGGCAAGGCTGCCCTCACTCTCCGTTTTCACTCAATATAGTACTTGAAGTTCTAAGTAGAGCAATTAGACAACAAAAGAGGTCAAAGGAATATAAATTGTAAAGGAAGAAGTCAAATTATCACTATTTGCAGATGATATGATAGTATAATTAAGCAACCCAAAAAACTCCACCAGAGAACTCCTACAGCTGATAAACAACTTCAGCAAAGTGGCCAGATATAAAATTAACTCAAGCAAATCAATAGCCGTCCTATACTCAAAGGATAAACAGGCTGAGAAAGAAATTAGGGAAATGACACCCTTCACAATAGTCACAAACAATATAAAGTTTCTTGGTGTGACTCTAACCAAACAAGTGAAAGGTCTGTATGACAAGAACTTCAAGTCTCTGAAGAAAGAAATAATGAAGACCTCAGAAGATGGAAAGATCTTCCATGCTTGTGGATCAGCAAGATTAATTTAGTAAAAATGTCTATCTTGCCAAAAGCAATATGCAGATTCAATGCAATCCCCATCAAAATCCCAACTCAATTCTTCATAGAGTTAGAGCAATTCTCAAATTCATCTGGAATAAGAAAAAACCCAGGATAGCTGAAACTATTCTCTGTTGAGTAAAAGAACTTCTGATGGAATCAGTACCCTGTACCTCAACCAGTACTACAGAGCAATTGTGTTAAAAATGCATGGTATTGATACAGTGACAGGCAGGTAGATCAATGGAATAGAACTGAAGACCCAGAAATGAACCCACACACCTATGCTAATTGATCTTTGACAAAGGAGCTAAAACCATCCAGTGGAAAAAAAGATATCCTTTTCAACAAATGGTGCTAGTTCAGTGGGTGGTTAGCATGCAGAAGAATGCAAATCATCCATTCTTATCTCCTTGTACTAAGCTCAAGTCAAAGTGTATCAAGGACCTCCACATAAGACCAGACTCACTGAAACTAATAGAAAAGAATGTTGGGAAGAGCCTTGAGAACATGGCCACAGGGGAACATTTCCTGAACTGAACACCTATAGCCTATGCTCTAAGATCAAGAATTGACAAATGGAACCTCATAAAATTACAAAGTTTCTTTAAGGCAAAGGACACTGTCAATAGGACAAAATGGTAACCAACAAATTGGGAAAAGACCTTTACCAACCCTACATCCGACAGAGGGCTAATATCCAATATATATACAAATAACTCAAGAAGTTAGACTCCAGAGAGCTAAATAACCTTATTAAAAATGGGGTACAGAGCTAAACAAAGAATTTTCATCTGAGGAATATCTAATGGCTAAGAAGAACCTAAAGAAATGTTGAATACCTTTAATCATAAGGGAAATGCAAATCAAAACAACCCTGAGATTTCACCTCACACCAGTCAGAATGGCTAAGATCAAAAATTCAGGAGACAGCAAGTGCTGGCGAGGATGTGGAGAAAGAGCAACACTCCTCCACTGCTGGTGGGTTTGCAAGCTGGCAGAACCACTCTGGAAATCAGTCTGGCCATTCCTCAGAATACTGGGCATTATACTACTGGAGGACCCTGTTATACCTCTCTTGAGCATATAACCAGAGGATTTCCCCAGCATGTAATAAGGACACATGCTCCACTATGTTCATAGCAGCCCTATTTATAATAGCCAAAAGCTAGAAATAACCCAGATGTCCCTCATTGGAGGAATAGGTACAGAGAATGTGGTATATTTACATAATGGAATACTACTCAGCTATTAAAAACAATGAATTCATGAAATTCTAAGGCAAATGGGTGGTACTGGAAAATATCATCCTAAGTGGGGTAACCAAATCACAAAAGAACACACATGATATGCACTCACTGATAAGTGGATATTAGCCCAGAAGCTCAGAATAACCAAGACACAATTCACATATCAAATTATGCCCCAGAAGAAGGAAGAATAAAGTATGAATACTCTTGTCCTTCTTAGAAGGGGGAACAGAATGCTCACAGAAAGAGATACAGAGACAAAATTTGGAGCAGATACTGAGGGAAAGACCATCCAGAGACTACACCATCAAGTGATCCATCCTACATAGTTACAAAACCCAGACACTATTAGTGATGCACACAAGTATTGGCTGGTTGGTGCAGGATATAGCTGTCACCTGGGAGGCTCTGCTATTGCATGACAAATACAGAGGGGAACACTCTCAGCCAGCCATTAAACTGAGCACAGGGTTCCCAATTGAGGAGCTAGAGAAAGGACCCAAGGAGCTGAAGGGGTTTGCAGCGCCATAGGAGGAACAACGATATGAGCCACTCAGTATTCCCAAAGCTCTTTGGGACAAAAACATCAACCAGATAATATACATAGTGTTACACATGGCTCCAGACACATAGGGAGCAGAGGATGGCCTTGTTGGACATCTAAAGGAGGAGAGACCCCTGTTCCTGGAAAGGCTCCATGCAGCAGTGTAGAATACCTGGACAGGGAACCTGGAGGCAGTTGATTGGGGAACAGGTATAGGGGAGATACCTTATGGGATGTTCATGCGTGTGTGTGTGTGTGTGTGTGTGTGTGTGTGAGACCTGGAAAGGGGAAATCATTTGAAATGTAAATAAAGAATATATCTAATAAAAAATATCACTTCAATTTCATTTTTTCATCTGAAATTATAACTGATAAATACCCATTTCTATGCTAGACCACATGCCATTTAATATTCTACTGATGTTTAGTGTCTTCATAATAATAAGTGTACAATAATAATAATTATGTTTATGTGTCTTTTCATAGGGCAATATGCAGTTTGCTTCATAAGACACCTAAGCTATAGAGAATGAAATTCTTTAATGCAGATGCTTTTATTTACAATAAATAATCAATGAAGAAGCCATAACTGCCATATTGAAATTTTTTAAATATAGCTATTAAACCAAAATCTAACCCATACTGCAGAGAAGATAGCACAAGACCATGAATTGTCGGAGGCAGAAATCTTTGACTGTATGTTCAAGTGTAACATGCAAACAATAAAATGAAAAAATAAAACAATTTTTTAGAGCATATCTTAGTTGCAGGAGCTTATTTCTTTTAAGCATACAAGCAAAGAAAGATGGAGAAAAAAATATGGAAGATTGCAATAGATTGAAGGGTTAGAGATCATCTAATTTGTGTGTGCTCATTTGCAAGCATCCTTTCAAAACTTGCACATTTGAAGAGCTTGGCACACTGCAATCAGAGCACTTTATCATGACTTTCAGAAGAAATTACCTCTAAATTATGCAAATTGCCTTAATCAACTGGATAATATGAGTGTGAACAACTCAAAATGTTTTTGAAAATTCTTTGCGATGCAAGCCATCATGTTCATCATGCTTATTGTCAGCTGGAGGTATGTGAGAACCCGGGAACAGCCATTCACCCTCTTCTGTCTACTCTTTACTCTAGTACTGCGGATGTCAGTTTGTCAACAATGTGCATAAACCCTTGAAAAGTTAAGTGGATGGAATGTTGTTTCGTTGGCTAATTGCATTTATTCACTGACTATAATTTTATAATTTTACTCACATAATTGCTGATTTTGTCTATTATGACATGAACCACATGAAAAAAGAAGTACAATAAAATTATTATAAAATAGTAATCTAAATATTAGTAAATGCATTTTTAATACAGAAAAACTTTATTGACTAAAGGCCAAAATATGAAGACAGATTTGTTCTTTAGACTGTGGAAAATTAATCATTGAACTAGAATGTGCTTCATAAATTCATTCATAGATGCTTCTATACAAATGACTGTTCAGTTTTTGATTCTTAGTTACATATTTTTATGTAACACCTTCCCTCCCAACTTGTGTTTGGAATATTAGTTAAAGATGTTCTCTGAAATGATGAGAACTTCTAACATGTGTTTTGTATATCTTCTACTGTATTTAATCTAATAATTGGATTGCAAGAATAAACAATCTCTCTTTATGCTATATTCATTTTCCAGGAACTTTGGTTCGTTTTATTAGTTTCTGAAGTCTTGTGTTTATTAAGGTTTAAGTATTTTACTGTTACCTACAAGATTGATCCTTTAATGATCAATCTGAATTTTAGTAGAATTTTAAATTTTTTCAGGATTTCAAATGTATATATTACCTGAAATCATTTTTGTCTCAAACAATTCATGGACAATTACTTATTTAAAATTGTTGACACAAAACAAAATGAAATTCTCATAAAAGATATGTCACAAAATTTCTCCAGTATGTGCCTTACTTGAACATTCATAATTCATAATTATTTTGTCTTACAGTTATTCCAATAGTTTAACATATTATAAATATTCATTTGGAAACCAAATAATCAATAAAAACTGGATGTTTATGTTTATTTTGTTTTAATGATTCCAGTATATCTCTGATGCTTATCTTTTGCAATGTTCCCTGAGGTAGACAGGTTGCAAGAATCAGAGGATCACAGAGTTTGTTATAAGATTGTGTCTTCTAGCAATGACAAAATGTACACCCACTAAGCCTCAGCAACATCACTAGCCAAACACAAATGAACAAAACTGACGTGAATGGACACGTCAAAGTGGACAGAAAACAGTGTCTGAGGCCTAAACGCTACAAAAAATACAAAAACAACTAAAGAATCCTGAGAGTTGGGGAAATTATTTTTTTCCTGAGATGAGGACACCAGTTAGTAATACAATAACAAAAGATCAGCCCTGAAAACATCAATCTGAGAAACATTATATCGACTGAGTAGGTTATATTTAGGAAAATATATGTATATGCATATGATAAAAGTTAATGAAAAAGACACAAACTTGAAAGAGAACAAAGATATATGAAATGATTTTATGGTATGTAAGTGAAGGCAAAAAAATTACAAATATATTAAAATTTCCAAAATAAAAGAGAAAATGGTGTTTCTTCTACTGTGTCATGCACTTCCATTAAATCACTGTTGCATTCAACAGACACTTTAAAATAATGCATTCTGTAGCCATTGTTTCCCTTGCTCATTACACAGGAAAAGAATTATTCATGTATATGATCACTGTTCAACAAACTTTGCTTCCAGTCTTCAGGACTATGGAAATTATCTTACATAGGAAAAATTATTAGGTAGCATCAGGTCCTTTTTGGGGGAGAATATTTTTATATAGATTTTGATAAAATAATTGAAAAGCAAGTTGAATTTTTAATATTTGAATATACTGTGACTCATATAAAAGTAAATAATAAATAGATAATAGCTGTAAGAACATTTTACAGGTTTTGTATAAAATTTATGTGTGAGCTATAGTCAGATAAAATGCCATATATCTCTGTGATTGTATGAGGTATACAGCAGTTGTGTTAGGAGGAGGTGTAATGTATAATGAAGACAGCAACAAGCATCACAGGACAGTTTAGGTTTTTCTTTGATTTCCTTTTGTTTTGTTATATTTTACATGTAATACACTCTGGTCACTCATTTTCCCTCCTCCAACTCCTGTCAAACACTCTGTAAAACCCACCTGCAGAATTCCAGGCTTTCTTGCTTTCTAACAAACAAACAAAAGACACATACAAAAATCTACCAAAAAAAAAACCCCACCCAGTAAAACAGACAACAATATATATAACAAAAGACTAAAAATATATAAACAAAAACTAAAATTGTCCAAAAATATTCAATATGAAACAAAACATCTACAAGAATACCATTGTGGTGCCATTTATTGCTAATTATGGGGTCTACCTTGAAGTATGGTTAATATACTCAGTGAGACTAGCCTGGAAAAATCTAATTTTACATTGCTAGGATATCTATTGCAGGTATCTTCTTGTTTAGGGATGAAAGTCTATGTCCACTTTCACCTCTTTTTCTCTTTCCTTTAACTGCTGTTACATATATGTATGTATATATATTTGTATGCACATAATTATGTACACACATATGTATTACTAAACATATACATACAACATGCTTAGTTAGTATGTTTACCATACATATATTTTCAAAGCTGACCATTTGATACTGGGTAACCGATTCGTGTGCTTTTCCTTTTGGAAGACCTCAGCATTCCTTAATTAACTGTAGATATTTGTATAGGGTGGAAGCCTCCTGAGTTTCTCTAATCCGTGTTAGCATGTTTGTGTGTGTGTGTGTGTGTTGTCTCTGTTCAAGTAACCATACTTCTGACATATCTAAAAGACACAATCACATGAAAAAACATCCCATGTCTCTGGCTCTTATAATTTCAGACCCCTTTTTCCCTTTCTGAAAGGTACCTTAGATGCAGGAATTGGGCTTGTTTGTAAGCAGTGAAGCGTGACCTGCAGGGGTTTGCATTTGTTTGTGTTGTTTCTTGAGCAGTCTCAAACGATAGTTAAATTGGTGTGTAGCTTTCTACATAGCTCAACTCTTGGCAATTTCCTGATTGAGAACTTGGAATAAAGCCACCACACCTGTCTGTAGCCTTACTTTCTTACAGCTTGACACAATCAGGTCACTAAAACAATGACATCCATTTATAGCACCATTTTTTTTCCTCCGGTAACTCCAAAGAAGTAGTGATGAAAATACATATTAAGTAACCAGGACACTCATGCTCTAGAATGGTGGTGAAGGATCACAGCATATCAAAGGAAATGAAAAACAAGTAGCAACGAATGGAAAACACTTGCTCTCAAATATGTGCTCCTTTTTGATGCCCTCCCCCTCACCCCCCGCTGGGCACAGCTAGCTGGAATAATGACATGGTGGACAGCCTCACCTCCAGCTTAAACTGCTCTTGCTTCTGCAGCTTGCCTGGGGAGGAATTTCAGACAGTTACCTGCGATCTCATTTGAGAATGAATGTGGATGGCAGCGCAGCTTGGTATTTCTAAAGCACTTATATCCTCTACACTTAAATATATAATATTTTAGCTTATCATTGATGTAGGAAGAGATTGATGTACTAGAACCAGGAGTTTGCTTTTAACTGGTATTTTTTTTTTTACAAGTAAACATAATTCACTTCAAGCAGGTAATTCTTTTAAATTTTATGTTCCTTACCCAAAAACTACATTCAAAACTTAAGTATCTCTACATTTCTCACATTTACACATTGTTGAGATGTGTTGCTTCTACATATAACTGGTCTGAGATCTACAAGACGATGCTACAGACGCTCATTGTTTAATCTGGCCTATATCCATCTCGAACTTTCTTCTAATATGTATTCTACATCAGTGTACACGATTGATACAAAACAAGCATTTATTACAGATAATGAGATTCAGTGATTTAAGTGAAAACCAAAATATATCATTTAAAAAATCTCTGTGGGTAAATAGTGATATTAATTTTACTACATGTGTTAAAACTTATATGTAATAAATACAAAGATTTTACCCTTAATCTTAAGAGAGCAGTGTCCAGGCTTCTCTGCACACCATGGAAATCCTGGGAGTATAATATGTAGATTTTAGTGTCCAGTTGTCTCTGCTCTCTACAAATAAAAGTACACACAAAATACATTTCATGTTTTCAATCCCAACAAACCCTGAGGATGTCAGAGTGGTCTTTAATAAAAAGAAAAGTGGCAGAGAAGTGTACATGTAGCCTAAAAGAACACTTTATCTTGTGACACTCAAAGTGAGTAACAATAAATCCTTCCCCTTCTGGAAGAGAAACCTGTGTAGTTCCCTGTGGGTCAGCAAACAGAAATAAATAATGGCTTTCTTTTTGTAAACCAAAAGTTCCATCTGATAGGATTTGTAGTTTATAAGAAACTTGTCTTTGAAGTATCTAGTCTGCTTGAACTCTTTTCAGAGTTTTTAGCACATTCATTTATGTAGATTTCCCTTTTTTGTGCCACTGAACCTAGGACAATTCACCTTATATATTGCTAAAAATCTGTGCAATTTGTATATACTCTTTAAAGTTTTATTCTTACAGTTAATGTTTATAAAATTTAGCCTTACTAGGAAGTAAATATTTTCAAGACTAAGAAAATTATTATCCTTTGGGTGAGTTAATAGTATATTTTCAACAGTGAATGACATGATTTCTAAAAAGAGAAAAAAAAAAAAACCTTACATTTTCCACTAAAAGAAATGGTACCAGAAAAAAAAAGAAAGAAAATAAAAGAAATGGTACCAGAAGGATTTGTCATAAAATTATCAAATCTGTTATATGCTCCACTTTGTCTTTTGTTTCTGCCTATGAAGACACCAGACAGAGATTGATTCTAAAATATCTTAGTTGACTTGAGGGTAAATAATTATGCTACTTAATTTTTTTTTGTTTGTTTGTTTTTCGAGACAGGGTTTCTCTGTATAGCCCTGGCTGTCCTGGAACTTGCTCTGTAGACCAGGCTGGCCTCGAACTCAGAAATCCGCCTGCCTCTGCCTCCCAAGTGCTAGGATTAAAGGCGTGCGCCACCACCGCCCAGCTACTTAATTTTTTTTTATTTGTTTCCACAACACTATTAGTGAAATAGTGAAGTCTTAGCAAAACTGTTAATTTTTGAAAGTAAATACACTTGAAAAATCAAAACCAAACCAAACCAAAACAAAACAAAAAAATATAATAATATTTAGGTGAAAGACAAAACATTTGTTCTGTAAGTTATACCTACCACTCTCAGAAGTTACTGAGTATCCATTCAGCAGCTGTCATGTCATGCAGCAGTGCATGCTATGCTTCTGTCTCTCCTGGGCATCAGTATCAAACCGCTGTCTTTTCCTCAAGCCTGTATTTCAACTTTCTCTCAAGCCATTTTCCTTGAGCCTTTCTAGCAATCAATTTTTTATGTCTTCTTCTAATACTCCAACTGTCACCCTTTCCAACATTAATATCATTATTCAACCAAGTGCAATGTTAGTTGCACCAGTATATCTCAAACTGCCTGTGTCCACTGAAAGATTTGTCAGTATTTTCATATGTGACACTGAAACGCTCCCTTCATCTTTTTTTTATTATACCCTTTCCTTTCCCCTTCAAAAACACCCTATCCCATTCCCTCCCCCCACTCACCAACGCACCCACTCTCTCTTCCCTGTTCTGGCATTCCCCTATACTAGTGCATTCAGCCATCTCAGGACCAAGGGCCTCTCCTCCCTTTGGTGACCAACAAGGTTATCCTCTGCTTGAGCTTCCTTTGGTCTGTGAATTGTATCTTGGGTATTCCAAGCTTCTGGGCTAATATAATAGCCAGAAGATGGAAATCACCCAGATGTTCCTCAACAAAGAAATGGATACAGAAAATGTGATATTTTTATACATTGGATACTACTCAGCTATTAAAAACAATGAGTCCATGAAATTCTTAGGCAAATGGATGGAACTAGAAAATATCATCCTGAATGAGGTAACCCAGTCACAAAAGAACACACATGGTATACACTCACTGATAAGTGGATATTAGTCCCTTCATCTTTGAAAAAGGTTGTTGTCATGTTTACATTTTCCTTTTCCATCTAGGTCAGCACTGTCCTATAATACTTTAGTTGTTATTTCAACAATGAATTTTGCCCTTATTTTTTTATAAATATATACATGCCTAATTCTAGAAGATAAAACAAAAATACCGAAATGATTTTGAATGTAAATAAAAAAAAACTTAGAAAATAAAATTAAAAATAAAAATACCAAGTGAAAAGACCCAGCATGACAATATGTCATTTATTTCAGACTAGGACAAATGGAGGAAGAATTTCAAATCTGGAAGATAATAATAAAATATAATTAATAATTAATAATAATAATAATCAGATGAAAGACAAAATGTATTTATTTTGTAAATTATACCTATCACTCTCAGAAGTTATTCAGTATCATTTCAGCAGCTGATATCACATGTTGTTGATAGTTAATAGTACTGGGATTTTCTAGTTGAATGAGCATTGCAGTTATTAGAGGGAATAGACTGTATATATGTAATACATATGTAGTATGAGAGATGGAAGTTCCTGCCTTGAATCAGTTCACTCATAATTTCCACTTGGATAGGAAGCATGTGTGAGGATTGCCAATCTATGAAAAAATGCTTCATATCTTATCACTTTTACAGAAGAACCAATGTATTCATGCAGTTTTCTTTATTGAGGTTCTTGGATCTGAATTGTGTAATAGTTTTTAATTGTCTATGTGTTTCATACATTGAATGGAACAAAAGATCAATTAAAGTGTAGCATTCTGTGTTGTAACTAAAATATCCAACCAAAGACCCGCTATCATACATGAGAGATGATACATGATTATGACTACTAAATATTTCATCAACCACAAAATCCCACTTACCTCTGAAATAGAATGGAAAAAAATTCAGTTCCTATATTGATATCTTCACTCAAAAAATGCCTATCAGTGGATATATACACTATGAATTATTTTGCATTTATCACTTTTGCTTAATATAATGGTGGAAAACATCTGCTCACATCTGGAATCTCTCAATTCCCATATTAACAGCATGCTATATGTACATATATTTAAAGTTCTTTTGAATTATCTTTTATCCAGATTCCTGTGCAAGCCTTATAACACATGATATATGTTTCTTTGTTGTTGTTTGTAATAGTGTCTAATTATTGAGTTAATATTACATCAATTCTGTTCAAAAATATTTTTATTTGAAAATTAAAAAAAACTATTTCAAAATACTTCTGAACATTTAATATTGCTATCAAAAATATAGGAATATCTCAATTGCTCCATACCTTAATCTGCACTAAGTTTTCTGAGAATTTTAAGTTTTAGACATCCAGGTATGTACCCAATGGTATACGTTTTTGCTTCATCCACATTTCTCATATCTATCTAGATAGATAGATAGATAGATAGATAGATAGATAGATAGATAGATAGATACATATATATAGATATAGATATACTACATATCCATATGTTGTAAATATTACTACACTTTTCAAACTGTTTTTAATTTTTCCAAATTATTTATTTGCAAGTGAACATTTTAGGAGTAAAATTAGTTTAAAGATATTATTCACCTTTTATTCCTTTTCCTTGGTGAGCATGAACACTGTTGCCTTGCTGCTAGTCTTAGTGAGAAAGCATTATATTTTCTCTCCTACTTCTAACATTCACTGTAAATAACTCATAGATTTTTTTTCTCAAGTTGAAGAAATTTCCTTCTGCTCATTTTGTTTGTTTTTATCATAACTTAGTGATGGATATTATCAAATTACTTTCCTGTATCAACTGATAATATCACATCAGTTTTCCTCTTTAAATAGGTTCATGTGGACTTTACTGATTACAAATATTAAGACAGACTAGAATAAATCCTACATTATGTGCTTTAAAATCTTTCATGTACATTCTTGAATGATATTCATTAATATTTTATTGAATACACATGTATGTCCATGAGAGATATTTGTCTGTAGTTTTTATTCTAAGTATCTTAATCTGTATTAGAATTAAATAGTTATGTAGCTATTTTATCCAAATTGAAACTTCACTCCTAGAAGGAGGAAGGATGGTTAGGAACTAGGAAAACTCAAAATATACAATTTAGACTGCATTTTCTACAGGATAAGTGCCTAATGTATTAAGTGGAACACAACACATACTGCCATTATCACAGGCAAATCCCACTCAATATTTAGGGAAAGAATTAAATAAAATGTATACTATCTCCTTATGAAATGAAAACAGGAAACATCCCCAATTTATTTTATAAGGTCCACATACTATAAAATGCCATATTACTAAATGACTCTTCTTAAGGATATAGAAACAATCATCTGTTCACCCAAGAAAGTGTATCACAGGAGATCCCTAGGAGTTAGGGAAGCTAGGACTCAAATCACTCAAAGTTCTATAAACTTGGTCATCTCAGAGTACAAGATTCATAAAGTTCTTTGTCAAGAATATCTAAGAAGTAAAGTGTTGCTCTGGAAATTCCTATATGTAGTCTGGCTGGAAGCTATGACAGGAGCTCCAGAGGCACAGTTTGAGGACTCCTTATCCAGGCAGATGTATGATATTTGCTGATGAAGATGCCTCTGTTTAACCCATCGTCCTGTATGTAATTTCTCACTCATACTCCAGTAAGAAACTCCAACCAATTAATGGGTTTGCTAGGTAAGGCTTGGATTGATTTGCTCTGTGTATCTCTTGTGTTAGCTTTTCTTGGGTTAACAGATATTTGTCTACAACTCTCTAGGAAGAATCACTCATTAACTGATATTTTATATTAATTGGACCTTATGGAAACAAATTAGTGAAGTTTCCTTGTTTCATTTATTTTTAGAAGACAGTGTACATTTTATGTAATTTGTTCTCTCAATTTTGGATAGAATTTACCTGTAAAAGACAGCAGAATGTGTTATGTGTTATGTTCCATTTTATATATTAGGCACTTACCCTTTAGAAATGTCAATTAAGGCTATGTATTTTTAAATAAAAATGTTAAAGAATCACTTCAGATATTTGAGTTTAATGAGAAGTATGCAGAGTTTGACAGAAATAGTAATTATATTTTAACATATAAAATAGTCACTGACAGTGGATGAGTCACTATGATAAGACATAAACTTAGACATGAACTTGAGAGTCTAGGTGCAGTATCTAAATTACTAGAATGATAATGCAAAGACTGGCAAGATATGGAAGCTACACAGATTGGTGTATTACAATTAGGAACACAGAAATTCACTTTCAAATATACATATATATATATATATTTATATATATATATGTAGAAATCATTGCATGCAGTTATAGTAAATATAAAGACTGACTTCTCAAAATGTTGCTGTTAAGTGTCATCTGGAAGGGCTCTGAAAAAAGACATCAAAATAGCAGCAAACATACTTAGAAAAAAAAAAAAGAACATTTTGGGTCTCCATCTGCACTCTAAAGCTAACACTGTGGCAGAGATCTCCAAACCCAAATCCCACCAGGAGAGAGCTAGTCTCCCAGAAGTACTGTCACTTCTAATTTCACAAATGAGACCACCACTATTGCTCCTAACAACTGGCCAAAGAGGACCATAAAAGACATTGGCACAACAGTCAAAGAAAATGCAAACTGCGAAAAGCTCCTAAACCAAAATATTTTGCAAATCCAAGACACAATGAGAAGATGAAACCTAAGGATAATAGGTATAGAAGAGAGTGAAGATTCACAAATTAAAGGGCCAATAAATATCTTCAACAAAATTATAGTAAACTTCCCTAACCTAAAGGAAGAGATGTTCATGAACATACAAGAAGCCTATAGAATTCCAAATAGACTGGACCAGAAAAGAAATTCCTCCCATCACATAATAATCAAAACACCAAATGCAAAAAAAAAAGGAAGAATATTAAAAGCAGTAAGAGAAAAGGGTCAAGTAACATATAAAGGCAGACCTATTAGAATTACACCAGACTTCTCAACAGAGAATATGAAAGCCAGAAGAGTCTGGGAAGATGTTATACAGACCTAAAAAGAACACAAATGCCAGCCCAGGTTACTATACCCAGGAAAACTCTCAATTAACATAGGTGAAGAAGAACCCCACTATGTTCATAGCAGCCTTATTTATAATAGCCAGAAGCTGGAAAGAACCCAGATGTCCCTCAACGGAGGAATGGATTCAGAAGATGTGGTATATCTACACAATGGAATACTACTCTGCAATTAAAAATAATGAATTCACGAAATTCCTAGGCAAATGGTCAGAACTGGAAAATATCATCCTTAGTGAGGTAACCCAATCACAAAAGAACACACATGATATGCAGTCACTGATAAGGGGATATTAACCCAGAATCTCGGAATACCCAAGACACAATTCACATATCAATAGATTTCCAAAAAGATGGAAGGAGAGACCCCTGGTCCTGGAAAGACTGGATGTAGGGGAATTCCAGGACAGAGAAGCGAGAGGAGGGGGTTGAATGGGGAACAGAGGGAGGGAAGGGGGCTTATGGGACTTTTGGGGAGGGAGGAAACGGGAAAGGAGAAATCATTTGGAATGTAAATAAAAAAACTTAGAAAATAATAATAAAAATCATAGGTGGAGAAACTAAGAAATTCCATGACAAAACCAAATTTACACAGTATCTTTCTACAAATCCAGCCCTAAAAGATAATAGATGACAAACCAAAAGGGATACTATACCATAGAAAAAGCAAGAGAGTAATCTCCTTTTAACAAACCTAAAAGAAGATAGCAACACAAACATAATTCCACTTCTAACAACAAAATCTAACAGGAAGCAAAAGTCACTTTTCTTTAATAAATCTTAACATAATTGGACTCAATTCCCCAATAAAAAGATATAGACTAACAGACTAGATATGTAAACAGGACCCAACATTTGCTGCATACATAAAATGCACCTCAATGAAAAAGACACTACCTCAGATTAAAAGGCTGGAAAAAAAATTTTTTCAGAGAGAATGGTCCCAAGAAACAAGCTGGAGTAGCCATTTTAATATCATATAAAATTGACTTTGAACCAAAAGTTTTCAAAAACGTTAAGGAAGGACACTTCATACTTATCAAAAAAAAAATCTACCAAGATGAACTCTCAATTCTGAACATCTATTCTCCAAATGCAAGGGCACCCACATTCATAAAAGAAACTTTACTAAAGCTCAAAGCACACATTGAACCTCACACAATAATAGTGGGAGATTTCTCAACATGCCACTCTCATCAATGGACAGATCATAGAAACACAAATTAAACAGAGACACAGTCAAACTAACAAAGTTATAAGCCAAATGGATTTAAGAGGTATCTGTAGTTTCATCCTAAAACAAAATAATATACCTTCTTGTTAGCACCTCATGGTACTGTCTCCAAAACTGACCTTATAATTGGTCACAAAACAGTCCTCAACAGATACAAAATGATTGAAATAATCCCATGCATCCTATCAGATAACTACTGATTAAATCTGGTCTTCAATAACAAGAAAAACTACTGAAAGTCCATACACACACATGGAAGCTGAACAACGCTCTATTCAATGATAACTTGGTCATGGAAGAAATAAAAGATATTTTAGAATTTAATGAAAATGAAAGCACAACATACCTAAACTTATGGGATACAAAGAAAGCAGTTCCGAGAGGCAAAATCCTAGCTCTGAGTGCCTCCAAAATGAATCAGGAAAGGGCATACACTAGCAACTTAACAGCACATCTGAAAGACAAGGACTTTAAGTCTCCTAAGAAAGCAATCTAAGAAGATCTCAAAAGATTGAAAGACCTTGCATGCTCATTTGAAATGTAAATAAAGAAAATATCTAATAAAAAATTTGAAAAACTTCTGTAAGGCAAAGGGCACTGTCAGTAAGACAAAATGGCAACCAACAGATTGGGAAAAGATCTTTACCAATCCTATATGCAATAGAGGGCTAATATCCAATATATACAAAGAATTCAAGAAGTTAGACTCCAGAGACCTGAATAATCCTATTAAAAAAGGGGTTTACAAAGGTAAACAAAAAATTCTCAACTGAGAAATATCAAATGGCTGAGAAGCACCTAAAGAAATGTTCAACATCCTTAGTCATCAGTGAAATGCAAATAAAAACGACTCTGAAATTCCACCCCACGCTAGTCAGAATGGCTAAGTTCAAAAACTCAGGTGACAGCAGATGCTGGAGAGGATGTGGAGCAGAGACTGAAGGAAAGGCCACCCAGTAACTGCCTTGCCTGGGGGAACAGACACCAAACCCAAACAGTATTGCAGATGCCAAGAAGTGCTTGCTGACAGGAACCTGATATAGCTGTCTCCTGAGTGGCTCTGCGAGAGTCTGACAAATATACATGTGGATGCTGGCAGCCAACAATAGGACTGATCAAGGGGAATCCAATGGAGGAGTTAGGGGAAAGATTGAAGGAGCTGAAGGGGTTTGCAACTCCATAGGAAGAACAACAATGTTACCCAACCAGACCACTACAGCTCCCTGGTAATAAACCACCAACCAAAGAGTATACATGGAAGGACCCATGACTCCACTGCATGTGTTGCAGAGGATGGCCTCATTTCACATCAATAGGAGGAGAGACCCTTGGTTTTGTGAAGGCTAGATGCCCCAAAGTAGGGAATTGCCAGGACAGTGACTTAGGAGTGGGTGAGTGGGTAGGGGTGCACCCTCAAAGAAGCAGGTGGAGAGTGGATGAGATAGGGGTTGTGGAGGGGAAACCTGGAAAGGGGATGACATTTGAAATGTAAATAAATAAAATATCCAATAGAAAAGATGAAAAACAATGAAGAAGAATAGAAATGTATTTGATCTTTTAATATTGTACAATATTTGCAGTTCAAACTGATCCATTTTAATTAAAATATTCATAAAATAAGATTTTGTAAAAAATAATAAGAACATTTCTTCTAACATGAATTGCAACTAAATAATCAAATGTTTTTTGGAAACATTGGGTGCTTCTAGTCCTCTGGCTGGACACATAATATGAGCCCAGGATATTTTATAGTACCACAAGTGAGAAAATACCAAAAAAAAAAAGCAGCAACAAAACTTCAATCAGTAGCAATGCTACATGAAAAAGAACAATGAGCAGCTCAATGAATGGCTAAGCTAAAACTTTAGTGATTTGAGCTGGAGAATAACTATATAGTAATGTAATAAGATTTAGCCAAAAGTATAAAAACAGATTTGTGATTGCATATTTACATAAATAGATGATTTTTTTAGATTAATAAATGCTGGAGAACAGAAAAATTTCCTAGGCAAAAGAACTTTAAAAAGTTTCCTACACAGTTCATGCTAATGAGGAAACTTTTTAAATTTCTTTTGCCTAGGAAAACTGATTATACAAATGTTTTAATGGGGAGATGGTGAACTACATAAGTTTGCATTCCTACAAAGGAATTTATAATGGACTTGATCAATTTCCCTCAATATTATCAAATCACCATTAGCAAGAGTAGTGTGAGCAAATTTTTCACCCTTGAAGAACTTGAACAATTATGACAATTACATGCAATGTTCCTTGGATCAGTGCTTGGAACAGAAAAGAAATCAAGTATAGTGATAACACCACATTTACTTTTATTTTAGTTAATGAAATACAGTAGGGGTATATCAACAGAGGGAGGGAAGGGGGCTTATGGAACTTTCAGAGAGGGAGGAAACGGGAAAGGGGAAATGATTGGGAATGTAAATTAAAAAAAAATGTCGGTGTTATAAAAGATGCCTTGCAGCATTTAACATGCAATATTCACTACTAAATGTTTTCATGGTCTTATGTGGTTTCTTGTTGACTTACATGTAGCAACTGATTATGTGATTTTTCAATTGGTTAGTGCAGAGAACATTAATAGATGCATGTTCTATAGCTAATGCCTACACCATTACGAAACTAACATTTTAATGAGTGCATGAATTATGCTTCACACACAGGGTTGATTCTGCAAGTTAATTAAAAAGAAATCAGCAATAAAATCTTATTTGACATTTTGTTAAAATGAATAACCTGTAATTAAATCATAATTTTCTCAAAGAATTATAAATTGGAGTTTTAAAGCAGAGATAAATTTCAGTTTTTCTACACATATTTCCAATTATTTTACTCATGTTACAGATATTGCATATTTTTTTCTTAAACACAAACTTATCCATACATATTTCCCAACAGAAATCACCATATTATTTCATTACATCTTATGACACATCTTGCCACTTTTTAAATAGAACTGGAACTGTGCAATTTTATTAGGTTTTATTGAGACTGGTAATGCATCTTGTAATATACAATATGCAAGTAATGCCTTCTACTCTCCACATTATCAATACAAGAGTACACAGAGAAACAGAGTATCATTACCCTCCTGGTTTGAAAGCACTATCATGACAAAATAGCATGCACTAATCAACAGGGATTTATCTATACAGAGTTCTGCACAAATCCAAGTTCAGGATATTAGCAATCTTGATTTCTCCTAAGGTCTCTCCTCTTGTCTTCATCTGAGCCAGCTGCTATCTGCCTTCTCACTTGCCCTCCACAAACTCATCTCTGCTCTCTTGCTCATGTCTTATGAATCCTTTTTTATGTTGGAAACAGTCTACATCACCTAAGTATTTGATCACTAAATAGCTCTCATACATCTACTTTTATAGATGAAGTATAGTATTTTTTTTATGCAGTAAACATTTTTTGTATTTCTCCATTATCTCTCTAAGCATTTTCCCTTTGCTTCTTCTCAGTTTTTCATGGCCTAATCTTTTAAGAAGATAGTCTTAGCATGAAAGATCAAGACAACTGGTTATCCAATAGCAAATGGTCAGCAGTGAAAACATATATAGAAGTAACATTATATAGACTAACCATGTTATATTTAGGAATACATATTGTTTTCACATATGTATATAAAACCAATTAATATAAAGAGGTCATTAAATTTCACAAAAAGCAAGGAGGGCTGTATGGGAGGGTTTGGAGAGAGGAAGAAGGAGGAAGTATACTTATAAACTCAAAGATAAAATAATTAAAAATAAGATTAAAAATTAGCTTGCCATTCTTTTTCTCCTTATAAAACTGTATTTTCTTTATTTGCATAATTTTAACTCCAGAACAAAATAAATAAAAATAAAACAACACAGTTCTCCACCCTCCAACTCTGTGGGAGGGAATTTTGTTTCCTCATAGCAAAAAGGAAGGATAGAGGAGATACTCTAGACATAAGCTGTCAAGTGGTTCAGAGACAGTCCAGGTTGCTATTGAAACCATATAGTTGCTGCTTTAAACTTTAGAGGACATGGGTTTCCCAGGGGCATCTCTAATATAACTTGTCAATGCAATAGGCACCTTCATCACCTTCAATTAAGTGGGTCTCATCAGGAACAGCAACACTAGGCTCTTTTGCTGTCATCCTACTTTCATAGATGACTGAAAACAAACAAATAAAAAACAACAAACAGAAACGACATGGTATTTGATCCAGATGGCATTAATTATGCCCAAAGACTCACTCAGTCCAACTTTGATTATGTCATATATGCAGGTAGAGTATGTCTAGAGTCTCAGAGGAGGAACTAGTAGATACCAGAGCAGTTTCAAACAGCAGCACCACCAGGTCCCTGACAGATTTATCAGTTTTGCTCAGGGTGAAGATGAAACCCATTTGGACACTGTCACTTCAGTTTTGTAAGCATTGTAGAAAGTCATCCCCAGCTCCTCTGGAACCTTTTTTTTTCCCAGGAAGTTGACTTCACTTCAGTGATTCAAGGATTACCTTATCAATCTTCTTATCTAAGCTTTCCTTAATAAGAGTGCAGATTCTCAATTTTGCCTTTTTTTTTTCCATTTTCTTTTATCCCCCTCATCCTCTGGTAGGTCCAGACTCTCCTTACCACTGAGACCAGACACTTTCCTTCCAACTTCTTGAGCTGATGTATGCAGTACTCATTGACTAACTCAGTTACATATTTCCACTGCAAAGCCCACCTTCTGTACATTATTTATAAAGTCAGTTAGTCATCTGTTCTTTGCTCTGACCAGTGATATGGTAAATATATGTTTGGGTCTCCTTCAAATAAGACATATCATCTGACAGGAAGATGTGTGAGAAGAGTAGCTCAGCAACAAGCTATCACTAAGGGAAGTCTTCATGGATTTTAAGCTTTAAAGTCTTTAGAATGCCTTGTAGAATTTCTTATACTTCTCTTTCTTGTGCCAACTAAAAGAAGAGCTCATGGCACTTCTTCAGTTTTTGTTGATAACTTTCAGGATCTTGTTCTGGTCAAGCACTTCCCAGAAGATGTTTAGTACATGTCTGTGGTATTCAAATAGCAGCTTATCCTAGCTGTCCATGATAAATACACAAGGGACATATAGTTTGAGGTAGTTCTTTTTCTTATTCTCAAAACATTCAAACATAGGTCTACAAGGAATAAAGAACAAGGCCCTAAAGTCAAAATGACATTCTACAGAGAAGTGTTCAAAAAAATAAAAGCTAGTAGCATATTTCAGGACAGGATTTCCCAGTCCAAATCTTGTCCCATTATTAAATAGCTAACACTGGAATGATGCCACACACCTGATTTCCTAGGAACAGAATAAAAACTACAGGCATCTCCAGAGAAAATAGCTCTGATACCAAGTCAAGTTAGAACTCTAATAATAAAAGTGTACCTGCAACCATAATCCTGCCTGTTGTAGCTAGCATGTGGAATCCTAACAGAAGAGAAAATGAAACCAGTGCCAATCACAAGTCTCACTGAGTAGTTCCCAGCAAGTAAGCCATATACTTCCCTGGTTTTCAGTACTCAGCTATCATTTGGGAAAGTTGTTCCCTACTATCTCAAGCACATTTTGCAAACCTCTCTAGTTTATATAACAAGTACCTTGATTGCCAACTGACATTACCCATGTTTGGTCAGGCTATTATAAATTTGATCATATCCATCCTTAGTGATGTCAGTGGGTTTTCTGGTTCACATTGGCTTTGTTTTATTCAACCCTTTCTAAACAATGTCTTTCTCGTTAATCATTTTGGTTTTCTTTTTCTTATCATTGCTACTGTCCTTCTCTGCCTCAGTACCCATATAGTTACTGTTTTGGATGCAAAGATGAAAGTGATCAGTTAATTTATTTTGATTTATGAATAGATATGCTACAATGTAGCACCACAAAGACTTAAATGTAAATCTATTTTATAACACTAGTTTCAAAGTACAGGCTATGAAATTTTCCTCTTCCATGACTTTCTTCTTTATGCATGTATCGAAAATGGTCTTTTATTCGTTATTATCATACATTTTTAGAAAATAGTTTTAAACTTTTAATATTTTTCAATGTTAGCCAGTTCATTAGATTATAAAATTTTTTAAAAAGAACTTCATGTTTATGTTCCAATATAAATTATACTTTGTCTGCTTAATATTTTACATAGTAATTTTAATATTTGTAGTAATGGAAGCTTTATTTGGCCAATGTTCTGTGATATTTCCATACAGGGTGGGTGATTAGGATTATATTTGCACATAGGTTTAGTATTTTATGTTAATTCAGTAAAGAATAAATATTGTCAAAAATTACCTAATACCTAATTTCTAATTTACTCTATGCAGTCATTACGTTTGTTTTCAATAACACATTCCTTTTAATGTGATATGAAAAGGTTTTAATTTCAATATTCTTATGAAAGTTAAAATAATGTCTATATATAAATGCCTTCATTATATTTTGTTTTACATTTTTATATCTTTAATAAACAGTTACAATTTGTAGGATGATTTTAATATGCTCATAAATATAACATTATTTTTATTTAATTCTTCAAAATAGTACAAATGTCTTGCCCAAATGTACATCATTTTTTTTAGTTACCCATAACCTTAAATAAATGTTTTGCTTTTCATTCGACTTCAAGTTTCTCTTCCAAGTCTTTAAAAATATAGGTTAGACTCTTTAAAATTTGCTTTATGCATATTGTAAGTTTTGAAGAGCTTTATAATGTGAAAGCTATATCATTACATTTACCCATTAAAAAATCAACTTCAAGAGTGTTTAAAATACATCATTCATCACTGAACTGAAAATAACACATAATTATTTCAAATACCAACTTAGTCAACAACTTCAGGAGCTATGCATTTTCTTCAAGAAGATTGAAGCAATGAGTTGCAGAGTATCTATTATGTGTAATTAAGGTTTAAGAAGCACATCAGTAATCTCACGACACTGTTTTAAAAACAGCTTTGTTGTCATGTGACTGGCAGTAAAAGTCATTCCTAAGCAGGTTGCCTATATTCCAAATTGGCATCATTCCACTGAATCTAGTCATAAAGTTTTATCCTAGTGAAAAATTTTAAAGTCTCAACTAAAGATATAATTTATAATATTAAGTCATGGTTTTTACCACCTTCTCAATATTTGGGAATCATGGGCATATTCTTGTTTATTTTTTTTATTTGAAACATTATTTTATTTTATCAGTGCCTTTTCATTACATTGATTAATTCTGCTTTGGAAGCAAATAAGTTACTGTTTTTATTGTCAAGTATTAATGCAATATATCAGATTCAACAATTATATTAAATTCACCTTATGAAAATAAGTTTCACTAAATAATCCATTTATGCTCAAAAGTAAACAAAAGTAAAACCTGCAACTATTTGCTTCAGAATTTCAGAGTAATACTGGATACTTTGTTTCACTGCTTTAAGGTGGTGTCCATAATCATTCTTGAACATTCTTATAATTTATTTATAAAGGAACATCTTCAAACAAATTTGGAGTTAGCCAAAAGTCTAGACTAATTGTTTAATTTATAGTGAATAGACAGTCCTTTCTGACTTTCTTCTAAGACTGAAATAAGAACCAGGTATCCAGACCCACTCTAAGTTTCAATTGGTTCCAAAAATCTAAAGTGACTTCTTGCTATCATGCTTGGGTGGCATTACTTTAACCACTGAGTTATCACATAGTTCCTGTCTAGTGTTGGTTCTAATGATATTTGTGCTAATTTGACTCCCAAAATTATATAAGAATTCGCACATCTGCAGGTGAGCCACTGAAGGTCCCTGCCCCTAGCTGGTTCTAATTGGTAAATAAAGTTGCAGTTGACCATTGGCTATACAGGGGACAGAGAGAGGACTTTAGGTTTCCTGGGCAATGGAGCATGGGGGAAGAAGAGTTTTAAACAATGGGAGGAGAGACCCTTGGTTCTTTGGAGGCTAGATGCCCCAGTGTAGGGGAATGCTAGGACACTGAGGCAGGAGTGGGTGGGTGGGTGGGTGAGTACCCTCATAGAAGCAAGAGGAGTGGGTATAAGATAGGGGGTTTGTGGAGGGAAGCCGGGAAAGGGGAAAACATTTGAAATGTAAATAAATAAAATATCCAATGAGAGAGAGAGAGAGAGAGCTGTCTACCCCACATACTTCTTTAAATACAGTGCTTGTAGCACTAGGTAGATCAGTAAGAAAAGGGAATGAAAATAAGGGAGACAAATAGGAAAAGAAGCAAAATCTTTCTTTGAAGAAGTTATTTTATACATAAAATATGCAAGTTCCCTAGAAATTTTATATATAAATAATCAACTTTCCACAAATTGGCAAGGAGAATATATTTACAATTTCTAGTAGATTTCTATTTTTCAATAGCAAAAACATCAAGAATGAAACAACAAACTTTTAGAAATAAACCTAACCTAGTAAATAAAAGGCAAATGCAATGAAAATGTGAAATCTCTAAAGAAAATGATTGAGGAAGGCACTAGAAGTTAAGAAGTCTTTCCATGCTAATGGATTGATAGAATTACTATTATGAAAATAAACATCAACTAGAAGCAACTTAGAGATAAGACATGATCCCAATTAAAATGTTTATTATTTACATTAAAGAAATGAAAAATAATTTAAATTTTTGTAGAACATTAACTAATTTGACTAGCTAAATTAATAATATGCAAAAGGAACAATATTTGAGGGATATACATTCCAGAAATCATCTTGGATTATATAAATATATTATAAGCATCATCAGACTGGAAGAAAATACATATAGATCAATGCCCAAATAAATTAGCCAAATATTAGTGTGTATAACTACAGCCATTTAATATTAAGGAAACAGCCAAAAACACACAGTGGAGAAAAGATAACCTCCTCAGAAAATGGTGCTAGGACAATAGGATATTCACTTGTAGATGAATGCAGCAAGACTTGTATCTCTCAATCTATACAAATCAAAATGTGAAATAGACCACAGACCTCAACATAAAACCTGAAATACTGGAATCAGTAGACTATAACACAGACAATACCCTTCAAGTATAGATAAAGAAAAATACTTTTTTAAATAGGACTGTATTTGTTAAATAATTAGAACCAACAAGAGACAAATGGGACATTATATAAATAGAAAGCTTTTCTATAGAAAAGGAAATAATCAATTAAGTGAATAGGAAGCCCGCATGTTAGTAGAGATCTTAACCAGCTATTATATTATATTACAAAATTATTGACAAGAATATACAAAGAACATAAAGCAACATAAATATAAAACTCAGTCTAATATCTAGAATACAGACTTCTTAGCTTTAATGAAAGAAATCAGTTTTGATTGTATAGATTATCAAAGTAATTCATTTAAATTGGGACCAAGAAATAAGAAAGTGTCAATATTCTATTATCTGGCAAAATACAGTTCATACTAAAACTAATAAGAATAGATAAAATTTCAGCCTAAACAATACAACAATTACTCAAGAACACATTGCTATCCTAAACATGCAGGCACCAAACTCAGGTGAATCCAATTTCCTAAAAAATCTACTACTGAAATTAAAAGCACAGATTAACATCAACTCATTAAACGTGGGAGATTCCCTTATACAATTTTCTCCCTGAGGACCTAGGTATGCCACTCTTGGGCACATATCCAGAAGATCCTCAAACATGTAGTAAGGGCACATGCTATATTCATAGAAGCCATATTTATAATAGCCAGAAGCTAGAAAGAACCCAGTTGTTCCTCAACAGAAGAATGGATACAGAAAATGTGGTACATTTACAAAATGGAGTACTACTCAGCTATTGAAAACAATGAATTCATGAAATTCTGAGGCAAATGGATGGAACTAGAAAATATCATCCTGAGTAAGGTAACCCAATCACAAAAGAACACACATAATATGCATTCACTGATAAGTGGATATTAACCCAGAAGTTTGGAGTACCCAAGATACAATTCACAGACCACATGAAGCTCAAGAAGATGGAAGACCAAAGTGTGGATACTTCGGTCCTTCTTAGTCAGGAGATCAAAATACCCATGGGAGGAGATGCAGAGACAAAATGTATAGCAGAGACTGAAGGAAAGGCGATTCAGAGACTGCCTCACCTGGGGATCCATCCCATATACAGTTACCAAACCCAGACACTATTGTGGATGCCAACATGTGCTTGATGGCAGGAGCCTGATATAGCTGTCTCCTGAGAGGCTCTACCAGTGCCTGATAAACAAAGAAGCAGATGCTCACAGCCAGCCAATGGGCGGAGCACAGGGTTCTCAGTGGAGGAGCTAGAGAAAGAACCCCAGAAGCTGAAGGGGTTTGCAGCCCCATAGGAGGAACAACAATATGAACCGACCAGTAATCCCAGAGCTCCCAGGGACTAAACCACCAAACAAAGAGTACACATGGAGGGACCGATGACTTCAGCTGCATATGTAGCAGAGGGTGGCCTTGTCAGACATCAATGAGAGGAGAGGCACTTTGTCCTAGGAAGGCTCAATGCCCCAGTGTAGGGGAATGCCAGGACAGGGAAGCAGGAGTGGACAGGTTGTTGAGCAGGGGAAAGACGGAATGGGATAGGGAGTTTTCAGAGGGAAAATGAGGAAAGGGGATAACATTTGAATGTAAATACAGAAAATATCTAATAAAATGACAAACAAACAAAAAAGAAAATGAATAAAAACTTTCTCAGATAGACAGGCTTTAATGACAAAAATAAGCAAAGAAAGATAAAAATTAAATGACATCATGCATCAAATGGAATGAGCAGATACCCAGATCTATATGTCTTTTCTTTGAATCCAATGTTATTTATATTATTACACTTATATAATCTATCATGAGTTCTGGAATATATATCTCTCAAATATTGCTCCATTTGCATAGTATTAATTTGGGTAGTAAAATTATATGTTTGACCCACACATAAAAACTATATATTCTACTTAGCAATACATAAAGCTTCTCTATAAGAAACCACAGCCTGGGACAATAAGTTAATTTTCATACTTTAGAAGTAATGAAAATATATCCTAAACAGAGGAATGTTTAGAGAAAATGTGGTACATTTACACAATGGAGTACTACTCAGCTATTAAAAACAATGACTTCATGAAATTCACAGGCAAATATCATCCTAAGTGAGGTAAGCCAGTCACAAAAGAATACACATGGTATGCACTCCCTGATAAGTGGATATTAGACCAAAAGTTCAGAACACTCAAGATACAATTCACAGACCATATAAAGCTCAAGAAGAAGGCAGATCTGAGTGTGGATGCTTCAGTGCTTATTAGAAGGGGGAACAAAATACAGGAGGAAATATGGAGACAAAGTGTAGAGCAGAGACTAAAGGAAAGACCATTCAGAGACTGCCTCACCTGGAGATCTGTCCCATTTGCAGTCGCCAAACCGGTTGGTTGCTATTGCAGATGCCAAGAAGTGCTTGCTGACAGAAGCCTGATAATGCTGTCTCCTGAGAGACTCTACCAGACCTGACAAATACAGAGGCAGATGTTGGGAGACAACCATTGAACTGAGCATGGGGTCTCAGATGGAGGAGTTGGAGAAGGAACTGAGGGAGTTTACAGCCCCAAGGGAGGAGCAACAATGTCAACTGGCCAGAAACCCCTGAGCTCCTGGAGACTGGACCACCAACCAAAGTGTCCACATGGAGGTACCCATTGCTCTGGCCACATATGTGGTGGCAGAGGATGGCCTTGTTGGACATCAGTGGGAGGAGCAGACCTTGGTCCTGTGGGCGTTCGATACCCCAGTGTAGGGGAATGCCAGGGCGGAAAGACAGGAGTGGGTGGGTAGGTGGGGGAGCACCCTCATAGAGGCAGGGGGAGTGGGGAGGGAGGATGGGTTAGGGGATTTCTGGAGCAGAAACCTGGAAAGAGGATAATATTTGAAATACAAATAAGGAAAATTAAAAAAAAAAAAAGTATGGCCTGCCCAAGCCTGACTTGTCATTCCTCATAGAACACTCAGCTGCATCTCCAGCTCCATGTCTGTTTGTATGCTGCCTTGTTCTCCATTGTGATAAGAATGAACACTCTGAATGTGTAAGCAATTTCCAATTAAATGCTATCTTCCTTAAGAGTCGATGTGCTCATGTCTCTTCACCTCAAGAGGACCGTGGACTAAGACACAGAAGCAACCTCGATGTCCTTCAACTAAGGAATGAACAATGAAAATGTGCTGCATATATATTTTTTAAAATGCTATTCACATTTAAAAATGCAATTACAGTATTTTTAGGGAAATAGGCAGACCTAGAAAACAAAAATGCCAAATACTGTCTTTCCTCTGAGGCTTCTAGCTCAAGTCTTCAGATGTAAGTATTCAACCTACAGTAACTTCAGAAATCAGAAAAATAAAAGGGAAGCACAGGAGATAATAGCAAGGGGAATAACAGATTACAAGTAAGTTGAATAGGGAAGCAGAAAAATTGGGGTATATATTATGGAGGCAACAGGAAAATCATAACAGAAGGACGTTGTAGGGTGTTATAAGAGTAAGTATATCTTTAAAAAGTCACAATTCATTATTGTATCATCTATGAAAATTTACAAAGACATGCATAAATAGTTTAAATTTAATGATTTGGTCTGCATTGGCAAGTCATCTCCAAGGAGCCACACATTAATAAAAAAAAAATCACCAAGTGTGAAAAGTTCCCTTTTGAGTTATTGGTAAGGTTGTACAAAAGACTTCCAGACTATTACAGGCTGTTGTTCTTTCCTTTGGTTGCCTCCCAGAATAGACTTTGGGTCACTATGGATAAAGTGACCATATACTTTTGACATAAGAGCTAGATGACATGACTTATAAATCTCTCTGAAAACTAGCATGTGCTATTGGGATAAGCATCAAATTTAAACAATGTGCTTCCAGCTGAAAACTTACTCAGAAAACTTAAAATCTTTGCATTTATTTTAAAAGCTAAGCTCTTATGCAAGTGATTGTTGGAGTTAACTATTGTTAGAAAAAATGCTATGTTTCATTAGAAAACTGTGTACTGTAGTCTTGTTTTCTTAAGTATCTAAAATTTTAATTAAAAAAGAAGATTAAGAAATAGGTACAAAGTACAATAGTAAAGTAAATTAAACAAGAAAAAATGTGTTTTGTAAGGCAGATACGGAGAGCTTTGAAATAAGCTTCTCTGAAGGAGTAATTGATTTTACAATTACAACAATTTTATCTCTTGCTTTTCTAAGTCTTGGCCTTTTCCCTCTACCACTCTAGGCATCCAGCTGCTGAGGGTAAGATTAAAATGTGTTACAGATGGAGTGAAAGAAGAAATACCTGTGCAGTATTTTTGGCATTCAAATTGGATTATATACAAACAATACGTCTGAAAGGCTAGTTATTACCCTGAGGAAGGATTTTCAGGATTTTCTATATTGCTTATTTTATTTAAGCATATCAACAGCTATACCACTGAGGACTGCAATAATTGTTTCCCCAGGAGAGGAGCGGGTGCAGATACACCTGCAGTGGCTAAGTGAAGAGCTTATAGGAGTGGCAGAAGCTCGGCTGCCTTTGAGCTTGAGAGTACTGCAGGGAAGGAGATGTAAAAGATTATTTTTTTATTCTCCTGATGTAATTTTGGTCTCAGAGGCTTACAGCCTCCGTCTTCTAACTGAGGCCTAGTCCTGGAAGCTTCTACCCTCCCTACAATATAAACTACGCCTAGAATGGTTTCAGCCTCTGAGATTTGCTGCTGAATAACCTCACTCCTTCCTAGTTCTTTCTGAACTCTGGCTGACTGGTCAAATAATCAGTTCTGGCTCAAACTTCTCTCCAAGGTGACCCATTCAATTTTGCTTCTCTCTCAGCTTCTGACATTTTTTTTTCCTCTGTTTGACCTCAAACTCTGGTAATCTGTTCTAAACTTCGGTCTCCATCTTGGACTCTGGCTTGTTCTGTCTTCACCTGTGTCTGCTTGTTCTCTCTATATAACCTGTCACAATAAAATGTCTTTCTCCTTTTCTTTCTCTGCTCTGCTCTTTATTAAGTAGCATCTTCTTTCTGTTCTCATGAGAGTTGGTAATATTGTATCCTGTCAAATCTTTCTCTGACTTGCCACTTTGCCACTCCATTAGACATCATTTTTTAATACAGGTGTTTCTTCTACAAACTAAATTTACCTTAATTGTTTGGATCAAAGGTGTATGCTAAGGGCATTTCTGTATTATTGCCGGAGGGATTAAAAGTGTATGTTAATTCTGGGCCACACAAACAACAGCTTTAATTGTCCAGTCATGAAGCCTAAAATACACAATAAAGACTAGCATGGCAACAAACAAAAATCAAAAAACAAACAAACAAAAAATCCCTAAGGGTTCAATAGTGTCATCTATTATTGGGGTGACTATCAAATGTCTAAATGGATGTAGGATCCAATCAGCAAGATTGAAATCATGCCTGGAATTAGAAACCTAGACAGCTACCCAAGAATAATGAAAACATGGAACTTGGTGGGGAAATTAAACTGTCACTTTACTAAACTACCATAATATCTACCTATATTATAAATACTTATCATGTATTAGCACTGAAGTGTACATTTTCATTTTTCAATTTTGGGGAAAGACTTTAGCAATAGTAGAAAAAAAATAATGTCCAGATACCAGGTCTAGTTCCTACAGAACCTGGTTAATGATTTCAGCCTCCATAAACAACTGCTAGCTATAATGCAATGTCAGCAACTTCCAAGTATGTCATGATTAGAGAAAGATCCTCTATGTAGCCTAGCAACCTATTGGATCCTAGAGGAATGCAGCATTGGAACTGAGTCATGGGATTTACAAGCCAGGTACTATATTGGGAGCAAGTTGATGCAAGACAAAACTCATGAATATGTGTCTTAGTTACAATTTTACTGTTGTGAACAGACACCATGATCAAGACAAGTCTTATAAATGACAACGTTTAATTGGGACTGGCTTACAGGTTCAAAGTTCAGTCCATGGTAATCAAGGCAGAAGCATGGAAGCATCCAGGCAGGCATGTTGAGGAGGAGCTGAGGGTTCTACGTCTTTATCCAAAGGAAGCTAGGAGCAGATTGGGCATCCTCATGCATCTTGGAGGATCTCCAAGCCCATCCCCATAGTGATACACTTCCTCCAACAAGGTTACACATTCTAATAGTGCCACTCACTGGGACGAGCATATACTAACCATCATCATAATAATAAAGGATTTTGATCTTGTGGACCTTGTTAGAGAGAAAGAATAAGTGGAATAAAATTAACCATTTATATATCTCATGAGATCCAAAAAAATGACTATCTGAAAAATGATGACTTCAAGAGATGTTTTAATATCAAATGATGAATTCTTTCAGAATACCACCATTAGCAAAAGAACTACAGGCAATGAAGGAATGTTGAAAGCCAAAGAAGCTTTCCTCAGGGGAAATGCTCCAGTTGTTATCCAGTACCAAATGTTCAGCCTTGGAAACACATGCAAAGAAGTAACATTATACAGAATGTGGTGGTTTGAATGTTTGGCTCAGGGAATGGAACTATTAGAAGATATAGCCTTGTTGGTAGAAGTTTGACTCTGGATGTGGGTAAAGAAATCCTATTCACTGTATGAATGATAGTCTTGTGCATTTGGAACAGGATGGAGAACACTCAGCTCCTCCAGGGTCATGCCTACCTGGATTCTACCATGCTTTCTGCCATGATGATAATGGACTGAACTTCAGAACCTGTAAGCCATCCCCAATTAAATATTGTCCCTTATAAGAGTTGCCTCAGTCATGGTGTTTCCTTATAGCATTGGAAACCCCAACTAAGAATGAGGTGGTTGAATTTATATATTTATTAATATATATCAACAATTTTAAAAAGAGGCCATGAATTTGAGAGAATACATTGAAGACTACAGTGTAAGGGCTGGAAGAATGAAAGGGAAGGAGTTAAAATGATGTAGTCATATTTTCATTTCATTTTTCAAAAATGAACCTTGCAGAAGTTTTCCTCCATCTACCTTGGGTAATGGCTGCTGAGGATACCGGGCATGTAGTGGTAAACCCAAAGGAATAAGCAAATCAATATATTTTAGTGACACACTTCTGAACATCACAGTTATGGTGGAAACACATTTTAGACACAGCAGGCTCCATAATAAGTTATATTTGTTATATTTTCACAACAGTTATCTTTGTCAATATATGGCATTTGTCTTGATTTTATATTTGTATTCTACTTGATATATATGTATATATATATATATATACACACATACATATATTCTGTACACTTTTTTTTAAATACTAGCATCTTCTAACATGTCATGTAGGAGAAAAAAAGGCTAAGTTGAATTTTCCAATATTGGAAAAGAAATTTAAACATCATTACCTATGTTTTCATTACTTTCACATTAAAATTAAAAATTTCCAATTGCAGTAAAAGGAATTTCTGAACGTTTTGACATTTAGTTTAAGCATACTATTAAATTCTTTCTAATCACAACTCTTTCTCTTTCAAAAGTTGAAGTTTAGTACTAGAAGTAAATGATTCTATATCCTAATAACTAGAGAGGCAGGTATGAAAACATTCTTTAGGATACCTCCTTGCCATTTGCAGGTCTTTAAAAGATAAGCCAATCAATCTTAATTTTGCAGAGTCTAGGGTAAAGCTTAAAGTAAGAGTACAAGGAAGATACTCACTGAGACCTAGAGTTTTCATGTAAAGTAGATTAAAGTAAAGTTTTAGGCAAGAATCCCTATGAATTATGTTGATATTCTTATTCTTAATTTGAGGATTAGAAAATGTAACTTGACTGTAAAAGGTAAACTGCATGATTAGTGATAAACTAATGATTGTGATGTTAGTATGTGGTTAAATGGAAGACTTGATTTTTAAAGTTGTAAAGTAAGGATATTAGAAGTGGGTAGAGATGAGAAAGTGTTAAATGTCAGTTCATAAATTAAAATATCTATTAGGAAAATTATGAGCTCATAGTGTTTCTTAGAAGATAAATTATCTTATGACACTATGGGGACCTCTCATACATAACATTTATTGTCATATATTATTTTATCTTAAAAAGTATTATATTGTATATCAATATATACATAAAGGGTCATAATTAAATTTTTCAAATGGAGGATATGAGTAATTTTGCATCAAAAACAAGGAACTTCTTTCCAGGTTGCATTTTACTTTTGATTTGGTTATATAAAGTTTATTCATTGGAATAGTGGTGATGCAATACATGGATAGAAAAGCATGCAAAAGCCAACTAGTGATATATCATCATAAAAATAGCAGGGATTCAGACCATGACTAGATTTTAATTATTGAATCTGGTGACACAAGTGCCTGGACTTGGAGGCACTTTAGTTCTATCTCCGAACAACTTTAGTTCCAGCTGCATTACCAACTTGGATATTGGGAATAATTGTGGATGATTTGACTATAAACCACAAAATCCCAACCACTGGAAGATATACTTTCTATATAATTTCAATAATTCAAAAAAATGCTTTATGTTATTAAACATTAAAATGCTTATGCTTAAGCAAATAGTTTCTAAAAATATTTTTATAATAGTATATATTTAAATAAGTTTATGACTATAGGTCTTAGAATAGGATAATAACAGTTCTTTATTAGACAATAAGCAAACAGATGCAACAACAATAACAGTAGCAGCAATAACAGAGGAATTGGATTCACCAGCAAGAATAAATGCATTGCAAGTTTTCTTTCTTCCATGTGCATTTTATCAGGACATTACTTGAAAGAACCTGTGAATTTAGGCTAGGTCTTGCCACACTTCAATTAAGGCAATAAGGACAATCCTCCAAAGATATGCACACCTGTCAAGTTATTAGACACAAACTCTCATTGAAAGGTTGTTCAGGGTTAAGTAAAATGAAAAATTAAAAACTAATTATCACAGTAACCACCAGGAAAATTACCACAATGTGAAACTCCATTTTGATAATTTAAGATATTAGATTAAAATATTTAATACAATTAATTTTTATCATAGTTCCCCTCATAAATCCCTCCCAAACCCTCCATGCATGCCCATTCCTTTAACCGTATGTTCTTTTTCTCTCTTTTAAAAACATAACTTAAATTAATGCTTAAATATTTAAGATTTACAATCCTGTTTATATTAAATTGGGCCTGTTTAAATGTCTATATGAAAATGTGAAAATTTTAAGTGATGTCAATAAGAAGGAACATTCCGTTTAATAATGATTAATTGAATAAAATTCACATTTATGTAGTATAATAAATGTGACTTTTTAGAATAAAATTTACATTACAATCATATAAAGACTATCAATTTCAACAAGTATTTTTCTACCTTACTGTTTTATATGATATGATATGAGTTTTATTCTCATTTGATTATTCTTTTTTTAAGTATAGAATAGAGTTTATTCAGGGCATGAGGAGGGGAGTTAAGAGGGTAGTAGAGGGAGAGAGAGAGAGAGAGAGAGAGAGAGAGAGGAAGAAGAAGAAGAAGAAGAAGAAGAAGAAGAAGAAGAAGAAGAAGAAGAGAAGAGAAGAGTAGAGGAGTAGAGGCCAGCCATGAGAATGTGGAGAGAGGGATGAAGGGAATGAGGAGAGATGAGGAAAGGGAAGCAGAGAAAGAACAAGAGAGAAAAAAAGAGACCAAGAGCTTGTTTGATTATTCTTAAGCTTTAAATTTAAGCAGTTGTTATATGTCTCATAAAATTTCCTAGATGGAGTATAAAAGGCCAATTGATTATGTGTACTGAAATTTTAAAATATTCAATTTGTTAAATCTACTCTTAAGATGTTTAATGTATTTATTAGATATCCAAATAACCCTACTAAAAATGGGGTACAGACCTAAACAAAGAATTTTTACCTTAGGAATGTCGAATGGCTGAGAAGCACCTAAAGAAATGTTCAGCATCCTTAGTCATGAGGGAAATGCAAATCAAAAAAACCCTGAGATTTCACCTCATACAGGTCAGAATGGCTAAGATAAAAAACTCAGGAGACAACAGGTGCTAGACATGGTGTGGAGAAAAAGGAACACTCCTCTACTGCTGGTGGGATTGCAAGCTGGTACAACCACTCTGGAAATCAGTTTGGTGGTTGCTCAGAAAACTGAGCATAATACTACTGGAGGACCCTGCTATACCACTCCTGGGCCTATACCCAGAGGATTGTCCAGCATGTAATAAGGACATATGCTCCACTATGTTCATAGAAGACCTATTTATAATAGCCAGAAGCTGGAAAGAACCCACATGTCCCTCAACGGAGGAATGGATACAGAAAATGTGGTATATATACGCAATGGAGTACTATTCAGCCATTAAAATCAACGAATTCATGAAATTCTTAGACAAATGGATAGAACTGGAAAATATCATCCTGAGTGAGGTAACCCAATCACAAAAGAACACACATGGTATTCACGCACTGATAAGTGGATATTAGCCCACAAGCTTGAAATACCCAAAACAGACACATTTCATATATCAAATGCTGCCCAAGAAGGAGGAAGAACAAAGTATGGATCCTTGGGTCCTTTGTAGAAAGTGGAAAAAAATACCCACAGAAGGAGATACAGAGACAAAGGTGGACCAGATTCTGAGGGAAACACCATCCAGTGACTACCCCACCCAGGGATCCATCCTACATCCAGTTACAAAACCCAGAAACTATTGTGGATACCCACAAATGCTGGCTGACTGGAGCCAGATATAGCTATCACCTGGGAGGCTCTCCTAGTGCATGACAAATACAGAGGGGTACACTCTCAGCTAGCCATTGAACTGAGCACAGGGTCCCCAATGGGGAAGCTAGAGAAAGGACCCAAGGTGAAGGGGTTTGCAATGCCACAGGAGGAACAACAACATGAGTCACCCAGTATTCCCAGAGCTCCCAGGGACAAAACCATCAACCAAAGAGTACACATGGAGTTTCCCATGGCTCCAGACACATAGGCAGCAGAGGATGTTCTTGTTAGAGACCAAAGGGAGAAGAGACTCTTGATCCTGGAAAGACTTGATGCCATAGTGTAGAGGAATGCCAGGACAGGGAAGCAGGGTAGCCCACAAGTGTCTTTAAGGGACATCAAAATACTAGGTGAAATTTTGCTCTAAAAACTGTATATTAATTACATAATAATCTTAATTGACAGCTATTGTATGAAGCCAAATAATTTATATATGAAATAATAATTTTGGACCCTTTAAAGACCCACAGCTAATATGTCTATCTATAGACAAAATATTCTATGGAAATACTGATTAAAAAGTAGATATAAATTTCATAATTTTTATTATGTAAAATATGTGTTAATACTTATTGTCATTATACATAAGTAATTTTGAAAAGTATCAGTCTCAGAGAATGCAATTTTTTAAATTCTAAAATTTAATGGCTATTGTTAATTTTTACAATGTAGATGCAGGTATCAGAATAATAAAATATAAATCTTCATAAATATTTCATTGGAAATGGACACTAATTTCTCTATTACACTGATAATAATAACACATGTATGTATAGCCAGTTGTATATATTTGTTTTAGATAAAGATTAAGTGGTGAATTTCTTTTATTCTTTCTATTGAAATTTTCTTCCCCAACTCCTAAAATGTCTTATTGCTGATGTTATAGAGTAACTTCAGTATAAACAATGAGAGACCAGTCTTCACTCTTCATCAAGCATCAACGCAAACTTCTCTTTACAGCAACAGAAACCATTGTAGCAAACCACAACCAATCAAAATGCAGAATTTCACAGACCAGTTGCAAGCAAAAAATGCAACACCATCCCTACACTTGAAGTTCAGGGAACATTGAAGAAGAGAAAGAGTATGTTGCAAGAGCTAGAGGATCAGAAAATTTACTCTGAGACTGTGTAAAAACAAAAGTCATGAAGTTTCATCAACATGATCGCCTAAACATAAACAGAACAAGAACAATAATAGACATGCTGAAATAAACACAGGTAAGAACAAGAGACCTCAACTCTACACAAAGCATTACAGTCAACTAAAAAAATGAGCCAGAGAAATTTCCCAGGGAAGAACCCACCATACAGTATGCAGTTGTTTCAGTAACACAACTTCATGTGTTTAGTTTTCTTTATAAGAATATTACCGGCACTCTGCCATCTTTGCTCCAGTGGCCTCGAAGTTGGGCCTGCCAGGCTCGGAGACAGACAGGCATAATATCGCTTGGGCCTCGGGCAGCTTGTGTGTATGCAGCTCCCAAGAGCTGGGCAGATCTACAGTAACCAGCGTGCCAGCTCTGCTGTGGGACTTCTGCCTGGCAGAGGGACGCCCCCTCCACCCCCCCACTCTAGGAGAGATCACACACCGCTGCACAGGGCAGGAACCAACCAGCCTCCCTTTGGCGACCTCTGCCCCAGGAATCCACTACGCTGAGCCTTTGGATGTGCAAGGACTCCCCAATATAACATCACTTGGGGCAAGGCACATCAGGGCTCCAAAGTCACTCAGGAGCAGGGCAGGCCCCAGAAATCGGTGCCAGGGGAATCCTAGTAATCTGGGGGGGGGGCAGAAATAGCTTTGCAGGCTCACAGGAGGTCCAACAAACAGCCAGTGACAGCAGGACCAACTAACATCAGAGGTAACCAGATGGCAAAAGGCAAACATAGGAACGTTACTAACAGAAATCAAAGTAATATGGCACCATCTGAACCCAACTCTCCAACAGCAAGAAGTCCTGGATACCCCACCACACCCAAAAGACAAGATCTGGATTTAAAATCACTTCTCATGATGCTATTAGAGGATCAAAAGAAGGACACAACTAAATCTAATAAAGAATTACAGGAGATCATGAATCAACAGTTATAAGCCCTTACAAAGGAAACACAAAAATCGCTTAGAGAAATGCAGGAGAACATGGATCAAAAGATGGAGGCACACAAGGAGACAACACAAAAATCGCTCAACGAGATGAATCAAAGGGTAGATGCACTCACAAAGGAATCACAAAAATTGCATAAAGAAATGCAGAAGAATATGGGTCAACAGACAGATGCCCATAAGGAGGCAACGCAAAAATTGCTTAAAGAAATGAATCAAAGGATAGATGCCCTTACAAAGGAAACACGAGAACTGCTTAAAGAAATGCAGGAGACAATGGATCAACTGATGGATTCCCATGAGGAGGAAACACAAAAATCGCTCAGAGAAATGCAGGAGAACGTGGGTCAACAGGCAGAAATCCTGAAAGAGGTAATGCAAAAATACCTTAAAGAAATACAGGAAAATACAAACAAACAAGAGAAGGATCTTGGGCTGGAGAGATGGCTCAGTGGTTAAGAGCACCGACTGTTCTTCCAAAGGTCCTGAGTTCAAATCCCAGCAACCACATGGTGGCTCACAACCATCTATAATGAGATCTGACGCCCTCTTCTGGTGTGTCTGAAGACAGCTACAGTGTACTTACATATAATAAATAAATAAATCTTTAAAAAAAAATGAGAAGGATCTCAGCAAATCCATCCAGGAACTAAAAAAGGAAGTAGAAACAACTAAGAAATCACAAAGGGGGACAACTTTGGAGATAGAAAACCTTGGGAAGAAATCAGGAGTCATAGATGCAAACATCAACAATAGAATACAAGAGATGGAAGAAAGAATCTCAGGTGCTGAAGATTCCATAGAAAGCATCGACTCAACAGTCAAAGAAAATGCAAAATGCAAAAAACGTGTAACCCAAAACATCCAGGAAATCCAGGACACAATGAGAAGACCAAACCTAAGGATTATAGGTATAGATGAGAGTGAAGATTTGCAACTTAAAGGGCCAGTAAACATCTTCAACAAAATTATGGAGGAAAACTTCCCTAACATAAAGAGAGAGATGCCGATGAACGTACAAGAAGCCTACAGAACTCCAAACAGACTGGACCAAAACAGAAATACCTCCCGTCACATAATAATCAAAACACCGAATGTTCTAAACAAAGAAAGAATACTAAAAGCAGTAAGAGAAAAGGGCCAAGTAACATACAAAGGAAGACCTATCCGTATCACATCAGACTTCTCACCAGAGACTATGAAAGCCAGAAGATCCTGGGCAGATCTCATGCAGACACTAAGACAGCACAAATGCCAGCCTAGACTACTATACCCAGCAAAACTCTCAATCACCATAGATGGAGAGACCAAGATACTCCATGATAAAACCAAATTTTCACAATATCTTTCCACAAATCCAGCCTTGCAACGGATAATAGGTGGAAACCTCCAATACAGGGAGAGAAACAACACCCAGGAAAAAATGAGATAATAACCTTCTTGAATCAAACCCAAAAGTAGATAACCACTCAAACATAAAGATAGCATCAAGAATGGCAGATGGCAATAATCACTATGCCTTAATCTCTCTTAATATCAATGGTCTCAATTCCCCAATTAAAAGACATAGACTAGCAGACTGGATACGTAAACAGGACCCAGCATTTGCTGCATGCAGGAAACGCACCTCAGTGTCAAAGACAAACACTACCTCAGAGTAAAAGGCTGGAAAACAATTTTACAAGAAAATGGCCCCAAGAAACGAGGTGGAGTAGCCATCCTAATATCAGATAAAATTGATTTTCAACCTAAAGTTATCAAAAACGACACAGAAGGACACTACATACTGATCAAGGGAAAAATCCACCATCAAGAACTCTCAATTCTGAATATCTATGCTCCAAATGCAAGGGCACCCTCATTTGTAAAAGAAACTTTACTAAAACTCATAGCACACATCGCACCGCACACAATAATACTGGGTGACTTAAACACCCCGCTCTCTGAAATGGATCGTTCAGGAAAGCAGAAACAAAACAGGGACACAGTGAATCTAATTGAAGCCTTGGACCAAATGGAACTAAGAGATATATATAGAACATTTCAAAGAAGCAAATACACCAAAGAGGAGTAGAAGGCAGGAAATCATCAAACTCAGGGCTGAAATCAATCAAATAGAAACAAATAAACCCATACAAAGAATCAACAAAACGAGGAGTTGGTTCTTTGAGAAAATCAACAAGATAGATAAGCCCTTGGCCAGACTAACCAGAGGGCACAGAGATAGTATCCAAATTAATAAAATCAGAAACGAAAAGGGAGAGATAACAACAGAAACTGAGGAAATTCAAAAAAATCATCAGATCCTAGTACAAAAGCCTGTATTCAACACAACTAGAAAATCTCGAGAAATGGACAATTTCCTTGACAGATACCAAATACCAAAATTAAATCAGGATCAAATAGACCATCTAAACCATCCTATAACCCCTGAAGAAATAGAAGTTGTCATTGGAAGTCTTCCAACCAAAAAAAGCACAGGTCCAGATGGTTTTAGTGCAGAATTCTATCAGACCTTCAAAGAAGACCTAACACCAATACTCTTCAAACTGTTCCACAAAATAGAAACAGAAGGAACACTACCCAACTCGTTCTATGAAGCCACAATTACACTAATACCAAAAGCACACGAAGATCCGACAAAGAAAGAGAATCTCAGGCCAAACTATCTTATGAATATCGACGCAAAAATACACAATAAAATTCTTGCCAACCGAATCCAAGAACACATCAAAACGATCATTCACTACGATCAAGTAGGCTTCATCCCAGGGATGCAGGGATGGTTCAATATAAGGAAATCCATCAATGTAATCCACTACATAAACAATCTCAAAGAAAAAAACCACATGGTCATCTCATTAGATGCTGAGAAAGCATTTGACAAAATTCAGCATCCTTTCATGCTAAAGGTCTTGGAAAGATCAGGAATTCAAGGCCCATATCTAAACATAGTAAAAGCAATTTACAGCAAACCGGTAGCCAGCATCAATCTAAATGGAGAGAAACTTGAAGCAATCCCACTAAAATCAGGGACTAGACAAGGTTGCCCTCTCTCTCCATATCTTTTCAATATAGTACTTGAAGTTCTAGCTAGAGCAATTAGACAACAAAAAGAGGTCAAAGGGATACAAATTGGAAAGGAAGAAGTCAAACTATCACTATTTGCAGACGATATGATAGTATACTTAAGCGACCCAAAGATCTCCACCAGAGAACTCCTACAGCTGATAAACGACTTCAGCAAAGTGACCGGATATAAAATCAACTCAAGCAAGTCAGTAGCCTTCCTATACTCAAAGGATAAGCAGGCTGAGAAAGAAGTAAGAGAAATGATACACTTCACGATAGCCACAAATCATATAAAGTATCTTGGTGTGACTCTAACCAAACAAGTGAAAGATCTGTATGACAAGAACTTTAAATCTCTTAAGAAAGAAATTGAAGAAGACCTCAGAAGATGAAAAAATCTGCCATGCTCATGGATTGGCAGGATTAATATAGTAAAAATGACCATCTTACCAAAAGTATTATACAGATTCAATGCAATCCCCATCAAAATGCAACTCAATTCTTCATAGAGTTAGAAAGAGCAATTCAAAAAATCATCTGGAATAACAGAAAACCCAGAATAGCTAAAACTATTCTCAAGAGTAAAAGAACCTCTGGGGGAATCAGTATCCAGGACCTCAAGCTGTACTACAGAGCAATAGTGTTAAAAACAGCATGGTATTGGTGCAGTGACAGGCATGTAGATCAATGGAACAGAATTGAAGACCCAGAAATGAATCCACACTCCTATGGTCACTTGATCTTTGACAAAGGAGCTAAAACAATCCAGTGGAAAAAAAGATAGCCTTTTCAACAAATGGTGCTGGCTCAACTGGAGGTCAACATGCAGAAGAATGCAAATTGACCAGTTCTTATCTCCTTGCACTAAGCTCAATTCCAAGTGGATCAAGGATCTCCACATAAAACCAGACACACTGAAAATAATAGAAAGGAAACTAGGGAAGAACCTTGAACATATGGGCACAGGGGAGAATTTCCTGAAGAGAATTCCAATAGCTTATGCTCTAAGATCAAGAATAGACAAATGGGACCTCATTAAATTACAAAGTTTTTGCAAGGCAAAAGACACTGTCAAAAAGACAAAGCGGCAACCAACTAACTGGGAAATGATCTTTACCAACCCTACATCCGACAGAGGGCTAATATCCAATATATACAAAGAACTCAAGAAGTTAAACTCCAGAGAGGCAAGTAACCCTATTAAAAAATGGGCTACAGAGCTAAACAAAGAGTTCTCACCTGAAGAATATCTAATGGCTGAAAAGCACCTAAAGAGATGTTCATCATCCTTAGTCATTAGGGAAATGCAAATCAAAACAACCCTGAGATTCCATCTCACACCAGTCAGAATGGCTAAGATCAAAAACACAAGAGACAGCAGTTGTTGGCGAGGATGTGGTGAAAGAGGAACACTCCTCCACTGCTGGTGGAATTGCAAGCTGGTACAACCACTCTGGAAAGAAGTCTGGTGGTTCCTCAGAAAACTGGGCATGACACTCCCGGAGGATCCGGCTATACCACTCCTGGGCATATACCCAGAGGCTTTCCCTGCATGCAATAAGGACACATGCTCCACTATGTTCATAGCAGCCTTATTTATAATAGCCAGAAGCTGGAAAGAACCTAGATGTCCCTAATTGGAGGAATGAATTCAGAAGATGTGGTATATCTACACAATGGAATACTACTGTGCAATTAAAAACAATGAATTCACGAAATTCCTAGGCAAATGATCAGAACTGGAAAATATCATCCTTAGTGAGGTAACCCAATCACAAAAGAACACACATGGTATGCAGTCACTGATAAGGGGATATTAACCCAGAATCTCAGAATACCCTCGACACAATTCACATATCAATAGATTTCTAAGAAGATGGAAGGAGAGACCCCTGGTCCTGGAAAGACTGGATGTAGGGGAACTCTAGGACATAGAAACGAGAGGGGGTTGAATGGAGAAAAGAGGGAGGGAAGGGGGCTTATGGGACTTTCGGGGAGGGAGGAAACGGGAAAGGGGAAATGATTTGGAATGTAAATAAAAAAATAATACTTAGAAAATAAAAAAAGAGAATATTACCGATTTTCATTTGCTATATTCATTCAATTTCTTTTTAATTCTTTTACTATTTCAAGGTATATATATATATATATATACATATATATATATATGGAGGGAGAGAGAGAGAGAGAGAGAGAGAGAGAGAGAGAGAGAGAGAGAGAGAGAGAGAGAGATGGGGGGAGAAATTCACATAATTACAGTCAATGAAAAAATGCCATGAATTTGAAAGAGAACCTGAAGTAGCGGTATTGCTTTAAAGGGTGAACAGGGAAAGGGGTAATGATGTATTTATATTATAATCTCAAAATAACTTTGAAATAGTAAAAGAATTATAAAGAAATTGAATGAATACAGCAAATTAAAATCAGTAAATTTCTTACAAAGAAATCTAAACACATCAAGTTGTGTTACTGAAACAACTATATACTGTATGTTATCTTAAAGATGTATTTCCATTTATAATATAAGACCTGGAAACAGCAAATATAAAATATAGAAGAATTAAGAAAGCTACATTCTAATTGTCTTTGCTGTAGTAAAATAACTGGACAAACACAACTTGGGGAAAGGAGTTTGTCTCTGGTTTTCAGTTCTAGAGCAATGCAGTCCATGATGACACATAAAACGCAGGGCAGGGGAAGACAGAAGGTGACTGCTCATACTGTGTTAACATGCAAAAAGCTCAAAGTGAGTAGGAAATGAAGTTGAAATTACAACCTCAAGTTACACACTCTGGTGACCACTACTTTTAAGAAATTCCTGATTCTGCAGCCTCCCAAACAGTACCACCCACTAAAGAGAAATTAATCAAGCTTGTAAGCATCTGGGAAAGCATTTACAATCAAGGTACAATATCAGTCAAATAGAAGAACTAATGAAATGAGGAAAAGAGAAAATGAAAGTTAATTCTGAGACCATAAAAGAATTATAGTTTTGACTGAATACTTAATATGAGATGTAGATAATCAATAAAGGAGTTTTAAATGTACAAATTGAAAATCATTTGACAAATCATTCCTATTCTTCCATCCAGAGAATGAAATTAAATTTCTTTTCTAGTATTCCAGTTCTTAATTTGATATGACATGTCTGGATGTGTTTGTATTTCAGCTTTTGTCTTTATCAAGTTTGTGAATGCTAAACACCAGGAGACTACCAAGGTCTGACTTGCATTTTCTCTTGATTGTAGATACTTGGCAACCTTGATTGGAAACTGTTGTAGATTATTTTCAATTTTAATTTTTTATTGCTCATTTGAAGGTCAGTTTTCTTTGGAAAGTTGGAAATATCTCTTTACACCAGGTAGAGCATTATATGCAATATGAAAGTAAAAATTTCATGAAAGTGTGGCTTGGTAAAACCAATGAGTTTATTTAGGACATTTAATAAAAACACAAGTTTATTCAAAGACAACTGCATCACTGGAAATCCCAAATCTGCATGAATCATTACTCTTAAAAGCTATATAGCTGGAGATGTGATGACTATCCAACTTATAGACATTCTCTGTGGAAAAGTTTATTCTCTCTACCAATTCTTATTGCTTTGTAAAATGCAGATCCATTGGTGTTTTATTAAGTCTGAGCTTCCTGATGATTCTAAGTTCAGTCGCTTACCAAAGTATGATAAGCATCTCTACAGGAAAGAATGTGTTACTTTAGAGGAAATAGCAATAGGGTACCCCTCCCAAGACAAAGGACCTCAGTAGCTCTTTATAGTTAATTAGGTTGCTAGAATCAGATAGGTAATTTTGCTGAACAATTTTGTCCCTGAAAAAATTGTTTGAGAAAAGGTACCAATGAAATTTCATCAGTTTGGTTCCCAAAACATGACCTGAAGAAAGACTACACCAATAGTGTGTTTATTTCAAAGTTGGAGGGGATTCTCTTCAGGTCTCACCAATAAAAGAACTACACACAACAAAGGAATGGAGAAGAGGAGAAACAGTCTTCTCCAGAAAGGGACAAACCAATTGGTTATCCAATATCAAATGGTCAGTCTTAAAAACAAATGGATTAAAGTAATATTACAGATTTTTGGGAGAACTAAGGGAAAATACAAAGATTGAATAGTCAAACAAATAATAAATATTCCCCAAGCTTTTTGCCAGTTTTCCCCAAATGAAAAACCTTTCTTTTTTATTTACACTTCTCTCTTATTTTATATCCTGACCACAATTTCCTTTCCCACATCTCCTCCCAGTCTTACTCTCACACGTTCCCTCTACCCCAGATCCACTCCTCCTGCTTTCTGTTCAGAAAGGGCCTGGTCTCCCAGGAATGTTAATCAAACATAGCATATCAAGTTATAATAAGACTAGGTGCTGATCAGGTCCAGCATGACCTTGATGGGGACAGATTGACATTGTTCCTGCCCCTGGAACAGGGCCAGCACACATGGGCCTCCAGGACTTTCAATGGCTTCATGGAAATAAGGTTCATCTGTATAATGAACTTATTTTCACATTCCTGAGGAAGGTCTTCCCTGTTAATGTAAATGACTCCATGATTATCTAAGACAGCATGGGTCCAGGAGGCAAAGGTATGGCTAATGTCTCAGCAAAATGGAAAATGTAGAGACCCTGAGGACAGCTCTTAAGGCTATGGAAAAGAACTCTGAAAAGATGAGTTCGAAAACATAATTTCTCAAATATGCAATAAATATGGATGTAATATGAATTATGAGGGGTTTCACAAATATAAGAACAAAGGCAGATGCATTAATGAGTCAGGTTGTCAGAAAGATACAAAGGCAGGTAGATTCATGAGTTCAAAGTCACCCTAGGACAGAGCAAGTTTAGGCATGTGTAAATGTTAGAAATGGTAATTCAGAATGCTGTCCCACACAGCTAGTTTATCATGTGTACTTAAAAGAGGCAGGCAAATCTCTGAACTCTTTTTCATTGCTAAAAGAAAACTGTCTCCTAAGATTTAAGGAACTTGGGTCACAGAATGCTGATTCATAGAATAATGTAAAGGATACCTGAAGTAAATGAGTAGACTGATATGTAAAATAAAAGACTGGACTTATGATCTGCAGGAGATGAGCTATCTATAGAATAAAAAGAGAGAACCGCTTGGAGAACTGTCTCAAGCAGAGGAGAGAGAGAGAGAGAGAGAGAGAGAGAGAGAGAGAGAGAGAGAGAGAGAGAGAGAGAGAGAGAGAGAGAGAGAGAAAGAAAGAAACAGACAGAGAGACAGACAGAGAGACAGACAGAGACAGGGACAGAGAGAGACAGAAACAAAGAGGGACAGAAAGACAGAGATGGAGACAGAGTTCTCCAGCAGAACATAGGCTACTAGCTTGGAGGCCAGTTTGTTCTTGCCGATTCTAGGCACCCCTTCTTCAGAACCCCTCTCCATGCCAAGACTGGTCCTTGGCAACTAGGCATATCCATTCATATGAGGGCTGGAAGAGACAACTCTGTAGGAGGAAAAGGGTCTCTAATGCATGCAAAGGGGCAGAAACAACCCTTCCTCCCACTGTTAGTAGTTCCACAAGAACATAAGCTACACAATTAAATACAAATAGATATTTGCAAAGGACCTATGTGTTAGACCCATCCAGACTCCCTGTTTGTAGCTTCAGCCTCTGTAAGCCCCTATAAAATCAGCTTAGTCGATTCTCAGTGGGCTATTTTCTAAAAGCTTTTCTTAGGAAGCTAGGAGCTACAACTTCAAAACTGGAATCATCAGAACATTTATTTCTCCTGTATTTGGCAGAATGTGTTTCAGCCTTTTTCTTCTCCCAGAATGAGACTCTTGAGAAATTTTCCCTTTTTGTAGAAACCATTGTTAGAAAATGGAAGAGAGACACTCATTTCTCCTTACCATACTTTTACTCCAGCATAGATGGTTACAGAGAGGCTTTTCACGAGAAAACCTGAAAACTTTGGTAAAGAGTTGATGGAGACTAACTTACTTGGTCTTCACAAAGGATCGGGACCTCATTTAATTTGTCCTGAGAATGTAAGAGATATGCATTGCCATTTTCTATTTTCATACAGCATAACAAAGGTTTTTAGTATATTTTATCAAGAATTGATGAATTATATATTATCTGGCCCGACTTCCATCTCCAGTGGCATTCTTAGCCTCAAGCTTGTTTACTGATCATTTTTGAACTCTTTGTAGTTCATACCATTAAGACATGTCATTCTACTTCCTGGCATGTATTTTCTCTCTAAACAACTAATCCTACTTAACTCTTAAACTTAAATATTTATAAAAATTAAATGCCTCCCTAAAAATCTCATAATCTGAGAGTTCAGGTAATTCATAGTGGGGGAAAATGTCATCCCTTACAATTTCAGATAAACTATCTTAACTACTTTTTCTGGTTATTCAAATACAATCAAGTATAGTTTAATCTTTCATATTGTCATTCTTCCTTTTGAGACTGTGTCTGGAGGCATTTAACATACTAAAGAAAAGTTTATGTATTTTTTTATACTATACAGAGAGCCTTTCACAGTCTTTGTATTTATTTAACCTATATTTCACATTGAAGACAGGAATGATGATCAACTGCAAAACTATGGAACAAGGAATAGTGTTCTTGATTAGCAATTATATATCTTAAATGAAAGCATAAAACTTAATTCTCAGAATAAGCATATCTCATTGCAAACAAGGTATTTGTAAGTTGCTAGTATCCACTTGATTTTCAGACCTTTGAAAAACATTCACATTTGCTTCATTTGCTTTAATGACTGTTTTAAATTTATGTCTTATATTTGTAAGTAAATATAAGTATAGGATTTTTGTTATTTATGACTAAAACAATCTCAAGCATCTTCATTCAATTCTCACATTCAAATTGAGAGATCTAGTTATCAAAAGATCTTAAATAAAATATTGAAACATCAGTGATTAAATATTTTCCAAAGTTGGTGGTACAATATCCCATTGTACAATTAAAGTTAAAACATAGTGGTAAACTGATATTCTTGTATTTTCCAGCAATTTAATATTATCTTTCCCTTTCGGCTTTAAGATTCACATAGCAAAATATGTAAACAATAATATGGCCGAATACAACATTATTTATCTTATAGAAAGGCCTAAAATGTTCAGATCATGTTAATGTTTGTCACCTTTGTCATCTTTACTGCTTTCAAAAGTCAGCAAGAGATTTCAGATTAGGGAAGATAGAACACCTCACCTGCACTGCAGGGGAAATGCTTTTAGATAATCCTAAAAACTAGCTAAGCTGAAAAACCTGGTGGTGTGAGGGAAGAGGCCATGTTGGAAAGGGAGCAAAGGTTGTTTACTACGGGAAGAAATGCCAGCATCAGGTGCAACACTCATCTAACAGTAGGAATACTTGTTACATTAACAAGATTTACTGACAGACTCCATCTGTGTCTTCTCACCAAACAAGGTCACTCAGTCAGATACTATGGTGCCTAATGAGGAAAATGCCAAGTCTCAGGAGTGATAATGGAGGTTCACTCTGACTTACGCCTCAGGCACTGGCAATATTTTTAGGTCTAGAAAATAAAATAAGGTACAGAAAAAGGTCATAATTTTTATAGAGCTGATCCACCTTGAAAAATAGCTATGCATGTGAGTATCTTTAATACTTTTCCCCTTTCCTGAGAGCCAAGGTTGCTTTTCTTCAAAAGTAACCAGGTCCTTCAGGGTTTTAATACCTATGTCAATATTAAACTTTATATATATATATATATATATATATATATATATATATATATATATATATATATATATATATATTTAATATATATAAGTTTAATATATATATATACTTATATATAAGTTTATCCATATATATATGGATATGAAGTTAAAGGGTCTTGACACAGCTTTTATTATTTTATAACTGAGAGGAAAATATCTGTAAAATACTAAGGTAGCCATTTGTCTTTTTTATGCAAATAATATATTGCTACATCTTTCTTTACATAAAGTAAGATCTCAGAAAAAGGTTTTGAGGCATTGGATATATCATGACACTTGAATTCATGTCGTAGTGGCTTTTAGTTAATAGCTTTTGACTGGAACAAATAGCTTAGCATTTTAACCCTCCGTGTCTTTAATGGAAAAGTAATAGATGTAGCATTAAAAAAATAGTAGGGATCACTTCCAATAAATATTTCCAACAGAGGCATTTTCAATTCTGTGACCTGTCATGCCCTCAAGAGAATTTATCAGTGTATCTCTACAAAACTGATTGTCCAGTGTTCTAGCCTGACTCATGACAGCTATCTGGCATTGGAATACAATTAAATACAATTAAGTGACATATATATCTTTATCCATATCTGAAATATGCCCAACTGGGACCTACTAATTTAGAATCTCTTTTGTTTAATTTCCAAATTTTGAAGCACTTATCTTTAGCTTCACCTGTTAATTTCAAGGTATGTTAAATATATTTTCCTGATCCATGAAGTATTTCCCTTACATTTTTAAATTTGATTCAGTTTAAATAAAATTAAAATTGAATGCAGGATTGTATACCTGTGATCTCAGCAGTCAGATAGTACAAGTAAGTGGTTCAGGATTCCAAGATCATCCTAGCATGTTTGAGGCAAGATTTTACTGTATGAGATCTTGCCTCTGGAAAGAAAAAGCAAATCACTGAGGCATTTATGTCATGAATCCCTTCCTTGATGTGATATATGTTTCTAAGAAACCTCTATGTGTTATTTTTTAATCTAGTAGTCATCATGAGAACACATCACTAATAGTAACCTATTGTATATAAAACGTAACTAGGACAAAAATAAATAAAGAACTTAATGGCTTGGTGAGGTGTCTCAATGAGTCGATGTGCTTGTTCCCTCAGTACAATCCATAGAACACACATAGTAAAGAACCAACAACCAAGTTGTCCTCTGACTCCATTTGCCCACACTAAATAAAAGAATAAACACAAAGATTATAAAACTTCTCAGCAAGAAGTTACAAACCAGATAATCAAACCATGTAATTTTATTCCAGTGAATTTTGACAATACCTTAAGAAGCCAACCCATAAAAGTCTGGAGTATTGACTTTTGTCCATAGTAAATTGAATATCTTAGAGACTATACATTATTTTAACCTATAATATTATTTATGACTATGTATTTATAAAACAAAGAAAAATAATTATAGTTGCAGGTGAAATGAAAACTAAGGGGTATATCGAAACACCGTATAGGAATGGAGTCATTAGAGAATTCTGTGTAACTTAAGAACACTCCAAGAGAACAGACAAAAGTCTTCTGATCTCAGTTTCTTCAAAATATAGAATTGTTCTTAGAATGTGTTTCTGTGCTCCTCCCTGGTATTTCAGATACAAGTGAGTTTAATTCAGATTACTACTTATTTCTTTCTCATGTTATTCCACAAAACAACCTTTATATTCCTCTATGGAAAAGCATGTTTTTGCCTTAGGCAAGTTGTCCTTGTGATTATATACAGCTTGAATTCATGAGAACTTTACTTATTTAGTAATCCTTAACCCTCAGGGTATAAATTGTCTGATGCTCTAAATAAAGCTGGTTATTGCATGAGACTTAGGTCTGTCTCATTTATTAGTTCCATTCTCCCAAGTCCCACCACCAATAGAATGATGCCGAGTAGAAACAGTCAATACAACAGTTATCTCTAGTAGTGGAAATTGAACAGTGTAAGCAATTAAGTTGGAAGAAGAGTTTTGATCTGTTTCCATGACATTTGATAGAGTTTTGTATGTACTGAGAATGGAAAAAAAAATTAAAAGTAATGATAAGAGCCACGTGTAATCAGCTGAGTGAACAAAGGTTTATTTTATTTTGATTTATATTTTAAGGAGATGAGAAAGTCTTTGAGAAAACTGAGCAACAGTCTTTGTTCTGGCTATGTAGACAATAAAATAGCCTTGTAATCAATCTGAAGTGCAGAGAGTACCTACTTCTATAACTGTGAGATTTTCAGTCATTGATAATAGGCTGAGAAGAATTGACAAAAGCCTAGAAGACACAAACTTTGTGAATCTGCAATATTTAGAGAAAATCCTGTAAGAACCAGACAATAGATAAAGACTGATGTCACCCACACTAGGGATCAATGAGTGATTTAATAAAAATTTTTCTAGCAAGGAGTTATAATGAAAGTTGGCTTCAATATGCTAGTTTCCAGCTTTTAAACATAGATGTTCATGGCCAACTGAAATAACAACTTATTGTTTTCTTTGTATTTGGGCCTGCTTAACGGATATGTTTTATTTTCTTAATTGAACCATATAAAGTATGTGTTCACATGCTGAGGTTCAAATTCTGAAGACATTCTTCTCAGTCCTTTAGCATCTTTTTAAATAATAACTTTATTTATTTTCTTAAAAGTTTAGTGTGCATAACAAGTAATAAGTTTTCTGTTGATACTTTATATTTTTTTAAATTTATTTTAAAGATGTAAGTCTTGTGCTTGCATACATTTCTATGTGCCATGTACATGTTTGATGCCAGTGAATGTCAGAAGTTGTCAGTTCCCACGGATCTGATAATTCTGAGGTATCATGTAGCTTCTCAGAATTGAGCCACTAAGTCATCTCCAGTCCCTTGATGGTGTTTTCAGACCTAACGTTGGCTGATCCTCCTCCTCTATGTAATTTTTCCCTCATCTCCTTTCCCAGATTTTTTTCATGTACCTTTGTGAGTCCCAGTAAACCTCTTTCCTATCACATGTGCTCTGTTACCCACTCCCAACAAAAAGATGTTTTCTCTTCTTATGGAACTGTTTCGATTTTCCTATCTCATGTATTCTACAACCCACAAGTCTCTTTCTACATAGCAATAGATATGCATACTCACTACCACATAATTATACATGTGTAAATATTGGCAGACCTACAAAAGAAAACATTCAATGTTTATCATTGTGAACCTGGATTACTATACTATAATTTCTTTTTAATTTTATCAATTTTCCTGCTATGATGCTTGGGTTTGGAATGAACCAACAAACTAGTAATTTTGCACATCCTTGATCATCTTTTTAAGTGGGAGGCTCCACTGTAAATGTATGTGCAAATATCTGTTGATGCTTCAGATAATAGGAAGGTCAGAAAAAGAAAAGTTTTATTTGTTTCCATGCTTGCCTTCACAATGTTCTGGTAACTTAATATGCATTGCTGTCATCACTATCACCACAGTTCTTTGGTAATATTAGAATCCAGCATTGTGTATTGAAGAGCAATGACTCTCCAAGAATCCTCGAAGCCTTGCACTGCATTGGAACTGATGAGGCATACAGTCCTGTGTGCTGTGTTCTAAAGCTATCTAATGTGAAGGTAGCCAATGAAATGCTCTTTGGACCATGACAGGTAAGCAAATCTAATAAACATTTATTCTATTTGTTTTGCTCCTTTGGAGAACAATGATTAATATGCCAGCAAATTTGATAGTTTTATATTTTGTATTGAATATTATTTCATTTTGAATACTGGCCATGTCTATTTCAATTTTTGTGAAGTATCTGTTAATTTAATTGTTCATTTATTGGTTGTATACTCTGTATATTCTACCTATCAACCCTGTATCTTTGATATGGTAGACAAAGATGCTCACTTTGGAGGTCATTAATTTCTTTTATTATGTAGAAACTTTTAATTTTATATGGTCTTGCTTGTCAGTTCTTGAGGTTATTTTCTGTACTATTGAGTCTCTATATAATTTGTGTCTATTAAAATTATTCTGTCTAAAAAGTGCCTAAAAAGACAGTATTTTGTAAAAAAAAAAAAAAAAAAACTTCAGAAATTATTTTTTTCTCCTGTTCCATGAACAAATATTCTCATTCCATTTTTACCACCCTTTCATTCTATGACTTATTAGCACATTAATTTTTCTCTATCACCCTCTACATAGATTCCTATGTTCTTAGTTATCCTCACGCAAGGAAATGATTATTTCTGCAATATGTGGTTAATATCAAGTCTCATTGGAACCTACCTTCTTCATAGTGCATTCTTCAGTTTATTCCTGCTATTTAAATTCACTGACATACACTGCATGGTAAAAAAAAAAAAGACCATAGAGGATATGTTGGAGGTTATACATTGGGTCACACATTTACACACAAAAACATGGAAGTAGAAGAGAGACTGGAGGATTAAGAATTTGATAGGAGCATGAAAGATAATAAAAGATGAGCAGTACAGACCTCCAGGAGCAGGAATAACCGAGCATAACATTGCTTGGGGCACAGCCAGTTGGTGTGCTTCCCGCACCCAAGAGCTGGGCAGTTCTGTGGTCATCTATGTGCCAGCTCTGCTGTGGAACATCTGTCCTGCAGAGGGACCCGCACCGAGAGAGAGCACACCAGCCTCCCCTTAGCCACTTCTGCTCCTGGGAGTGACTATACTGAGTCTTCAGGTACACAGGGATTCCCCAAATATAACATCGCTTGGGACACAGCCTGCTAGGCTTCCATCTGTGCCCAAGAGCAGGGCAGCTCTGTGGTTCTCTGAGCCCCAACTCTGCTGTGGGACATCTGCCTTTAGAGTGATCTGCGCCGAGAGGGTGCACAGTACACTCTGCCATCTTTGATCTGGCAACAGAGCAGTTGGAACCTCCAGGTGCAGGGATAACCAAGCATAACATCACTTGGGACACAGCCAGCATGTGTGCTCCCTGCACCCAAGAGCTGGGCAGTTCTGTGGTCATCTACACGCCAGTTCTGCTGTGAGACATCTGCCCTACAGAGGGACCCACACAGAGAGAGAGCTCACCAGCCTCCCCTTAGCCACCTCTGCTCCAGGGATTGACTACACTGAGTCTCCAGGTACGCAGGGATTCCCCAAGTATAACATTACTTGGGGCAAGGCACATCAGGACTCAAAAGTCACTCAGGAGCAGGGCAGCCCCTCAGGAATCAGTGCCAGGGAAAACCCGGTTATCCAGGGAGCAGAAATAGCCTTGCAGGCTCACAGGAGCCTTCCTATACACAAAGGATAAGCAGGCTGAGAAAGAAATAAGAGAAATGATACCCTTCACTGTTGCCACAAACAATATAAAGTATCTTGGTGTGACTCTAACCAAACAAGTGAAAGATCTGTATGACAAGAACTTCAAGTCTCTGAAGAAAGAAATTGAAGAAGACCTCAGAAGATGGAAAAATCTGCCATGCTCATGGATTGGCAGGATTAATATAGTAAAAATGACCCTCTTGCCAAAAGCAATATATAGATTCAATGCAATCCCCATCAAAATCCCAACTCAATTCTTCATAGAGTTAGAAAGACCATTTCAAAAACTCATCTGGAATAACAGAAAATGCAGGATAGGTAAAACTATTCTCAAGAGTAAAAGAATTTCTGGGGGATTCAGTATCCCGGACCTCAAGCTGTACTACAGAGCAATAGTGTTAAAAACTGCATGGTATTGGTACAGTGAAAGACATGTAGATTAAAGGAACAGAATTGAAACCCCAGAAATGAATTCACACTCCTATGGTCACTTGATCTTTGACAAAGGAGCTAAAACCATCCAGTGGAAAAAAGATAGCCTTTTCAACAAATGGTGCTGATTCAACTGGAGGTCAGCATGCAGAAGAATGCAAATCGATTCATTCTTATCTCCTTGTACTAAGCTCAATTCCAAGTGGATCAAGGACCTCCACATAAAACTAGACACACTGAAATTAATAGAAAGGAAACTAGGGAAGAACCTTGAACATATGGGCACAGGGGAGAATTTCCTGAGCAGAACACCAATAGCTTATGCTCTAAGATCAAGAATTGACAAGAGGAACCTCATAAAATTGCAAAGTTTCTGTAAGGCAAAGGACACTGTCATAAGGACAAAGCGGCAGCCAATGAACTGGGAAAAGATCTTTACCAACCCTACATCTGACAGAGGGATAATATCCAATATATAAAAAGAACTCAAGAAGTTAGACTCCAGAGAACCAAATAACCCTATTAAAACTGGGGTACAGAGCTAAACAAAGAGTTCTCACCTGAAGAATATCTAATGGCTGAGAAGGACCTAAAGAGATGTTCATCATCCTTAGTCATTAGGGAAATGCAAACCAAAACAATCCTGTGATTCCACCTCACACCAGTCAGAATGGCTAAGATCAAAAACACAGGAGACAGCAGTTGTTGGCGAGGATGTGGAGAAAGAGGAACACTCCTCCACTGCTGGTGGGATTGCAAGTTGGTACAACTACTCTGGAAAGCAGTCTGGCAGGTCCTCAGAAAACTGGGCATGATCCTGTTATACCACTCCTGGGCATATACCCAGAGGCTTCCCCTGTATGCAATAAGGACACATGCTCTACTATGTTCATAGCAGCCTTATTTATAATGGCCAGAAGCTAGAACAAACCCAAATGTCCCTCAATGGAAGAATGGATTCAGAACCTGTGGTACATTTACACAATGGAATATTACTCTGCAATTAAAAACAATGAATTCACAAAATTCTTAGGCAAATGGTCAGAACTTGAAAATACCATCCTTAGTGAGGTAACCCAATCACAAAAGAACACACATGATATGCAGTCACTGATAAGGGGATTTTAACCCAGAAACTCGGAATACCCAAGACACAGATCACATATCAATAAATTTCCAAGAAGAGGGAAGGAGAGACCCCTGGTCCTGGAAAGACTGGATGTGGGAGAATACCAGGACAGAGAAGCGAGAGGGGGTTGAATAGGGTACAGGGGGAGGAAAGAGGTCAGATGGGACTTTTGGGGAGGGAGGAACTAGGAAAGGGGAAATCATTTGGAATGTAAATAAACAAAAAATATAGGAAAAACACACAGATATATATATATATATATATATATATATATATATATATATATATATATATATATATATATACCAATACTACATAAACAGTGAGAAAATTATATTATATGGGTATATGGAGATTAATGAATGAAGGAATGGTAAATACAATCCCTTCTTCTCAATAAATTGATCACAATCTGTTCTTCACAGCCAACTTGTACATAATTGTGATTTAAGAAATTCATACTATGTAGATGGGGGTCAATATTAAAGGGATAGGCTTTTTAACTCACCTGTCCTCAATCCTTCCCAAGTATTTTCTCATACTTATCTTTTTATTCTACAGTTTCACACAACCTGCAATTTAAAATTTGTGAATGAATTAATTGACAAAACAAACAAATAAATGGAAAATTTGTTCAACTTTGTGTTATTCTGTGTTTCAATCTGTTGATGATATGATCATGCCTTCTGAAAGGAAAGGATTCAAATGCAAAATTTTAGGTAGTTTTATTCAGAAAGCTCAAAAATTCTCAATCTATCTAGATATTTTTCTTATTTCTCTTATGTTAGAAACTATTTCAGATTTAATCAAGGTATTTCTTTTATAACCATGATCTGTCATAAGGATGTTAAATGAATAAATAAATAAATTAATGAAAAGAAAATAAACAAGATCTTTTATGGGGTTGAAAATGGTTGATGCACAACACACAAGTCTCTAACATAGAATATATGTATAAAATATTTAGAGGGCAATTTCAAATATAGAATTTGAAGGTCACTTTTTCACTTTGTGTTTCCTGAAATATTTGACTGCCACTTGAAATATTTTATTCTAATGTTAAGTTACCAAAAATGATACTTAGAAAAACAGAAAATTATGTCTAAGTTAAAACTGCATAGGTATTATTGAACAGCACAATAAATAGATGCCCCTTGAGCCTTGTTGATTTTTTTAACCTTTCTATATGAATTTAATAAAGATGGATTTGCTAGTCCTTGTGAAAAGTGTGAGTGGATCTTGGGATATTTTACTTACTTCAGTAAATAAATTATTAAATAACGATTAAAAAATTATGTCTAGAAATATTTTCCAAATATATTTTCTGCAATTAGGTATATAATATCAGAAAGGGTATGAATATTTTAGTGTTATATTTCTTTCATATTACACTTTTCAGAGAAAATCTATAAAACAATCTACCACCTACAGAAGTAAATCTAGGAAAAAATTTATCCATATACATGCATTCCAACATGTAACTCAGAAAGAATAGGCATTTTATCTAATTGCTATTTCTGATAATATTCCATAAGGCTGTAGGTTAAGGCTTACATTATAAAGAGTTCAAAATAGTATTAATGGTTAATAATTGGACAGAATGGATTTAATTGTAATGTTGGTTAAGAGGGCAGGTTAGAGGAGGCAATATAGTAAGAGTAACTAACACTGATGGTGTTTCAGAGATGAAGATTTACTCCTACAGAATCTTTCTAAAATATACACATATATAGCAACTTTTAAAATTGAATTGCACTTTAAGAAATGGGGAGATAAATACCCCATCTAGATACACGGGCTACGAAATACAAAATCTAGTATCAGCAATAAGTTGTTTCTTTTCAATTTGTGAGCCAGTGCAGTCTTGTTGACTTCGCAAAATTATAAACTACTGCCAATACTATTAGCAACCCTCCAAAATTTGAGCAAAATTCTTTACTGATGAATATACAACACATATGAGTCTTAAAAAATGGAGAAATCAAATTGGTTCTGACTGGGAAACATCATCTCTACTAGCTAACTTTCAGAATGTTGAGATATTCTGTTAAAACATTAACAAAAAAGTGCAAAGTTAAATAAAGTTACATAATGACTGGCCTGACAATTTCTGGTCATTGGTGTGATATGGCTGGAATACTGTGGAAGTAAACAACCACTTTTGAACTATAACTTAATTTGGTAGTTTTGGTTTTGAGGTTTTGTTTTGTTCTTCAGTAAAACATTTTTATTGATTTTATGGGAATTTCTCATCATGCACTCCAATCATAGTCATCTGCCAGTTCGTCCATGTCTGCCCCCTACCTTGTGTCCTCCCTCTCTCCAACCAAAAATGTAATAAGAAGAATTAAAAAAAAAAATTAGAGCGGCGCCACGGAGAGAGTGCAGATTGCACTCCGCCATCTTTGCTCCAGTGACTGGGAAGTTGGGACGGCCAGGTTCTGAGACAGACAGGCATAATATCGCTTGGGTCTCGGGCGGCTTGTGTGTATGCAGCTCCCAAGTGCGGGGCTGATCTGCAGTAACCAGCACGCCAGCTCCTCTGTGGGACTTCTGCCTGGCAGAGGGACCCCACACTGGGCGGGAGCCTACCAGCTTTCCTTCCACGACCTCTGTTCCCGCAGACTGCGCTGAAGAGTCAGGTACCCCAAGCTCCCTATCCCCAATATAACATCACTTGGGACACGGCCTGTTGGGGCTTCCGTCTGTGCCCGAGAACGGGTCAGTGCTATGGTCGTCTGGGTGCCAGATCGGCAGGCCATCTCGTCTGCAGGTGAGCGGCTCCATGGAGAGAGTGCAGATTGCACTCCGCCATCTTTGCTCCAGTGACTGGGAAGTTGGGACAGCCAGGTTCTGAGACAGACAGGCATAATATTGCTTGGGTCTCGGGCGGCTTGTGTGTATGCGGCTCCCAAGTGCGGGGCTGATGTGCAGTAACCAGCACGCCAGCTCTGCTGTGGGACTTCTGCCGGGCAGAGGGACGCCCCCTCCACCCCTAGGAGAGATCACTCACCCCTGCACAGGGCAGGAGCCTACCAGCCTCCCTTTGGCGAACTCTGCTCCAGGAATCCACTAGGCTGAGCCTTTGGAGGTGCAAGGCCTCCCCAATATAAGATCACTTGGGGCAAGGCACATTAGGGCTCCAAAGTCACTCAGGAGCAGGCAGGCCCCAGAAATCGGTGCCAGGGGAATCCTGGCAATCCAGGGGGGGGCAGAAATAGCTTTGCAGACTCACAGGAGGTCCAACCAACAGCCAGTGGCAGCAGGACCAACTAACACCAGAGGTATCCAGATGGCAAAAGGCAAACGTAGGAATGTTACTAACAGAAATCAAAGTAATGTGGGACCATCCGAACCCAACTCTCCAACAGCAGCAAGTCCTGGATACCCCACCACACCCGAAAGACAAGATCTGGATTTAAAATCACTTCTCATGATGCTATTAGAGGATCACAAGAAGGACACAAATAAATCTCATAAAGAGTTACAGGAGACCATGAATCAACGGTTAGAAGCCCTTACAAAGGAAACACAAAAATCGCTTAGAGAAATGCGGGAGAACATGGATCAAAAGATGGAGGCGCACAAGGAGACAACACAAAAATTGCTTAACGAGATGAATCAACGGGTAGATGCACTCACAAAGGAATCACAAAACTTGCATAAAGCAATGCAGAAGAATATGGGTCAACAGACAGATGCCCATAAGGAGGCAACACAAAAATTGCTTAAAGAAATGAATCAACGGTTAGATGCCCTTACAAAGGAAACACGAGAACAGCTTAAAGAAATGCAGGAGACAATGGATCAACAGATGGATTCCCATGAGGAGGAAACACAAAAATCACTCAGAGAAATGCAGGAGAACGTGGGTCATCAGGAAGAAATCCTGAAAGAGGCAATGCAAAAATACCTTAAAGAAATACAGGAAAATACAAACAAACAAGTGAAGGATCTCAGCAAATCCATCCAGGAACTAAAAAAGGAAGTAGAAACAACTAAGAAATCACAAAGGGAGACAACTTTGGAGATAGAAAACCTTGGGAAGAAATCAGGAGTCATAGATGCAAACATCAACAATAGAATACAAGAGATGGAAGAAAGAATCTCAGGTGCTGAAGACTCCATAGAAAGCATCGACTCAACAGTCAAAGAAAATGCAAAATGCAAAAAACGTGTAACCCAAAACATCCAGGAAATCCAGGACACAATGAGAAGATCAAACCTAAGGATTATAGGTATAGATGAGAGTGAAGATTTGCAACTTAAAGGGCCAGTAAACATCTTCAACAAAATTATGGAGGAAAACTTCCCTAACTTAAAGAGAGAGATGCCGATGAACTTACAGGAAGCCTACAGAACTCCAAACAGACTGGACCAGAACAGAAATACCTCCCGTCACATAATAATCAAAACACCGAATGTTCTAAACAAAGAAAGAATACTAAAAGCAGTAAGAGAAAAGGGCCAAGTAACATACAAAGGAAGACCTATCCGAATCACATCAGACTTCTCACCAGAGACTATGAAAGCCAGAAGATCCTGGGCAGATCTCATGCAGACACTAAGACAGCACAAATGCCAGCCTAGACTACTATACCCAGCAAAACTCTCAATCACCATAGATGGAGAAACCAAGATATTCCATGATAAAACCAAATTTTCACAATATCTTTCCACAAATCCAGCCCTGCAACGGATAATAGGTGGAAACCTCCAATACAGGGAGAGAAACAACACCCTGGAAAAAATGAGATAATAACCTTCTTGAATCAAACCCAAAAGTAGATAACCACTCAAACATAAAGATAGCGTCAAGAATGGCAGATGGCAATAATCACTATGCCTTAATCTCTCTTAATATCAATGGTCTCAATTCCCCAATTAAAAGACATAGACTAGCAGACTGGATACGTAAACAGGACCCAGCATTTTGCTGCATGCAGGAAACGCACCTCAGTGTCAAAGACAAACACTACCTCAGAGTAAATGGCTGGAAAACAATTTTACAAGCAAATGGCCCCAAGAAACGAGGTGGAGTAGCCATCCTAATATCGGATAAAATTGATTTTCAACCTAAAGTCATCAAAAAAGACACAGAAGGACACTACATACTGATCAAGGGAAAAATCCACCATCAAGAACTCTCAATTCTGAATATCTATGCTCCAAATGCAAGGGCACCCACATTTGTAAAAGAAACTTTACTAAAACTCAAAGCACACATCGCACTGCACACAATAATAGTGGGTGACTTCAACACCCCGCTCTCTGAAATGGATCGTTCAGGAAAGCAGAAACTAAACAGGGACACAGTGAATCTAATTGAAGCCTTGGACCAAATGGAACTAACTGATATATATAGTGAACATTTCATCCTAGAACTAAAGAATACACCTTCTTCTCAGCTCCTCATGGTACCTTCACCAAAATTGACCATATAATTGGTCACAAATCAGACCTCAACAGATACAAGAAGATAGAAATAATCCCATGCCTCCTATCAGATCACTATGGAATAAGGGTGGTCTTCAATGGCAACAAAAACAAAAGAAAACCCACGTACACATGGAGGCTGAACAATGCTCTACTCAATGATAACTTGGTCAAGGTGGAAATAAAGAAAGAAATCAAAGACTTTTTGAAAGTTAATGAAAATGAAGGCACAACATACCCTAATTTATGGGACACAATGAAAGCAGTGCTAAGAGGAAAATTCATAGCCCTGAGTGCCGCCAAAAAGAAATGGGAGACAGCATACACTAACAGCTTAATGGCACACCTGAAAGCCCTGGAACAAAAAGAAGCAAATACACCAAAGAGGAGTAGAAGGCAGGAAATCATCAAACTCAGGGCTGAAATCAATCAAGTAGAAACAAATAAAACCATACAAAGAATCAACAAAACGAGGAGTTGGTTCTTTGAGAAAATCAACAAGATAGATAAGCCCTTAGCCAGACTAACCAGAGAGCACAGAGATAGTATCCAAATTAATAAAATCAGAAACGAAAAGGAAGAGATAACAACAGAAACTGAGGAAATTCAAAAAATCATCAGATCCTACTACAAAAACCTGTATTCAACACAACTAGAAAATCTTGAGGAAATGGATAATTTCCTTGACAGATACCAAGTACCAAAATTAAATCAGGATCAAATTGACCATCTAAACCGTCCTATAACCCCTGAAGAAATAGAAGTTGTCATTGGAAGTCTTCCAACCAAAAAAAGCACAGGTCCAGATGGTTTTAGTGCAGAATTCTATCAGACCTTCAAAGAAGACCTAACACCAATACTCTTCAAACTGTTCCACAAAATAGAAACAGAAGGAACACTACCCAACTCGTTCTATGAAGCCACAATTACACTAATACCAAAAGCACACAAAGATCCGACAAAGAAAGAGAATCTCAGGCCAATCTCTCTTATGAATATCGATGCAAAAATACTCAATAAAATTCTTGCCAACAGAATCCAAGAACACATCAAAATGATCATCCACCACGATCAAGTAGGCTTCATCCCAGGGATGCAGGGATGGTTCAATATAAGGAAATCCATCAATGTAATCCACTACATAAACAATCTCAAAGAAAAAAACCACATGGTCATCTCATTAGATGCTGAGAAAGCATTTGACAAAATTCAGCATCCTTTCATGCTAAAGGTCTTGGAAAGATCAGGAATTCAAGGCCCATATCTAAACATAGTAAAAGCAATTTACAGCAAACCGGTAGCCAGCATCAATCTAAATGGAGAGAAACTTGAAGCAATCCCACTAAAATCAGGGAGTAGACAAGGCTGCCCTCTCTCTCCATATCTTTTCAATATAGTACTTGAAGTTCTAGCTAGAGCAATTAGACAACAAAAAGAGGTCAAAGGGATACAAATTGGAAAGGAAGAAGTCAAACTATCACTATTTGCAGACGATATGATAGTATACTTAAGCGACCCAAAGAACTCCACCAGAGAACTCCTACAGCTGATAAACGACTTTAGCAAAGTGGCCGGATATAAAATCAACTCAAGCAAGTCAGAAGCCTTCCTATACTCAAAGGATAAGCAGGCTGAGAAAGAAGTAAGAGAAATAATACCCTTCACCATAGCCACAAACCATATTAAGTATCTTGGCGTGACTCTAACCAAACAAGTGAAAGATCTGTATGACAAGAACTTCAAGTCTCTGAAGAAAGAAATTGAAGAAGACCTCAGAAGATGGAAAAATCTGCCATGCTCATGGATTGGCAGGATTAATATAGTAAAAATGAGCATCTTACCAAAAGTAATACACAGATTCAATGCAATCCCCATCAAAATCCCAACTCAATTCTTCATAGAGTTAGAAAGAGCAATTCAAAAATTCATCTGGAATAACAGAAAACCCAGAATAGCTAAAACTATTCTCAAGAGTAAAAGAACCTCTGGGGGAATCAGTATCCCGGACCTCAAGCTGTACTACAGAGCAATAGTGTTAAAAACTGCATGGTATTGGTACAGTAACAGACATGTAGATCAATGGAACAGAATTGAAGACCCAGAAATGAATCCACACTCCTATGGTCACTTGATCTTTGACAAAGGAGCTAAAACCATCCAGTGGAAAAAAGATAGCCTTTTCAACAAATGGTGCTGGCTCAGCTGGAGGTCAACATGCAGAAGAATGCAAATTGACCCATCCTTATCTCCTTGCACTAAGCTCAATTCTAAGTGGATCAAAGATCTCCACATAAAACCAGACACACTGAAACTAATAGACGGGAAACTAGGGAAGAACCTTGAACATATGGGCACAGGGGAGAATTTCCTGAACAGAACTCCAATAGCTTATGCTCTAAGATCAAGAATAGACAAATGGGACCTCATTAAATTACAAAGTTTTTGCAAGGCAAAAGACACTGTCAAAAAGACAAAGCGGCAACCAACTAACTGGGAAATGATCTTTACCAACCTTACATCCGACAGAGGGCTAATATCCAATATATACAAAGAACTCAAGAAGTTAAACTCCAGAGAGGCAAGTAACCCTATTAAAAAATGGGGTACAGAGCTACACAAAGAGTTCTCACCTGAAGAATATCTAATGGCTGAGAAGCACCTAAAGAGATGCTCATCATCCTTAGTCATTAGGGAAATGCAAATCAAAACAACCCTGAGATTCCATCTCACACCAGTCAGGATGGCTAAGATCAAAAACACAGGAGACAGCAGTTGTTGGCGAGGATGTGGTGAAAGAGGAACACTCCTCCACTGCTGGTGGAATTGCAAGCTGGTACAACCACTCTGGAAAGCAGTCTGGCGGTTCCTCCGAAAACTGGGCATGACACTCCCGGAGGATCCGGCTATACCACTCCTGGGCATATACCCAGAGGCTTTACCTGCATGCAATAAGGACACATGTTCCACTATGTTCATAGCAGCCTTATTTATAATAGCCAGAAGCTGGAAAGAACCCAGATGTCCCTCAACGGAGGAATGGATTCAGAAGATGTGGTATATCTACACAATGGAATACTACTCTGCAATTAAAAACAATGAATTCACGAAATTCCTGGGCAAATGGTCAGATCTTGAAAATATCATCCTTAGTGAGGTAACCCAATCACAAAAGAACACACATGGTATGCAGTCACTGATAAGGGGATATTGACCCAGAATCTCGGAATACCCTAGACACAATCCGCATATCAATAGATTTCTAAAAAGATGGTAGGAGAGACCCCTGATCCTGGAAAGACTGGATGTAGGGGAACACCAGGACAGAGTAAGGAGAGGGGGTTGAATGGAGAAAAGAGGGAGGGACAGGGGCTTATGGGACTTTCGGGGAGGGAGGAAACGGGAAAGGGGAAGTGATTTGGAATGTAAATTAAAAAATAAAATAAAATAAATAATAAAAAAAAGTAAAAAAAAAAATTAGAAAAAGTTGAGCAATGGTGGCACATAGTAGAACCAAATCCTTCCCCTCCTGAACCTCTACCAGAAGCCATCAATTGTGGAGAACTATAATTCAGCATCCCATCACAATTTTAAGAGTTCTCCTTGGTGTCTTCCTGTTTAGGCTTTTGCTTATTGGGAGGGACAGGGGAGGTTGTCACAGAAGCCTTCAATGTTCCTACCTCTCAACTGTACATCTGAATTTATCCATATCATAAAAAGTAGCCACCTTGGTCTTCATAATCAATAGGAGCACAGATCATGGGCCTCCACATGATCTCTGGTGACAGCTCAGATTAGGAACACAGTTCATGAACTGGGCTGCAGCAGAACGACAAACCCAGGTAATGCCCTTAGAGGCAACTTGAACCAAGGGCACCTACATGAATAAGGTAACAGTGTAGCAAGGCCCTGGGTGGCAGTATTGCCCATAGGCCTCAACATGAGTTCAGGCAACAGCACAGGCCATAGACATATTCATGATCCTCAGTGGAAGCATGTGCCATGAATACACAGACCCTAGCTACAGTAGTAACAAGAACCCAGACATGGCCCTTGGTTGCAGCACAGACTTCAACAACACCATGAACTCAGATGGCAGCATAGATCACACACACACACACACACACACACACACACACACACACACACATACACAGAATCTCCATCACACAATAACATAAATATGGCACCCAGCAGCTACAACACACAGCACCCACGTCCACAAGGCCTAGAAGGGCAGGTGTGAGCCCGGCTTCAATTTTGTATTTTGAAAAGACTGAGATTACAAGATTCATGTCTTATTATCCTGGAATTTTCTCAAAAGTACTCAGAATTCTCCTACCATGACTTCATTCTTGGACCACATTTGACAAGGAAATGGAAACAGTTTTTCTACACCCAACTGGTCAATAGCAGAACTCAGCAAAAGTGACAACATGCACCAGACCTGCACAGGCTTTAAGTAAGGAGAATCTCTGTACAGACTTTGAAAGGTGGAGGAGGAATCCCACCACTGACTGAAGAGCAATTACATTTGGTTGTCACTAGAAGAGTGAAAAATCAGTTTTCTTAATGATGTGACTCCCTGGAAGATCAAAAAACTTCCATGTCCCATTTCCAATTGTAGTAGAGCAACACAAATATACTCAACTGGTGAGAAAAGAGAGAGTGGGAGAAGTTTTAGGAGAGTATAAGTATAATTGTGTATGAAGTTATCAAAGGATTACAGAAATATTATTTCATAAAAGTACATTATCAACCAATGAAAATTAGAAAATACTTCAACTTTCCTAGCATGTGATACATATTTTATTTTTTGGAACTACCACTTTAAATTATTAAATAGTTATTTAAAATACTTTTTAAAATCACTTATACTTCTTTGGAAGTAGTGTCATTATTTGTTTTTCTTGTGCTTTGAAAAAGGATGTTGTGTGTACTTTGTATTTCAGAATCAACAAATTCGTACCACCCAAATTAATAGTTACACTTAAGTTCAAATTGTTAAAATCATATTTATTTTCACATCCAATACTTTGTTTTGACCTGTTCATCAATTTGTTTTCTTATACAGGAAAATTAAAATATCTAAATTTTGTTTGTACAATTACTGTATTAGTTGCTATTTTAATTGGATTACAAAATTATATCAATAAAAAATTTAGTCATCCAGACAACACTGGCTTTAAAAAAATAAAATTTTCATGAAGAAAGGATTAAATTAAAGGTACATTGGTAGCCTAGAGGCATAGTCTACTTCCCAGAGACACTAAAAGTATAAATAATAAGCCTGTCTTAAACACAGTTTGGTTTATTTCTGTGGGTTTTGACTTACAGGATATATGAGTAGTCAAATATACTGGTTGCTCATGTTAGCATTTTAATTTCAATAAGTGAAATAGTTTAATGTCTTTATGTAGGGTAAAGTCCATCTGGATGAAAGGAAAAAGAGAGATCAATAAAAGGAAGAATGAAGGAAGAAGCAGAAGCAGAAAAATGAAGTCCTTATGTAAGACAATTAGTCATTAGTAATTTGAAATATGTGGTATCTTCTATTCTTTGGTAGTTAAAGTAGGTTCCATGACTGCTTTCCCCTTAGGTGACTCAGAGGCTGCGTGGTGGCAATTGGCAAGAGCAACATGAGCAATGTGGTTCACATAGATTGCGCTGTTATTCAGGTGACATGTGGCAGATGATTTTTCAGGACTGTTGGCAGAATGGATCCCTGTCCTTCTATGTGCCCTAGTATAGAAACCCAAGCATGTGGCTCTAATTGGAGGCTGCCAAGACACCATCTTGTGGTCTGCAACATTGTCCAGAAGTGACACAACTGCATTTACTACTGCTTCAAAGACAATTCTCCAAAAGAGAGAGCAATTGAGACCACATCAAATTTTTATATGTAAGTGTGTTTGCACATTACATTTATTATGTAGGTTAATTTTTATATCATATATTAAAGCAACAAAATACCAGTACATGTTTCTAATTTTTTAATCTATAATTATTTTATTTGTCACCTATTTTTTTTCATTGTCTGTAGTATAAAACATATCTGAGGATGAATGACAAGTTTGGGTTGATTCTAGCTAATTTTCACATCATAGACATACACACAAGCTACAGATAAATAGTTGTTATGAAAAGAACAAAAGAAATAGAAAATGAGGACCTCAGACAAGTTATATAAGATTTGTAGATCTTTCTATTTTGAAAAAACAATACAACTTCAAACAAATTAATACATTTTTTTATTTTTGTTCCTGTCACTTTCATATTGTCCTTGCTTGTTTTATGTCAACTTGACACAAGCTAAAGACAGCTGTGAAGAAGGAACCTCAACTGACAAAATGTCTTCATAAAATCAGGCTGTGGGAAAACCTATTGGGCATTTACTTAAGTTGTGATTGATATGGCTGGGCCCAGTACATTGTGAATGGGAATCTTCATAGGCCAGTGGTCCTGGATTCTCCTTAAAATCAGGCTGGGTTGCCCTTATTATGAGCAAAGAACTCTGGGCAGAGGAAGTAAAGCACTGGGAGGCAGATATTTTGCCGTATTCAAATCGAAGTTAGGGGTGCAAAAATGCAGAACAATAAAACCTTTAACTTGGAGAAGTAGAATCATACTCCAAGAAAGCACCATCAACATCACCACCTGCAGCAACATCGTTGTCACCGTTGTCGTCGTCGTCATAATCATCGTCATCATCATCATCATCATCATCAGCAGCAGCAGCAGCAGCAGCAGCAGCAGCAGCAGCAGCAGCAGCAGCAAACTCCAACAACACCTGAAGGCCATCAGCCAGAATGAAGGCTTCACTATTGACCTGAAGAATTTTAGAAAACCAGGAGTGAAGACGTTTACCCAGTGTAGCTGCGTCTCTTTGTGGGCAATCTTCCCCCTGACATCACTGAGGAGGAAATGAGGAAACTTTGTGAGAAACATGAAAAAGCATAATAAGTTTCCATTCATAAGGGCTTAGGCTTTATTCAGTTGGAAACAGGAACCCTAACGAGATATTGTCAAAGTGGAGGTGGACAATATGCCACTCCGTGGAAAGTAGCTACGAGTGCACTTTGCCTGTCATAGTATATCCCTTACAGTCTGCAGCCTTCCTCAGTATGAGTTCAACCAACTGCTGGAAAAAGCCTTTTCTGTGTTTGGCCAGGAGGAGAGGGTTGTAGTCATTGTATATGACAGAAGAAGGCCCTCAGGGAAACGCATTATTGTCTTCTCAGGGAACTCAGCTACTTGGAAAGCTCTGGACAGAAGCAATGAAGGCACCTTCTGGTTAACCACATTTCCTGGGCCTGTGACTGTGGAGTCTATGATGAAAAGGGACTTCCAGAGAATCTGATTATTAGAATCCAGCAATTTCACAAGAAAGAGAACACAGAGATTTGCATACCCTGGGTCCATTCAGTATGAGTATGTGGTGCACTGGAAGGCACTCATTGAGATGGAGAACCAACAGCAACAACAATTGGACCAGAACATCAAAGAGGCTCGTGAGAAGCTGGAAATGGAGATAGTGGCAGCAGCATGCTAAGATCAGCAAGTTATCTTCTTGGAAATCTATTGATATGCGAATTGTGTCTAGGGTATTCCAAGAAGATGGAAGGAGAGACCCCTGGTCCTGGAAAGACTGGATGTAAGGGAATGCCAGGACAGAGAAGCGAGAGGGGGTTGAATGGGGAAAAGAGGGAGGGAAGGGGACTTATGGGACTTTCGGGGAGGGAGGAAACGGGAAAGGGGAAATGATTTTGAATGTAAATTTAAAAAAAAAAGATCAGCAAGTTATGCTAATGAGGCAGGATTTAATAGATGTCAAGAAGAGCTTCTGAGAATGGAGGTGCTGCTTAACCAAGAAGTTCAGAAACTAATAGAAGGGAAACTAGGGAAGAACCTTGAACATATGGGCACAGGGGAGAATTTCCTGAACAGAACTCCAATAGCTTATGCTCTAAGATCAAGAATAGACAAATGGGACCTCATTAAATTACAAGGTTTTTGCAAGGCAAAAGACACTGTCAAAAAGACAAAGCGGCAACCAACTAACTGGTAAATGATCTTTACCAACCTTACATCCGACAGTGGGCTAATATCCAATATATACAAAGAACTCAAGAAGTTAAACTCCAGAGAGGCAAGTAACCCTATTAAAAAATGGGGTACAGAGCTAAACAAAGAGTTCTCACCTGAAGAATATCTAATGGCTGAGAAGCACCTAAAGATATGTTCATCATCCTTAGTCATTAGGGAAATGCAAATCAAAACAACCCTGAGATTCCATCTCACACCAGTCAGGATGGCTAGGATCAAAAACACAGGAGACAGCAGTTGTTGGCGAGGATGTGGAGAAAGAGGAACACTCCTCCACTGCTGGTGGAATTGCAAGCTGGTACAACCACTCTGGAAAGCAGTCTGGCGGTTCCTCAGAAAACTGGGCATGACACTCCCGGAGGATCCGGCTATACCACTCCTGGGCATATACCCAGAGGCTTTACCTGCATGCAATAAGGACACATGCTCCACTATGTTCATAGCAGCCTTATTTATAATAGCCAGAAGCTGGAAAGAACCCAGATGTCCCTCAACGGAGGAATGGATTCAGAAGATGTGGTATATCTACACAATGGAATACTACTCTGCAATTAAAAACAATGAATTCACGAAATTCCTAGGCAAATGGTCAGATCTTGAAAATATCATCCTTAGTGAGGTAACCCAATCACAAAAGAACACACATGGTATGCAGTCACTGATAAGGGGATATTGACCCAGAATCTCGGAATACCCTAGACACAATCCGCATATCAACAGATTTCTAAGAAGATGGAAGGAGAGACCCCTGGTCCTGGAAAGACTGGATGTAGGGGAACGCCAGGACAGAGAAAGGAGAGGGGGTTGAATGGAGAAAGAGGGAGGGAAGGGGGCTTATGGGACTTTTGGGGAGGGAGGAAACGGGAAAGGGGAAATGATTTGGAATGTAAATTTAAAAAATAAAATAAAATAAATAATAAAAAAAAAGAAGTTCAGAAACGAAAGCAGTTAGAACTCAGCCAGGAAAAGGAAAGCAATCGCCAGAAGGAAGGCATGCTGCCGGCGGCGGCGGTAACAAGAAGAAATGGTCCTATGACAGCAGGGAGGATTCAAGTGAACATTCCCTGATGCAAGAGAATCAGAAATAAGGATGGACCAAATGGTTAGGGGAGGTGCTATGGGCATAAATAATAGAGGAGTCATGCCCCCTGCTCCTGTTCCAAATGGTACTCCAGGACCTGTCCCTCTGAAACTAGATAGAACACAGGGACTGACTCCACCAACATCCTAACCTTTCCGCCAGTCTGCGAAAATGGAAGGAACTGAAGCAATTGGTGGACCTCCTCCTATTACATTCAACCGTCGAACACCGAGCTGAATTTGCTCCAAATAAATGCCACCTATATTAGGTATAAAATTCCAGTGTCTAGTTTCTCCTCAACCCTTAACAGGAGGGTCTGTTTTGGACTAGCCAGAATTTATACCCTGGAAAAGCGTTATGGTTTCTTCCCAATAGATAGGTCTTCCTTGCTTGCACTCCTCTAGGGAGTATGCTTGAAGGCAGAGGGCAAGGGAGGGATGGTATAAAACAAATCAAAGTCTTTGATATAGTACATTATCAAGTATATAGATTTTTGAGAGCCTGGAGAATATAGGAAAATGGACTAGAGATCCATTAATCTTGATTATTCCTTTTCTTTTCTTTATCTTTTTTCTCCTTTCTTACCATCTTCCTTTCTCCTCCCTCTCTCTCTCTCTCTCTCTCTCTCTCTCTCTCTCTCTCTCTCTCTCCCTCTCTCATTTTAATTACTTTTTCATCTTTATTCCCCTCAATCACAGAGACACTCTTATATATACCACAAAACCTAAACATCCTCCAATGATCTAGCCCCATTCACCCATTCACCCCCAGGTGAGAATTCAGACAAAGGTTTACAGCATACATACGGTTCTGTTCTTTCTCATATGTGACCCCTTCATGTTTGAGGAAGACATTTTCTCTTAGAGGTTTTTATTTTAGTACATCTTAAAAATATCTTGTGTTAACTTGCCTCCATCTTTTTCTTAGGTAAGGACTTTTTTGTGTCTCTGATGTTGCTGCTGATAGCTTTTCTTGATAATCCTATCGCAATCTTGAGAACAGGATTGCTATATGTTGAAGGTCTGACAGTAGCACTTAGTCTTGCCTATGTTAGACTGTTATACTGTGCATTTTTTATTGGTGAACTATGATTTGTTCCTGATAGTTTCAATTTGAAATTTTTCTGAGAAATGGAACAGTAATGCAGCATCAGCATCAACTTGTTAAAAAACATTTAGTGTTTTTTTTTAAAGGCAGGCTGAGCTAGTCATGAGAAGCAAGCCAGTAAGCAGAATTCTTCCATGGCCTCTGCATCAGTTCATGCCTCCTGGTCCATTCCTGATTGAGTTCTTGTCCTGATTTTCTCAGTGATGAATGAGAACAAATATGACATATGCATATAAACATATTCAACACATTATGAATTAAGTTTTGCTACATTTCCTAACAGGTTTAATAGTCCCAAAGCAAAGCAATTTTGGAAATTAATTTAAAATATCTTAGTACCCAAAGGAAAGTGTTAATTACACTTACTGTGCCAGGAATTGGTGTGCCTACTTCTTCTGACATTCACTGTCAAAGATACCCTTAAGATAAGCAGCAGTTAATACCTCTCATATATTGTAGAGCAATTTTCAAGATTAAACTGTTTTCAACTATGAAATGGTGCTCATTATGAAGGCAGTCCAATATTGTGAAAGTATAGATACGTAAAGGTGCGAACATCTCTAATAGATAACAGAAAAAAATTCCATCCTAGGCAAGAAACTTATTTTTATAAGTTCAACGATTATTGTTTGGGGAAGTTGTTGCAAAGCTTGTGCTGTTCCACTGACCTAAATTTTCACCAGAGAGCCTATTTTGAAATACTCCTGTAGCTTTCATTTAAGGGTTTGTCTTAGACCAGTTGGAGTTCTCTTGAGACAGAGATGTGTGAAATGGAATTTAGGAACCTAGTGAGTAAGCTCTGTTGCTTTAATTTTTCCTCAAATTGACACTAATAATCTTTTAATATTGGCTCCCATGATAAATTCTCGTTCCTAATTCGGCCACATCTAATTTGTCAGATTTTTGCCCTACAAGTCAGAGTTGAGGTGCAAAGCTTATAACAAATGCATTTACTTATCTCTGTTCTCTCATTTGCACAGTATTTCATGCTTGATATTCAAAACATTCAGTATTTTACCTTGTAATTACATCACTGAGTACAGCAAAGGTCTAGGCATGAGCTTAATGTCACGATACATGACCATGAGGGCATCCCATTGTGACTACCGCTGCACTGCAATTGGACTGTAGGAAACTTTACCTTGCTAATGTTCAACTGTGCCCATTATTTATCAGCAGTCATGAATTTTGTGTTATTTTCACCCATTTCCATTTTTTATTGTCCTAATCACCTTGGTGCTGATTTGGATCATCTATATTCATGACTACAGTGCTCTTTGGAGTTTTCCCTGGGGCCATTATAATTATTTTTACAGCAGTTATAGTATCTGGGCTATTTTCATGACAGTCTATAATTCAATAAATAAATACTGAAAAACATACAAATTCTTATCACAGATGTTTCAATAACAGTACAAGGGCTTTTAGCGCCTTTTTTAAATTTATTAATTTAAATCAAATGCTGCTCCCACTCCTGGTCTCCCCATTAAAGAGACCCTCCCCCATCCTCCCTCTTCTCTCTTCTAAGAGGGTCTCCCCCCCCCTCCCGGTATCCACCCACTCTGGCGCATCAAGTCTCTCCCATGTTAGGTGAATGCTCACCAACTTACGCCAGACAAGGCAACTCTGTTGGAGAATGGATACCATAGTCAGTCTGTAGCTTTAGGGAGAGCCTCTGCTCCAGTTGATGGGGGCCTACATGGAGACTGAGCTGAATGTCTGCTACATATGTTCAGAAGGCCTCCTTCAAGCCTGTGTGTGTTCTTTGTTTGGTGGTTCAGTCTATAAAAGCTCCTAGAAGTCCAGGTTAGTTGACTCTATTGGTCCTGTGGGGTTACCAGTTCCTTAAGAGCCTTCAATCCTTTCCCCCAACTCTTGCATAATCATCTCCAACCACCAAGTTTGGCTAAGTGTATGTGTGTCCATTTCAGTTACCTGGACACACATTTCAGTTACCTGTCTCAGAAGACAGTTAGGCTAGGATCTTGTCTGCAAGCATAACACAGTACCAATAATAGTGTCGGGGATTAATGCTTGCCCATTGGATGGGTTTCAAATTGGGCTGGCTATTGGTTGACTATTCCTCCAGTGTCTTTTTGATTCTGTTCCTGCATTTTCTTTTTAGACAGGACAAATTTGGGGTCAAAAGTTTTGTGGGTGCATTGGTGTCCTTATCACTCCACCAGGGGTCCTGCCTCTTCAGGGGTCTTGATCTCTTCAGGTTTCATGTCCCACTATTAGGCATCTAAGCTAAGGTCAGCCACATTGATTCCTGGGAGTCTCCTCCATCTCAGGTCTCTGGGGCTTTCTAGAGATTTCCCCATTGCCCCATCCCCAGCAACTACAGATTTCCATTCCCTCTGCTGTCCCTCTCAACCTCTCTCCTATCTATCTCCACATCTGCTACTGACATAGCCCCCTATTCCCTCCAATCCTCTCTCCTACCAAGTTCTTTCCCCTCTCTCTGTCTCCTATGACTATTTTTTTTTCTCTTTCTAAATGTGATTCATGCATCCTCTCTTGGGCCTTTCTACTAGTTTAAATTCTTTGGGTCTGTGGGATATTGCACGGGTATTCTATATTTTATGGCTTTGTACTGTGCATTTTATCAGTAAATATGTACCATACATCTCCCTTTGGGATGAGTTACCTCACTCAGGATGATATTTTCTAGTTCAATCCATTTACTGGCAAAATTTGTGATGTCCTTCTTTTAACAGCTGAATAGTAATCCATTGTGTGAACAGGCACATTTCTGTATCTGTTGTTCAACTGAGGGGTATTTCGGTTGTACCCAGTTTATAGCTATGACAAATAAAGCTCCTATGAACATAGTGGATAACATGTGGTCCTTGTGGTATGGTGGAACATCATTTGGATACATCGTAAAGAGCAGGAGAGTAGTCTGATCTTCAGGTAGAGCTGTTTCCAATTTTCTGAGAAACTACCAGACTGATTTCCATAGAGTCTATACAAATTTGCAGTCCCACTAGCAATGGAGGAATGTTCCCCTTTTCTCCACATCCTCATCAGCATATGCTGTTAGATGGATGTTTGATATTAGTCATTCTGATTGGTACAAAGTGAAATCTCAAGGCGTTTTGATTTGTATTTCCCTCATGACTAAAGATGTTGAACATTACTTTAAGTACTTCTTCTCAATTCAAGATTTTTCTGTTGAAGATCAAGTGACCATAGATGTATGAGGTCATTTGTGAGTTTTCAGTTCTATTCCATTGATCTACCTGCCTGCCACTGTACTAATACCATGCAGTTTTTATCATAATTGCCATGTAGTACAGCTTGAGCTCAGGGATGGTGAGTCTGCCAGAAGTTCTTTTATTTTTGAGAATAGTTTTCACTACCCTGGGTTCTTTGTTATTCAAGATGAATTTGCAAATTGCTATTTCTAACTAAATGAAGAAATGAGTTGGAGTATTGATGGGAATTGCATTGATTCTGTTGATTTCTTTCAGCAAGATGGCCATTTGTACATTAATCCTGCCAAATCATGAGCATGGGAGATCTTTCTATCTTCTAAAATCTTCTTCAATTTCTTTCTTAAGAGACTTGAAATTCTTGTCATACAGATATTTCACTTGCTTTGTTAGTGTCACAACAAGTAATTTTATAGTATTTGTGACTATTGTTAAGGCAGATGTTTCCCTAATTTCTTTCTCAACCTGTTTAACCTTTGAGTAGAGGAAGGCCACTGATTTGTTTGAGTTAATTTTGTATCCAGCCACTTTGAGGAAGTTGTTTATCAGCTATAGGAGTTCTCTGGTGGAATTTTTGTGGTCACTGAAGTATACTATCATATTATCTGTAAATAGTGATATTTTGACTTCTTCCTTTCCAATTTGTATACCTTTGACATCTTTTTGTTGTCTAATTGCTCTGGCTAAGACTTCAAGTACTATATTGAACAGGTAAGGAGAGAGTGTACAGCCTTGTCTAGTTCCTGATTTCAGTGGGATTACTTCAAGTTTCTCTCCATTTAGTTTAATGTTGGCTACTAGTTTGATGTATATTGCTTTTATTATGTTTAGGTATAGGCCTTGAATTCCTGATTTTTCCAAGACTGTTATCATGAAGGGGTGTTGGATTTTGTCAAATGCTTTCTCAGAATCTAATGAAATGATCATGTGGGTTTTTTCTCTTTGAGTTTGTTTATTTAGTGGATTACATTGATGGATTGAACCACGTCTGCAACCCTGGGATGAAGCCTACATGATCATGATGGATGATCATTTTAATATGTTTTTGGATTCAGTTTGTGAGAATTCTATTGAGTATTTTTGCACTGATATTCATAAGGGAAATTGGTTTGAAGTTCTCTTTCTTTGTTGAGTATTTGTGTGGTTTAGGTATCAGAGTAATTGTGACTTCATAGAATGAATTGGGTAGTGTTCCTTTGGTTTCTATTTTGTGGAATAGTTGGAAGAGTATTGGTATTAGGTCTTTGAAAGTCTGATAGAACTCTGCACTAAACCCATATGGTCCTGGGCTTTTTTTGTTGGGAGACTATTAATGACTGCTTCTCTTTTTTTAGAGGTTATGCGATTATTTAGATCATTTATCTGATCCTGATTTAACTTTGGTACCTGGTATCTGTCTAGAAAATCCATTTCATGCAGATTTTCCAGTTTTGTTGAGTATAAGCTTTTGTAGTAGGATCTGATGATTTTTTTGATTTCCTCAGTTTCTGTTGGTATGTCAACCTTTTAGTTTTTGATTTTGTTAATTTGGATACTGTCTATGTCCCCTCTAGTTAGTCGGGCTAAGGGTTTATTTATCTTGCTGATTTTCTCAAAGAACCAGCTCCTGGTTTTGTTGATTCTTTGTATAGTTACTTTTGTTTCTATTTAGTTAATTTCAGCACTGAGTTTGATTATTTCCCTTTGTCTACTCCTCTTGGGTGTATTTGTTTCTTTTTGTTCTAGAACTTTCAAATGTGCTGTCAAGCTGCTAGTGTGTCCTCTCTCTCTCCAGTTCCTTTTTGGAGGCACTTAGAGCTATCAGTTTTCCTCTTAGCACTGCTTTCATTGTGCCAATAAGTTTGGATAAGTTGTGTCTTCATTTTCATTAAATCCTAAAAAGTCTTTAATTTCTTTCTTCATTTCTTCCTTGACCAAGTTATCATTGAGTAGAGTATTGTTCAGCTTCCATGTGTATGTGGGCTTTCTATTGTTTTTGTTATTATTAAAAACCAGCCTTTGTTCCTGGTGATCTGATAGGATGCATGGGATTATTTCAGTCTTCTTGTATCTGTTGAGGCCTGTTTTGTGACTGATTATATGGTCAGTTTTGGAGAAGATATCATGATATGCTGAGAGAAGGTATATTCCTTTTTTTTTAGGACAAAATGTTCTATAGGTATTTGTTAAATCCAATTAGTCATAACTTCTGTTAGTTTCACTCTGTCTCTGTTTAGTTTGTGTTTCCATGATCTGTCCATTGATGATAGTGGGGTGTTGAAATCTCCCACCATTATTGTGTGAGGTACAATGTGTACTTTGAGCCTTAGTAAGATTTCTTTTATGAATATGGGTGCCCTTTCATTTGGAGCATACATGTTCAGAATTGATAGTTCTTCTTGATAGATTTTTCCTTTAATGAGTATGAAGTGTCCTTCCTTATCTTTTCTGATAACTTTAGGCTGAATGTCTATTTTATTTGATATTAGAATGACTATTCCAGCTTGTTTCTTTGGACCATTTGCTTGGAGAATTGTTTTCCAGCCTTTTATTCTGAGGTGGTGTATGTCTTTTTCCCTAGGTGGGTTTCCTGTATGCAGGAAAATGTTGAGTTCTGTTTACATATCCAATCTGTTAGTTTAAGTCTTTTTATTGGAGAATCGAGTCCATTGACGTTAAGAGATATTAAGGAAGAGTGATTGTTGCTTCCTGTTATTTTTGTTGTTAGAGGTAGAATTATGTTTCTGTGGCTATCTTCTTTTCAGTTTGTTAAAAGAAGATTATTTTCTTACTTTTTCTAGGATATAGTTTCTCTCCTTGTATTGCAGTTTCCATTTATTTTCCTTTGAAGGGCTGGATTTATGGAATGAGCTGAATAGAGTCATTGAGATTAAGGAGTCTCACTGAGGTATTAATTCCATCCCAGTGGCTGGAGCGTGTAGTGGTAACTAGTTAACTGTTCTGTGCCCCCATTGGGTTGCCTGTGAGTATCAAGAGTATCTGGATTCTCAAATGAAAGACACACACACACACATACACACACACACACACATCAAGTACTCATGCATGTACTAGTTAATTTTAATATGCCTTGACTAGCTTAATAGCTGAACACTTTGAATCCTTCCTGCTGCTAGCAACACTCCCCTCTGGTACTCTTGATTTAACATCTTTTAAAATCTATATTTCATCTCTGCTACTTCAAACACAATTGGGGAAGTGGCTTGTGTGTCCATGTTCTCTGATTCTTACATGTGATAGATCCTTTAGGTCTGGTCTATCTTCTTTCCTGTCATGGCAGACTCTGCTTCTTCCTCTCTCCTGACTCATAGTCTGCACAGATCTCCAAGTTCTGCCTTAGTCTTCCTGCCTAGCCATTGGCTGATGGCTCTTTATTGATCAATCAAAAACCAATTGAAGACAAGGAGTGTGAGGGTTTGGACACACAGATTCCTGATTTGGGGAATCAATTCAAATTAATTCAAACCATTAGAACCAATCCCCAACAAGTGGGCAAGTCTGTAGGAGCAGTTGTTTGATTGATGTAGAAGAGTCCTTTCCATTTTATGTAGTGACGTTGTTGAACAGATTTTCATAGGAAAAAGATAGCAAATTTAGCAAGCCATGAGGACTACTCCAATAAGCAGTATCTTTCCATTCCTCGCTTCATTCAGTTCATGTCTCCAAGTTCCTGCCTTGTGTTCCTGCAGAACCTCCCCTTCATGATAGATTGTAATCTGTAAGGGACAATAAGCCCTTTTGTCTCCAAGTTACTTTTGCTCATAGTGTTTTATGACAGCAATAGACAGAAAACTAGATCACTCCAAAAGTTATGAGGTTGTGATATTGTAAATAATGGAGCTTAGGAATGCACTAGATACTCTCTGCAAAGGATATAGAAATAAGATATAAGATGACAACTTAGGAACCAACTCTATAATGGGGGGGAGGGGAGAAGAAACAGTATCCACAGTATTCAGAGAGTTCCAATATGATTTTGTGTGTTCTTATGGAGAGAAGAGAAGAGAGAGAAAAGAGAAGAGAGAAAGAGACACACACATATATATTTTCAGATAGAGACAGATAGAGATACACAGAGAGGTCTTAAATACAGAAAACACTTCACCATTCACTATTTTTATCCCTTTCATCTCCCTCTCTTTCATCATAATCTTATTTCATCATGGTGCATTCTCAAGCATGCTTCTCACTTTAGGGAATTTTTTTTCTTCATATCAATGAGATAACTAAAAGTATTACTAGGAATGCTCATTGTTCACCACCATCATTTTGTTATATTCTTGAAAGAATATGAACATAATAGTTGTCTTTAATTCAGAGCATTACATGGAGACAAATATCTATGGACTGGGTATAATTATGGTTCTCTTTTACTATCAACATATCACAGGAAAACTTGTGTTTTCATAAATGAGAGCTGAATAAAACTTTAGTGCAACAGGGTGAGATGCAAAAATTACCTGTTAATATTATTTACTTATATACTCTGCACATGGCCTAGAGGTGGTCTAGATAAGCCGTTGCCAGAATTTAATAGACTATTTCAGAACTTTTTATTTGGCTGATTTAAAACCATCAAGCTCATTATGGTTAACATCTGCTATATGAATAGCTGATATCTCATGGCTAGCTTGTCCTGTTTGTAGGAAATAGTCTTCTAAGAAACATTTTTCAATGCCTCATGCTGTACCTGGAACTTGTCTTCAGCTGTCAACTGGTATCTTTGTTTGGAACCATAGAGCTGACCTGGCTAGAATGGAAAAATCAATTTATGGGAGAGTCCTGACTTTCAGAAGCCTGGTCCTCTAGCATTACTAAAAACTAAGATTCATCTATGGAACCAAAAAAGTGTTCAAAATTCATTTATACTAGACACATTTTACATGTTACTTATAAAATCAAATAGTTCTGTTATTATCTGCCATTCCTTTACATTAGAAGGGACAGACTGATGTTATCAAATAACGAATTACAGAATTGTTATGAAGTTGAAGACCCCTAAATCTCTCTTAAATTTATGTCACAGATTTTGCAACTCATTGCTTTTACAAGGGCATCCAAATTTATCTGCATTTATCTTCACAATAGTTTGGCTTAGAACAATGTCATCAATGCAGTGACTCAGAGTAATGTTTGCAAATGTTTGCAGAATGTCAAGTCAATCAAGGTCCCTTTGGACCACATGGTAATAGAGCAGAATTAACGTAGCCCTAGAGTAAACTGTGAGGACGAGCTGTCTTTTTCCCATATGAATGCAAACTGTTTTGGTCACCCTTCCTCATGAGGATTGACACGATATATTCCACACATCCAGAATCACATACCAAGTTCCAGGGTTTGAAATCCGTGGGTCACAACAGACAACACATTTGCAATTGCAAATATCACATTATTATATTTTCAGAAGTCAACTGTAATTTGCCACTCTTTTTTGTGTTTTCTGTTTGTTTTGTTTTATGAGACAGGATTTTTGAGTAGGCATAGCTTTAGTAGATCTCATTCTTCAAACCAGGCTGATCTTAAAACTCACAGCAATATACCTTTCTCGGCCTCTCAACTGCTGGGTTTAAAGGTGTGCTCAGCCACAACCTGTGAGTTTAAATGGTTTCCTGTGTCTGGTCTGCCACAGGACTAGGGCTGCTCATGGAGGCAGACACCAGAAGTTTGACTGTGTGCACCCACGCTGCTGCAAGGCGGGGGGCATAGGGCTGTGTGAAGCTGCAGGATCCTGCTCTGGGGGGTGAGGAGGTGCAGTCTGAGGTACCAGGGAACTGCTGGAGTAAGACTCGTAAGTCCCCAGGCCACAAAGAGGCTGAGGACTACGGGTTATCAGAGCCTTGGACACTCCAGACACTATTGAATGGTACAGAAGAGCAAAAAATGGAGATGGGGCTCTTGGGCTCACTCTAGCCCTGGACCAAAGAAAAAAGGGGAAAACGGCTGGATTCCATAGGGACAAGAGTGTCCTTGGCTGGGTGGGCGGGTGGGCTGGCGGCTTGGTTTGGTTGAAACCATGTCTGAAAGTGCAGAGAGGCCTTCAGAGGTAGACCGGCTCCATTGTTCCCCATGACGGGTCCTGATGGGAAGAGGCAGTCCATGGTTTTAAAGCACTTATAGCTGTGATGAGTGAAATAGTACCCCACTTTCTCAGGGTGGGCCTGAGGTTAAATACCTTTTGCAGGGAGGAGTATCTGTGAAGGGAAGTTTAATCCGCTAAGCCCTTCAGGACTTTAGGTACTTTTTAAAATGGGGATCTGTCTTGAGTCTACGTGACCATGTCTTGAGGCTACATGACCTGTGGTCACATCCTCTACCTGTGGAGGGGCTTGAGGCATTACCCTATGTGACTAATGGCCACAGAATTATGGAGAGCTAAGGCCTCCTCTCAGGAGCCTGGTTTCTAGGAGCATGGCAAACACCTTCCATCCCTTGCAGGATAATCTCCTGCTGGGTCACCAGGGTTTAAACCCAACTTAACTAGAAAACAGGCTGCCTCTCATGGTTCCACTACAAACCAGCTTCATTCTCCCTTATGTACTTTTTGCTGTTTTCCTACTAGTGAACTGAAGAAATTCTGGCTGAGGCCCACTGCTCTTGTGAGGTATCATTATTTCTGGAACCTCAGACAATACCCAGTCCTACTTCTAATTTAAACTGATTTATGATGGAAAAAAGAAGAAGATTAAGAGTGGATACTTTAAAAACTGTGTCTTTACCTTCTTTCCAAAATGGCTTTCTATCTATATAGTAGCAATTTTTGTAAATGTTCTGTTAGTATATGTGAGATTTTGTTTAATTTGAAATCAGGATGAAAATAGTTGGTCCTTTTTGCCTATAATTATCAGTGGACATTTGTCAAAGATTTCTATTTAACATAAAATTTTAATTTAAATATACTTATGTTTCTACTGTTCCTACATATGTATTGCTTCTATGATTTTTTTTTTTTTTTTTAGGTTCTGTATACAGCAGCACTGGACAGTCATGAGCATTCCGGTTTCTTGTGTTTTCAATGGCTATTCATATGTGTTGTCTGTTTGAGAAATCAGTGAAAAACATTTACATAAATTTCTATGGCATTTCATAGCACTTTCTCAATAGTAAATATTATCTTTTTCATTCATTTAATCGTGGGTCTCAAAAATAGCTCAGATCTAGATATTGGGTTGTTGATTCCCTAATTCATGGTTATTATCTGCCTCATGTTCATCGCTTGTTACTTTGTTTAACCAGTGAAATTTGTTCCCACAAATAAAGCATTGGATTTTTATGAGTATTTTCATAGACATGGGGAATAGGATATGGAATATATTTTTTATTACATAAATATGTTTAAATATCTTGAATATTTTTATATTATAGTCTAAAGTATCTAAGATTTACTAAATCAAAATGATTATTGTTAGGAAATAGCAACACAAACTTCAGGAACCTTCCTTTGTACATTCTGACCTGAGTTTAGTACTTTATTTGTTAGTGAAGCTTGCCAGAAATTTTTCGAATCTGATAGGATAGGTTAGAAGAAAGTCAGATGGTCACAAAAGTATAACAAAAAGGAGAAAAGTTGTACTTCCTTGTATCACATGGGAATTTTGTTAAATGTCATGTATCTTTACTAATCATAATAGAACCTTTATTTTAGTTAAATAATATTAACATCAAAACTAAGTATAGAAATTAATTAAAAGCCTTCTGTAAAATGGTTGCAATTTTTCATAATAATTAGTGAATAATTTAACACCATGGGCAAGTTTGGGAAGGATAACAGGGGTAAACAATAGCACTTATGTACTGACTTAAAAGCAGTCAACATGATTCAGCATGATCAAATATATATATATATATATATATATATATATTATATGAGTATTTTCATAGACATGGAGCATAGGATATGGAATATATTTATATTATGTTTTATACCCTAAACATATATTATATATGGAATATATATCAAATCTTATTTAATGTTACATGTGCTCCTTTGAAGATGATAGAGTATCCATTTAACTAATAATAAAATTGTGATAAATATGGTTTCATAAAATTTGGTTGTCTGCATGCAAATACAGAGGTCTTAGGAAAAGGTACATAAAAGAACTGTAGTTATTCTCCTGAGATATAGGGGTATAGATGAATAGTAATGTACTGTTAGATTGATTCATGAACACAGGAGAGTAAGTAATAAGTATAATACTAAAATAAAAGTAATAAATGTAAGTAGGTAATAAATGTAATGTAGATGTAATAAGGCAAATGCAAAATTTAAAATCTTTTAGTCAAAAATGAAGAAGAGAGGAATTAAGAAATAATGAAAAATAAAGCTTTTATTTTTTACAGTCTGTATTGTGTAGGCTAACTTCCTGTTCTCAGATTAGGGAGCTATGACTTGCAAAAGCTCCTACACAATCAGCTATGAAAAATCACATTAAATTCACTCTTTGAAACATTTTGTATTCAGAGATTGCTTGTGTTCTTTGTTCATATAGGTTCTATTTATGAATGTAACTGACAGGTAACCTGAGCCTCATTAACTGAGTGGCATATGAGATACGGTTTTCCCTATAAATATTCAAAACCAAGAAGTTAAAGAATTCCATTCATTTTTGCCAATGGAAACCCAAAGTGTGGCTTGTAGACTCATAACCCATGCCACATCTTATTTGAATTTAAGAAATTTTGTAGTAGATGTTGGAAATCTCTTCTCCTGGTTTTATCTGGATCCATACATGCAACAAAGTGGCAAGTGCAACTATGTTCATGTTAAAAGGTACTCTTTATTCATTCTATTCATTCAAATAACTGTCCCTGAAATGCAGTTTGTAACATCCTCTTAATTTAAACAATACTTATCTCTTTAATGACTGGTGGTAGTCTTCAGCAAAATGTAAATGATTTTAAAAGAACACTCACTTCTAGTCTTTTGAATTGCAATCAGTCTACCATAAATTATCTCAATTAGAGAAAAATAATAGAAGAAATGGCAACATAATTAAGTAGCTAATTGGACAGTGATTAGGCCAAAATATTTTGTGATATTTTCTTTTACCCTAAACAATCAGATACATTATTATTTGTGCAAATAACCCTAGAAAGATAGATAAGGAACATAGTTCTGGGTGTTTCCTATGTAAACCTGAGGTCACAGAGATAGAGATGTTCCTCCACACCATCCATAATAACCTGCATCCTCATTTTGGCAATAGTTTTCACTCAGAATATATAATTTTCTCTTCAAAAAAACCTAATAAAATAAAAACTAAAAAAAAAAAACATTTTCTCCTACTTTTTGAGGTGATAATTTTATTAAACTTGTAGAACTCAGGTAATTTAAAGGGCATTTAGGTGTAAGCAGAACTAGAGTTTCGATTAAACAGGTTTTGAGAATGGCTCAGACAACAAAATGAATTTGAATTCTATACGGCCTTGTTGAACTTTCAGTTTGTTATTCATAAAGATACTACAGTATGAACAGCTTCTTCAGCATTAATCTCGCTTGATCACTTTTCCATCTTGATGAATTTTTTATAGATCTTCTGAACAATGTATTAAACATTAAATTTCTTCATTACAGTTTTATCTACTTTCTTTGATTTCTCATAATGGACTTCAAATTTTACAGACCTTACCTGTATTAAATGATAGTCATTCATTGGGATATTCATTCTCTTCCCAAGAGGATGACTCCTTTTCCTGTAACCTTCTGAATTCCAGAAATGTTTTTGTTGATGGTTGCATCTGCTCCTCATTTTGTATGAATTTAGTCATATGTTAAGCATACCGGAACTGAGCCTTTTCAGGAGCTACTCCACTTGTAGCTTTTCCTGTCTTTTGCTTCTTTTCTTCTTTCTTATATATAGCTTGCTATCACACACTGGACCCAGAATGAGAAAAATCACGGTAAAAAGTAAAGGAAATTAGGTATCTTCACAGCCATACGATATGCTCAGGAGATCAAATATTTGTAGTGCAGAAGGTTGGATTCCCAGAAGTCACCTAAAAGTTTGGCAGGTATGAGACCCCACTGTATTCAATAATGCCAATGCTTAACAAGATACATGGTCTTACTAACAAGAGTGAGTTCAAGCAGGTACAAAACCAAAACAATTGTTTTATGTTCTTTTTTATTAGACCCTGCCACCAGAAAATGTGACCTAAATTTGGGGTGTTTCTTCCCACCTGAAATACAACTGAGAGAAATCTCTCCTACCCAGTCGCCTGAGTTTTAGTTGATTCTAGTATAGTAAAGATACATATGTATCTTTACTTTTATTTAAAATTTAGGCATTATTTATGGGCATGATGTACTATGTATATTGTTTTCCTCTGTCTACCATATGTAATTTTAATTTTACTCTGAAGTGAGAAATTTTTGAAAAAGAGAATATTTAATTATAGAGATTTGATATTGTAGATCCATTGTTAGTATATACTGTGTGGCATTTTTAAATGACTTTGAAGATATTGACTATAGGTAAGTTTTTGGAAAATCTGGTGAAGAATAGTCTTCTACGTGCTGGAAATATAACTAACTGCTTAAGAATATTCACTGCTATTGCAAAGAATCAGAGTTTGATCCCCAGCACCTGTATCATATTTCTCCCAAACATATGTACTTCTAGTGCCAGGGAATCTAACAGTTGCTTCTGGATTCACAATGTGTGTGTGTGTGTGTGTGTGTGTGTGTGTGTGTGTGTGTGTGTGTGTACAATTGAAAATATTAAAATAAATCAATTTTTAAAGGGAAGAAAAAGAAAATGTTCTCTTATGGTATTGTCATTGACCTATACATGTACATCTCTATTCAAGAAGAGAATATATCACCATTAGTGTGAGGTGTTCAGCAACAGAATTCTTGCTAATAGTTAAAATCCAGCATCAATAAAAACATAACCGTTTACAGAAAGGCAGATTGTTTTCTAAATTCTAAGGATCATAGATCTTTTAATTTCTGTGCTCCTCAAATTCCAAAATCAATTACTTTAGAAATGAATTTTAGAAGGTAGAATATGGACTCTGCATCCATATGATAAAACGTTCTGAATTCATTTGATCCTTGAGAATCTTAATCTCATAATAGCTACCCAGTACTTACAGTACTCCTGCCCGGCAAATTTAATGTTTATGAAATGCATGTAAACTAAATATATCATTTTCATTTAACAACGTTTACTGTTTTTTTTTCTTGAAATAAAACTTAATCAAAATATTTGGATTATAGTTTCCTTTCCCACAAATTCTTGTAGATCCTCCCACTTCCTCACCCACCAAACACCCTGCTTTTTATTTTTATCTTTCTTTAGAAAGAAAGCAAATGAACAAAAGACAATTTTTAAGAAGAAAAATCACAATGCAAGCACACACATACACACATAATATGAATACAAACACCAAATTATATTCAAAAAATAAATGCCCAAATAAAGCAATATGAAAGAAGAGTTTATATAATAACATTGAAATTGTTTTGAGGTATCTCTGCACTGCTGGGGATGGGGCCAATCATTAAGTTCAGCTAATATACCCAGCGAGACTCTATTGGAAAAAGATCCCACTTTTCCTTTGCGAGGTAGAATAAAGTGAATGTAGATTCTTGGTCAGGGTTCAGAGTCAATGTCCACTTCCTCTCTCAGTGCTGGTAACTTACTATATTACTTGCTGATAAAGCTGATATTTTGTAAAAATGGTTAAAATTAATTAACATTTTTCATCTCAACTAAAAAAGATGATTTAATGGAACAGAATTCTTTGATATGATATGTACTAGAGAATGGATTTGACTATAAAAACAGATAACTCTAAATAATTGTAATTATAGAATGGAGAGATTTAAAATAAGTTGTGAATTTTTGATACTGAAAATATTTATGGCATGACATATAACACTTTTGTAGATTCATAAAATTGTTTCTTATAGTTAGCAAACTCTACCACAAACACAAATGTTTCTCAAATGAGTAGCCAAAATTATAATCCAATCCCAATTGGTCAGCCTCCGTTAAGGAATATTTATATGTATAAATACACACATATAAGCAAAACTAAAATTTGGCAGGATACATGTGTGTGTGTGTTTGTGTGTATATGTCTTAATATATACATATTTTAACATGTATACATATATTTTTCTTTAAATATTTATTAGCATATGTATCTATATAGGTAGTGATGTGTGTGTGCACAGGTATGTGTATGTATGTGTGTAAACAGTACCATACAATAAGGAACTGGAATTTGAAAAGGTTTGGGGTAGGGTGAAAAGGAATAGAGGGAGGGAGTGTAATGACAAAATTATAGTTTGATTAGTGAACAAGAAATTTTAATGATTATTTTTGAAAAGATGTACCTTACACACTGTGAGTTTGAATCTGACAATATAGGAATAAACAGGGGACGAAAAAAATATTTCTTTTCCTTAATAAAAAGGGGTCATGAAATGATTTTGTGGTTCAGAATGAATATATTTTCAGACAGTAAAGGAAATGATCAATGTAAGAGATACAACTAGATAAATAAATCAATTAAATTTGTGTGGATGAAAAATTAATAAAATTATTAAATGATTGGAAGATAGCAAAGAAAGAAATGTGTTGTTTATTACAAATGTAATAGTACAAACTAGAATGTTTTATAAGTACGGCAAAAACTATTAGTAATATTTAGGCTAGATATAGAAGGCCAAGGAGAAAATAGTGGTGGCACATGCCTTTAATCTCAGCACTTGCAAGACCGAGGCATACATATCTTTCTGAGTTTAAGGCTAGTGTGGTATACAGAGTGCATTCACAGAAAGCCACAGCTATATAGAAAAGTACTGTCTTGAAAAAAAAATTGGTCAAGGAAAGTCAGAAGACATAAAGAATTTTTGTCATTTTCTCAAAGACTTTATTAAAACTCTTCCTGCTACAAATTAATGTAATATGGTTCCCCTCCTCACACTAGTGTTTAAGTACCGTAATAAATTGAGATTATTGGCTATATCTCTGAAGAATTTTAATGTATCTAAATTCTGTTGAATAAATTTCCCAGTGGACTATACATTTTTAAGCCTTGTGCTAGCTAGTATTATGTCAACTAGAAACAAGCCAAAGTTATCAGGAAAGAGGTATAATTGATTGATAGGAGAGGGCCCACCCATTTTAGGTGGTGTCACTCAGGGCTAATGGTCCTGGGTTTTATAGAAAAGCAGATTGAGCAAGCCATTAAGAGCAGGCCAGTCATTAGCATCCTTCCATAGCCTCTGCATCAACTTCTGCATCTGCCTTTAGGTTTCTGCTTAGTTTGAGTTCCCATCCTGTCTTCCTTCAATGGTGGACCAAAATGTGGAATCATAAACCAAATATTCACTTTCCTCCCACTTGCTTTCGGTCATGATGTTTTATCACAGCAATAGAAACACTAACTATAACAAACTTTTTGTGAAATATTTATTCATATTTTTATTTTTTCAAATTTTGATTTATATGTTTTAAGTGTTAAATCAAGTCTGTCTAATTGGTTTTCTGTTTTAAAGATGATGTAAAATCCCCTTACATTATGCTTATTTGCATTGCTTATATTTTTCTCATGAGGAAAGAATACAAAACATTGAATATTACCATATCTATAATTCACATTATTTTATCAGAATGACAAAATATGTGTGACAAATGTCAAGGTAAGATGAAATTGAGTTGCTTCCACTTTGAAATATTGCTGTTGGTTATAGATACACATACAGAAGAACATGGATAAACACATAAATTTAGTTGTAATTAGTAAAAGAATTTATGAAATAAAACTTATTTTATGAATACAATATGATGGCATATGGTATTCTCAAATATAACTTCTAGTATAAATTTCTAGTCAATTATTATTTACATTTTATAGTACTAAAAGATTTAAATTCAAGTTTTTAAAATATCTAAGTTTGAAAGAATTAAATCAAGAGGTAGTTTAAACTTTTTAAGGTAGCCTTAAAGATTCCAGAAAACAAGACTATCCTCTTTCACTTCTAATCAGTTTAACATTTATACTTTTATTGAATAAAATATTTGAGGAACCAGGAAAGTGCAACCTTATTTTGTGTTTCTGTTTATAGAGCATGCATTTAAAAATTCAGAGGAAAACACTCCCAACTTTCTGTGTCCATCTCCTGTGGGACCGTGAAAGGTAGCTTGGTTCCTGGTTGAGTTAAGGCTTGAAACCCTGTAAACCCTGAGAAACCGTAGGAGTTTTGCCTGTTCCCTGGGACCAGGCCCCTGTCACTACCCACAGCCCTCCATGTATTTGTGACCGTCAGTCACATAAGAACAAGGCCCCAAGTCCCTCCACATGTAGAAGACATGATCTATAGTCATGTAGGATCAAGACATTATCTCCATTTCAATGTGGTACCTAAAGGCCTGAAGGACTTAGCCAAAAAGTTCTCCTTCCCCAGATATTCCTCCTTGCAAAAGATATTTAATCTTAGGCCCACCCTGAGAAATGTGGTATGGTTTTACTCATCCACTTTCTGCCATGACAATAAATGCCTTAAAACCATGCACTAGCTCTTTTTGTCAGTATCTTCTGTGGGGAGCCATTGAGAAGGCCTTCATTTATAGAGTTGCTGTCTGATTTCCTGTAGAAGGCCTCTCTGTGCTCCCAGCCACGGCTGCCAAGCCAAGCTCAAGCCCACCACCACAGTCAAGCCAAGGACTCTCTTGGAGGGAACAGCCAGAGCTCCTCCTCCACACCAACCCCAAGCCCTGGGGTAAGAGTAGTCAAAACTCCTGTGTCTTTCCTCCCTAGAGGCCAAGCCCTGTGGTGAAGACGCAGGTCCCTACAATCTCCAAACACATCTGGCATGTATATATCCAGTACTACTTTTGTCTTGCTGTGTTGTAGACTAAAACTATTTTCTCACCACTATAGCTTCATTATCAATAATATTCAATAATATTCTCCTAATGATCTGTAGGGGAATATATCTAAATTCAAGTACAAATAAATACTAGTTTTAAAAATTAATTAAAAAATGGGGTACAGAGTTAAACAAAGAGTTCTCACCTGAAGAATATCTAATGGCTGAGAAGCACCTAAAGAGATGTTCATTATCCTTAGTCATCAGGGAAATGCAAATCAAAACAACCCTGAGATTCCATCTCACACCAGTCAGAATGGCTAAGATCAAAAACACAGGAGACAGCAGTTGTTGGCGAGGATGTGGAGAAAGAGGAACACTCCTCCACTGCTGGTGGAATTGCAAGCTGGTACAACCACTCTGGAAAGCAGTCTGGCGGTTCCTCAGAAAACTGGGCATGACACTCCCGGAGGATCCAGCTATACCACTCCTGGGCGTATACCCAGAGGCTTTACCTGCATGCAGTAAGGACACATGCTCCACTATGTTCATAGCAGCCTTATTTATAATAGCCAGAAGCTGGAAAGAACCCAGATGTCCCTCAACGGAGGAATGGATTCAGAAGATGTGGTATATTTACACAATGGAATACTACTCTGCAATTAAAAACAATGAATTCACGAAATTCCTAGACAAATGGTCAGAACTTGAAAATATCATCCTTAGTGAGGTAACCCAATCACAGAAGAACACACATGGTATGCAGTCACTGATAAGGGGATATTAACCCAGAATCTCAGAATACCCTAGACACAATTCGCATATCAATAGATTTCTAAGAAGATGGAAGGAGAGACCCCTGGTCCTGGAAAGACTGGATGTAGGGGAACGCCAGGACAGAGAAGCGAGAGGGGGTTGAAGGGGAAAAGAGGGAGGGAAGGGGGCTTCTGGGACTTTCTGGGAGGGAGGAAATGGGAAAGGGGAAATGATCTTGAATGTAAATAAAAAAAACTTAGAAAATAAAATTAACCAAAAAAAAAAAAAAGAATCTTAAAAAAAAATTAGTGATGAGTTCAAATACAAAAGTGTCCACACAACCTCTTTAATCTTTTACCAATATTAGAGAAAATTACTCAATAAATTCAATTTATTCTTTAAAATGCATCCACTAAATCACTGTTTTATTGCAACCCTCTCTAGGTAATTAAAGCAGGTTACTCACAAAGTCCTTATCGCTACAGAATGATTTATTTCTATGTGAATGAGTATGAGCATTTATAGATGCTTAATTCAGCCTAAGGGCTTGGAATATGTTTGTTTCCATTTAAAAAAAACCCTAAAACATGGGGAATACAGATCATTTATACATATTTAAACCTCAAGTGGCTTTATATCTCACAATAGCTAAAATAATTTTTCCTCCAAAACCTTTGATATTTGATATCTCTAGAAGGCGAAATTTGGTAGCAGGTATCTTTGATTGGTTCCAATATTTCATAAAACTATGAAATTTATAAAATTTAATGTTAAATTATTAACACTATTAAGCAAAAATATCTTTCAATATGCTCTAAGACTTTTATCGGAAGAGGAGGAGATTACAGTAACTTTTATCTAAAGAGGAGGAGATTACATAATTTGTTAGTTTTTAAATAAAATAATGTTTAAAAATGTATTGTGATTCTTACTCTTGTAAGTACTACACTGTCCAAATTGATGTGCAGCTATTCTATCTTACAGGTGACACCCTGGGATGAATTCCATCATCCTTTCATCTCATTATCTTCAACATGAGACTTTGAAACAATTATATTTTATGGATAATCCACTGTTGGAACACTGTTTATGGATGGAGTCATGTGAGAATATTTCTGTGTGCCTGTGAGAAAACTCTAAGAAATTCAGACAAGAGAATCATGATCTCTGTTATAAAGAACATGAAATTGTTCTTTGAATTTCTTAGAATGTACTTTTGTGACCCTCCCAGGTGTAGCTGGTAGGTAAGTTTACTTCAGGTTATTCATTACAACTGGTGATTGTTATATGTTTATATGCCTTTGTTGTAAAACATGTTTTCGCCACATGCAACTTGTCTGCCATGTGCAGCTTGACTTTGTAATTGTAGTTTACTCATGTAACTCACCTTAACCTTCAGAGTATAAATGGTCAGATTCTCTGAATAAAATTCGTTATTGAATGAGAATTTATTCCAACTCATTTATGGTCTTCATTCCCCACAACCCCCTACCAACTAGAATGGTAAATAATACACCCTTTGGTATATTTTGGTGATGTTATTAAGTACTGGTTATATATGGTAGGTAGATTCAATAGAAGATGGCAAAACTGTTCTTTATAGTTGCACATTACTGGTAATAACTCAATGTCATATTCCATATTAGTGGTACTTCCTGTTATCTACAAAGGAGGCTGTGAGATGGATATGTGCACAAGACAGAATAAGAAATGGGTTTGCTTGATAGTTATTCACTATGCAAAGAGAATATTCACTGTATTAGTCTAAATCCTCAGAAAAATCTAATTAAGAAATAAAAATCAGATTAATACTTGCTGAATTAAAAGAATGCATTCTAAATAAATTAATGTATTTTGTCTTTATTTGTTACTATCTGATTATAACTATTTTTGATACTTAAATTTTGAATTGAATTGTATTATCTACATCTCTATCTAAATATGATCTTATTCTAATTTAAATGAAAATGCCATTAGTTTGTGTGCTTCTGTACATTCATATGTATGTGCGTGTGTGTCTAAATGTGTGCATATGTGCATGTGTATGTGTAAGTGTGCGATGAGCATGAGTATGATGTTCATGTGTGTGAATGTGTGATGTGCATTTTTGTGTATCAGTGTGTATATGAGTGCGTAATGTGCATTGTGTGAGTGTGTGTGTGTGTGTGTGTGTGTGTGAATGTAGTTAAAACCATCTGTAATCTCATGTTTTGCTACACATCTCATTTGTTTTCCGAATAACTCCTCTGATAGTTCCTATAGAAGAATAAATGCTTAAGTCAATAGATTTGGCTCTTTTCCCTAACTCACACATATCTCAATAAATCCATATGTTTGTCACATGATTGGTTACCTCTTTCTCAGTTTCATGAGTCTCTCTCCTCCTCAATGTTTGGGGTGAATCTAGCCATGTCTGAGTCAATCACAGAATCCTCTCTCTCTCTCTCTCTCTCTCTCTCTCTCTCTCTCTCTCTCTCTCTCTCTCTCTCTCTTTCTCCTTCCCTCCCTCCCTCCCTCCTTCTCATAGAACTTCTTTTTCCTGCCTAAGATAATAGGCCAACAGTATTTTATTGACAGGTGATATTCCATACAGTACAAAGAACTGTCTCTCTCTCTATGTGAGTATGGGTATGTGTGTGAGAGAGACCAAGACAGAGACAGAGACAGAGTATCCTATGCATATGTGTGTGTGAATATGTCTGTATAAGTAAGTATGTAAGAGAGTATGTGTGAGTGTATGGGTGGATTATGTGTGCGAATGAGTGTGTGTGATATGCATGTGTGTGTGTGAGTTTGTGTGTATGAGTATGTGTGTGTGTCTGTGATGTGCATATATTTGTGTGAGAGAGTTTGAAAAAGTGTGTCATGTGCATATTGTGTTAATGTGAGTATGTGTGATGTGCATGTATATGTGAGTTTGTGTGTATTAGTATGTGGGTGAGTGTGTGTCTATGATATGCTTATGTGAGTATGTGTGTATGTTTTAGTGTGTGTGTTCATGATGTGCATGTCTGTGTGTGTGTGTGTGTGTGTGTGTGTGTGTGATGTGCATGTGAGTATGCAGATGCATAGGCTGAAGTCAGAAGAAAATGTTTGTGGTATCAGTTCTTTCTCCCTGACTTGGATGCTGGGGATTGGACTTCAGCAATCATTTATTAAGCTTGCTCAGCAAGCACTTTTACGCAATGAGCCATTCTATCTGCTGAACTAGGTTCAATTTTTATTATGTGAGAAAACATGAACAAATAAACCCTTCCAGAGAGCATGCTATGTTCTGGATACTCCTGAAAGTGTTTCACAGGGCTTAGATTTAACTTTTATAACAATCTGATATTGAAACTACAATTGCCTTTTGAATACAGATGAGGCTAAAGCCAAGAGAAAGCTTAAGAAACACTATTAAATGGAAAATCTTAGATAATGAGTAAAGAATGTTTTTCTCCAGAGTCTCTAGCTTTAAGCTTCTTCCTGTAAATTCTAGAAATGAGCATATTTATTTTCTTTTGTTATTCTTCCCAAAGCTAAGAATTACCCATAAGATGTTAGGAAATAGCCATTGCAGCTGTTAAAGTGGTAGATGTTATAGAGAGTACATACATTTTAACCTCTATTAATTGTTAAATACATCACTAGTGAATATGTTTACATTGATTTCTAGCTGTTCTTATTTACTTATGTAACTAAATGCAAAGTTTATTGTAAGAGAGTTCTATGACTTCATTCAGTAGCAATTTTTCATGGTTTTGTCTACAGCACATTATTATGCCTGGGTTATTCTGAATATGAGCATGAGGAATTTATGAGGCTTTGTCAATATTTGCTGGACAATAAACATGTGGGAGCTGTCAGCCTGAGAACATATACTTAACTGTATGCTTCTATTGTGTATTCTTTTGCTAAGTTTTCCATATTGTGTCTAGAAACACACTTGGTTTTTTTTCTTTCCTCCTCCTCCTCCTCCTTCTTCTTCTTCTTCTTCTTCTTCTTCTTCTTCTTCTTCTTCTTCTTCTTCTTCTTCTTCTTCTTCTTCTTCTTCTTCTTTTCTCTCTCTCTCTCTCTCTCTGTCTGTCTGTTACAAACATAATTAATTATTATTAGGGAACATATTAATTCAAATATCAATAAGAAGTTTATTGATGATGTCTATGAAGTTATTATGATCATAGTAGTTTGTTTCAAGCTTGCACTTTTACCTGAAACACGAAGTCATTTTTTTAGTGACAGGTCCTGAGAAAGAGGACCAGGGATTCAGAAGAAAAGAAGATGGATAAGTTTAGGATAACAAGGTCTTACACAAGCTATGTCCTTATTAAGAAGTACAAGACCATGCATAATATTTTCATGAAGGACATGGGACAAAGTCAGCAAGAAAATCAAACAATGTTGCACAAGGAGACCACAGGTTATTTCTTTTGTTGTTTGGTTGTTTGGTTTTGGTTTTTCTTCTCTCTTTCTGCATCCCCCCCTCCATTTTATTAATCATTCCATTTGTTTACATCTCAACTTATATACTACTTCCTGATTACCTCTCCACAAGCCTCTCTTCCCACAAGCTCTCTCTCCTCCCTTCCCTTTGCCTCTATGAGGGTGCTTCTCTACCCACCCTTTCCTACCCCACCCCTCCACAATCCCCACCGACTGGGACGTCAAACCTCCACAGGACCAAAGGCCTTCCCTCCCATTGATGCCAGACAAGGCCATTATCTGCTACTTATTTATCTGGAGTCAAGGATCTTTCCCTGTACACTCCTTGATTGGTGGTCTAGTCCCTGGCAGCACTGGGTGGTCTGACCAGCTGATGTTGTTCTTCCTATGGGATTGCAATCCCCCCTTAGCTCCGCCCATCTCAGTCTCTCCTGAGCTCAGTCTTTTTGTTGGGTCCAAGCATCCGACATCTATGTCAATCAGTTGCTAGCTGAACATCCCAAGGAGCAGCCATACCAGGTTCCTGTCAGCAAGTGCCTGGTGGCAAAGGCTACAGTGTTAGTGTCAGGCTTGGTTTCTGCAGACAGGATGAATCCCCAGGTGGGGCAATCCTTGCATGGTCCTTCCTTCAGTCTCTGCTCACATTTTTTTGTCCTTGTTCTTTCTTTGGGCAGGAACATTTCTGGGTTAAAAACTTTGAGAGGTGGGCAGACTTCTGTGTTAGAGGCCAGCCTGGTCTACCGAGTGAGTTCCAGGTCAGCCAGGGATACATAGAGAAACCTTGTCTCAAAAAACAAACAAACGAAACAAACAAACAAACACAAAAACTTTGAGATGGGTGTGTGACCCCATCCCAACCCCGGGGAACATGCCTATATACTGGAGGTGGTCTCTACAGGTTCTATATCCCCTTTTCTGCTTAAATCATTCCCATTGGGTCCTGGGAGCTTCTTATTTCCCTGGCATTTGGGACCCTCCAGTGTCTATCTTCAGTTCCTAATCCCCCCTACATATTTTTATTAGAGTTTCTGACTCTCTGTACCTCGCTCCTATCCCCTCCAGTAGACAATATTGCCTCCCTTATTTCCTTCCCCTCCTCTCTCCCTCCCAGGTTCCCCCCTCCACCTCTTGTGATCATCCTTTTCCTACCTCAATGTAGAACTGAAGCATCCACCCTCTGTCCTTCCTTCCTCCTAAGCTTCACATGGTCTGTGGGTTGTACCATGGGCATTGTGAGTTTGGGGACTACTGTTCACTTACAAGTAAATACATACCATGTGTGTTCTTTCACAGACAGATTACACAGTAGCCTGCGGACTAATAATCATAGATTCACACAGTGGTGAGGATTAGATTCTCAGGATCAGAATACATAGATTCCCTCCAAGGTATTGCCTCCAGGCCATTATTAACAATACCAAGCATAGTTCTGTTTTTAGACAAGGAACTATGTTCCTTTTCATACATTATGGCCTCAGGGAAAGCCTCCTTTGATTAGTTCAGTCCTCATCAGGAATTCTAAGGAATTCTTTTATAGCTTGTATTTTTTATTTTAAAATATTGTATTATACAGATTCAAAAGATAATGTGCTAGCTTTTTTATTTGAAGATCACTGGTGGTTTAAAATTAATATTAAATTCTAATAAAAGTTTTAATGACAATCACAGTAATAATTTATGAGTGTTTAATGACTGTCATTCAATGTGCTAAAATTTGTATAGATACATTAAAAGTCTGAAATGATGGGCATAGTTCTAATAGAGTGGACAAAAGTGAATCAAAATTTCACATATAAGAAAATCTAGAAAGACCTGTTGTAACATAGAAAATAAGAAAAATGTGTCATAAAATATTCTTTAATCTTTTAACTAAGAATCATGGTAAATTATACCAATTATCTAACGGTTAAAAAAAATGTTGCATCAAAAAATCTGCTGGAAAATAGATTTACAATGATTTTTCTTCCTTAAAAAAAAATTAAAGTAACTTCTTCTATTGTACTCTTGTGAATGGTATCCAATCTAGACACTGTTTAATTGGTTCAATTTATTTATTTATATATATTCCAACTCAGTATGAGTGCATAGAATTGTATGTGTCAGTAGTTGTGTGCACAGAGTTCAGAAGGTGATGTCAGATTCTTCAAAGTAAGAGTAAAGTAATAATGAGCAGTCATAGAAACTCTATTGACATTTGATCTTTTGCTATATATTGTAATGCTAAATTGGAGAAAAGGGGAGAATGAGGGGGAGAGAGGAGAAGTCACCATGAGAGGAGTTATACCATGACCACATGGCCAGGAAAAACAGCAAATATTTGAGGAACAGCACTGGGGAGGTAGCCAGGTCAGCAGTTAGAGAAGCAGATTAGGTGTTACTCTTAGTAATTGTCAAAGACATTTAAAATAACCAGAGTCTGACTCTCATTTATTTGTAAGCTAGGCAGGATAAACTTAAATTTGTTGTACCACACATTGACGACTTGAGGCAAGAACTTAATTAGAACCCAAGCGAAGATTACAGGTATACAGGGTAGAGTCACAATATTCCCTGAAAAGACTGCTACTAGGACAGATTAGGGTGGTACTTTGAAGCTATGGCTGCTTGGTAACAACTGTATTAGAGCATCTGGGAAGGCTTTGCACTCCCTTGGCTGCTAAGAGAGACATAGGCTGTGGTTCTACCAAGAATGGCATGATTCTCTGGAAAGCTGGCATTCTGCTTGGTAGAAAGCATAGCTAGTGCTGAGGTTTTTGGAGGAAAAACAGCATCATAAACTGAGTCCACTGAGTCCTCAGGACTGTGTTTACAGAGGCACCAGACCAATTAGCATGACAGGCACATGGTTCAGATTCTACTGTCAGATGCCCATTGATGAAGGCCTAAAGTTGCACATTAGCAGTCAGGTTGGAGAGGCCTGGCCAAGACTGGCAAAAGCCAAGCCAGGAGCCCTGAGCTAGTTGAACAGCTGGGGTGGGGATAACATAGCACAACATACAAACTAAAAAATCCCGAGTCCAAACTAATAAGATATTGAGTTTAAAAAACAATAAAACAGAATGAAACTAAATAAAAAAAATATAGTGAAAAATATTAATTTGAAAATAAAAGAAAATAAACTCCTTAGGGAAATGGTTGGTTTGAAGTTAAAAAGGAAATATATAGGATGGATAGAAACACAATGACATCTGCATCTAGATTCAATATGATCTTGCTTTGTTTATCAGCATACAAATAGCTGGTTTTTTTCAGATTATAGTTTGTATGTGCTCTTTGGGAGAAATTAGAATATGACAGACTAGGAGAAAGAAGAGACTGAGAAATGAGATACTAGATTGGAGAACATAAGACAGAGAGAGGTTGGAAGAATCTTTAAATCAAAAAGGAAACCATCAGAGAAATCAAATCTGGAACTTACAATAGCATAAAAATATGTAGTTCCAGACAGGAAGGTTCCATAGGGACTTGAGAAATTAGAATGGCAGCATATAGAGATATAATATATTGAGTTAAGAATCCAGATTCTGCTAATTGATGCTAACTTAAAGCAAAACCACATAATGGATTATGTTTCCCATTTTACAGAGTTTGGAGAATTGAGATACATACACATGTTGATATGTCATACAGCTGATATATGTTTGGAGTTCTAATGGACTTTCCTTCCTTGAGTTCTGAGGGTGATGATTCTAAGATTACACATTTATTAGAGATAATCATGGAACCACCATTCCAGATTAACACTTATGATGCTCAGGTATATATGTCCATTAAAATACAAAAATTTAATGGACATATGGCAAGAAGGTATTCTGGACATAGTTTACAGTCACATAGGTTAAGACATTATAAAAAGAAATGCTCAAGGAAAAGAATGGGGACATGTTATTTCCCAAAAATAATTTAAAATGTGCCAATATATACAGATACAGATATAGACATAGATATAGCTTATAAGGTTTGTATATTACAAAATGGAAGGCCATGTGGTTTTTTTCTTTGAGATTGTTTATGTAGTGGATTACATTGATGGATTTCCTTATATTGAACCATCCCTGCATCCCTGGGATGAAGCCTACTTGATCGTGGTGAATGATCATTTTGATGTGTTCTTGGATTCGGTTGGCAAGAATTTTATTGAGTATTTTTGCATCGATATTCATAAGATAGTTTGGCCTGAGATTCTCTTTCTTTGTCGGATCTTTGTGTGCTTTTGGTATTAGTGTAATTGTGGCTTCATAGAACGAGTTGGGTAGTGTTCCTTCTGTTTCTATTTTGTGGAACAGTTTGAAGAGTATTGGTGTTAGGTCTTCTTTGAAGGTCTGAAAGAATTCTGCACTAAAACCATCTGGACCTGTGCTTTTTTTGGTTGGAAGACTTCCAATGACAACTTCTATTTCTTCAGGGGTTATAGGACGGTTTAGATGGCCTATTTGATCCTGACTTAATTTTGGTACTTGGTATCTGTCAAGGAAACTGTCCATTTCCTCAAGATTTTCTAGTTGTGTTGAATACAGGTTTTTGTAGTAGGATCTGATGATTTTTTGAATTTCCTCAGTTTCTGTTGTTATCTCTCCCTTTTCGTTTCTGATTTTATTAATTTGTATACTATCTCTGTGCCCTCTGGTTAGTCTGGCTAAGGGCTTATCTATCTTGTTGATTTTCTCAAAGAACCAACTCCTCGTTTTGTTGATTCTTTGTATGGTTTTATTTGTTTCTACTTGATTGATTTTAGCCATGAGTTTGATGATTTCCTGCCTTCTACTCCTCTTTGGTGTATTTGCTTCTTTTTGTTCCAGGGCTTTCAGGTGTGCCATTAAGCTATTAGTGTATGCTGTCTCCCGTTTCTTTTTGGCGGCACTCAGGGCTATGAATTTTCCTCTTAGCACTGCTTTCATTGTGTCCCATAAATTAGGGTATGTTGTGCCTTCATTTTCATTAACTTTCAAAAAGTCTTTGATTTCTTTCTTTATTTCCACTTTGACCAAGTTATCATTGAGTAGAGCATTGTTAAGCCTCCATGTCTACATGGGTTTTCTTTTGTTTTTGTTGCCATTGAAGACCACCCTTATTCCATAGTGATCTGATAGGAGGCATGGGATTATTTCTATCTTCTTATATCTGTTGAGGTCTGAATTGTGACCAATTATATGGTCAATTTTGGAGAAGGTACCATGAGGAGCTGAGAAGAAGGTCATCTCATTAGATGCTGAGAAAGCATTTGACAAAATTCAGCATCCTTTCATGCTAAAGGTCTTGGAAAGATCAGGAATTCAAGGCCCATATCTAAACATAGTAAAAGCAATTTACAGCAAACCGGTAGCCAGCATCAATCTAAATGGAGAGAAACTTGAAGCAATCCCACTAAAATCAAGGACTAGACAAGGCTGCCCTCTCTCTCCATATCTTTTCAATATAGTACTTGAAGTTCTAGCTAGAGCAATTAGACAACAAAACGAGGTCAAAGGGATACAAATTGGAAAGGAAGAAGTCAAACTATCACTATTTGCAGACGATATGATAGTATAGTTAAGCGACCCAAAGAACTCCACCAGAGAACTTCTACAGCTGATAAACAACTTCAGGAAAGTGGCTGGATATAAAATCAACACAAGCAAGTCAGAAGCCTTCCTATACTCAAAGGATAAGCAGGCTGAGAAAGAAGTAAGAGAAATAATACCCTTCAAGATAGCCAAAAACCATATTAAGTATCTTGGCGTGACTCTAACCAAACAAGTGAAAGATCTGTATGACAAGAACTTCAAGTCTCTGAAGAAAGAAATTGAAGAAGACCTCAGAAGATGGAAAAATCTGCCATGCTCATGGATTGGCAGGATTAATATAGTAAAAATGACCATCTTACCAAAAGTAATACACAGATTCAATACAATCCCCATCAAAATCCCAACTCAATTCTTCATAGAGTTAGAAAGAGCAATTCAAAAATTCATCTGGAATAACAGAAAACCCAGAATAGCTAAAACTATTCTCAAGAGTAAAAGAACCTCTGGGAGAATCAGTATCCCGGACCTCAAGCTGTACTACAGAGCAATAGTGTTAAAAACGGCATGGTATTGGTACAGTAACAGACATGTAGATCAATGGAACAGAATTGAAGACCCAGAAATGAATCCACACTCCTATGGTCACTTGATCTTTGACAAAGGAGCTAAAACCATCCAGTGGAAAAAAGATAGCCTTTTCAACAAATGGTGCTGGCTCAGCTGGAGGTCAACATGCAGAAGAATGCAAATTGACCCATTCTTATCTCCTTGCACTAAGCTCAATTCTAAGTGGATCAAAGATCTCCACATAAAACCAGACACACTGAAACTAATAGAAGGGAAACTAGGGAAGAACCTTGAACATATGGGTACAGGGGAGAATTTCCTGAATAGAACTCCAATAGCTTATGCTCTAAGATCAAGAATAGACAAATGGGACCTCATTAAATTACAAAGTTTTTGCAAGGCAAAAGACACCGTCAAAAAGACAAAGCGGCAACCAACTAACTGGGAAATGATCTTTACCAACCTTACATCCGACAGAGGGCTAATATCCAAGATATACAAAGAACTCAAGAAGTTAAACTCCAGAGAGGCAAGTAACCCTATTAAAAAATGGGGTACAGAGCTACACAAAGAGTTATCACCTGAAGAATATCTAATGGCTGAGAAGCACCTAAAGAGATGTTCATCATCCTTAGTCATTAGGGAAATGCAAATCAAAACAACCCTGAGATTCCATCTCACACCAGTCAGGATGGCTAAGATCAAAAACACAGGAGACAGCAGTTGTTGGCGAGGATGTGGAGAAAGAGGAACACTCCTCCACTGCTGGTGGAATTGCAGGCTGGTACAACCACTCTGGAAAGCAGTCTGGCGGCTCCTCAGAAAACTGGGCATGACACTTCCGGAGGATCCGGCTATACCACTCCTGGGCATATACCCAGAGACTTTACCTGCATGCAATAAGGACACATGCTCCACTATATTCATAGCAGCCTTATTTATAATAGCCAGAAGCTGGAAAGAACCCAGATGTCCCTCAACGGAGGAATGGATTCAGAAGATGTGGTATATCTACACAATGGAATACTACTCTGCAATTAAAAACAATGAATTCACGAAATTCCTAGGCAAATGGTCAGAACTTGAAAATATCATCCTTAGTGAGGTAACCCAATCACAAAAGATCACACATGGTATGAAGTCACTGATAAGGGGATATTGACCCAGAATTTCAGAATACCCTAGACACAATCAGCATATCAATAGATTTCTAAAAAGATGGAAGGAGAGACCCCTGGTCCTGGAAAGACTGGATGTAGGGGAACGCCAGGACAGAGTAATGAGAGGGGGTTGAACGGAGAAAAGAGGGAGGGAAGGGGGCTTATGGGACTTTCGGGGAGGGAGGAAACGGGAAAGGGGAAGTGATTTGGAATGTAAATTAAAAAAATAAAATTAAATTAAATTAAAAAAAAACGGCATGGTATTGGTACAGTAACAGACATGTAGATCAATGGAACAGAATTGAAGACCCAGAAATGAATCCACACTCCTATGGTCACTTGATCTTTGACAAAGGAGCTAAAACCATCCAGTGGAAAAAAGATAGCCTTTTCAACAAATGGTGCTGGCTCAGCTGGAGGTCAACATGCAGAAGAATGCAAATTGACCCATTCTTATCTCCTTGCACTAAGCTCAATTCTAAGTGGATCAAAGATCTCCACATAAAACCAGACACACTGAAACTAATAGAAGGGAAACTAGGGAAGAACCTTGAACATATGGGCACAGGGGAGAATTTCCTGAATAGAACTCCAATAGCTTATGCTCTAAGATCAAGAATAGACAAATGGGACCTCATTAAATTACAATATATATATATATATATATATATATATATATATATATATATATATATATATATATTACTTATATCTGTTGAGGTCTGATTTGTGACCAATTATATGGTCAATTTTGGAGAAGGTACCATGAGGAGCTGAGAAGAAGGTGTATTCTTTAGCTCTAGGATGAAATGTTCTATATATATCAGTTAGTTCCATTTGGTCCAAGGCTTCAATTAGATTCACTGTGTCCCTGTTTAGTTTCTGCTTTCCTGAACGATCCATTTCAGAGAGCGGGGTGTTGAAGTCACCCACTATTATTGTGTGCGGTGCGATGTGTGCTTTGAGTTTTAGTAAAGTTTCTTTTACGAATGAGGGTGCCCTTGCATTTGGAGCATAGATATTCAGGATTGAGAGTTCTTGATGGTGGATTTTTCCCTTGATCAGTATGTAGTGTCCTTCTGTGTCTTTTTTGATGACTTTGGGTTGAAAATCAATTTTATCCGATATTAGGATGGCTACTCCACCTCGTTTCTTGGGGCCATTTGCTTGTAAAATTGTTTTCCAGCCTTTTACTCTGAGGTAGTGTTTGTCTTTGACACTGAGGTGCGTTTCCTGCATGCAGCAAAATGCTGGGTCCTGTTTACGTATCCAGTCTGCTAGTCTATGTCTTTTAATTGGGGAATTGAGACCATTGATATTAAGAGAGATTAAGGCATAGTGATTATTGCCATCTGCCATTCTTGACGCTATCTTTATGTTTGAGTGGTTATCTACTTTTGGGTTTGATTCAAGAAGGTTATTATCTCATTTTTTCCAGGGTGTTGTTTCTCTCCCTGTATTGGAGGTTTCCACCTATTATCCGTTGCAGGGCTGGATTTGTGGAAAGATATTGTGAAAATTTGGTTTTATCATGGAATATCTTGGTCTCTCCATCTATGGTGATTGAGAGTTTTGCTGGGTATAGTAGTCTAGGCTGGCATTTGTGCTGTCTTAGTGTCTGCATGAGATCTGCCCAGGATCTTCTGGCTTTCATAGTCTCTGGTGAGAAGTCTGATGTGATTCGGATAGGTCTTCCTTTGTATGTTACTTGGCCCTTTTCTCTTACTGCATTTAGTATTCTTTCTTTGTTTAGAACGTTCGGTGTTTTGATTATTATGTGACGGGAGGTATTTCTGTTCTGGTCCAGTCTGTTTGGAGTTCTGTAGGCTTCTTGTATGTTCATCGGCATCTCTCTCTTTAAGTTAGGGAAGTTTTCCTCCATAATTTTGTTGAAGATGTTTACTGGCCCTTTAAGTTGCAAATCTTCACTCTCATCTATACCTATAATCCTTAGGTTTGGTCTTCTCATTGTGTCCTGGATTTCCTGGATGTTTTGGGTTACGCGTTTTTTGCATTTTGCATTTTCTTTGACTGTTGAGTCGATGCTTTCTATGGAATCTTCAGCACCTGAGATTCTTTCTTCCATCTCTTGTATTCTATTGTTGATGTTTGCATCTATGACTCCTGATTTCTTCCCAAGGTTTTCTATCTCCAAAGTTGTCTCCCTTTGTGATTTCTTAGTTGTTTCTACTTCCTTTTTTAGTTCCTGGATGGATTTGCTGAGATCCTTCACTTGTTTGTTTGTATTTTCCTGTATTTCTTTAAGGTATTTTTGCATTACCTCTTTCAGGATTTCTTCCTGATGACCCACGTTCTCCTGCATTTCTCTGAGCGATTTTTGTGTTTCCTCCTCATGGGATTCCATCTGTTGATCCATCGTCTCCTGCATTTCTTTAAGCAGTTCTCGTGTTTCCTTTGTAAGGGCATCTAACCGTTGATTCATTTCTTTAAGCAATTTTTGTGTTGCCTCCTTATGGGCATCCGTCTGTTGACCCATATTCTTCTGCATTTCTTTATGCAAATTTCGTGATTCCTTTGTGAGTGCATCTACCCGTTGATTCATCTCGTTAAGCGATTTTTGTGTTGTCTCCTTGTGCGCCTCCATCTTTTGATCCATGTTCTCCCGCATTTCTCTAAGCGATTTTTGTGTTTCCTTTGTAAGGGCTTCTAACCGTTGATTCATGGTCTCCTGTAACTCTTTATGAGATTTATTTGTGTCCTTCTTGTGATCCTCTAATAGCATCATGAGAAGTGATTTTAAATCCAGATCTTGTCTTTCGGGTGTGGTGGGGTATCCAGGACTTGCTGCTGTTGGAGAGTTGGGTTCGGATGGTCCCACATTACTTTGATTACTGTTAGTAACATTCCTACGTTTGCCTTTTGCCATCTGGATATCTCTGGTGTTAGTTGGTCCTGCTGCCACTGGCTGTTGGTTGGACCTCCTGTGAGCCTGCAAAGCTATTTCTGCCCCCCCTGGATTACCAGGATTCCCCTGGCACCGATTTCTGGGGCCTGCCTGCTCCTGAGTGACTTTGGAGCCCTAATGTGCTTTGCCCCAAGTGATCTTATATTGGGGAGGCCTTGCACATCTAAAGGCTCAACCTAGTGGATTCCTGGAGCAGAGGTCGCCAAAGGGAGGCTGGCGGGCTCCTGCCCTGTGCAGGGGTGTGTGATCTCTCCTGGGGGGGGGAGGGGGCGTCCCTCTGCCAGGCAGAAGTCCCACAGCAGATCTGGCGCGCTGGTCACTGCAGATCAGCCCAGCACCTGGGAGCAGGTTACACACAAGCTGCCTGAACCCGAAGCGATATTATGCCTGTCTGTCTCTGAGCCTGGCGGTCCCAACTACCTGGTCACTGGAGCAAAGATGGCGGAGGGCACTCTCCGTGGTGCCGCTCACCCTGTGGTCACGATGGCCCGCCGATCTGGCACCCAGACGACCACAGCGCCAACCCGCCCTCGGGCACAGACGGAAGCCCCAACAGGCCGTGTCCCAAGTGATGTTATATCGGGGGGAGAGCCTGGGTACTGGTCTCTCCAGCGCAGTCCGCGGGAACAGAGGTCGCGGAAGGGAAGCTGGCAGGCTCCCTCCCTGCGCGGGGTCCCTCCACCAGGCAGAAGGTCCCACCGCGGAACTGGCGCGCTGGTTACTGCAGATCAGCCCAGCACCTGGGAGCAGGTTACACACAAGCTGCCTGAAACCGAAGCGATATTATGCCTGTCTGTCTCTGAGCCTGGCGGTCCCAACTACCTGGTCACTGGAGCAAAGATGGCGGAGAGATGTTTAAGGTTTTCATTGGTATAAATATTTGTATATTGATATAAATTTTAAGAATCCTTTTTTTTCACGATCCTTCTGGTTTCCAACTGCTTCCAGAGCTGACCCTGTGCCACAGCTCTCCAAAACCAGGTCCCACTGGGAGCGAACACATCTTCCATGAAGGCTGACACACCTGAGACCACTACCTCTGCTCAAATTCCTGGTCCAAGAGGGACCCATCCAGAGCCATCAGGACACAAGAAGCAAGGAACAGACAGGGACAGGATCCTTCCTGTTTCCATCTGCATCTGGAGCTAAGCCTATAATATAGCTCTTCATAACCCTGTTCTTCCAGAAGAGATCTGTTCTCCCAGGAGTGCTGACATACCTGTGAGCACAAGTAGGACCACCACTTCTGCTCTGAAGGAACTGCCCAGAGCCCTCAAGACATACAAACTGAGGAGCAGCCTAGGATGGGGTTCTTCTGATTTCCATCTGCATCCGAAGCTTACCCTGTTCCGCAGCAAGCCATACCTGGGTCCTGTGAGGAGAGATATGGTTATCTCGAGAGTTCAGATACAGTTGATGGAATAGGTGAAACCACACCTTCTGCTTAAATTCCTGGCTCAAGAGTGACCTGTAAAGAGACATTAGGACACAGCAACCAAAGAACAGCTAGGGACAAGAACTTTCCAGTTTCCATCTGCACCCTAGAGATGACATGGTGCTACAGCTCTCCATACCCAAATTCATTCCAGGGAGAAGTAGTCTTCCAGGAGTATTGACAGAGACAGACTTACTGGAGGGACAAGACACAATTAGAGACAGCAAAACCAGCTAACACCATAGATAACCAGATGGCAAGAGGCAAGGGTAAGAACATAAGCAACAGAAACTAAGGTTACCTGGCATCATCAGAACCCAGTTTCTCTATCACAGCAAGCCCTGAATAACACAAAACACTGGAAAAGCAAGACTCTGATTTAAAATCACATCTGATGATAATAATAGAGAACTTTAAGAAGGACATAAATTACTCCCTTAAAGAAATACAGGAGAACACAGGTAAATGGCTAGAAACCCTTAAAGAGGAAACACAAAAAAAATCCCTTAAAGAATTACAGGAAAACAAAACCAAACAGGTGAAGGAATTGAACAAAATCATCAAGGATCTAAAAATGGAAATAGAAAAAATGAAGAAATCATGAAGGGAGACAACTATGGAGATAGAAAACCTAGGAAAGAGATCAAGAGTCATAGATGCAAGCATCACCAACAGAATACAAAAGATAGAAGAAAAAGTTTCAGGTGCAGAAAATACCATAGAAAACATTGACACAATACTCAAAGAAAATGCAATAGGCAAAATTGCCTAGCCTAAAACATCCAGGAAATTCAGGACACAATAAGAAGACCATAACTAAGGATAATAGGTACAGAAGAGAGTGAAGATTCCCAACTTTAAGGGCCAGTAAATATCTTCAACAAAAGAAAACTTCCCTAACCTAAAGAAAGAGATGCCCATAAACATAAAAGAAGCTTGCAGAACTCCAAATAGACTGGAACAGAAAAGAAATTCCTCTTGTAACATAATAGTCAAAACACCAAAGGCACAAAACAAAGAAAGAATATTAAAAGCAGTAAGGAAAAAAGGTCAAGTAACAAATAAAAGCAGACATATCAGAATTACACCAGACTTCCCACAAGAGACTATGAAAGCCAGAAGATCCTAGGCAAATCTTGTACAAAAACTAGAAGAACACAAATGCAAGCCCAGGCTACTATGTACAGCAAAACTATAAATTACCATAGATAGAGAAACCAAGATATTCCATGATGAAACCAAATTTACACAATATCTTTCCAATAATCCAGCCCTACAAAGGATAATAGATGGAAAACTTAAACGCAATGAAACAAACTATACCCTAGAAAAAGTAAAAAAGTAATCTTCTTTCAAGAAACCCAAAAGAAGATAGCCACACAAATATAATTCCACTTCTAACAACAAAAATAACAGGAAGCAACAGTCACTATTCCTTAATATCTCTTAATATCAAGGGACTCAATTCCCCAAAAAAAAGAGGTAGACTACAGATTGGATATGTAAACAGGACCCAGAATTTTGCTGCATATAGGACACACACCTTAGTGACAACTCAGAGAGTTCTTCAGAGTAAAAACCTGGGAAAAACATTTCCATGCAAATGGTCCCAAGAAACAATCTGGAGTAGCTATTCTAATATCAAATAAAATTGACTTTCAACCTAAAGTAATTAAAAAAGATAAGGAAGGACATTTCATACTCATCAAAAGAAAAACCTACCAAGAAGAACTATCAATTCTGAATATCTATACTCTAAATGTAAGGACACCTACATTCGTAAAAGAAATTTTACTAAAGCTTAAAGCACACACTGTTCTCACACAATAATAGTGGGAGAATTCAACATCCTACTTTCATCAATGGGGAGAGCATGGGAACAGAAACAAAACAGAGACACAGTAAAACTCGCAGATATTATGAACCAAATGGATTTAACAGTATCTGTAGAACATTTTATCCTAAAACAAAAGAATATACCTTCTTCTCAGTACCTCACGGTACCTTCTCCAAAACTGACCATAGAGTCAGTCACAAAACAGTCCTAAGATCACCTTAGGCTAACAACAAAAACAACAGAACAACACATACACATGGAAGCTGAACAATGTTCTACTAAATGATAACTTGGTCAAGGAAGAAATAAAGAAAAAAAATTAAAGGCTTTTTAGATTTAATGCAAATGAAGGTACAATATACCCAAACATATGGGACTAAATGCAAGAAATGCTAAGAGGAAAATCATAGCTCTGTGTGCCTCCAAAAAGAAAGTAGACAGAGGTTACACTAGCAGCTAAATAGCATACCTGAAATGCTCTAGAACAAAAAGAAGTGAATACACCCAAGAGAAGTAGATGACATGAAATAAACACAGAGCTGAAATTAACCAAATAGAAACAAAAAGAACTTTACAAAGAATCAACAAAACCAGGAGCTGGTTCTTTGTGAAAATCAACAGGATATATAAACTCTTGTCCAGACTAACCAGAGGACACAGATGCAGATACAAAGTCAAAACTGAAAATGAAGATATAACAGCAGAAAATGAAGAAATTGAAAAAAAATATTAGATACTACAAGAAAATAATATATTCTACAAAGCTGGAAAAGCTGGATGAAATGGACAATTTTATAAATAGATACCAGGTACCAAAACTCAATTTGGATCAGACGAACCATCTAAACTGTTCCATAAATACTAAAGAAATAGAAGCAGTCATTAAAAGTCTCCTAACCAAAGAAAACCCAAGAGCAGATGGATTCCATGCAGAATTCTATCAAACAATGAAGACCTAATATCAATACTTTTCAAATTATTCCACAACATAAAAACAAGAAATACTACCCTATTCATTCTATGAAGCCACAGTTATGCTGAAACCAAACCACACAAAGACCCAACAAAGAAAGAGAACTTCAGATCAATTTCCCTTTTGAATATCAATGCAAAAATACTCAATAAAATTCTCAAAACTGTATCCAAGAACATATGAAAACTATCATTCATCATGATAAAGTAGACTTCATGCCAGGTATGTAGGATGTTTCAATGTAAGGAAATCCATCAATGTCATCTACTACATAAACAAACTCAAAGAAAATAACCACATGATATTTTCATTAGATGCTGACAAAGCATTTAGCAATGTTCAATATCACTTCATGTTAAAAAAAAAAATCCTTAGAAAGTAAGAAATCCCATGCTCATGGATTGACAGGATTAATATGGTAAAAAGGGCCTTCTTGCCAAAGGCAAGAATACCTAAACATAATAAAAGCAATGTACAGCAAGTCAGTAGCCAACATCAATCTAAATGGAGAGAAACTTGAGGCAATCCTTCTAAAGTCAGGGACTAAACGAGGCTTCTCTATCTATCTATCTATCTATCTATCTATCTATCTATCTATCTATCTATCTATCTATCTATCTATCTATTCAGTATAGTACTTGAAGTTCTAGATAGAGCAATTAGACAACTAAAGGAAGTCAAAGGGATAAAAATTGGAAAGGAAGAATTCAAAATATCACTATTTGCAGATGATATGATAGTATACTTCAGTGACCCCAAACTTTCCACTAGAAAATTCCTTAGGCTGATTATCAAATTCAGCAAAGTGACTGGATTTAACATTAAGTCAAAAAATTAGTAGCCTTCCTATACTGAAAGGATAAATGGACTGAGAAAGAAATTAGGTAAATGATACCCTCCACAATAGTCATAAACAATATAAAATATCTTGATGTGACTCTTACCAAACAAGTGAAAGATCTGTGCAACAAGTTTTTCTGGTAGTTGAATTAAGAAATCAAAGAAGATCACAGAAGTTGGAAAGATCTCCCATGCTCATGGATAGGCAGGATTAATATAGTAAAAATGGCCTTCTTGCCAAAGGCAATCTACAGATTCCTTTCAATCCTCATCAAAATTTCAACTGAATTCTTCATACAGTTACACAGATCAATTCTCAAATTCATTCGGAAAAACAAAAAACCAAGATAAAGAAAACTATTTCCAACAATAGAAGAACTTCTGTGGGAATCAGCATCTCTTATTTCAAGGTGTACTACAGAGCAATAGTGATAAGAACTGCAACATATTGGTACAGTGACAGGCAGGAAGATCAATGGAACAGAATCAAAGACTCAGAAATGAACCAACACATCTATGGTCACTTGATCTTTGACAAAAAACCTAAAACCATGCAGTGGAAAAAAGACAGTATTTTCAACAAATGGTGCTGTCTCAACTGGTGGTCAACATGTAGAGAAAGCAAGTTTATCTATTCTTATCTCCTTGTACAAAGCTTAAGTTCAAGTGGATCAATGACTTGCACATAAAGCTAGATACACTGAATCTAATAGAAAAAAAGGTATGAAAAGTCTTAAACATATGGATATAGGGGAAATTTTCATATCAGAACACCAGTGACTTATGCTGTAAGATCAAAACTCAACAAATAGGACCTCATAAATCTGCAGTTTTTGTAAGGCAAAGAACGCTCTCAATAGGACAAGACAGCAACCAGCATATTGGGAAAAGATCTTTACCAATCCCACATCTGAGAGAAGGCTAATATCCAATATACACAAAGAATTTACAAAGTTAGATTACAGAGAACCAACTAACCCTATTAAAAAATGGGGTACAGAGTTAAACAGAGACTTCTCAACTGAGGAACATCTAATGTCCAAGAAGCATGTAAAGAAATATTCAACATCCTTAGTGTTCAGAGAAATGCAAATCAAAACTCCCCTGAGATTTCACTTCACACCCAGAATGGCTTAAGTTCAAAATCTCAGGTGACAGCAGATGCTGGCGAGAATGTGGAGAAAGAAGAAAACTCCTTTGTTGGTGGTATTGCAAGTTGTTACAACCACTCTGGAAATCAGTCTGGCCATTCCTCAAAAATTGGACATAGTACTACCTGAGGACCCAGCTATAGCACTCCTATGCACATACCCTAAAGGTGTTCTAACATTTAATAAGGACACATGCTCTTCTATGTTCATAGCAACCATATTTATAATAGCCAGTAGCTGGACACAACCCAGATGTCCCGCAACAAGGAATGGATACGAAAAATATGGTACATTTACACAATGGAATACTACTCAGCTATTAAAAACAATTACATCATGTAATTTGCAGGAAAATGGAAAATATCATCCTGAGTGAGGTAACTCAGTCACAAAAGACAATACATGGTATGTACTCACAAGTGAATATTAGGCAAAGAGTATGGAATATGCACAATACAACTCACGGACCACATGACGCTCAAGAAGAAGGAAGACCAAAGATTGGATGCTACAGCCATACTTAGAAGGGAATGCAAATTAATTATGGGAAGTAGAGTGTGGGAGGGACTTGGGAAGAAGAGAAGAGGTACAGGGCAAAAAGTAGGTGAGAATGATGTGTGAGAGGAAATGGAGGAGGTATACACAGGGTCAGAAAATTGAACAGAGGTGTGTAGAAAAGGGAAAGGGAGAACTGGGGGTAGCAACTAGAAATTTCCAGATGTCAGGAAAGCAAGAGCTTCACAGGACTCCACAGGGATAACTGCTGGGAGCCAGCCCTGGCAGGGGGTTCTCCTTTCTTGTTGGTTCTTCTTGAGGCAGAGAAGAGAGAAGAGAGTCTGCAGAGGGTAAGACATTGTCTTATTTGTCTTATGATTAGGGGTAAGACTTTGTCTTAGGAGATGATTAGGGTTTACTTATCTAAGTCTAAGTTATCTTGCAACTGTAGCTGACCTGACTTCTGTGATCCTCTGAGGCCAGAAACTACAGTTTCTGGTACTTGGCTCCTCTTCTTAAAAACAGCAAAGGCAGGAGGAAATGCTCTGTTCAAACTTTCAGCCTGCTAGGGAGAAGTCACAGGAAGAAAAAGGGACACTTAGAAAAATGATTGTAGCATTTATTTCTGTTATAAAAAATTTCCTGTGAAAGCTATCTAAGAGGAAAAGGGGCAAGATACTAAGCGGGAAAAGGGAAAAATTCTTCTAAGTGGGGAAAGGCAAAAAATTTCTTCTCTCTCCACCTTGTTCTCAGTACTTATACATCTTTCAGAATACATGATCACATGTTACAAAGTTCATCACAAGTTCAGACAAAAAAATCAAATCATAAATTGTAATAGAAGTTTACAACAGAGAATGTTTACATGCATATCCATAAGGAGTAATTATCTGGCTAAACATCTATCACCTGTCTCTGCTCTACAGGTTCATTGAAGACTTAAAAACAATAAATTATTAGTGAAGTTTTGTATAGATAAATGCAGTTAAATATTTCATCTTCTGTCCTAGCACATGTAATAAACTGTTAGTTCCCATTTCATTGGGAGGGGAGGACCTTAGTCCTATGAAGGCTTAATTCCACAGTGTAGAAGAATGTTAGGGCAGTGAGGCAGGTGTGGAAAGCACCCTCATAGAAGCAGTGTATGAGGGCATGAGATACAGGGAGTCCAGAGGGGAAATTGGGAAAGGAGACAACATTTGAAATGTAAATAAATAAAATATCCAATAAAAAAGCATTCAAAAAAGATTAATTTTGTTACAACATAATATATGTATATTCCAACACTTAAATATGCATTTTGAATTTGCAACTCACTTAAAAATACAAGGTTTAGTGCCAACATTTTAATATCTCCTATTATAAACTGATTAGGATAATTAAGTAATGCAATTAATAGTCAATCAAACTCATGGCCTTGTCAGATACCAGTCTGGATTATCCCAGAAATATACAGTGTGGATTACACAAATAGTAGATAGCTGGAGACAGGCAATGTTTACTTTTTCAGATATGCTATTAATAGATAGAAGGTCTTCAGAAACCTCAGAGACTCACTGACTATGCCATTTAAATATATATTTTATTGGTTTAAGGTTTTTGACAATAAGACATGTCACTTCCTGGATTCACACCACTAAATTTGGAAGAAAATGAAAATCATCGAAGGACCTTCATTTGGAGATAGCTTAATCTGTGGCAAACTAGCCTCCAGGCAAAGAAAAGGCCCTAACTTCATGTGCTGTCCAGAGAGGAAAAATAGATGCATGGAAGTTGACTGTCAATCTCTGCCAAGCAGGATAAGCAAGTCCTTCATAATGCCTGCTTCACAAAAGGTCTGTCAGATATTCTGGGTCAGAAAGCAGAAGATGATACTTTAGTGTTTTAGAATACTGGGTAGATATCTAGGCAGTCAACTGTTTATCATTTCTATAAATTTAAAGTGCTTGCATTTCCTAATTCTTCGGATAAGATTTAGTCCATCTCAGGTCTCTAATGAGATTGAAGACTAAATTGTCATAGTCTTACTATAAGCTTAAGTTGTTTAGGATTTAAGAAGATGTTCAAGGTCTAAGAAGATGTTGATAATGCAACTTAGGATAGAAATTGATTTAAATACAGAACTTGGAAATCATCAAGATTAGATTAGTAATAAAATACTTTATCCTGAGTTGCCAAATATGAACAGACTAGACTTTTTAAATTAAATCTTGCCTAACAGTTTTCAAATTGTTCAGAAATGCTTTTACTTTTCTGTTTATTATTATAAGAGAAAGCCTTTTATTTAAACAAAAAAGGGGAATTATTAAGGTTTGTTCGGTTGCTATGTATCATAATGCTAAATTCTTTACCTAAAAGGCTACATGTAGGAAAAGTTTACCAACTTTTCTTGTACAAAATTTGTTTCTAAATTTAAAACTGTTAGTCAATTAAAAATGATAGCAGCCAATTACTCTAGGAATTAGAGATATAAGGGTTTTTGAATACTTTTTTGAGCATTGTAGAAAAGGGGAAAATGAAGAGGAGAAAGGGGAAGGTACCATGAGAGGACATGCCAAGACCACATAGCCAGGAGAAGCAGCAAGTATTTGGGGAACATCATAGGAGAGGTAGGCAGACCAGCAGTTAGAGAAGCAGATTAGGGGTTACCCTTAGTAATTGTCAAAGACATTTAATATAACCACATTCTGAGTCTCATTTATTTGTAACCTAGTTGGGAAAAACTTAAATTGGTTGTACTACACAAAACTCATTACCATGTTGAAAGAGATTTTATGGACAGTCCTAGCATATTTAAATTTATCATAGAAATTTCAATTTTCTTCATTTGCAGATATTTAACATGAATAAATAGTATTTAGGAAGAAAAAAGATTCATGCTACATTTGTATTGCATCATTTGACAATGTTATTTTTATTAATTAATTTACAACTTGACATCAGTTTTTCCTTCATTTCCTCTTTCATCATTCCTGCTACTTCCCCTCTTCACATTCTTTCCTTCCTTTGTCTTCAGAAAAGAAGAGGTTTACCGTGGATATCAGCCAGCCTTAGCATAAAAAGTTGCAGTAAGGCTAAATGCACCTTTTCCTGTTGAGGTTAGATAAGACCAGTAAGGGAAAGGGGTCCTAAAGTCAGAAAACAGAGTTAGAGACATTAGCAATGTATTTTTATAATACCTTTTATAAAAACTAGTTGTTCAGCAATGCAGGCTAGCTTTCAACCTCTGAGGAGCAAACAAAGACAACAGTCATGGGCTGTATTATTTTAGGAGTCAATTGGACTACTTTGATATACCTCACCCAACATAATATTTTCTAGTGTACATTTTTCTACAAACTTCATAATTTCCATTTTATTTTCAGCAGACTAAGTATGCCTTTGTATATATGCACCATACATTCATTCATCTCTGAAGGACAGTTAAGTATTTGTTTCATTCATTACTTATCATGAATAAGACAGTAATGCACATTGCTGAGCAAGTAACTGTGGAATAACATATTGAATAATTTAGCATATGCCAAAAAGGGAAATAGGTGAATCATGAGAGAGAATTATTTCTGGTATTTCATAGATTCCCTAAACTGATTTACAGAGTGGTTAGACAGATTTGAAAGATCATCAACATTTAATGGATGTACTCTTTCCTTCACAACCACACCAGTATTGTCACTTGTTTTGTTCATCTTTGACTATATGTTTAGTTATTTTGATTTACATTACCATAATCACAGGGGGATATGGATATTTTCTGGCCTATTAGTCATTTTTATTTTTTCTCTTTCCTACTCTTTGTTTAAATTCTAAACCTCTTCTTAAAATGTGTCACTTGTGTTTTGTTGACTTTTTTTCTTGCTGGGAGGGGTGGTTCTTTTGTTTTTGTCTGTTTTCAGACCCCTTGATTTCTTCCATTCTTTGTATACCCTTAATATTAACCATAGATTAGGTATATTGCTGGTATAAATCATTCCCATTTTGTGGCCTTCCACTTCACTCAGTTTGTTGTCTCATTAACTATATTTGAATGTTTTAATTTCACGAAGTTCAACTTTTCAGTTGTTGTTGAATGAAATTCTACTTTGATATTCCTTTCCTAAACCTAAATTTAGTAAAGTATTGCCTATGTTTTTTCTAGCAATTTAAATTTTAAAATTCAGATTTAAAATTGAAATCTTTGATGCACCTCTATGTAACTTTTGTGCATAGAGATGGATGATGAATAGATGGCTATACGTAGATGATAGATGAATAAATGTTATACATATAGTAGGTAGATGGTAGATAGATCTTTTCTATGTGTGTATATCCAGATTTTCTAATACTGCCAAGCAGTAAACAAAATTCAGATTATATGAACTGAATGTAACATGAAACCCTCCATGCTGTAGTGTTCTTTGAATTATATTAGAAAACACACTGAAATTTGCTAAGGTAGATGAAATAAATAATAGTACCAACTAGCTATTACATTTATGAACTAGAACAATTACTAGTAGGCCAATATATCTATAATCATACAGTATATATTGTTCATGTATTGGTGTTGACAACAGTTAGAAGCCATCTAGGAATGACCAAAAGCTAACAGGTTTGAGAGTGATTTTGTTGATGTGGTTTTACCACAGACATGAATCACAGTGGATAAGCCCTTTCGGGCAAGGCTGAAGAGACAAAGTTTTCAACATTTGAATCTTGTTATTGATATGCCTTTCCTGTCAGAGTCATTATTAAATTAAACTAATGTACAATTCCTGGATATTAGCCCACCCTATTAGGTAGATTTTCTTCAGATCAATGAAGATGTACTTTATTGTAGTGATGCTATAAAGACTTAGAGATGATTTATTAATTCCTAATGACAACTCTACTGAACAGAACTCCAATAGCTTATGCTCTAAGATCAAGAATTGACAAATGGGACCTCATAAAATTACAAAGTTTCTGTAAGGCAAAGGACACTGTCAAAAGGACAAAGCGGCAACCAACAAACTGGGAAATGATCTTTACCAACCCTACATCCAATAGAGGGCTAATATCCAAGATATACAAAGAACTCAAGAAGTTAGACTCCAGAGAACCAAATAACCCTATTAAAAATGGGGTACAGAGCTAAACAAAGAGTTCTCACCTGAAGAATATCTAATGGCTGAGAAGCACCCAAAGAGATGTTCAGCATCCTTAGTCATTAGGGAAATGCAAATCAAAACAACCCTGAGATTCCATCTCACACCAGTCAGAATGGCTAAGATCAAAAACACAGGAGACAGCAGTTGTTGTGAGGATGTGGAGAAAGGAACACTCCTCCACTGCTGGTGGGAATGCAAATTGGTACAATCACTCTGGAAAGCAGTCTGGCAGTCCCTCAGAAAACTGGGCATAACACTTCCGGAGGATCCTTTTATACCACTCCTGGGCATATACCCAGAGGCTTCCCCTGCATGCAATAAGGACACATGCTCCACTATGTTCATAGCAGCCTTATTTATAAAAGTCAGAAGCTGGAAAGAACCCAGATGACCCTCAATGGAGGAATGAATTCAGATGTGGTATATTTACACAATGGAATACTACTCTGCAATTAAAAACAATGAATTCACAAAATTCCTAGGCAAATGGTCAGAACTGGAAAATATCATCCTTAGTGAGGTAACCCAATCACAAAAGAACACACATGGTATGCAGTCACTGATAAGGGGATATTAACCCAGAATCTCAGAATACCCTAGACACAATTCGCATATCAATAGTTTCCAAGAAGATGAAAGGAGAGACCCCCTGGTCCTGGAAAGACTGGATGTAGGGGAATGCTGGGACAGAGAAGTGAGAGGGGATTGAATGGAGAACAGAGGAACAGAGGGAGGGAAGGTGGCTTATGAGACTTTCGGGGAGGGAGGAAACAGGAAAGAAGAAATCATTTAGAATGTAAATAAAAAAACCTTAGAAAATAAATTTAAAAAAAAAAGAATTCCTAAAATTCTAGTAATAATTATTAAGCCCTTTATAATAGGAGTGTTATTCAAGTACTTTCTGATATGAAAACTGCAATTAGAACTCTGCCAGTCTTCACATGTCATAAATTAATGGCTTCTGAGATGTAAAGCAGGCATTTGCAACTTACAATAGAATTCTTAGAGCTGTAAAACAATTTATAATAGGTCATAAAAGTGAACAAAATATTTATTGTAGGTGCAAGGACAGAAGATAAAATATCTCTACAAAACTTCAATGCTACCTTAACCTAAAAATTATAATGTTAGACTCTTAATGAACCTGTGGAGCTACTGACAGATAATGCTTGTTTAACTATATAACTAGTCTCAATGAAACCACATGTAAACATCTCTCTGTCGTAAACTTCTTATTCAATTTACAATTTGAATTTGTTTGAACTTTCAGTGAACTTCTGTTTAAAAAAAAAAGGATGCTTGGAAAAACCATGTGATCTACTCCCCTTTTAAAAAAAAATACAAAGAACTAGGAATGGGTACATTTAGCAGGAGAGAGCAAAATTAGGAGGAAGAAGAGCAGAGTAAAGCCACTCAGAACTTAAGAAAGTAGATTAACTAAGAGAACATATATTCTGGTAGGCCTCCTCACCCCATTTTCCTTCCCTTATAATTAGAATCCTTTTTAAAAAGTGTCACCTTTTTTCTCTTCTGGTGAGTAATTTTTCCCTCACTGACTAGGAGTTAAATAAGCTCCCAGCCTTAGGGCCTGGCACATGGAGAACCTGTGGGCAAAAGAACAAAGGACCATTTTACTTTTACTTACTACCCCTACTTTTAAGCAACAAGAATCAATAGATCAAGATGCCTGCAGCTTCTATTCTCAAGGGTAAGTTAAAGTCAAGTTTGGTAAAGGTTATAATAGTAAGCAGCCTTAATCTCTTGAAAGACTTGCCCTGCCAATGCTCTTTTCCCTTGAATAACTTCAAGAGAAAATCAGAGCTATAGAGCTGGCCTCCATCTGGCAACAAACAATTGTCTAATTTTACTTAACTGTCCATAAACAAGACAGAAACCAAATCTGATATTAGAAATGTAGTCATCTTCCTAGGGTTAGTAAGGTCATGTATCAGAAAAAAATATACTACCATCATTTTGTTAAACCAGCATAAATTCTGGCACTCTAAATCTCATCCTTATAACATTTCTTAGTTAACTTTCAAATTCTTGTTTTACAATATTATGACCAAACAAATTGATGAAGAAAAGCATTTAATTTGTGGCTCATAGATCCAGATGGTTAGATTCTGTAACTTTCATGGGGGCAAGAATGACAGCAAGCAGTCAGGAATGATCTGAAACTGGAGTGCTAGCTGAGAGTTTGCATTGTGATCCATGAAAATGACTTAAAGAGATTTAACTCTGAATATCATGAGTTTTATAATGTTAAAGACTTTTTCTGCTATGCACTTCCTTCACCAGTATGAGGAACTTAGCCAAACAGGCCCAGCCACAATGCTGGCAGAGGCATAGCTGCTACTTCCTCCCTGAGCCAACCTAGAATCTGCTGCCATGTCTAGAGACCTCTAAAGATGCATCAGGCAATGGAGTGAGCCAATTAGAGAGAGACAGTGCCACATCTGGCTACTTGAGAGTCAATGGGATGCTGGAAGCGGGTTATAAAAGTTTTCCCAGTTCCTGTAATAAGGAGTCTGCTTTGACCATTCCTGCAGTCTATGTTGTTGACTCTGAGATTTCTTACCCCCACACCCAAGGGTCTTGGTCAGAGTTGCAAGCAACACTTCACCTTCCTAGTCCTCTGCAAATAGTTCCATAAACTGCAGATCAAATATTCAAATATATGAACCTACAGTGGCCATTTTTACCCAAACTACCACATACCCACAGATCCTTGTAGATTTAGGCAAAGAAGCTGCCCATTATTGCAAATGGAGACTATAACAAAACACCACAGCTGGACACAATGAAAACAACATGGATCTTGGGGATTCAAACACAATGGATACATCAATATCATACTTTCTGCATGGCTCAGGAAGTAGTTCATGAAAAGGAATGGAAAGATTTTAAGTACAAATAAGATAAAAATAATAGCAATATCAATAGATATACTAATACAGAAGGAGAGAAATCTCACAGGGTCACATCTGTGGACCAGAAACTATAGGCAACTGATAACTGCTGAGAAAAGAATTATCTTTTCCAGGGATAAGGACCTTCACTGATTGTTTGTGATCCTCCCTGGTTCTACTGGGGCATCATCAGCTGATATCAGTTCAGCTGGGGGCTTGGAAGCCTTGTGAGTACATATGATAATGATGACACTTGGACCAGCTGCAGAGTTGGGGGTGAGCATATCCAAGATGTGCAAATATCATTGACTGGTGCCTTAAGGTGTACAGATGCTTCTTAACATAGGGAGGCATTTCGGAAATCTCAGGTGCTAGGTCAAAGTGTTCTTATCGGAAGAAAGGAAATTGAACCTGTGATCTTAACCAAGACTATGTGATATTCCATGGGCAGAGAGAGGTCTATGGAGGTTTTGAGATCTCCAGACAAGGTCAGAAAAGAAGAAGCCTTGCTGGTAAAGGGAATCTGCCATTTTGCACCAAGCCTAGAAGCATAATGGTAGAATTCAATCTTAATTAGCAGGGTAATGATAGTTCAATGAAAAGTGGTCAGCCCTGAAAACTCATATAGAAAACAAAAGTAGTCTCAGTATACACACACACACACACACACACACAAACACACACAAACACACATATATGCATATATGTATATATGTATAAATAATTTATACTAGGAGACATATATCTATTGATCAATGCATGAGTGTCTGTGTGTCTGTGTATATAGATTTCGTTAACAATAATAATCACGGAAGAAGATTCTTATCAGTTTGTGTTATCTATATCTACTACCTCTATCTCTATCTCTCTATCTCCACCTCTACTTCTACGTCCATCTCTATCTCTATCTCTATGTCTATCTCTATCTCTATCTCTATCTATCTATGAGATTAGTTAAAAGTAACAAGACCTGGATTACCTTTTACAAATATTCTCAGGGCTCTCTCAAGCATTATTCATATAAATAATTGCAAGAAGATTGGCTCTGGCATACTATTTTAAGAATTGGGTATGTATTTGTTTATTATTCTTATGAATGAAAATAGAACCCAGCGTCACTATGTGGAAAGAATGAATATATATATGAATTCATTTATGTATATACATTTATATATGCTTATATATATATGATAGATAGATGTTTGTCTTTTGTATATATTTCTTTAACAATAATAAACAGGGAAGAAGTTTCATATCAGTTTTCATATGCAGGTAGTATGCAAGTAGTTGGACAGACTCTAGGAAGGACAAGGAAATTATATAATTATATTTTAATTAAGGTGTTGAAATATAAATACTTTCATAAATTAAATAAAAATAAATATTTCTAGTGTTTTAAGACAGCAAAGAACTGAGAATAGAAATTCAAGTATGTTCAGCTTTTTGATAATTTGGGATAGGTATTTTGTTTCATTTTTTTTTTTTGTCACCTGTATTACACAGCAGGAAATTTTCATACACAACACATCAGCAAATTAAGTATAAGGTTAGATTTACCATTCATATTTTATTGAATTTGTTAAATCACAAGTAGAAAGATAAAAATAGTTTACAAACTTGAAACAAAACATATATTACTTTAAATATTCAAAAGCAACATATTAAATATAATGGATTATAAAAATAAACTTGCATACATAACTGAACTAATAATCAACAGTGGAAATCTGAGTGACTCCCAGTGTAAATTTTCAACACAAATCATTTAGTTTTAGGCATAAAAGAAGATATTAAAAGAGTTAGTAAAAAAGAAAATGCCTTGAGAATTACACTAAATAATAGTCTTCATGTATTTTCAGAATTTAGTTATAATGAGATCATTTCTATAAATATGGGGCTTTCACTTGATCGTTCCATACAACTAAGTCATTAATTATAATTTTTTTTTTGAGAGCAGAAAATAGATTTTAATATAGTTTCCAAAGAGCTTCCTTTGCTCTTTGGAAGGCCCCAAAGGCAGAGAAACATCTTTTATTGAAATTTCCCCAACAACATACATGATTTTTTCATACATGAGTATAATTAAAGATGACATTCTATATAAGCATTAAAAATACATGGCATTGAGACTCAACATGTTTCTATGATAGGTGATTCTGTGTTCAGGGCTTCTGAATGAAAACAGTTTAAACATAAGAATGGTGATTATCAACTATAGACTTGAGATTAGGAAGTCAGGAAGGAATGCAGAGGCATTTTATATCAATGGTACTTTGAAAGTCTTTACTACAAATGTTTGAGAAAAAGAGTTTAATAGGTCAAAATTAAATCTTAATTTGGCTTCATGATAATTTTGCAGAAAACTAGTGCCATTTTACTTTATTATTATTTAGGTGTAAAATAACATTTCACATAAGTATATTAATGTTAATATGTACCACTGATTGAATAACAAAATAAATCCAAAATACTTGTGATACACTAAACCATGAATAAATAATTATTGGTATTACTATTTTACTGATACATAAAATATATGCAAATTCCAGTTCATAAACTATAAAAAAGATAAAATAATGCAAGAAATTGTTTATCTTTTTTTTTTTTTTTTTTTTTTTGGTTTTTCAAGACAGGGTTTCTCTGTGTAGCCCTGGCTGTCCTGGAACTCACTTTGTAGACCAGGCTGGTCTCAAACTCAGAAATCCTCCTGCCTCTGCCTCCCAAGTGCTGGGATTAAAGGCGTGTGCCACCACCGCCATGAAATTGTTTATCAAATTAGCATCTTTTGATGTATAATGAATTTTGACTAAAATAATTATTAAAATAACCCAACTCTCTAACAGATACAAAATTAATTATTTCAGGTTTTATTCCAGAAAAATTAATAGTAAATCCTGGAGGCAGTATTTTTATGGTCAGTATTACAATTCAGCATATTATTATTCAAATTTTTGAGTCATGAGTGATACTTACAGTCTGATTCCAAAGTCTTCTGATGGCTCTATTGGAGCGCTCTTGTATGGATTGTACAAATCTGTTTGTCCTCAACATGACATTATAAAGTAAACAAACAAGAATATGTCTAACTACAATAAGTATATTTCAATATATGTATGTGTATATTTATATATGTGTGTGTGTATATATGTGTGTATATATATATGTATATACATACATATATATACATATATATACATATATATATTTGGATGTATATATCAATCATTTATCTGTTTACCTATCTCTACATTCACAATTTAACATTTAAAATGCATTAAAAATTCGAATTTATTACTATATCTACTTGTTGTAGCTTAAATGCATTTTCATTAAAACAGTTACTTCTTCATTGCCTTGGAAGCTGTTTCTCCTACTCTCAGCAGTTCATGATTGTTTAGTAATTAGATTTGAGACACTTTGAGATTTTCTTCTTTCATATTAATATGCCAGCTAGTGTTCTGGTTCAAAACTTTGAGCAATCATGCTGATGAGACTTTGTGGTATAACTTCTCTGTCATGTCTAAGAATTCAAATCTTAAAGAAAACTTCCTGTTTTTTCTGGCTAGTACAATCATTTTGCACCTTCTTTCTGCTATGATCCTTGAGACTTAGGGGTCAGAGTTATGTTATAGTTTTGTTGCTTGTGATTGGTTATTATGTATTTATAAAATCTGGTGAATTAATTTTGGAGAACATTACCAACAAGTCAAAATGGGTCTTCTTGTGGCCCCTATGAGGTGTTTTGTTAGATTGTCTTTGGCTGTTGTGGGGAACACTATCAGGTAATACAGAAAATTTTAATTCAAACTATATGAGTATATATACACACAGAAAGTAGAACTATGTATAATTTTATGTGGATAAGCAATTATATTATTCGTTAAAAATTTTTAGCTATCATTATTGATATTTTTCCAACTTCCTTCCTTTCTCTATAATTATCCACCTCACAACTTCATAATGAAAGCAACCTGTTTTTGCTGTCCCCTTCAAATAAATTTACCCTCTCATCTCCTTGTTTATTGCTCCTTCCACAAATTCTACTGATTTTTTTTGTTGTTAATTTTATTTTCCTGATTTCTGAACTCATTCCAACTTGTAAACTTTCATCTAAAGATTTGGAGCTAGGAACCACAGATGAAGGAGAAGATGTGATATTTGTGTTTCTAACTTTGATTTAATATACTCAATTTGCATATTTTCTAGCATTGTAACTTTCATGTTTTCAAATTTCTGTTATTTTATTTTTTAATTGGATATTTATTTATTCACATTTCAACTGGTATCCCCTTTCCCAGGTCCCCTCTGCAAACACGGTATCATCTTCCCCATCCCTCTGCTTCTATAGGGTCATTTCTCATACCCATGCACTCCAACCTCACTACCCTAGCATTCCCCTACACAGGGGCATCAAGCCTTCTCAGGACCAAGAACTTCCTCTCCCACTTATGTCAGATCAGGCCCATCTCTGTTATGTCATATGGAGCTAAAGACATGGGTCCTCTTTGGTTACTGCTTTAGTCCCTGGGAGCTCTGGGAAGTCTGGTTGGTTGATATTGTTGTTCTTTCTATAGGTTTGCAAACCCCTTCAGCTCCTCCAGTCATTGCCCTAATTCTTCCTTTGAGGTCCCTGTGCACTTCTTGGCATCAGCAACATAGTCTGGGTTTGGTGTTTGCATATGGGGTAGATTTCCAGGTGAGGCAGTCTCTGTATAGCCTTTCCTTCAGTCTCTGCTCTACTCTTTGCCCCCATATTTCCTTGAGACCGGAGATATTCTGGGTTAAAGTTTTGGAGATTGGTGGGTTGCACCGTCAACTGGGGAGCCTTGTCTAACTTCTAGATATGGTCTCTACAGGTTCTCCCTCTGCTTCATTGGGTATTTCTGCAAATGTCATATCCATTGGGTCCTAGGAGCCTCTTGATTTCCTGGCATCTGAGACTTTCTGGTGGCTACCCAAAGTTCCTCATCCCTCATTGCTACATAGCTTTCCTGAGCTACTAAATATCACATTTGTCTCTTCCCATATCTGATCCTAACACCCCTTTGTCCCCTCTACCTCATATGAGTATTTCTTCCTCCTAAGTCTGTTCTACCCTCTACCTCCCGTGAGTATTTATTTCCCCTACTAAGAAGGACTGAAGTATCTACACTTTGGTCTTTGTCTGGAGTTTCATATGGCCTGTGAGTTGTATCTTCAGTATTCTGAGTTTTTTGGCAAATAGCCATTTGTCAGGGAATACATATCACATGTGTTCTTTTGTGACTGGGTTACCTCACTCAGGATGATACTTTCTATTCCCATCCAATTGCCTAGGAATTTTCAGGAAGTCATTGTTTTTAATTGCTGAATAGTACTCCATTGTGTAAATGTACCACATTTTCTGTATCCATTCCTCTGTTGAAGGACATCTGGGTACTTTCCAGCTTCTGGCTATTATAAATAAGGCTGCAATGATCATAGTGGACCATATGCCCTTATTACATGTTGGAGCATCTTCTGGGTATATGCCCAGGATTAGTATAGCTTGGTTCCCAGGTAGTACTATGTCCAATTTTCTGAGGAGCTGCCAAACTGATTTCCAGAGTGGTGGTACCAGCTTTCAATTCTGCCAGCAATGGAGGAGTGTTCCTCTTTTTCCACATCTTCACCAGCATCTGCTGTCACCTAAGCTTTTGATTTTACTTTATTATACTTTCTCTACTTTTTAATGTTTGGGGGCAAAAGGCATAGAAGATATTGAAAGAAAATAGGATATAGGAATAATAGGATAAAAGGTTATGTTGTTTAATTTCCTTTTAGATAGAAGAACATCAACAACACAAACAGTTTTGCATTGGAATGCACTTTGTTATTGATACAGATTTAAGATTACATATTGTTATAATATACTCTATATATATGATTAAAGTCTTGTTTAAAGTATTGGATATTTTAAAAAAATTCAAAGTTAACTTCTATGCCATTTAGACAGTTACTACAAACTGTTTAGGATAATTAAGTTACAGAAGTTAATAGACAGCCAACCTCATGGTTATGATAGATTCTAGCTTAGTTAGTTACAGAAATATGTCTAAAAAAGCAACATTTGCCTATTCTGATACCCAATATATATATATGTATGTTATATATGTATGTTATGTATGTATGTATGTATATATAACATACATACATGCATGCATGCAGAAACAGATAGATACATACACTTCAAAAATCTCAGAGACCTACTGAATATGTCCTTTAAAGATGTTTTCTTGCTAAAGGTCCTTTTTGGCAGTGAGACATGTCAGCTTTCCTGGCATCAGCTCTGTTCTACTACAAAGAAGATGATGAACATTGAAGAACCTCCAAATGAAGTTTGCTTTAAATGCAGTGAGTTAGCCGTTAGGCAAATAATTGCCCTTGCTTAAACAGCAGACAGAATGCTGTCCAAAATGGATTGCAAAGAAGTTGTCTTCTGAACTCGACAACACAAGGTTAGCAGTCCTTCATAATCCCTGCTTCACAAAAAGGTCTGTCACATAATCTAGGCAAGAAGGCCAAAGATAGATTCTCCAACATAGAAAAGTTGGGGGCCTGCCCAGACAGCCAACTATTTCATTTCAATAGTGTTGGAAGTTGTTAACTGCATTTCCTGCATACTCAAGTAATATTTCTTTCTTCTCAAGTTTCTGATGGTGTTGAAGGCTAGATAGTTATAGTCTCACCATTAATTTTAAATGTTTAATATTTAGAAAAAAGTTTTAAGTTCTAAGAAGGTGTTTTTTAGGGTTGGTAGTGCAAGTTATGATAGAACTTGATTTAGGTGCAGAACTCTGAACTCAGCAAGATAGGACAGATAATAGAATACTTTCTCCAAGGTTACCAAAAACATGAACTGGACTTTGTGAGTATAAATCTTACCTGATAATTTTCATAATGGCTATTATTGTATATAGTTTATTATTGTAAGAGACAACATTTATTATTGGACTAAAAGGGGTAAATGTAGCAAGATTATTTATGTACTGGGTGGAAGCATCACCTGTCAGTAAAAAGTCTATGGTTAATTAGCAGGATTAGAAGGTAAGACATCTTCTAAAGAGAGTGATAGATTTCTGGGAATGAGTGAGGCAGGGAAAGTAGCCCCAAACACTGATGAAGACAGATACATAAGCCTGGGAGAGGTAGCTAACTCTGTGTCATGACTTGTGCTAACTTAAACAAGATAATTGAGTTATGAGTTTATAGAAATGAGCCAAAGCTATTGGCCAAGTACTTATTTAGACAAACAAATCACAGTCATTATTTTTGGAAACAAAGAGACCAGGTGAAAAAAAAATTGTGCTTACAGTTTTTACAGTCTTTTGTATGTTCTGGATACTAATCGTCTATCAAATGTATTGCTAATTAGATTCTTTCCTACTCTGTGTGCTTCCCTAACACTCAACTCACTGTTTCTGTAGGTATACCAAACTTTTTAGTTAGCCCTACTTGTGATTTGCTGGCTTTAATTCATGGATGAATATGTTCTTATATATAAAGTTTTTTTTTTCTACAACAAGTTCATAAGTGGCATAGTTTATGTCTTCTTGTAGCAGTATCAGTGTCTTTGGCTTCTCATTTAGGCACTGAATCCATTTGGATTTAACAATTTGAAAGGTGGAAGATAGGGGTATAGTTTCATTATTCTACATGTGGATATCTGGCTCTTCTAGTACTGTATCCTGAGGATGTTGTCTTTTATTTCACTATATATATACATATATATATATATATATATATATATATATATATATATATATATATATATTTCCCTTGTCAAGTACTTGATTGCTGTAGTCATATGTTCCCATGTTTGGGTCTCTAACTTCATTCCATTATCTTCCCTATCAGTTTTCTACATCAGTAAAATATTGCTTTTATTACTATGGTTAAATAGTCTATCTTGAGCTAAGGAAAAATAGTTCTTTTAGTATTGTTTATTTTGCTGGCAAATTCTGGTAGTTTGAATATGCATGATCCAGGGACTGGCACTATTAGGAAGTGTGGCACTGTTGGATTATGTGTAGCCTTATCGAAGTAGGTGTATCACTGTGGGGGTGGGTTTTGAGACCCTCCTCCTACCAGCCTGAGGAGTCAGTCTTCTCCTGTTTGCCTTCAGAATAAGATGTAGACCTCTCAGTTCCTCTAGCACCATGCCTGCCTAGATGATGCCATGCTCCTGCCTTTATAATATTGGACTGAACTTCTGAACCTGTAAGACAGTCCCAATTAAATATTGACATTTTGTTTTGGTCATGGTGTCTGTTTATAGCAGTAAAACCCTAAGAAATGTTTGCTATCTGGGGATTTTCTAATTACATATTAATTCTCACATTTTTTTCATTTCTTCTATTTTTGTGAAGAGTAACTGGGATTTTGATTAGAATTGAATTGAATATGCAAAATGACTTTTGGTAGAATATTCATTTTTATTAAACTCACCAGCCCTTTAACTAATTAAGAGGTAATTTTCCATTTCCTAGTATCTTTCTCTTTCTTCAGAGATTTTAATTTTTCGTTGTAAAGTTCTTTCACCTCCTTAGTTGTGTTTACTTTGAATTATTTTCTTTTCTTTAAGGAAATTGCAAATGGTTTCTGATTCCTTTCTCTATATGTTTCTTGGTGGTGTGCAGCAAGTTTTTTTTTTTTTTTGTTTTTTTTTTGTTTTTTTTTTTTTGGCATATGGACTCTGTTTCCTCCTACATGGCAGAGATTGCTCAGAATTTCTACAAGTTTTCACATGTAATTTTTAGGATCTCTTATTTACAATGTCATTTTATCTGCACATCGAGAATGTTTGATTCATTTTCTATTTGTATTTCTTTAATTTTCTTCTCTTTTCTCACTTCTCCTTCTAGTGCTTCAAGCACATTATGGAGTGCTTCAAGCACATTACTGATACAGAAAAGGAATGGTGGAGAGCCCTTCTTCATCCATGATTTTAATGAGATTGCTTTAAATTTTCTCAATTTAGGAGGATATTGAATGCAGGTTTCTCCTAAATAGTTTTTATTATATTGTGGGATATTTTCCTCTTATACTACTGCCTTAAGTCTTTTGTCATGAAGATACATTGGCTTTTGTCAATGTTATTTTTTGCTTATTGAGATGGTGTGATTTTTTTTTATCTTTATGTCCATTTGTACGGTTTATTATATTTATGGATGAATTCTCCTTACATCTTCATCTCCATGATGAATCCATTGTGGACATGGGGTAAAATCATTCTACTATATGTCTGTATTTTGTTTGAAGGAATTTTTATTTCAAATTTGTTCCAGAAATATTTTTTATTCATTTCACTTCTTTCTTCTTTGACCACTCAATAAAGATTTCTTTTTTCTTTTTTCTTTCTTTCTTTTTTTTTTTTTTTTTGGCTTTTTTTTTTCCTGCCTTGCACCCTGTCTTCTGATCCCAAGCCACATGGAGGCTCTGATGACTCAACCCATCTCATCTAGCCCATTTGTGACCTATGTCACCATCTCTACCATCAGGCAGCAAATTAAATTTTTTTTCATATATTATTACATATTCCTATTTGAGTCAAATATCCATTATGTAACATGTATTCAAGGTGCAGCTAGCATAAATCAGCAAACATGTATTTCTTACTTGCAAAATTATAATGGGATGTAATTTTCTCAGTTATTACATTCAACCACTGGATGCTAAAATGATGGTTTAAATGAGATTTAAATACTTGTTTCTAGAAAATATTCTTGTCACTTTTGGAGACACTGTAAATACTTGAGTCATTGTCAAAATTCAAAGTGTTACTGGTTGACCTTGAAATTCTAGCATACATGATCTCTTCATCTTTAACAGAATAATGGATAATATGCTTGGTGGGTACAGCTGATTTAGAATGATAATCCTCTTACTAAGATTCCTCTGTGTTTTTTTTATTAGATATAATCTTTATTTGCATTTCAAATGATTTCTCCTTTCCTGGATCCTCACTCCCCAAAATTCCCATAAGTCTTCTTCCCTGCCCCTGAACCCCAATCAACCCCTTCCCAATTCCCTGTCCTGGTATTCCCCTACACTGTTGCATTGAGCATTTCCAGGACTAGGGGCTGGTCCTTCCTTCTTCTTGGGCATCATTTGATACGTGAATTGTTTCTAGGGTATTCCGAGCTTCTGGGCTAATATCCACTTATCAGTGAGTGCATACCATGTGTGTTCTTTTGTGATTGGGTCAGCTCATACAAGATGACATTCTTCAGTTCCACCCACTTGCCTAAGAATTTCATGAATTTATTGTTTTTAATGGCAGAGAATATTCCATAGTGTAAATATACCACATTTTTTTGTATCCGTTCTTCTGTTGAGGGACATCTGGGTTCTTTCCAGTTTCTGGCTATTATAAATAGGGCTGCAATGAACATAATGGAGCAAGTATCCTTATTGCATGCTGGAGAATCCTCTGGGTATATGCACAAGAATGGTGTAGCAGGGTCCTCCGGTCGTATTATGCAGAGTTTTCCGAGGAACCACCAAACTGATTTCCAGAGTTGTTGTACCAGCTTGCAATCACACCAGCAGTGGAGGAGCGATCCTCTTTCTCCACATCCTTGCCAACACTTGCTGTCTCCTGAGTTTTGATCTTAGCTATTCTGACTGGTGTGAGGTAAAATCTCAGGGTTGTTTTGAATTGCATTTCCCTGTTGACTAAGGATGTTGAACATTTTTTTGGGTGCTTCTCAGCCATTTGATATTCCTCAGGTGAAATTTCATTGTTTAACACATGTTTAACTCATGTGGCTTGGGATCAGAAGACAGGGTGCAAGGCAGGAAAAAAAAAGCAAAAAAAAAAAAAACAAAAACTCATTTTTAATAGGGTTATTTGGCTCTTTGGAGTCTATGTTCTTGAGTTCTTTGTATATCTTGCATATTAGCCCTCTGTTGGATGTAGGGTTGTTAAAGATCTTTTCCCAATTTGTTGGTTGCTGTTTTGTCCTATTGACAGTGTCCTTTGCCTTACAGAAACTTTGCAATTTTATGAGGCCCCATTTGTAAATTCTTGATCTTAGAGCATAAGCTATTGGTGTTCTGTTCTAGAAAATCTCCTCTGTGCCCATGTGCTCAAGGATCTTCCCCAGTTTCTTTTCTATTATTCAGTGTATCTGGATATATGTGGAGGTCCTTGATCCACTTGGATTTGATCTTAGTACAAAGAGATAAGAATGAATCAATTTGCATGCTGATCTCCAGTTGAAAAAGCACCTTTGTTCAAAAGACTATCTTTTTTCCACTGGATGGTTTTAGCTCCTTTGTCAAAGATCAAGTGACCAGGTGTGTGGGTTTATTTCTGGATCTTCAGTTCTATTCCATTGATCTACCTGCCTGTCACTATACCAATACCATGCAGTTTTTTTAACACTATTTCTCTGTAGTACTGCTTGAGGTTGGGGATACTGATTCCCCCAAAAATTCTTCTATTGTTGAGGATGGTTTTAGCTATCCTGGGTTTTTTGTTATTCTAGATGAATTTGAGAATTGCTCTTTCTAATTCTATGAAGAATTGAGTTGGGATTCTGATGGGGATTGCATTGAATCTGTAGATTGTTTTAGGCAAGATGGCCATTTTTAATATATTAATCCTGCCAATCCATGAGCATGGAAGATTTTTTGTAGTGAGCCATATAGCCTCTAGGCAAAAATCAGCTGCCTGCATTTCACCTACATGGAGCTGAGGAATTCCAGCCACACCTCCTCCCACCTGACAGATGTCAGAGTCCCTCTGGCACTACAGTTTCCTGAGAGTCAAGTCACCATCTCCTGCTGTGTAGCAGACCCTGTGATCTTTGTTATGGCAACATCTCTCAGCCTGCCGGAGACCCACTGAGAAGACTCTGCAGCTTTGGGAGGGAGGGTCTTGCCCACAGCACATATATTGTCACTCTTGTCCCCAAAGAAATATAGAAAGATTTTGTACAGCCATGCACTAATGTCTCTGTGTCTTCTTTTCTCTCGACCCCCGTAGTTTTACTCTTCAGCTCTCCCCCACGTAGAACCCACTCGTGAGCAATTCCCAGGAAGATTCAGATGGCACCTCGAACGTGTGACATGGAAAAGGAGAGAACTACTGAGGAACACTGTCTGCTGGTGGAGCTCCACGGAAAAGAAGAAATAAAAGTTAAGTATCCAGGGCCCGGTAAGCAACATAGAGTAAAGGCTATGGTTGCAAGGAGCAGAAAGAAGGGATACGGCAATACTAGGTGAATCAGCGTAGCCCGACGCTGAGATCAACTAGGGGTGACAGTGATGTGAAACTGGGAATTTTGTCAGGCTAGTTGGCCGCGGTTTAGAACCGAACTCCAGGCAAGAGAAAATTAGGGCATAAAATAAAATAAAATAAAAAGTATAAAAAACAAAAAAAAAGAGAAAAGCAGATTTTAGAAACACGAGAAAGACAGAAAGAAAATAGATTTTAAAAGTCTCCTAGGCACAAGGAGAAATAGAAAGCGTGCTTCCCTCGATTTACATGTCCTTGGTGTATGTCCTTTGTTCGTCCTTGGTGCACCAATATGTCCACGTGTCAATTTGTTTCTTGTTGTTTCATGTTGAAAATTAAAAATGGTAAAAACTTCATCTGCTGGTGGTCCATCTCTTAATGCAGTCTCAGTTTATGGTTATTTATCCTAGAAAAAGCTATATAATTGTAGTTATTAGGTCCAAAGTGCTTTTTCTCTTAAAATTACAGCTAGAGAAAAGAAAAAAATGTGTTTGATTTAAATTTATAAGACTTGCTTAGTTGCTTTATCCTTGTTTCTAATTGATGTTAAAGATATAAGTATGTTTAAATGTTTTGACTATAGAATATTGGCTCATAAGTTTTTTAGAGGATGTAATGTCGGTAACAAAAAATTAGTTTAAAACTGGTAATTCAGGGTTGGAGCCATCTTAAGCAATACGTGGCATGACCCAACCCACGAAATACAGACCTCTAAGATACATCCAGATTGGCGTAATGTTTTATGTAGATCTGATCCTAAGAGATTAGTCTTATAAGAGATAAGATTTAAAATAATGTTTTCTTAATGAGATATTATAAGTTACACTGTCATGCATTCAAACATGAGAGCTGGCAGACAAACTTTAAAGTGTACAAGTAATGTGTTTACCATTGATTTTAAAAGGAATAGATGGTTTAAAATTGGGCTTTACTTTTCAAAGTTGTAGGCATTTTCTAATATTAAAAAGAAAGTTAAAAATATGTTTAAAAACTATAGTTTTCAGTCTAACTAAAGGCTCATGATTCTCAAAGATAACTTCTAGAGTGATAAAGTTTAAAAACAGCTGTGGCCAGTATAGGTCTGTTGCTACTTTTTCACAAGTTTATTAGATACAGTTGTAAAGGTAATTTTTTTTCTCAAGATTAAAAAGGAGATTTTAGTGCGATTTTAGTAGAGTCTTTACGGGAGCCCTCAAATTACCATATTGGCTGGCTGCAGGCTAAGGTCCTACACAGGCAGATATGGGCCTGGCTTTAGACAATAGGCTCAGATTAGAAGGTATTTACACTGGAGATTTATCCAGGTGTGGTTTAAAATATAGTTCAAATTTAAGATCTATGAAAGATCAATGAGGCTATGTAGAAATTATGAAGACATTAAAATTTGGCCTACAAATTTTTTTTTTTTGCTTTAAGGATCCTGATAATTGTAGAAGCATTTACAGAAGGTTCTATATTATGTATTCACTGCCATTCCTTGGCAAAAGTAAAGTTTTAACATCCTCCAATAAAGATATTGCTCTGTTAAGTGTTTTAAAAGGAATGTCTTAAGAACCTGCTGAAACATTTGTTCCTTGTTTCAAACAGCAAGCAAATTTGTCATTGCAGAGTACTGATAGTTGGTCTACTACATGGCAAGCCTTTTAGGCAAAATTGATAATTGTTATCCAAAAGACAAGTTGTTAACATGCATCCTATAAAGAATGCATCTACTGTGGGAGTGAAGCTCATGCAATTAGATTACATGTTTATTCTTTTTGAGTTTCCCCCTGCTTCAGCACATATAATTGACCTGGGTGTTCTAGCCACTATTTTTAAAATGTTACCAATCAAGCTTTTAATTTATATACTGATAGCCTATATATATATATATATATATATATATATATATATATATATATATATATAGCTCATGGCTTATAATTGCATGAAATTGTTCCTTTTTTAGATACTGCCAATTCTTAAATTTTGCAATGATTTATGCAAATACAACTCAAGTCAAGAGAAGATACTGTTCCTTCAAATGACTGTCCTCTGGACATTTAAGAGCTTATCCCAGGGCAGGAGGGATTTGTATCCCAGACAGACTATAGGCCTTGCTTAGGAACAATTGGCCATACAATCATATTCTTTACATCATCAGAATAGTAATGGCTTAAAAATAATTTTATATTTTTAGAAATTTTGCACATCAAATTGTAGAGGCTTGTTCTTGGTGTCCTCAACTTCTCCTGTACCACATAATGGTGTTACTTCTAGAGGAATTAATCAATTATTATAAATGAATAGTACTCATATTTCTGATTTTAGAAAATTAAAATATGTGCACGTGACTAATGATATATTTTCAGGCTTTCTAGTTGCAACTGCTCTAACTAGAAAAGCAACTAAAATTGCTACGTTTATTTTCTATGCTTAGATAGTCATTGCCTATATTATTGTCTATTCTTAGTGTTCCAATTAAGATTAAAACAAATAATGGAACTAGATATTTATTACAGTCATCAAATATTTGAGATGATTTTAACAATTTAATGTGGTATAATTCTCAAAGACTAGATACTGTGTAATTTTTAAACAATATCTTCTAATAAAAAACAAAAAGGGAGGAAATTGTATCCCTGTGCATATTGTTTAAGAAGGCATGTTTATGCTTTTCTACAGAATGCTACAGAAGCATTCTAGCTGCTATAGTGATGAGTGTGACATGCCAAAAATACTGCTGACCAGTGAATTTGCTGAGTGCCCTGACAATGGTGACTTTACTTGCCTATGTCCCAGATTAAATACACTGCCTTGCTTTAAGCTTTAGATCTTGTGGGACAGAGAACAGTGGAGACTGTTAAAACTGACTTTAAAAAAAAATTAATCTAAAAGAAGAGCTATAATGACTCTTCTCCTTCCTTTAATGTGATCAGTTTACTCAATTATGAAGTGGTCTAGTAATAAGTCCAATATTAGAGATTCCAATTATGAAGATGACTAATAATAATTATCAGCCAACTGAGTAAATTTCAAATATAGTCTCCATTCTTTCTGAGAAGTAACAGGTCTCTGTTAACTCTCAAAGCCATTTCCCTCCACACTGGGAAGTTTAGCTTTGTGAGCTACTCATTTGCATTTGAATTCCTGGGACCTTCCAAAGACAAGCTAATTTGCAACTGAATATTGTGTCTTGCTTAACTCTTTGTCTTGTATTTTAAGCAGATTGTCTCCATCCAGGCTCACCTGAATTGAAAACAGGCTGTCTGTTAAAGACTAGTAAGGCATTTGGCAATTACATAACTCCAGCATCAAAACCTATATTTAAGTGGATCTCTTTCATGGAGCCACATAGAACTCAGATCTATGTGTGTCTGCTTACGAGCTGACATGGACATCAGGGGATGTACAGCGAAGCATTGCATAGAGAGGATCTAAGTATCTGGTTCTGAGTCTCTGGGGAGCAAGTCTGATTTGCAAAGGGGTTGGTGTCGGTCTTCTGACCACCATGCACTCTGTGGAGATGTCCCACTAACCTAAGGCTCTGCCCCTCCCCTCCAAAAGACACCAAGAGCCTTCTAAAAGGTGGAAACAATTATTTGTTCTCCACGAGGGGAATTAGACCCCTGCTCCCTTACCTGGCCAATAGCCCGCCGTCATGGACGGGTTTACTATCCACTTGTTTAAACTAATAAGGAAGGAGGAGATGTAGTGAGCCATATAGCCTCTAGGCAAAATTCAGCTACCTGCATTTCACCTACATGGAGCTGAGGAATTCCAGCCACACCTCCTCCCACCTGACAGATGTCAGAGCCCCTCTGGCACTACAGTTTCCTGAGAGTCAAGTCGCCATCTCCTGCTGTGTAGAAGACCCTGTGATCTTTGTTATGGCAATATCTCTCAGCCTGCCAGAGACCCGCTGAGAAGACTCTGCAGCTTTGGGAGGGAGGGTCACGCCCACATCACATATATTGTCGCTCTTGTCCCCAAAGAAATATAGAAAGATTTTGTACAGCCATGCACTAATGTCTCTGTGTCTTCTTTTCTCTCAACCCCCATAGTTTCACTCTTCAGCTCTCCCCCACGTAGAACCCACTCGTGAGCAATTCCCGGGAAGTTCCAATTTTTCTGTCTTCTGAGGTCTTCTTTGATTTTTTTCTTCAGAGACTTGAAGTTCCAGTCATACAGATCTTTCACTTGTTGGGTTAGAGCCGCACCAGGATACTTTATATTGTTTGCGTCTATTGTGAAGGGTGTCATTTACTTAATTTCTTTCTCAGCCTGTTTATCCTTTGAGTATAGGAAGGCTACTCATTTGCATGAGCTGATTTTATATCTGAAGTTGCTTATCAGTTTTAGGAGTTCTCTGGTGGAGTTTTTTGGGTCACTTAAGTAAACTATCATATCATTTGAAAATAGTGATAATTTGAGTTCTTCCTTTCCAATTTGTATCCCTTTGACCTCCCTTTATCATCTAATTCCTCTAGCTAGAACTTCAAGTGTTATATTGAATAAATATGGAGAGATTGTGTGGCCTTCTCTAGTCCTTGATTTTAGTGGGATTGCACCAAGTTTCTCTCCATTTATTCTGATGTTGACTACTGGTTTGCTGTATATCACTTTTACTATGTTTAGGTATGGGCCTTGAATTCCCATTCTTTCCAAGACCTTTAACATGAAAGGATACTGAATTTTGTTAAATGATTTTCCAGCATCTAATGAAATTACCATGTGTTTTATTCTTTGTGTTTGTTTATGTAGTGTATTACATTGATGGATTTCTGTATATTGAACCATCACTGGGATGAAAACTACTTGATCATGGTGAATGATCATTTTAATGTGCTCTTGGATTTGGTTGACAAGAATTTTTTTGAGTATTTTTGCAACAATATTCATAAAGGAAATTGTCTAAAGTTCTCTTTGTTGGATCTTAGTGTGGTTTTGGTATTAGTGAAATTGTGGCTTCATAGAATGAATTGGTTAGTGTTCCTTCTCTTTCTATTTTGTGGAATAGTTTGAAGAGTATTGGTGTTAGGTCTTCTTTGTAGGTCTGATAGAATTCTGCACTAAAACTGTCTGATCCTGTGCTTTTTTTTGGTTGGGAGACTATCAATGACCACTTCTATTTCTTTAGGGGTTATGGAACAATTTAGAGAGTCTTTCTGATCCTGATTAAACTGTGGTAGTTTATATTTGTCTCGGAAATTGTCCATTTCTTCCAGATTTTCCAGATGTGGTGAGTATAGGCTTTTGTAGAAGGATCTGATGATTTTTTGAATTTGCTCAGTTTTTGTTATTTCTCCCTTTTCATTTCTGATTTTGTTAATTTGGATACTGTCACTGTGCCCTCTGGTTAGTCTGGCTAAAAATTCATCTTTCTTTTTGATTTCCTCATAGAACCAGCTCCTGATTTTGTTGATTTTTTTTATAGTTGTTTTTGTTTCTACTTGTTTGATTCCAGCCCTGAGTTTGATGATTTCCTGCCTTCTATTCCTCTTGGGTATATTAGCTTCTTTCTGTTCTAAAGCCCTCAGGTGTGCTGTTAAGCTGCTGGTGTATGCTTTCTCCAGCTTCTTTTTGGAGGCACTCAGAGCTATGAGTTTTCCTCTTACCACTGCTTTCATTGTGTACCATAAATTTGCGTATGTTGTGCCTTCATTTTCATTAAATTCTAAAGAGCCTTTGATTTCTTTCCTTATTTTTTCCTTGACCAAGGTATCATCGTTCAGCTTCCATGTATATGTGGGTTTCTGTTGTTTTTGTTGCTATTAAAGACCATCATTACTCCATAGTGATCTGATAGGAAGCATGGGATTAGTTTGATCTTCTTATATTTGTTGAAGTCTGTTTTCGTGACCAAATATTTGGTCAGTTTTGGAGAAGGTACCATGAGAAGGAGGTATTTTCTTTTGATTTAGGATGAAATGTTCTATAGATATCTATTAAATCCATTTGGTCCAAAACTTCTATTAGTTTCACTGTGTCTCTGTTTAATTTGTGTTTCCCTGACTGGTCCATTGAGGAGAGTGGGATGTTGAAGTTACCCACAATTATTGTGTGGGGTGCAATGTGTGCTTTAAGCTTTAGTAATATTTCTTTTATGAATGATGGTGCCCTTGTATTTGGAGCATAGATATTCAGAATTGAGAGTTCTCCCTGGAAGATTTTTCCTTTAATGAGTATAAAGTGTCCGTCTGTGTCTTTTTTGACTTTTTTTTTGTTGTTGTTGTTGAAAATCTATTTTACTTGATATTAGAATGGCTAATCCATCTTGTTTCCTGGGAACATTTGCTTGGAAAACTGTTTTCCAGCCTTTTACTCTGAGGTAATGTTTGTCTTTGACACTGAGATGCATTTCCTGTATGCAGCAAAATGTTGGATCTTGTTTACATATCCAGTCCATTAGTCTATGTCTTTTTATTGGGGAATGGAGTCCATTGATGTTAAGAGATATTAAGGAATAGTGATTGTTGCTTCCTGCTATTTTTGATGTAATTTTTATGTTTGTGTGGTTATCTTTTTCTGGGTTTGTTGGAAGAAGATTAATTTCTTGCTCTTTCTAGTGTGTAGTTTCTCTCCCTTTGTTGGTGTTTTCCATTCATTTTCCTTTGAAGGGCTGGATTTGTGGAAAGATACTGTGTAAATTTTTTTTTGTCATGAAATTCCTTGGTTTCTCCATCTATGGAAATTGAGAGATTTCCTGGATTTAGCAGTCTGGTTTGGCATTTGTGTTCCCTTAGGGCCTGTATGACTTCTGCCCAGGCTCCTCTGGCTTTCATAGTCTCTGGTAAAAAGTGCAGTGTAATTCTGATAGTTCTACCTTTCTATGTTACTTGACCTTTCCCTTACTGCTTTTAATATTCTTTTTTGTTTAGTACATTTGGTGTTTTAGTTATTATGTGATGGAAGGAATTACTTTTCTGGTCAAATCTATTTGGAATTCTGTAGGCTTCTTGTATGTTCATGGGCATTTCTTTCTTTAGGTTAGGGAAGTTTTCCTCTATAATTTTGTTGAAGACATTTACTGGTCCTTTACATTAGAAATCTTCACTCTCCTCTGTACCTATAATCTTTAGTTTTGGTTTTCTCATTTTGTCCTGGATTTCCTGGATGTTTTGTGTCAGGAGCTTTTTGCAATTTTTATTTTCTTTGAGTGTTCTATTAATGCTTTCTATGGCATCTTCTTCATCTGAGATTCTTTCTTCTATCTCTTGTATTCTGTTGTTGATGTTTGGATCCATGACTCCAGACTTTTTTCATATGTTTTCTATGCCCTGAGTTGTTTCCCTTTGTGATTTCTTTAATTTTTCTACTTCCATCTTTAGATCCTGGATAGTTTTATTCAATTCCTTCACCTGTTTTGTTGTGTTTTCCCTTAATTCTTCAAGGGCTTCTCCCTATTTAGTTGTGCTCTCCAGTATTTCTTTAAGGGAGTTATTTATGTCCTTCTTGAAGCCCTCCATCATCATCATGAGCTGTGATTTTAAATTCAAATCTTGCTTTTCTGGAGTGTTGGGGTATCCAGGACTTGCTGTTGTAGGAGAATTGGGTACGGATGAAACCATATTGCCTTGATTTCTGTTAGTAAAATTTCTACGTTTGCCTTTTGCCATCTGGTTATCTCTACTATTAGTTGGTCCTGTTGTCTCTGGCTGGTGCTTGTCCCTCCTTTGTGCCTGCAGGTCTATCTCAGCACCCCTAGGTGACCGGTTTTTCCCTGACACAGATTGCTGTGGGGCTGCCCATCTCCTGGGTGTAGGGCAGTCCCTGGCAGACCGAGTCCCAAGTGATCTTCCACTCAGGAGTTCTCTCTGTTCCTGGCTGCAACAGCCTGCTTAGTCGCAGGAGAGAGGAAGTTGGCCTCACCTCTACTTGCGGGACTCAATGCAGAGCAGATATCCCCTAGCAGACTAGGTGCACAGATGGCTGTGGAGGCGCTGCCTGGCTCCTGGGTGGCGGTAGAGCCCTGATGGGGCATGTAACAAACAATCTTCTTCTTTTTTTTAAACTTTAATTATTTTATTTTATTTTCTATATTCTTTATTTACATTCCAAATGATTTCCCCTTTCCCAGTTCCCCACTCCCCAAAAGTCTCATAAGCCCTCTTCCCTCCCGCTGTTCCTTATTTGTCTAAGAATTTCATGAATTCATTGTTTTTAATTGCTGAGTAGTATTCCATTGTGTAAATATACATGGAAAATATCTCTGATAAAATTGAAGAAATATATAGAAAAACACATTAAGATTGATTATTTCATGGAAAAATTATACAGATAAAATGATAGGCATAAGTATTTTCCATATAGATCTTCAGTTTTATCAGACAATGTCTATAATTTTACTTTCAATCAACTTAGGAACATTTTTATACGTTCCATTTTATCTGCAAAATTTTCAATGTAATAGTCAGTTTTAACATGTTTCTCTATATATTTCTTGAATTTTTTCAGGAATATATTCCTTGTAGATTTTCGATTTTATCAGAAAGTGTTTATAATTCCACTTTCAAAAAATATAGGAACCCTTCCGCGACCTCTGTTCCCGTAGACTGCACTGAAGAGACAGGTATCCAGGTTCTCCCCAATATAACATCGCTTGGGACATGGCCTGTTGGGGCTTCCACCTTCTCCCAAGAACGGGACAGCGCTGTGGTCGCCTGGGTGGCAGATCTGCAGGCCATCGCCTCTGCAGGGTGACCAATGCCACGGAGAGAGTGCAGAGTGCACTCCGACATCTTTGCTCCAGTGGCCAGGAAGTTGGGACTACCAGACAGACAGGCATAATATCGCTTGGGTCTCGGGCAGCTTGTGTGTATGCGGCTCTCAAGTGCTGGGCAGATATGCAGTAACCAGCACGCCAGCTCTGCTGTGGGACTTCTGCCTGGCAGAGGGACGCCACCTCCCCCCCCCCACTCTAGGAGAGATCACACACCCCTGCACAGGGCAGGAGCCTACCAGCCTCCCTTTGGCGACCTCTGCTCCAGGAATACACTACGCTAAGCCTTTGGATGTACAAGGACTCCCCAATATAACATCACTTGGGGCAAGGCACATCAGGGCTCCAAAGTCACACAGGAGCAGGGCAGGCCCCAGAAATCTGTGCCAGGGGAATCCAGGTAAACCAGGGTGGGGCAGAAATAGCTTTACAGGCTCACAGGAGGTCCAATCAACAGCCAGTGACAGCAGGACCAACTAACATCAGAGGTAACCAGATGGCAAAAGGGAAACGTAGGAACGTTACTAACAGAAATCAAAGTAATATGGCACCATCCGAACCCAACTCTCAAACAGCAGCAAGTCCTGGATACCCCACCACACCCAAAAGACAAGATCTGGATTTAAAATCACTTCTCATGATGCTATTAGAGGATCACAAGAAGGACACAAATAAATCTAATAAAGAATTACAGGAGACCATGAATCAACAGTTATAAGCCCTTACAAAGGAAACACAAAAATCGCTTAGAGAAATGCATGAGAACATGGATCAAAAGATGGAGGCGCACAAGGAGACAACACAAAAATCGCTTAACGAGATGAATCAATGGGTAGATGCACTCACAAAGAAATCACAAAAATTGCATAAAGAAATGCAGAAGAATATGGGTCAACAGACGGATGCCCATAAGGAGGCAACACAAAAATTGCTTAAAGAAATGAATCAACGGTTAGATGCCCTTACAAAGGAAACACGAGAACTGCTTAAAGAAATGCAGGAGACGATGGATCAACAGATGGATTCCCATGAGGAGGAAACACAAAACTCGCTCAGAGAAATGGAGGAGAACATGGGTCAACAGGCAGAAATCCTGAAAGAGGTAATGCAAAAATACCTTAAAGAAATACAGGAAAATACAAACAAACAAGTGAAGGATCTCAGCAAATCCATCCAGGAACTAAAGAAGGAAGTAGAAACAACTAAGAAATCACAAAGGGAGACAACTTTGGAGAAAGAAAACCTTGGGAAGAAATCAGGAGTCATAGATGCAAACATCAACAATAGAATACAAGAGATGGAAGAAAGAATCTCGGGTGCTGAAGATTCCATAGAAAGCATTGAGTCAACAGTCAAAGAAAATGCAAAATGCAAAAAACGTGTAACCCAAAACATCCAGAAAATCCAGGATACAATGAGAAGGCCAAACCTAAGGATTATGGGTAAGATGAGAGTGAAGATTTGCAACTTAAAGGGCCAGTAAACATCTTCAACAAAATTATGGAGGAAAACTTCCCTAACCTAAAGAGAGAGATTGCGATGAAAGTACAAGAAGCCTACAGAACTCCAAACAGACTGGACCAGAACAGAAATACCTCCCATCACATAATAATCAAAACACCAAATGTTCTAAACAAAGAAAGAATATTAAAAGCAGTAAGAGAAAAGGGCCAAGTAACATACAAAGGAAGACCTATCCGAATCACATCAGACTTCTCACCAGAGACTATGAAAGCCAGAAGATCCTGGGCAGATCTCATGCAGACACTAAGAGAGCACAAATGCCAGCCTAGACTACTATACCCAGCAAAACTCTCAATCACCATAGTTGGAGAGACCAAGATATTCCATGATAAAATCAAATTTTGACAATATCTTTCCACAAATCCAGCCCTGCAACGGATAATAGGTGGAAACCTCCAATACAGGGAGAGAAACAACACCCTGGAAAAAATGAGATAATTACCTTCTTGAATCAAACCCAAAAATAGATAACCACTCAAACTTAAAGATAGCATCAAGAATGGCAGATGGCAATAATCACTATGCCTTAATCTCTCTTAATATCAATGGTCTCAATTCCCCAATTAAAAGACATAGACTAGCAGACTGGATACGTAAACAGGACCCAGCATTTTGCTGCATGCAGGAAACGCACCTCAGTGTCAAAGACAAACACTACCTCAGAGTAAAAGGCTGGAAAACAATTTTACAAGCAAATGGCCCCAAGAAACGAGGTGGAGTAGCCATCCTAATATCAGATAAAATTGATTTTCAACCTAAAGTCATCAAAAAAGACACAGAAGGACACTACATACTGATCACGGGAAAAATCCACCGTCAAGAACTCTCAATTCTGAATATCTATGCTCCAAATGCAAGGGCACCCTCATTCGTAAAAGAAACTTTACTAAAGGACAAAGCACACATCGCACTGCACACAATAATAGTGGGTGACTTCAACACCCCGCTCTCTGAAATGGATCGTTCAGGAAAGCAGAAACTAAACAGGGACACAGTGAATCTAATTGAAGCCTTGGACCAAATGGAACTAACAGATATATATATATAGAACATTTCATCCTAGAGCTAAAGAATACATCTTCTTCTCAGCAGCTCATGGTACCTTCTCCAAAATTGACCATATAATTGGTCACAAATCAGACCTCAACAGATATAAGAAGATAGTACTAATCCTATGCCTCCTATCAGATCACTATGGAATAAGGGTGGTCTTCAATGGCAACAAAAACAAAAGAAAACCCACGTACACATGGAGGCTGAAAAATGCTCTACTCAATGATAACTTGGTCAAGGTAGAAATAAAGAAAGAAATCAAAGACTTTTTGAAAGTTAATGAAAATGATGCACAGCATACCCTAATTTAAGGGACACAATGAAAGCAGTGCTAAGAGGAAAATTCATAGCCCTGAGTGCCGCCAAAAAGAAACGGGAGACAGCATACACTAACAGCTTAATGGCACACCTGAAAGCCCTGGAACAAAAAGAAGCAAATACACCAAAGAGGAGTAGAAGGCAGGAAATCATCAAACTCAGGGCTGAAATCAATCAAGTAAAAACAAATAAAACCATACAAAGAATCAACAAAATGAGGAGTTGGTTTTTTTGAGAAAATCAACAAGATACATAAGCCCTTAGCCAGACTAGCCAGAGGGCACAGAGATAGTATCCAAATTAATAAAATCAGAAACAAAAAGGGAGAGATAACAACAGAAACTGAGGAAATTCAAAAAATCATCAGATCCTACTACAAAAACCTGTATTCAACACAACTAGAAAATCTTGATGAAATGGACAATTTCCTTGACAGATACTAAATACCAAAATTAAATCAGGATCAAATAGACCATCTAAACCGTCCTATAACCCCTGAAGAAATAGAAGTTGTCATTGGAAGTCTTCCAACCAAAAAAACCACAGGTTCAGATGGTTTTAGTGCAGAATTATATCAGACCTTCAAAGAAGACCTAACACCAATACTCTTCAAACTGTTCCACAAAATAGAAACAGAAGGAACTGTACCCAAGTCGTTCTATGAAGCCACAATTACACTAATACCAAAAGCACACAAAGATCCAACAAAGAAAGAGAATCTCAGGCCAATCTCTCTTATGAATATCGATGCAAAAATACTCAATAAAATTCTTGCCAACCGAATCCAAGAACACATCAAAATGATCATTCACTACGATCAAGTAGGCTTCATCAGAGGGATGCAGGGATGGTTCAATATAAGGAAATCCATTAATGTAATCCACTATATAAACAATCTAAAAGAAAAAAAAAACATGGTCAACTCATTAGATGCTGAGAAAGCATTTGACAAAATTCAGCATCCTTTCATGGTAAAGGTCTTGGAAAGATCAGGAATTCAAGGCCAATATCTAAACATAGTAAAAGCAATTTACAGCAAACCGGTAGCCAGCATCAATCTAAATGGAGAGATACTTGACGCAATCCCACTAAAATCAGGGACTAGACAAGGCTGCCGTCTCTCTCCATATCTTTTCAATATAGTACTTGAAGTTCTAACTAGAGCAATTAGACAACAAAAAGAGATCAAAGGGATACAAATTGGAAAGGAAGAAGTCAAACTATCACTATTTGCAGACGATATGATAGTATATTTAAGCGACCCAAAGAACTCTACCAGAGAAATCCTACAGCTGATAAACGACTTCAGCAATGTCGCCGGATATAAAATCAATTCAAGCAAGTCAGTAACCTTCCTATACTCAAAGGATAAGCAGGCTGAGAAGGAAATAAGAGAAATGATACCCTTCACGATAGCCACAAACCATATAAAGTATCTTGGCGTGACTCTAACCAAACAAGTGAAAGATCTGTATGACAAGAACTTCAAGTCTCTGAAGAAAGAAATTGAAGAAGACCTCAGAAGATGGAAAAATCTGCCATGCTCATGGATTGGCAGGATTAATATAGTAAAAATAACCATCTTACCAAAAGTAATATATAGATTCAATGCAATCCCCATCAAAATCCCAACTCAATTCTTCATAGAGTTAGAAAGAGCAATTCAAAAATTCATCTGGAATAACAGAAAACCCAGAATAGCTAAAACTATTCTCAAGAGTAAAAGAACCTCTTGGGGAATCAGTATCCCGGACCTCAAGCTGTACTACAGAGCAATAGTGTTAAAAACCGCATGGTATTGATACAGTGACAGGCATGTAGATCAATGGAACAGAACTGAAGTCCCAGAAATGAATCCACACTCCTATGGTCACTTGATCTTTGACAAAGGAGCTAAAACCATCCAGTGGAAAAAAGATAGCCTTTTCAATAAAGGGTGCTGGCTCAACAGGAGGTCAACATGCAGAAGAATGCAAATTGACCCATTCTTATCTCCTTGCACTAAGCTCAATTCCAAGTGGATCAAGGATCTCCACATAAAACCAGACACACTGAAACTAATAGAAGGGAAACTAGGGAAGAACCTTGAACTTACGGGCACAGGGGAGAATTTCCTGAACAGAACTCCAATAGCTTATGCTCTAAGATCAAGAATAGACAAATGGGACCTCATTAAATTACAAAGTTTTTGCAAGGCAAAAGACACTGTCAAAAAGACAAAGCAGCAACCAACTAACTGGGAAATGATCTTTACCAACCTTACATCCGACAGAGGGCTAATATCCAATATATACAAAGAACTCAAGAAGTTAGACTCCAGAGAGGCAAGCAACCCTATTAAAAAATGGGGTACAGAGCTAAACAAAGAGTTCTCACCTGAAGAATATCTAATGGCTGAGAAGCACCTAAAGAGATGTTCATCATCCTTAGTCATTAGGGAAACGCAAATCAAAACAACCCTGAGATTCCATCTCACACCAGTCAGGATGGCTAAGATCAAAAACACAGGAGACAGCAGTTGTTGGCGAGGATGTGGAGAAAGAGGAACACTCCTCCACTGCTGGTGGAATTGCAAGCTGGTACAACCACTCTGGAAAGCAGTCTGGTGGTTCCTCAGAAAACTGGGCATGACACTCCCGGAGGATCCGGCTATACTACTCCTGGGCATATACCCAGAGGCTTTACCTGCATTCAGTAAGGACACATGCTCTGCTATGTTCATAGCAGCCTTATTTATAATAGCCAGAAACTGGAAAGAACCCAGATGTCCCTCAGCGGAGGAATGGATTCAGAAGATGTGGTATATCTACACAATGGAATACTACTCTGCAATTAAAAACAATGAATTGACGAAATTCCTAGGCAAATGGTCAGAACTTGAAAATATCATCCTTACTGAGGTAACCCAATCACAAAAGAACACACATGGTATGCACTCACTGATAAGGGGATATTAACCCAGAATCTCGGAATTCCCTATACACAATTCGCATATCATTAGATTTCTAAGAAGATGGATGGAGAGTCCCCTGGTCCTGGAAAGACTGGATGTAGGGGAACGCCAGGACAGAGAAACGAGAGGGGGTTGAATGGAGAAAAGAGGAAGGGAAGGGGGCTTATGGGACTTTCGGGGAGGGATGAAACGGGAAAGGGGAAATGATTTGGAATGTAAATTAAAAAAAACTTAGAAAATAAAAAAAAAGAAAAAAATATAGGAATATTTTTATGCCTACCATTTTATCTGTATAAATTTTCCATGAAATACTCAATCTTAAGGCATTTTTTATATATTTCTTCAATTTTATCAGAAAATGTTTATAATTTCACTTTCAATCAACTTAGAAATATTTTTATGCCTACCATTTTATCTGTTTAATTTTCCATAATAATCTTCAATTTTAATGTTTTCCATATATATTTTTCAATTTTATCAGAAATATTTTCCATGTAAATCTTCAATTTTATCAGAAAATTAGTATAATTCTACTTTCAATCAACTTAGGAATATTTTAATTCCTACCAATTTATCTGTATAAATTTCTTCAATTTTTTCAGAGATATTTTTCATGTGGATCTTCAATTTTATCAGAAAATATTTTTACTTCTACTTTCAGTCAATTTAGGAATATTTTTATGCCTACTATCTTATCTGTATAATTTTTCATGAAATAGTCAGTTTTAATGTGTTTTTCTATATACTTCTTGAGTTTTATCAGAAATATTTCCTTGTAGATTTTCAATTTTATCAGAAAATGTTTATAATTCCTAGCGAACTTCTACTCCCTTTGTTGATCCCTGCATACCTGTCTGCACCTGTCTATTCAGTCACACTACCAAAGATGGTGGCCAAATATTTCTTTTTTTTTTTTTCTTTTCTTTTTTTTGGTTTTTCGAGACAGGGTTTCTCTGTGTAGCCCTAGCTGTCCTGGAACTCATTTTGTAGACCAGGCTGTCCTCAAACTCAGAGATCCGCCTGCCTCTGCCTCCCAAGTGCTAGGATTAAAGGCGTGCGCCACCTCCACCCGGCAATATTTCTTTTTAAAAAAAAAATTTATTCATTTATTTATTTTATGTATACTGTACTCGTATACACTGTAGCTGTACTGATAATTTTGAGCCATCATGCGGTTGCTGAGGATTTGAATTCAGGAACTCTGTTTGCTCTGGTTGGCCTTGTTTGCTCTAGCTTAAAGATTTATTAACTGTTATATCTAAATACACTGTAGCTGTCTTCAGATTCACCAGAAGTGGGTGTCAGATTTCATTACAGATGGTTGTGAGCCACCATGTGGTTGCTGGGATTTGAACTCAGGACTAAGTAAGTCAGTGCTCTTCACCACTGAGCTATCTCTCCAGGCCATCTCTCAATCTCCATGAGTTTTTTACTTCCTAGTGATTTGTTTGCCATAGATTTTTAACTTTTATTGTATTATGATCAAATAGAATATACACACTTACCCCAACCTTTTGGAATTTGGCATTCTGGTTTTGTCCCAGGATGTGATATGCTTCAGAGCAGATTCTGTGTGCTTTTGAGTATTGTGTATATTCTGGCATTTACATCAACTATTTTATTTTAAAGTTGATTAAGTCACATATTAGGATAGCAATATTTCATTCTTTCCTGGTTTTCTTTCTTTGCAGTACTTTTTTCCATACTATTACTCTAACATGTTGTCTGTCCTTAGAGTTAAAATGTATTCCATGTAGAAAACAGAAAGATAGATTTTCTTTCTTGATCTATTATTCTATCCTGTATCTTTTGGTTAGAGGATTGATGCAAGAATATTTCTTGTTATATAGAGAAGTGAGTGTTGATTCAGCCATTGATTGCTGAATTTAAGTGCTGCTGTTTTGTGGTCTTTTATTGAAAAATGAAGGAGAAACATTTTATGATAAAATTAAAGATTTTCATGGAAAATGTTTCTGACAAAATTGAAGAAATATATAGAAAAACACATTAAGATTGACAATTTTCATGAAAAATTAGAGTAAAATGATAGACATAAAAACATTGCTAAATTAATAGAAAAAAGAAGTAGAAACATTTTATGATAGAATTGAAAATTTACATGGAAAATATTTCTAATAAAATTGTAGAAAAATATAAAATAACATTAAAATTATCTGTATAATTTTCCATGAAATAGTCAATTTTAATGTGTTTTTCTATATATTTCTTGAATTTTATCAGAAATATTTTCCATGTAGATCTTCAATTTTATCAGAAAATATTTATAATTCCACTTTCAATCAACTTAGAAATATTTTCATGCCTACCATTTTATCTGTTTTGTGTTCTTAGTTGCACTTTGACTTCAGTAATTGAATCTTCCATTGTTGACTTTCTTCAGTGATTTGGCTATGATCATTTCTTTACAGACTAGATAATTCTTTCTACTATATTCTTTATATTTGGTCTATTGGATATGAATTTATGTAGGCTGCTTATACCAAGGAACTTCTTTCCTTCTCTTTCAATGGTGAAAGGTAATTTTTCTGAGTGTATTAGTCTAGGTTGGCAGTTATGGTCTATTCTCAGTTGGAATGCATTGCTAGGCTCTTCTGGATCTTATAATTTGTGATGAGAGTTGTTATTATGACAGAATTTTCTTTATATTTGAATTATGTATTTACTCCTGAAGGTTTTAATGTTCTTCTATGGTTCTGTATTCCTAATATTTTAACTATAATATGGTATGGAACATTCTTTTGTAGTTTTACCTAATTGGTGTCCTTTATGCTTCTTGTACCTTAATAGGTTTGTCATTTCTTGCTTTGGGAAAGTTTCCTGCTTTAATATTCTTGAAGAGCTGTTTTATGTCATTTATCTGGGATTCTTCTCCCTTAATTATACCTCTAACTTTAAGATTTGGTCTTATTTGCAGTTCAATATGACATAAGTATTTATATTTTAGTTTTCTTCATATACTTTTCCTATTTATACTGGATAATCTTGCTTCAAGTCATAATATTTTATTTTCCTCTTTATCCATTTTACTTGAAAGGTTTTCCTTTGAGTTTTACTTGACAATAAGGGTAAAGTTTCTAGAGGTACACTACCTTGATTTCCCATGTTCCATGACATAAGTAGTGATACAATCTTATAGGGAAAAATCAACTCCTTTTGCACTGGATTTAAGGCCCATTTTATGATATAGAACCTATATCTAAAATGCTGTAGTGATCAATATTCTGTGACTAGGTAGGTCTTATGTTTTGGAGAAAATATAACACTGATATTGTGCTGATGGAATACAGCAGTAAAATGACTTCAAATTCAGTATTGGTATACCTACTGAGTAGTGTCTCAATCAGTCTTTATCAGAAGATTATCTTCTTAAAATGGATATAAATTAACACAGGGACTCACAACTGACAACATACAAAGTAACAAAGACTTTCTTTAGCACTCAGCCATAAATGGGGTGTCCTCTTGAAACCCACCTCCAAAGCACAGGAATCTGATGTGGCAGAAAGATTATATTAGCCAGAAGTGGTATAAAACTGTAAGGAAATAGTATCCTTCGGGTACAACAGGACTGATATACAGATGAACCCACAGGCACTGTGACAGCAAGAACAAAATCTGCACAGGTTCACACCAAGCAAAATGCTATCCATGAGACTAGGTAATGTACAGAAAGTTCCAATCCTAAAGGACAAAGTTATTAGCAAATTGATACCTCCTGAGATAAAAATGATATTAGTTTTTCCAATAGAGTGTAACTGAATCTACCAATCACTACTATTATTTTCCAAGTCCCATACCCAGAATTAATTAGCCAATACAAAATAAGCTCTGTAGGTTTTTGTTGGTGGTGGTGATTTTGTTTTGTTTTTTGTTTGTTTTGCTTCTTATTTTTTGGGTGGGGGTTGGCTTTTGTTTTGTTTTGATTTAACATTTTTCTTATTGTTTTTTCTTTTAAGTTCAAATAGTTGTTTAATTTTCATTATTATTTTTGTATTTTTGAAAGACAGAGAGCCAGAGTGAGAAAGCAAGAGAGCGAGAGAGAGTACAAGAGAGAGAGAATGAGAGAGAGAGAGAGAGAGAGAGAGAGAGAGAGAGAGAGAGAGAGAGAGAGAGGTTGGTTGTGTAGGGAAGTGTGAAGAATGTGGGAGGATTTGGGTAAAGGGAAGACATGATAAAAATTTATTGGGTAAACATGCATTTAAATAAAAGTTTTAAAAGAAATACATCTACACTTAGAATATTATTTTCTCTATCAAGAACCTTTAAGTAGTACCTCTGAATATATTTTAGCACATATAGAATTGTTTATGGTAGTTTAGATGTGACTGTAAGTCTAATGTTTTATTATGGATATTTAGAAGAATACTCAACATGCAGTATCACTTGAGGAATAAATTGTTCTTTGTATTTTAGCAGTTAGGGAAGTACATTTGAAAGTTAATGCCAATGACTTTAGAGGTGAAGTGCTCATAAATTAGCCTCTAGAAGGCATATGACATTCCTAGGTGTTTAGGTAAAGGATTTATAAATGTGGTATGCCCATTGTGCTTATGAATATCATTAAAAACTCCTAACATTATAATATTTTGGCTAAATCAGTAATTTGCACAAACTTCTGTTTTAGTATTGCATATTGGTGAACAATTTTCTCTCCATGCTGGATACTAATTGACTATAATATTAACTAGAAATGTAGCAGCCTGGACAAGAAAGATCAAAACTGGCAGTTATTAAAAGAGTCCTATAATTCTAGGCCTATGTAAAGGTCAAGCTCAAATTTGTTAATGTATAACAGTTTAATGGACATATACCAGATTAAAGTCAAGATCATAGTTTATAGACTATTTGTTGAAATTCAAAAGAATATGTTATCATAAGCAAAAATTATTTACGATAATTTCTTTCTCTGTGGTGATATGGCTATGACTATAATGTGAGTATTTCATTAAACTTTTAAGTGAACATCAGGTTCCTCATGTAAAATAGGAAAAAAACCCATCTATCAAATAGGAATGGAACATAGTTTGTTTAGCATTTGTGCCAATGTATTTTAAAAGATTTTCTCTGTTTTACTTACAATAGAATATATAGTAACTACTATGCATGTAACCCTAGGTCCTGATATTATTAACTCCTTATATTAATATCACATATTTACTATAATTAACATGTTATTAACTTAAGTCCATACTTTACTTAGGTTTTCTTAGTTTTTACCTAATTTATTAATATTATTTTTTCTATTCCCTAATCCTATCCTGTAGACCACAAAGATCTTGTCATCATATTGCCAAAACCTTTTCTGGATTCAATTAGGTTCTTTGCTAACCTTTGCTTTGCAAATCGTCAGCAGTTTTAAAAGGTTTCACCCAAAAGCTTTGTGAAATGACTCATTCCTAGGTTCCTAATAAGCAGATAATAGTTAGGACCTGGAATTAAGAAGGTTGTAATGAGAATTTGTCAATCTCATTATGTCCTTTGTAAATCTCATGTTATTACTGATGACATATCACATTTTGTGTTGTTCTTAGTAACTGATGGAAGAGACTTTACAGCTTTCTTTTTCTTCACAAAGTTATTTTTTATTGACTATTAATTTCAAATATTCTGTTCTAAGGTTCTTACCTTTTCACAATCCATACTAAGAGCTTGAGAGATACATTACATATATTGGACATGATGTTAGGATCATTCTTACTTTTCTGTTTATAGACTAGATAATTATAAATATAAATGTTTATGTACTTATACATTATTCATATAAATATCTATTTTGTCTATTCCATTATTCTATTTGTTTTCAGCATGGACATGTGCATGTTGACTATAATTGAATTTGAAGAATTTTCAATATTTAAATTGTTTCCTCTTCGTTATTGAAATTTGTTTCTTTTAATATTTGTCCTTTGAGTATAGGTACTGTGATGGTTTAGTTAAGAATGGCCCCCATAGGCTAAGATGTTTGAAAACTTAAGTCCCAGTTCTTTTCATTTTGTGAGTAGGTTTGAGAGTATAGCCTTGCTATAGAAAGTGTATCACTGAGAGAGAACTATGATATTTCAAAATCACATATGTTTGAGGTTACTTTCTCTTTTTCCTACTGACAATTCAAGATATGCACTCTTGGCTTCCAGTTCCTTGTCATGCCTCCACTCTGTTATCATAAACACTTATCCCTTTGGAATCACTATCCAAAATAAACTATGTATTCAATAAACTCCTTTGGTAATGATGTTTTATCATAATAATAGAAAAGTAGCATTGTTAATTGCCTGTCCATTTTTTTTAAAAAAAAGTAGTAGTGTTTCCTTGTTTTCTGAAAATTTAAAATGCTTCTGATTCATCTTATGTATTTCTACCACATGTTCAGAATCAGCCATTTCTGTTTTCCTCAAGTTGGCTTGTTTTTTTAAGGTAAAGGATAGCATTTAAATACAGTTCCCGCTGATGAGTACGTTTCTTGTTTCTGGAATGTGGTTGTGTCTAAGATCTCTCAAAACTAGAGCAATGAGGCATTCCTTTATTGACTTAGTTTATCTACAATCATAAAAGCACTTATTTGTGTCACCAACTATTATCTATAAGGTTCATTTTAGAATTTTTTCTTTTTCTTTTCTGTTATCACCCATTCTGTAATTAATCACTGTCAATGAAAAACTTGACATTGAAAATCTTCCACCTATGTCCTTAAATTTTATACCAGGACACTGAAATATTGAGTTTATTTTGCTAATGCAAATCATATGATTGGGAATATTACTAATGAGATTTTAGTACATATATTGTTTGTCACATCTATCTTCTTTTTCCAATGATTTCCATTCTTATAGATCACTAATCTTTTCCTGAACTCTATTTAGTAATGTTATTATGCTTGTATCACAATTAGATTGTCTTAGTCCAATATCTGTACAGGTATACCCTGGCATCTTAAATAATATTTGGAGTTTACACATAATATTCTTCACTCTACATGGTTTCAAATTTTATGGGTTTTTATAAATGTGGACTATTATGTGGCTATATTTATAGGGTACATAAATAATATTGTGTAACTTTATGTATGCTTATATGTATATCATAAAACAGTATATTTAGAGAACATGCATATTTTCAGAGTAGAAAGTAGTTAAGTTATAAATTTTACTGCATTAATATATTTATCATACAACTCTTATTCCCAAGTCTCAGCAAAAACTATGAAATCAGAGTAAGTAAATATGAAAAAGTCTAAAACCAGAATACTAGCTGCAAGATATCTCCTACGCATGACAAGGATACTACATGCATGAAATATCAACAATATCAATGTCTAAAGAAGACCTACATGGTGACAACACAATTTGGCATAGTGAAATGGATAGAAGAATTTTCATGTGAACCTACTCATGGAAGAACAGCCAAAGGCAGCCATTGGCTCTTAAGAAAGACATAAACTGTTTTCTCCAGTGGTGAGTTTCATAATAGATTATCTAAACCAAACTGGTCAGTTCTAAATGCATGAATAGATAGATAGATAGATAGATAGATAGATAGATAGATAGATAGATAGATAGATAGATAGATAGATAGATAGATTACACTATACATTCAAAGGGAACTCAATAAGGTGTCTGTGTGTGTGTGTATGTGTGTGTTTGTGTGTGTGTGTGTGTGTGTGTGTGTGTGTGATATTACTCTAGCCACTCATCTTCCATGCAGAACATATGGAATACAGAAGACAGTTTTCCACTATCAAACTCAAGTTATATCAGTCTTGAGTACTAGCACCTTTAACTGCTGGGCCAATCTGCTGGCTTTACATATAGCTTTTTGTTTGTATTTATGTTTTTTTGTTTTCTTTATTTATGTTAATTATTTATTTTGATTTTTAAGATTACAATATCATTAAATCATTTTCCAACTTTTTCCTCCTCACAAACCCTTCCATATTCTCCTCTCTGCTGCTTTATCAAGTTGATTTTTCATTAATTGTTATTGTATACAAATATGTATATATATATATATTTCTGTATATCTTAGTATAATTTGATTAATCTGTTTTCAAACAATATTTTTGATCAATTTCATTCCTAACCCTGAACTCCTTGCAGCTCCTTACCACCTCACCTATATAAGGAATAACTCATGGGCTTGAATGCCTATGATAAATATTATGTCTAAACTCAATATTTGTGGAATCAGTAAATTGTCATGACATTCTCTTAACAGTTGTAGAATAAATAAACTATGGAAAACAGTTTTACATTGTGCAATTCATTTAATATTAAAGTTCATTTTTATAAATTTGCAGAATCATATTAGTTCTATTCTATTAAATCAAACACAATTACACAAAAATGTCTAGAGATAGGAGAAACAGTATCAAATTAGAACTCTTACCATACACAGTATTATATCCTGCAGAAGAATCTAGCTCAATATAGTCCTCTTGTTTAGGTAGCTATTAGACACACTTTTCCAAGACTTCTATTACATATTGTTCTTATTCCTTCCCTTACCTCCATTATGTAGGGAAACGGAGAAAAGTATCTAACATGTTCAATTGAGTATTGTGTTCCCTAGTCCAAATAGGGATGTTAGGGATGTATCTGGATGTTATAAATATGCACCTTGGGATCCTGTCTTCAAGAATTGCAAATGAAGACAATGTTTAGCATTGTCTGAGGTAGAGTTCTGAAACATAATGGTAGTCCTTAGTGGCACCTTACACTAAGGTGGTTGAACTTTATAGTGCAAAGTTTACAGAGCTACTGCATACTTGCATACTGAGAAACATAAATCATAATTATCAACACTGATGGATAGGCAACACAATCGTGCTCACTCAGCATTTAAAAATCCTTTCCAAAAATTGCTGCATTGGGATTATAATAGGGTTTTAGAATTAGTATTTATAATATTCTTGGAAATTTTGCTCATTTACGGAAGGGGCAGCAGTATAAGTTGCTGTAGAGTAAGCAACATTTAAAAGGTAAACAAAATGAACAGAATGTTTTAGAATAATTTCAAAAGCTCCTAAGATAGTTATAATAGAAATCAATAAAAAATAAAGAGTCCAGAAAAAAGTACCTGAAGAAATTATAGCTCATAATATCTACTATAACATTTGTTAACAATTTATATTTCATATAAAGCTAATATCTGTAAAGCCAATACTGGAAATAAAGGACTTTATTTTTAATCTGCTTTCATTATATTACCAATCTCTCTCTCTCTCTCTCTCTCTCTCTCTCTCTCTCTCTCTCTCTCTCTCTCTCTCTCTCTCTCTCTCTCTCTCTCTCTCTCTCTTTCTCTGTGTGTGTGTGTGTGTGTGTGTGTGTTTGTGTGTGCAGGGTGGAGGGGGGTGTGTTTAGAGATCTCAACAATAGCAATTCTTTATTTGCTCCTAACTTCAATATGTACTGATTTTCTTTCAAATCTTCACAAAAAGAACTTCTCCAAGGAGTAATGTACTTTCTGTTATGTAGGACAGGACCAGAGAGAGGCACTGGATTCTTATTTTGTTCTTTAGGAAAAAGTACCAGCCTCTGCATGTGTCATTCACGTACCCTTTGAGATCTCCTGGTGACCAACAAGTACCATTTAGGTATGTGTGAATTTAGAATCTCAAAATCATTATAGAGCATTTGATTAGTCACAATCATGGCAAAGAAAGAATTTTCTGTTTAATAAAATTCTAGCTTAAATGACAAGACAGTTTGACAGTAGATATCATCTATGAAGGCATAATTCATTTTGAAAATAATCAACCCATCATATTTGTAAAAGGAACATTGGAGGCAAATGTCTAGCTTCCACTCATTGGCCATGCAAGGAATAGAGAAATTGATTGAATAATTTTTCGGACGAAGCATCAAGAACTAACATTTTAAGACTGTCATAGAGCTTCTATTATAAGTCAGTGAAATGTATAAATTAGGTTGGCATACATCATGTCAAGTAGAATCCATTATTAAATTGGAAATAGAATAATTCCATTTTATAAAGTATAGTGATAAATTTTATTTTAACTACTGATTGAGGGAATAAAACTGCTTGACAGTATCAATTTTATAATGTATTTTAAAAGCATTTAGTGTAAGAAAAGCCATATACGGTAATACACTGTTACTATTACTCTAATGTCAATAAGCTAATTTAACAGTTACAAAAAGATACATTCAAGTAGCTTAAAAGTATAAAAAACATATTTTAAAAGTATTCTTTAACAGATTTTAATTTAGTTGAGGTCAAGTTGTAAAACTTTACATTTAAAGATCTTTTGAGAATTTAATATCAGAAAATTGTCATCTCAAAATCTCCTATAGTTAGTATTTGGACAATCACTGGTAATAATGCAGTAAAGGATTCACATGTTATTAAGAAAAAGAAAGCATACTGTGCATGTCCTATGGGGATCTCAGGTACCTCACTCAGGGTGATATTTTCTAGTTCCATCCATTGGTCTTCAGAATTCATGATGTCTTTTTATTAAATAGCTGAATTGTATTCCATTGTGTAAATGAACCATATTTTTGGTATCTATTGAGGGACAAATAAGACTGCTCTGAGCATAGTGAGGCATGTGTCCTGGTGATATGGTGGAACATCTTTTGGGTGTATACCATGGAACAGTATATCTGGCTCTTCCAGTTTTCTGAGGAACTGCCAGATTAATTTCCAGAGTGGTTGTGCAAGTTTGCAATCCCACTAGCAATGGAGGAGTGTTCCCCCTTCTCCACATCCTTCAAGATCAATAGAGATATTGATCTTAGCCATTCATATTTTCATAAGGTATCTCAGTGTCATTTGATTTGTATTTTACTGATGACTAAAATGTTGAACATTGCTTTAGGTGCTTCTGTGCCATTTGAGATTCCTCTGTTGAGGATTCACCTATTTGCTCTGTTCCCCATTTTTAAATTGGATAATTATGTTTTGTAGAGTCTAACTTTTGGTGGTTATTAGCCAGAAGGCATTAAACACAGAGCCTAAGACATTAAACAAGAAGGAAGGCCCAAGTGAGGATGCATAAATCATGCTTAGGAGGAGGAGCAAAATAGTCATGGGAGGTAGAGGGAGGGAGGGAACTGGGTTAAGAGGGGAAGGGGAGGGAAATAAGAGGGCAAGATCAGGCTTATGGAAAGAGAGGAGAGAGGCCCAGAAGACCAGAAGAATGAATGGAAATACTCAGCTGTCAGGGGTCAGGAATGGGAGATTCTCTAAGAAGTCAGAGACCTGGGATGGAGTAGGCTCCTAGGACTCAATGTGGGTGACTTTAGCTGAAATGTTCAACAGTGGGGTTATGGAACCTGAAAAGACCATCAGTGGAGTGATGGGGACACCAACCTACGTATAAAATTGCTCCTGTCCAAAACAAATGCAGGGACAAAAATGGAGCTGAGACTAAAAGAATAATTGACAAGTGACAGGGCCATCCCAAAGACAGACAGACACAAATCTCTGACTCTATTACTTATTCTTACATCTACAGATAAGTATAGCTTCCACACCTTATCAAAGAAGCTTTGTTTTTTTACTATATAGCCACCATAACAAAAATCCACAGCTGGTCAAAATGCAGAGAAAACTGACTGGGGAGCCCACCCCCCATTTTATCTATTTTCAGCATAACTCTTTACAGCTTGGGGAAGATTTTGGAAGAGTGTTCTCCAAGAGCCAAGGGAACACAAGATCTGCTGGGATATACTGCCCTCTGTATATGACAGGTAGTTACATTCATCAAATCTCATCATCAATTTCCTTAAACAATACCAACATTAGGACAGCATCATTTGACATACCAATGTAGATGGGGAAACTATTAAAGGCCCACTACAAATGAAGACCTATAAACAGTTAATGGCTGCTAAGATCAGTATTAAATGTGCTTGGCAATTATATTTATATACATATGTAGAGACATGTGTAATAATAATTAAAGACAAGATTATGAATTTGAGAGAGATTGGGGGAACACAGGAAGAGTTATCAGCAAGAGAATGTAAAGTAAATGGGGTAAGTATGTTCATGTAAAAGTTTATCAAATAAGAAAATGAATGTAAAGTTAACAAATAAAACAAACCAAAAATAAGTAAATTGATATTGGTACATGGTATATTGCTCTAAGTTACAGATCTTATCTTCTCTTCATTGCCTCATCTGCACTCAATTCTCTTTGTGAAACTTTCTTTGTAGTCACCGTTGTTTTCCCCTCTACAGGTGTGACCGTGACATTTCTTTGAATCTTATTTATTTTTGAAAGTGTGTTCAGTTTGTTACTTAATTTTCAAACTGATAGAATTCTCTTATCTTCCCTGTTGGAATGTTCATTTCATTGTATCTTTTCTTTGTAAGTTTGGGGTCAGTATTAATGTATTATTTTATCTTCTATTGTGATAGCTGATTTATTTCCTCCCAGCTTCATTCTATTAACTCATGTCACATGTTATTTTGGCAGGTTTTGAACATTTATTTTTCAATGGGAATTTATTGAGCTTTGTTCTAGAATATCTGTAGGTTATTGGAAAACTGTAACATCATTGCTTTTAAGATTCTCAGGCTAAAGTGAAGTTGGAATTTTCTTAAGGTTTATTAGTTTTAGCTACAAGCCAAATCTCCTGTGGAGGGTTTGCTTAATATCCTGGGAATAATGAGGCTATCTAGTTAGAACTTTAGAATGAGAGTTTACTCCCTATTCAGTGGGTCTCCCACAGATTGTTTCTGGAGTCTCAGTAATTTTCTCAGCTTTATGCTTATTCTCAATCCACTACTATCCTGAGGATCCAGGGAATCTGCAGATTCCAAGAGTTCTCTCTCCTTTTACCTCTGTAGTATACTATCAAAGAACTTGGCACTTGTGTTTACCCTTTCTACACCATGCCTTGGAAATTCTCACACAAGTAAGAAGAAACAATTGTAGAGCTCATCTCAAGAATTTCTCACCTTCCAGAAATGTCCAGTCTTCATTAACTGGCAGTGTGTCTTGTTCAAATAGATTTATCTACTTTTCAACCTGATTGGTTGATCGTATTTTCTAAATCTCATTTGCTTATAAAACTGTTATCTGTTTTTAAGTTTCTAAGAAGTATGTGTTAAAGTGTCTTTGTGTTTTAGTTTTTATTAAAATGTTCAGTTTAATAACTGAAGGTCAAACCTCCTTATTAACAGTTGCTGTGAGTATAAATTGTGATAAATATTCAAAGTAAATTCAAGACAATTGCAAACTCTTGATATACTTTAAATCACATGTTTACTATATGAAAATAAAAATGTGCTGTATGGTTTGGAATATAGAGAAACAATTTTAAAACACAAATTTTAAGATTCAAAACAGAGCATTTTATAAAAGTACAACAGTTTGGAAGCCCTTTAATTCCCTATGGTCATGAAAATATGCCATTAATATTGGCTTTGCCTAAGTCACAGTGACCATGTTCTAATTCACACTGGAGTAAATTGAAGTAATCAGAAAACTGCATGTTATTTCCAAGATATCAGGTAACTAAAACATGCTATATTAAGAAGAAACCCTGACAGTTTAAAATAAGGCTAAAATCTAAGAAAAAAAATAAGAGAGTGTAGACAGAACAATGAAAGCACTAGTGTGTACATTTTGTACTACTTTTGACAGAGAAATATGTGTACTAACTCTTCTGATAAAAACATTAGCACTGTCACACTAAATTCAAAGTAGTACAAAAATATATGATCTTAGTAATTATCTAAAACTTGATTATCAAATGGATTAAATATGTTGGAAAGTAGATATAACCTGAAAATATGAACAAAAAGGTATTATACACTCATAGCAAATTTAATACTGTATTTTTATTATGTTATGTGTATGTATGATATGCTGGGGCATAACTATGCCATGGCACATATATGAATGTGAGCAGACAGCTTTGTGAGGTCTGCTCAACCCTCATTTGTATATATGTTACCAAGACTGAACTTAGGCTACTAGGCTTCTCTGGCCAACAATTTGCCTCACTGTGAGATCTCATTGGCCCTGGTATCATCACAACAAGGCAAAAGAAAACATGCATACCTAAATGATATCAAGGGGTATTTCAGCATGATCAAGTTTACGAAACAGAAGACAATCACAATGTTTATGCACCTCATATGGGTTTGAGCATAAGCAACAGATACTGAAAAACAGAAATGTGTTTGCTTTGTTTACTGTAAAAGACTTATTTTTGGTTTTTTAAAAAAATTATTTGGATATTTTATTAATTTACATGTCAAATTTTATCCCCCTTCCCTCTTTCTGATATGCAAGCTCCCATCCCCTACTCCCTCCAACTACCTCTATGAGGGTTCACTTTCCACCCACCCACTCCCACCTCACTGGCCTAGCATTCCCCTATGCTGGGGTATTGAGTCTCCATAAGACCAAGGTCCTCTCCTCCTACTGATGAAAGATTAGGCAATCTTCTGCTACATCTGCAGCTAGAGCCATGGATACCCCCATGCGTACTCATTGGTTGGTGGTTTAGTCCCTGTGAACTCTGGGGGTGGGGGGGATTCCAGTTCGTTGATATTGATGTTCTTCTTATTTACATAGCCCAAGGTGGATTCCAGATCCATTTCCTGTGTACTGGGATTTCAGCTGTGTCTCACTATACCTCACACACTGAAAAGTTTAGTAAGAGCTAATGCACAAAAATTATTCTGAGATACATTAACACATAGTTCTTAGAAACTTAAAAATACAAAACAGTCTTGTAAGCAAGCAAGCTTTAAAAAACATGATCAACGATTCTGAAGGAATGTCAACAAAATGAACTTTAGCAGTTGCAGAATGCTGATTCTTGCAAGCATGTTAAATGATTTTTAAAAGCTCTACCATAAGCATGTTTCAACATATTTCAACTATTGACATTCTGCTGTTTAGATAGAATAGAAAGTTTAGAAAAAAGTTACATTAGACAGAAATTCCATATTTAACATTTAAAATGTATTACTAAATAATATATAGCTTAACAACGTATAAAACATTTATTAGGTCTGCACCCAGAGCTGATCGAGTAACACAACACTCCATACCCAAATACTGCCTGAAGAGAGCTGCTTTCCCAGGAGTGCAGAAACACAAGCTTGCAGGAAGAACAAGACACAGTCAGAGACAGCAAACCAGATGACACCAGAGATAGCAGATGACAAGAGGCAAGGGCAATACATAACCAACAGACACCAAGGCAATTTGGCATCATCAGAACCCAGTTCTCCCACCCCAGTGAGCCCTGGATACTGCATCACACCAGAAAAGCAAGACTCTGATTGTAAAACACATTTGAAGTTGATGAAAGAGGACTTTAAGAAGGACTTAAATAACACCCTTAAAGAAATACAGGAGAACACAGGAAAACAGCTAGAAGCCCTTAAAGAAGAAACATAAAATTTCCTTAAAGAATTACAGGAGAACACAAACAAACAGGTAAAGGAACTGAGAAAAAACCCATCCAGAATCTAAAAATGGAAATTAGGAAAAATAAAGAAATCACAAAGGGAAACAACTCAGGATATATAAAACCTAGGAAAGAGAACAAGAGTCATAGATGCAAGCATCACCAACAGAATACAAGAGATAGAAAAGAGAATCTCACGAGTAGAAGATAGTACAGAAAACATTGAAACAACAATCAAAGAAAATGCAAATTCAAAAAGTTCCTAACCTAAAACATCCAGGAAATCCAGGACACAGTGAGAAGACCAAACCTCAGGATAATAGGTACAGAAGAGAGTGAAGATTCCCAACTTTGAGGGCCAGTAAATATCTTTAACAAAATCATAGAAGAAAATTTCCCTAACCTAAAGGAAGGGATGCCCATGAACATATAAGAAACCTACAGAACTCGAAATAGATTGGTCCAGAAAAGAAATTCCTCCTGTCACATAATGGTCAAAACACAAAATGCACAAAACAAAGAAAGAATATTAAAAGCAGTAAGGGAAAAAGATCAAACAACATATAAAGGCAAACCTATCAGAATTACACCAGAGTTCTCAAAAGATTCTATGGAAGCTAGTCAGTCCTAAGCAGATGTCATAGACTCTCAGAGAACACAAATGCCAGTCCAGGCTAACTCTCAAAACTCTCAATTATCTTAGATGCAGAAATCAAGATATTCCATAAGAAAGCCAAATTTACACATCCTTTCACAAATCCAGCCCTACAAATGACAATAGATGGAAAACACCAACACAAAGATGGAAACAACACCCTAGAAAAAGCAAAGAAATCATCTCCTTTCAACAAACCCAAAAGAAGATAACCACACAAACATAAAAATAGCATCAAAAATAACAGGAAGCCACAATCACTATTTTTGAATATCCCTTAACATCAATATAATCAATTCCCCAATAAAAAGACATAGACTAACAGACTGGATATGTAAACAGGACCCAATATTTTGCTGCATAAAGGAAATGCAACTCAGTGTCAAACACGGACCCTGCCTCAGAGTAAAGGGCTGGAAAAAATTTTCCAAGCAAATGGTTCATAGAAACAATCTGGAGTACCATTCTAATAGCAAATAAAATTAACTTTAAGCCAAAACTTATCAAAGAGGATAAGGAAGGGCACTTCATATTCAAGAAAGGAGAAATCAGCCAAGAAGAACATTCACTTCTGAACATGTATGCTCCAAATACAAGGGCACCCATATTCATTAAAAAAAAACTGTACTAAAGATCAAAGCACACTTTTCACTGCACACAATAGTAGTGGGAGATTTCAACACCTCACTCTTATCAATGGACAATCACGGAAATAGAAACTACACATAGATACATTGAAACTAACAGAAGTTATGAAATAAATAGATTTAATAAATATCTATAGAACATTCCATCCTAAAAGTAAAGAATGTACCTTCTTCTCAGCACATTACAGTACTTTCTCCAATATTGACCATTAATTCTTCATAAAACAGACCCTAACAGATAAAAGAAGATTGAAGTAATCTCATACATCCTATCATATTACCACAATCTAAGGCTCATCTTCAAAAGGAAAAAAAAACAAGAGAAAGCCAACATACAAATGGCAACTGAGCAACACTCTACTCAATGATAACTTGGTCAAGGAAGAAACAAAGAAAGAAATTCAAGACCTTTTAAATTTTAATGAATCTGAAGCCACAGCAAACATAAACTTATGGGACACAATGAAAGCATGGCGAAGAGGAAAATTCATAGATCTGAGTGTCTTCAAAAAGAAACTGGAGAGAGCGTACAGTAGCAACTTAACAGCACACCTGAAAGCTCTAAAACAAAAAGAAGCAAATGCACCCATGAGGAGTAGACATAAGGAAATAATCAAACTCAGTGCTGAAATCAACCAAGTAGAAAAAAAGGGGACTATACAAAGAATCAAAAAAGCCAGTATATGATTCTTTGAGAAAATAAACATGATAGTTAAACCCTTAGCCAAACTAACCAGAGGAGACAGAGACAGCATCCAAATTAACAAAATCAGAAATGAAAAGGGAGTTATAGCAACAGAAACTGAGGAAATTCTAAAAACCATGAAATCCTACTATAAAAATCTATATTCCATAAAACTGGAAAATGTGGATGAAATGGACAATTTTCTAGACAGATTCCAATTACCAAAGTTAAATCCAGAGCAGATAAATCATCTGCACAGTCCCTTAACCCCTAAAGAAATAGAAGCAGTCATTAAAGATCTCCCAAGTGAAAAAAAACCCAGGACCATCTATAGGTTTAGTGCAGAATTCTATCATATTTTCAATTAGAACCTATTACCAACACTTTTCAAACTATTCTACAAAATAGAGACAGAAGCAATACTACCCAATTCATTCTATGAAGCTACAGTTACACTGACAACAAAACCACACAAAGACCCAACAAAGAGAACATCAGACCAATTTCCCTTATGAATATTGATGCAAAAATACTCAATAACATTCTTGCAAACTGAATCCAAGAACACATCAAAACCATCATTCACCACAGTTAAGTAGGCTTCATCCCAGGGATGCAGGGATGGTTCAATATACATAAATCTATCAATGTAATCTACTACATAAACACACACACACACTCACACACACACACACACACACACACACACACACACACACACACACACAAACCACCTGCATGATCTTTTCATTAGATGCTGAAAAGCTTTTGAGAAAATTCAGCAACCTTTCATGCTAAAAGTCATGGAAAGATCAGGAATTCAAAGCCATATCTAAACATAGTGAAAGCAATATAAAGCAAACCAGTAGACAACTACAAACTAAATGGAGAGAAACCTAAATCGATCTTACTAAAATCAGGGACTAGACAAGGCTGCCCACTATCTGTCTATCTATTCAATAAAGTACTAGAATTTCTAGCTAGAGCAATTAGACAACAAAAGGATATCAAAGGGATACAAATTGGAATGTAAGAAAGCAAAATATTACTATTTGACGACAATATGATAGGAAACTTAAGTGACCCAAAGAACTCCACCAGAGAACTCCTACAGCTGATAAACGACTTCAGCAAAGTGGCCAGATATAAAATCAACTCAAGCAAGTCAGTAGCCTTCCTATACTCAAAGGATAAGCAGGCTGAGAAAGAAGTAAGAGAAATGATACCCTTCACGAGAGCCACAAACCATATAAAGTATCTTGGCGTGACTCCAAACAAGTGAAAGATCTGTATGACAAGAACTTCAAGTCTCTGAACAAAGAAATTGAAGAAGACCTCAGAAGATGGAAAAATCTGACATGCTCATGGATTGGCAGGATAAATATAGTAAAAATGACCATCTTACCAAAAGTAATACACAGATTCAATGCAATCCCCATCAAAATCCCAACTCAATTCTTCATAGAGTTAGAAAGAGCAATTCAAAAATTCATCTGGAATAACAGAAAACCCAGAATAGCTAAAACTATTCTCAAGAGTAAAAGAATCTCTGGGGGAATCAGTATCCCGGACCTCAAGCTGTACTACAGAGCAATAGTGTTAAAAACCGCATGGTATTGGTACAGTGACAGGCATGTAGATCAATGGAACAGAATTGAAGACCCAGAAATGAATCCACACTCCTATGGTCACTTGATCTTTGACAAAGGAGCTAAAACCATCCAGTGGAAAAGAGATAACATTTTCAACAAATGGTGCTGGCTCAACTGGAGGTCAACATGCAGAAGAATGCAAATTGACCCATTCTTATCTCCTTGCACTAAGCTCAATTCCAAGTGGATCAAGGACCTCCACATAAAACCAGACACACTGAAACTAATAGAAAGGAAACTAGGGAAGAACCTTGAACATATGGGCACAGGGGAGAATTTCCTGAACAGAACTCCAATAGCTTATGCTCTAAGATCAAGAATAGACAAATGGGACCTCATTAAATTACCAAGTTTTTGCAAGGCAAAAGACACTGTCAAAAAGACAAAGCTGCAACCCACTAACTGGGAAATGATCTTTAGGAACCATACATCCGACAGAGGGCTAATATCCAATATATACAAAGAACTCAAGAAGTTAAACTCCAGAGAGGCAAGTAACCCTATTAAAAAATGGGGTACAGAGCTAAACAAAGAGTTCTCACCTGAAGAATATCTAATGGCTGAGAAGCACCTAAAGAGATGTTCATCATCCTTAGTCATTAGGGAATGCAAATCAAAACAACCCTGAGATTCCATCTCACACCAGTCAGAATGGCTAAGATCAAAAACACAGGAGACAGCAGTTGTTGGCGAGGATGTGGAGAAAGAGGAACACTCCTTCACTGCTGGTGGGATTGCAAGCTGGTACAACCACTCTGGAAAGCAGTCTGGCGTTTCCTCAGAAAACTGGGCATGACACTCCTGGAGGATTTAATTATACCACTCCTGGGCATATACCCAGGGGCTTTACCTGCATGCAATAAGGACACATGCTCCACTATGTTCATAGCAGCCTTATTTATAATAGCCAGAAGCTGGAAAGAACCCAGATGTCCCTCAACGGAGGAATGGATTCAGAAGATGTGGTATATTTACACAAAGGAATACTACTCTGCAATTAAAAACAATGAATTCATGAAATTCCTAGCCAAATGGTCAGAACTTGAAAATATCATCCTTAGTGAGGTAACCCAATCACAAAAGAACACACATGGTATGCAGTCACTGATAAGCGGATATTAACCCAGAATCTCGGAATACCCTAGACACATTTCGCATATCAATAGATTTCTAAGAAGATGGAAGGAGAGAACCCTGGTCCTGGAAAGACTGGATGTAGGGAAATGTCAGGACAGAGAAGTGAGAGGGGGTTGAATGGGGAAAAGAGGGAGGGAAGGGGGCTTATGGGACTTTCGGGAAGGGAGGAAACGGGAAAGGGGAAATGATTTGGAATGTAAATAAAAAAAACAACTTAGAAAATAAAATTAAAAAAAAAGAAATATTCAACGTCCTTAGTCATCTGAGAAATAAGATTCCACATCATACCAGTCAGAATGGCTAAGATCAAAAACTCAAGTAACAGTCTTTGCTGGTGAGGATATGTTGAAGAGGAACACTCCTTAATACCTGATTTGCAAGCTGGTACAATTCCTCTAGAAATTAGTATGACATTTCCTCAGAAAATTGGACACAGTACTACCTGTAGTACCCAGCTATAACACTCCTGGCCATATGCCCTAAAGATGCTCCAACATGTAATAAGGACACATGCTCCACTACCTTCATAGCAGCCATATTTATAATAGCCTGAAGCTAGAAACAACCCAGATGTCCCTCAATAGAGTAATGGATACAGAAAATGTGCTACATTTACACAATGAAATACTACTCAACTATTAAAAAGAATGCCTTCATGAAATTTGAAGGCAAATGAATGGAACTTGAAAATATCCTGAGTGAGGTAATTCAGTCACAAAAGAACACACACGGTATGTACTCACTGATAAATGGATATTAACCATACCATATGCACTCACCAAACCTGGACTCTATTGTGGATGTCAGGAGTGCTTGCTAAGAGGAGCTTGGTAAGGCTGCTCTGAGAGGCTCTGCCAGAGCCTGACAAATACAGATGTGGTTGCTTGTTGCCAACTACTGTACTAAGCATTGGGTCCACAATGGATTTGGAGAAAGTACTTAAGGAGCTGAGTGGGTTTGCATTCCCCGGAGTAAGCAACAGTGTCAACAGAGCAGACTCCCAGAGATCTTAGGGACTGGACCATCAACCAAAGAATACACATGGAGGGATTTGTGGCTGCTGCAGCACATGTGGCACATGTGGCCTTGTCGACATCAGTGGGAGGAGAGGTCCTTGGATCTGAGGGTGTTTGATGCTCCAGTGTAGGTGAATGCCAGGGTGGGAAAATGGGAGTGGGCGGGTGGATGGGGGAGCACCCTCATAGTGGCAGTAGTCTCTGAGGGAAGACCTGGAAAGGGGAAAACATTTGAAATGTAAATAAAAAAATAGCCAAGAAAAAAGAAAAAAATATTAGCCTCATGAACTGAATAATAAAAATAACTTGTGCACAAACTTGCATAGCACAAATCAAATGTTCAAATGCACTGTTATAGGAAAATTTTGAAGTTAAAAATGCAAAAGTATATTTATAAAAGTTTTTATGTACTAGCTTATTAATAATTAACAGCATTGCATATAATTTTCAAGAACATGTTTTTATATGTGCATAGAAGACATCACAACATAAAATTCAACTTCTTTTCATGACTGAAGACAAAGTGTAGGCCGGTTGCACCATGCACACCTCATAAGTTGCCAACAAAGCTCCTGGTAACTGACAGAGGGCCTCATTGAAATTAGGGCTTCCTATTCCTACCAAGAGCCATGCAGATGTCTGGAGTCTGCTGCAGCCATGTTGATATTCTTCAGCCATGTTGCTGCTTGGGCCATATTGATGTGAGTGACCTGTGTTGTCACCTGAGGCCATGATGATATCCAGGCCATGCCTGGGTCTGTAGTTCTACTGCAGTGTGAGTCTGTGTTGATGTCCATAGTTGACCAAATTTCATGCAGAAGTCTCTATGGGCTGCTTCTGGAGACATGGTGATGTGGCAGTGCTTCAGCTGTGACCCATACAGATCTGAGTGGCCTGCACTGCCACCAGAGCCCATGTCAATGTCAATGGACTGTGATCTGAGCTGCCTCCAAGGGCATTGATCGTACTGCAGTAGGGACTATGTTTGTGGAATGTGCTATCACCAGAAACCCTGTGGAGGCCCATGATCTGTACTCACACTGACTATGAAAAGCAAGGTGGCTAATTTTGCTGTATATGTCTGATTGCAGATGTGAAGTTGAAATGACATTGAAGGCTTCTGTGACAATCCCTAATTCAACCACCCCCTCCCAAAAAAAGGTATATCTTAGAAAAGTAGCTGCCAAAGACAATGCCTTAAAAGCATGCTAAAGTGTAGATCTCCCTAATTTATAGCTTCTGGTGGGTGTCTGGAAATGGAAGGACTCAGTTGTATTTAAGGAACAGGCCACTAAGAATCATGTTTTATGGAGTACATAGACAACACAAACTGAACTCTTTTATTCTTATTTATTTTTACTTTTTTTCTGTGGTTGGGTGGAGGAATGGTGATAAGGGCAGACATGCAAGGGCTGAGAAGTAACTATGATTGGGATATATGATGTTAAAGTCTCAGAGAATCAAAAATGTTATGTTAAAATAAAGTTGGTAATTAAAAATAAGGAAACTCAAAAAGTCATTGGAATCTCATATTTGGACATGGTGTTGAATGGTAAATTTTAAAATTTAATGGTAAAATTTTTAAATGGTTCATGTATTAGACTCATAAAAACATTTATGTTGTCTACATTGCTCTCATATGCATATACTTGCAATCTAATTAGTGATATAAATATGATTTCTTTTCTTTTCCTTTTTGTTTGTCGTTTGTATGTTTGAAATATGGTCTTACTACAATAGCCTAGGGTCTCCTAAAACTCATTTCACTTCTACCTCAGTGGCCACTCTTAACCATAAAGTTATGATTGCAAGCCTGTACCACTCACTACTCCAGATCCTAGAGTCTCTTACTCTTTCCTTACTTTAAAAAAAAGTGCACAATTCTGTTCATAGTCACATATTTTATTGAAAATAAGCAAGAAATAGGGTCATATTAATCTGCTTATTATTGATAACAAAACCACAAGATTTATGATTCTTATAAAACAATGTAGATTGCTTTATGAATGTCTACTTTTCCATTTTAACATAAATGTGAATTAAGCTATCAAATGAATAATGAGTATTAATAATTTATATGGTCCTGTTTTAAAAATTGTGGTTATGTTAATAACATAAACTCAATGTAGTTACTAATACCTATCACATGATTTGATTAGTATATACACTATTATAGTGTAAACTGTAGGTTTATAAATAACTTGCTTGTATTTTGCTGCATTCTAATGGTCAATCTATATAACATTCATTATAAAAGTACATTGGTTTCTCTTAACCATTTATGGCCTATACATTTTATAATAAATGGACATGTTTATTTTAGGAAATAAGTTCTCATTTTTACTTTAAGATTTTTTTTAAGTTATTTTTATGCAGTACATTTTTATCATGTTTTTTTTCTGTCCCTCAATTCTTCCCAGATTCTTCCCACCTCCCTATACATCCAGTACTATTTTGTTTGTCTCTCTTTTAATCTTTAACAAAAGATAGAAAACCAAAAATCAAGGAAATAAGACAAAAACAAGAAATGAACACACAAAACAGAAAAGCATAAAAAGGAACCCAAAATACACAGCAAAAGACCAATAAGACAAAATATGTCCAGAAAACCAAAATAGGAGGGGAGGAGTTTATAATAACAAAGTTGTTTTTGTGTTAGGCAACTATTCTTGGGTATGTGGTTTACCTTTAAATATGATAATTATACTGAATGATGTTCCATTGAAGAAAATAAATTTTATCTTTGCCTATGGGTATCAATTTTTTATTGTGTTTTAGTTAGGAATGAAACCTTATGACCATATACTTTTCTATATTCTGGTAATCCATCTGGCTTGAACCTATCCTGGTCCTATGTGTGCTATGACTGTCTTAGTTCATATCTACATTAGTCCTGTTATGTCTGGAGGGAACATATTCCTTGGCATTTTCAAGTCATCCACCCCCTCTGTCTTTTAAGCTGTTTCAGCCTACTCTTTCATGTTCAAACTCAGCCTGGGGATGGGAGAGTGGCTTGATAAAGAAATTCCCATTTAACACTTAACCTTAACTTCCAAAATTCTTCAGTCTGTACATTTCCCAGATGTCATTCTCTGTGCTCTTGTTATAGTTACTGTTCTGCTGCAGGGAAGAGACCCTATGACCAAGACAATTCATAAAATAAACCACTTAACTAGGGGATGACTTTCAGTTTCAGAGAGTTAGTCCATGTTTATTACTGGGAGAAGCCGAAAGACAGGGCGCTGGACCAATAGTTGGAAATTTTGCATCATGACCCCAGACAGCAAGCAGAGAGGGAGAGGGAGAAGGAGAGTGAGAAGGAGAGTAAGAGGGAGAAGGAGAAGTGGAGGGGGAGGGGAAGGTAGAGGGGGAGGGAGAGTGAATCAGTCCTATCATAAGTTTTATAAATCACAAAGTCCAATCCCAATGACACACTTTCTCCAACAGTCATGCCTTCTAAGCATTCCTAAACAATTCACCAACTGAGGAATAAGAATTCAAATATATGAGTTTATGACTCCATTCTCATTCAAAGCACAATATTCCACCCCCTGCTCCCATAGGTCTGTAGCCATATCATATGCAAAATGCATTTAGTCCAATTTTAGAAGTCTCCTGTCTTTCACAGTCTCAATAGCTCTAAAATCTCCAAAGTCTCTTAATGAGACTCAAGAAATTCTTTGAATTTTAATCTATTATAAAATAAAAATTGAAACAGATGACAACATATTTCCAATAGACAATTGCAAAGATTATATATTGTCATTCCAAAGAGATGAAAGAGTGTAGTGAGGAATTCATGGACCAAATAAAGACTGAAAGCCAGCAAACTCCATATTCTTTATCTTGATTGCTGATGTCAGAACATCAACTACTTACACCATTGTTGACTGAAACACACCTCTCTCCTGCTGGTTCCCCATCAAGTCTGAAACTCTCCTTGGAAAATATCCCTTATCTGTCATTTCCAACATCTAGAGGTCTCCAATCAAGTTTCACCTAAAGAGTGTGATTACTAATATTCAGGTGACATCATCAATACTAGGCTGTCTTGAAGTCTGACACTCAAACTTATCCCAAAATTCTTCTATTTAGCTTCAAGCAGATTTTTAGGACTGAATGAAAAAAAGAAATTAAAAATGAAGGTCATGAGTGCTCCTGGGTATGGTGAAAGGTAATGTTTATTGTAGATTAAATGGAAACATAGCCCAAGGTAGGGACATCTAGCAGAGTCCAGAGTGAACATGACCCCGAGCCTGGTCATATGTGGTGATGAGGGATGGAAGAAGTTAGAGCCAAGAGAACTGGAGATATTGGTAAACAAAAGGGGTCAGTAACCAAAATAGCTGGATTATATAAGGAAGGACAACTTCAGAGCCTGGGCTAAAATAATTTATGTAGGGCTGGGGGATGCTAGCCATATCCAGTAACACACAGGGACTGAGGGATGCTGTGAGGACAAGTCTGCTTTAAAATGCTAAATAGGCACATAACAAGAACAAAACAACAAAAAATGAAACATCCACATTCTTTGCCAAAATATCACAAGAATGATCTCTAGGTTGCTTGCTAATATTCATGTCCTCTGAAAGCTCTTGAGTCAATCCTGTATCTTTTGAAATGCCCTTAGTACTACTGTCTTCTTTAGTTCTACTGGGATGACAGTTCAAGCCCCATTTAAAGAGTTTGTGGTGGTTTAAATGAAAATGCCTCTCATAGATTCATAGTAGTGGTCCTCATAGGCTAGTAGTGGTCCTACTAGGAGTACACACACTTTTGTTGGAATAGGTGTGGCCTCATTGGAGGAACTGTTTCATTAAAAGTGAACTTTAAGTTTTAGATACTCAAGCCAGGCCAAATGTGTCTCTCTCTTCCTCTTTATTCTTAATACAAATGTGTAGTACTCTCGGCTCCTTCTCCAGCACCATTTCTGCCTGTGTGCTTCAATATTTTTGCCATGACAATGAGAAATGGAAGCCAGCTCCAATTAAAGTTTTTCTCTAAAAGACTTACCATGGTCATGGCATATCTCTCAACAGAAATAAAACCTTAACTGCTGCAGAGTTCAAGCACTTTTATAGTCTACCCAAAGTGTTCAATAGTTCTCTAAACAACAACATGGGTTGACTTTTAACTGGAATACACTTTTATCAGGTACCAATTTTGACTTAATTCCATTCTATTGTTGTGAAGAAACAACAGCATTATGATAACTCATAAGATAAAGCATTTAAGTGGGGTCTTGCTCATAGTTTCAGAGGGATGGTTCATGATTATCATCCTTGGAAGCAGAAAGGCTTAATATTCAAGAAATAGATGTGAGCTTTATATCCTGATCTACAGGGAAGACACACACACACACACACACACACACACACACACACACACAGAGAGAGAGAGAGAGAGAGAGAGAGAGAGAGAGAGAGAGAGAGAGAGAGAGAGAGAGAGAGAGACAGAGACAGACAGAGACAGACAGACAGAAAGAGACAGAGAGACAATGAGAGACAGAAACAGAAAGACAGAGACAGAGAAAGAAACAGCTACAGAAAGAGACAAGACCAGACATAGGTTTTTGAAACCTATTCCCAGTGACATACCTCCTCCCACATGGCCACGCATCCTAGTCCTTTCCAAGCTTCATTAGCTAGAGACTAATCTTGCAAATAGATTAGTCTATGGGGCCATCACATTTAAAATAAATTTCCTCTTCCATGAAATTATGCTTATTTCAAATGCGAAAGACAACTTCCCTTTTTGAGATATCTGTCTTGCTCTCATTGATTCTATTACTTAAGCACAGAAGTGAATAAACAATTCAAGGAGTGCCAACCCCTCATGCTACATCATTTCTAAACATCTTTGAGTTCTTGTAAAAAGTAACAAAGGTATAATTTTTGTTCATTGCAAAACAATGGTAACTAATGAAGAAAACAATGAGGATCAAATTGAGATAATTATTTTCAAGCTCTTTTGCTATCTAATGTATAATTATCTTTTCTGTTTCTAAATTTGTTTTATTGTGATTTTCAAATCACTTTAACATTTATATGATCAAATATTGTTCAATCACTAATTGAGAACATCGCATAAAATTTAAACTTCTTTTTTGCAATTATATCTCATTACAGCATCTGTAATTCTCCTTGCATTGCTATTGATAGAAATTGGGGTCTTATACATTCCTTGGAGATGCTTTGGGCCTCATAGTACATGTGTCTTGTCTAGTCTAAAGATGTTTTACATTATTTGTTTTTGTATTTTCTTCCTCACCCTAACCCAAATAAGAGCCACTAGTCCTGGAGCAGGAAAACACCAATCCCTGAACTTCCCACAAAATCCCAACAATTACTGAGCAAAATGCACACCAATTCCTCAACAAAACCCCACCAATCTCTTAGTATTCCAAGCTCAGGACTTAAAATCCCACCAATCACCTCTTCTGAAATCTCTGCCCTGAGAAATTCTGTCCTCTTTGTCCTATATAAGCACTGCCCCCTTTTTCCAGTTTCTGGCTCTCCACTCACAGGAGCAGAGGACAGCCATTCTTGGTTTCATCCTTCCACACTCTGGACTCTCCAATAAATCTCTTCCTGGAGATTTTTCTGCCTTGATTTACCCATTAAAAGAATCCAAAAGGAAAAAAAAAAAGCAATGAATGGGAGAAACAAAGAAGTTGAGTGGGGGCTAAGGCTTCTGAGATTCTCTGCTCAGCTGGGCATACCCTCCCCTGGGAGCTTTAAGACCTCTGTTGAGGAAGCGTTCTCTTAAAACTATGTAGTTTCCTAGCTGAGCTCGCATATCTCAGGATGACCTTCTACTGGAACACTGTCCCATCCCAGAACTGTAAGGTACCTGAGTTCCTATGTTTCAGAATGCCTTTCCACACTGTCCTACCTCAGAGTTGTACAGCTCCTGGTCCTCATGTCTCAGGATGCCCCTCTACTGGGATACCATTTTCTTCCAGAGCTGTATGGTTCCTGAGCTTCCGAGTCCTAGGATACCCTTCCATCTGAGCAGAAACACTTATAATGTCTGCATTGGTAACAATTGTCTTTGGTGGTATTATGGGCATGAACACAAACAAAGATCACCAGTGCTGGAAGGTCACAGACCCAGCTATGATCCTTGGTGGCAGCATGGGTGAGGTCCTCACTAGGTCTACTTGCACATGCTGTTCCTCACTAACCCTGCATCTCCAGTTGCACCTCTCTTCATTGTTCACATACTGTTCTGCCTTTCTTTCTCTTCATCTCTCCATCATATACTTGCTCATTCTAGTGGCTCCTGTGCCTCTTGGTATCTTATCAAGGTTCATGCTACATGGTGGCAAGTGGGAATTGTCTGGGTATCCTCTACTCTTACTTACACAGGTCTTCAATATACTGTCACAACTGTTAGAAGTTTATGTGAACAACTGTCTTGTTGTATCTACAAGACATTGTTTTCTTGAAGTCATCCTCTACCTCTGGCTATAACATATTTTCTGATCATTCTTTCAGAAATAGTCCTGAGCCTTAGGAGAACAGAGTCTGGTACAGAGGTCCTATATAAGACTGAGAACTCCATTGTCTCTAATTCTCTAAACGTTGAGAACATTGTGGCATTGTGTTATTTATCATCTGAGGCAAACAGAAGTTTCCCTAATAAGGTTTGGAAGATGCACTTATCTATAGTTAAAATGACAAAATCATTAGGAATTGATTCAATAATATGCACATATAACAGATTAATAGAAGTACATTCTATTAAACGGCCTATGACCCCTATAGGAACAGGTCCAAGACCCCAGTATTGTTGCCAGATATGGGTTTGACTACTAAGTGGGTCTTTTTTTTTTTAAGTCGGCTCTTTCTTTTTTTTAATTTATTTTATTTTATTTTCTATATTCTTTATTTACATTCCAAATGATTTCCCCTTTCCCGGGAACTGGGATGTAAATAAAGAATATAGAAATATATTTGGAATGTAAATAAAGAATACAGAAGACAGAGAGAGAGAGAGAGAAAGAGAGAGAGAGCGGGCCACAAGGGAGGGTCTAAGAGTAGGAGGACAGGCAGAATGACCACCTCAGCTACCATCCAGGCCTAAATCCAGGGATTTGAGTTGGCCAGAATTGTTGGAATTCATGTAGTGACCAATCCTACAGAACCTAAGCAGCAGGATTTCCATGAGAAAAGACTTCTACAGGATATCTGAGAGGAGTCCCAGTGAGGATACAATATTTATAGTATAGCAGAAGTCAGAGGCCTCAAACCACAAAAAATGATTCATTATAATGAACATTTGTAAGTATAACTGTTTGGGCAAATGGATATATTATGTGACACACTGTGACACACCCCATCTTTCATAGCAAGATGAGTTATTTATTTATATTTATTTTCTTTTGGGAGGTATACTGCAAAGATAGAGGATGGATATGGAGAAATGGAAAGATGAGTGAGTTTGGCATGCATGACATAAAAATCTTCAAGAGTCAATAAAAAGTTAAAAAAAAATCTTGTGAAATTAACAGCATAGCGGAGGAAAATAGATTCAGTTCTCACTCCTCACCAAGGAAATATTAGCAATTGACAGCTCCTGGAAGAAGAGGAGTCAGTATTTTTTAAGGGTTCAAGCTCTGGTGAACTTTGCATGCTCCAGTGGAAGGCCAACCATCCAAGAACAAAGGAGCAGAATGTACTAAATTTGATATGTTTAAGAAAAAAAAAAAAAGAACACAAAATTAGGAGGGTAGAGAAGGTAGTGGAGGCAAACCTAGTGGGGAAAGAATGAATATGATCAAAGTGATTGTATAAATTTCTCAAAGAAATTAGAAAAATTAGAAAAAGGAATTTGGGAAAACAATAAGTAGTAATGATACAATGTAAAAATCAGCAAATTTTAAAAAAATATTTATTTTGTTTTATATTATTATTATTACATTTTCCCCTTTCCTTTTTCTCTTTCAAATTCTCCCCTATTATACCTCCCTATCTTGCTTTTTTACACTCATGGCATTCTGAAATTTTAATAACAATGGCAAAATGGAAATAATTGGTTTCCTTAAGGGAATTATGGTATCATAGTCACGTGCATACTATTGCTTCTAAAAATAAGGCAATAGATGTTGCACACATACAACAGATATATAAAGATAGTGTTATAGAAGAAATCAGGGAAGGGAGAGAGGTAGCTCAGCAGTTAAGTGTTTGCTGCTCTTGTAGAGGATAAGAGTTTGTTCCTAGCATTCATGTCTGGAAGTTCACAATTGTCAATAACTCCATTCAAGGCAATGTAATAAGCTTTGCCTCAAAGAAACCTATACTCATATCACATGCTGATATACATGTACATGCACATACACACATGCAGAGACACACAGATGGATACATGCACTAAATAAATAAATAAGATGGCAATTTGATAGACAATTGATAAATCATAGGATTTTGAAATATACATTTTTAACTAGTAATGTAAAATTTTGTACAGAAAAGTTACATCTAATCGAGAGCTATCTACTCAAGAACCCAGTATATTTAAAAAAAAATATGTTACTAGAAAGATGTTAACTAGAGAATGGAACTGTGATTATATGTTGTGTTAAAGAGAATAGCTGGTGCTAAAACCTTTTTGCACTCTCACAGTCCCATTCCAGAGACAAAGTGGCATACAAAGAAACATAAAATAATGGCTGAATATTTTGTTGTATAGTTTTGCTTCATTATTTCCATGCTATTAATGAGAAACACCAATGATTTGGGGTTTATCTGAAAGTCAGTTTCTACTACAGCTTTAAAAACTATAGCTCATAAACAAGAGTGCTCTAAGCATAATAATATCAGGGAATACTGACACCAATAATGTGTCATCTATGGCAGGGTCTTGCTTTCTAACATTCCAATTTAATGCTTCTCATTTTGTGTAACTTCAAAGTGTGGGTTTGTCAGCCAGTGGAGAGAGGAAGGAGCAATTTTGGATTGTGTTTCTCTAACATGTGTTTCTCATAGTTCATTCCTTTAATGAATGAATCCTAAGCTGGCAATGCCTTTTGAAACTCCATGGGATGGTATTTCATTTCTAATCATAATTTACACTGACAAGAATTATTTTTTTCATGAGCTTCAGAAGCCTCCCACAATATGTCTAGCTTATACTTTAAGGAAAATATTTATTTTCTTCTCAATTCCTTTTATCTTTCTGGAGTTTTAAGCCCTATGAAGAGTAACTTGAATTTTGAACTTTCATTAGTTCCTTATATGAAACAACAATAGCTGTAACTCTGGGCTTCAGCTGTAACTTACTCTTATAGGCATAATGAGGAAGTATTAAATAAGGCCACCTATGTAGATCTTGACTCTTCCCTATGATCATAAACAATATCAATCCTCCAATTTCTTCTATTCCTCCATTTCATATTTCAAAGAACAGAAGAGTTTCAAGTTCTTTCAGTTCTTAGTGACACTATGCTTGTATCTACTTGCTTCTTATAGAAAACACCAAAAATATCTCTATCCTTACCATGATAACAAAAATTTAGTTCCTAAAAGAGTATTATATAGCTTATTGCAAATGGAACAAATGTTATGGAAAGAAAAGATAATAAAATGTCTTACAAATTTTAGGTCTTTCTGTCTTATTAAAATGAATTTAACTACAACTAGTTAAGTCATTAATTTCTGCTGATTTACTCAATCACTCAGCAATTACTGAGAAATAAAAGATTTAGACTGAAAGTACTGGGTACATGCCTTTCAGAAAACGACAACCCAGTCACTATTGTTTTTTTCAATGATTTTGAAATTTCTAGGTCAATGTTAATTTCTAGTGATACACTTATATATTACCATCTGATTTCCAGAAAAGAAAGGCTGCTTTGATGAAGCTTACTGTTTAGCAAACAAGTATCACTTTTTATGTGTCTGTCAGGGTTAAGTAGAAAGTACTATTGTTAATAATTAATAGATATTTAAATCTAAGCCTTGGTGATTTGAAGGAACAAAAGTAAAGAGACATAAGTAGAAAATCTGACATGAAATAATAAGCAAATATTTATATTTATGGTGTGATAACGCAGTGTTGAACAACACAAAGTCTCAGCAATAACCTAAGCCATGAGAAAAATGCACTGAACTCAAGCTAGATTAGTAAGAACATTATGTTACCACCCAGTGCTAGACTGATTTTTTTCCTAATTTGAATGAATAACCCTGTAACTCTATCTAAGAGATATGTTTCTATTTTGTATGTATTTTTCTCACATGCAGCATTTCCAAGTCTTATTGTTCTGATAATTGCTTCCATTAAACCAATTTAGATACCATATATTTTATGTCCATATAAGAAAAGAAGCAAATTAGATTCAAACACACACTGTGCTTAGCTTTCTGGCTACATATGGAAATTAAAGCCAATTGAGAAATGCTATATTCTATTGAATGCCATTGTCAATTGCATGGCTTTGCTAAAACAAAACAATAGTAGGAACAATCTGTTTTAGCACCCTGAGTAGCAGCAGTCCTTTATAGAAACAAATTTCAAAAACAACACTGCAGTATGCATATTTTCTGAAACCATAACACATTTTCTTCCCCTGAAACATATTTGTAGCTTTTCTTAAAAGATAGGTTATAATGCTAGAAGAAAATCAAGTTCAATGTACACAATATTAGGGATTAATGACAATAATGTATGTGCTTCCTACACTGGTTAAGCTGTTTAACTCATTAAAAACTTTGTACAGATTGTGTTCAGAAATTTTGAAATCAGGCAGTGGTGGCGCACGCCTTTAATCCCAGCACTTGGGAGGCAGAGGCAGGCGGATTTCTGAGTTCAAGGCCAACCTGGTCTACAGAGTGAGTTCCACAACTGCCAAGGCTATACAGAGAAACCCTGTCTCAAAACACCAAAAAATAAAAAAAAAGAAATTTTGAAATTATTTATTTTTATATTTCCTTTGCTTTGTCTCTCAATTGTTCTATTTTTATTATTCTTTAAACAAAAATGTGTTTTATAAAGTCCTAAGCATTTCTTTCTAAATGGTATTTTGTATAAGTATTTTAACCTGATTTTAAGAAAAGTGTAATTTAAGTCACATATTTTATTTATAAAGTATATTTTCCTTAATTTAGAGATTATGAAAATAAAAATCAAAATGGCATTCAGGAAAACTCAGAAACAATTAGACATAAAATATCAGTGATGTGTGACTGACTACCTATTCGATTACTCCAAATATCCAAAATATCATCAACTTCTCTATGATTCTTCTATTGAGACATTCTTGAGAGTCTCTGAACCAAAAAATTATATTTTTCTTGAGCTAGTTTCAATTCATGTTGTTTCTTTTGGCCAAAATCTTAAAGAGTAGATAAACAGAATTGTTTTATACCGAAACCATTAATGTTTTGCTATTGAAGTAATTGACTTAAGAGGAGTCTATGCTAGTTTTTAGATCTGTGATAAAAATCACTTAGTGAGATGCACAAGTTAAAAGACTTTTTAAGCACATAGGTCAGTATTGTTGCTTCTTGGCACTATATTATATATCAAATTTCCAGAATCACATTTTTAGAATTATCTTGCAAAATTGGGGTTTTACATATTTATGTATTTCTCTCCCTAAGCCCTTTACAACCATTGTTTTATCCTCTGCTTCTATACAATTGATAACTTTAGATGTTTTGTGCATCTGAAATCATAAAGTATATAAGACTCTATGTCTTCCATAATTATGGTTTATTATTATTATTATTATTATTATTAATATTAATTATTATTATACTGACTCCACCATGATACATTTCTGTCTTACCAGAATATTGGCATGCATGTCATATGCTTTAAATACGTACTGACTTACAACAAGAAAGAAAATTACTTAGTACAGGGTGATAATGAAAATAAATCACCTTGAAATATAAGTGCCTAAAAACTTCAGTTTTTTAGATGCGGTAGGTTAAGGATGTGAAAAACATGGAATCAATCTAAAATATACATTAATAAGGGCAGTAACAGAACACTGAAAAACAACATCAGGTAATGAACAGGTATAGTGCCATTCTCATTTATAAATAATGTTGTACAATAAGACAGACTTAGAGAACAACAATAACAAAATGACTCAGTCATCACGTGAGATTTAAGGAAGACAAACTAACACACACACAAATTGATTGGTTGATTTGGTTGGTTTTCTTGTTGGAGACAAGAAAGATTAATAGCAGAACCTTTCTGTCATACTGTAGGCAACATTCAATGTTTTGTCTAACACTCTCTTGTATACATAAACTTTGCCAGAACATTAGATCTTTTGCTAAGCTGTTCTCATAACCAATAATGAAAATGACAACAATCACTAAAGTCAGGACAGTATTCGGAGAAATTAATGGAATATGTCTGTGGGAACCATGGCGCCAGTCATTTCATGGATGTGAATTTATCAATATCTTAGTGCATTGAGTTGTGTATGTCAAAATAATACAGCTCTTTGCACATTAGAGATAGTTCAATAAAATATTTGAGAACTTCAGTATAGCTTAGGAATAGGATATTAGTAAGAATGCACAATCTTTAAAACAATAAAAAGTAACCTCTTTAAAATGTAGAACTAAAGAGTTTCTGAGATGTAAAATAATATTTTAGAATATTTTAAAAATCTGAAAATAGATTTACACAGTAAGAAATGAAGAATGATAAACACCTGCAATGATGCTGTGACCCATACCAAGGTCCCAAGAATACCTGAAAAGTACTCTGACACTGACCTACATCCTCAACCACAGAAGTCTTTGAATACTAGGAATAGTATGACTCAGATTTTATTAAGATTTTCTCAAGTCAGCCCACATCTAGAGACAGCTTGATACCTAGGAATTCTGAAACATCCAGGATCACAGGTGAGGCCCCAGCCTCCACCCCAATACCTGCCCTAACTGGGATCCCAGAAAACACAGGAACCCCACCTAGACAGAGATATTCATTCCTTCTGGTTTGTACCTGTGTCCAGAACCAGAACCTGTTCCCTGGATCCTCACCACTCAGCCTACACCCAGAAGTAGTTTGACGCCCCCCCACCACCAGGAGTCCTGACACATCTAGGCACACAGGCTCACAAGCTCACATTAGGAACAGACTGCAGTCAGAGACAACAAGGCCAGTTAACACCAGAGATAACAAGATGGTAAGAGGCAACACCAAGAACATAAGCAAGAGAAACCAAGGCTACTTGACAATATCAGAACTTAATTCTTCCAACACAGCAAATCCTGGATATACCAACACATCTGAAAAGAAAGATTAAAATCTAAAATCTCATCTCATCAAGATGATAGAGGATATTAAGGACATAAAAAATGCCCTTAAAGAAATACAGGAGAACACAGGTAAAAATAAAGTAGAAGCCTTTAAAGAGGAGACACATTAATCTCTCAAAGATTGAATGAATGGACAGTGGAGAAAAAATTTAGTAAATTAAAATGTTAAAGAATATATGAATAATACTAAGGTCCATGAAGGTTATCTATGGACATGAGAGATAGATGTTTAAGTCTGGGCCACAAGGAAGAGAATAAGGGTTAAGCTACTTAGGAAAAGATAGCATGTAGGTAATTGTCCCTAAAAGCTGAAGCACAGTCCAACTTCTACATTGCAAAATACTCATGGGAGTTGCCAGGCAAACTCCTTGGATTTTGTTCTCCTGCCAGTGTAACCAAATGAAAATTGGTTTCTTTTCAATGTAGAACAATTTCAATATTATTTTTTCTAAAATATTATGCATATACAGTTTTGGACCAGATATAGTAGGATGTTACTGTAATCCTTGTACTCAGAGAGCTGAGGTTGAACTGGAACCTTGAGGCTAGCTTAGCTACTGTGTTAAACAAACAGGAAAATGAATAATTTACTTTGAATACTCACTGTGAATAAACTTTCAATAATGTTACTATGTAAATATACAGGAGAAATAGCTAATAGACAATTTGGATATTTAATATGTATGAGAGACTATGACCAATTCTTGTAACACAAAAAAATCATTACAAAATTGTATTACAAAATACAAAAGGGGATAAAAGCATGTAGAGTTTGATAAAAGTGGACCTGTATTTTTGTTAATGGAGGAGATTTAGAAAAACAGACCCTAAAATATTTTGTGGTTATTGGTTTTATTTTAAATTTTTTATTAGGTATATTCTTTATTTATATTTCAAATGATTTCCCTCTTACTGGTTCCCCCCTTCCCCAAAAGTCCCATATGCCCTCTTTCCTTTCCCTGCTTCCCAACCAACCCACTCCCGCCTTCCCTTCCTGGTATTCCCCTACACTGTCACATTGATCCCTTCTAGGACCAGGTGCTTTTCCTTCCTTCCTCTGGGTATCCTTTGATATGTGAATTTTTCCTTGGGTATTCCAAGCTTCTGGGCTAATATCCGCTTATCAGTGAGTGCATATCATGTGTGATTTTTTATGAACAGGTCATCTCACTCAGGATGACATTCTCCAGTTCCACCCACTTGCCTAAGAATTTCATGAATTCATTGTTTTTAATAGCTGAGTAGTACTCCATTGTGTAAATATACCACATTTTCTGTATCCATTCCTCCGTTGAGGGACATCTGGGTTCTTTCAAGCTTCTGGCTATTATAAATAGGGCTGCTATGAACATAGTAGAGCATGTGTCCTTATTGCATGTTGGAGAGTCCTCTGGGTATATACCCAGTAGTGGTATAGCTGGGTCCTCCGGTAGTATTATGCCAAGTTTTCTGAGGAACCGCCAAACTGATTTCCAGAGTGTTTTTAACAGCTTGCAATCCCACCAGCAGGGGAGGAGTGTTCCTCTTTCTCCACATCCTTGCCAGCAACAGCTATCTCCTGTTTTTGATCTTAGCCATTCTGACTGGTGTGAGGTGAAATCTCAGGGTCATTTTGATTTGCATTTCCCTGATGACTAGGATGTTGAACATTTCTTTAGGTGTTTCTCAGCCATTCAATATTCCTCAGGTGAAAATTCTTTGTTTAGCTCTGTACCCCATTTTTAAATAGGGTTATTTGGCTCTCTGGAATCTACCTTCTTGAGTTCTTTGTATATATTGGATATTAGTCCTCTGTTGGATGTAGGGTTGGTAAAGATCTTTTCCCAATAGTTTAATCTGGATCAGATAGACTATCTAAATGGTCCCATAACCTCTGAAGAAATAGAAGTGGTCATTGAAAGTCTTCCAACCAAAAAAGCACAGGGCCAGATGGTTTTAGTGCAAAATTCTATCAGACCTTCAAAGAAGGCCTAACACGAGTACTCTTCAACTATTCCACAAAATAGAAACAGAAGGAACACTACCCAACTCTCTCTATGAAGCCACAATTTCGCTGATACCAAAACCACACAAAGATCCAACAAAGAAAAAGAACTTCAGAACAAGTTCCCTTATAAATATAGAAGCAAAAATATTCAATAAAATTCTTGCCAACGAAATCCAGGAACACATCAAAATGAGCATTCACCATGATCAAGTAGGCTTCATCCCAGGAATGCAGGGATGATTCAATATAAGGAAATCCATCAATGTAATCCACTATATAAACAAACTCAAAGAAAAAAACCACATGGTCACTTCATTAGATGCTGAAAAATTGTTTGACAAAATTCAGCATCCTTTCATGTTAAAGGTCTTGGAAAGAACAAGAATGCAAGGCCCATACCTAAACATAGTAAAAGCAATGTACAGCAAACCAGTAGCCAACATCAAACTAAATGGAAAGAAACTTGAAGCAATCCCACTAAAATCAGGGACTAGACAAGGCTGCACTCTCTCTCCATATTTATGCAATATAGTACTTGAAAGTTCTAGCTAGAGCAATTAAACAACAAAAGGAGGTCAAAGGGATACAAATTAAAAAGGAAGAAGTCAAAGTATCACTATTTGCAAATGATATGATAGTATACTTAAGCGACCCAAAAAACTCCACCAGAGAACTCCTACAGCTGATAAACAACTTCAGCAAAGTGGCCGGGTATAAAATCAACTCAAGCAAATCAGTAGCCTTCCTATATTCAAAGGATAAACAGGCTGAGAAAGAAATTAGGGAAATGACACCCTTCACAATAGCCACAAACAATATAAAGTATCTTGGTGTGACTCTAACCAAATAAGTGAAAGATCTGTATGACAAGAACTTCAAGTCTCTGAAGAAAGAAATCGAAGAAGACCTCAGAAGATAGAAAGATCTTCCATGCTCATGGATTGGCAGGATTAATATAGTAAATATGGCTTATATCCAAAAGCAATATACAGATTCAATGCAATCCCCATCAAAATCCCAACTTCTCTCCCAGGAGAGCTAAAACTATTCTCAACAGTAAGAGAACTTCTAGGGGAATCAGTATCCCCGACCTCAAGCGGTACTACAGAGTGATAGTGTTAAAAACTGCATGGTATTGGTACAGTGACAGGCAGGTAGATCAATAGAACAGAACTGAAGACCCAGAAATGAATCCACACACCTATAGTCACTTAATCTTTGACAAGGGAGCTACAACCACCCAGTGGAAAAAAGATAGCTGTTTCAATAGCTGGTGCTGGTTCAACTGGAGGTCAGCATGCAGAAGAATGGAAATTGATCCATTCTTATCTCCTTGTACTGAGTTAAAGTCCAAGTGGATCAAGGACCTCCACATAAAATGAGAAACACTGAAACTAATAGAAAAGAAACTGGGAAAGTGCCTTGAGCACATGGGCACAGGGGAAAATTTCCTGAACAGAACACCAATAGCTTATGCTCTAAGATCAAGAATTGACAAATGGGTCCTCCTAAAATTACAAAGTTTCTGTAAGGCAAAGGACACTGTCAAAAAGACAAAACGGCAACCAACTAAGTGGTTGTTGTTAAGGACAATGATTTTTATTGAATCAACATCCCTTATTCCTTTCTTTAATGACTGGGAACTTGGTGACACACATAATCTGAGCTAAGGCAAAAAACACCTAGAAGTGACCACTGGTGAAAGAAATCTCTGTATAATTATCTTCTGAATGTATGTGGTTAAATCCAATAGGCTATAGGACAGGTGATAAAAGTATTCTGCCCTGATTTGGTTGCAATATGTAATTGTAAATATGTATAATTCATATCTATGCATGTTACATAGTTAAAACTTTTTGGAGATGACTTTCCCTAGCTTTGAAACACCAGGAGGTTAACTTATGAGAAACTTAAAGTAAAAACCTCTTGATGAAGCTAACTAGAGGAGGTTCAAAGGCCTATTAATGACCTTCAGCTTACAACTCTCAGGAATTCCCTCTGATACACAGCAAGGACCTGAACTCTGTCAGGAGAGGGAATGTAAACATGGGTATTCCCAAAGCACATTCTCCAAAAGAGAACTCATTTGTTTTTTGATTTTCTGTTACCAAATCCAGAGTAGCCAATTTCTCAGGGCCACAGCTCTTCCCTTATCTCTGGAGGCCTACTGCAACTCAGAATAATAATGTGAGATTCCTGGGTTTCAATCCCCTGCCTCTGCTCCACATGCCTCCAAGAACCAAAGGATCAGTGAGCTTTGCCCACCCCCTCTGCTCCATTTCCCAGCCCACAGCTATACCTGCATTCTCAGTGGCCTGCTCATTAGGGTCTACAAGAAAAAAAAATCCCATGGCCCTCACCCCCTGTCTGCAAGTTCTGCTAAAGTACTCCCAAGATAGGGAAATTGCACCTGCTCCCCCTGAAAATCATGTTTTGGCTCTACAATTCTGCCTGAATTACAAGAGGCATGCCAATATCAGGGACAACCAGATGGCTAAAGATAAGCATAAGAACAGTCAACAAGAGCCAGGGCAATATGGAACCAACCATAACCCCACTATTTTTCTACAGCAAGCCCATATATCCTAACATAGCCACAGCAGAAGAAAATAACATTAAATCCAGTATTATGAAAATGATAGAAGCCTTAAAGAGGAAATTGATAAATCCCGTAAATAAATACAGGAAAATACAATCAAATATGTGAAGAAAATGAATAAAACTGCTCAAGACCTGAAAATGGAAATAAATATACAAGGAGCTTAGAGAACACCAAATAGATTGAACCAAAAAAAGAAACACCTGTGGATACATAATAAGCAAAACACTAATATACAGAATAAAAAGCAATATTAAAATCTGCAATGGAAAAAGTCAAGTATATATAAAGGCAAACCTATTCAAAATATACCAGACTTCTCAACAGAGACTTTAAATGTCATATGAGCCTGAGCAGATGTTTCCTAGTCCCTTAGAAACCACAACTGCCGAGACAGACTATACCTATACCAGACTATACCTGCCAAAATTTCTGCAAAGGTAACTTTTATCCACCTGAAATAATTGTCCTCTCCCAGACTTCCTACCTCCACCTGCTAGCCTAGGCCTAGTTCTAGAAACTTCTAGCCTCCATACAATCTAATCTAAGCATAGGATGTTTTCAGTCTCTGAGATTTACTGTTGAAACAGTTCACACCTTCCTAATTATTTCTTATGTCTAGCTGGCTTGTCAGACTATTCTCTAAGCTGACTAACTCACTCTGACTTCTCTCTCTCTCTCTCTCACTCTTTCTCTTTCTCTCCCTCCTCTTTCTCTCTCTCTCTCTCTCTCTCTCTCTCTCTCTCTCTCTCTCTCTCTCTCTCTCTCTCTCTCTCTCTCTCTCTGCATCATGTTTGGCTGTGAGCTTCTGCTTCTGCTCCTGTCAGTTGCCAGAGGTAACCTCTCTAATGATGACTGGATTTCTATTGATCTATGATTATAGTAGAACATCATTAGGAATCATTTTATTGATTTGTTTGTTTGTTTGTTTGTTTTGCCATTTTTCTTAGTTTTACCCTAGGTCTCTAGACTATCTAACCTCTGGTTCTTGGTTATATAAGCAGTCTTTTGAATGGGGTTTTTGTAGCATGGGTCTCAAATTAAACCAGTCACGGCTTTGATATTCAGTTTTTAAACACTGTTATGTCTCAAACCCAAGACAATAGGACAGCTGATGGGTCTATTACCATATTTAGTCAGATTCTGGTCTCAACTCTCAGTGTCCCCAGTACTTGTTACAAGGTCTTCCTGGGTGGTACACCCAGTTCTGTACCCTCAACTTCTTAAATCCCCTGAGCTTGACTGTCCTTCCACCAAGCTCTTCTGGTCCCTATATAAGCCAGTGATTTTTGGCTACATTGACCATTTTCTGTTTGGCCTCTTGGCATCTTAGCTCCTGGCTCTCCTCACACGAGAAGGTTCAGTTTGATTGTCATGTTCACTCTAGACTCTACCAGATGCTCTTATCTCAACATATGCTGGCCCTTATATCTCGCTATTATGGACTCGCTATTAAATCTATGATGAAAAAACCCTCAACCTTTTAGGAACAATCATGTTTTCCTTTTAAAATGTTTTTTTCATTTAATGGACAAAGCAAAAGACTATGAAGTCTTGTAGACAAGACATTTCAAGCATAGAAAACAAAAAAGACATACCATAACATTAAATGTGATTTTTTTCTTTAAGAATACCGATGCTAAAATGCTGTCAATGACAGTAAGATCATAGAAGCTGAAGACTGAGGCCAATGATGGTAAATGGTTTGTCACTCAAAATCTGACATCATAGGATAAACACCTAAGTTTAAAAAAAAGTAAAAAAGAATTAGATGTCTTTTACTATATCTGTTCAATAAATTATTATACCTTTGTTAGATACTTAGTATCCATGAAGTTAATTAAGATGAGAAAATATGTTTGTTAAATATTCATTAATGGAACTCTCTGAAAAGACATGATGAAAAAAATCAGGTTGTAGTATGGAATGCTCAGCTTTCCCTTCTTCAGGTCCCTACTAGATTTCCCAAATATCTCCTTAATGAATTATTTTTTTTCTACAGTTGAATATTCAACACCTTCAGCAAGTTCTAGTACAATGGAAATAGAGGAATATTTATTCTTTGTAACCAAATTAGACAAGATTCATCAAATTAATGCATAGCAGGTCTGGTCAGATTTAGAAAGGAAACTATGATGTAATAATATAATGAAAATATCTCTTAGAGTTTCAAAGATTGGAATTTTTGCTGGACATTACATTCAGTTAGTGACACACCTTGAAATCACATAAAACCTAAGATGTCTAGTTTACTAAGTAATCAGCCTGTTTATTTAACCCTCTTTTAAGGTAACAGTGTAGCAATCAATTGACTTAATTGTTTGATTTCCCATGTAACCAGCTTTTACAACCTAACCTAATACATAGCTATAATTCTAAATTATGTGTTCTTCTAAGCTCCTGACTCAGAAAACTGCATGCCTTTCATTCACTAAAACAAACAAATATAGGGGTTGAAAGCAATATTACAAAATAAATACTTACTGTAGTTATTGAATTCAACATTTGAATATTGGTTAATAGAAGATATTTGTTGTATGAGACAGTTGAAGTCAACTCTAGCCAGGGATTGTATTCCTTGTAAGACTTTATTAATAATATATATAAAATATCGCATTCCTTCCTTGTACAATATGTCTTGTGCTCTCTTCAACAAAGACACTAACACAGACACAGACACTGAAACAGACAAAGACATTCAGATAGGTTCAAAAAGTAGCCTTTAGACAGGCACATATTCATATTCAAACAACAGGCAGAAGATGGAAGACTTGAAGAATAGGAAATAGAGAATTCAAATCTGGACTCATTCTTTAGTAAAGAACTCCAAGTGGGAAGTACCTTTCTTTCCTTGCTATGAGGCCAATGCATTATAGACTATTCAAATTAATCATTAGTATATTTAATACATGGGTTTTGACAGCCCAGAATAGTAACAAGTGAGGAGCACATGAGAATAAAGGTAAAACAGCAAACAAAAGACAGGGAACATGAAAACAGTTCAAAATATACATTTCATGTTCTATAATAACCACCTTCACAACTTCCAGGCTCTCTCAGCCATCATCTTTTCTGTGTGGCTGCCAAGATTAACACAGTTGCCTTAGCCATAGGCTGAGATTGGTGCCTTGGTAGTTGCAATCAGCAGGAAACACTTTATTAACATAGAAACTTTTCTTAGTCCCGTGTGGAACATGGTAGCAAAATAGAAATGTTTTACTTATTGTTTGCTATTAATGAGTCTAGCAATATACAAAAATCTTTGAGAAAAGGCATTTAGTATGCATATTTCACAAAAAAAAGTTCAAAATGTGACTTTCATCTTTCTGTAATTTATTGCTTTTACAGGTATATAAAATAGGGGTACAAGTCAAATATTTATTGACTGAGCTGGATGGTAAGTGTCCTGGCTCAGATCTCCTGACTTCAGAGAATAACCACCCGGAGCCTGGAGTCTGTCAAAGAAGGAACTAGTTTTATTTTATAAGTCTTTTGTTTATATAGGATTGAGAGAGGAGGTGGGGTTTTTTAGTGAGATGAGATGATGTAGAGGGCAGGGAAGGGTGACAGAGGGTATGGAGTGACTAACAGAGCCAAAAATGTTATTCTATGTCAGTGGTAGCTGGGCAAAGGCAGGCTTAAGCAGGTCATGCTGAGTCACTCCAGTACTCAGTAAGTGAGTAACACAGGTCTCTAAACTTGAGCAAAGGTTTAGGCTCTCTCACTAGGCCCCAATATCTGGACTAACAAGCCCCAACATCCATTCCTCTGTTGAGGGGCTTCTGGTTTCTTTCCAGTTTCTGCCTATAAATAAGGCTGTTATGAACATAGCATGTGACTTTATTACATGTGGGAGTATCTTCTGGGTATATGCTCAGGAGTGGTACAGCTGAGTCCTCAGGTTGTACTATGTCCAGTTGTCTGAGAAACCTCCTAACTGGTTTCCAGAATGTTTGTATCCAACATATACAAAGAACTCAAGATTAAAGGTCAATATGCTTAGCCAATAAGTTTGAACTGTAACCTTGCTGATGTAATCTGTGCCCCTAAAAAGTATAAAAACTGCTTGTAATAGCCATTTGGGGTCCCCTTCTTGTCACTTGCTTTGTGGAACTGATTGAAGGTTGATCCCAACATGCCCAAAAATAAACTTCTTCCTTTGCATTGATCTGCATCTCAGTGTCTCACTCAGGGGCTTCTCAAAGTAAGTACCATTGACCGAGGATCAGGATCTGGTATTTGAGGTCTTGAGGATTTGAGGAGACCCCTTCCCCCGCCCCCACCAACTAGACTTGAGCTCAACCACAGGTGCCTACTCATAAGTGTTTGTCTGTATTTGCTTCTCTGTCTTTTGCTTTCACTTTTGGCTCTCAAGCAGTGTCCTCTGGAAAGCCTCTGGTGTGGTGCCATCAACTGTGACTGGCAGAAGTGCCCTAATGCAGTGACTTTGGGGAATCTGGGGGACTCTTCAGCTGCCCCCTCAACCCCCACCCTCAGAGTTGGGAAGACTACGTTCCTTTTGAAAACAGCAAGACACAGTATTTGTGGGACCTGACCAAGTCTTGCTATAACCTGGTTTCTGCGCCCATGGCAGGGGCAAACTGTCTGTGTGTTAACTGTCTTTTTCTGTGTTCTTGGACTTGGACTAACATTATTTTTGGACATGGTACAGACTGAATCTACCTTGTTAAACATCCTAGTTAACCACTGGAGGGATGTTAGGGAAAGAGGAGAAAACAAGTCAGTAGTAGTAAAGAAAGGCAAGTAAATTACTCTCTACTTCTTTGAATGGCCCACCTTAGGAGTAGGGTGGCCACCCATAAGGACCTTAAACTTGCAAGTAATCAAAGCAGTAGAGGAAAGAGTCTTTAGCCCAGGATCTCTTGGGCACCCAGATGAACTGCCCTATATAGTTACCTGGAAGAATCTAGTGGAAGACCCCCCCCACCCCTCACCATTGATAAAAGCCTATCTTTATATATGCCTATCTTTCCCCAAGATCCACCTTGCGTGTTCTGGTCATTAGGAAAAGGAAACACAGGAGAAAGGATCCAGGTCTGAGAAGTCGATCCTTCAAGTCCCTTCAACATCAGACCTGTTACTCCAAGACCGTTCTCCTCCATATCGCCTTACCCTTGCTCCCATGGTCCTTTCAGCATCAGCATCAGCCCGGGAATCCTCAGTCTATACAGGACTAGAGCTGTTATACCCCCCTTTACTGGAGGGAAAAGTGGAAGGAGACCCCCAACTGCCTGGTCCTGCCATGGGGGCCCTAAGTCTAATAGCTACCTCCCCTGATATCATGGTGGCTCTCCCACTGAGGGCATATGGGGCTCTAGATGATAAGGGCAAAAGGCTATGCAATATTGACCTTTCTCTTCAATCAACTTTAACAACTGGAAGGCCCAGCACCCTCCCTTTCAGATAAGCCCAAGGGTCTGATTAATCTCTTTGAGACTGTTTTATTTACTCATCATCCCACCTGGGATAATATCCAACAACTAATGAGAGTACTCTTTATGACCAAAGAGCAAGAACGGGTAATGCAGAAAGCCAGAAAGAATTTCCCCTCAGACACACACATCAGTTGACCAGGCTGTCATCGACAGTGGGTCTCCCCTGACTAGACCTGACTGGAACTTTAATACACCAGAAAGTAAGGGGCACCTGAAGGTCTACCACCAGGCTCCATTGGTAGGTCTCAAGTGGGCCGCACAATGACCCACCAATTGACCAAGGTATGTAAGGTTAAGCAGGGACCAGATGAGTCACCTGCAGCCTTTCTAGAGCAACTCATGGAGGCATTCTGTCAGTACACACCTTTGACCCCAGCAGCAAAGAACACAAAGCTACTGTGACTATGGCTTTTGTAGACCAGGTTAGTAGAGATATATGGGAAGTTTCAGAGGCTAGAGGGACTACAGGATAAGTCATTGAGGGATTTAGTACAGGTTGATGAGAAAGTCTACCGTAACAGGGAGACAGAGGGGGAAGAGAAGCAAAGAAAGAGAAAGAAAGAGGAAGAAAGGGAGATGGAAAACAGAAAAGCAACAGGAAAGAAATTTACAGAGAATCTTGACTACATCAGTTAGGGAAAGCAGAGAAGAGAGATTCCAACCAAAGAGAGGCAGAAAACCCCTTGAGAGGGGCCACTTGGACCAAGAGTGCCCTGACAAATGGAAGCCATGGGTGGGAAATCCCAGGCCTTGGGAAAAGTGCCCCAAAACAGCCAAGGTGTTAGGCCTAGGTGAAGACAGTAATTGGAGGAGTTGGGGTTTCGAACCCGTCCCCAAACCCAGGGTAACTCTAAGAGATGAGGGGAAACCCACCCAACTCTTGGTGGACACAGGGACTCAACACTTGGTCTTCTTCCAAGCTAATAACCCCATTTCCAAGAAAAATATTTTGGGTCCAAGGAGCTACTGTCACCAAAATGCATTCATGGACTACCCAAAGAACAGTGAACCTATGGATTAGTCGGGTATCCCATTCATTTATAGTCATCTCAGACTGTCCTTACCCTCTTTTGGGGCAAGACTTACTCTCCAAGATGGGAGCCCAGATATACTTCCTGAGCAATGGGCTGCAACTAACTGGCCCAAAAGGAGAGCCCATGGGTGGAGGAAAGACCTCTCCAATTGACCCCTGCCGAGAGCTGAGGCTACCTGTTTATAGACAGTAGCAGTTTTCTCCAGGAAGGTTAGAGATGAGTGGGTGCTACCATGGTGGACAGCACAAATATGATCTGGGCTGAACCTCTATACAATACAGAAAGCACAGCTAATTGCCTTCACCAAAGCCTTGGAACTTGGGGCCAGGAAAGAAAATTAATATCTACATGGATAGCAAGTATGCCTTTTTACTACAACCCACCTCCACAGGACTATATACCAAGAGAGAGGACTGCTCACATTAGAAGGAAAAGAAATAAAAACAAGCAGGAAATCTTGAATCTCTTGGATGCCATAATGAAGCCAGCAACTGTATTATTCATGGTCCAGGACATCAGAAGGGAGCAGACTCAGTGGCCCAAGGTGATTTCCAGGCAGATCAAGTGGCTCGAGAAGTGACTATGCAGGAGCCTATCCAGGTTATGGTCTTTCAAGAGACACCTGCTGGAGGATGGGACTGGACTAAGGGATGGTCTCACTTAAAATATACAGAAGAAGAAAGGACTCAGATTGCTAGCCATCCTACCAACTATTACCTAGAGAAGGAAGGGCAATGGTACACACAAGAAGGACAAACTATACTCCCGATCAAGTAAACAAGACTTACTAGGCCAAAAGCACAGATGGACTCATTTATGGCATAGAAAACCAGTTTTTCTGTGCTACCTGGGGGTGTGAAACATTGGGAAGCACATATTGCAGACCATTGTGGGAGTAGTTACGTATTAATGGCCAAGGTGAGAGAAGGGCTAGCCAAGCAGAAGAGAGAAAAGAAACAGAGTCAGAGCTAGTTTAACTCCTTCCCTTGGTTAACCTGCTTCATACCCACCTTGTTAAGACCCCTAAATGTTTTCCTACTATTGTGGACCTTTGGACCCTGCATTTTGAACAAGCTTGTAGCCTGCATAAAAGAGAGACTAGGAGGAATATAGCTCATGGTCCTGTGCCAAAGAGACCCTGAGTACAGGACCAGAAGAATATGAATTAGTTAATCAAGAGCTCTGAGCATAGCTCCAGGATTGGAGCTTGTACAAGAAAAAGGGGGAGTGAGGGACCCTAAGGGCTTTTCCAGTCCCACACCCTCCTTTACAGGTTCCCCTTCCTGTCTAGGGTCAAGCCTAGGCCAAGTTCCATTCTCTACTCACAGGAACATTCTTAAGTGAAAACTTCTCAGAATGTACTGACTGATAGTAACATGACCCTCTGGAAAGTCTCAGGTAGAGTTCAAAAGCATGTCATGCTTGCTAGCTAATAGATTTAAAGGCCAATATGCTTAGCCCAAGTTTGAACTGTAACCTTGTTGATGTGACCTGTACCCCTAAAAAGTATAAAAACTGCTTGTAATAGCCATTTGGTGTTGCCTTCTCATCACTAGTCTCAAGAGACTGATTGAGGGTTAACCCTGACATGCTGGAAAATAATGCTCTTGCTTTTGCACTGATCTGTATCTCGGTTTCTCACTTGGGGATGTCTTGAAGTACCACTGATCAAGTGTTGGGTCTTACATCTTCTTTTTAATCAATTGTAATTTGTTTGACCCCAGATATTTAGTTATGTGGGTATTGTGACCCTAGCTTTAATAAGATCAGCCCTAAGATAATATGATTATTGGGGACTTGTTCCAAAGTCAGCCTAATAAGCTATTGAGAATCCTGAGCCTGGTGTACAATTTTTAGGACACTGAATAAAGTTGCTGCTGTGAAACTAAGTGGTTGATCAGATCTCTTATGAGGAAGAGAGCCTCTCTGGTGGACGTGGATGGAATGGACAGGTACTGATAAAGAAAAGGAAGATACACATTTGTGGCCTGTGAAAGCTGGCATCCTAATTTAGGTCCTAATGCTTATGCAATAGGAACTTCACCTACAGAACCATCTCTCTAGTCAACAGAATCTTACTCTAAAATTGTTTAAACTACAAAACTTATCATTTTAGTCTCATATTCATTAGAAGAAATAAGTTATGGTAAGCAGTTTGTAACTATTAATATCTTTGATAATTATGAGACAAGATTTCCTATAATCATTGCCAAGGACCAGCCACAGTTTGGAGAGGGATTCTGAGAGAAGGGGTGTCTGGGAGCAGTGAAAACATATAAATCAGAGAAGTCAAATCATGGATCCAAGCTGGACGCCTATATTCTTCTGGAGACAGCCTTCCACTCTGCTTTCTTTCTCTCTATGTTCTGCTAGAGAAAGTTCTCCAAGCAGTCCTTTCTTGATAGCCTAAAAAAAAAAATTCTGGGTAGCTGATCTCCTGCAAATCATTTTACATACCAATCCAGTTATTTACTTCAGTTTTCATTGTGATTATCCTGTGAATTACTATCCATTGACCCCAGCCCTTAATTCTTAGGGAAAGCAGGCACACATGTTCTTTTAACATAACAAAAGAATTCAGAGATCTGCCTCCCTCTGTTAAGCACAGACCTTAAGATAGTTGTGTGAGACCTGCTCCTGAAATTACATTTCTACTATACCTCAGCCTGGACTCCCTGTGTCCAGGGATCTTCCTGCTTAAACTCAGGAATCTTCTTGCCTTTGTATCTTTATGACAAGCTGACTCCTTAATGCAGTTGCCTTTGTTCATTTAGATCCATGAAGCCGCTCATAAATCATAGTACAACCTTATTTTTGCACAGTTGATAAATTATATATTTTCAAACTCATATTTTTAGAGTTAGTTTCCATGGCCTTAAGGGCTGTCCTCAAGGGCTCAGCATTTACCATTTTGTTGAGACATTAGCCACACCTTTGCCTCCTGGACTCCTGCTGTCTGTGATTGTTACAGAATCATTAACATAAACAGAGAGACCATTCCTTGGAGAATTCTCTTTGCCTTCTAGATTTTGCAATCCTTCAAACTCCTCATCTGTAGTATTTCTAGGAGATTAGAAGTGATGACAGAGGACTCAATGTGAAAATATATACAGTATTAAACAAAAATGCCTTATACCCATGGCAGCCATCAACACACTTGGAGACCACTGGCCTCCATGCCAGAACTGCAAATCATTACATTATATATTGTGTATTCCTAGGTGAGTAAATTGCTATTATACAGTGACTACATTTTTATATGTGTTTTCTTATATGTCAATTATTGATTAAATGATATGGTAAATTATTAATTATTTCAAACATGATTCTATTCCTATCATAGGTACTCCTGTTACCTCTACCATCACTTTCTCTTTCCTGGTGACATCCTTCCTTTTCATAAATTCTCCTTGTCCTGTTCATGTCTTTGTGATGTTTGTGTGTGTGTGTGTGTGTGTGTGTGTTTATGCACACATGTACATATGTATGTGTGTGTTTGTTGCTGTAGGAATTGTGCAGATAGCCATAGGTACTGGTTGTTCATACATGCAACAACTATGTCATAAACAAAGATGATATCTTATGGCATTTCTGTTTGCCTTCTGGATTTTGCAATCCTTCAAACTCCTCATCTGCCGTATTTCTAGGAGGTTAGAAGTGATGACAGAGGACTCAATAGTCATCTACTCTCACTACTTTGAACAGTCAAGAGGCTCTCCATTAACCAATGCCAACTGCAGAAGGAGACTTTTAACCTTTATAAAAGGAAGGAAAGAATAAAATAAAGGAAGAAAGAAAGAAGGAAAGAAATGAGGGAAGGAAGGAAGGAAAGAAGAAAAGAATGAATTAAAAAACAAGGAGGGTTCTAAAAAAAGGAAGATTATAGACCAAAAACATAGCTGAAGTTTAAAGGGAAACTTTGGCAGAATGAATACAGGGCTGAACATCCGGACAGCATTTTGAAACTTATCTGTTAAGAACCAATTGCAACTTGAATAAAATATTCACCCTACAGCTAACCAAGTGTAGCAAGATTATAATGAAGAAAGCATTTTGCAACCAGGGAATAAAAATTAATCCAAGATGTATACGTATAATCCTAACAATAAAATACTAAGTTTAGAATAAGTGTATATGATATTATGTAATATACATTTTAGATTGTATATTTTTATACAGAAAATCAGTTATCGGTGCCTTTCTGAAATGTGTCTTAGCAATTTCCTTGTGAAGCATCCCTACTGCAAACTGTCATTCATCCTCGCCTAAGGGGTAAGGCATTGCTTAAGAAGTCAGGTTATTTCCTTGAAGCAGGATGGGAGGCTTCCGACACAGCTAGCTAGCTCCTTTGGCTTGCACTGTGCTTTACTCACAGAGTTGAGATTGCCCTTAGCAATTATTTTAGAATACGGGCTATGGACCAAGTAAATGAAAATCACCAGGGATGAGTTTTAAAATTGCATGCTCCTGTGCCCACTCCAGGCCCGAGGATGTAAATTGTTAATAATATTTCTACATGAAAGTTTAAGAAGTGGGACCACGCTGTGGAGCAACTTCTCAACACACTTTGGAGCAACCAATAAATGTTAATTTCATTCTAAACTGTAGACATTTGTACATTCTGCAGAGCCTGAGTAGAGAACAGAATTTAAATTGTGATTAGGAAGTTCCTTTATTCTAATAGAAAGAGGCAACTATTTAAAAACTCCTTTTAAATATTTGCAGCAGATATGCAGCTTGGTCTTAATGTGGGTTCCCTAACAATTGGAGCAGGGTCTGTCTCAGACTCTGTTCCCTGCCACTGCATCCCCTTCCACTGGACTGCCTGATTGGTCCTCAGTGGGAGAGAATGTGCCTAGTCTTGCTTGGACTAAATGTCCCAGTGTACGGTAGCACCCAAGGGTATATTCCCTTCTCTATGGGAAAGGGAAAGTGATAAAGAGGGGAGCGATTTGTGATGGCAGAATTGGAAGAAGAGGATGGAGGGGACTGTAATCTGGATGTATAGTGAATAAATATAAATAAATTTTTGAAAAATAGAAATAAATAAAAATAAAAGCTCCTTTTAGGCATAGTATCATAAATGCAAGTAGAGTTTATTTCTCTCAAATCTAATTGCTTGAGCTAGCAAGTAAATAAAAAGGAAAGATAGTCTCCAGAGGCATGTATAGTTGTGAAAACTCAGGAATAATTGAGAAAACAATCCACAAACACATCAGAAATAGCTGTGTCAAAACCTTAGTATGTGAGAAGGAAATACCTAAGTGTTGGCACTCTAGCCAATGAGATGGAAGGCCTGTTATTCCAAGTGTGAGTAAAGTAGCCTGGCAACCTTGCACCTGTATTTGACTGCTCATTCACAGTGCCTAGGGGCAATAGTTCTTAGATGGTAGCCTATTCTTGATGATCCCTAGTAAGATTTAAATCCAAAGTCATTTTGTTGGTACAGAAGAAGAGTGACTATATGGAGAAGTATCAAAACAGACACAGTTAAGTTTATTATATCCTGAAGTTTCTCCCTTTTTCCAAATAGCATGTTAGCTTACTAGTAAGACTAGTGAGAGAGGTCTGTCAGTATGAGAAGGTTCCTTGCATTCAACAAAGAGAAACATGTTAATTTGACACTAAAAGTCATTCATACTGTAATTCACTAGAAGAATCAAAAGATTAATATCTCTGCATGTGTCTAATCATGGTCATGAAATAGGTGCTAACAGAAAGTGACAGGGTACATCTGAGAAATGGAAATGATCTTAAGAAAAAAATTCACAATGAAACGATGAATTAAAAGAAATTAACCTCACAGAATAAGAAATCAAAATGTACATGATACTCTTCGAGATAGTAGAAAGTAGAATGATTATAAAACTAAGCAAAAATAGAAAGACATGTATCCATATCTTTATAGCTATATCTATCTATATAGATATTGATATATTTATCTCACTATATCTATGTATCTATATCTATAGAGATATAGATTTAGATATATATAGATAGATGGCTGTATATAAAAGTATCTTTGTATATATATAAAGATAATCTTGTAACTTTAAAAAATCAATGAAAATACTATTTCAAAATTAACTTATATTAATAGAGAGATGGAAAACATGAAAACAGTGATATTTACTAAGAACCAAAGTTCTTGGTACCTATGATCAAGAAGCATTTTGAAAATGCTTAAACATTGTTCTAAAATTCAATAACAATACCATCAAGAGTATAACATTTTTTCAAATTTGCATACAATGACTCTAAGTACTTTCTTCAAACATGCAATGAAATTAAATAAAAATCCAAATGCAATAAATAAATTTGGAAATCAAAGTAGGGAAACTATTCTCTGTTGTTTGCTTTTCATGGAAACCCTGTATTCATCCTTTTCTTTTTTTTCTTTTTTATTTCTTTCTGCATTAACTTCCTTTTTTAACATGAGTTTGAAACTTCACAAGCTCTTCTACACCACTTTGACCCTGCATGACTTAGTTTATCCATTTACAGCATTAATGAAATGCTGTAAAAGGTGCAGTGAGCTTGTGTTCTCATCACAGGGATTTGGTGCTTTGAAATTGTGACACCAGTTGCTAGACAATGAATAACCAAGGTGTGTCACCCAGCTTTTCCCAGCTTTGAATGAAACATTGGTTGTCCCAATCCATCATTTCCTTTGAATTCCATGACATGACATTCCAAGTCATGTCAGGATGTAATTTTTTAATATAAGATTTTATTTTGTTCTCTACTCAATCAATAGTTTGGTTTTTTTTTTGTTTTTTTTTTTTTGACCATGAGTACACTGTAGCTGTCTTCAGACACACCAGAAGAGGACATCTGATTTCATTACAGATGGTTGTGAGCCACCACGTGGTTGCTGGGAATTGAACTCAGGACCTCTGGAAGAGCAGCCAGTGCTCTTAACCACTTAGTCATCTTTCCAGCCCAGGATGGTTTAGCACAGATTATTCCCATTATTTTCAACTACTCTTCAATTGCAAGTTTTAAATTCCTTCAGATCATTCAAATAGAAATGTGAACGACAAGTTTCTGTCTAAGCTTTAGATGCTTCTCTTAATTCAAGCTGTCATAATTTTTTCTTTTTTTGAAATGAAGCACTACTTTTCTCAGACCTACTTTTCTTTGTAAAACTTTTTTATACTGATTCAGTCTTTTGTTTGAAGTTTTCTCCGTCACAAATACACACACACACACACACACACACACACACACACACACACACACACACACTGGTTTGTCTTTTCTTCAAAGTATAATTCATATGAAATTTCTTGAATGCTCTTAAATATTGTAATGAAATAAACATGTGTACATGGAACTATAGGAAGAGTGGTTTAAAAAAAAAAGTAAGTTTTAAGATAGTGGTTCTCAGTCTTTGGACATTGATCCGTTTGGGTCATTGGGTCATCACATGAGGAATTCTATTAAAGTGTTAAAGCATTAGGAAGATTGAAAAACACTGTTTTATGGTGTTTCTAATATTTGGTGTTATTTTTTTGCAAGAAAAGTATAGTACTACGGAATCCCCCTCGAACCAATAGTAAAAGATGCTGACCTACAAACTTAACCTCCTGGAAGCACGATCATGGAACAAGCTAAGTTTCTAATTTAAGCCACAAATTCTCATAATATTTTTCTCTAAATTGACTTATTCACTGAGAGAAAAAAATTAAAAAACAAAACAATCTACTAGGGCTACAACTAGCTTAACCCCCATAAGCCCTCAGAAGCAAATGGTATTTGGGATTAGTGTGTCATGGATGGAAAGAAGGTTGTATACTTCCTCATATCTTAGTTTGTAATCATGAGAACATTTAGTCTTAAGGTCTTGCAGTAAGCTAAGTAGAGTCTTCTCTTTTCATAGCATTTCCCAAAAAAACATTAAGCAAGTCTAATGTACTCTAGAGAGCCTTTAATTGTGTCTGTAATTGCCATTATATTAAAAAAATTATATATTTACCAAATTATCTTTAGTGCTATAAGTACATTTAACTTATTAGTAAACCAGGTCTGATGTGTGGGAATTTGACAGCTCTAAAAGGTTCCACAGTAAAGAATCACTTCATGTAAATACAGACTAAAAATCTTTATCTTGTTTTTGTTATTTAAGCTTATTCACTTTAAATTAGTTCTAAATGTTATTGTCTTATTTTAAGAAAATGTACAGAAATTACCTATATTTATTTAAAACACAAATTTTGAAGGACAAATAGGACACTTTCTGTATTTCAAATTTATATAAATGAAAATTAGGTAAAATGGAGGTCTATTTAATAATAACATTAATATATAAGAACAATATTAAGTTTAATCACAAAAAATTCTATAAAGGAGGAAGAAAATGTCTAAATTACTTTTCAAACCCTACATTTAAAAATATTTATATTTATTCTTTTTTTTCTAAGTTTTTTTTATTTACATTCAAAATCATTTCCCCTTTCCCGTTTCCTCCCTCCCTGAAAGTTCCATAAGCACCCTTCCCTCCCTCTTTTCCCCATTCAACCCCCTCTTGCTTCTCTGTCCTGGCATTCCCCTACATCCAGTCTTTCTAGGACCAGGGGTCTCTCCTTCCTTCTTCTTGGAAAACTATTGATATGCAAATTGTGTCTAGGGTATTCCGAGATTCTGGGTTAATATCCCCTTATCAGTGACTGCATACCATGTGTGTTCTTTTGTGATTGGGTTACCTCACTAAGCATGATATTTTCAAGTTCTGACCATTTGCCTAGGAATTTCGTGAATTCATTGTTTTTAATTGCACAGTAGTATTCCATTGTGTAAATATACCACATCTTCTGAATCCATTCCTCCGTTGAGGGACATCTGGATTCTTTCCAGCTTCTGGCTATTATAAATAAGACTGCTATGAACATAGTGGAGCATGTGTCCTTATTGCATGCAGGTAAAGCCTCTGGGTATATGCCCAGGAGTGGTATAACAGGATCCTCCGGGAGTGTCATGCCCAGTTTTCTGAGGAACCTAGAATTTTTATCAATATATAATGTATTTTTGATCATATTTACCACTCAATTTCTATTTCAGACCCACATCTATACACATGCATATGGGGCTATAAACAAGGTGTGGGCAACTTCATGGTGCTCATTCCCCAACAGCCATAACTGATAGCTCTGCATCTGCGGAAAGAGCCTGAGGAGGCCTGCCTGGTTCATCCTATAGTGATCTTGTACAGGACTTCAATGACTATCAGAGATTTTGTGAGTTATTTGCAAAGACAATGCCATATCTAGAATGCAACAATATAACAGCTCTTCTCTGCATTGAACACTACCCACTGCAAAAAGAAACTTCTCTGGCCAAGGTTAAAAGTAGCACAAATGTATGGGGATAACATAAATATTTAGAAATAAGTTTAATAGCAGGATCATTAAACCAAACAGCAACAGAAAATTTCCCCTTTTAAGCTAGTGACTTAACTGCACAAGCTATAAGAATACTTTCAATGATATTTTGTGACCACATCTATCAAACACACACACACACACACACACACACACACACACACACACACACCCATATTAACAGGAAGTAGTAAAAACTGTGAGTATAAATTTTTACATAAATCTATGTGTGTCTTTGTTTCTGAGTGTATGGTGTAAGTATCTGGTGAATAATTATACATGCAAGTGCAGGCCTCAGTTCCTGTGTGTGAAGAAGAGCCGGCGGAGATTACTGGGGGCTGTGTTCTATTTCTCTCTTCCCTACTCTCTTGAGATAGGGTTCTCTCATGGTGTTTTACTTAGGGTTCCTGTTGCTGTGAAGAGATACCATAAACATGACAGCACTTATAAAAATAATCATTTGGAATGTAAATAAAAAAACTTAGAAAATAAAATAAAACAAAATAAAACAAAACAAAAAACAATTTAATTGAACCTGGCTTACAGCTCCAGCCCTTTAGTCCATTATCATCACGGTGGGAAGCACAGCAGTGTGCAGGCAGACATAGTGGTAGAGAAGGATATGAGACTCTACATCTAGATTGTCAGACAGCAGGAAGACTGAGATATATTTGGCCTGGCTCAAACATGGCACCTCAAAGCCTGCCCTTAGTGGCATACTTCCTCCAATTAAGTCATAACCACCCTAAATAGCCATACTACCTAATAGTGCCTTTTCTCTGGAACTCAGTGGGCCATTATTATTTTAACCAGCAATCAATATATCTGGAGATAGGCTGGTGATAAGCCAAGAGACTGGCTTTTCTCTTGTTCCTTTAACCCAAAGCACTAGAGTTGTAGAAACGTGTGTCAGTGCCATGATTTTTACAAAAGTGTTGGGAATTTGAACTCTTGTCCTCCTATGGGTCTAGCCAGTGCTCCCATACCATTTGACAATCTCCTCAGGTGAATTTGAAAGACAACAACAAAAATGTTTAGAATTTTTAAACCACAGAAGCATTATTAAACATTAGGATACAAGATTTCTTTCAGAAACAGTTTTCTTCTCTCTGTCTCTCTCTCCATCTCCCTCTCTCCTTCCCTCCTCCCTCTCTTTTTCTTTCTTTCCTCTCTCTCTCTCTCTCTCTTTCTTTTTTCTTTTTTCCTTTTTGATGATGTTGTTGTTGTTATTGTTTAGAGACAGGGTTACTCTGTGTAATAGCCCTGGTTATCCTTTGTAGACTAGACTGACCTCAAACTCAGAGCTCTACCAGCCTCTAGTTACCAAGTACTGTCTGTGATCAAAGGCATGTGCCACATGCCCATCTCAGAAAGAGATCCTTATCCCTTTAAATATTGTACTGATATTTCAAGGAAATTTTCTTTTTAATGAATAGCAAATTTAATAAGAATCAAAGAGGAAAATCATGCATGAAAACTCCTGAAATGTGATGATAAAAAAAGTACAGGGAGGTTTGTTTTTATGTGCTCAAAATACATTGTTCCAAAATTATAAGTACCTTCTTAAGTACCTAAATGTGTACACAGCGATAGTAGCAAAGTAACAAATTATATTAAAAAGTTATGTTATATATTTATAGATATATGTGTTAAATATTTTTTTGACTTCCAATTTTCTAAATACTTTACAAAATTTATCTAATTATATGAATATATTCAACTAATGTTGGTTGATAATGACATTATTTTTCAATTATTTAAGGGAATCAATACTCTACAAAATATTCATGACATGAATTTCTCATGAGACTCTTTATACCAAATTTAAAAATGAATCAAAATTTCTTTGAATGGACATAATAATGCTGACTTTGCTTTTTACTCTGTATACATATGAAATTGTAAATACAACACTAAAGAAGCTTTTAGAGTTGTTTAAAATTGCATTGGGAATTGTATACTTGTAAACATCTTTTGTTAATGAAAAGATATTTTGAAAGATTAAAAAAGGTGATGTTTTTCAGAAGACTAATGATTTTATAATCTAATACTTCATGTCACATTCTTTGTCACTAGTATTATACAGAATTGAGTTATAATATAGTTCAAGAATATCAAATATATGTTTATATACATTAATATCGATTTAGCACTTGACTTAATTACTTTACTGTCATAAATTAAGCTTGATAATAAAGCATATCCCATATCTCCATTTCCTTGTCATTTCATCAAACAAATGATGAACTGCAGATTAATGGTGAAGATGATTTTGTTTGTTTGCTTTTTTTTTTCTGTTTTTCAAGACAGAGTTTCTCTGTGTAGATCAGGCTGGCTTTGTACTCAGAGATCTACCTGCCTCTAACTCTGGAGTGCTAGAGTTAAAGATATGCATTACCACAAGTCAGTCTATATAGAGTCATTAAAAAAATCTAGTGGTAAACTCTTGGGCTTCTGTTAAGAGAACCCATTAGAGTGTTTGTTTGTTGTTTGTTTTTCTAAAAGACCTATTACTAATCTACAAAAATGTACCCAAACTATTAATATTAAAATAACACATATTTTGGTAGTTGAACTTAAATCTTATTATATTTATTTATCTTAAATAAGGAGCAAGTGTGTTGGTGTTCTTGATCCACTAGTCTCATTATTTGCTGAATCTGTTAAACAAATGTGATTAACTAAAAACAATACTCATGGGGATACACTTTATTAAACTATTGTACCTCTGACAGCAATGAAACTGTCATGATTTTAAAGAAATGAAAACTTCAAGAGAAACTAAATATAAAAAGCCACTGAGAAAAATAAACAGTACTTTTTATTTGAATTATAAGTCATTATTCATGTTCATAATGATAAAACATAATACATGTCACAAGTACATGTATGGAATATTAGAAGTTTATCTTACTCAGTAATAATATCCATAAAAGTTTATTATATAAAGACTTTAAATATATGTTTGCGATGGCATCATCATAGAATAATTAATGAGAAATTTAAAGTTTACTTTTTAAATTATTTCATTTTTATAGCTTTTGTTTTTCTTATTTTCTTCTTAAAATGTATTTAGTAGAGGAGAATTTTATTGGATATATAAATATATGTGTGTAACTATATGCATGTCAAATATTTATTACTTTCTACACAAAGAAATTGCATAATTTCAACTGATAAGAAAATATGTATTTATATCAACGACCTCTGAAAATAAGTGATTTTTGAGGAATTTATGTAATGGTATGTTTCATATTATCTTAAGTCAACATCCTAAACAGAATGATGCTGGTAAATTTTGGTGAAATTTTTGTGACAAAGGAATCCAAAATTCATAGTGAAGGCATGAATCCTGTTTCTCTTCATCCTGTTCAATAGCTAATACTTCTAGCTCACAGAACTAACCTTTTTTTGTCTGGTTGTATCACTACCTGATGATCTAATACAGACTAAGTATGAAACACAATTCTTAACATTGCAAATTAGACTAATGTTTATTGCCATAGAACTCTCATTATTAGCTTGAATCTTTCGCAAGCACTACTTTAGCATTATTCTGTAAAAGGTGATAATACAGGAAACAAACTGTTATTCTTTAAAGTTTTAAAAATAACCTGGGTTCCTTATCATTTTTGGATAATGTTATTTTGAATTGTCTGATTAAATATAATGGAATAAAAATAAGATATATTATTTAAAAACATATTACCTTTTAGAATAAAATGTGACTCATGAAATACTACATCCAAGTTGTAAAATTTGAAGAGCAAACAATGATGAAAACATTTCTTATTAAAAAGAAAAACTCATGAGCACAAAATGAAGAAACATATACATAGTTAACATAAACTATTCTTCACAAAATTATTTTTAAAATATAATTATACTGGAAATATGTAAAAGTATTTGTAGAGTTTTGATAATTACAGATTCAATTTCCATCACTGGGCTTTACTTTGTTTCTTGATATATTTTAGTTTTCCTAGGAATAATTCTTGGCAGATTTCCCCTCTAAAGATTTCTTAATTTAAAAAGAAGCCTGTTCTTAAGTTATCATCTACTTCATTAAATTGTGTTGTCTTGTTATACAAAAAATAACATTTAATCCTCAATATTAAGCCCTTTTCAACATTTAAAGGAACTTCACTATATGCCATATTTCAGCTTCAAACAATGGAGTTATATGTTTCATTTTCATTTAATGTTGTACATGGGAAAAAAGAGACTTTTGGAATTCAGTGATTTTTTTTTAAGGTTTTAATTATTATTTTTAATTTAATTTTATTTTCTAAGGTTTTTTATTTACATTCAAAATCATTTCCCCTTTTCCCATTTCCTCCCTCCCCGAAAGTCCCATAAGTCCCCTTCCCTCCCTCTTTTCCCCATTCCAATCACAAACATGGTATGCAGTCACTGATAAGGGGATATTAACCCAGAATCTCGGAATACCCTAGACACAATTCACATATCAATAGATTTCCAAGAAGATGGAAGGAGAGACCCCTGGTCCTGGAAAGACTGGATGTAGGGGAATGAGGATTTTTTTTTTTTTTATTTTAAGTATGTGATGACTTTAAAACATCATCTTCAAACTCTTGGTTTCAAGTGTAATAATAAATACTTTGCCTGTTTGTGGCAAACAGTATAAGATCCAATCAACTATCACAACACTGATAAGGGGAAATTAACCCAGAATCTTGGAATACCCTAGACACAATTCGCATATCAATAGATTTCCAAGAAGATGGAAGGAGAGATCCCTGGTCCTGGAAAGACTGGATGTAGGGGAACGCCAGGACAGAGAAACGAGAGGGGGTTGAATGGGGAAAAGAGGGAGGGAAGGGGGCTTATGCGACTTTCGGGGAGGGAGGAAACGGTAAAGGGTAAATGATTTTGAATGTAAATAAAAAAAATTAGAAAATAAAATAAAATTATAAAAAAAAGAAAGTATGTTTAACAATTTAAAAATATTATTTGATATAAAAGAAAGCCATACTTCTTTTATGGATGTTTGAGCACCTTTAATGTGTAACTAATTATCGTTATGTGTAGTCTTCACTAAAATGTAAAATAATATCAGTTAGTGAGGTTTCTGTTTGTTTTATTATTTTTGCTTATTTGTTTATAAGAAAGAATTTTGTTTTCTGATTTCTTATGGCATTAGAATATTAATTAGTTAATATTAATTAACTGCAAATAATGTATTTAATTAAGCATTAAATATAAATTATTTTAAAATACAAAATATTTACACATTATTTCTGAATTCCATAACTGTTTGTATATTGATTTAAAAAGTGTATACTTACTGTCCAACAATGACATGAATGCTTTATTACTTGCATAGTAAAATGGTTGCAAAAATAACGTGATGGATAGCGACAAGTCAAGCATGGCACATGACTGAACACTTAGCCTCCACTTACAGCAATGGGTCAAGTCTACATAGCTGCTCATGCTTACTGTTGACCACCTATGGTTTTGTAGTTTTCTATAAAACTGCTCACTGTTGTAGTGATCCATTTGGTAGAAGCATTAACACCTTCTCTCTTCTTCACCCAGATGAAAAAGAATTTAAAAGTTTTCAAATTGTTCTCATAGAGTGCACTTATCAGCAAGCTTTATGCAAAATATCTTATGCAGTATTAAAATGGAAGATGAAAATTATAAATGGACTCCTTCTAGTGTTTAATCATGTTTCATTTTAACACAATTAAAGATGAAACATGACAATTCATAGTCACATACATTAATTGCTTAAAAAATAAAAGACAAGAGCGTGTTGTCCTCTGAGAGGCTCCACCTAACAGCTGCCTCTGACTGATACTGACACTCACAGCCAAACAGTGGATGGAGTTTGAGGACTCTTACTGAACAATAGGAAGGAAGAATTGCCCAGGCATGAAGGGGAAAGGAACTCCACAGGGAGACCAACAGAATTAACTAACCTGGTCCCTTGGGGTCAGAGTCTAAACCACAAACCAAAGAACATACACAGGGTTGGGGGGGAGATGGTGGTGGACTAGGCTTCCTCGCTCATATATAAATGATGTGCAACTTGGCCTTCATATGGGTCCCAATCAACTGGAACAGGGATTATCCCAAAAACTGTTGGCTATATGGGATGTTTTCAACTACCTGGGCTGCCTTGTCTGGCCTCAGTGGGAGAGGAGACACCTAGCCTCACAGAGATTTGAAGTGCATGGGTAGGGAATACCCAGGTGATCCTCACTCAGAGGAGAAGGGGAGGGGAAAAGGATTATGGGAAGGGGGTGAACAGGAGGAGGGCAGTGAGTAGGATGTAAGCTGAATAAGTAAAAATAAATAAATAAATAAATTAATTAATTAATTAATTAATAGCATAGTAAATGCTATTTTGATGTTTCCTAAACAGTGGAAGAACAAAGTGCATCAGTAAAAACATAAGTGCAATAGTTAGAGCTCTGTATGCCTACAGAACTACCACAGACTGCTAGGATTTCCCAGAACTTCTTGAACATAAGTGAGACCCTGTAACTAGAATATTAAGAGTTATTTTATTTTTAATTAGGTGTGTATGAGTATGTGTGCTTGCTCATATGCCAACACATGAGTTCTGATATCTTCAGAATCTGAATGCAGTGTAAGACCCTCTAGAGCTGAGTGGCAGTTGTGTGATATCAGACAAGAGAGTTGGGAACTGAAAGGATGTCCTGGGTTAAAACATGTGTTTGTAATTGCTAAAATATCTGGCTATCCCCAGACTTCTACATGCAATAAACCTCTTCTAAACACTTGGAGAAAATCATATTGCTTAGGAAATATGATGGTTAGCTTGTTGGTTAGTTATTTAGTCATCTAAGAACAGTTGAGAGATTACCACCATCAAAATATCTATATGCAATCTATGGGGGCATTTTCTTGATTAATGATTGATGTGAGAAACCCAGTCCACTGTGACAAATTTCACCCTTGAGTAAGTGGTCCTGAATAATATTAGAGAACAAGCATCCAAGAAACAGTCATCAGTGTTCTCAACTTCTGTCTCAAGGTCCTACCTAGAGTCCATGATTCTCCCTCAGAGTTGGTCTGTGACCTGAGGGTTGCCACTCGAAATAAACCCATTGTTCAAAGGGGGCATGTGGTCAGGGTTGTTTTTTCATAGCATTATAAAGCAAAATAATAGAACAGATTTGTGTATTAGTATGGAAACTGAAATTTTACGTTCCACCAGACATTCTCAGGTGTTACTGCTATCAAAAGGTTCATAGGTTACTTAGTTGTCAAGAAAGAGACACTTAGTTCATATTTTTAAAAATATCACAAGAATGAACAGAAGGATTCAACAAAATCTAGAGTGAACAAGGAAGAGAAAAGCAAAGAAAAAATATCTGAAAACAAATAATAAAGAATAGTCTTGAAAATTTTTAAAATTTTGTGTCCTTTAACTTTGTTCATACTGTTACAATCCCATAGTGCAATAGGGCATTTTGAAACCTATTTTAAATTTTTCATAATAGCTTAATTTTTTAAAGCTATTTTATTGTTGTACCATCTTAAGCTTTATTGTTGTTTTTTTTTTAAGATGGTATCTTAGTTAACTTTTTATAAATGAGTTTCCATTGAAACCAGTGAACTAAACCAATTTCTGGGCAAAAAGATGAGGGGCAGAGGGAGAGAGGGAGAGAGGAAGGGAGGGAGGGAGAGAGAGAGGGAGGGAAGGAGAGGAAGAGGGAGAGGGAGAAAGAGAATCAAATTGCTAATATTATCTCTTGGGTGGTAGAAGAAGAAAAAGCAAAATGTTGGAAAAGCAAGATTTCAAGATTTCATATGACAATCATAACGGTGGAAGTCTTTCAGCTGATACAGGCTATTTGATTTGACTAGTGTGATGTTTGGAATTAGAATGCTTAGCCATTATGGAGAGGCATTTCTTAACAGGAATTAGGAGGTGTGGCCTTGTTTTGAATAGGTATAACATTGTTGAAGGAAGTGTGCCACTGGTGGTGGACTTTGGAGTTTCAGAGGCCTTCTTCAGGACTAGTCTCACTTTTCTTCCTGCTTCCTGTGGACAGGTTGGTATGTAGAACTGTTAGCTCCTTCTCTAGCACAATTTCTGCCTGTATGTCTCCATGCTTCCCACCAGGATGTCAATGGACTAAACCACTAGACTAAGCTCCAATTAAATGCTTTCCTTTTAAAAGAGTTGCCATGGTCATGGTGTCACTTGATAGCAATAAAACACTGCCCAAGACAACCAAGAACTAGATGCCTTTGTCCAAGGTAGCTGACCTATGAGGGCAAACTAATGGAGGGGTCCAGAAAACAGAAAATTTCCTTATAAGATCTGCTTTCTGGTAAACAAATAAAACCGAGTTAAGCTTTTATTCAGCTAGCCTGGTGTCCTTCTATTTAGGACATTGTTATCAGAACTACAATTTTGGGTGCTGCTATAGACCTAACATTTTGGGGTTTGTTTATAAACAAACAAATTTTTTTGACTACTTCTAGCCAATTGGGAGCTTAAGAAGAGGGGTTCTTAAGCTCTAATGGTTGAAAGCCAGAGCTCACGCTGGCAGGTAAGAGCAAGAGACTTGAGAAAATTGCAAGCAGAAGCATTTGGTTTACTGACTGTCAGGTCACTTCATTAAGTCTCTCATAAAGTAATCTGAAAATACAATGAACAATCATTATTATGAGAAGGATAGAGGCCAGCGGGCCAAGAAATGGGTAGAATCCAGGGCCCCAAGAAGACCATAGGGAGAATCTTGCATTAGAGTTACCCCTTATGGTCATAATTTGTAAATCAGAATGAATCAGGCAATTTTAGATGAAGTTCTAGGTTTTGGTAAGGCACTGAACTCACTGGTAACATTAGAAATGGTAATTTAGATGCTTTTGTACCTGAGAGAGATCAACAATAGAAAAAGGAACATGAATGAGGAGTAGGTCATTGTGGCTTACGATACCTGTATGGAAGTGGGCGTGAGGTCCCAGGGTTGAAGAAAGCAAGGGAAAAGTCAATGTGGGATAAGGAAGGTGGATAGATGCTAGTGGGCAATGTTGAGCCTATGGGTTCACACCTCTGCCTGAGGAAGTACAGGTAAGTTAGACTGAAGAGGTGCCATGGAGGAGCCACATTTTCTATACCAAAATTAGAAAGAGAAAGAGATGAGGGCTTGTGGTTCTAATTAATTTGGCCTTTGCCATGAGAATCTGATGGTAGATAAAAAACAGGGCAAGTACTGCAGAAAGTAGGAAATTTCAGACTGTGATTTATCTGTGTTGTATATTGGCAGAATTTGTCAAGATCAGTGAGAAATTGATATTGAAATGTTCCATTTTCTGGCCACTGAGAGTAACTGTTAAACTTCTATTCTGACCAAGCAGTGCTGCAGTAAAAACAGTAGAGAATTAGCAGAGGAGCAAATACACAGGCAAAGAAGGAATAAATACTATAGGGACAGAGTCACAATCAGAGGGCATACACAAAGCAAATGAGAATTGTCAAAGGGATGCCCAGAATCATGAAAGGCAACACTTTTTGAGATCAGGAGAACTGTATGATGCACTGGACATGAGTTTAATTTAGTAGTCAGAGAACAACAAAGTGAGGCTGAATGAGAGGGAAAAAGATATAGAGAAGAAGAGGGAGGAGGAAGAGGGCGAGGGAGGAAAAGAATGAGTGAGAGAGGCTCCTTTGAGAATACATTTACTAGAGATGACCCGTCCAGCAGGTCTAGTTATTCAGGGTCCCGAAGAGGCGCTACCTGAGGGTCAAAGGCGGGGAGAAAGAAAGGAGACCAAGCAAGGTTCCATTGTCAAGGTCCCATTTATTGTCACACAGGCAGCACATTTTAAGCAGTGGGGATGAGGAAGTTGGGAAGGGGAGCTAGGGGGAAGTGAGCTATGGGCCAAGCCCTGAATGAGGAAGTTGGGAGGGGGAGCTAGGGGGAAGTGACCTTTGCAAAATGCAAAGGAGGGAGGGGTCAAGGTATTCTTGGCAGCAGGAAGCACAAAGGGCATCTGGTGAAGACATCTGGTATCTGTGCACGTAGGGACATTCCACGGTTAAGGGTGGAGCGATCCATAGTTACTCCTTTTGTACCGGCAGTTCCTGGGCAGGTCTTTGTTCAACAATCTCATGGTCATAAGACAGCCATGGCTGAATGACCTTGTTTGGCTACCGACATCTCCCCCTTCTTTGTATAATTGATGGAGAGTCTGTCTTAGGCTACATGATATGCACCCACAGCCAGCACCTAGAAGAGAGGGGTAGAGCCTCTGTCTTAGGCTACGTGAGGTGCCTCCATGCCCAGAACCCCCATATCATAATCATCCTTATATAGGCGGAGACCCCATTGGGCTCCTCTAGAGTTTTCCTAATCAAATTTTTTGCCCGCCTCTGTAAAGGCAATCTGGAGGGGGCTGTACCATCCTTTAGATGTTTTATTTTTAATGGAGCATGCCAAGGAATTTCCTTCCCACTTTAGGCATGGGGTGCTAGGATTGTGGGTTGGAGGATACTTTCTTTTTATGGTAATAAGGTCCCAAAAGGAGCTGGGTTTCCATTAAGTGTCTCCTGTAGTCTTGCAGCCCCAGGCTTTACAGTGAAAGTCAGATTCGTACTCACATGCTCAGGCAATGGAGCGGTCGTGATGACCTCCCGGGCAGACATAAAGTTCCCAGGGAAGGAGTGTTAAGTGTTTTTGCCTGCCTTCAGTGGAGCACCCAGGGGACCAGTTAGAATCTGAAAGCTTGGGCGCGCTTTTTTGAGGGACAAAGGTGTCAGGGGTACCCCAATCTGCACTAGCTCCCCGAGCGAGCTGGTGAGCAACCACCTCATTGGGACTACACATCATCATCCCCATTTGAGAGAGAATGTCTCCCCCCCCACAAAGATTAACAGGGAGGCCCTCAACAATAAAAGGCTGCACAGTGCCCGAATTCCCCTCTGAATCTTTCCATGTCAACAACTTTGAACTTTGTAAAGTATTTTTAGATTGGCCAATGCCTTGTAAATGAGTCATCGAGGGCTGGAGAGGCCAGGCAGAAGGCCAGGAGCTCAAACTAAGAACTGTGGTGTCAGCTCCTGTATCTATAATGCCATCAAACTTTCGCCCGTCCAACTTAAGGCACAAGGAGGGGTGCTCCTTAGAGAGTTGCTGGACTCAGTAGACATCAGAGGAACTAGGTTGGCTATCTCCTCTGAGCCCTCCCATGTGAGCACCAGAGGAATCAAGCAGGAGAGGGAGGGCCTGGGCTACTCTCTGACCAGGGAGAATGGTGACCGGGCCCTTTTCTGCCTTAAAACTTTTATCTCTCCAGTACAGTCTGCATCCACAAGGGACGGGTGGACACTGAGACCCTGCATTGTAGCTGAGGCATGCCCTATAATGAGAAAAAAATGTGCCAGATGGCGGAGGTCCAAAAATTCCTGTGGAGAGAACCTAAACACCATCTTGGGGGTTCAAAATTGTATGGGAGTAGGCACACAGGTCCAGTCCTGTGCTCCCTGTTGTTGCCCTAGATAAGCTGGTGCCGCAGGAGCTTGGTGCTGTACTTGGGGGGGTGTGGTCATCTGTGGGTAGGGGCCCCAGTGCGGGGCTCCTTGGCCGTTTCCCTGGACCGCAGGGAGGGCTTGCCCATTAACATCAGTTCTAGATCGACATTCTTTAGCCCAATGACAGCCTTTCCTACAGCAAGGGCAAACTCCCAGCGTGGTAGGCTTAGGGGTCCCTTGGCCAATGACTGGATTTAATGACTGGCTGGGGTTGAGAGTGCTACATTCTCTAGCAAAGTGACCAGGCTGCCCACATCTAAAGCATGTTTTGCCTCTAGGGTGGCCAGAATCTCCAGTGTTTTGGAGCACAGCCCCAATAGCTAAACTGATAGACTTGGATACTTGATGTGAGAAGGAGTCAACATCATTGCAAAGTTTAATCATTCCCGTGAGGTCAAGATCTTTAGTCTTGCCTCATAGCGCAGCTTTGCATGCAGAGTTAGCATTCTCAAGAGCAAGCTGCTTAACGAGGAGCCCCTCACTTTCACTTTGACATAGGATTCTTTCTGCTGCTTCCTGTAATCTCCCCACAAATTGAGCGTAGGGCTCCTAGGCCCCCTGGACTATTTTAGTTAAGGGGGTGGTGAGGGCTCCTGTAGCAGGAACCACTCTCCAGGCAGATAAGGTGGCCTGTGCTGTTTGAGCGAGTATGCCAGGGGACAATCCTAATTGTTTTTCCTCGGAGGCAAATGGGTCCCTCCCACACAACTTGTCTGCCGTCCAAGAGGCAGTCCTGCCTAGAGGGTTTTTCTGTTCCTAGCAGCCAGACTCTCGGCCCTATCTATGAATTCAGATTTCCAAGTTAAGTATTGTCCTCTGGTGAGGACAGACTGCACCACCTTAGTCCATTCACTAGGAGTCAGATATCCGGACCCCGCGAGTCCTTCTAAAATGGACAAGGTAAAGGGTGCAGTTAAACCATAATTTTTAACAGCTGAGTGTAATTCTTTGATATGTTTAAGTTTCTTGTACACGGGACGTAAGGTCTCGTATTCGTGTCACCAGCTTTTAAAAGATTATTAATATCTTTACCAACCTTATTCCACGTAAGTGGGTATATATCATGGCTGATTAAAACCAGCCAAGGACATTTTTCATCAACAAAACAAAAGAACTTAATTAAATCTTTTTTCTTAACTCTTATTCCTCTCTACCTGAGCAAACGCTTGATTTCTTCTATAAAACAAGCTTCCTTAGACAATTGTTTCCCCATGACAATCAGACGACAATTATTTGGCCAAACTCACCTCCCTTTCCAGAGATGCACGAGCGATGCAGCGTGAAAGGACCTCGATTCCTTTTCCTGGGGTTCCTCCATCGTCCAGTAGTTGGCCGTGCTTCGGGTCCCTGTTCGGGTGCCACTTGACCCGTCCAGCAGGTCTAGTTATTCAGGGTCCCGAAGAGGCGCTACCTGAGGGTCAAGGGGGGGGAGGAGAAAGAAAGGAGACCAAGCAAGGTTCCATTGTCAAGGTCCCATTTATTGTCACACAGGCAGCACGTTTTAAGCAGTGGGGATGAGGAAGTTGGGAAGGGGAGCTAGAGGGAAGTGAGCTATGGGCCAAGCCCTGAATGAGGAAGTTGGGAGGGGGAGCTAGGGTGAAGTGACCTTTGCAGATGCAAAGGAGGGAGGGGTCAAGGTATTCTTGGCAGCAGAAAGCACAAAGGGCATCTGGTGAAGACATCTGGTATCTGTGCACGTAGGGACATTCCACGGTTAAGGGTGGAGCGATCCGTAGTTACTCCTTTTTTACTGGCAGTTCCTGGGCAGGTCTTTGTTCAACTATCTCATGGTCATAAGACAGCCATGGCTAAATGACCTTGTTTGGCTTCCCACACAGAGAGACTACTGGGTAGATTAGGTGGCAGAGAAACATCTGGAGAAAATGACTCTAAATTTTGGAACTGAATATGGTGTTTGGCACGAATTAGTATTAGCAAATGTTCTATACCTAGAAGGATCAAAATAAACAGCTTGGTTCAGTTAAGAGAGGAAGTATTTTTGCTGGGTCCAGTGTTCTTCACAGATTGGGTACCAAGTATGAGAGTGCTATAAAACCACAAAGCAAGACAATTCCATGGGAAGAATGAGAAGTTCAATGGGTACCAAACTACCAATGCTATCTCTCAGGGAATATGGAGAAGCAAACAGTTGAAAAAACAACCTGTTTTTATGAGCCTATCAGCAGGGGTTTTGCGATGAAATGGACTGTACAGATTGATCAGTAACTAGATGCCCTGGCCCTAGGTAGTTGACTTTTTGGAGTGGATTAAGAGAGGTTCCTGGAAAGCAGAAATTGGTCATCTTACAATATCTGATTTTCTGTTGAGGAAATATCTGCCTCTAGGTTTCTGTTTACCAGGTCAGAGCCCTTTTTAGAAATTGTCACCAGCAGTGACATTTTAAGTCCACTTTACACAACATTTTCTACTGACTTGAAAAAAAAAAAAACACAAGGATCAATGAGACTTATGAAAGAAAGCATCTAATTGAGGGCTTGATTACAATTTCAGAGGGTTAGTTCATGACAATCCTGGCAAGAAGCATGACAGGATCTGTAGCTGAAAACTTAGGTCCCAGTCCTTAAGTTGGAGTCAGTAAGAGCAAGATTGGACCTGGAATGCACTTCTGAAACTTCAAAGCAGGCACCAGAGTGATGCATGTTCTCCAACAAGGCCACATCTTATCATCCTTCCCACAGTAAAACAAGTCCACATCTAGGGACAAAGCAATCAAATATAGGAGCCTATATGGTACATTCTATTTCAAACCACCACAGAGTAGTCTGTGTTAGTTACTTTTCTCATTGTTGAGACCAAATGCCTCATACAAGATAACAATGGAAAGCATATTCATTTTGGATATCAATTAGTGAGAAACCATAGTGTAGTGGTTTGAATAAGAATGGTCCCATTAGAGTTATATAGTTTAATGCTTAGTCATGAGGGAGTAGAACTGTAAGGATTGCATATGATTAGCAGGTATGACCTTGTTGGAGGAAATGTGTCATTGGGGGTGAGGTTTAAGCTTTAAAAAGCCCACTCTACTCCTTTATAGCAGGAAGTAGTTCTCAGCTACTGCTCCAGCATCATATTCCTGCCATGCTTCCCACCATGATGATAATGAACTAAGCATCTGAAACTGTAAACAAACCCCAATTAAATGCTTTCTTTTATAAGGGTTGCCTTGGTCTTTTCACAGCAACAGAACAGTCACTAAGAAACATGGTCACATGAGGAGGGTCTATGTGCTTTAAGAAGCTGACTCTTGGTCAGTGGTACTTACTTTGAGATGCCCCCGAGTGAGACATGAAGAAGCAGATCAATGCAAAAGCAAGAGGTTTATTTTCTGACACATTGGGATCAACCGTCAACTAGTCCCTCAAGGCGAGTGACTAAAAAGTGGCTGACCATGAATGACTATTACAAGCAGTTTTTATTCCTTTTGGGGGTACGGGTTACATCAGCAAGGCTACAGTTCAAACTAATTGGCTAAGCATATTGACCTTTAAATCTATGGCTAGCAAGCATGGGAAAATCATGACACACATTTGAACTCTACTTGGGACTTTCCAGAGGGTTGCTAGCTCACTTCAGAGTCACTCCATGTTGGTAGCTGGTAGACTCCAACATCCTGGACCTCTGCAGAATAAAACACTCTTTGGCTATACATACTATTTTGAGTCCAAGGTATCATTCTTTGGCAAATCATGGACTCTTGCAAAACCAAAAAATAAAAAGGTCTTAAGTACTTTGTGCTCTATGTGTTTTGTAGATGTTATGTTGTTGCTTTGATTGGTTTTGGATTTGTTGTGGTTGTTGTCCAAGACCCCACTCATGGAACTGTCCTGCTTACATTTGGGTAGATCTTTCCACCTCAGGTAACCTAATCTAGATAATTCATTGAAGTGGTAACAAGGATTTGGTGTGTTGGTTACTGCAGACCTGCCCAGCTCTTGGGAACAGGGTGTACACAAGCTGCCTGAGACCCAAGCAATATTAAGCCTGACTGTCCCTGCGTCTGGAGGTCCCAATTGCCCTGATGCCGGAGCAAAGATGGTAGAGTGCACTCTGACTCTCTCGGGGCAGATTACTCTGCAGGGGAGATGTCCCACAACAGAGCTGGCGCCCAGATGACCGAAGTGCTGTCCCGCTCTTGGGTGCAGATGGAAGCCCAACAGGCTGTGTCCCAAGCGATGTTATATTGGAGACAACCTGAGTACCTGTCTTCTCAATGCAGTCGATCCAGGAACAGAGGTCACCAAAGGGAAGCTGGTAGGCTCCCGCCCAGTGCGGGTGTGTGTGATCTCTCCCAGAGCGGGGGACCCTCTGCAAGGCAGAAGTCCCACAGCAGAGCTGGCGTGTCGGTTACTGCAGACCTGCCCAGCTCTTGGGAGCAGGGTACACACAAGCTGCCTGAGACCCAAGCGATATTATGCCTCAATACAACTCTTTTAAATTGGAAACATATTAAAATGTTGCATTTCAGTATTGGGTCATGTGACATTCTATGTATTTTTCTTAATTTATTTTTCCCTATAAATTAAATTTAACATTACTTTCTAGTACTACGATGCATGTGAAAGCCTAGACAAAAATAAAAAGAAGAGTTGCTAATTTCTAGATACCAATCAGAAGATAAAGCTATATAATAAGTCTAAGAAAGGAGCCATGGCAGTTCTTAAGGCATAGTAGATAAATTAATGTTCACAGTCTTACAAATTGATGGTTAATACTTAAGTATCTGACATAGAAGTCATACCTAACTACTAGTTTGTACAATATGAACATCTCTAATCTTAATTGTATGTTGTGTCATTATAGACCTCTTTACTTATAGAAACCTTTCATTTCTTCAAATCAAACTTTCAGTGGGATGTACATTTTCTGACAATTGATTTGCATGGAATCAATTTGAAAAAGCACATCAACCTCCAAGCTTTTAAAAGTGCATGCAATTTGCTCTTTGATTTTCTGCTAGCAATTACACAATCAGTTACATTGATGACTCTAGCATTGAATTCCTCATGTATTGTACCCAAGCAAAAAGGTTCAGGTTTCTGAAATTTAACAGAGATCTGACTCATGATAAAAGTTTTCTGAATGCATTTTACTACTAAAAGACATTTGCTCATTTTTTCATTTGTTGGCTTTTCAAAAGTGATATTCTTCCTTGACATTAACAAAGTCTTTTCTTTATTAACAAACTTTTTTCTCAGAATATTACAAGTATATTAAAAAATATTGACAAACTTTTCTCAGAATATTTCAATTAATTGCAAAATCAATCAGATGATAGGGTAGGTAATTATTCTCTGGCCTGTTGAGATGCATGTGTGTGATTATACCCCCAGCTACTGTTTACAGAAGCAAGGAGATAAATTAAAAGATAAATTAATAAGTATTCATTTTCTTTCCCATTTTATAATGAGTTATTTATATTAACATATCAAATTTGTTGATTATAGATATTTAATGCTTAGTAGAAAATAGTTATACTGTTGTTTTAACAAACATATTATAAGATTATTTTTCCTTTTGAAATGGAATACTTAATATTATATTGTTTGAGTCTTTTCCCTCTTCTTAATATGACACACTCATTTCTTTTAAAACCAGAACTAAACAAAATATTGCAGCAGATATAAATTAATCTCATGCATAACTCCTTAGAAAATAATAGTTCTCAAATCTTATAATACATATTCTGACATTTTAATGTTTATTTGTATTCATTTTTTGAAAATTTCATATCCAGTCCACACTTCCCAATACTATGTACTCCCATGATCCCCACCATATCTATCTCCCAATTTAAATGTTCTCTTTTTCTACATTTCATGCTTACTTATTTTAAATCTAATGACTCAAATGAGTATGTGAAGTGGGAATGGAAGCTCAGCTTCACAGCCGGTGCGAATTACAATGAACTAAGTTTTCCCCAGCTCAACAGGGGCTTCAATGCTCCTGTACAAGTGTGCTGCAAGTTACCAAAGGTTACATTTCATTTGAGGAAAACAGATATTGTGTTATTGAAATGTTAATTGTTATTGACAAATGTATTCCCTCTTTTTCATTAATTACTGGTGTAAAATATATATACACCAGTATTATTTTACACTGACCTGTTTAGGAATAACCATGGAAAAATGATAAAACAAAACCATTCAAGATCATTTATGTCATTTTTAAAGAATAATGTAAAACCAAAAGTTGACATATGAGAGTTATTTTCCTCAAACTCATTTTCTATGATCCTCATGAAGCACAAAAATCTAAAGCCAATAGTAAGATCTCTACCTCTTCTATCATTTGGTTAGAATCTGTCCATGAATTTGAGAAGGATTTGAAGGGACCTAGGAAAAAGCCTAGTCTCTCTGCTTCAGGCAGTGGCTCACTGACACCTAGTCACTATGGGAAAACTTGCAATGCTCAAGATGGCAATTTTCCCAAAAGACTATTTTGGCTTTAGGAACACTACAAGTCACCATTCTTTAAAGGAATACTAGTAACTTCTTGTTTTTTTTGCTATCTCACTGAGATTTCCTGCCTGGATCATCAGTTTTGCATGAACCCACCTAACTCCTCACATCATATTATAATTTTAATGAAAATGGCTCCTAAGGAGTTGCATTATTTAAAAGGGTTAAGATATGTGGCCTTGTTGGAGTAGGTATGCCCTTGTTGGAGAAAGTGTGTCACTGACTGAGCTTTAAGACTTTTGGAATTTTCGGGGGGGGGGGGGCAGGGAACCAGTATAGGGGACAACATTTGAGATGTAAATAAATAATATATCTAATAAAAGAAAAGAAAAGAAAGAAAGAAAGAAAGAAAGAAAGAAAGAAAGAAAGAAAGAAAGAAAGAAAGAAAGAAAGAAAGAAAGAAGGAAGGAAGGAAAGAAAGAAAGAAAGAAAGTCAAGTGTGGCTCAGTGGCTTACTCTTTGTGTTGTCTGCCAATCCATAGATAGAACTCTTGGCTCCTTCTCTAGCATCATATCTGCACCTAGGTTACCTGCTTGCCACCATGATGATAATGGACTCTAATTCTAAACCTGCAAGCCAGCTTCATGTAATGATTTCTTTTATAAGAGGTTTTATGGTCATAATGTTGCCTCACAAAAAAACCCTAACTAAGACAGCCCTCTTTGTCTCTTAAAAAAAAAAACTGTTAATTCCTTTTTCATTGTTAAATTCTGACGGACAGGATCCCTGGAAGGCAAGATATGTGAGAGCAGTTGTAGAGCACAGGCTGAGGTCCTTGCCTGTAAGACAAGGCAATTCCTGTTTTAAAAGAATGGCTTGATCTTACAGCTTTCCTATGATCATGTGTTGCATATCTCTTTATGTTCCACTTTATTAAAATATGCAAGTTAATTTTAGAAGAGCAGAAAAGAATGCTAGCACATGGTCTGGCATCATAGTTAAATGTAAAAAAATTCACATTACTGTCTAAAATAGCAAGATTAATAACAAGTTCAATGGTGTTCAGCTACTGAAATTACATCTGGGATGGTTTTTGTTTTTAAGTTGAGAAACAGAATGACAACAATAAAACTACATATAGCATAGACTGTGACTCTCATACCTAAATCAGGTTCTAATTCAGTCTCTAATTGAAGTTAATAGTTTTCCATTTCCCTCTCAGTGCAAACATATTTGTGTAATCATTATTCATTCATAAATATGCAAAAATACCCAAAGACATGTAGAACTATTTATCATCAAGCAATCATGATATTAATTAGTTCCTTATAAAATCTATTGTCTTACAAGGAATACTACTGTTGATATAACTCTCAATTAGCAAGACTTCTACTAATACTGTTCAAAAAATAAACAAACCTTGATTAAAAACATCAAAATTTTCTATGAAAACAGGACTAGCGACAATATATAGATTAACATTTCTTAAAATATACAAATAATCACTACATGCTATAAACTAATTTGAATTTTGTGATAAAATTGCAAAGATTTAGTCTTATTTTTAATCCTTTATTTTTTATTTATTTACTATTTTTTTTATTTACATTCCGATTGATTTCCTCTTTCCTGGTTCCTCCCTCCCCGAAAGTCCCATAAGCCCTCTTCCCTCCTCCTGTTCCCCATTCAACCCCCTCTCGCTTCTCTATCCTTGTATTCCCCTACATCCAGTCTTTCCAGGTCTCTCTTTTCATCTTCATGGAAATCTATTAATATGTGAATTGTGTCTTGGGTCTTTCGAGATTCTGGGTTAATATCCCCTTATCAGTGACTGCATACCAAGTGTGTTCTTTTGTGATTGGGTTACCTCACTAAGGATGATATTTTCAAGTTCTGACCATTTGCCTAGGAATTTCGTGAATTCATTGTTTTTAATTGCAGAGTAGTATTCCATTGTGTAAATATACCACATCTTCTGAATCCATTCCTCCGTTAAGGGACATTTGGGTTCTTTCCAGGTTCTGGCTATTATAAATAAGGCTGCTATGAACATAGTGGAGCATGGGTTCTTATTGCATGCAGGTAAAACCTCTGGGTATATGCCCAGGAATGGTATAACAGGATCCTCTGGGAGTGTCATGCCCAGTTTTCTGAGAAACGACAGACTGCTTTCCAGAATGGTTGTACCAGCTTGCAATAACACCAGCAGTGGAGGAGTGTTCCTCTTTATCCACATCCTCACCAACAACTGCAGTCTCCTCTGTTTTTGATCTTAGCCATTTTAACTGGTGTGAGTTGGAATTTCGCAGTTGTTTTGATTTGCATTTCCCTAATGACAAAGGATGTTGAGCATTTCTTTAGTTGCTTATCAGCCATTAGATATTCTTCAAGTGAGAACTCTTTGCTTAGCTCTGTAAAACATTTTTTAATAGGGTTAATTGGCTCTCTGGAGTCTAACTTCGTGAGTTCTTTGTACATATTGGATATTAGCCCTCTGTCAGATGTAGGGTTGGTAAAGATCTTTTTCCAGTTTGTTGGTTGTTGCTTTGTCCTTTTGATAGTGTCCTTTGCCTTACAGAAACTTTGCAACTTTATGAGGTTCCATTTGTCAATTTTTGATCTTAGAGCATAAGCTATTGGTGTTCTGTTCACGAAATTTTCCCCTGTGCCGATATGTTGAAGGTTCTTCCCTAGTTTCCTTTCTATTAGTTTCAGTGTGTCTGGTTTTATGTGGAGGTCCTTGATCCACTTGGAATTGAGCTTAGAACAAGGAGATAAGAATGGATCAATTTGCATTCTTCTGAATTTTGACCTCCAGTTGAACCAGCACCATTTGTTGAAAAGGCTATCTTTTTTTCCACTGGATGGTTTTAGCTACTTTGTCAAAGATAAAGTGAACACAGGAGTGTGGATTCATTTCTGGGTCTTCAATTCTGTTCCATTGATCTACATGCCTGTCACTGTACAAATACCATGCAGTTTTTAGTACTATTGCTCTGTAGTACAGCTTGAGGTATGGGATACTGATTCCCCCAGAAGTTCTTTACTCTTGAGAATAGTTTTAGCTATTCTTGGTTTTCTGTTATTCCAGATGAATTTTTGAATTGCTCTTTCTAACTCTATGAAGAATTGAGTTGGGATTTTGATGGGGATTGCATTGAATCTGTATATTGCTTTTGGCAAGATGGTCATTTTAATGAAAATAATCCTGCCAATCCATGAGCATGGAAGATTTTTTCATCTTCTGAGGTCTTCTTCAATTATTATTACTTAAATATTCTATCATATTGTCTGCAAGTAGTGATAGTTTGACATCTTCCTTTCCAATTTGTATCCCTTTGACCTCCTTTTGTTGTCTAATTGCTCTAGCTAGAACTTCAAGTACTATATTGAAAAGATATGGAGAGAGAGAGAGCAGCCTTGTCTAGTCCCTGATTTCAGTTGGATTGCTTCAAGTTTCTCTCCATTCAGATTGATGTTGGCTACCAGTTTGCTGTAAATTGCTTTTACTATGTTTAGATATGGTCCTTGAATTCCTGGCCTTGCCAAGACCTTTAACATGAAAGGATGCTGAATTTTGTCAAATGCTTTTTCAGCACCTAATGAAATGACCACATGGTTTTTATATTGAGATTGTTTATGGAGTGGATTACATTGATGGACTGCCTTATATTGAATCATCCCTGCATTCCTGCGATGAAGCCTACTTGATCGTAGTGAATGATCATTTTGATGTGCTCTTGGATTTGGTTTGCAAGAATTTTATTGAGCATTTTGCATCGATATTCATAAGAGAAATGGGTCTGAAATACTCTTTCTTTATCGGATCTTTGTGTGATTTTGGTATCAGCATAATTGTGGCTTCATAGAATGAGGTGGGTAGTATTCCTTCTGTTTCTATTTTGTGGAATACTTTGAAGAGTATTGGTGTTAGGTCTTCTTTGAAAGTCTGATAGAATTCTGCACTAAAACCATCTGGACCTGTGCTTTTTTTGGTTGGAAGACTTCCAATGACCACTTTTATTTCTTCGGGGGTTATAGCATGGTTTACATGGTCTATTTGATCCTGGTTTAATTTTGGTATTTGGTATCTGTCTAGGAAATTGTCCATTTCCTCCAGATTTTCTAGTTGTGTTGAATGCAGGCTTTTGTAGTAGGATCTGATGATTTTTTGAATTTCCTCAGTTTCTGCTGTTCTATCTCCTTTTTCGTTTTTGATTTTGTTAATTTGGATACTGTCTCTGTGCCCTCTGGCTAGTCTGGCTAAGGGCTTATCTATCTTGTTGATTTTCTCAAAGAACCAACTCCTAATTTTGTTGATTCTTTGTATGGTTTTATTTGTTTCTAATTGATTGATTTCAGCCCTGAGTTTGATGATATCCTGCCTTCTACTCCTCTTTGGTGTATTTGCTTCATTTTGTTCCAAGTCTTTCAGGTGTGCTATTAAGCTGCTAGTGTATGCTCTCTCCCATTTCTTTTTGGAGGCACTGAGGGCTATGGAATTTCCTCTAGCACCACTTTCATTGTGTACCATAAATTAGGGCATGTTGTGCCTACATTTTCGTTAATTTTTAAAAAGTCTTTGATTTCTTTCTTTATTTCTTCCTTTACCAAGGTATCATTGAGTAGAGCATTGTTCAGCTTCCACGTATATGTGGGCTTTCTGTTGTTTTTGTTGTTATTGAAGACCACCCTTATTCCATAGTGATCTGATAGGAGGCATGGGAGTAGTTCAATCTTCCTATATCTGTTGAGGTCTGTTTTGTGACCAATTATATGGTCGATTTTGGAGAAGGTACCATGAGGTGCTGAGAAGAAGGTATATTCTTTTGCTTTTGGGTGAAATGTTCTATATATATCTGTTAGTTCCATTTGGTCCAAGGTTTAAATTAGTTTCACTATGTCCCTGTTTAGTTTCTGCTTTCCTGAATGATCCATTTCAGAGAGCAGGGTGTTGAAGTCACCCACTATTATTGTGTGCGGTGCGATGTGTGCTTTGAACTTTAGTAAAGTTTCTCTTACGAATGAGGGTGCCCTTGCATTTGGAGCATAGATGCTCAGAATTGAGAGTTCTTCTTGGTGGATTTTTCTTTTGACTAGTATGTAGTGTCTTTCTGTGTCTTTTTTTGATGATTTTAGGTTGAAAGTCAATTTTATCTGATATTAGGTTGGCCACTCCGGCTCGTTTCCTCAGACCATTTGCTTGTAAGATTGTTTACCAGCCTTTTACTCTGAGGTAGTGTTTATCTTTGACACTGAGGTGCATTTCCTGCACACAGCAAAATGCTGGGCCCAGTCTGTTAGTCTATGTCTTTTTATTGGGGAATTGAGACCATTGATATTAAGAGAGGTTAAGGAATAGTGATTATTGCGACCTGCTATTCTTGACACTATCTTTATGTTTGAGTGGTTATTTACTTTTGGGTTTGATGAAAGAACGTTACTATCTTATTTGTTCCAGGGTGTAGTGTCTCCCCGTGTATTGGCGTTTTCCACCTATTATCCATTGCAGGGCTGAGTTTGTGGAAAGATAGTGTGTAAATTTGGTTTTATCATGGAATATCTTGGTCTCTCCATCTATGGTGATTAAGAGTTTCGCTGGGTATAGTAGTCTAGGCTGGCATTTGTGTTCTCTTAGAGTCTGTATGAGATCTGCCCATGATCTTCTAGCTTTCATAGTCTCTGGGGAGAAGTCTGATGTGATTCTGATAGGTTTTCTTTTTATGTTACTTGACCTTTTTCTCTTACTGCTTTTAATATTCTTTCTTTGTTTAGTACATTTGGTGTTGTGATTATTATGTGATGGGAGGTATTTCTGTACTGGTCCAGTCTGTTTGGAGTTCTGTAGGCTTCTTGTACATTCATCGGCATCTCTCATTTTAGGTTAGGGAAGTTTTCCTCCATAATTCTGTTGAAGATTTGGCCCTTTAAGTTGCAAATATTCACTCTCATCTATACCTTTAATCCTTAGGTTTGGCCTTCTCATTGTGTCCTGGATTTCCTGGATGTTTTGGGTTACACATTTTTTTTTTGCATTTTGCATTTTCTTTGACTGTTGAGTTGATGCTTTCTATGGTATCTTCAGCCCCTGAGATTCTTTCTTCCATCTCTTGTATTCTATTGTTGATGTTTGCATCTATGACCCCTGATTTCTTCCCAAGGTTTTCTATCTCCAAAGTTGTCTCCCTTTGTGATTTCTTAGTTCTTTCTACCTCCTTTTTTAGATCCTGGATGTATCTGCTCAGATCCTTCACTTGTTTGTTTCTGTTTTCCTGTATTTCTTTAAAATATTTTTCTGTTTCCTCTTTCAGGATTTCTGCCTGTTGATGCAAGTTCTCCTGTATTTCTTTCATGGATTTTTGTGTTTCCTCTTTATGGGCTTCCATCTGTTGATCCATATTATCTTGCATTTCTTTAAGTGATTTTTGTGCTTCCTTTGTAAGGGCATCTACCCATTGATTCATGTTTTCCTGTATTTCTTTAAGCGATTTTTGTGTTGCTTCCTTATAGGCCTCCATCTCTTTACCCATATTCTCCTGCATTTCTTTAAGTGTTTTTTGTGTTTCATTTGTAAGGGCTTCTACCCATTGATTCATGTTCTCCTGTATTTCTTTATGAGATTTATTTATGTCCTTCTTGAAATCCTCTAACAGTATCATGAGAAGTGATTTTAATTCCAGATCTTGCCTTTCGGGTGTAATGGGGTATCCAGGACTTGCTGCTGTTGGAGAGTTGGGTTCGAATGGTGCCATATTGCCTTGATTTTTGTTAGTAATGTTTCTACATTTGCCTTTTGCCATCTGGTTACCTCTGGCGTTAGTTGGTCCTGCTGTCACTGGCTGTTGCTTGGACCTCCTGTGAGCCTGCAAGGCTATTTCAGCCCCCCTGGATGACCAGATTTCCCCTGGCACCGATTGCTGAGGGGATGTCCTGCTCCTGAATGACTTTAGAGCCCTGATGTGCCTTACCCCAAGTGATGTTATACTTGTGAATCCCTACATATCTGGAGACTCAGTGTAGTCAATCCCTGGAGCAGAGGTGGCTAAGGGGAGGCTGGTGTGCTCTCTCCTGGTGCAGGTCCCACTGTAGGGCAGATGTCCCATAGCAGAGCTGGCTCATAGATGACCACCCAACTGCCCAGCTCTTGAGTGCAGGGAGCACACAAGATGACTGTGTCACAAGCGATGTTATGCTCTGTTATCCCTGCACGTGGAGATCCCAACTGCTTTGTTGCCAGATCAAAGATCCAAAGTGTTAGTCTTAAAACAATCTCTAATATAGTCAAATATCAGAAAATGTTCAAGTTCAGGTTGAATTTTTTTCTAGAGTTTCTATACTAATATGCATCTAAATTTGAGGCCCATTGATATAGAAAAACAGAACCAATTCACTTACACAAAATTGTATATAATTTAAAAACAGATTATATAACATTTGGAAAATATCAGAGATCTTTAGTCAATTTATATAATACAGTAATAATATAAAGATGCTGTAGCTATAATAGTTCATATTAAAATAAAAGTTTAGTTTGAACATCTATTTATAAAAAACAGATTAGAAATTTGCAAAATAGAAAATAAAAACAGACTAATTTCCCTTATGAATATTGATGTAAAAATATTCAATATAATTTTTGCCAACTGAATCCAAGAGTATATCAAAACGATCATTCACCATGATCAAGTAAGCTTCATCCCAGGGATGCAGGGATGGTTCAATATATGGAAATCCATCAATGTAGTCCACTACATGAACAAACTCAAAGAAAATACCAGATGATCACTTTGTTAAATCCTGAAAAAGCAATTGAAAATATTCAGCATCCTTCTTGGAAAGATAAGGAATTCAAGGCCCATAATTAAGCACAGTAACAGAAATATATAGCAAACCAGTAGCCAACATCAAACTAAATGGAGAGAAACTTGAAGCAATCCCACTAATATCAGGGACTAGAAAAGACTGCCCTCTCTCTCCATATCTATTCAATATAGTACTTGAAGTTCTAGCTAGAGCAATTAGACAACAAAAGTGAGTCAAGGGGATACAAATTGGAAATAAAGAAGTCAAACTATCCCTATTTGCATATGACAAGATAGTATAACTAAGTGACCCAAAAAACTCTACCAGAGAACTCCTACAGCAGAAAAACAACTTCAACAAAGTAGCCAGATACAAAATAAACACAAACAAATCAGTAGCTTTCTTATCTTCAAAGGATAATAAAGAGGCTGAGAAAGAAATTATGAAAATGACACCCTTCACAACAGTCACAAACAATATAAAGTATCTTGGTGTTACTCTAACCAAAAAAGTGAAAGATCTGTATGACAAGAACTTCAAGTCTCTAAAAAAAGAAATCTAAGAAGATGTCAGAAGATAGAAAGATCTCCCATGTTCATGGTTTGGCAGGATTAAAATACTACAAATGGCCATCTTGCCAAAACTAATCTACAGATTCAATGCAATCCCCATCAAAAATCCAACTCTATTGTTCATAGAGTTAGAAAGAGCAATTCTCAAATTCATCTCAAATAACAAAAAACCCAGAATAGCTAAAAGTATTTTCAACAATAAAAGAACTTCTGGGGGAATCAGTATCCTGAACTTCAATCAGTACTACAGAGCAATAGTGATAAAAAACTGCATGGTGCTGGTACAGTGACAGGCAAGTAGATCAATGGAATAGAATTGAAGACCCAGAAAGGAACCAACACACCTATGGCCACTTGATCTTTGACAAAGGAGCTAAAACCATCCAGTGGAAAAAAGATAGCCTTTTCAACAAATGGTGCTGGTTCAACTGGCACATATCATGCAGAAGAATGCAAATCAAACCATTCTTATCTCCTTGTACAAAGCTCAAGTCCAAGTGGATCAAGGACCTACACATAAAAGCAAATATATTGATACTAATAGTAAAGAAAGTGGGAAAGAGCCTTGAGTGAATGGGCACAGGGGAAAATTTCCTGAACAGAACACCAATAGCTTATGCTCTAAGATCAAGAATTGACAAATGGGACTTCATAAAATTACAAAGTTTCTGTAAGGCAAAGGACACTGTCAATAGGACAAAACAGCAATGAACAAATCAGGAAAAGATCTTTACCACCCTGCATCTGACAGAAGGCTAATATCCAATATATAAAAAGAACTCAAGAAGTTAGACTCTAGAGAACCAAGTAACCCAACTAAAAATGGGGTACAGAGCTAAACAACGACTTTTCAACTGAGAAATATCAAATAGCTGAGAAGCACCTAAAGAAATGTTCAACATCCTTAGTCAACAGGCAAATGCAAATCAAAACATCCCTGAGATTTCACCTCATACCAGTTACAATGGCTAAGATCAAAAACTCAGGAGACAGCAGGTGCTGGTGAGGAGGTAGAAAAAGAGGAACACTCCACCACTGCTGATGGGACTACAAGCTGGTACAAATTAGTTTGGTGGTCTTCAGAAAATTGGGCATAATACTACCAGAGGACCCAGCTATAGCACTCCTGGGGATATACTCAGAGAATTCTCTAGCATGTAGTAAGGACACATGATCCATTATGTTCATACCAGCATTATTTATAATATCCAGAAGCTAGAAAGAGCCCAGATTTACCTCAACAGAAGAATGGATATAGAAAATGTGGTACATTTACACAATGGAGTACTACATAGCTATTAAAAACAATGAATACATGAAATTCTTAAGTAAATGGATGGAGCTATAAAATATTATCCTGAGCGAGGTAACCCAATCACAAAAGAACACATGTGGTATGCACTCACTGATAAGAATATATTAGCCCAGAAACTTGGATTACCAAAGACACAATTAACTGATTTTTTCACGAAGATTAATTTCAGCTGTAATAGAATAGTTTCAGACTTAAAATCAGACAACCAACCAGTACCCCCCAAATTCCCAGTGACTAAACTGCTAACCAAAGTGTACACATGGAGGGACACATGGCTCCAGATGCATATGCAGCAGAGGATGGTCTTGTTGGACATCAAAGGGAGGAGAAGCCCTTGGTCCTGAGAAGGCTTGATGCCCCAGTATATGGGAATGCCAGGACAGGGAAGTAGGAGTGGGTAGACTGGTGAGCAGAGGGAGAGAGGGATGGGTTAGGGGGATTTTTGCAGGGTGGGAGGTGGATCAGGAAGGGGGAAAACATTTGAAATGTAAATAAAAATATATCTAATAAAAAATTTGCAACATAGAAAATAAAACAGACTAATACAGAAAGTTGTTTCCTTTAGTGTAACACAAAGGAATGGAAAGATCTCACAGTTGTGAAGAATGCTGGTAATACAGCAAGGAAGGCCAGAATTCATATCTCAAAATTAACATAATATTCTGGATGTTTTTCAAACACCTGTAACTCCAACTCTGAGGGCTATATTGTTCCCTTCTGGATTCTTTGCATAGCAGGTATACTGGACACATGTACTTATTAATAGACTCACAGAGATGACCATAAAGTCAGACAGACGGTAGACAGACAGACAGACATATATACACACACACATGCACACACACACACACATTGGCCCCACACATGAGTGTTTAGACAATAAATTCTCAACAAATTTATAAATTATTTTATAAAGTAGAGATAAACCTATCACATAAGGTGTGCCAATACTCAGACAAATATAATTGGTACATAGCATAAAATATCGAACATCTTGTAGTCAGCCAGTGAGAAGAGATCTGCCTTCAGGGCTATAAAACCTGCTTGTTATACTCCTATAGCATGCCACATTATTTTTACCACTGTAATGAACATCTATTCTGCAAGGACATAAACAATCTCTCTTTCATTAAAACAAACACACAAACAAATACAAGCTTGTAAAATGAATGTACATTTCAAAGAACTGTCATCCTCTCAAATTATATTACATTTTGCTATAGTTAAAGATGGCAGCAGAATATGGGTGTGGCCAATCAAGGCAAAATTTACATAAGAAAACTAATTTTATTTTAATTATATATATCTTAATTACATATCTTATACATTATGTATTGGATATAATTATATGTATTGTATAACCATATAATAATGCATCTCATACATAATTCTAATTGATGCATCTTAATTTTTGAAACCATCAGCTAATGGACTAAACTTGGCCTGACTTACAGTATTACTTCACTTTCCCTCATTTACAACTTAAAGTTTTGCTTTGTTTCATGTTGACCCACTTAGGAATGATCATGGATGAATGGTTTAATTAAAATTTCAGCACCTTGTAGACATGCTGTTTAACAGAAATTGTATAAAGCTAAAAACTTAACAAAACAAGATCTATTTCTTTTCAAATGCATTCTCTATCACACAACAGTAAATAAAGCAAATACAACTTATAATTCCTCCCTCAATGTTATAACTTTGGGTAGAGACTAATGTGTGTGGTCTCTTTAGAAATTGAGTCTTATTTTCATGTTCTGCTGGGCAAGCACAGACCATTACAATAACCTATCACAAGACAATTATATTATTTTCATCTCCTCCTACTGGGAGTCCTAAAAGATTCTGTTACTTCCATATATATTTTCTTTTTCCTTTTATTAAAATTAGATTATTTCTAATACAATATAGCCTGATTATTGTTTTCCTTTCTACTCCTCCCAGTTCCTCTATTTATTCTTTCCCTTCTGGATTTATCCATAGTCTGAAATAGAACGTTGTTCTACTCCAAATTATCGCCACTAGTGGTGTCATTCCCATTCTGACATAATGATCTCTTGCCAAATAACTTCAAGACACAATAGGACCCCTTTTTCTAACCCTATATGGAACCTCTATCTATGGACACTTATTTCCCCTTGGGAGCTCCATTGTGTACCTCCTCCTTCTGCTTCTGCCCCTCCTAGCCAATATCTCGACATAGTTTCACTCTGTAATCAAATCACCCATTTTCATCCTTCTAATGATTTATTTTTCAGGCGTTTCTTTAGGAGAAAAGGATAGCAGTAATAAGATCCTCCACAACTCTTCAACTTAAAACTCTTCTGTTACATGAAGTCAACAAGACCTATACCCCTTTAGATTCCAGAGACAGAGTCTAGCCTCTGTCCTCTTTTACAAGAAGCAACCAATGAGAAAATATATTCCCCCCTACTTTTAGTCTGTCCTCAGGTTGTTAGTTAAATGAAAATGTTCTAAACCCCTCAGGGGGACTGAGAAACTCTAGACAGAAAAATTGACTTTACTGATAGAACCTTTGGAATCTTCTGATCAGTAGAGCCACATACCAATCACACCAATATCTGTCTACCATTTTGCAGATGAATTCTTCCATGTCTGAAGTTCACTCTTTTACATTCTATAAAACCGCAAGCCTCCAAGTGTCATATGCACAGTCTCTGCTTCTGCAGAGCACTTTAGTTCCTTAGAAAAAACAATTTGCTTTTGCAAAAAAAAAAAAACTTACTCTGCGTGAAGATACCCTATATAGTGTAATAAACAATTTGAATTAATATATTATATTAAATAAAAAAATAGCATACAACCATTTTTGAAATAGCAATATGGATATCATAAAGTATCTTTATTACATTAAATTAAAACATAACTTTAAAATAGTTTTAATTTATTAAAACGGCATATTCATGAAAAAGTAGGAAGATAATCATACATATTTAGAAAAATGATATAAATATCTGACAAGCTAAGCTGTTATTGTAATTAATCCATCATAGGGAATGAACTGAAACTCCTCATTGGAATAAAATAATTCTGTTTGTGCAATAGCGATTTTTTTCTTGTGACATCAATGAAAAATATGTTTCAGTTGGAATAGGATTTTGATTGTGCTTCATAAAGGGATATCATTTATATTAGACACAATTTTGGATAAATTAACTCATTCTAATAACTCAACTTTTATTTATAAAAGTGACAACTGGACATCATTGGACAGATTAAATATTGCTAGAAACCAACCAAGTTTTCAATATCATTCTGTATATTTCATTGTATCTCAGTATATATGAGCTATATGTTCAAAACGATAGATTTATGTTTCTATATTTATGGATGCTCAAAAAATCAGCATGTCATTGTAACATCTCTTCTGCTTATAATTGGTACTTTAGTCATAAAGGGAACAGATTTTTTTTCTCTCTTTAATGCCGACATCAATGATATGAACAACTGTAGTGGCAGTTAAGGAGTGATGTCACAATAACAGCTTAGCTTGTTTAGAGGGCTATCCTAAGAAAGATACAAAATGACATAATATCAGAATAAGAAAATGTAAAGCTTTTATCTCAGAAATTGTAATAGTGCTATACAACACTTTAGAAGATTGCATTCCATGATGTTGCTAATATTTCCTGCCTTTTACTATCTCTTGACACTGGAAAGGCAGCTTGACTGATTTTGTGCTTGTATTCACATCATAGGGAAGGAATAGAGAGCCAGGGCCTATTTGTATCCCGTTGACCTCCATTTGTTGTCTAATTGCTCTAGCTAGAACTTCAAGTACTATATTGAAATGATATGGAGAGAGAGGGCAGCCTTGTCTAGTCCCTGATTTCAGTGATATTGCTTCAAGTTTCTCTCCATTAAGATTGATGCTGGCTACCGGTTTGCTGTAAATTGTTTTTACTATATTTAGATATGGGCCTCGAATTCCTGATCTTTCCAAGACCTTTAGCATGAAAGGATGCTGAATTTTGTCAAATGATTTCTCAGCATCTAATGAAATGACCATGTGGTTTTTTTCTTTGAGATTGTTTATGTAGTGGTTTACATTGATGGACTTTCTTATATAGAACCATCCCTGCATCCCTGGGATGAAGCCTACTTGATCGGGGTGAATGATCGTTTTGATGTGTTTTTGGATTCGGTTGGAAAGAATTTTATTGAGTATTTTTGCATCGATTTTCATAAGAGAGATTGGCCTGAGATTCTCTTTCTTTGTCGGATCTTTGTGTGATTTTGGTATTAGCGTAATTGTGACTTTGAGATATGATAGTATATTTAAGCGACCGAAAGAACTCCACCAGAGAACTCCTACATCTGATAAACAACTTCAGCAAAGTGGCCAGATATAAAATTAACTCAAGCAAGTCAGTAGCCTTCCTATACTCAAAGGACAAGCAGGCTGAGAAATGATACCCTTCACCATAGCCACAAACAATATAAAGTATCTTGGTGTGACTCTAACCAAACAAGTGAAAGATCTGTATGACAAGAACTTCAAGTCTCTGAAGAAAGAAATTGAAGAAGACCTCAGAAGATGGAAAAATCTGCCATGCTCATGGATTGGCAGGATTAATATAGTTAAAATGACCATCTTGCCAAAAGCAATATACAGATTCAATGCAATCCCCATCAAAATCCCAACTCAATTCTTCATAGAGTTAGAGCAATTCAGAAATTCATCTGGAATAACAGAAAACCCAGGATAGCTAAAACTATTCTCAAGAGTAAAAGAACTTCTGGGGGAATCAATATCCCGGACCTCAACCTGTACTACAGAGCAATAGTGTTAAAAACCGCATGGTACTGGTACAGTGACAGGCATGTAGATCAATTGAACAGAATTGAAGACCCAGAAATGGATCCACACTCCTATGGTCACTTGATCTTTGACAAAGGAGCTAAAACCATCCAGTGGAAAAAAGATAGCCTTTTCAACAAATGGTGCTGGCTCAACTGGAGATCAACATCCCGAAGAATGCAAATTGACCCATTCTTATCTCCTTGCACTAAGCTCAATTCCAAGTGGATCAAGGACCTCCACATAAAACCAGACACACTGAAACTAAAAGAAAGGAAACTAGTGAAGAACCTTGAACATATGGGCACAGGGGAAAATTTCCTGAATAAAACTCCAATAGCTTATGGTCTACTATCAAGAATAGACAAACAGGACCTCATAAAATTACAAAGTTTCTGTCAGACAAAGGACACTGTCAAAAAGATAAAGCAGCAACCAACTAACTGGGAAATGATCTTTACCAACCCTACATCCTACAGAGGGCTAATATCCTATAAATACAAAGAACTCAAGAAGTTAGACTCCAGAGATCCAAGTAACCCTATTAAAAATGGGGTACAGAGCTAAACAAAGAGTTCTCACCTGAAGAATATCTAATGGCTGAGAAGCACCTAAAGAGATGTTCATCATCCTTAGTCATTAGGGAAATGCAAATCAAAACAACTGCGAAATTCCAACTCACACCAGTTAAAATGGCTAAGATCAAAAACAGAGGAGACTGCAGTTGTTGGTGAGGATGTGGATAAAGAGGAACACTCCTCCACTGCTGGTGTTATTGCAAGCTGGTACAACCATTCTGGAAAGCAGTCTGGTGGTTCCTCAGAAAACTGGGCATGACACTCCCGGAGGATCCAGCTATACCACTCCTGGTCATATACCCAGAGGCTTTACCTGCATGCAATAAGGACACATGCTTCACTCTGTTCATAGCAGCTTTATTTATAATATCCGGAAGCTGGAAAGAACCCAGATGTCCCTCAACGGAGGAATGGATTCAGAAGATGTGGTATATTTACACAATGGAATACTACTCTGCAATTAAAAACAATGAACTCATGAAATTCCTAGGCTAATGGTCAGAACTTGAAAATATCATCCTTATTTAGGTGACCCAATCACAAAAGAACACACATGGTATGCAATCACTGATAAGGGGATATTAACCCAGAATCTCGGAATACCCTAGACACAATTAGCATATCAATAGATTTCCAAGAAGATGGAAGGAGAGACCCTGGTCCTGGAAAGACTGGATGTAGGGGAATGCCAGGACAGAGAAGCGAGAGGGAGCTGAATGGGAAAAAGTGGGAGGGAAGGGGGCTTATGGGACTTTCGGAGAGGGAGGAAACCGGAAAGGAGAAATGATTTGGAATGTAAATTAAAAAACTCATAAAATAAAAAAAAATATATCATCTTTTGAAATTAGAGATAGATTAAAAAAAAAAGGAAAGAAAAGAAACTAATCTTCTTAGAGTTGGGAGAATGTTCCCAAGGTCAGAATAAAATGTGGTAAGATAAATTCTTACAAGATCTGTGTTAGCAGTTAGTGGTCTATGAACCAGTATGAAGCCTATTGATAAGCCCTACTTTATAAAGTATATATGCATTCACTTTTACCAGTCTTCATGAATTGAACTTTTAGGACTCTGTTGTTATTTCACAAAACAGGTGAAATTCGTAAAGCAAAATAGAAATCTTCCCATGGAATCTTGCTGTCTCTAATTGTTAGGATGCATCTCTCCATTCCAATTCCTATGTTAATTCAATTGACTTCCTCCAACTCTTTAGAAAGACTAGACTATCTAAAGAATATTTGGATACTATCAGAATAAAATATACATAATTAATTTCTGAGGAGAAGTTGGGGCCAGAGATGTGTATCAAGCTAGATTCTGAGAATGGAAAAAAATTGAGTATTCCTGGAAAGATTTCCTGGAAAGAAAAACCCTGGAAGATTTCTTTCCAGGTTTTTATTCGAAAATTAGCTTTAAGATGAGTTTTCTTGATAGTTACCACTTTGTCCTATGACTATCAAAGTATGTTTAAGTTTGCCACTTACATGTATTACAAAGGTTAAAAAGATTAGAAAGTTTGTCTCTATGCTATTGTTAATAAACAAACTTACGGCAAGGGAAAAAAAAAAGAAAGTCAGGGCCTACCTTCTTTATATTGCATGTAGACATATTGTCTCTTTCTTTGTGAACAGTAGTCATATTTCTCCTCAGAAATTTTCAGAGGTTTAAAAAGATATGACTACTGAATTATAGGTAAGTCCTTATAGTCAGTTGGCCTAATGTCATTTGTATTTTAATGTTAATTTGGGTGACCCTGTCCATAGTTAATTGTGACTGGTAAATAATAATGCCAACAGCTAATTACTGAGCAGAAGAGTCGGGATGAGGTTTTCTGGGCTTGGAGGGAGAGGACTGTGAGGAGGGAAGGAGGAGGAGCCACCATGGGAAATGAAAAAACATACAGGAGAAGTAAGAGGACAGTGGTCATAGGTTAGCTGAGTCATAAAAGTGTGGCTCTGAGTGTAGCCCAATTTAAGCTAGAAGCACGGGTCTTTCATGTGAGAACATAAATGGTCTATGGCAGAAAAGAGTCCCAGGCTGGAATTTTTAATAATTTCTATTCCATATGACATTTATTTATTTTAAATAATTAATATGAGGTTTCCAAATGAAAAACAAGCTGTTAATTCCACTTTCAAAAAACATAGGAATATTTTATGCCTACCATTTTATCTGTATAATTTTTCCATGAAATACTCAATCTTAACGCATTTTTTATATATTTCTTCAATTTTATCAGAGATATTTTCCATGTAAATCTTCAATTTTTATCAGAAATGTTTATAATTCTACTTTCAATCAACTTAGGAGTATTTTTATTCCTACCAATTTATCTGTATAAATTTCTTCCAACTTTATCAGAATTATTTTCCATGTAAAACTTCAATTTTATCAGAAAATGTTTTCACTTCTACTTTCAATCAATTTAGGAATATTTTTATGCCTACCATCTTATCTGTATAAGTTTTCATGAAATAGTCCATTTTAACGTGATTTTCTATATATTTTTTGAGTTTTATCAGAAATATTTTCCTTGTAGATTTTCAATTTTATCCGAAAATGTTTATAATTCCACTTTCAATCAACTTAGGAATATTTTTATGCCTACCATTTTATCTGTAAAATTTTTCCATGAAATAGTCAATCTTAGCGTGTTTTTCTATATATTTCTTCAATATTATCAGAGATATTTTCCATATATATTTACACAACGGAATACTACTCAGCAATTAAAAACAATGAATTCATGAAATTCTTAGGCAAATGGGGAACGGGGGAGGGAAGATGGCTTATGGGGCTTTTGGGGAGGGGGGAACTGGGAAAGGGGAAATCATTGGAATGTAAATAAAGAATATAGAAAATAAAATAAAAAAAGAATAAAAATATCAAATACTTAACATCTGTATCTTTAACATTATAACATCAGTTTAATTCATGTAAGCTTATATATTTTGTCTACTTCATATTATTCATAAAAATTCTGTAATTTCAATATCCTTGCCTTGTTATAAATTTAACCTTTAATCCAAGTAAGCATTTATTTTGTACAATAAAATTCTAGTTAAAAATGTAAAAAAAAAAAAAAAAAAAGGAGAATTGTTTTCTTTTCAGAGCTGCATGTTTGTTCCCTAAGTTGGGTGGGAATTGGGACTAGGACAAAATGCATACTAAATTGGTACATGTAATACTAAAGTTCATGAAATAAAATAGGACACAGCTATATCCCTGACATACCCCCACTGCAGGCCAACTTGGGCAGTGTGCTAAGTGTAGGCTCAGGACTCATCCTGAGACCTCACCAAAAGTTTCTCAACTGCTGCAGTGAGCTTAAGCTGCAGGGGATGGGAGTCCATAGTGAGAAATGAGAAAGGGAGCTCAGATAGCAGAACACAAGGCTACTTGACTCCCCAAATCAAATAAAGTATAAAAAAATTAATAGAAATTTAGAAGTCAATATTATAGTAAACAACTGGGCTCTTTGAATATGGGCTTCACAAAAATTCTGGCATGCCTAAATTGATACATTATTACACATTGTTTGCCTAATAACAAGCTCACACAGTGAATAAAAGGGAATTTAATTAGAGTTACATGTAAGAAAGGATGATAATTCAATTTATATAAAGAGAAAGGAGATATAATTGTATATATCCACAAAGATATTAAGAGAGGAATAAATAAAAATTACTTTCATTGTTTTTAAAGATAAAAGGAAGAGATATTGGTAATTATTTTAAATGTTTTTTTTTAAGTGTGATTAGACATAATTGCACTTAAGTTTCTTGTGAGTCTGAAGCCAACCTAATCTATAAGCAAATCCAGGTCAGTTTGGACTACACAAAGAAACCCTGCCTTAATAAGTAATAATAATTGTTGTAATTGTTTTAATTGTCAAAACAAAAGTGATGGTTATAAGTTTGATGTGAGAGATTGAAGAAGAATAGGCCTAAAGAAAAAGAAAAAGGCTGCTGAATTAAATCAATCTATATTTTTGATGATTTTTGAATTGCTGAACCAAGGACATAATATTTTGGGACAGAGACTCCATATTTGTGTTAATAGGAAGGAAAAAAGTCTTTGAATCTCTTCTAAAGTAATATAGACTAGGCATGATAAAGGAAGATGTCTTATAGATGTTGGCTACCAACAGGAAAGAAAAAATTCAAGACAGCTAAACATGACATATAACATGATTTACAGATCCCTCTACATGGGAACAGCCTTAAAACTGGCTAAAACATAAAAATATCTCTAGCCCAAACTTACTAACTAGATTACTAGCCAATAAATCTTTTCTCATTGCAGAATCCTTAAGATTCTTCATATCATCCTTTCATAAAATATGAATAAAGATTTGTTACAATTTTGTTATTGATCAAACTACTCACAAAAAGACAGTAGTCTTTCTCTTGCTCAAAATACAAAAATTCATACTTAACTGATCTATACAGCTTACATAATTCATACAAATATCTTTATAGAACTAAATATTGGTTGTGAGGTCATATATTACAAAATAAAACAACGAGAAAATCGCTCTGACTAGATTCACCTTCAGAAATGCTGAAATGACCCTCCTGTTCCAGCTCCCTGCCTTAACCTTCCTCATTTGAGTTTCCAGAGACTTGCTTCCAGAACAGCTTCAATAACGGCTGCTAATACCCAATGATCTTGGTTTATCGAGCCTTTCAGTTAAACACTTTAGTTCTTTCACATACAGAGTCTAGGAAACAAATACTACAGCTAGCTTGCTTAAGACTAACCTTTTTTTTTTTTCTTTCTAATTTTCTTGCCCCCAACCATACAAAATAAAAGGAATTCTTCACTGGATGAGAAATAACCTAGCTTCATCTATAGACAAAATGCTGTCCAAAACAGACAAACAGACACAGATAGTTGACTGCTACACTCTGGCCAAACCGGATAAACTACTCCTTCATAATCCCTGCTTCACTTAAGGTCTGTCAGATGTCCTGGGCCCAAAGGCTAAAGATAGATACACCAACATTATTAAAAATATTCAGGACAGTCAGCTGTCCCTGACACTTGTGTAAGTTTTGTTTAAGTGTTAGTGCTTGCAGAATACTCAAGAAGAATTTAATTTCTTCTCAAATCTCTGACAGGGTTAAATATTAGTTACAGACTCACAATTAAACTTATGGTGTTTAACATTAAAGAAGTTGTTCTGGATTCAAAAAGATGTTTTTCAGGTGGTAATACAAGTTAAATTCAAACATGACTGAGGTAAAAAAATTCTAAGCTCATTAAGTTAGGATAGATGATAAGATATTTTACCTTAATTGCCAAAAATAATACACTAGATGTTATAAGTGTATATCATATCTTATAATTTACATAATTGTTATAATTGTGTTCAACTTTTACCTAAGAATAAAAGAGCCTTTTTAATTGGACAGAAAGGGTGGTAAACGTAGTGAGTTGGCCTAATACTACTTGTATTCTATTGCTAATTTTGGACCCCAAGATAGGTTATCTAAGAGATAAATGAGTTCACTTGTAAGACACTGAGTGACCATGCCCCAAGTTCATTGTGATTGGCAAATAATAATGCCAATAGCCAATATATGAGCAGAAGAGACATAAGTTGGGTTGAGGTTTCAAGCTCTAGGAGAGAGAGTACTACAAGGAGGAGAGGAGGAAAAGCTACTACAGGAAAAAGAATACAGTGTAGGAGAGGATGGAGGACAGTGGCCATAGGTTAGCTGAACCATAAAAGCATGTCCCTGAGGGCTGCTCTATTCGAGCTAGTAACAACCCAGATGAAACATAGTAAGTAATAACTTGGGGTTATTGATAAGAAGGTAAATTCTAACAACATGGAGTATAGGCAGCTGCACAGCTATTGTGGTTCCTAAGGCATATTAAAAATATAAAAGTTGTATGTGTCTTTCATCCAAGAACGTAAGTGGTCTAAGACTGAGAAGTCCTGCAATGGGATAATTAATAATTTCTATTACAAGTTACAACAATATAGACATCTCTGGAGCAAAACAAGATTATGCACATCCTCATGTCTCCATTAACATGACCTAATGGACATGCACTCAGCAGAACACCAATATAAAGGAAAGTATTGGTATAAAGATAAGAGAAGCTAAAAAATATTTATTTATTCAGCCTATAATACAGTAAACTGAAAGGAAGTTAGTAAAGATGCATGAAGATGTTTAAAGAGATTTTGCATATAATGAGTTCTATAAAATGCAATTAATACAATATATATTCTTATTAGTTTTCATGACACTTCTCTTTACAATTTTTTAAAGCTCATAATTGAAGCTTCCCAGATAATAACAAAATGGTGATGATAAGATACTTTACCTTAATTGCCAAATATAATAGACTAGATGTTATAAGTGTATATCATATCTTATAATTTACATAATTGTTATAATTGTGTTCAACTTATACCTAAGAATAAAAGAGCCTTTTTAATTGGACAGAAAGGGTTATCCTAATACTACTTGTATTCTATTGCTAATAATTCTATTGCTAATATGTCTTAGTTAACATTTTTATGTGTTATCCACGTTATATTAATATCAGGAAAAAAAGATATAAGGCTTAAAAGATACATCTATTTTTCAAAAACTTAAAACTGAGTCCACAGTGTGTAAGTTAGATACAGCAATTAGTATAATCTAAATGAATATACCCCAGAGGAAATGAGGATAAAAAGCTTGTCCCTAGGTTGGAACTACAGAGCCTGGTTCATAAGTTGGAGCAATTCCCTTTGCTCCCTATTGTAAATATGATAGATTGCTCTCTGCAGAAATCCTTAAAATAATGGAACCATTGAATAATGGGCACTGATCTATAATGGTCTTTTAAAATGTTTTTAGATAGGCATAAGACAAATAATTAGCACTGTGCTAAACAACAGTTAGAATTCAACCCACTTTGCTAAACAGTGTTTATTCTTTCCAAGAATACTATGTTTTTTACTCTCATATGTTTACAACTTCATACAAAAATTATAGTCTGTAATGGTAAACAATGTAGTTTGAACAGAGTGAACATGTTCAAAATATGGTACATTAATATTATACACGTACTCATTTGGGTCTTCAAGGTTCATTTAGCTTCTTTGGGTCTGTACAGTTTAGCATGAGTATCCTATATTTTATGGCTAATATACATTCATATGTGAGTATATACCATGCATGTCTTTTTGAGTCTGAGTTACCTCACTCAGGATAATATTCTCAAGTTCTGTCAATTTGCCTGCAAAATTTGTGATGTATTTGATTTTCAAATAGCTGAATAGTATTCCATTCAGCAGACGTAGCATATTTTCTTTATTTTTTCAGTTGAGGGGCATCTAGGTTGTTTCCAGTTTTTACTATTATGAATGAAGTTGATATGAAGATATTTGAACAAGTGTTCCTGTGGTATAGTGGGGCATCTTTTGGGTATATGCCCAAAAGCAGTATAGCTGAGTTTTGAGGTAGAAGACCCATACAAGGATGTTTGAATCTTACTTAGAAGAGTTAATAAAATAGTCATAGGAGTCAAATGTAAGGAGAGAACTGGGTGGAAGTGGGGAAAAGGGATAGCATGAGGAGTGTGGTTATAGTCAGGTATTGGGAGAAGCAAGAGAACCAAAGGGCCAAGAGAATGAATCGAAATATGCAGCTAGCAGGGGGGTTCTTGAGGTTGTGCAATAGACCTGGGAAGCAGAAGGCCCCCAGGATTCAATGGGGGTGGCCTAACTAAGACAAATAGCAGTGGGGATATGGAAACTGGAGAGGCTTTCTCCTGTATCCAGGCAAGAACCCTAGAGAAGTAATAAAAACACCAACCTCCACAAAATCCTTCCATTTAAAATTTGTCCTGTCTGAAAGAAATGCAGCAAAAAAGATGGAACAGACATTGAAGGAATGGCCAACAAATACCTGGCCTAATCTAAGACCCATTCCATGGCCATGTATCAATCCTTGGCACTCTGTTAAAGATACTCTGTTATACTTGCAGACCATAGCCTAACATAACTGTCCTCTGAGAGCCTCCAACTTATAACTGATTAAAAAACACGCAGAGACCACAGTCAACTTTTTTTTCTTTCCTTTTTTTTATTATTAGATATTTACTTTATTTACATTTCTTCTCCCAGAAAGTTCCATAAGCCCCCTTCCCTCCCTCTTTTCCCCATTCAACCCCCTCTCGCTTCTCTGTCCTGGCATTCCCCTACATCAAGTCTTTCCAGGACCGGGGGGTCTCTCCTTCCATCTTCTTGGAAATCTATTGATATGCGAAATGTGTCTAGGGTATTCCGAGATTCTGGGTTAATATCCCCTTATCAGTGACTGCATACCATGTTTGTTCTTTTGTGATTGGGTTACCTCACTAAGGATGATATTTTCAAGTTCTGACCATTTGCCTAGGAATTTCGTGAATTCATTGTTTTTAATTGCAGAGTAGTATTCCATTGGGTAAATATACCACAACTTCTGAATCCATTCCTCCGTTGAGGGACATCTGGGCTCTTTCCAGCTTCTGGCTATTATAAATAAGGCTACTATGAACATAGTGGAGTATGTGTCCTTATTGCATGCAGGTAAAGCCTCTGGGTATATGCCCAGGAGTGGTATAGTCGGATCCTCCGGGAGTGTCATGCCCAGTTTTCTGAGGAACCACCAGACTGCTTTCCAGAGTGGTTGTACCAGCTTGCAATCCCACCAGCAGTGGAGGAGTGTTCCTCTTTCTCCACATCCTCGACAACAGCTGCTGTCTCCTGTGTTTTTGATCTTAGCCATTCTGACTGGTGTGAGATGGAATCTCAGGGTTGTTTTGATTTGCATTTCCCTAATGACTAAGGATGTTGAGCATCTCTTTAGGTGCTTATCAGCCATTAGATATTCTTCAGGTGAGAACTCTTTGTTTAGCTCTGCACCCCATTTTTTAATAGGGTTACTGGCCTCTCTGGAGTTTAACTTCTTGAGTTCTTTGTATATATTGGATATTAGCCCTCTGTCGGATGTAGGGTTGGTAAAGATCATTTCCCAGTTAGTTGGTTGCCGCTTTGTCTTTTTGACAGTGTCTTTTGCCTTGCAAAAACTTTGTAATTTAATGAGATCCCATTTGTCAATTCTTGATCTCAGAGCATAAGCTATTGGAGTTCTATTCATGAAATTCTCCCCTGTGCCCATATGTTCAAGGTTCTTCCCTAGTTTCCTTTCTATTAGTTTCAGTGTGTCTGGTTTTATGTGGAGGTCCTTGATCCACTTGGAATTGAGCTTAGTGCAAGGTGATAAGAATGAGTCAATTTGCATTTTTCTGTATATTGACCTCCAGTTGAGCCAGCACCATTTGTTGAAAAGGCTATCATTTTTCCACTGGACGGTTTTAGCTCCTTTGTCAAAGATCAAGTGACCATAGGAGTGTGGATTCATTTCTGGGTCTTCAATTCTGTTCCATTGATCTACATGCCTGTCACTGTACCAATACCATGCAGTTTTTAAAACTATTGCTCTGTAGTACAGCTTCAGGTCCGGGATACTGATTCCCCCAGAGGTTCTTTTACTCTTGAGAATAATTTTAGCTATCCTGGGTGTTCTGTTTTTCCAGATGAATTTTTGAATTGCTCTTTCTAACTCTATGAAGAATTGAGTTGGGATTTTGATGGGAGTTGCATTGAATCTGTGTATTGCTTTTGGCAAGATGGTCATTTTTACTATATTAATCCTGCCAATCCATGAGCATGGCAGATTTTTCCATCTTCTGAGGTCTTCTTCAATTTCTTTCTTCAGAGACTTGAAGTTCTTGTCATACAGATCTTTCACTTCTTTCGCTAGAGTCACGCCAAGATACTTTATATGGTTTGTGGCTCTCGTGAAGGGTATCATTTCTCTTACTTCTTTCTCAGCCTGCTTATCCTTTGAGTATAGGAAGGCTACTGACTTGCTTGAGTTGATTTTATATCCAGCCACTTTGCTGAAGTTGTTTATCAGCTGTAGGAGTTCTCTGGTGGAGTTCTTTGGGTCGCTTAAGTATACTATCATATCGTCTGCAAATAGTGATAGTTTGACTTCTTCCTTTCCAATTTGTATCCCTTTGACCTCCTTTTGTTGTCTAATTGCTCTAGCTAGAACTTCAAGTACTATATTGAAAAGATATGGAGAGAGAGGGCAGCCTTGTCTAGTCCCTGATTTCAGTGGGATTGCTTCAAGTTTCTCTCCATTCAGATTGATGTTGGCTACTGGTTTGCTGTAAATTGCTTTTACTATGTTTAGATATGGGCCTCGAATTCCTGATCTTTCCAAGACCTTTAGCATGAAAGGATGCTGAATTTTGTCAAATGTTTTCTCAGCATCTAATGAGATGACCATGCTTTTTTTTTCTTTGAGATTGTTTATATAGTGGATTACATTGATGGATTTCCTCTATTGAACCATCCCTGCATCCCTGGGATGAAGCCTACTTGATCGTCGTGACTGATCGTTTTGATGTGTTCTTGGATTCGGTTGGCACAGTCAACTTTTAGACAGAGCTCAGGGACTGTTACAATGGGGGAAGGGTTGAGGGCTATGAAAAGGTCAGAAACTCCACAGGAAGATGAACAGAGTCAATTAACGTCGATGCTTGGGGGCTCTCAGAGACTGAACCACCAACCAAAGAGCATAAACAGGTGGAACCTAGGAACCACGCACATATATAGCAGATGTGCAGCTCAGTCTTCATGTGGGTACCCCAACAAGTAGAGTGGGGGTTGCCCCTAAAGCTGTTGCCTGTTTGTCGAATATGTTCCCCTAACTAGGTTTCCATGTCTGGTCTCAGGGAATAGGATTGAGCTAACCCTCTAGATATTTGATGTGCCAGGTGACAGGTTTTGGGGATGGGGCTTTACCCTCTCAGAGGAGAAGGGGAGTAGGATAGGGGCAGAACTCTGTGAGGGGGTAATGGAATGATCCAGCAATCAGGATGTAAAATGAATGAATTAATTAGTGGAAAAAAATATGCATCTACTTCATAATTTTCAACTGGAATTATAGCATTATGAATGAAATATTTGGGAAATCAAAGGATAGTCAAACCATGCCAACAATTAGGATATTTTTAGTCTGAGTTGTTATCATGCTTTACTAATAACTTAAGCAGAAGAAAGAGCTGGAGATATATCTCAGTGGATAGAGTATTTGCCTTCCATGCATGAAGCCCAGGGTTTCACTTGTACAACCTTAAAATCCAGATGTGCGGTTACACACCTGAACTGTTAACACTTGGGACATAAAGGCAAAAGTTTCAGAATATCAAGGTAGTCCCTGAGGTGAAGACCAGTCCTTGGGGTCAAGACTAGCCTGGCCTACAAGAGACAATGTTTTAAAATTACTATGATAATGATAACAATAGTAATAATTTAGTAATAATTTAAGTGCTACAAGAAGATGCTGGGAAAAGTACAGGATCTTTTCTTTCACACCACACTCATTATGACATGAGAAACTTTCTCAAGAAGATGTACTTTCCCTTTACGCAGACAGAAGTTAGATCAGAAACCATCTCAATTTTATACTTAATACGTCTACTATTTTCCAAGGAAATATTCTCCTTAATGGTAGCAACTGCATTTACTAAGTATAATGTTGTTGACCACAAGTGTAGATAGCTGAGCACTCTTGATTATTTCCAGCCAAGTATTAGGTTGCTATTATTGGGCATATATGCACATCATATTTAGACTCCAGAATTATTTCCATGCCAAGAGTACTAACTGTGACACTCCAAGAAAAAAAAATAAGTAAATTCCATAACAAGAAATGCTTTTAAATATATATGTCATATTAAGTCATATTATTTACACACTCAAATTTTAGTCTGAGCATAATATTTAATAAATATATTGTTTTATTATTAAAGATAGAAGTACTATGATCACATGAAAATCATTCTAAAGCTACATTGCTAACAGGAAACCTCATATTTAAAAATCAATACTTTTAATATAAATTTAGAAACCCATATTCCTTAATGTGATTTTTGCTAATTTTATATATTACAAAATAATGTTAATAGAGATAAACAACTGTTTTATAATTGAAAACTTAAAGCTAACCAGCTTATCATAAATGATTTTCAAAAGATCATATAGCATAACACTTATGATTATTTCAACAAAGAACAGGTTGGCAATACTAATAAGTTATTGATTCTTCAGAAAGGCAAAGTAAGTGGGTATGAAACTAACATGAGAAGTGGGTCTAAGAACTGCTGAAATGTTTAATGAATTTTTTCTGATCTTCTTTGGTTTTTTTTTATGTCTTGCTTTCAGTTACTGTTGTTGCACAAGAAAAAATAAGTGCAGTTTCAATTATACTGCACTATACACAAATAAGTATGTATCATATTAACATTATTTTGTCAGCTCAGATAAGTTGCTGTGTTTATTGATCTTATGTGTTCTTAATTTTAAATATTTTACAATTCACAAAAACTTTAATTTAATTTTAAAAAAATTTAATTTATTGATAGCAATAAATTAAATGATCCTATTGCCAAAAGACTTAATATCTACTCTAAGTTTATATACAGAATCATATTCCATTATTTTACACAGAGTAAAAATATTTCTAATATTTTAGTGTATTTTAGTATGATATAAATAAATTATAAAAAATGACATACTATTTCCAGGTCATGATAGTAATTAAAAATACAAAATTACAGTTATAAAACTTAAATGATAAAATTTTAAAGTGTCAAAAACTGTATATATTTTATTTCCCCGTACGATGTCAAAAATACAATCAATAAAATTGCAAAGTACATTTTGAACTTTATAATGAATTTTATTGCTATTGTCCAATATTCAACAAAATATTCAATTTTTGAAATTGAAAGCTTACTAATTTTTTACGTGAAAATAGGTTCAGTATTAATTAATTTTTTTGCAAATATGATCTTTTGTCATCAAAAACCATGTGAGCTATTATTGCATATCATATTAATAAATAGTATCAAATATAAATTGAAACAAATTATTTTGAAAATATAATTTGAAAATATAATTTGTAATTCAAATTTATTTGAAAACTAATATCAAGTTGCATAAATAAGTTCCAGCTGAAGGGAAAATATTGGGGGTTTTGTTGTGGAATTTTTTGATTTTTTTAATGTTTATTTGTTTTTTTAACTTCTTTTATTTTTTTTCTTCTCTCATATATTATACTCTATCCACAGTTTCCACTCCCTTCACTGCTCCCAGTATCTCCATGCCTTCTCCCCCATATCAACTCCTTCTTTTTCTTTCAACAAAGAGCAGGAGTCCTTGGAATAATAGCTGAGCATAACAGAATAAGTTCCAATAAAGCTAAGCATATACCTTTCATATTAAGCCTGAATGAGGCAATCCAGTAGGAGGAAACGGTCCCAAGAACAGTCAAAAGAGTCAGAGACAACCTCAAATATCTTGTTAGGCATCCCACAAGAACATCAAGCTATACAATCACATGTAATCAGGATGCATGAATATCCCTTCAATCAGTCTCTGGGAGCCTTTATGTGCCCAGTTTAATTGCTTCTGTAATCCTTGTTCTTAGACTTATAATCCTTAAAAGCAGTTATTGAAAGTCTCCCAACAACAACAACAACAACAACAGCAACAACTACAAAAAACAACAAGCCTGGTCCAGATGACTTTTGTCTCAGGATTCCACCATGAATATTGATGCAAAAATACTTGATACAATACTTGAAAATTGAATCAAACACATTAAACAGATCATCCAACATAATTGTTGAGGTTTATCTTTAACTGTTTTGTAATGCTAAGTACTAGCCTCCAAGATCTGAAGTCTACACAAAGTCTCTGGGATCTTGCCTCTAAGTTAATTCTGATTAGCAAATAAAGATGCCAGCATCCAATATCTGGGAAGAAGAGAGATACAGTGGGGTTTAGGTTTCCTGGTCTTGAGATGAAGAGGAGAGAAAGAAAGTAAGCTGCCCTAAGATAGAAGAAGAACTTGGAGGAGAGAGAAGAGAAAGCTGTCATGGGCTAGGGGACAAGAGAATGTGGCATAGAGGGCTGCACAATTGGGTTAAGAGAAACCAAGATGGAGCATAGTAAAGTGATAATAAAAAAGTAATAATTTGTGGTTTTCAATGGCAACTTAGATTCTAACAGCAAGGCGGGTAGTCACTTGCCCACCTATTGTGCTGCCTGAAGCATATTTAAAAATGTAAGGCTGATCATTCCAGTTTCTGTCTGTTCCCAGAGATGATCCTGTGTCTCAGCATGCTGAATTGATCCTGTGCCACAGTGATCCATACCCAAATCCCATCTAGAGAGAGCTGGTCTCCCAGGGGTGCCAACACACCTGTGAGCACAGGTAAGACCACCACTTCTACTCAAATTCCTGTCCCAAGAGAGACCATTCAGAGCCATCAGGACACAGGAACCAAGGAACAACTGGGGATATGTTTCTTCTGGTTTGCATCTGTGCTCCAGAGCTGACCCTGTGCCACAGCTCTTCATAACCAAATTCCTTCCAGAAAGAACAGGTCTTCCAAGAGTACTGACATATAGGCTTGTAAGAAGGAAAAGTCACAGTCATAACCAGCAAGACAAGCTAACACCCAAGATAGTCAGACAGTAGAGGCAAGGGCAATAATGAAAGCAGCAGAAACCAAGGCTACTTAGCATCATCAGAAACCAGTTCTCACACCACAACAAGCCCCAGAAACTCCAACACACCAGAAAAGCAAGATTCTGATTGAAAATCACATCACATGATGATGATAGAGGACTTTAAGAAGGACATAAATAACTCGTTTAAAGAAATAAAGGAGAACACAGGTCAACAGCTAGAAGCCCTTAAAGAGGAAACACAAAAATCCCTTAAAGAATTACAGGAAAACACAACCCAACATGTGAAGAAATTGAACAAAACCATCCAGGATCTAAAAATAGAAATAGAAACAATAAAGAAATCACAAATGGAGACAATACTGGAGATAGAAAACCTAAGAAAGAGATCAGGAGTCATACATGAAAGCATCAGCAACAGAATACAATAGATAGAAGAGAGAGTCACAGGGGAAGAAGATACCATAGAATACCTTGACACAACAGTCAAAGAAAATACAAAATACAAAAAGTTCCTAACTCAAAACATCCAGGAAATGCAGGACACAATGAAAAGACCAAATCTAAGGATAATACTTATGGAAGAGAGTGAAGATTCCCAACTTAAAAGGCCAGGAAATATCTTCAACAAAATTATAAAAGAAAACTTCCCTAACCTAAAAAATAAGTTGCCCAAAAATATACAAGAAGCCTACACAACTCCAAATTCATTGGACCAGAAAATAAATTATTCTTGTCAGATGATAATCAAAACCCCAAATGCACAAAACAAAGAAAGAATATTAAAGGCAGTAAAGGAAAAAGGTCAGGTAACATATAAAGGCATACCTATCAGAATTACACCAGACTTGTCACAAGAGACTATGAAAGTTGGAAGATCCTGGGCAGATATTACCCAGACCCAAAGAGAACACAAATGCCAGACCAGGATACTAAACCCAACAAAACTCTCAATCACCATAGATGGAGAAAACAAAATATTCCATAACAAAACCAAATTTAAACAATATCTTTCCACAAATCCTGCACTACAAAGGATATTAGATGGAAAATGCCAACACAAGAAGGGAATTTATACCCTAGAAAAAGCAAGAAAGTAATCTTTCTACAAATCCAAAAGAAGGTAGCCACACAAACATAAAAATAACATCAAAAATAACAGGAAGTTACAATCGTCATTCCTTAATATCTCTTAACCCCAATAAACTCAATTCCCTATTATAAAGACATAGAAAAACAGACTGGATAAGTAAACAGGACCCAGCATTTTGCTGCATGCAGGAAATGCACCTCAGGGTCAAAGAAAGACACTACCTCAGAGTAAAAGACTAGAAAACAATTTTCCAAGCAAATAGTCCCAAGAACCAACTATAGTAGCCATTCTAATATCAAAGAAAATCAACTTTAACCTTAAGTTATCAATAAAGATAAGGAAGAACACTTCATACTCATAAAAGGAGAAGTATACCAAGAAGAGCTTTCAATTCTGAACATCTATGGTCCAAATGCAGGGCACCCACTTTCATACAAGAAACTTTACTAAAGCTCAAAGCACACATTTCACCTCACAGAATAATAGTAGGAAACTTCAAAAACCCACTTTCACCAATGGACAGATCATGGTACAAACTAGAGAGAAACACATTGCAACTAACAGAAGTTATGAGCCAAATGGATTTAATAGATATTTATAGAAAAATTTATCCTAAAACCAAAGAATATACCTTCCTATCACCACTCATATCTTTTTCAAAATTGACCATGTAATAGGTCACAAAACAGGCCTCAAGAGATACAAGAAGACTGAAATAATCCCATGCATCCCACAGTCAACAATGACTAAAGCTGGTCTTCAGTAGCAACAAAAACAACAGAAAGCCCACATACACATGGAAGCTGAACAATGCCCTACTCAATGATAACTTGGTCAAGGAAGAAATAAAGAAAGAAATTAAAGACTTTTTAGAATTTTATAAAATAGAAGACACTACATACCTAAACTTATGTGACACAATGAAAGCAGTTCTAAGAGGAAAACTCATAGCAATGAGTGCTTCCACAAAGAAACTTTAGAAATCATACACTGGCAGCTTAACAGCATGCCTGAAAGCTCTAGAACAAAAAGAAGCAAATACACCCAAGAGGAGTAGGCGGCAGGAAATCATCAAACTCAGGGCTGGAATCAACCAAGTAGAAACAAAAAACTATACAAAAATCAACAAAACCAGGAGCTGGTTCTTTGAGAAAATCAATAAGACAGATAAAACCTTAGCCAGACTAACAAGAGGGCACAGAGACATTATTCAAATTAACAAAATCAGAAATGAAAAGTGAGATGTAACAACAGAAACTGAGAAAATTCAAGATATCATCAGATCCTACTACAAAAGTCTAAATTCAACAAAACTGGAAAATCTGGACGAAATAGACAATTTTCTAGGCAGATACCAAATACTAAGATTAAATCAGGATCAGATAAACTATATAGACAGTCCCATAACCCCTGGAGAAATAGAAGAATTCATTAAAAGTCTCCCAGCCACAAAAGCCCAGGACAAGATGGGTTTAGTGCAGAATTCTATCAGACCTCCAAAGAAGATCCAACATCAATCCTCTTCAAACTATTCTACAAAATAGAAACAGAAGGAACACTATCCAATTCATTCCATGAAGCCACAGTTACACTGCGTACACTCCCTTGGAGATGGAATGGTTTCTGTCTCATCAGGAACTTGTCACAATTTCTTTTCATAGAAGATTTCATAAGAGATATTTTTCTACTTCTATCATGTTTAATGTTCCAAATTGATTTTAAAAACTGGTTGAGTACTTATTACTGTTAGCCTCAGAAGATATCATGCATATTTAAGAGACATTTAACTATTATAAATTATTTTGATGACTTAAAAAATGTCAATATTGAGTTTTATAGTTTAAAATAAATTTTATTTTATTTTAATAAAAAAAAAGTAAGGCTGTGTGTGTCTGGGAATATAAGTGGTTTAAAGCAGGAAGAATCCCCATGTCTGGATTTTATTAATATTTTTCGCAACATGTGATCAAGTAAACATCATTGCAGAGATGAAGGGATGGTTCAATATATGAGAATGATCAATGTAGTCCATTATATAATCAAACCCAATTGGGGGAGTGACATAATCATCTAATTGGATTTGAAAGTTCTTTGATAAATATCCAATATCTCTTTATGATAAAATTCTTGGAGAGATTGAGGATACAATGGACATACCTAGTATACTGAAACATAATAAACACAGTTTAAAGCAAGCCTCTATCAAATTAAAAGGAAAGAAGCTGAAAACAATTCCAGTAAAAATAAGAGCAGGAGAAAGCTGTCTGCTTTCTATCTATTTATTAAAAGGGATCAAGGGGATACAAATTGAAAATGAAAGAGACAAAAATGTCATCATTTGCAAATGATATGAAAAATACATAATTTCTAAATTTCTACTAGGGAACTGCTACAGTTGATAACTTTAGTGAAATGACTGCATACAATATTAGCTAAAAAACAATCAGTAGACTTCCAATATAAAAGTGACAAATTTGCTAAAATATATATTAGGAAAACAACGTCCTTTAAAATAACCACAAATATCTTGGTGTATCACTAACAGAAAAGTGAAAAACTTGTATGACAATAACCTGAAGCATTTGAATAAAGAAACTGAAGAAAGTATCAGAAGATGGAAAGATCTCTCATGCTCATCGATCAGTAAGATTAACATAGTAAGAATGACTTTCCCACCAAAAGCTTGCTATAGATTCAACACAATTTCTATCAAAATTCCAAAACAATTCTCAAAAGGACAATACTCAACTTCATATGGACAAAACAAACAGACAAAAAAATCAAAAACAAATAAAAAACAAAACAAAACAGAACAGGATAGTTAAAGTAATCCCATACAAAATAAATTATCACTATCCCCTATTTCAAGCTATACTACAGAATTACAGGTAAAACAAAAACAAAACAAACAAATAAAAACAAAACAAAACAAACAAAAAAATCACATTACATGAACAAGCTGATCAATGAAATTGAATTAAGACTCAGACAGACATATACACATCTATGGACACCTAGTTTTTTGCAAAGAAGTCAGACTACAAAGAATCTTCAACAAATGCTGATGATCTAACTGGATGTCAGCATGGAGAACAATGAAAACAGATACATATCTATCACCCAGCACATAACTCAAGTCCTATGGATTAAAGATTTCAACATAAAACCAGATACACTGAACATTATAGAAGTGAAAGTGGGGAATAGCTTTCGATTCTATTAGCACACGAAACAACTTACTGAACAGAACACCAATAACACAGGCACTAAGATTAATAATTAAGAAATGGAAACTCATGAAATGAAAAAGCTTCTGTAAGGCAAATTATAGTGGCAATAAAATAAAACAGCAGCAATAGGAAAAAGACTTTCACCAACTCCACATCTATCAGGACTAATATCAAAAATATATAAAGAACTCACTAAAACTAAACATCAACAAACCAAATAATCCAATTAAAATGGGGTACAAAACTAAACAGAGAACTCAGAACAATAGCTGAGAAAGAAGTTAAAAAAAGAATGTTCAACATCCTTAGCTGCTGGTGAAACACAGATCAAAACTACTTGGAGATTCATTCTTACAGCTTTCAGATTGGCCAAGATCAAAAACAAAAGTATTGGCTCATGCTGGCAAAGATATAGAAAAAAGGGAACATTCCTCCACGACTGGTTGGAGTGTACAGCCACTATGGAAATCAATATGATAGTTCCTCAGAAAACAGGGAATTGATTAGCTCAAGACTCACTTATACTACTCCTGTCATACACCCAGAGAACACTCCATCCTTTTTGAGAATCCACAGAACAGTCCATCCTTCCCCAAGCCCACAGTGACACTTGCTCATCTGTGTTCATAGCAGCTTAATTAATACTAGCCAGAAATTAGAAACAACCTAGATCTCCCACAACTGAAGAATAGATAAAGAAAATGTGTTACATTTACACATGGAGTATTACTCAGATTTTTTTTTAATGGAATAATGAAATTTGCAGGCAAATGGATGAAACTAGAAATGATCATCCTGAGTGAGGTAAACGAGACCTATAGAGACAAATATAAGTAGACAATAGCTGTTAAGTAAAAGATAGCTATGACTCAGAAAGACTAAATTACAAAGAAAACTCAAGTTAGAATTCATGCATCTCCCGGGAAAGGGAAATAGAATAGATTTTGCAAGAGAAATAGGGGCATGTGGGATGGAAAAACGGAGACATCTAATGGGCAAAGGAATGGAGGGAGAAAGCATTGAGAGGACTGGAATTAGTGCTCATTTGGGGGGACAACGTGGAAACATAGTTCAGTGGAAACTCCCAGGAATCTATGAGGTTGTTTAGTAAAATCTCTTAGTAATGGGGGTTATGGAACTTGAACTAGACATCTATAGCAGCTAGGCAAGGTTTCCAGTGGTGGGACTGGAATATCAATTCAGTTACAAAAGCTTAGATATACAAATTTGTTCTGCCCAGAAGATGTACTGGGGCTAAAGGGACACTGAATTTGTGACAGTGGCTGATGAATGACTGGTCAATCTTGAGGTCCATGCTAAGAGAAGCAAATTAATCCTGATAGTTCCTGGAATCAGGAATCAGGGTCTGGATAACCAAAAGACTAGAGTAGAAACAAAATTGACTAGCAAAAAAAAGTAATGAAATGATACTTAAAGATATTCTGTTATTCTCAGAGAGGTGTAGGCTTAAATTTTTCCCAACCTACTTTAATAAGGGTTCTCAAAAATTCCGATCCCCTTTTCTAACCCACCATTCAAAGGTAGGAGAGAAAAATGGTAAACAGGACAAAGGGATAAGGTTCTACTATAAGAATTTCTTTGGGTCAATTCCTATCTTCATTGTAAGGATAGCAGCAGTTTAGTTAAGTAGAGTCAGGATATCAACAGTCTAGTTCAAAGAGTGTCACAAACGTGAATCAGCAGTCATGGCACAATCCAGCAAAAACAACCATGCCTCAATCAAAATCTGACACAAGTCAGCAGGAGTAAACAGAACCAGCACGGAAACCAGGAGAAGTTTTCTGCTAGCTTTGCTCAATGAAGTGAAGATCAGCCTAAAAACATTGTATGGTTAGCTGTGCAAGTGCCTCGTCACTGTCTTTTGGGTCCTACGTTTATACTCCAAACATCACGTGTCAGGTCTTGATTTAGCGTAACATCCCATGAGTATGCTTCAGTAAAACATCACATTAAGTCTGCATCACATGACACAACCAGAAAGTTCTACCTCAGAATGGAGCCTAGCCCAGTGCTCATCACAGATGCTTCCTACAGCAACCGAAAGGAACATATGCAGGGACACACTACCAAACATTATGTTTCAGAACTCCACAGAAAAGGAAGAGGAAAGATTGTGAGAGCCAAAGGGGTGGAGGACAACACAAGAAATGGAAATATTTATACTCAAAATAGTTTTAGACAAATAACTATGTTGTCCTTTTGTCCTTACTGTGACAAATGCATGGGAAAATCCCAGGCACTTACTCCATGACAGCCAGTCAAGCTCCAGTTTAGACACAGCAGAGCATGTGCTTATTATTTTTGTAACGTGACAGAGTGTGTATGTATGTACCCATTTGTGCTCATGCGTGCATGTGCTCATGAGCACAGATGTGTCAACACAATGACTCATTTTCCACTGAGTTTCCCAGTCACACTTCACCTTTTATTTTGAAGGAAGAGTCTTCCCCATTCTGGAGATCAGTGATTTAGATAGATTGACTGTATGGAAGAACCAACACTCTTCTGTCCTCTGTTCCCAGAACAGAGATAACAGGATTTATTTTGCCACTCTGGCTTTTATTGTGGGCAGTAGAGATTTGGTGTGATACAATACTTTGACCAGAAAGCAAATTAGTGAGGAAATGGTTCATTTAACTCCATCATGAAAGTGAAGTTAGGTCAGGAGTAAGATCCAGGAGCAGGGACTGGAGCAGAAACCATGGAGGAATGTATTTTACTGGCTTCCTGCTCTGGAACACTCAGTTTGCTTTCTTATCTGACTTAAAACAACAGACCCAGGTTTGCCAATGCCCATAGTGAGCTGGCCCCTCCCACATAAAATCTCAATCAAGCTATGTGCCAGAGGCTTGCTTGCAGATAGGATACTCTGGTATGGGAATATATGTGAGTGTCATTCTTCCCCAATGAATCTAGCTTGTGTCAAGTTCACATAAAAAAACAAGCACTTCAAAAATTTTGTCTACTGACCCATCTCTGAGACCCAATAACATGTTCTTAACAAAACTTAAAAGACTACAGTGGAATTTAGTGATAACATACTGAAGAACGTGAGAATACTGAATTGCTATATGACTTGTATAAATTATCATATATATTTATACAAATGCACATTCTAGACATACATATGTATAAATATATAAATCATATATATATATACATATTATTCAGTAATGTACTGTTATCACACAAATAACAGGCATATTTTTATTACATGAGCTCATTATTTGATGAAAAAATGGTCTTGACTAAAGAATGAATTTTGTTCTTTTTCCCCATCCATGTTAGCTTCAAAATATACTATTGTATCTACTGACCCTAAATATAGCTAAGCCTCATAGGACTAATAATTTGATTCATCCCTCTTCAGTGCCATCTGTCAAAAAGTAGAGGCTCTCAGCTCCAGAGATCAGCTGATTTTTGGCTTATTAACTGACTTTCAAGAGAAGCTATAAATAGTGATTTTCTGGCCTCCATGGCCTGTGGTGTTGCCATATGTTGGTGCTCTGACAGAGGCCAAAATCCCTACAGCTCTACCATTGTTTATCGACACCCAAATGGCCCATATGAGACTGAAGCAACTCTAACCTGCAGCCACCCAATAGATTTTCAGGAAAATTCATTTGTCTATGTAGCTTTTTTCTTCCTACAAATATCATTTATTTAATGAAACTAGTTGAAGAATTTGAACAGCATATATATACACAGTGCTAGATGACCTATTAACTACCTGCTTTCTACTTATATTAGTGAAATGCAAAAGTATAGAGGTAACCAGCCATGAGTGACTCAGCTTCCACTGCAGAGATAAATTCTCATTACTGAAGTCTATCCTGGCAGTTGATTCCTCTCATCAATGACTGCTTTAGACATTGCAGAATGACAAGACCCCAATCAATGAGATGAAAGAGGTGACCTGATGGGTGCTTCTGGAAAGGTTTCTAGACACATAAAAAGACACACACACACTGGAACATATAGTGTAGTGTTCAGAAATGAGTGCTACACATTTATAGTGCCTGTAAATCAAGCTTAATTCTGTGACAGGATTTTAGTACGTTAGAGAGAAGCTGGCTTGGTGTTCACTGGGAATGGCATGCAAGTTTTAGATTTAAGATAAAATAGATCAAATGTCAAATCAATCACTTTAGATTGGCATGCACCTCAGGTAAAACACTGCCCTAGCATTTGGTAAGACACAGATCTGATAGTTCTCAGTAATAAACAGTAAGATTAAACAGGAAGAGGAAGAAGAGGAGCAGGGTGAGAAGACAGGAGAGGAAGACAGAGTGGAAAGAAAAAGAGGAAAAAAAAAGGCTAGTCTCTGTACTGCAAGATTTCTTTGAAAGAAGATAAATTTTTCTTGCTTGGTAGAGTGAGTATGAGAATATTTCAGGCATTTTGCACATTGCTATCTATTTATTCCTCTTTTCCTTATCATGATTTCCTATTAGTAAATAAAACAACATTGTTATGCAGACACTTTAGGAATAGTATTATTTTATGAAGCTAATATGGGAGAGTAAATTCTTGCATTCAATATTTAAAACTCCACTTATAATCCCTTGACTATGTTAAGTATTAGAATTTTTAATGTATTTCCCAGCAAATATGAATGTTGAGTTGAAGCAAGTAATATGAAAATACTCTGAGGGCCTGTTGAGTCTGTATAATGTTACTTACATATATGTTTTTCAGGGCTAATCACTTAGTATAGGATAACCTATTGGAGAACTTACATTGGGGAAGATTATTTTTTCACACAATCAGCATTCCTTAGTTACCTATAATTCTTTGTTGAGAGTTGAGGCCTTGTGAACCTTTTCCTATCTGTATTATTGTGGATTGTGTCTATATGGTATTTGAGAGGAAGACAGAGTGGAGAGAAAAAGAGGAAAAAAAGGCTAGTCTCTGTACTGCAAGATTTATGTATATACATATATACATAAATATATGTGTAAATATACACACATATATGTACATGCATACATACATATATATCCATATATTCCTTTATATATAATAATTATATGTATATATGTATATACAGTCTTTACAAAAAATTAAAACTCATTGGTAAACCACTTCTTAAATGATCAAGGAACTTTGCTATTTGCTTTCATATTAAGTAGGATCATATAATCTCTAAAATTTCTTCACTCATAGAAGTTCAGGCTCTAGTATCATTTGCCTTTTCTTCTTTCTTTTTGAGTCTTAAGTGAGTATGTTCTATTTCACTTGCTGAGTTTTCTGTACTAATCAGTCCACTGTTTACTGTTTCAATCAAGGACCTGCATTTGCTAATCATGGTTTTCATTTATATGCAATTACTCTTTATCTTCAACTGATTTTTCTCTATAACTGCTTTTTCTATTTTTATGGATGCAAGTCATCTTATATCTTTAGAAGAAAGCCAAAATTGGAATTTTATTAAAAGAAGTATTCTGCTTTTCTCTATGTATTTCTGAAGAACAAGATGAAGAGAGCATCAGGCAAGGTGATCAATTTCTCTGAAGTTGTTTGTATGGGGTGCACAATAGTTTTAGAATCTGTGATATATCCTCTGCTTTTTAGCTGTTTGCTAAATTTAGAAGCAGATCAAATTCTTGTTATGTGTAGATTTTTAACCTAGCAACCTAATCTATGAATACAGTAATAATATTTGCTATATTCTGAGCTGTTTTATGCTCAGGATGTATAATTAACAATAAAAAGGTGCCAAAAGTCTTAGCCTTTGAAACTTACATATCAGAGAAAAACTACTCAGAACTCTTTGGAAATGCAAAGATAGTTTTTGATTTTTAATATGTTATCCCCTAGTTATTATTTGTTTATTAAGTCACATGTCTTAAATTTCATTTATTATAGGTAATGAAACCAAGCCATTATATTTTCAGTTTAATTTAAATTTAGTGACCATGTATTTGTACTAAGTAGTTTATAAGTATATATACTGAGGGACAGATTTAATGTGTTTCTTTTCTAAGGCAAAGATATTTGAAAGGGGGACATTTGAGAGCAAAAGTAGGTAATGGAAGCTAATAAATATAGAATGAGATGGATGGGGCACTTTTATGTTAATAAGAAAAATCTCTCTGGAGTGAATAAAATATAAATTAATATAATCAAAGAAAAGCATATGAATATGGGTGGCTAACAATGGTTGTGAGGTGGACACAGGTTAGGAATACAAGTAAATGAAAGAGACATTGTATTAACTGGTACTGACAAAGAAAGAGGATATAGTCTGGAAAGACCAGAACATAAATGACCTGGTAGAGAGACTTATATCACAGATATTCTTCACACAGATCAATGTTAATGCCTAAAATGAAGCAACACACTTTAAAACACAGAGATAGTTTTTGCAACATTTTAAGATAAATACTTGTGAGAAAAAATTTGAGAACCATGTTTTAAGTGAAGATGTAAAAATAAAATCTCTCAGACATGAAAAATAAATCAAAGAGAACTGTGGTCACTTGATTACATTAAAGACATAGCATATTGTAGATACAGCAGAAGAGCTACACATATCAGCTCATAATAGTTGAAACAGCAATGATATTACCTAGGGAAAGCCAACCTAGACAGTGTAAAATCCTACCTCTAATAATTGACCTATTAGCAGCTCTTAGCTTATGGGAGATGGAGAGTCAGTTTTCTTTGAGTGCTGTCCTTTAGAAATTGATGTAACAAACCATCAAGCTATGAATCTTTGAGCAGTACAAATTATTCTTAATAAAAAAAGGAAAGAATACAAAGTTGGGTAGGTAGGATCTGAAAACAGTTGAGGGAGGAGGAGTGAACGTGATCAAAACATATGAAATATTCTCAAAGAACTAAGTTAAGAAAAACTAAACTGTTTGCCAGGATGATTAAGATATCTGTGAATCATATAACCAATGTTCTCACCATATTATAGGAAATCAATTTGTAGTTTAAGCATTATTTTCTCTTCTATCCTTAGTCATACACATAAAGGACTATTAGGCAGAAAAGTCAGGAATTCCAGTATGTGACTGTTGATGATAATAATATTTCCTGCACCATGAGACCATGAATATACATTGATCACAGTTATTTTTTAAAAGAGGTAATAAATTATTTTACCTAATATTATTTTATTAAAACAACTAGTTATATAATGAGTAAAATTATTTAATAAAATTGATGAGCAGAGCTTGAAACTCATGCAATTATTTGTATATTCAATGTAGATCCTCCTAAATCAATACTATACATTCTTTCATTTAATTTCTTAGTATAGAAGAAGTATTCTATAAATGTTTATGGATGATATGGCTAGTTTAATTAAAAATACAATTTCTTGACTTGAGAGAAGGATTGAAACAGTGAAAGATTGTTATACATAAAAATTAATGTCAGGCTTTTTCTTTCTTTATTTTGTGACTACTCGCATGTTTATTAACCTAAGGGACAATTGCATGCATGTATTCCAAGTATATTGAGGAACCTTAGCACTGACAATACTCTTTCCTGTAGAATTAAATATTAATACATAAATTCAGACAACAGTTTTGCTATATCAATGGTTTGTGTTCTCAAATGAAAGACAGACACACAGCCTTTATAGTTTGATAAGACTTAACCAGCAACAATTGCTGGGCCTAACCTCCACTACTGATAGAGTCTAACTCCCTCCAATAATTCCGAGTTACCACTTATTTAATTCTGTGTTCTATCTTGGCTGCTCTGAACCCAGAGGGTTGCCCAACTGTGCTGCTCTCTGGACTCCATTCTTCTGACTCCTTCACATGGCAACCATGCCTCTCTGTCCTGTATTCAACTCCGGCATTTCATGTCTCCTCTTCTCACTCTTCTGGCAAGATGGACCTCCTCCCCGCACCCCCTCCAGCCTATGAATCCTGGAGTCCCACCTCTGTCTGACCTGCGCAACCATTGGTTGCCAGCTTCTTTATTTACCAATCAGAACCAACTGGGGGCACAGTCCCTCAGTGTCCCACAAGGGGAAATGCAGGCTCTTCTCATGCAAACAATGTTGGAGACCTAAATGAACACTATAATACAAGCCAAATTAGCCCAAATCAATTTTACTTCTGAACAACACTTTTCCACTTTTCTCTAGGAACTATCCCAAACTTAGTTTGGGCTCTTTAGAAACTTTGTGCTTTTATCAGTTTTGTTTTGTTTTGTTTTGTTTTAAATCTGGAAATCATATGAATATATTGTTGGGCTCTCTGCTTTTCTTGTCTCTATCCAACTGTCCTCATAATCTGTGAATATAAATTTGCAAGAATCTGTTTAGTCTTTCAGGTCTAAATCAAATTCTGGATATAATTCTTTGTGGTGACATGTCAAATCAATGCAAGCTTGGGCAGCAGCATCTGTGCTACATCCTTGATGACACTGTATTCATGGCGGAAGGAGATGTGGTACTCCAGTTCACCCATACAGTAGCCCTCTGTTGCTAACTGGGAGACCTCCTTGTGTAGCCTGTCTTCCTCCTTCAGTGTCTGAATGTCAAGAGTTCAAAATCTTCTCTCTGGTCTCATCAGCCTGTTCAGATTTGGGAGATGGCCACAGTCATTGGAAGACCCCATGGCAACTTCAGTGGAATTCTGACTCTGTCCTCCTGAGTCTTGGGGTTCAATGTTCCTAGGCCAGGGTCCTCTGCTGCACATGAGAGTCCAGTGTAGAGGTTAAATGGCTACATCAGGCAACTAGAAATCAGCAATGGAAAAATCAATGTCAGACTCTTATGCCTATTCTCAGTACTCTTCCTCCTATTGGGCTGAAAGTTAATTTTGTTTTATATTCAGTTATATGATGTTTTGTGTTTGTGTAAACTCTATGTTCTCTAGTATTATTTTACTGCTTGTCCTATGATGTATTTTTCACTGATATTACCTTACTACTTTGTCTGTAGGAACACAATTAGATATTTTGTATGTCTTCAATTTCTCTTTCCTTCAAATGAAATTATCTTTTATTATATGTTTGAATATTTGCAAGATTGTAATAGTTGTTTCATGATCTTGCTTAATCTCTGTTATCTTTAAGTTTCTGAGTGAATTCTCCTAATTGTTTCTTATATGTCTACAAGAAACTATTTATTTCGGAGGCCAATTATTAAAACTTTACAGGTATGTCTTCAAAGTTGTATTGTGTCTCACAAATATTGAGTTTTATATAAAAGCATATCTAGTTACTTGAAGATATATTTTATTCTGTCAGGGTTTGCTAAAAGAATTTTGTTTTTAATTTGTGCTACAGATGATATTTTATCCCACATCTAATTTAATCTCTTTCTGAAGGTTCATTGCTGAATCCACCACCCACCATAAACTCAAGCTCTCTAGTGTCTGAATATAAATGACACTCACCCAGTTAATTACTGAGACTTGATTACACTACCTTGCTCTGCTTGGGGATTCCTTGCTCAGTGAAAGATTGAAACCTTCTTTTACTTGAGTACAACATCATCCTGCTTGTTTCTTCAGAAATAAAAAACAAAAACAAAAACAAAAAACAAAAAAAAACCAAATGACTGCTAATGTTAGGAACCTTCCATTTTTTGATATTTTGCTCTGAGAAGTACACTTCAGTAATTCTAATGTCTTCTTCCTTAAGTCGAATGAGACTGTGAGGTGATTTTTCAACACCCCTAACTGTGCTTTGGCTCAGAGATCTCCAGTATGTGGCCAATAGTGCCACTTACCTAATATTTCTTTTCTCACCCTTTACATGTTTACAGTATCTTCTTTTTTAAATTGATAATGTTTTATTTTATATATTTCCTTGGCTTTTTGTACTGGATAATTAATTATTGTCACAACTGATCATACACTGGTGAAAATAGAAATTACAAGTCTATCACTCCTTAGAATTAATTATTTAGAAATCAAGAATTAAAAAATTAGATGTAAATTTATATTCCAGGACAAATCAGTAAGACTACTTACAAACTGTAAAAAGGATATAAATAAAATTAAACAATGTTTCATACTATAGCAGAGTGTTTTACTAAAGGTATTTGTATTAAGTAAATATTTTAATTAATACCTTTTGGCTATAACGTACTTAAAGAGAGCTAAGCATAAAAAATGAGTAACTCAGCACATCTAGGCAGTTTTCTTAGTACTTTGGTTGCTTATAGTCTCTCAAAATGATATTTTCATTGATGCTTTTATACAAGATCTCTAACATTTCTGGAAAAACATATCTCAATGAAATAATTTTGTTTTATTTTTGAAACTTGCTCTCCATGATACACTGCAATTGTATTAGAATAACAGACAACATGAATCTAGGAATTTTAAAGTACTTTTACTGTTTTCAGATCCTTTAGAGAGAAGGTAACAGCACTGACCTACCTTTTAGTTTCTGATGAAAGTCCTATGTCAGGCTACCAGAAAGATTAGAGATAGCATGCATTAGGTGAAATGTACAATTTCTGCGAGGGTAGTACTCTCCAGGACAGAATTCCCCTTAACAGCAGTGTGTGTGTGTGTGTGTGTGTGTGTGTGTGTGTGTGTGTGTGTGTGTGTGGCATGTCTGTATGTATGTGTGGTGGGACAGGCAGCTCACCCTGTTCCTGCATTGTCCCATATTGTTGTGTCTATGCCTAGCATGCCCTGTTTTAGGGCTTCATGCTCCATGTTTCTGGCGATAATGAAAGTAGAGTGCACTACAGTACTGATTCCAGATAATTCTCTTACTTAAGTTTTAAGAAAAATAAAACAAAAGAAATCAACACATGCACACTGTCTTCCTAAGCCACATCACATTTTATTTTTTTTTAATTTAATTTAATTTTATTTTTTTAATTTACATTCCAAATCACTTCCCCTTTCCCGTTTCCTCCCTCCCCGAAAGTCCCATAAGCCCCCTTCCCTCCCTCTTTTCTCCGTTCAACCCCCTCTCATTACTCTGTCCTGGCGTTCCCCTACATCCAGTCTTTCCAGGACCAGGGGTCTCTCCTTCCATCTTTTTAGAAATCTATTGATATGCTGATTGTGTCTAGGGTATTCTGAGATTCTGGGTCAATATCCCCTTATCAGTGACTTCATACCATGTGTGATCTTTTGTGATTGGGTTACCTCACTAAGGATGATATTTTCAAGTTCTGACCATTTGCCTAGGAATTTCGTGAATTCATTGTTTTTAATTGCAGAGTAGTATTCCATTGTGTAAATATACCACATCTTCTGAATCCATTCCTCCGTTGAGGGACATCTGGGTTCTTTCCAGCTTCTGGCTATTATAAATAAGGCTGCTATGAATATAGTGGAGCATGTGTCCTTATTGCATGCAGGTAAAGTCTCTGGGTATATGCCCAGGAGTGGTATAGCCGGATCCTCCGGAAGTGTCATGCCCAGTTTTCTGAGGAGCCGCCAGACTGCTTTCCAGAGTGGTTGTACCAGCTTGCAATTCCACCAGCAGTGGAGGAGTGTTCCTCTTTCTCCACATCCTCGCCAACAACTGCTGTCTCCTGTGTTTTTGATCTTAGCCATCCTGACTGGTGTGAGATGGAATCTCAGGGTTGTGGTGGCACATTTTATTTTATATTGGCAATAGGCACAATAGGTTCACAATGTCATGTTGCATAGCAATGAAATCCCTTATAAATTTAAAAATGGTTCCAAATATTTTGGGACAAAAGCCCCTTGGTATAAACCGAAGGTTTGTGTGTGTGGGGGGGGAGGTAGATAGTGAGCAAATTAGACAGCAGACACGCGAGGGGTAGTCCTGCAAACAAAGAATAAGCCAAGTACACCTTTTATTGCTATAAGAAATAAGATTCACTACTGAATTTTTCAAAACATTTATAATGTATTTCTGGATAAAAATATGATTAATATTGTACAAAGTCATCACAAATAATTTTACATAATAGCGACCAAAAACTTAGGTTCCCAATGATCACTCTATTCAATATTTCTCAAATAGGTTTGACAGGGAAACTAGAAGACATCATTGTGAAATTATAATTTTGTTTCTTATAGTACTTTGAAATAAAACCCATAAACTTTCTGAGATAAAATGTAAGTCCTGAAAAAAAGTAATTTTTTTGTATATCTAATAAAGGACATTTAAGTTGTCAAGAATAAACATGCATTGAGACAATTCTGGAATCTTTCTAGATAGACTAATAGAATTTTAGTGTGATTTTTAGTCCCATGTTATATATACAAGGGATACCATGGAATCAATTTCTAAATATGGGACACAGTGCCATGGTACCATGAAACTTATTTGCTTTCTAGTCTCTCTCTCTCTCTTTCTCTTTCTCTCTCTCTCTCTCTCTCTCTCTCTCTCTCTCTCTCATTACAAAATACATAATCCTATGGGAAAAGAGAACTCCTTGCAAACTAAGTTGATGGTAATGAATTACTGCATCTCACAGATGTTTGCACTTTAAATGGAATATTATGATAGCGCTAAAAGTTCCTTTCACTATTGCTTTAATTTGCATAACATTCCTGGTGATGTTTATATTTTGAAAGTTGGAATGTTTTTGAGCTCATCATAGCCTACTCCTAATGTTTCTCAGTACATCTGTGGAAAACCAATATTGAGGCATTTTCCCTCAGCTCAATCATCTCTGATGAGTTTATACTGTCTTTCAAAATGTTCAGCAAGGATTTTCTACATATACTACTTAAACATTCTACTTTATGGAGATTCCACTTGAATCTTAAAAGGAAAGGAACAAATCTAAATTATGTGACAACATACAAATGGACTTCCATTCTATCATGTGCTTCAATAGAAGCATTTTGTAGGATTTACAGTGTATCTTACAGATAGCCAAATCATTTTAATTCCAGATTCAAAGAGAACCAATGCTTTGTTTGCCAACAATGAAGTTAATTAGACTTGATTCAGCCTCTGAAGCTTAAGAACGCCCACACACTGCAGGTGCCAATAAAGGAAGGTTTCAAGTAATATAATTCAAAATGTAAAATATTTCAGGAAATAAATCTCCAGTAGAATTGATGTGGAAATTAAAGAGTGAAGTGCTAACAAACATTTAGCAGATGGAAGCTCTTTTTTTGCTTTTATTTTTCTTTTTGCTAGTTTCAACATAAAAACCTGAGTTTTCAGCACATAGCCTTCCTTTCTTATGCTATCCATTATCTTGAAAACAGTGATTTTTCAAATGTCTGTGAACTGTTCTATATATATCTTTTTTTTATTTCCTCTTATTACCACTAAAATCATGTTTTAGCTTATAACACACAGTATTTCTTGTACAACTAAAAGTACAGTTGAACTAATTTTAAAGAAATGTAAAAAAAAAATAGTAAATGTCAATAGTTTTCCCTGCAAAAGATGTTCAGAGAAGACCAATATGGACATTCTATGTTACCTTCTCAATGACACTAGGGACAAAAGTTCAGAGAAATTTGGTATATCTACATAATATTCTTACTTTTGTTCTTTTTGTTGTTATCATTCATTTTGTAATTTTATTGTGGTCAGAATACTTAGTACTAATTATACTGCCCTAATACATATTTAAAAGAACAATATATTCATTTATTATTTTGTATTTATTCTTTGCTTATATATTACATCCTGACTTCAGTTTCTTCTCCTCTCTTTTCCTTCAGAAAAGAGGAGGCCTACCAAGGATATCAGCCAAACACAGCATAACAAGCTGCATGAAGTACAACTAGGCACATAGCTTCATATCAAGGCTGGACATAGCAACCCAGTAGGATAAAAATGATCCCAAATGTAGACAAAATGCTGCTGCTACCACTGTTAGGAGTTCCACAAGAACACAAGATATACAGCTATAAAATATATGTAGAGGAGCCACGTCAGACCTTTACAGGCTCCCTTTTTTAAAGTTTTACTTATTTATTTTTTTTATTAAATGTATTCTTTATTTACATTTCAGATGTTGCCCCCTTTCCTGGTCCCCCCACCCTAAAAATCCCCTAACCCATCCCCCTTCCCCCTGCTCACTAATCCACCCACTCCTGCTTCCCTGTCCTGGCATTCCCCTGTTTTGGAGCATTTAGCCTTCTCAGGACCAAGGGCCTCTCCTCCACAGGCTCTTTGATTGTCAGTTCAGTTTCTGAGCTTCTATGAGCCCTGGTTAGTAGATTCTGTGGGTCATGTTCTTGTGGTATCCTTTAACTCTCTGGCTCCTACAATCATTCCTTCCCTTCTTCTCCAGAATTCCCTGAGTTCTGTCTAATGTCTGGCCAAAGAGTTCTGCATCTGTTTCAATCAATAGCTAGAAGAGGCTTCTCTGATGATGAGTATAGCAAAATCATTTCCTTAACTTCCTTCCTTCCTTCCTTCCTTCCTTCCTTCCTTCCTTCCTTCCTTCCTTCCTTCCTCCCTTCCTTCCTCTCTTCTTTCATTTTTGTGTTATTTTTGGCCAGTGATGTTTGTTTTTATCCTAGGTCTCTGGGCTATCAAATCTGTTTGTGTGTTAGGCATGAGGTCTCTCTCAAGGAATATGTCTCAAGTTGAACCAATCATTATTTGGCTACTTCACAAATTCTGTTCCAACTTTAAACCAGCATATCTTGTAGGCAGGACAAATTGTAAGTAAAAGGTTTCGTGGCTGTGTATCCCAAAGCCTCCACCTGAAGACTTATCTCATTATAGTAGATAGATAGTTCAGGCTCTGTACACTCCATTACTAGTAGTATTTGCTAGGGCTACTCTTGTAGATTCCAGGAAGTTTCCATTGTACTAGGTTTCTACCTTGCCCCAGAAACATGGCCCCCACCCCCATTTGCAAATGTCTTCCTCAGTAATTTCTTCATCCCCTCCCTACCCTGATACCTCCAGTTCTCATCCAGACCCACCCCAGTTCACGTGTTTTTTTTTTTAATTTAATTTAATTTTATTTTTTTAATTTACATTCCAAATCACTTCCCCTTTCCCGTTTCCTCCCTCCCCGAAAGTCCCATAAGCCCCCTTCCCTCCCTCTTTTCTCCGTTCAACCCCCTCTCATTACTCTGTCCTGGCGTTCCCCTACATCCAGTCTTTCCAGGACCAGGGGTCTCTCCTTCCATCTTTTTAGAAATCTATTGATATGCTGATTGTGTCTAGGGTATTCTGAGATTCTGGGTCAATATCCCCTTATCAGTGACTTCATACCATGTGTGATCTTTTGTGATTGGGTTACCTCACTAAGGATGATATTTTCAAGTTCTGACCATTTGCCTAGGAATTTCGTGAATTCATTGTTTTTAATTGCAGAGTAGTATTCCATTGTGTAAATATACCACATCTTCTGAATCCATTCCTCCGTTGAGGGACATCTGGGTTCTTTCCAGCTTCTGGCTATTATAAATAAGGCTGCTATGAATATAGTGGAGCATGTGTCCTTATTGCATGCAGGTAAAGTCTCTGGGTATATGCCAGTTCACGTGTTAAACTGTTCTATTTCCCCTTCCCAGGGAGATCCCTGTGTTCCCCCTTGTGCTCACCTTGTTACTAAGTTTTTCTGGGTCTGTGAATTGTAGTTTGATTATCCTTTACTTAACAGCAAATATTCACTTAGAAGTGAGTACATACCATGTTTACCTTTTAAATATTTTTAGCTGAAACAGAATTACATAATTTCTTCTCACTTTCTTTCATCTAGCCTCTCATAGCTACCAATCCCTCTTACTTCTCCCATGTCTATTCCCCACTCTCAAGTTCACAGCCTCTTGTTCTTTGATTATTACTGCTACATATACATTTATCTCTGCATGTGTTTAGTATATGTATGTATGTATGTACATATATTTGCATGTAAATGCATGTGCATGCGAAAGCACGCGCGCACACACACACACACACACACACACACACCTAGCTACCTCTGCTGAGGCATTTTTGTTTGCTTATGTGAGTGGTTCCAGGACCTACCACTCTGTACTATAAGTCTTTTCATTATACCCACGAATAAGAGTATCTACCAGTCTTTACCAAGGAATCTTCTCTCTACCACAAATGGAGGTCATCAAGAAAACACAACTGGAAACAATGAAGAGATCAACAAATCATCATGAGTTCATTCCCAGAAGATAACTTCTGAAAAATAAATGTTTTATATATGACTCTGGAAACATCATTAAAGAGAAAGCAGAAATATTGGAAAGCCATACGGTTGGTCAGTCAGGAACCAGGTTTTGGGGCTGCCGATCGCCTCCAAATCCTGTGATGATGGTGATGTCACCCATATGCTACAGGAACCCATGCATCATTGCCATGACAATTGCCTTACATTGGTGAAGTCTGCTTGGCTCACCTCCCACCTGTACCTGCAAGTGTTTAAGTCACAACGCAAATAAAAGGCAGGCCCTCCTGACCTCTGCTCTTTCTTCCCTCTTCATCTTTGTCATCACCTTTTGCTCCTTTGCCCTACAATAAACCTCTAGTGTGGAACTGTACTGGGCTGCTGTAGTCTTTCCAGAAGCGAGCCGATTCTAACACAACGCATACTATTAACATTTTAATGTGAAATATTCTTTCCTAGAAATAGCTGCATAAACCAGACTGAAACAACTACAATGTCAATGGACATCACACAGTTCTTGGGTCAACAGGATCAAAGCTATGAAGTTTTATAGATTCCTTGTCTTGTTTCTGATATTAAAAAGAAAAAAACAACATTTTAGGATTAAGTCCATATTATTGCTGAAAGATTACACCTATCTTTTATTTTGTTGACATATTCATTTTGTACACTAAATTTTTGGGGGCATGAAATCATTTTTATTTTGTCACTCTTTCTCTGCATCTACTGTGAATTTTTCTGTTCTTTGTTCATTTTGCATGTGTTACTATGGTGTATCAAAATAATAGACTTTTAATGGCTTTTAAGAGTAAACTCACCTTGGTTGTCCAGTATAATCCTTTCATTATAATATTGGATAAAACTGGTGGTGTCTATATAGATCTAGAACCAACCTGCTATTAGTATTTTAAATAAATTTTAGGTTATCCCATTACTTTTTATTACTTAATTTGTTTATTAGCTGAAGATGATTGTTGAACGTCCTTAAATGTTCTTGAAACTCAGAGCTAAGAAATGATTTTTACTTCTCTGCTCTTCATTCATCGGTTTTTGATTATCTACTAAATCTTATTTATATTTATGATGATGTTAGAATTTCCTATTCTTTCTCATTATGATTGGTTAAATTACATATTTATTTCATTCACTGTTAATTTCTAGATAATCTACACTGATCTGCTCTGAGGAATTTTATTTTTGTTGTATCATATATGCCTCATCTCACTTTGGACTTTGCATTCTCTATTTCTCTTTCAAAAATCTTTGAGAAAACGACTATTTTCCTAAGTTATCTCCTATATTTCATTTTCCATATTGCTTGCTTCTGGTCTACTTTTTACTTCTCTTATATTGATACTTTGAATTTCACTTGCTTTGTTTATGATTCCTTCAGATACAAAGTTAACACTTTATTATTTGAGATTTCTTCTTGTAAGTTCTTCTTGAGGCAGGGGAGGGGGAGCAGAAGAGCATCAATGGGGGAGGGAGGTAAGACTTTGTCTTAAGAAATTCTGGGGTAAGACTTTGTCTTGTAGAAAATTTAGGGTTGCTGTATAATAAAAAGTTTACTTATCTAAGGCTAAGTTACTATGCTAATGTAGCTGACCTGCCTTCTCTGTTCCTCTAAAGCCAGAGACTGTAGACTCAGGCACTTAGCACCTCATCCTAAAACAGTAGGAGATTAAGTAAAGGATTAGTTGTTACAGCCTATAGTTCCCTATTGTCCAGATGCCTCTTGCTTCTCAGGCTAGGAGAAAAGTTAGAGCAATAAACTTCTATTGAGCCAGAAGAAGAGAATAACACTACCAGAAAGAACAACTTTTACTTAAGTGAATATGTTTAATCTCACACAAGTTCATACACAGCTTCAAACATACAGAGATTTCATTTACACATTTCCACACAAATTCAGTCGGGCCCAGCTTGCATTCATTCTCACAATTACATACTTAGATACATGCATGCATACATTCTCACAACATACATACATATACATCCATACTTACACATCCATATGGAGCAAGATACCAAGCACCACCGCAGAAAGAACTCACTCATTCTGGATGAAAAATGAACTTCAATATTTATTGCATCAAGAAAGAAAAGGCTTCCATCCTTTTAATGCTAAATGAATTAAGTCCATGTTTTTTTTAAAAAAAGCTTTGTTCCTTTTAAAAAACAAAGCCTGCCTGCTTCTTACCATGGAACCAGTTCTGTCCCATGGTGAGGAGAAGCCTGCCTGCTTCTTCTGCTGCTCTCTGCAGCATCTTCTTTTTTCCTTTTTCCCTCTGCATTCTGCACATAGCTCTCTTAGTTTTGTTTTTTTTATGTTACCTATAATTTCTAAGTTATTCCTCTCTGCATTCTCCTTCTAATCTTGTTCTCTTCTGACTAAAAACTTCTCCTCAATTCAGTTCTTCTCTCAGATCTGTTCTTCTCACCTCTGTTCCTCTAACCTAAATTCTTCTGGTTTCCCTTTTCTCTTTGTCCTCAGTGCTTAAACATCTTTCAAAATACATGATCACATGTTACAAAGTTCATCACAAGTTCACACAAAATACCAAGTCATAAATTGAAACAGAAGTTTACAACAGAGAATGTTTACATCCTTAGCCATTAGGAGTAATTATCTAGCTAAGCATCTATCATTTGTCTTTCACAAGTTCATTGAAAGTTTAAAACCATAACTAAGTTTTTAGTGAAGATTTTTATAGATAAACCCAGTCAATATTTTATCTTCTGTCCTAGCATCTATAATATATTGTTAGTTCCCTTTTTATGACCTTTGTTTAATTGTTTTATAACCTCTTGGTATGTGCTCTGAGTAGGAGAAAGTCTGGTTGTCATCTAAGAGCAATTAACTTGTGACACTTGGAAGACTGGCAGAGTTCTCATTGCAGTTTTGACTATCAGAAAAGGACCTAATAGAAGTTCCACTATAAAAGAGCTTAATAATCACAGATATAATTTTAGGAATTCTTGTAGCATCATCATTAAATCTTAAGTCATCTATTTATCTTCATAGCATCACTATAAGACAGTGCATCTTTATGGATCTGTAGAGATCTGCTCCAAAGGGGTGTGCTATTACTTATTGATTATTATATATGCCTAATGATAACAGGAAAAGCGTATTAATAGCAGGAATCTTTCCTAAAATTAGTCCCTCACAGCTTTGCTTAATGAGGGCTCACCTGTCACAGATTATATAATAATATGAAGCAGGCCATTTCAGGATGATCACCTGCTAATATATTAGCTTGTCCCATTATGGATACTGACAAGATTGTCTTTGCTGTAGGACTTTATGGTGTTTAAGTGATACTTTACTACTTCTTTTCCTAATGTGCCTCAAGTTTCAGTGCTCTGTTTTCATTTCTCTTGCATATTATAGATTATTTTCGAGATTTATGGACCCAATGGTTTTTGAAGTTTCATTGTTTGTTGTCAAATTATATTTGAATAAATGACCAATACTACTTTAAATACACTTATATGAGGACTCTATCATGGATACCAACAAGTTCTTGCTGACAGGAGCATGATATTACTGTCTCCTGAGGGGCTCTGCCAGTGCATGACAAATACAGAGGGGTATGCTCTCATCCAAATATTGAACTGAGCATAGGTTCCCCAATGGAGGAGCTAGATAAAGGACCCAAGGAACTGAAGGGGTTTGCAGCCCTATAGGAGGAACAAAAATATGAATCTCCCAATACCCCCAGAGGTCCCAGAGACTAAACCTCTAAGCAAAGAGTACACATGGAGGGACCTATGGGCCCAGCTGCATATGTAGCAGAGGATGGCCTTTTTGAACATTAAAGGGAGGAGAGGCCCTTGGTCCTGAGAAGGCTAGATGGCCATTATAGGGGAATGCCAGACAGGGAAGCAGGAATGGGTGGATTTGTGAGCAGGGGGATGGGGAAATGGTTAGTAGTTGGTTATGGGGGAGGGGAACCAGGGAAGGAGACAGCATTAGAAATGTAAATAAAGAATATATCTAATATATATGTAAAACTAAAACAATATTTGTCAGCATTATGATGTTTATTGTGATGTTTTCTTCTAATTTGGTCTGAAGGGCTCTAGTTTGAGAACTTATAAATTCAACACATGCTTTACAAAACTTTGTGGATTTTGGTGTTAGGTGTTTATACTGTCCCTTTCAAAAGGTAATTTTTTATTTTAGAAGATTATCTAAAATCTAGCCTATAATCAGGTGATCCCTTTAATCAACCTGACAGTTGTCTTTGTTTCTCTGACAAATATCCTGTTTATTCCAACCAAAAAAAGATAGTCTTTTAGCTAAAATCCTTTATTAGGAAAGATGAAAAGTTCAGATTGTGGGTGAGGAAGAAAAGAAATTTAATAGAGACAAAATGAGTGTAGAAGGAAATCAAAATGTATGAAACAAGTAACAAAAAGCACAAATGGAGAGGTTAGAAATATGTAAAATAACTGAAGTAGGAACCTCAAAAGCTGATTTAAAGGGGAAAGGAATCCTAAAGAGTATGCATTTATTGGGATTCCCAGGCTTTATCAGAAGTAGATTATAGGAAAATAAGTGAACCATAGCTGATTTGTCTGATCGAACATTGATCATCAACTTTCATCATAAAATCTGCTAGATATGTCAGATTTTGTGTGAATAAGAAGGGCAACAGGGACTATATAGCAACCACATGGGGAGTGTAAACTCTAACAAGGCCAATTTTGTTGCCTATAACCAGCTTTAAACAACTTGTGTTAGTATGGTGACAACATGGCAGGCTTGTCAAATAACTATGGGAATGTTTGAAATGTAGTTTAATAGAAGCTTTCCTTCAAACCGTTTTTTTTCTTATACCACCTGGTGAACATCATGATATAATATGTGGCAGAAATTGAATGAATGATACAGAAAGAAATAGATTTCAGTATTTATTTCCAGTTAAAATGTATCTATCTATCTTTTCTCCCTTCATAATTCCACATATACTTCTCTTGAGAATGATTACCATTACAAAATGGAGCTTCTTTTAATATCTATAACAGGAAATAGAGTATTACTTCCATAATCTGGGAATCTTGTATGACACAACTAAAGCAGTTTAGTGCTGGTTGTATGCACCACTTCTATATATTACAGTGAAAGAAAGCGTGCTGGAATGTTGAAAACCTGACTTGAAGAAAAATTTCACTTACTAAAGAGAAATGTTAATCCAGGGAAGGTGTTGCTTTCAGTTCACCATTCAGTTTTTCTGTCTTCAAATAAAGAACTTTGCTTCAGTCTTATGTTTGTTTATCATTCCCTGACACTACATGTCACTATATGATTTTTTGAGACTACCTTATAAAAATATTGAGTGGATTTTGTTGATAGTCCAAGTCTGTGAACCAGCTGCATTCAAATAATTTGGAAGAGATCCCTAGCAATTTCCTAGCCATTGTTGGGTGCAATTTTTGAACAACAGTATATTGACAAAATTTTCTACAGCCTAGATTTGGCAGTATTTGGGGTTCATGAAACAGCATTTCTACTCAAGCATCAACCATATGCTAATATTTGATAACAACAGCTATAGTAAGCATTCATTGGAATTACATCTGTGTCTTGTCCTACAGCAACTGTAGCTAAATAACCAGAGAAAGGACTAATGTCAGGAATTGTACCTCTTTTGAGCATGTGGTTTATTTATCTAGACTAACATTCATGGTACTATGTCTTATTTTTCATGATTATGTATGACAGGCTCATTTTAAGATATAAATGTTATCCATCAGATGCATGTTTTTTTAGCTGCAGTAGTGACTCTTAATGTGTTTTAGGTCTTGGCATGAAAGTGTCCCTACTTCATTCAAGAAGTCAGAATCATGAGGAATTGGAGCAATTACATGAATCTAGCAACTACAAGTAAAACATCCAGTCAGAGAATCTCTAGTCTCCAGAGTTATAATGATCATGGAGCAAGCATATGGGTTTTGACATTTGGTAAGAGTGATCAGGGATCATAATTCACTAGGTAGCAATTGTATGATGGACAATGAGTTCTGAAAGAAAGTGTATGGGAATTGAATCTTAGAATATATAAATACAATTAGAAAATTCAATCTCTTTGTAAACAGTCTGGTATTTAACTCAATGATCAACCAGTGGGCCACAACTCCTTTTGGGAGCTGTCCATCAACACTTTCACAGGGATCACCAAAGACCCTTGGAAAACATAGATATTTGCATTACAATTCAAAACTGTATAAAATTACAGTTATAAAGTAGCAGCAAAAGTAATTTTTAGGTTGGGGATTACAACAACATGAGGACATCTGTTAAAGGGTCACAGAACTGGAATGGTTGAAAACCACTGACTTAAAAATGATGATGACACTCAAGACAACCAGTGGAGGCCAGACATCATGGCCATGATGTTTGTGAAACCTGGAAGGCAGTGAATTAAGTGGAAGTCATCTAGTAGAATACTCCAGTTTAGAGGTCATATTCCCCTTGGCAATTTAAATGATTGATATTTTAACAGGCAGTTGATTTGCTCTTTCAGGGTTTTATCTGAAAAAAAAAATAGAAAACAGGGACAAAGGATGATGTACCGACTACTTGGTTCAAGAATTCACTATTGGACAGTCTAAACCATAAAGCATGTCTTCTGATTAGAATCCAATTCTAAAGGGAATGAGACAGATTTTTTTTTGAGACTATTATGCTTGATATGATTTACACATGCCACTGGTGATATCTATGAAGAATCCTTGAGAAAGTCTATCATACCAATCTGTCTTAGGTATTTTTTATGCCAATAGATGCCATGAACATGGCAATTATTATAAAGAAAATTATAATTAATTAGGACAGCCTTACAGTTACAGGATTTTAGTACATATTGTCACTCTAGAAAGTATGGTAGCATGCAGTCAGACATAATGCTAGAAAAAATGTCTGAGAGTTCTACATTTGAATCATCCAGAAGCCAAAGAGCAAGTGACAGTGAGACTGATTTGAGCTTCTGAAACCTCAAATTCCACAGCCTGTGGCACACTTCCTCCAACAAGGTCACATCTACTACAACATGGCCATACCTCCAACAATTCCACTCCCTATAAGTCTATGGGGGCCATTTGTATTCAAAGCACCACAAAAGCAAATTTCTGGTCTATACACAGGCAATTGCAGCATTAAACCTGGTAAGTATGCCAACTCAAATGAAGAGGATCTCTTCGGACACTTTATTTGCAAGAAAATATTTATTTTTATTATGGAAAGGCTTACACTTTGAATACTCAAAACTATTTTACCTAAGAAAGGAGTCAAAGATTGTCTCATATGATAGTTCTACTCCTGGATTGAAGTCTTTGGGGTGTGTTCAGGTGGGCAGAGTCTTCTCACTAAGGATAGAATAATGAGTTCTCCTTTTGGCTTTTTTGTTGACATAGACCTACTTATCAGTAGCTTTGTACTATTGTGTAAGTGTAATTAAAAGTTCATCTGCACTGATGTGACTTTAAATTAGGTAGGGTAGATATGACCAGTTCTTCCAAATGTGGAAGGCTGAGAGTTGATTGCTTGAATATTTGAATGGTATTTGATTTCCTTGCCCTTGAGTCAACATCTAAAAATCAGACACAATTTTTGATTCATGAGGATCATATGTTCACATGTGTTACAATGTTTTCAGTATCCTAGTTCACTGCCTAAAATATGCCAATTTGTGAAGAAAAGAGGGCTCCAGGCATCCCTACTACTCCCTATTATGTATAGCTATAGAGCCAGGTACTTATTCCCATATGGCTCCTTAGTTAGCTAATGGATAGTAATAGGAGTGGCATCAGCTTTTCTATTGGGTGATTTGTAAAAGACTGAGCATACTGGAAGGCATATTCATTTGTAATTTGGAAAGGAATTTCAAATCAGATTCAGCCCTTTCCTAAATATACAATTTCAGTTTTAAAGAAAGATACACATAAGTTTGATGAGCCTTTACTGAGAAACAGTTCAAATCTAGAGCACTATAGAGTCCTCTATACATAGAACTGCCATCTGGAGGCAGTAGCAACTTCTGCAACTCAGATAACTGAGATGAAATAGGAAGAGTTAAACTGGGGAGGAGAGTTGATGGTAGCATAGAAAAGATATCTTTCGAAAATATGGAAACATACTACTGTAGTATCTTTCAGGGAGGGGGAGGGAGTTGAGACAGTGAAAGACAAAAAGAGTGGGGGTTGGGGGACAGAGAGATACAGACAGAGACCAACAGAGAAAGAGAGACAGAGAATTAACTTGAACCTACAACATAAGAAGGCAACAATGATGCTACTAGACTCAAGAAGCTAACAAATAAAAATACAAGTGTCAGAAGTGGGTTACTTCTTTTGAATTTGATGGTCATTGAGATTTCATGGATACCCAGACATTAGAAGATTTTGCCATTGTTCTGACTCTCCAGAATATAATGGAAAGTCCATGCTATTGAACTAAGATTTAGAACATGTCACAATCCAACTAGTATGGACCTGGAAGCTTCATCTCTACTGCTTATCTTTCATAGTGCTTGATGGTGTTATCCAAGCTATTGGAGGAGAAAATTAATCATCAATCATATCCAGCCTTCAAGAGGGAATTTTCTGTGTAGTGATCCACAGCTGGCCAAGGTGCAGAGAATAAGACTGCATTATGTTCAGTCCTAATAGGAACACATATACTTTACTTCCCATACAAATAATCTCAGAGATCATTGTGGTAGTAGGAAGAACGAGTTTAAAAGTTGAGGCAGTGGACAATACAAGGAAACATCTCTGGACACAGCAAGGCAGCTGCACATTTGAATTCACAGCAGTTTTGACAGCATGTATGGAAACTATGTGAGCCCAAGCTAGACAAACTTCCAGCATGGATACTGGAGTATGGCACACAACTCTACCCTTAGCCCTGTAGTTATTAGCAATTGCTAGTTACTGGAAAAATGAAAGGTCAGTTTTCTCTGGGAGCATAATCACTGGCAAGCCAACCATTACAAGCAGAATACTAAACGTCTCACATATTTGGTCAGGGGTATTAGTCTTACCAGGTTTTAAGGACAAGAATACAAAATCGGGGTTTGTCAAACAGAGAGGATGGATCCGGGGAGAGTTGGAAGCATGATTAGTATGATTAAAAATTCTGTATGACTTTCTCAAAGAACTAATTTAAAAAGAAAAGCCTTAATGCTGTTAAAATTTGGCCTTCTGCTGGAACGTATTTTGTGGGTGTAGAAATGGCCAGGACTGCAATCTATTGAATTACCAAATCTTGCAATTTCTTTCTTCTTTCCTTCCTTCCTTCCTTCCTTCCTTTTTTATCTTTCTTTTCTTTTTTTTTTTTGATTTTTTTCTTTTATTATTAATTATTCCATTTGTTTACATCTCAAATGATATCCCGCTTCCCGGTTACCCCTCAGCCACCCCATCCCACATCTGCCCTTCCCCCTCCCTTTTGCCTGTATGAATTTGCTCCCCCACCCACCCATATTCTCCCGCCCCACAACTCAAGAACCTGCCTACTCTGGGGCATCAAATCTCTCCAGGAACAAGGGCCTTCCCTCCCATTGCTGTCAGCCAAGGACTTCCTCTGCTACATATGCATCTGGAGCCAGAGATCCCTTTAGGTCAGTACTTGGTTGGTGGCCTAGACTCTGGGAGAAGTGGGTGGTCAGGTCAGCCTTTGTTGTTCTTCCCATGGGGTTGCAATTCCCCTCTGCTCCTCCATTCCTTCTGCCAGCTCCCCATACAGTTTTCTAAGTACAGCCTGATGATTGGCTCCAAGCATCTGCCTCTGCTTTGGTCAGTTGCTGGCTGAACCTCCACAGGAACTGCTATACTTGGTTCCTGTCCACAAGTGCCTCTTGACCACAGCAGCAGTGTAAGCTTTGGTGTCTGCAGGCAAAATGTATCCTAGGTGGAGCCGTTCCTAGTTGGTCCTTCCTTTAGTCTCTGTTCCATTTTTTTCCCTGTTCTTCCTTTGGATAGGAACATTTCTGGGTAAAAAAGAAAATCAAAACTTTGAGATGAGTGGGTGGCTCCATCCTTCCATCAGCAGCCGTGCTTATCTACTGGAGGTGTTTTCCACAGCTTTTTTTCTCCCCTTTCTCTGCACATTATGGCCAAAGTCAATCCCCATGGGCATGTGAGGAAGTCCATTCATAGAGGCAGCAGGAGGGGGAGAGGGAGGAGATTGGGGTTTTGGAGGTGAAACTAGGAAGGGGGATAACATTTGAAATGTAAATAAATAAAATAATCAATAAAAAATGAAAAAAAAAACTCAAGAGAACCTTTCCTGAGCACTTAGTTTATATACTCTAGTTAAATATACTACTGGTCAATGTAGACTTTATGAAATATTTCCTAAAGGTACAACTTTAATAGCTCAATATTAATAGTAATTATTTAACAATCAGCACCAATATTTTGCATGTGAGTAAAGAGTTCACTTAAAATTCCTGTTTTATCAGCCTTATACTTATGAGAGTGCATTTGCCAGTGAAATAAACTATCAGGAATTGTTTTGTGGAAAAATTTAATGAAATAAACTCAAAATATATTCCTACATTTGAGGACACAAAATGGTTTGTTTAAAAAAAGAAAAATATAAAGAGCTTTTTGTACAAAAAAAAGGAGTTATGTACCACTGAATAGCATTTATGTATCACTGAACTGATAAAAATGTAATCAATAAACCACAAAATATTACATATAAAACTCATATGCTTATATTCTAAAATTAACATTTTTCTTTTTTAAAATCCATTTTATTTTTGTGTATTTGTGTGTGTGCGTATGTGTACATATGTATACAAATATATACATTTCTGTGTAAGGGCATCCTCAGAGTCTAGAAATAATGCTAGATTCCTAGACCTTGAGTTACAGGCACTTGTGAGACACCTAACTTGGGTGCTGGAAACTGAACTCCAGTTCTCTAAAAGATCAACCAATCCACTGCTAAGCCACATCTCTAGCTCCTAAATTTATAATTTTCTAGTTTAATATAAGTTTTCAAAGATAAGGGTCTTTAAGCTTAAAAAAATAGCTTTGCAAAATATTATAAATGTGTAGAAGAAATTTGTCACCCTCAAAACCAGAGTACTGGTTAATAACTGTTCTTGGATTAAATAAAGACAAAATTCCATCACATTCTTTTTTTATAACTTAGTTTGAAAACCAGATGCATGCTTCATCTTAGAGTGAAAAGAATTTCAGTAGATTAAATTATTCAATCCATCAATAATGCATTATATTAAAGTTTTATTGCTATTTTCAGAATCAGACCAAGCGAGACTTTGATGAAAGTGAAATTTCTAACCATAGTTCATTAGATTATTGGAAATAGGTCTTTAAAGTTTCTTCCACTCACACATATTCACAATACCACATTTACATAATCTCCTGAAGTACACTTCAGATACCACCAAATTCCCAGTTCTACTCATCTATAGGAATTACCAATTTATTTCATGGAAAATAGTTGTATTGATAAATATAGCTTACTAGGGAAATCATTTAATAACTGTTATTGCCAAAATAGTCTATTATTTTCCTTCACTTCCAATATAATTGTTTAGTTTTTTCATTCCTTTGTGCCTTTCTTTACAACGCAAATACACAATTATTTCATAGACTATAGAAAAATGCATGTTATACTAAAAAATTACTGGAAAGACACTAATAAAATAGACACAGGCTGGCACAGTATTGGTGACCATACCGAGGGCAGCTAAAGGGCTGAACTGAGAGCTTAGCCGAAGTGTCCATTTACAGAGTTGTGAATTTTATTAAAGGGACTAGACAGGGGCAGTCTCCTCTCTAGGGCAGCAAAGGAATGATGATAGCATCTTCTGCTGTGAAGGGACAGAGTGAAAAGACCCTGCTACTTGGACAGAGAGAAACCTGAAGGCTTAGAAGAGAAGTACCTGCCCAGCAACTATAATCACAGAACACACCAGAACAGGAATGGAGGGTATGAGCTCAAGAGTCTCCCTCTCTGAGAAAGCATGCACACATTTGTTGTCAGGATTCAACTGGTCAAAAGATCTTCTCATTTAACCTCACCTTTGCAATTACACCTGTAAAACATAAAAGAACACACACTAAGAAGAATGAAAATAAAAAAGAAAATCACTCTTTAATTTACAGAATAAAAGGGGACAGTATTCTGCTCAACGTCTATGAAAGCTAAAATTTTAGTTGTTTTTTAATTATTTCTAATAGTTTTATCTTTTAAAAGATTTTGTCATAATTTATTTTAACACTCACAAGATGCAATGTGATATGTGATTTGTGTCTCCAATGTGCGGTATTTATATAACGTAAAATCAACTATCATTAAGTCATTTTTGTGGTATAAAAAAAAGGTTAAAAAGGTTAAAATCTACCATTTTGGCAATTATAAAATCTGAACTATCTTGAGAAAAAAAATTTTTTTTTGGTTACACAGGAATGACATGTTTGTGTGATACCTATACTGCCTATACTCTATTATAAATATTATTTGTAAGCACTAAAACAGATTTGCCATTATATACATGTCAATTACAATAAGGCAATAGTGATAATGGAATCAAATAAGGTTTTGAAGATAAGATTATTTAGTGTATAAATTTAAGCAAGATTAGAGCTGATATAAATTCCTTTCAGTGCTTAAAGAATTTCTAAGTAGATTGGCTGTGATTAAAGCCACAGCCAAGAAAAGCCAAAGTTGGGGTTGATTTTATAGGGTTTTATAGGAAGGATGGAGCCACCCACTCATCTCAAAGATAGGGTTGGACATTTTTTTTTCAAATACAACAGGAAAATCATACATTAAGTCTTTGCCTACAAAATGGGCTGATTCCTGTGTCTTATTTGAATAGTTTGATTCGTTTGTGCTAGGTTTTTCTCCCAAGTTTCTCCACATCAACTAACTACTGCTATTTGACTTACAGCAATCTGTGCAATCCAAATGAAACTTGTCTAACATTATATCTATGTGCTTTTTAGAATAGTTTTTGGATCCAAAGCCTAAACTCTAAAATTTGTGCCTTGCCTTGTATTTCAGAAAATAAGTGATGGTGGCACATACCTTTATTTCCAGAACTTAGGAAGCAGAAGCAGTTTGATATCTATGAGTTCAAGGTCGTTGGATAACAAAGCAAATTCCAGAGCAGCCAGGGCTACAAAGAGAAATTCTGTCTGAGAGAGACAGACAGACAGAGAGAGAGAGAGACAGAGAGACACAGAGACACAGAGACACAGAGAGAGAGAGAGAGAGAGAGAGAGAGAGAGACAGAGAGACACAGAGACACAGAGACACAGAGAGAGAGAGACAGACAGACAGAGAGACAGACAGACAGAGAGAGAGACAGAGAGAGACAGAGAGAGAGAAAAAGTAAAAGGAAGGAAAGAAGGAAAGAAAATAAAGAAAATATATCACTCCAGAACATCAGGTGGCATGGCAGCTGTTTTTCTGTTTACCCACATGTGTTTTGATGTCTTGGAGGCCTCCTCTTCTTTTCTACTCATTTCTTATACTGTTTCAAAAAATTAACATATTTCCAAGACTAATAAAATCAAACTATTTTCCAACTTGAGTTTATAATTTCATTCTATTGCCCCTGAAAGAAAGAGAGAAAGAAAGAAAGAGAGAGAGAGAGAGAGAGAGAGAGAGAGAGAGAGAGAGAGAGAGAGAGAGAGAGAGAGAAAGAAAGAGAAAGAAAGAAAGAATGAAAAAGAAAAGGGGAAATAAAAAAGAAAAAGTAAAAGCAGTACAGAGACTAAAATCTTGGGATCTACTTTCCAATTCTGGAAGCATTGCAAATCAAAATAAATAAATAAATAAATAAATAAATAAATAAATGAAAAATAAATAAATAGAAAATAAGAGTGGAGAGCCCGATTATTAACCTTGTTATCCAGCTCTACTATCAGTTTTATGTTTACCAAATTTCTGGTTAATCAAAGCTTGTTTTCAAAATGCTTTCTCTTCAGATTCAATGATACATAAGCCTGAGAGTTGAAATATATACACTTTAGTGGAAAGTAAAATACAAATACACATGTTTTTATTTATTAAATCAAGTTCCAATGCTATAAAGTTTTCAATGACTGTTAACTAGTTCTTGAGATAAGCATGCAGTAAGATTATTCCTTTATCATTTAGGATCATATATTCTGGTCTAGTTTGTGAAAATGCAATTCAAGTAAAGCCAAATAGGACAGTTCTGATGACTATAATCTGTCTATGTAAGAATAACTAAAAGTCCTTGCTGATCTTTCTTTCTTTCTTTCTTTCTTTCTTTCTTTCTTTCTTTCTTTCTTTCTTTCTTTCTTTCTTTCTTTCTTTCTTCCTTTTTTCTTTCTTTCTTTTTCTTTCTTTCATTCTTTTTCTGATCATAAGGGAAGTAGATATTGATAATGTTTGTTTTCTTCAGGAGAAGGTGAAATAATGGCATGCAAATATTTCTGACATGTGGCATTGACTAAAGATAAATTTCAGGATAAACAGATGGAGAATGGACAGAGAATGATATTTATTAGGAGAATTCACCATCTTCACTATTTGAACCTTCAACAGACCTTGATACCACACTATGCAATTGAAAGGAAGTGGACCATGATCACTAAGCACAGGGGCTGTACTATACATAACTACAGTTGAAAGGAATCTGGCAATGATCACAATTGAAAGGCCCCGATCCTACATATTAAACTTTTCAATTCTCAAATTGATGACTCAATTAAAAATATTTAAAACTATATGGTTCTCATCTTGCAACCTAGGTCTGGCCTGTGGTGCTTTACTTCGTTGTAGATTCCAAAAGCTGATCTGCCTCCATCTTTATAGTGTCCAGTTTATAAACCACACCCTACAAAATAACTAAACAGTGTTGTGAACTATAATCTTTGCTAATAGGACTTCAACAATGAAAATACAACTGAAGTCCAAGATATGGCACTAAAATTAATTCAGCATCTAGTATCTCCAAGACAGTGTCTCTGCTCATTGGAGTTCCTGGCAATATAGTGGGTGTTTTCTGAAAGCTGAGGAAATTGCAAGGTTTGGTTCATAACTTCTTTTTTTTAAATAAAAAGATATCAAATTTATTTCAATGTTTGGTTTCATTTTTATTAAGACTGACAATTATTGCAACTTAAAATTATCAGAGGTGCAGAAAACAGTAATAAGCAGTTCAATCCTGCAGTGAATGTTGCTCGATCATGCATTTAAAAAAAGCCAAGTTTAATAATGTATTGTTTAATAGCGTATTGTCACTGGAAGGTTCCTCGCTTTGTACTTCTGCCATTTTATTGCAGTCCCTGCAACCACTATTATACCCACAAAATCATTTTTTCCAAACTTAAACCCTTACTGGCTTAAATTTTGAAGTGTGTCTTCATAAATTTGAAATTTTGATTTTCAGTTTGAACCTTTGTTAAGAGTAACAGGACATCAATACTGTATTGGTTATAAACAATAAAAAAAAGTAGTGTCTATGAAATCAGCCAATTATCTGGTGGCATTTAACAATTTCACGTTTAAAACAGAACCCAAGTATCAACAGCACAGGCATCTGCACTGCTGGCTCTCCAGCGCGTTACCCTATGCAACACATCAGGTCCCCGCCCACAGGTGGGGCTAGCAGGGCGGGCGGTTCATAACTTCTTTCAGTTTCACTGTGTCTCCTTTTAGTTCTGTTTCCATGATCAGTCCATTGGTGAGAGTGGGGTGATGAAATCTCCTATTATTGTGTGAGATTCAATATGTGTTTTGAGCTTTACTAGCGTTTCTTTTACAAATGTGGGTGCCCTTGCATTTGGGGCATAGATGTTCAGAATTGAGAGTTCATCCATGTAGGTTTTTACTTTGATAAGTATGTAGCCACTTTCTCCATCTTTTTTGATAACTTTTGGTTGAAAATTTATTTTGTTGGATATTAGAATGACTACTTCAGTTTGTTTCTTGGGACCATTTGCTTGGAAAATTTTTTCCCATCCTTTTCCTTTGAGAGAATGTTTTTGACTCTGAGATGTGTTTCCTGTATGCAGCAAAATGCTGAATCCTGTTTAGGAATCTAGTATGTTAACCTATGTCTTTTTATTGGGCAATTGAGTCCATTGATGTTGAGAGATATTAGGGAATAGTGATTGTTACTTGTTACTTCCTTACTTCCTATTATTTTTCTTGTTAGAGATGGAATTACATTTGCATTTCTCTTAGCTTTGTTGTAAAAAGATTAATTTTATTTTTTACTAAGAGGGTGTAATTTCCCTCCTTGTGTTGAATTTTTTTTCTTCTATTATCTTCTATATGGCTGGATTAGTAGAAAGATATTACTTAAATTTGGCTTTTTTATGGAAAACTTTGTTTTCCCCATCTCTGATAGTTGTGAGTTTTTGCTGGGAAGTAGTCTGGGCTGGCATTTTTGATCTCTTAGGTCTGTATGACATCTGCCCAGGATCTTCTGACTTTTATAGTCTCTAGTGAGAAGTCTGGTGTAATTCTGATAGGTCGGCCTTTATATGTTACTTGACCTTTTTCCCTTACTGACTTCAATATTCTTTCTATGTTCTATGCATTTGGTGTTTTAATTATTATATGACAAGAGGAATTTTTTTCTGGTCCCTTCTGTTTGGTGTTCTGTAGGCTTCTTGTACGTTTATGGGTGTTTCTTTCTTTAGGTTAGGAAAGTTTTCTTCTATAATTTTGTTGAAGATGTTTGCTGGCCCTTTGAGTTGGGAATCTTCACTCTCTTCTTATACATATTATTCCCGGTTGGGTCTTTTCATTGTATCCAGGATTTCTTGAATGTTTTGAGATAGGAGATTTTTGCTTTTTGTATTTTCCTTGACTGTTGTATCTATGTCTTTCATTATATCTTCTGCACCTGAGAGTCTCTCTTCTCTCTCTTGTATTCAAATGGTGATGCTTGCATCTGTGACTCCTGTTCTCTTTCCTATGTTTTCCATCTCCAGAACTGTCTTCCCTTGAGATTTCTTTAATGATTCTACTTCCATTTTTAGATACATTCCATTCTTTCACCTATTGGATAGAGTTGTCCTGTATTCCTTTAAGGGATTTATGCATTTCCTCTTTAATGACTTCTACTTGATTACTTGTGTTCTTCTGTATTTCTTTTAAGGGAGTTATTTATGTTCTTCTTAAAGTCCAGCCGTACCACTCCATCTACCTTCATCATATTTAGGAAATATTTCATAAAGTCTACATTGACCAGTAATATATTTAACTAGAGTATATAAACTAAGTGCTCAGGAAAGATTCTCTTGAGAGTTTTTTTTCCATTTTTTTATTGATCATTTTATTTATTTACATTTCAAATGTTATCTCCCTTCCTAGTTTCACCTCCAAAACCCCAATCTCCTCCCTCTCCCCCTCCTGCTGCCTCTATGAATGAACTTCCCCACATGCCCACCCACTCCTGCCTCAGAGTCCTAGCATTTTCCTACCCTGGGTCATTGAGACTCCATAGAACCAAGGGGCTCCCCTCCCAGTGATGCTAGATAAGGTAATCCTCTGTTACACAACCAGATACAGCCATTGACACTCCCATGTGAACTCTTTGGTTGGCAGTGTAGTCCCTGGGAGTTTTGTGGGGTCTGGCTGGTTGATACTGTTGTACTTCCTATGGGGTTGGAAACCCCTTCAGCTCCTTCAGTCCTTGCCCTAACTTCTCCTTTGAGGTTCCTGTGCTCAGTCCAATGTTTGGATGTGTATATTCACGTCTGTGTATATTCTGTATTGGTCAGGTTCTGGCAGAGTCTCTCAGGGGACAATTATACCAGACTCCTGTCAGTAAGTACTTTTTGGCATCAGTAATAGTGTCCGGATTTGGTGTCTGCAGATGGGATGAATCCCTAGGTGGGGCAGTCTCTGGATGGCCTTTCCTTCAGTCCCTGCTCCACTCTTTGTCTCTACATTTCCTTTTGATGGGAGAAATTCTGGATTAATATTTCTGAGGTGGGTGGGTGGCCCCACCCCTCAACTAGGGGCTGTGCCTATCCACTGAATATGGTCTCTACAGGTTTTAAGAAACAAAAGTAGACAATTTTTAAAGCCCATAGAGCAAGGATGCAGATGTCAAACAAGTTGAGTTTCCCAGCTCATAGAACTTTGCTTTGGTGAATTCATTGAAATGGGATGGAACAGAGAGCACTTCTTTCTGGAAAGATTCAGAAACCAATACCTGGATTTCAGAATTATTATTGTGAAAGACTGTTATCCCTAGTCCCTGGTGCTTCCAAGATCTATTGTTCTCTCCATCCTGGAGGCACCAACTCACAGATAGCTCCATATCAGGAATGTGAATGCACACACACACATACAGAAATGTAGTGTGTGTGTGTGTGTGTGTGTGTGTGTGTGTGTGTGTGTGTTCAGGTTAGAACATAGGCTTCAAAATTGAACGTGTAGGAAACATTTGAAATCATACCAACACTACGTGTACTGATTTTGATATGAGTAGTTACATACAAAATTCTGTAAGAAGAAAAACCTGATAACCAATGTTTATGTTCTTCCTGTGGAAGACCATTTGTCTTATCATATACTTCCTTAGCTACTTGTCCTTCCCTATGGTGGGTTGGTGATTTGTGTGCCTCCCTCCATTCACTTAGGTTTGTCTGTTGTGGTTGCTCTTTTCAGTTCATGTTTCACCAAGCATATTGGTTACATTTTATAGATGGAGCTCCTGATATTATTAGGAGAATCAGTGTCAGAGCAAATTGACTGATCCTCTGGCTTTCAGAGTACTTTTGCTAATACCATAAATAAAAGTAGCATTATACAGATGGGGAAGGTTTTACTCATCTATATGGAGTATATACACATACACACATTCATGTTTTTTGTGTGTATGTATGCATTTACAGCAATTAATAAAAAAGGGGGCATGAATTTGAAAAAAATCAAGAAATTGTATGATGGGAGGTTTTGGTGTGAGGAAAGGTGAAATACTGTAATTATATTATAATCTCAGAAAGTAAGCTAAATGCTTTAAAAATTAAATTATACAAGAGGAAAGAAGAGAAAAAACAAAGTGTTGGGCCTGAGTTACCATTTAAAATTCTCATGCAGAAAAATCTCTCATAGGATAGGGAAATACTTTATTAAGCTATTATGCTTCTAGACCAACTCTTTTCTCTCTGTCCTCTATTTGAAATTAAGGCTTAAGCATTTATGAATAAAAGGTAAGGATTTTGCTCATTTTTCACTGAAATCCAAATGCCCTAATCAAAAAAGTGCTTTAAATTTACCAGAAAAATGTAAATTCTAACAATAGCATAATTTGCATACATTTTGACAGGCAGCAGCTAATATTTTCCTGTAACCACACAATGTGAAGTTATGAAGACTCTCACTTATGATTACATGCAAGATTAATACTCAAAATCTTAAAGGTTGCTACTTATTACCTAACAAATGTTACTGAAATAAATTTCTGTTTCTAAGATACAGAGGTACTATTTTTATTTCTCCTGGCATATATATAAAACTTCAATCCTCAATTATTGATGAGAATATAATATATATTTTAAAATGTCATATTATATAACTGAAATAGTTCCTTTGTAAATGTAAGTAATGTATTGCTTTCTTTTTTATAATTACTTTTTTTTAAAAAAAACAATCCAGCGGTTTCCTCCCACAGTTCTTTATCTCATTCCTCCTCCCACCCCGCCCCCACATCTCCAAGAAGATGTTGTCCACCCGCCACCAACAGGCCTCTCCACTCCCTGGGGCCTCAAGTGTCTGAAAAGTTAGTTTGTCTTCTTCCACTGAGGTCAGACCAGACAATCCTCTGCTGTATTTGTGACAGAGACTTTGGACCAGTTCATGTATGCTGCTTGGTTGATGGTTCAGTGTCTGAGAGATCTCAGGGGCTAGGTGAGACGGCTGGTATTCCTATGGGGTTGCCTTCCTCCACAGCCTCTTCAAGCCTTGCATTAATTCAAGCACAGGCGTCTACAGCTTTGATCCAATGGTAAGGTGTAAGTATCTGCGTCTGTCTTGGTCAGCTGCTTGTTGGGCCTCTCAAAGGTCAGTCATGCTAGGCTCCTGTCTGGAAGCATACCATAGACTCAGTAATAGGGTCAGGCCTTGGATCCTCCCCTTGAGATTTATCCCAAGTTGGACCAGTCACTGTACTGCCTTTTCCTCAGTCTCTTCTCCATTTTTGTCCTTGGAGTTCTATAGACGGGAACAATTCTGGGTCAGAGATTTGGACTGTAGGATGGTAACCCCATCCCTCTGCTTGATGCCTTGTCTTTCTACTGGAGATGGACTCTACGAGTTCCTTCTCCCCACTGTTGAGCACTTCATCTAAGGTCCCTTCCTTTGAGCCCCGAGAGTCTCTCACCTCCCAGTTATCTGTCTGGAGGTTCCTCGGAAAATGGAAATAGATCTACAGAAGACCCAGCTGTACCACTCTTGGACATATACCCAAAAGATGCTCCAACATAACCCAGGGACATGTGCTCCACTATGTTTATAGCAGCCTTATCTGTGGTAGCCAGAAACTGGAAACAACCCAGATGTCTCACAATGGAAGAATGAATTCAGAAAATGTGGTTTATTTACACAATGGAATACTATTCAGCTATTAAGCACGAGGACGGAATGAATTTTGCAGGCAAATGATTGGAACTTGAAAATATTCTGAGTAAGATAACTCAGAGTCAAATGGACATGCATGGTAAGTACTCACTAAAAAGTGAATATTAGCCAAAAATTTACAGAATAACTAGGATACAATCCAAAGAACTGAAGAAGGTTAACAAGCAGAAGAACCCAAGTGAGGATGCTTTAATTTTACTTGTGGGGGAGAAGAAAACAATCATGGAAGGCATAGCAGGGAGTTATGTGGGTGAGAGAGAGGAGAGTGAGGGGGAAAGGGGAACATGATCAAGTATTGGGGTGGAGAGGGAACAGGAGAATGATTGGAAAGATGCAACCTTGGGGATGTGGGTGGGAGGTAGGCATATCCTCAAGTAATGTGTTCATATTTTGTTCCAATTATATATAAAGAACTAAGTTTATTAGGGGAAACGCTCAAAAAATAAAATACCCGTATGTGTTTTTATAAAGGAATTAACAACACTTGATTCAGATAAATTTCACCTCTCTGATTTTACCTTCATTATTGGCAAAAAGACCAATCATGGATTTCTTATGAAGGCATGTCTAAAAAAGTGCTTTTAAAGACATTCCTTGCATGAAGATATAATGTTAATAATTAAAAATGGAGTGTGATACATATTTTACAGAATTCTTTTGTGAACTACACATAATAATTTTAAGAACATTATAATAGATAAGTACATTTTCTGCATATCATTTCATCATTGGTCATTTAACCATAATTTGATCCTATCTTTATTAAACAATATAAGTCTGAACATCTTTATTCCTCCAGCATCATATATATATATATAATGTTGGTTAGTTGCTGATTTTTAAGTATACTAAGCTATGTTAAGGCAAAATTAGTGAGCTGAATATTTTAAGATTGATAAATATTTTCAAACTCAATTTTATTTTATCAATACAGGTTACAAATGAAATTGAATATAATACTACATTTTGTTACAAATATGTGATTAAATATGCAAATCTATACAATAAACCAGAAGAATCAAATTGTAAAATATAAATATTACTGAAATTGTTGAATTTCCATGGTATTTATATTTCCCTCACAAGGAACTTAACAACCAAATCCTAAATTTCAACAACTTTAATCGCTGGGCACATGCTGATGCTGCTCAATGTTCAGAACTGAGTCATTCTCCTGAATCTTAATAAAAATAAAAACAATATAAAGAAAAATAATGGCACGGTAGGATGGAATGCAGTATTAGGTGAGTACCATACATGAGCTACATTCCCTACCTACTTCCAAATTCAAATCCACTCATGACTATGTTACCAATTTTCCTTCAAGTCTAACAACCACTACAAACTCAGGATTTAAAACCTTCATTTAACTAACTCTATAATCCAGCTCTCATTCTTATGTGTTGTTCTTCAATTTTCTATTTATCACATATGAAACTTACAATTAAACTACACAAATTGTCAACATTCTATATTTGTCAAGTATCTTACCATATTTCTAGTTAAAATAAAATATTTTAATCATCATTAGATTCAGAAACTTTTTATGTATTTTTATATATGTCAATTAAAAAGAACTATATTGTTCCCTGCATCTCTAGTTTAAGACTCATTGATGTATATACACTCTCACATCTATAATCATTACTTTGCATTTTGTAAGGATTTTATGTAATTACTAATCATCTTAAATGTATTTGTATTACTCATTTGCATTGCTCTCCTCTTCTCCTACAACATGGTATGACACAGCCATGTCAATGACCATTTCTGCCACTCTGAATTATAGACACACATGAGTATTCACATGAGCTGTCTTTTTAAAGACTAGGTGAAATAGCTTTAAAAGCAGTCTACATAAAATATTATTACACTTGTATGTACATTACAACAAACCAAAACATTTTAAGAGAAGCCAGTTAAGAAAGAAACAATTTAACAATCTAGATGTTATAAGCAAAGAATTAGACAAATTATTATTAGGACAGAATGTTCTCCAAATTCAGGTCACAGGGGCTGATATGTTGCAGTTGTACACCTGCAGTCTGCAAGCTGCTATACCGCCTTGTCCATGAAGCTGTGGGGCTCTTGTTTTCTTATGTATAAGAGGAAGAGGTACAGCAGTATTCAAGAACTGCCTTGAGAATAAGGCCATACAGGCAACAGGCAATGCAGGAGAGACTAGGCTCATGGAAAGAGTTTAACAAAAATACATATACTAAAGATATATGAACTTCAGCTTTCATCAAAACTCTATTAGTTTCTTTTCTAATCACTGTGACCAAATTCATTACAAGATTCAGGTTAAGAGAGGAGGAGTTGTCTTAGCTAATGATACAAGCAATCTATTCAATATGGCAGGAAAGAAATGGTTATAATACAAACAAAGGGAGTATGGGTGCTCCTTTGTCTTTCTAACCACCATTTTCAATATTTAGTCTACACCCATAGTTCATGACCCATCACCATCCACAATAAGTGTCTTATGCTCCCATTCCATGACACTCACACACTCCATTTAATCGACCCTGAAACAATTCTCATACACAAACTCAAAACTCTTCTGTGCTAACCTTCTAGCTGGATATGAACTCAATCACAATGATGAACAAAATTAAACATTACATAAGCATGTCTTTTTTTTTTTTGGTTGTTCTAGTGAGGATAAAGCTTAAGTCTGATAGCAACCTCAAAGCCCATCTGCTTTCAGGCTGCAGATACAGTGAGACCAGGAATGTCCAGACTTCTAGCCATTAGGCTTTGTTCTACTTTCCCAAAGGTGCTTCATTTGCGTTATCTGGTCATAGCAAGGAGAAAGGTAACTCATGTGTTCAGTCAAGCACCACTGCGCAAGTTTGTGAGCCTAACACTAAGGAACTTGAAGCAGGTATCCCACCAAATCAAGGTCAAACAAGATACTAGCCTGTTTCAAAAGGAAAAAGGAAAAAAAAAAACTTTAGTAAATTTCTACATGTTATATTTAGTCAATATGCTTGAGTCTCTTCAATCACTGAAATAGAACTATAATAGTGTCAGAGGAGAGGGAAATACTTCCATTTTATGTCTTACATATATATACCAGGAAAGACAGATGTGCAACCAGTAAAGGGGGTAAGAGGGAAGGACAGATGAAGTATTGGAGTCTGCAGAGTTTATTTAATATTATAAAAATAAAATTACTGGAACCTTACAAAACACTGTTAAATTTTATTTCAAAATATTTTCCTAGAAAGCACATTTGCACCTTTCTAGGCAGAACAAAACATTTGTAACATTACTTCACCTGTGCTGTCCAGTGTCACTAATCAATATGACAATTTAAATTTAAGTAAGCTAAATGTGATGATAAATATTTGCAATATAAGCATCTAGAAGGTTAGGCAGGAGAATCCCTGTGAGTTCATGACCAAATTGGGCTATGTCATAGGGTTTTACTGCTGTGAACAGACACCATGACCAAGGCAACTCTTACAAAGAACAACATTTAATTGGGGCCGGCTTACAGATACAGAGCTTTAGTTCATTGTCATCAAGGCTGGAGCACGGCAGCATCTGGGAAGGCATGGTGCAGGAGAAGCTGAGAGTTCTACATCTGCATCTGAATGCTGTTAGCAGAATATTAGCTTACAGGGAGGTAGGATGAGGGTATTAAAGCCTATACTCACAGTGATGCACCTACTCCAAGAAGGCCAAGCCTACTCCAACATGGCCACAACTTCTAATAGTACCACTTCCTGGGCTGAGCATATATGAACCATCACAGGCTACATAGTAAAATCTTGTTTAAACAAATTATTTAAAAACTGAAAATAATAAAATAATTAGTTACAGAAAAAATTAAAAACAAAATGACCTCATACCATCACACTGACAGCATTTCGACTATTCAATAGACATGTGTGATGTGTAGGTACAGTGCTGATCAACAGTGAGAAAGATGTAGTCTGGATGGAAAACATGGAGTTCTTACAAATACACTGAATTATTCCATGAGAAATGATTTATTCTTTTTTTTCTTAACATTGAAAGGATGAAGCTTGGCATGAATATTGCTATCATAAGCCAGCCACCCTTTTGCTGAGACTTGATCACCATTTAAGGTCAAGCCAAGGGCACAAATGTGTCTATTTTTCCATTCCTTTAGTGTTGTAACCTTAAAACCAGTAACTCAGAAACCTCTTATTAAGAAACCAACCTACTGTTGTTCCTTCCTGTGTAATCTTATATAGCCCAGCTACATGTGGTTTTTGAACTTGTAAACCACATTGCTTGTGGTTTTCTGGTTGAAACATGATCACCCAGAAGAGTTGGGCTGGTATATTAGCTCCAAAGTCTGTGTTACATCTCTGGTGGGTTAGTTTGTTGTTCAAAGCAATGGAGTTGTTCTTGCCAAAATAACTTGGTTTAATTTTTGCCGTGAGGTGGAGCGGGTGCAGGCGATAAAGTCAATCCCCCGATACCCCCACACCTCTCCTCATCACCTGCAGCAGCTGCGGGAACTAGACTGTCTCAAGAGTATTGAGAGTGGAAGATAGGAACCTTCTCTACTCCAGCTGCACCTGTCCTGGGCAGCACAGTAAGGCTGGCCCTGGGTTTTGGGTGGGGTGTTGCAGGTGGCAGACCATAATGATGAGAGCATGGGAAAGCTGGTCCAGTGAGTTCTTTTCTCTGAGGTAGCATTGTTGCAGGAGTGATACTCCTCCACCCTCACCATCTGCAGTAGCTAGGAGAATTGGCCCTTAAGGCATGAGAGAGGGAGAATCAGCCCTGCCACTTAACTGGCTATAACACTTGGGAGGGTAGCCAAGTTGCACTTGGCTTGGGCAACACAGAGGAGTTGGCCATGGCCATGATCACGAAGGCATGGGAGAGCCAATCCTGGGAATATCTGAGCTGGAGAGCTGACCCTGCCTCTTGAGGATAGTGACATTAGGTAGCCTCACAGTTTTGGATTCATGAAAAGGGGAGTCCTGATAACCCAAAGCTGTAAGATTTCCATGATACCGAGCAAACTAAGATAACTGGGAAATATAAATAAAGCAAAAATCTAATAAAAACAGATTAAAAAAAAAAGATAACTGGGAAGAGTTCCAATCAGGAACCAATGTAGGTGATGCCACAGAATCCAGAGAACCATACCAATGACTCTTTGCAATGACCATTTGCAAGTGAACACGTGTAGATAGAAGGAAACACTGTGGGACACACTGAGACATACTACAGTTTCCTTGATGAGATGTTTTTCTATGCTTTGGTGTGTGTGTGTGTGTGTGTGTGTGTGTGTGTGTGTGTGTGTGTGTGTGTGTACAAAGGGATGATGGGATGAGTAGGTTGTTATGTATGATATGACACTAACAAAGAATCAATAAAAATTTTAAATATTGATAAAAGAAGAAAAAGGAAACTTGATGTGTCCTGAGTGTTGGATTTTCTCCAGATGCTACAACTGTGATTTGAGAAACTAATATATACTTTTTTATTATCTAAGGAAATGATAAAAAGTTAAGATGTGTTGAGTAAAAAGGAACATCAAGATAAATTCTGGATCTTCTCATACATTAAGGATCTATAGTTCACACAGAAAGGTAACCTAAAAGTAAAATATCTCTTGCCCCAAACTTCGTAAGCAGTGAACAACATCAAATAAAAAACAAACATATTTTGAGCAAATCAAATAAACTTCAGAAGTTAAAAGTTTTCAATTTCAAATAATTATTTCTATTTGTATATATTTTGGGGGAATTTCATTATGCATATACTGTGTGTTTTGATTCTGTAGTTTGTTTACAATTTATGTATGACAAGAAAGCTTAACTGATAAACACACTTGTCTCCAAGGATGACTTCTTACATATGATGCCTGGGACCCATTTAATAAAGAACCAACTCTCCCAAGATGTTCTCTGATCTTCAAAGGTGATTCTTGGAATGCACATGCCTCACCCCAGATTCAGACATACCATGTACATATAACTAAACTAATACAGTACAATTTTTATTTAGAAATTAATATGAAAATCACCTGCAATTTAAAAATGGATTCATCAACATTATTTTTAGGCTCTATACAAAAAGAAAAGCTAAATACTTTTTCAAATTCCATACAAGGAGGACACTCAAATAGCTGACAGAATAAATCAGTGTTATTGTAATAAACACCTAACTCTACATCAAAAATTAGTTGCTTTCTCAATCATTCTAATGCTGGCATGCAAAAAAAAAATATCAAACTTCACATGTATTGCACACTAACAGTGATTTTCAACCTGTGGGTCACAACTCCCTCAGCAAATCTCTATCTCTAAAATTATTTACAATAGGATTCATAACAGTTGCAAAGTTAGAGTTATGAAGTAGCACAAAAATAATTTTATGATTAGGGGTCAACACATTAGGAAGGTTGGGAACCATTGATTTAGATGACCTCATTTGAATTTATTATAAGCTTACAGTGAGAACCAAGGTGGAAACCGTTTTCCTAGAAGTGTTTCTAGAAGGTAGCACATTTGGTTCTAGAGCAGAACTCACTGTCTCAAAGGTTCTTCACGAAACTATTCATAACTGTAGCCATATTTGTTTTAATAATTCTGCAATGACTTTTATCTATATTTGATGATTTTATGTTAATGATAGGTGGATATATATGTGCATAACGAGAGCATTATTTTTTCATTCCTATCTGTATATTAAAAATGAAATAAGCTCACATATGCTTTGCATGCAAGTTCAGAGTTACACTGTTCTTTAAGCTGAGATGACAACATAAGGTAGAAATTACAAACTTAGTGTCCTAAGGTATCTCACAAGTGAGAATATTTGAAACATGGGAATATGATGGAATAGAGTTTTTTCTAAGGAGTTTTGCTCTCAAGCAACAAAGAAAGAGGAAGTTTAAATAAATGTTATAGTTTTTCTTTCCTAATAACAATCATAAACATAACTAAACTATTATCAAATAGAATTAATTAGAAATATCTAATTTTCCAACTTGCTAGTTTTGCTAAAATTCTATCACTTCAGAGGAATTGTTGACTCTAATCTAGCAACTTGTTTAATATTTAGCATGCTTATGACATATTTGTGAAAACTTAGCTACCTGAATAATGTATTTAATCAAGAAACTTAAAGGCAATGTGATTTTCAATGAGACCTGATTAGCAAAAACATGATGAGCTCCCTAAAATTTAAACCTTAGAGCTAACATTTTGCATAATGTTCATTTAGTGTTTGGTCTTAAATCCTGGAATGAAAGATGACTATGAAAACCTCCAATATGGTATTACTTTTTACTTTATAATGCTTTCCTCCAACTCTGTAAACAACAATGAATAATGAGGAAAGAACAATTATTGTCTTCAAATTAATTAATGTGAATTTTCATCATAATTCCTGAATAAAATTCTCTGCTACATGTTTTCCCCCTTAACAAATGATAGAATCATGAATGAATATAAAACTTCAAATGTGAACATTTGGGGGAGTTTCAACACAGTAGCACGTCTCTTGAGGTGGCAGGAGTGTGGATTTCTTGATCCCTAATTCATCATTTTTCTCATTCTTAGGAAATTCTCCTTTAAGCCGCACTTAAAAGCATTCCTGAAAATACTGCTGTGCAGAGTTCACAGGCACCATGGGGTACACACAGGCTCCTGCATGATGATCTGTTGCCCATGTTTACTATCAAGAATCCTAATGTACCTCTCCCTCTGGTTAGGCTGTTCCTTCTTAATACTTTCTCTTTCAGCAGGATAGCAATTCCCTCTTTTGTGTGCTCTGTAGGAAACGCTAGACAAGGCTGCTTTCCAATAAATAACACTGTAGAAGGGCCAGGTCTTTGATAATTTCCCCTGAAGTATTACAGCCTTTTGAGTCTGAGGCACTGCATCTATTTATTTAGAGACATCTAGTCAGAAATGCATACAAATGCAAACAGGTTCCAACAGGTTCCAGGTGTGCTGCCTTTCCCATTAGTATTTATAATTAACTTGTTGTTTCAAACAAATTTTGAGGTATACATAATTGTGTTCTCTAGTATCAGGATTTCGATAGGCAATATAAAAGGGAACATAGTCAACTATTCAAATGACAGATCTCATCGTTTACCAGGCCCACAAATACTCCATTTTTCAGACAAAAACCATAAACAACACGTTTACAAAGATCTGTACAAATCAATGTTCCTGTCACTTCATTCCTTGAGGAATAATTGATAAGAGTCGAAACCATGATATCATTCTTCCAGTCTTATTTTTCTAGTTATAGTTACTTCAACATATCTCAAAAATGTAGCATTGTCTTTGCAAATGTTAATCTCTTGTGAAGTGCATATGGATTTCAGCATTCTAGCCAACTCAAGCTGTTAATACACTTTAAGTTCCTTCCCTTCTTTTCTCATCCAGTTACTTTTTACTGAAGACATAAACAGAGCCTTCTGCATACACTGGCATTATGATACAAATTTTTCTTTCAGAATACATAAGTACTTCTAGAATATTTTAGGAATAGTTAGTAAAATAACCTTTTCATTCATATTACAAAAATTTCTACTTTCAAAAAATCTTGGACAAAATTTAATCTTACATACTAAATAGCTAAAATAACCAACTGACACTTTTCTTCTAAATAGAAAGAGACATATTTTAATATCCTTTTCACTAATATTACTAAAGTCAAAACACCTCCATTTTCTCACAAAATATTTTGGACATTTGATCTATGTGATACCATAGGACAGTACAGTTGTGCTTTTGTGCAAATACCTACTGGCTATTAATTATCAGATAATAAAGCAATAGGAAAAATAATTCTATGATCATATTACTAAGAGTAACCTTCACAGAGAATAAATGAATAGAAATATATTTTTGAAAGCATGCTGTTCTAACATCTTTGAAATACTTAAATGTAGCGGTTATTTATCAAGGCCCTATACATAAAAATACTGATTGTGCTCTTGTCATAGAATTTCAGAATTAATCTTACTAAATTTGAGTTGTCTTATAATTCTTTGCATTCACTTCTTAGAGTAAGCACTTAATGAATCTGTTGTGGTGTACCTGTGAGTAACTGTGAGAAAGATTATGAAATATGACTTGATTTGGGATTTTCACTGGCCTTTCTCTCAAGAATCATTAAACAATGACCTCCCAGCTTCCTTCCCAATGTACTATTAGATGTTAGTATACACAGATAGATCATAAGGACTCACAAACAGAGAAATACCAATAAAGGAATATCTATAGTAAAATTGTCTTTTCCTCATCAACATTATAAAAATTTTCAACAAGCCGGGCAGTGGTGGTGCACGCCTTTAATCCCAGCACTTGGGAGGCAGAGGCAGGTGGATTTCTGAGTTCGAGGCCAGCCTGGTTTACAGAGTGAGTTCCAGCCAGGGCTACACAGAGAAACCTTGTCTCACAAAAAAAAAAAAAAAAAAAAAAAAAAAAAAAAAAAAATTCAACAAATAGGACTGAATTTAATCCATGTCTGGATTGGAGGTGTAGTTTAAATGTAATATGTGGTTTGGGGACTAGAAAGCAATACAAATTCACTCAGTGAGCACTTTGCAGAAGTGACAACCAAGCAACCTTCAATGCAAGTTAAAATTTTGTATCAAATAAATAAATAATGTACCACATATGTGAGAGTCGTGAAGATTTTTAGATAATCGATATAGGAGTTGTGTTACTTCATGGCCAGGAGAGGGAGGAAAAGTTTATAAAATGTCTTGTAGTTCACCATGTAGAGCTTGGTATCTTGGGTACAATTGTTGTGGAAGACATTATTAAAAGGAAATAGCATCACAACAATAGTTGATAGTGAAAATATTTCTTCAACATTCCTGTTGTTTCCTCTCCTATGGAGGTATCCCATCTCCATCCCTTTACATTTTCCCACCAAGAGTTCTAGAGTTTACCTAATTGACACATTAAAAATAACATTTCACTTTAGTCTGTGTGGTTTTTGGGTTTTTTTTGTTTGTTTGTTTTGGGTTTTTTTTGTTGTTGTTTCTTCTTTTTTCCTTTTTTTTTTGTTTTTTTTTGGTTTTTGTTTGTTTGTTTGTTTTTTACATTTCTTTCCCAGTAGGTGTTCTGCCTTTATCTTCCCTCAGGGATCCTTTGAGATGAAGTTCATTCATCAGAGCCATGCCACTGTAGTACTTCCCTGAACATTCTGTAGCTCTGTGAATGCTTGCATTCACATACCAGCCTTATTTGACTGTAATGGAGAATGGACTATCCAATGTTGCTTTTATTGAAAAGTTCCTTTATCTACAATATATTTATGTTTCTGTCTTACATACAAATTTCTTGAGAAGATGAAGAGGAGAGTTTTTATTTGATCAGAGTCTGAAATATCAGAATAATAAGCATAGTAATTTTGATAGATTGATAAATTGAGACACATAGTAAATGGAATGTAGAAATGCCGTAAAGGAGTTAATTACTAAGGCATTCAGTGATCAGTCATATGTGAAATTGGACATGGCAATGGTTTTGAAAATAAACTCCAGAAGTATATTTGATAAAAAAATAAAAGAATATTCAGTTTGAAAAAAAATATAGAAAGTTTTGTTTAATAGTAACTATCTGTTTGTGACATGAGAAATTCATTAAACAGTAGATTCTCACCTGTTAACATTCTTCATTTCATTTTAAGAAAATGTGTTGGTTAGTACTTGTAAATTTTAATCAGGCAAAAATAAAATTACCTTGTCCACCTAAATGAAATGTTTCCAAAACAAGTTAATCACATTTGCATTCCAACATTAACTTACTTCTTAATTGTGCATCTAATCAAATACAAATGAACTTTACCAAAGAAAATTTACAGTCCTACCATATACTGCTGTACTGGAAAGATCTAGATGAGTCTGCTAATTGGTTATCAAAATTATGCTTGAGAGGGAAAGATAAAGAAAAAAAGCAATGCACAGAATCAGCATATTTCTTATGCATTTCTATTTTTGAAAAAATATCCTGGACAAAAGTGTAATCTCCTCTCTTGAACTACATTTGTAACTGGCAATAATATCCACTAGAGCATCTAAGATTATAGCTTAAAACAAGACTTAGGAGTTTCCTTGTCAGGAAGGAAGATTGTACTGCTTTATATTGATTTAAAATGATCATTATGTTGTGGAAAAAATAGTTATGAAGTTGGTATTGAATAGATGAGATAAAATCAACCCACTCATCTCCCTGCATTGTCATCTTTCATAATTGTGGTTAAAATAAATCAAATAAGAATTTTCCTGTTAGCAGAATAACTGCTATAATAAACAATGATATTAATGTTCACAATAATGTTATTTAGTTGTGTCTTAATGTGTGCCAAATGTTTTTTCGAAGAAATCTTGATTTACGTTTTAGTCAGTTGTTTCACCTGTGCTTACATGCATACATGGATATACTCAAAGATATGGAAGTATAATATGCAAATAAAAAAATTGCAGAAAATTTTGAACTTAAATAATTTACCACTGAAGAGGTCAGGTCAGAAACTTTTGAAAATTTCCCCTCCGTTCCTGAAAGAGAAAGGTCATAAAGAACATAGGCACCCCTCCTTTTGGAAGGGAAGGGTTAATTACATTCCTCAGACTACAGGGAGGAGAGACCTACCACCAGCCACCTGTTGGTAAGGGAGGCCCAGAACTCATAGACACATTCTGTGACCTTTGGCCACTACCTCATTCCCTAAAGACCAATCAATTTAAAAGTCACACTGTTCTGCCAAACACATTGTGCCTAATGGCTGCTGCTTTAAGAACTGTATAAAGCCTTGCCTGATGGGCCGCTTGGGGTTGTTCTCTCTCTCCATGTGCAGGGCGACCCCACATGTTGGAACAATAAACTCATCTTGCTTTTTGCATTGATCCCCAACTCCACGTTGTTCACTCAGTGGAGTCACCAGTAAACTAAGGCTCGCCAGACTCTTACACAAGCATTATTATATCTGAAGGGAGAATGCAAGTGGATTCATTTTTATCACACAGCACAAATAGTCAAGATTAAGTAGGTCAAAGAAAGACCTCAACATAAAATCAGATACACTGAACCTGATAGTAAATAAAGTGGGCAATAGAGTTGAGCACACTGGCACAGAAAACAACTTTCTTAATAAAACACCAGTAGTGCAGACAATAATATCAACAATTAAGTTATGGCATCTTATGAAACTCAAATGCATCTATAAGACAAAGTACACCATCAATACAACACAATAAATGTCCCACAACCACAGAATTGATAAAGAAAATATACAAATGAAATGGAGAATTACTCAGCTGTTTAAAAAATTACACCATAAAATTTACATGTAAATGGATGCAAAAACAAAAAGAAGTCCTGAATGGTAATTTTGATGTGATTACCCAGACCCAGAAAGACACATATGGTATGTATTCACTTATAAGTGAATATTAGCCTTTAAGTAAATGATAAGCAACCTACACTCCATAGATTCAGGAAATTTAGTTAATGAATGCTTAAGGGGGATACATGGATCTCCCTTGCAAGGGGAAATAGAATAGGTATTATTGGTGGACATGCGGCAGTTGTTTATAGGAAGATAGGGGGGTTGTGGGAGAGTTTAGACTGGCATCTCCTATACCCAGGCAAGATTCCAAGTGGTGGGACTGGGTTGCATTCTGTTGAATTATTGGCCGAGTGGGACCCATGGAGATTCCCAAACAACCCAGGCTGATGGCAGAACAAAGAGTTACTCCCTGGAAACTGACAGCAGGGCCCTAGTCTATAGAGTGCGAGAAGGTACTCTATAGACTACCAAAAGAAATATTTAAGCACCAACCCAGAGGTAAAACCTCTGACCAACAGTCTGTCCTGCTTGAATCTTGTGCTAGGACAATGATGGCTCAGAACTTAACCAATTTCTGATTATATTGAGACATACTCACAATAGGAACCCCATTCTTTAATGTCCAGGAACCAGAGAATGGGTAGGCCAGACACCTAGGGGAAAACCAAGCACATAGATCCAATGCCTCATCCAATTGTTATCAAAGAGGCTTTCTTTGGCACCAAACAGTAGCAAATGCAGGGATTCATAGCCAGACATTATGCAGAGAAAGTCTAAATTTGAGGTCTCCATCAGATCTCTCTACTTGGAGCTCAGGGACTCCCAGGAAGCACTAGGTAGAAAGGTTATAGGAGTCAGAGGAGATGGAGGACTCTAGAAGCAATTAAGGACCACTGAATCAACTAAGTAGGATACATATGGGCTCACAGTGACTGAAGTGGCAAGCACAGGCTTGCATGCCTCTACACCAGGTCCTCTGCATATGCTGTGGGTCTTTGTGCTTTCCTGGGACTCCTTATTGTGGGGGCAGTTGTGTCTTTAACTCTTTGGTCTGCTCTTGGAAATTTTTTTTCTACTTGTTAGGTTGCCTTATTCAGCTTTAGTGTGAATACTTTTTGCCTTGTCTTAATGTTGATTTGTTGATTATCTTGATTTGTTGTTTTGGGCTATTGTCTCTTGGAGGTCCACTCTGGAAAGGGAGTGGATACTGGGGAGATGAGAGTATAAGTTTGGATGAGTAGAGAGTTTTGAAACTGATATTGGGATATATGAGAGATGAATCTATTTTCAATTAAAAAAATTATGCCATAATTTATTCTAAAATCTTAAATATGAAGACATGATGCTTTAACATATGTTTATTATAGATGAAAGAATAACAAACTGAAATAAATGAGAGAAAAATTATGAAGTTGTAAGTAAAAACTTACATAGCTGTTTAAGCAGCATATATTCCTAATGAAACTCCTATGAGATTCATAGCTCTCAGCTTCCAGGCTGAATTTGGCAAATTGTTTAAGCTCTCTATTCTTCATCTTCTTATTGAGAAAACTGCAAAAATAACTGCTCCTACATTTTAGCTTTATAGGAGTCTGACCCAAAAGACTTACCAATAACAATATGATATTTAAAAATGTTTCTATACTACTTGACACCTTTATAAGTCAAAGAAAAATTTATGTTTATCACTTTATAATGCATAATAAATAAATTAACCAAATTTGACTTATAGCAATCTTGAGTCTAATTACAAAACATTTTGTTTATATTAAATAGAAACACAAATATATTTATAATAATATAAAGATTTAAAAATTTAGTATATTTTTGTTATAAACATAGGTCAATTTTTATAACTTTGTTTCTTTGGTTATTTATAGATGTGTATTCTAGTACTATAAACCAAAATACTCTCTAATAACTCACTGATTCCGATTAACACTTTCCTTTTTTTAAAAATTATTCATTTATTTTATGTATATGAGTACACTGTAACTGTCTTCAGACACACCAAAAGAAGGCATCAGATCTCATTACAGATGGTTATGAGCCACCAGGTGGTTGTTGGGAATTGAACTCAGGACCTCTGGAAGAACAGTCAGTGCTTTTAACCACTGAGCCATCTCTCCAGCACCAATACTTCCCTTTGAAATCTTCTCCCACATTCAGGTCTTTGGATTTTTCATCATCTTTGAGATTCATTAAGATTTACAGGATCATTTGTAGGACTATGGGTTTGGGATATCTTGTGGAGCCTGTTGGTTTCCTCAGAATAAACACAACTGAAGACAATAATTGCTTCTCCCTAGAATTTATCAGTGTCTAATAATTAGCAGGAAGAGGTAGTACTTTGTAAGTCTTTTCCTAGTCTATAATGCTGACAGGCCTAGTCTTACTGAGGATAATTGCAGGCATCTGTACTCCAAAGTTACTGCAAATGATAAGAAGAATGTGTTTTTCAGTCCTTCTCCTTATATTCAGGCTCTTAACACTGCAGTCCACCTCATGATCCTTGAGCTCTAGGCAGGAGTATAAATGTTCTGTCTAGGGCTGGGTTCTTATTCTCAATATCTTTTTTTTTCTTTTAATTATTTATTTTATTTTTTTTTAATTTACATTCCAAATCATTTCCCCTTTCCCGTTTCCTCCCTCCCCGAAAGTCCCATAAGCCCCCTTCCCTCCCTCTTTTCTCTATTCAACCCCCTCTCGTTACTCTGTCCTGGCGTTCCCCTACATCCAGTCTTTCCAGGACCAGGGGTCTCTCCTTCCATCTTCTTAGAAATCTATTGATATGCGGATTGTGTCTAGGGTATTCCGAGATTCTGGGTCAATATCCCCTTATCAGTGACTGCATACCATGTGTGTTCTTTTGTGATTGGGTTACCTCACTAAGGATGATATTTTCAAGATCTGACCATTTGCCTAGGAATTTCATGAATTCATTGTTTTTAATTGCAGAGTAGTATTCCATTGTGTAGATACACCACATCTTCTGAATCCATTCCTCCGTTGAGGGACATCTGGGTTCTTTCCAGCTTCTGGCTATTATAAATAAGGCTGCTATGAACATAGTGGAGCATGTGTCCTTATTGCATGCAGGTAAAGCCTCTGGGTATATGCCCAGGAGTGGTATAGCCGGATCCTCCGAAACAAAGCGGCAACCAACTAACTGGGAAATGATCTTTACCAACCTTACATCCGACAGAAGGCTAATATCCAATATATACAAAGAACTCAAGAAGTTAAACTCCAGAGAGGCAAGTAACCCTATTAAAAAATGGGGTACAGAGTTAAACAAAGTCTTCTCACCTGAAGAATATCTAATGGCTGAGAAGCACCTAAAGAGATGTTCATCATCCTTAGTCATTAGGGAAATGCAAATCAAAACAACCCTGAGATTCCATCTCACACCAGTCAGGATGGCTAAGATCAAAAACACAGGAGACAGCAGTTGTTGGCGAGGATGTGGAGAAAGAGGAACACTCCTCCACTACTGGTGGAATTGCAAGCTGGTATTCTCAATATCTTAACCAGTCCTACATCACTGCATCCGTAGGCATGAATTACAAAAGAAGCTTCTAATTGAGGCTGAGAGTAGTACTTGTTATGTTATAAACATTACTATTTAGAAGGCATTTTAGAACCAAGACAGATGTCATTATTTTAATAGCTAAAGGATTTCGGTCAAGGCCTCACTCAAGCTGATTCTGAAAATATTACAACTTCTTAATTTGTAGGCTGTTCTTGTGAATATATAGATGCAGCACTTTTGGGTTAGAGAGGGCTGTCAGGGCTGAAGGGTCATGGCATGCATACAGAATCCTACTACTAAAGACTGCTATACCAAACTCTCACAAAACTTAAAATCTGGATATAGTATTAAATTGAGAGAAAATAAATGAAAATTGTAGTACTATTGGAAACAATTCCACAATTTGCTTCTCTTTTTCTGGGTACTCCATTTCTCTTTTGAAGAGATCTCATTAGAATTTTTAGCTTATACGATTTTCCCACTTGATATTGTACCACATGTAGGTAATAGCGAATAGAAAAAATAAAGCATAGAAATGAAATAGTCAACAAAACTAAAACAAAAAATACTACATGTTTTCTCTCATGAGTATCTTCAAATGTTATTTGTGTTTGTATGTGAGAGAGACAGGGAAAGGTAGAGACAGAGAGACAGAGACAGATAGAGTCAGAGAATGTAGGTAGAGCCATGAAATTAAAAGAAGAATGTAAGTGGGATAAAACATCTCAAACAAGACAATGATAGCTAAAAAGATAAAGAGTGCAATAGATTACCCATGATATTAAAGCAGTCACAGGGACTAATATGAAGAAGGCTACGTGTGAAGAGGGCAAAGGGACTGGGAAGAGAACTTTGGAAAGAAAACTGATTTTAAAACATAGGCAAGAATGCTGTAATGAAACCCATTACTTTGAATACTAATTAAAATACAACTAAATAAAACTGTTCACTTGTTTTTAGAAGACAGGTCAATTATGATCATTACAAAGGAAGTAAATTATAAGTAGATTACTTAAGTAGATGAAGTAATAAATGAATGTATGTGGAACAGTTTCTTTGTTCTCTTGGTTGTAGTAGTGGAGCTGTTTAGAACAACTGTCAGTGTAGAGCTTCCTGATTTAGCATGCAGATTCTGCATCTCATAATAAAATAACAAAAAGATGGGATCAGATTAATAAATCTAAGGTCTTAGTTTTCTCTGTTGCTCAAAGACTAAACAAAGGTTTATGTTTAAATCACGTGAAATATTAAGCAATATTGTTGTGTTTTATTCACATTGTAAAATTATTTTTGTTGAATTTTATTTGTGTACATTGTCCTGTTTTGTGCATACAAAATTGGTATTTTCTTTAGTATCATGAACAAGAGATAGATAAGCTTAACACAGACACTGAAAAAAAAAACCAACAAACCTTATCTAAACCTCCTGCTTTTTCAGACAAAATGCACCAAGAAAGCACGAATCTTCATGTCTTTTCTGTTGAAACTTGGCTCTCATGCTCAACTATATGGTCAGGTTTGTATACACATTGCCAAATGTTATCTTAATGTGTATGAAAGTACCATGTCTTTTCTGTCTCACACCGTGGGAGTTTCAAATAGAGAGCAGACTGATACTGTGAGCTCTATAGTAACTGATAAATAAATAAAACAGACATTTTGTTGATTATTCAAAAATCACCTTCTACTAAGAGTAAACACATATTTTTTAAGCTGGGGTTTAAGCAATAACCAAGAGGAAAAATGCATGATCTTTTATATTATTCTTTTACTGTGTCTTTGGTAGTACATTTTACTATAATTTTTGCAATTTGCATAAGCTTTATTTTTTTTTCTCCATTTCCTGTTTTTCAGGAATGTATTTCCTTTGACTGAAGACTTGCTATGACAGAAGATAATGGAACTCTCGACACTCAGTGGGGCGTCTGTCACTGCTGACTTCAGCTGCCTTTTTTCTTTTCTCTTTTCTTATACTACTCTGTCACTGTGAGAAACAATTATAAAATCTATGAGCCGTTAGAAACTACCATGTGACCAAATGGTGATTTTTAAGTATCTTTTAATCTTGGAGGTCTCTTTTTTTATTCTTAGCAGTGGTAAATTACATCATTATTTCCCATTCTTTCTGCAGCAGAAGGTGGCTACATTTCTCTCTGCCTTGAGGAAAGCAGTCTTAGATTGTGCAGAGTTTGTATGACTTCTGATATTGGCCCACATCACATCAATAAAAATATTCACACATCCTGTCTCTCCTTCATGAAGTTTTCTTTCAGTGACCTTGCTGAAGTCTCTTGTCAATTTCCATGCCTGCACTACAGCCCTTTGAAAAGAATTTTTTGTAGACATAATTGATCATCTCTAATATTGAGGTTTGTTTCTTTTTTAAATTCCCTTCATAAAGAGAACAATACTTTTCAACCCATCTGTATATGAAGGTATTACCAAAAACTATTTATACTGATAAACATAAAACCTAATATTTGTCACTCTGGACTATGAAAACATTAATGTCTATTCACAGATGGTATCTGCCCTCCTACTATGGTAACTAAGGATTTTAGATATAGAAGGTTCACACTTCATCAGCCACTTCAAGCTGACACATCTGCAACACCCTCCCCCTTACATCAATCATTTTTAGCACAGGGAATGTTGTATAAATGAGTACTAGTCTTGTGCTTCTTAAATCACTTGGTTTTCTTCAGAATTCTATCAAATACATGACTGCATGCCATGCAGCTATGACAAAATTAAGTGGTCCCACTCTTTGCTGCTATGTATATTTTAAAATAAAGTATCTGGACTGAGGTAGTTAGGGTATGAGTCAAAGAGGTGTAGTCAGCATTGTGATTTATATTAAAAGACAGTGGAACAATCTAGAAGAAGAGACTTTAGTGACTTAATACTAGTTTCCTGAGCAAGTTGTTTAATATGTGTCCTTCATCATTATTCAGGTTAAAATGAAGGGCATATTATTGACATTTCAAGATAGTAGTGAAGAGTAGATGAAAAAAAAAACAAATTATGGAGGCACAGTGCCTACCTGAAGGTTGAATTACTGTTCTTGAAAACTTGTGAGGTTCGAACCTCTACTGGTCAGTGTCAGTTTTCATTTCCTGTAAAATTTATCAAGTTTGGGCCACATCTGGATTAGTAACTGTTATTTTATTTAAATATTGAGTAATTAACACAATGAATGGATATATAGGTATGTGTTGGGTTTATGTCAATGTTTGTACTGTCATACACAATAGAACAGAGGTATTTGACTAGTAGGATATCAGTCATGTTTTGAAGTGAATGATATACTTAAAAATTTTCTCCCAAACTTCGTAAGTTATAATTTTGCCATCTGTGAAATAGACAATTTGGCCAAATCTGAAAAAAATAAAATTAAATTAAAAAAACAGAAAATGAAAGTAAAAAAACAAACAAAAACAACGTTTCACTGCATTTTAACACTTCAGTGACATAATGACTGTCCTGCCAAGTGCAAAGTGTTGACAAGCTATTATAAAGTCTAAAATGTTAGGCATGCTTACTACTCAAATAGCTCCAGGACTTGGTTAAAATATGTGGTCAAGTTATGGGAAAAAATAATATGTCAAAACTTCATTAATCTCCCTGTAGTAAAACATTCCCTTCCACTGAATTCAGACTTATTTGAGCTTGAGTACTTCCAGGTTTTCTGTTTACATTATTGCTCTGCTTAAAATCAGTGAGTGAATGAGAGAGATTGTTCTGCAGGTAGAAATTCTTGGCCTGAAGTTAAAAGGATGGAAGTTCTAGTCTCAGCATCAGTGTAACATACCAGGTGTTCCCAGAAATCCCTTTGACCTCAGCTCCAAGAAAGTCAAAGATAGCAGAGTTACTGCTAATAAATAAATAAATTAAATAAATAAATAGATAAATAAATAAATAAATATTTTAAAAAACAGCCACAGAAACCACGGATTAAGAATAAAAACTGACTTGAAGATGGGAGAGTTACATCCATTTTAGCCATTTTAATACCCACACATGTGTTTGCCCACACCACACACACACACACACACACACACACACACACACATACACACACATGTACATACACACACAAACAAATGCACATACACACAATATGAAAAAAAGTAAAAAAGAATTCAGCGAGGATATTGATTTTAAAAAAGAATGAGTTCTTAGAGTCTTAATAAAACTCCCTAGTACACTTTGAGCTGAAGAAGTACCAACAAGGCCACTGCTCTTTGGGTTGCAGTACAGGGCTTGCCACTGCTTCAGAACATCCTCCAATTTGTGCTGAGTGTGGAATAAAGTGAGCAAAAGAGAAAACTGCCATGACAGCAACAATGAAATCAGAAGACATAAAATCCCATTAGATATTCTTTGAGGATGAAGACCATTCATTATTAATCTTTGTCCCCTAGCATATAACATGACTTACATGGCATGATAAATAACACCATTTATATTCCCAGGATTAAATTATTTAAGCATTTTGCAGTTTATCTTATAATTTCACACAAATTCAATTAAAGTGCCTGAATTTCTATAAATTTCACTTGAATTTATTTTATATAATTGCACACATGTATATATATATGTGGATGTACATAGTGTGTGTATGTGTGTGTGTGTGTGTGTGTATGTGTGTATGTGTGTGACAGGTAAACATGATACCCAAATAATGTATATGATTATATACTAAGTATAGATTTTAAATGTCCTATTCATTTTCTTGAAAATTGAGTTTCATTGATAGTTTTGTGTGTCAATTTCTTACTTCCCACATGAAAAAAAAATATGCCAGCCAAAGCAAGATATACAGACTGTATAATCATATATGTTTTAAAAGAAGGGATATTTTGGGTAAAATTTTAACAAGAAACAATTATTTCAGAAAACAAAGGGAAAAACTGGAGAAATTTAAAGGCTCTGTATTCTTTGATTTAATTTATTAGCAAGTACCTGTTATGACTCAAGTCACATCACAGAAGACAGACACAGCAATGGTTCAAAACTGTAGCCACTAAATATCTGCTTGTGGTCCCTTGGAAATGTCAGTAAAAATAATTTTACATGAAAATGTCAAATTCACAACAATCTCACATAAGAAGTCACATTCATTGCCCTTATTTTGACAGTTTTTCACAAACTGATTGACAACACCAAAGTGCACCTTTCCCTCTCAGCACAACTCTCTTTGTATGTGAGACACTATAAAAAAGCAGGCCTTCCTATTGACAGTGTCCTTTGCCTTACAGAAACTTTGTAATTTTATGAGGTCCCATTTGTCAATTCTTGACCTTAGAGCATAAGCTATTGGTGTTCTATTCAGGAAAATTTCCCCTGTGTCCATGTGCTCCAGGCTCTTTCCCACTTTCTTTGTTATTAGTTTCAGTGTGTCTGGTTTAATGTAGAGGTCCTTGATTCACTTGGACTTGAGTTTTGCACAAGGAGATAAATATGGATTAATTTGCATTCTTCTGGATGCTAACTGCCAGTTGAACCAGAACCATTTGTTGAAAAGGCTATCTTTTTTTCCACTGGATGGTTGTAGCTCCTTTGTTAAAGATCAAGTGACCATAGGCATGTGGGTTCATTTCTGGGTCTTCAATTCTATTCCGTTGATCTACCTGCCTGTCACTGTACCAATATTATGCAGTTTTTTTTTTTATCACTATTGCTCTGTAGTACTGTTTGAGGTCCAGGATACTGAATCCCCCAGAAGTTCTTTTATTGTTGAAAAGATTATTAGCTATCCTAGGTTTTTTGTTATTCAGAAGAATTTGAGAATTTCTTTTTCTAACTCTATGAAGAATTGAGTTGGTATTTTGATGGAGATTGCATTGAATTTGTAGGTTGCTTTTGGCAAGATGGCCATTTTTACTATTTAAATCCTGCCAATCTGCAAGCATGGGAGACCTTTCAATGTTCTGAGGTCTTCTTCAATTTCTTTCTTCAGAGACTTGAAGTTCTTGTCATACAGATCTTTCACTTCTTTGATTAGAGTCACGCCAAGATACTTTATATGGTTTGTGACTATTGTGAAGGTGTTGTTTCACTAATTTCTTTCTCAGGCTGTTCATTCTTTGAGTATAGGAAAGCTACGGATTTGTTTGAATTAATTTTATATCTGGCAACATTGCTGAAGTTGTTTCTCAGCTGTAGGTTGTACATATCTGTAGTTCTCTGGTGGATTTTTAGGGTTGCTTAAGTATACTATCATATTATATGCAAATACTGATAGTTTGACTTCTTCCTTTCCAATTTGTATCCCTTTGACTTCCATTTGTTGTCTAATTGCTCTAGCAAGAACTTCAAGTATTGTATTGAATAGATATGGAGAGGGCAGCCTTGTCTAGTCCCTGATTTTTGTGTGATTGTTTTAAGTTTCTCTCCATTTAGTTGGAGGTTGGCTACTGGTTTTCTGTGTATTGCTTTTATTATGTTTAGGTATGGACCTTGAATTCTTGAATGTTTCAAGACTTTTAACATGAAGAGATGCTGAATTTTGTCAAATGCTTGTTCAGTATCTAAGGAAATGACCATGTGTTTTTTTTTCCTTAAGTTTGTTTATGTTGTGGATTATATTGATGGATTTCCATATACTGAACCATTCCTGCATCCCTGGGATGAAGCCTACTTGATCGTGGTGGATGAACATTTTGATGTGTACTTGAATTTGGCTGGCAAGAATTGTATTAAGTATTTTTGCATCAATATTCATAAGCAAAATTGGTCTGAAGTTCTTTCACTTTATTTGTTGGATCTTTGTGTGGTTTTGGTATCAGAGTAAATGGGCACAGGGAAAAATTTCCTGAACAGAACACCATTAACTTATGCTCTAAGACCAGGAATTAACAAATGGGAACTCATAAAATAATAAGGCTTCTGTAAGGCAATGGACACTGGCAGTAGGACAAAATGGCAACAGACAAATTGGTAAAAGATCTTTACCAGCCCTACATCTGACAGATGGCTAGTATCCAATATATACAAAGATCTCAAGAAGTTAGCCTCCAGAGAACCAAATAACCCTATTTAAAAATAGGGTACAGAGCTAAATGAAGAATTTTCAACTGAGGAATTTTGGATAACTGAGAAGCACCTAAAGAAATGTTCAACATCCTTGGTCATCAGGAAAATGCAAATGAAAACAAACCTGAGATTCCATCTCACACCAGTTAGAATGGCTAGGATCAAAAATTCAGGTGACAGCAGGTGCTGGCTAGGATGTGGAGAAAGAGCAACATTCCTCCACTGCTGGTGGGATTGTAAGCTGGTACAACCACTCTGGAAATCAGTTTTGTGGTTCCTCAGAAAATTGGACATAGCCCTATCTGAGGACACAGCTATACCTCTCCTGGGCATATATCCAGAAGATTCTCCAACATATAATAAGGACACATGCTGAACTATGTTCAAAGCAGCCTTATTTATAATAGCCAGAAGTTGGAAAGAACCCAGATGTCCCTCAGCAGAGGAATGAATACAGAAACTGTGGTACATTTACACAATGGAATACTACTCAGCTATTAGAAACAATGGATTCATGAACTTCTTAGGCAAATGGATGCAATGAGAAAAATTCATCCTAACTGAGGTAACACAATCACAAAAGAACACAGAGGGTATGCACTCACTGATAAGTGAATATTAGCCCAGAAGCTTGGAATACTCACAGACCACATGAAGTTCAAGCAGAAGGAAGATCAAAGTGTAGATTCTTTGGTCCTTCTTAGAAGGAGGTTCAAAACACCGATGGGAGGAGATACATAGACAAAGTATAGAGCTGAGACTGAAGGAAAGGCTATTGAGAGACTGCCCCCCTGGGGATTCACCCCATATACTGTCAACAAACCCAGACACTAATATGGATGCCAACAATTGCTTGCTGAACAACAGCCTGATATAGCTGTCTCCTGAGAGACTCTGCCAATAACATACAAATACAGAAGTGGGTCCTCACAGCTAACCATTGGACTGAGCACAAACTCCCTAATGGCAGAGCTATAGAAAGTATCCAAGGAGCTGAATGAGCTGTCAGCCCCATAGGAGGAACAACATTATGAACCAACCACTACCCCTGAGCACCCAGGGACTAAACTACCAACCAAAGAGTACACATGGAAGGGAACCATGGCTCCAGTTGCATTTTTAGCAGAGGATGGACTTGTTGGACATCAAAGGGAGGAGAGACCCTTGACCCTGAGAAAGCTTGAGCCCCAGTATAGGGGTATACCAGGACAGGGAAATGGGAGAGGGTGGATTGGTGAGCAGGGGGAAGGGGGGATGGGATAGGGTGTTTTAGGGGGGAATGGGGGGGAGCATAAAGGGGATAACATTTGAAATATAGATAAAGAAAATATCTAATAAAAAATAATTTAAAAAAATAAAAGCAGGCCTTCAAATTAATAATTGCTTTCCACAAGGAGGACTTTTTCTCAATCCCAATGAAGAGATTCTCTCTTATAGTTTCAAGTTGTAAAAAGATTTAATGTACTAAGTCATGAAGTTTTCATAGCTAAGAAGACACAACATAGATTTCTGATGAGGTAATCTGTCTCTCAATTTTTATCTAATATTTTATTTTCAAAATTTTACCTTAGGATCTTGTATTGGTAACAACACATACTTGATTTCAAAGGACTACTATATCCAAGAAGTTTTAAAAATAAATCAATTGAAAGGGAAGTTGTTAGAGAAGGAAAGTAAATCAAGGGAGAGAGGCAAGGAAGAAAGTAAAGTCTATTAGTTGGTTTTAAATCCCTTAAATTTTCTTAAGACTACTGATAATTAATTCAATATATTCTATATGTGAAGATTCATAAATATGATTTGGGTCATAATCCATTATCTATAGCTACATATTATTATACACATGGACTTCAGAAATATGTTTTGTACCTTATATATTCACATCATATTTTTTCTGCTAAAATACACTGTGCAGGTATACATTTCTTTGGTAATAAATGTTTCCTTATTTAATATTTCTTCATCATAAAAGTACTGATTAAAATATTTTATTCAATATAGAATAAGAGATTAGGGGAAAGGGAAGGAATTCCTGAGCGGAGGGGCAGGGAATCAGAATATATAGTTGCAGATGGTAAGAGGAGCTGTGACTGGATAGTAGGGTTAAGTAAGAGCATATAAGGAGGGACACCTAAGGGTCATTTGAGGGGTTGTATGAAAACCTACTACATGAATACATGTGTGTGTGTGTGTGTGTGTGTGTGTGTGTGAAATCACCAAATAACAGGAGAGAAAAAGACAAAACTAGATATCTCTTCCCATGAAATGAAATTTCCTGTTCAAGAAATGAGTTACATGCAATTAAGTGGTTGGCCAAAGGGGACCTTGGAAACCTCCAAAGAACTCAGGATATTGCCAAGGCTGTTGCTGGCTTTTCACAAATTCTGGAAATAATCTATTGCTGAAGACACCATCTTCATATCTCATTGAACTGGAAAAAGTATAGTTGATGTCTAGCTAGAGCCTTCACTACTACTGGCTATAGTTATGCTACTGAAAATATTCTGTACACAACCAGAGGAGAAAGTCAATCATAAAACCCAACTACAAACCCTTTGATTTACATTGATGACCTGACTGCTGGATATACAGATGGAAGTAACCAACCAATATCTGATGTAGTTAAGGACTACTCCATGAGATGAAACCTATGGTCAAAACTGCTTGAGTGGCCAAGAATCTGAGATTTAATAGTCCATTGATTTATGGGAAAACCAAATGCTACTGTTCTGCTAAAAGAACAGAGAAATAAAGTAACTCTGAATGACATTCTGCTGTACTTATAAATGCCCTTGCTCAGCCATTATCAGAGAAGCTTCCTTCTGCTGCAGATGGGAAGAAGTATAGAGACTTACTGTCAGATCAAGTGTAGAAATTGACAGACCTGGGATCACTCAGTCAAAATGAGATGTCTTAATCAATTCCTTCCTCTCAGGACTTAGGAAACTCTGCTAAAGAGGAGACAGAAAGATTGTAAGAGCCAACTGGATAGAGAGCACCAGTGAAATAAGAACTTCAAGACATAAGACTGATGCACACAAGACCTCACAGAGACTGTGTCAGAATGCACAGGGCCTGAAATGATCTAAACCACTTCTGAGAGTGGACATGAGTACAAGTTCCAATCCTTAACCCAGAACTTATCTCCAACTGATAACTGCCTACAAAGAAAAATAATCATGTTTTCCAAGGTAATGAGTACAAAAACCTTATTTAAAGGAATGCCTGGGGAGCTGCTGGGAGAGGAGTCTTTCCTTCTGGTCACCATCTGCAGAAGGGAACCAGGCAGCTCCAAAACCTTCTGTGCTTAGCCAGCCAGGAGAGAGTGATCTCACAGCAGTGATTTCACTTCTGAGTGCAGAGGTGAGATCTCCTCCACCTTCTCTCTGGAGGGGTACAGCTAGGAGGGCACAGGGAATACGATCACTGGAGCTGCTGGGACAGAAGTCTTCACTTCTGGCCACCATTTGCAGCAGGGAACCAGAAATCTCCACAGCCTTCTGTGTATAGACCATGCCAGAAGAGAGTTGGTCTCCCAGGAGTACAGACACAGGGTTACAGGCCCATAGGAGGGACAAGCTCCAGCCAGAGACAACAAGACCAACTAACACCAGAGATAACCAGATGGTGAAAGGCAAGCACAAGAACCCTACCAACATAAACCAAGGGTACTTGGCAACATCAGAGTCAAGTTCTCCCATCACAGCAAGTCCTTGATACCCCAACACACCGGAAAAGCAAGAGTTGGATTTAAAGTCTTATATCACGATGCTGTTAGAGGACATCAAGAAGAACATAAATAAATCCCTTAAAGAAATACAGGAGAACATGGGTCAAATGGTAAAATCCCTTAAAGAGGAAACACAAAAATCCATGAAAGAAATACAGGAGAGCATGGGTGAACAGGTAGAGGCCCTTAAAGAGGAAACACAAAAATCCCTTAAAGAATTACGGGAAAACACAAACTAACAAGTGAAGGAACTGAACAAAACCATCCAGGATCTAAAAATGGAAGTAGAAACAATAAAGAAATCACAAAGTGAGACATCTCTGGATAGAAAATCTTGGAAAGAATTCAGGAGTCATAGATGCAAGCATCAACAACAGAATACAAGAGATAGGAGAAAGAATCTCAGGTGCTAAAGATACCATAGAAAACATTGATACCACAGTCAAAGAAAATGCAAAATGCAAAAAGCTCCTGAGCCAAAACATCTAGGAACTCCAGGACACAATGAGAAGATCAAACCTAAGAATTATAGGTATAGAAGAAAGTGAAGATTTCCAACTTAAAGAGCCAGTAAATATCTTCAACAAAATTATAGAAGAAAACTTCCCTAACCTAAAGAAATAGATGTCCATGAACATACAAGAAGCCTACAGAACTCTAAACAGACTGGACCAGACCAGAAAGTCCTCTCAGCACATAATAATCAAAACACCAAATGCACTAAACAAAGAAAGAATATTAAAAGCAGTAAGGGGAAAAGGTCAAGTAGCCTATAAAGGCAGGCCTATCAGTATTACATCAGACTTCGCACCTGAGACGATGAAAGCTAGAAGATCCTGGGGAGATCTCATACAAATTCTAAGAGAACACAAATGCTATCCCAAACAACTATATCCAGCAAAACTCTCAATTACCACAGATGGAGAAACCAAGATATTCCATGATAAAACCAAATTTACACAATATCTTTCCACAAATACAGCCCTACAAAGGATAATAGATGGAAAAAGCCAACACGAGGAGGGAAACTACAACCTAGAAAAAGCAAGAAAGTAATCTTTTTTCCAACAATCCCAAAATAAAGTAACCACACAAACATAAAAATAATATAAAAAAACAGGAAGCAACAATCACTATTCCTTAATATCTTATAATATCAATGAACTCAATTCCCCAACAAAAAACAGTCTAACAGAAATATTTTTCATGTAAATCTTCAATTTTATCAGAAAATGTTTGTGATTCCTCTTTCAATTTAGTAATGTTTTTTATGTCTACCATTTTAACTATATTATTTTCTATGATAATCTTTAATTTTAACATTTTTTTCTATGTATTTCTTCAAATTTATCAGAAATATTTTCCATGTAAATCTTCACCTTTATCAGGAAATGTTTATAATTCCACTTTCAATCAACTTAGAAATATTTTTATGCCTACCATTTTATCTGTATAATTTTCCATGATAATCTTCAATTTTAAGGTTTTTCTATATTTTTCTTCAATTTTATCAGAAATGTTTTCCATGTAAATCTTCAGTTTCATCAGAAAATGTCTATAATTTTACTTTCAATCAACTTAGGAACATTTTTATACTTACCATTTTGTCTGTATAATTTTCCATGAAATAGTCAGTCTTAACATGTTTTTCTTTATATTTCTTGAATTTTATCAGAAATGTTTTCCTTATAGATCTTCAATTTTATCAGAAAAATGTTGATAATTACACTTTCAAATAACTTAGGAATATTTTTATGCCTATCATTTTATTTACATGAAATAGTCAGTTTTAACATGTTTTTCTATATATTTCTTTGATTTTATGAGATATTTTCCATGTAAATCTTCAGTTTTATCAGAAAGTGTTTATAATTCCACTTTCAATCAACTTAGAAATATTTTTATGCCTACTATTTTATCTGTATAATTTTCCATGAAATAGTCAATTTTAATGTATTTTTCTATATATTTCTTGAATTTTATCAGAAATATTTTCCTTGTAGATATTTAATTTTATCAGAAAATGTTTATAATTCCACTTTCAATCAACTTAGAAATATTTTTATGCCTACCATTTTATCTGTAATTTTCCATGATAATCTTCAATTTTAATGTTATTTTATATTTTTCTACAATTTCATTAGAAATATTTCCCATGTAAATCCTCAATTCTATCATAAAATGTTTATACTTCCTTTTTCAATTAATTTAATAATGTTTTTATGTCTACCATTTTACTCTTTAATTTTCCATGAAAATTGTCAATCTTAATGTGTTTTTCTATATGCTTCTTCAATTTTGTCAGAAACTTTTTCATGTAAATCTCTAATTTTACCATAAAATGTTTTTGCTTTCTTTTTCATTAAATAAATAAATAAATAACAAATAAAAAAAAAACCTTACTTACTGTATGTCCCTGGCTACCCTAGAATTCACTATAAAGAATGGGCTGTCCCCAAACTCACAGAGCTATGCCTGCCTCTGGCTCCTGAGTGCTAGGATCAAAGGCTCATGCTACCTGGTAGCTAGCATCTAGTTTTAAAAATTGTGATTAGCAGGAAGAGGTGATGCGTATCTGTAATCTGTACCTCTTGGGAGGCTAAGGCAGGATGAGAGCAATTGAGACAACATATTGAATTCCCACCAACCTGGACTGTGGAAAGACTGATCCAATAGATAAAAAAGATAAAAACAAACAAACAAATATTTTTTTATAGGGTGTGGGTCAAGAAATTGGGATGAGTTTATTGGGTGGTTCTAAGGGTCTCCAGGTGCTTTCCAATGTTATAGTCAAGTCTGTGGACTCTTGAAGGCCTGATTCACCTGCTGGGTCTGTTTTCAAGCTGGTCATTCTCATGGCCAGTAAGCTGGTGTTGCATGTGGGCAGGAGGCTCTGCTCCACACAGCCGGGCCACAGGGTCAGTCAGGGTGTGTCTGTGACACAGGGCAGTGGCTTTCTTCAGAAACTGCATGTTGCATTAAGTCTCCAACCCCAATAAGCCCATATAAAAAATACACAACCCAGTTATTATATTTATAAGCTATATGCTTAGATTGACCACTACTATAATCTATTCCCCAGCTGTGAGATCCCTTGATACTTGTAGTTTCTGCAGGCCACATGGTTCTGCCCCATCTTCTCTGACCTCCTCTTCTCCTGTCTTTTCTTTCTTCCTCCTCCTCTAAGCCCTCCTGATGCATCTTCTTCCCCTGCCCAGTCGTTGGCTTTTGCATTTATTCGACCAGTCAAAATGGAGTAAAGGCTCAGTGAGATCACCTGAGTACGTGATCTACTCCTCATCAGGGGCAGCCCCTCTTGAGGAAACAGAATTTACAACAAATTACAAACAACACCAGGGCAACCCACAACAGTTGCAGCCTCAAAAGTCACACTCTGTAATTTCTCCAGTGGCAGGTCAGTCACATAGGTCAGGTCTGTTTCCTGTGGAAAGGAGATTACCCAAAACTATAAATGACACCAGACCAGAGTCATTTCAGCTGGGAAACATAACTTTAGCACCTGGGAGGTGTAGGCAGTCAGATCAGGAGCTCAAAGTTAAGCCAGCTCCATACCGTAGTGAGTTAGGGGCCAGCCTGGACTACGTGAGACACTGTCTCAAATAATGAAGATAAATAAATAAATAAATAAATAAATAAATAAATAAATAAATAAATAAGGAAAGAGAATTACTTTAGGACTGGAGAAATAGCTCAGGATAGAAAAAAATTAAAAAAAAATAAAGGTAGGCCTGATGACCAGCTGTAGATGGACAACACAAAATGAACTCAAAAACATTTTTGGAGGATTGTTGTCTCATAATGCTTCAGAGGGGAGGGGGGAGAGAGGGAGAGGGAGAGAGAGAGAGAGAGAGAGAGAGAGAGAGAGAGAGAGAGAGAGAGAGAGAGAGAGAGAGAGAGTCTCAGTCTGATGTGTTTCTTCTTTATGTCTCTTTTGCTGCTTGTTTCGTTCTATTCTAGTTTTTTATTATTTTTTAGATACCTGTTTTCTAATGAGAGAAAAAAATAAAGAATGTGGACTTGGATATGTGGTGAAATGGGAAGGAAATAGAAAATTACAATAACAATATAATTCCTGCTGGGATTGCAAGTTGGTAAAACCACTCTGGAAATCAATCTAGAGGTTCCTCAGAAAATTGGAAATAGATCGTCCTGAGGACCCAGCTATATCACTCTTGGACATATACCCAAAAGATGCCCCACCATGCCACAGGAACACGTGTTCCACTATGTTCACAGTAGCCTTACATGTGATAGCCAGAGGCTGGAAATGACTGAGATGTCCCACAGCATAAGAGTGGTACAGAAAATGAGGTTCATTTAGACAATGGACTATTACTCAGCTGCTAAGAAAGAGGATATCATGAGTTTTTCAGGCAAATGGCTGTAACTAGAAAATATCACCTTCACTGAGGTAACTCAGACCCAAAATTACATGCATAGTATGTACCCACTAACAAGTGGATATTAGCCAAAAGAGTACCCAGGATACAATCCACAGAACTCAAGAAGGGATCAAGTGAGGATGATCTCAATCCTACTTGGGAGGGAGAAGAAAGCAAACATAGAAGAGACCATGGGTAGGAAAGGCACACAAGACTCAATATGGGTGATCTTAGCCAAACTGTCCCACAGTGAGGATACAGAACCTGAAGAGACAGTCTCCAGTAATCAAACAGGACCCCCAGTGAAGGGATGGGGACAGAAACTACCTATAAAATTTTCAACCCAAATATTTTTTTAATTTAAATTTTAATGTTTTTATTTTTTTTATTTTCTAAGTTTTTTTATTTACATTCAAAATCATTTCCCCATTCCCGTTTCCTTCCTCCCCGAAAGACCCATAAGCCCCCTTCCCTCCCTCTTTTCCCCAATCAACCCCCTCTCGCTTCTCTGTCCTGGCGTTCCCCTACATCCAGTCTTTCCAGGACCAGGGGTCTCTCCTTCCATCTTCTTAGAAATCTATTGATATGCGAATTGTGTCTAGGGTATTCCGAGATTCTGGGTTAATATCCCCTTTTCAGTGACTGCATACAATGTGTGTTCTTTTGAGACTGAGTTACCTCAAAAACATGATATTTTCCAGTTCTGACCATTTGCCTAGGAATCTCGTGAATTCATTGTTTTTAATTTCAGAGTAGTATTCCATTGTGTAGATATACCACATCTTCTGAATCCATTCCTCCATAGAGGGACATCTGGGTTCTTTCCAGGTTCTGGCTATTATAAATAAGGCTGCTATGAACATAGTGGAGTATGTGTCCTTATTGCATGCAGGTAAAGCCTTTGGGTATATGCCCAGGAGTGGTTTAGCCCGATCCTCCGGGAGTGTCATGCCCAGTTTTCTGAGGAACCGCCAGACTGCTTTCAAGAGTGGTTGTAGCAGCTTGCAATCCCACCAGCAGCGGAGGAGTGTTCCTCTTTCTCCACATCCTCGCCAACAACTGCTGTCTCCTGTGTTTTTGATCTTAGCCATTCTGACTGGTGTGAGATGGAATCTCAGGGTTGTTTTGATTTGCATTTCCCTAATGACTAAGGATGATGAACATCTCTTTAGGTGCTTCTCAGCCATTAGATATTCTTCAGGTGAGAACTCTTTGTTTAGCTCTTTACCCCAATTTTTTTTCTAAGTTTTTTTTTTATTTACATTCCAAATCATTTCCCCATTCCCGTTTCCTCCCTCCCCGAAAGTCCCATAAGCCCCCTTCCCTCCCTCTTTTTCCCATTCAACCCCCTCTCACTTCTCTGTCCTGGCATTCCCCTACATCCAGTCTTTCCAGGACCAGGGGTCTCTCCTTCCATCTTCTTAGAAATCTATTGATATGCGAATTGTGTCTAGAGTATTCCGAGATTCTGGGTTAATATCCCCTTATCAGTGGCTGCATACCATGTGTGTTCTTTTGTGATTGGGTTACCTCACTAAGGATGATATTTTCAAGATCTGACCATTTGCCTAGGAATTTCGTGAATTCATTGTTTTTAATTGCAGAGTAGTATTCCATTGTGTAAATATACCACATCTTCTGAATCCATTCCTCCGTTGAGGGACATCTGGGTTCTTTCCAGGTTCTGGCTATTATAAATAAGGCTGCTATGAACATAGTGGAGCATGTGTCCTTATTGCATGCAGGTAAAGTCTCTGGGTATATGCCCAGGACTGGTATAGCCAGATCCTCCAGGAGTGACATGCCCAGTTTTCTGAGGAACCGCCAGACTGCTTTCCAGAGTGGTTGTACCAGCTTGCAATTCCACCAGCAGTGGAGGAGTATTCCTCTTTCTCCACATCCTCACCAACAACTGCTGTCTCCTGTGTTTTTGATTTTAGCCATTCTGACTGGTGTGAGATGGAATCTCAGGGTTGTTTTGATTTACTTGCCTCTCTGGAGTTTAACTTCTTGAGTTCTTTGTATATATTGGATATTAGCCCTATGTCGGATGTAGGGTTGGTAAAGATCATTTCCCAGTTAGTTGGTTGCCGCTTTGTCTTTTTGACAGTGTCTTTTGCCTTGCAAAAACTTTGCAATTTAATGGGGTCCATTTGTCAATTCTTGATCTTAGAGCATAAGCTGTTGGAGTTCTATTCAGGAAATTCTCCCCTGTGCCCATATGTTCAAGGTTCTTCCCTAGTTTCCTTTCTATTAGTTTCAGTGTGTCTGGTTTTATGTGGAGGTCCTTGATCCACTTGCAATTGAGCTTAGTACAAGGAGATAAGAATGGGTCAATTTGCATTCTTCTGCAAGTTGACCTCCAGTTGAGCCAGCACCATTTGTTGAAAAGGCTATCTTTTTTCCACAGGATGGTTTTAGCTCCTTTGTCAAAGATCAAGTGACCATAGGAGTGTGGATTCATTTCTGGGTCTTCAATTCTGTTCCATTGATCTACATGCCTGTCACTGTACCAATACCATGCGGTTTTTAACACTATTGCTCTGTAGTACAGCTTGAGGTCCGGGATACTGATTCCTCCAGAGGTTTTTTTACTCTTGAGAATAGTTTTAGCTATCCTGGGTTTTCTGTTATTCCAGATGAATTTTTGAATTGCTCTTTCTAACTCTATGAAGAATTGAGATGGGATTTTGATGGGGATTGTATTGAATCTGCATATTGCTTTTAGCAAGATGGTCATTTTTACTATATTAATTCTTCCAATCCATGAGCATGGCAGATTTTTCCATCTTCTGAGGTCTTCTTCAATTTCTTTCTTTAGAGACTTGAAGTTCTTGTCATACAGATCTTTCACTTGTTTGGTTAGAGTCACACCAATATACTTTATATGGTTTGTGGCTATCGTGAAGGGTATCATTTCTCTTACTTCTTTCTCAGCCTGCTGATCCTTTGAGTATAGGAAGGCTACTGACTTGCTTGAGTTGATTTTATATCCGGCCACTTTGCTGAAGATGTTTATCAGCTGTAGGAGTTCTCTGGTGGAGTTCTTTGGGCCGCTTAAGTATACTATGATATCATCTGCAAATAGTGATAGTTTGACTTTTTCCTTTCCAATTTGTATCCCTTTGACCTACTTTTGTTGTCTAATTGCTCTAGCTAGAACTTCAAGTACTATATTGAAAAGATATGGAGAGAGAGGGCAGCCTTGTCTAGTCCCTGATTTTAGTGGGATTGCTTCAAGTTTCTATTTAGATTGATGTTAGCTACCTGTTTGCTGTAAATTGCTTTTACTATGTTTAGATATGGGTCTCGAATTCCTGATCTTTCCAATACCTTTAGCATGAAAGGATGCTGAATTTTGTCAAATGCTTTCTCAGCATCTAATGAGATGACCATGTGGTTTTTTTCTTCGAGATTGTTTATATAGTGGATTACATTGATGGCTTTCTTTATATTAAACCATCCCTGCATATCTGGGATGAAGCCTACTTGATCATGGTGAATGATCGTTTTGATGTGTTCTTGGATTCAGTTGGCAAGAATTTTATTGAGTATTTTTGCATCGATATTCATAAGAGAGATTGACCTGAGATTCTCTTTCTTTGTCGGATCTTTGTGTGCTTTTGGTATTAGCTTAATTGTGGCTTCATAGAACGAGTTGGGTAGTGTTCCTTCTGTTTCTATTTTGTGGAATAGTTTGTAGAGTATTGGTGTTAGGTCTTCTTTGAAGGTCTGATAGAATTCTGCACTAAAACCATCTGGAACTGTGCTTTTTTTGGTTGGAAGACTTCCAATGATGACTTCTATTTCTTCAGGGGTTATAGGACGGTTTAGATGGTCTATTTGATCCTGATTTAATTTTGGTATTTGGTATCTGTCAAGGAAATTGTCCATTTCCTCGAGATTTTCTAGTTGTGTTGAATACAGGCTTTTGTACTAGGATCTGATGATTTTTTGAATTTCCTCAGTTTCTGTTGTTATCTCTCCCTTTTCGTTTCTGATTTTATTAATTTGGATACTGTCTCTGTGTCCTCTGGTTAGTCTGACTAAGGGCTTATCTATCTTGTTGATTTTCTCAAAGAACCAACTCCTCGTTTTGTTGATTCTTTGTATGGTTTTATTTGTTTCTATTTGATTGATTTCAGTCCTGAGTTTGATGATTTCCTGCCTTCTACTCCTCTTTGGTGTATTTGCTTCTTTTTGTTCCAGGGCTTTCAGGTGTGCAATTAAGCTGCTAGTGTATGCTGTCTCCAGTTTCTTTTTGGCGGCACTCAGGGCTATGAATTTTCCTCTTAGTACTGCTTTCATTGTGTCCCATAAATTAGGATATGTTGTGCCTTCATTTTCATTAAATTTCAAAAAGTCTTTGATTTCTTTCTTTATTTCCACCTTGACCAAGTTATCATTGAGTAGAGCATTGTTCAGCCTCCATGTGTATGTGGGTTTTCTGTTGTTTTTGTTGCCATTGAAGACCACCCTTATTCCATAGTGATCTGATAGGAGGCATGGGATTAGTTCTATCTTCTTATATCTGTTGAGGTCTGATTTGTGACCAATTATATGGTCGGTTTTGGAGAAGGTACCATGAGGTGCTGAGAAGAAGGTGTATTCTTTTGCTCTAGGATGAAATGTTCTATATATATCTGTTAGTTCCATTTGGTCCAAGGCTTCAATTAGATTCACTGTATCCCTGTTTAGTTTCTGCTTTCCTGAACGATCCATTTCAGAGAGCATGGTGTTGAATCACCCACTATTATTGTGTGAGGTGCGATGTGTGCTTTGTGCTTTAGTAAAGTTTCTTTTACAAATGAGGGTGCCCTTGCATTTGGAGCATAGATATTCAGAATTGAGAGTTCTTGATGGTGGATTTTTCCCTTGATCAGTATGTAGTGTCCTTCTGTGTCTTTTTTGATGACTTTAGGTTGAAAGTCAATTTTATCTAATATTAGGATGGCTACTCCGGCTCGTTTCTTGGGACCATTTGCTTATAAAATTGTTTTCCAGCCTTTTACTCTGAGGTAGTGTTTGTCTTTGACACTGAGGTGCATTTCCTGCATGCAGCAAACTGCTGGGTCCTTTTTAAGTATCCAGTTTGTTAGTCTATGCCTTTTTATTGGGGAATTGAGACCATTGATATTAAGAGAGATTAAGGAATAGTGATTATTGCCACCTGCCATTCTTGACACTATCTTTATGTTTGAGTGGTTATCTACTTTTGGGTTTGATGCAAGAAGGTTACTATCTCATTTATTCCAGGGTATTGGCAGTTTCCACCTATTATATTTCTTGTCTAAAAGAAATATAGGGACAAAAATGAAACAGAGACTGGAGAAATTGCCAACCAGTTACTAGCCCAACTTGGTACCCATCCCATGAACAGGCACCAATCTCTAACACTATCACTGACACTGTCAGACAGGAAATGGTTGTCCTCTGAGAGATTCTACCCAGCAGCTAAGTGATGCACACAGCCAAGAATTGAACAGAGATTAGGAACCCCATGGAAGAGTAGGGGAAGGACTGACAAACTGAAGAAGTTGGCAATCCCACAGGAAGACTAACAGAGTCAATCAACCCAGACTCCTGGTAACTACCAGATTACTGAGCCATCAACTAAAGAGCATAGCATATGGACTATTCCAAGTCCCGTATCACATATGTAGCAATGAGATGCTTTGTTTGGCCACAGTGGGTGGGGATGGGCCTAATCCTGTTAGAGAATTGATGCCCTGAGATAGGAGAATACCTGGGATGGCCCTCTCTCCAAGGGGAACGGAAGCGGGTAGGAGAGAAGTAATTCTTAGAGGGGAGACCTGGGAGAAGGAGGGCTTTTGGGATGTTAATAAATAAATATTTAATTAATAATAAAAAGTGTAAAAATATTTTGAAAGGGTATATAGATTATTCTGTAAAACTATATGCATGAGTATACAGAAGAAATTCTTTTATTACTTTCAATTTCCAGTTCCCTTAAATGTTTTTATCTTAAGGATAATTTCTTAGACTTAAATTCACATTAATTTATTTTAATATCTTTTCAGTTTTGATATTTATATGGAAATGATGACTTTTTACAATATTTGTTTTTAAAGTGCTGTTTCATGTTTGAGCTAACTGTTGGAATGAGCTCCTTTAGAATACAATAAAGCACTATGACATTACCAGTCTCTTTCCAATCACATTTCCTACTTAATCATATAAGCACAAGTTCCTCATAATGACAGTCATCATGTTAATGGAGATGTGGGATTCATTTTGGAAATTAGTTACGGCCCTGCTTACTGCACAGAAACCCTGAACATGAATTCATTTACCTACGTAGAGTGAAAATTAAAATTGATGTCCCTTTATGCTATCTCATAAAAATAAACTCAGTGACTTAAACAAACAAGTGATGTTGCAGTTTTGAATGAATATACTTTAGAAATTAACTCTGTGTCTGTCCTTGACTATCGGTTTTTATTTTGTTTTATATGTGTTTTTATTTTTATTATGATATATATGTATGTTATGTGTGTATGCTATCACATCTTATTACATAAATATTTCCATTTAGAATTTCTGAAACAAAATCTAGTATAATTATATAAGTTATATTAATATTTAAAACTTTATAAGATATTATCTAGGCTTTCAACAGATTAGAAAATCTTTTACAATAGTGTTGGTAATTATAAGGGTAATGGTGTGCATATCTGTAAAAGCTTATATCTTCCATCATTGAATCTTTAGTCTAGCTAATCTGCAATGCTAAAATTCCCTGATAATTTCCAAAGATGCCAAAATTGGTCCCCAGAAGTCTTTGTAGGAAAACTTTCAAACCTTGCACAATGCTTAAAAGACCTTTTCAGATAATTTTACACTAATGTGAAAAAAATTCTAGTTCAAATAATTGCATTTTGAACCTTAGAAACTGTCAAAATCTCCTAGGAAAAACACTTCAGACAAATATGAGTAAGAATGCAAAATTCTGTCAGAAGGAATCATGTCACCTTGGTGATGCTCTTCTGCCTTGATTTGATTTATTTCTATTCCTTATTTTCATCCAATTGCTATGGTTGTTGGACAAGGTTTATAGCTTCTGGCAGAAGAAAATCAGTGACAATGACTTAAGGGAAACTTAATCCCATGAAAGAAATAAGTGCTTGTCAATCAAGAAGTTTTAACCTTTACCATGTTTTGACCTTTACATTTTCAAGGTGAGCCTATTATTTGGAAGAGAGCAACACAAAACTCCACAGTATGTGCCATGATCAATATAATCAACAGACCTTCACACTGTATGTTTAAAGGTATTAGGAAGATAAACAAACACATCAGAATTTTACCAGTTGGAACAATCCTGTATTGGATGCTTGCCTCATTTGGGAATTTAAAATTGATCTCTATCCTGAAATCTGCAGAAATGCACACTTGGTTCTGCAAAAGGAAGATGGAGATGTTAGTTAAGTGTTCGCAAATATTTACAAGTATAGCTTTGGTGAAAACTTAACATATTTGTCAGTTATAATAAGTGAACGAAAGAATGCAAATTTATTTTTGCTACAAAATTAAATTAGCATCATTTTTATTTTGTCATCTATTAAAGTATTTTTGACTACCTGCTATGTGTAAGGGATTGTTCTTATATTTGATATGAAAAATGAAATGTTTTTTGCACTATAAATTATATGTGATAATACAAGGCATCTTAGTGTATTGCAATATTTAATCACAATGTAATAATAATTTGAAAGGGAAAGATATGTCAAGAATATAATAAAATGTCTAGACCTTGACCTGAAAAAATAAAGTAGAATTTTGATTTCTTTTACTTTTAATTAATTAATTATTTTTTTTTACACTCCATATTTTATTCCCCCCAACACCTATTCACTCTGGTTGTTCCACATCCCATACCCACTACCCACCACCTGTCTCCACATGGATATCCCTCCCTCCCACCCCACTTGAATTCTAAACTCCCTGGGGCCTCCAGTCTCTTGAAGGTTAGGTGTATCATCTCTGAATGAACACAGACCAGGCAGTCCTCTACTGTATGTGTGTTGGGGGCCTCATATCAGATGGTGTATGCTGCCTGTTTGGTGGTTCAGTGTTTGAGAGATCTCGGGGGCCCAGTTTAATTGAGACTGCTGGTCCTCCTACAGGATTGCCCTTCTCCTCAGCTTCTTTTAGCTTTCTCTAATTCAACAAAAGAAGTCAGCTGCTTCTGTCCTTTGGTTGGGTGCAAATATCTGCATCTGACTCTTTCAGCTGCTTGATGGGTCTTCCGGAATGCAGTCATGCTAGGTCCCTTTTTGTGAGCACTTCATAACCTCAGTAACAGTGTCAGGCCTTGGGACCTCCCTTGAGATGGATTCCACTTTGGGCCTGTCTTTGGACCTTCTTTTCCTCAGGCTCCTCTCCATTTCTATCCCTGCAATTTTTTCAGACAGGAACAATTATGGGTCAGAGTTGTGACTGTTGGATGCCTCTCCCTCCCTCATTTGATGCTCTGTCTTCCTGCTAGAGGTGGTGACTATAAGTTCCCTCTCTCTACTGTCAGACATTTCATGTAAGGTCCGTCCCTTTGAGACCTGAGAGTCTCTCACCTCCCAGGTCTCTGGTGCATTCTGGAGGGTCCCCCCGAACCTCCTATCTCCCAAGATTCTCTGTTTCCATTCTTTCTTCTGGCTTTCAGGGTTTCAGTCCTTTTCCTTCATCCAATACTAGAACAGGGTCCCCTCTCTTCCTCACCCCCACCATCCAATTTCCCTTCCAGGTCCCTCCCTCCCTCCTCACTTGTGATTGCTTTCTTCTCCCTCCCAAGTGGGACTAAAGCATTCTCACTTTTAAGACTACAGACTTTGTTTTCTTAAGAAAATAATATTTTATACTTTTTTATGGAAAAGTATAGAATAATACTAAGTATTTGACCACATACATCCACCACTGAGTCTTCTAACTTCCTTGGTACCTCCACACTATTTTCCTACTACCTTCAAGCCTCCCTTTTATTAATTGTTGTCATTAACCCCTAGAGTTCAGCTAGTGTTGCGAATATGTGCATAGGTGTGGGCCTATGCAAAAGGACATGAGCAACCTACAAGATGTCCTGTCCTTGTAGGAGAACGATTCTCTTTCAACAGCTATCTACTCTCAACAGCTCTTCTGCTTGGATCTCCTTCTTTTCTTTCTTGCTTTGAATCATAAATCAGGCTTTAATTTAGTTTAAAAAGTATTACACTCTCACCTTCAGAAGCTATTTATTAATGTCAGAGTTCAAACACAGGTTCTAGTACATATTAACCAAGAACTCTGCTGCAGACTCACACCTGCAGCTCTGTCTGTTAGCTTCTAAGTAAAATCTTAGACAGATAACTCCTACCTGAATTTTGACTGAATAAATGTTGTGCAGGGACATCTGAGCACAGCTTTATCTGCCACAGAAGCTCTCCCACTGCTGGATGACACTGCATACACTTAGTTGACAATTTATCAACAGTGAAGAACACTGAAATGTGACTATGTTGTAATTTACACTTGTTATTCTCTTGAAAAACCCACTGCCACCTGGCAGGGTAGATAGAAAGTTGGCCATTCTCTTAAAATTTGATTCTCTTAAAATGGACTTCTTAGATAATTATCTACAATTTGATCTTCTGAGCACATCTTTATTTTTGAAGAAAAAGTTCAAAGCTAAAGTACATTAGAAAATGAGCATAGTTAGGTTAGAAATAAGAATAAGACATAAAGAAACCAGGTTTAGATAGATGTCCCAGTAGAATCTTTGTGTTAAGGGATTAAAGTGCTACTGGTAGAATAAAATTTAGGATTTAGAGCCCAGTAGGATGTGTTCAGGTCTTTTAAATAAGAGAACACTCTAAAGGGAGTATAAGACCAATAATCTTTCCCTGTTCCTGTCTTGCTCTCTGTTCACGAAGTATTTTTAATTTTTATTCCAAAATATGTAAGAAGGCTTTCTTTGACAGACATGGGTAATTTTTTTTGACCCAGTGCTCTGCATCGTCACATGCTTTGTCACCACAGGCACTGGATGGACCAATATATTATGCGGTGGAAGCCCAAAACTTTGAGGGAAAGAGACATTTTCTCTTCATGATTTGATTATCCTTCCATTTGATTACTCTGCAAATTTTGTACAGAATTTTGTTTAACATATAACATTTAAAATATTAGTGACCAAATTTTATAACTAAAAATTCCATAAAATGAATCTGTAAGCATGTATTAGTGATTGCTATGTTAGCTGCTGACCAAAACCAATTATTTCAGTAAAATATGATCCTTTATTCAAGGAGTAAACATTTGAATTTAGTGAAGTATAAATTTGGAACACTTATAATTTATGAAAAAAGATTTGATATAGCAATATCGCTTCTTCAACTTGATTTCTATGACATATCTACTATTTGTTATTTTTATTGGATTCTGTTTCATTTCCAGATATAATTTTTGATTTGTTATTTTAGATTATTTTTGATTCCAGATTTTTTTCTTTGCATATTTGGAGTGTAACCCATCTAGATTTTGTCTCCATGACAGAGTTAATGACGCTAAGTGTGATTATATTATTAGTTCATGATGTATAATTTTTAAACATCCGTTATAACATTTCTAAAAAATTTTTGAATAAATTAAGCAACATGGCATTGCTTTAATCCAATTATGTATCCATACTATAACAGGAGCAAAGGCAAAACAACTGTGATCTAACACCTATTTTATCAATGACCAACATGGTTCACAGCTTGTGTTGAGTGCATTTGTCTCCAGCAGAGCCTACATTGAGGTTTGTTTCTAAAACAATGACCTTGAAAGACAGAAAGCTTTTCTTAACTTTTACACAATATTTATCATCGCTTGACATACTTTCTTCAGTTTTCATCATGAATTTTTTTCTTTTATTGGATATTTCCTTTATTTACATTTCATATGCTATCCTCTTTCCAGGTCCCCTCTCAAAACACTCCTATCCCATCCCCCTTCTCCCCTACCCCTGCCTCTATAAGGGTACTCCCACACTAGGCATCCCAGCCTTCCCACCCTGGCATTCCCCTACACTGGGGCATCAAACAAGCTCAGGCCCAAGGACCGCCTCTCCCACTGATATCCAGCAAGGCCATCCTCTGCCACATATGTGTCTGGAGCCATGTGCACTCTTTAGTTGGTGGTCCAGTCCCCAGGAACTCCAGGGGTTCTGGTCAGTTAACATTGTCGCTCCACTCCTGAGGCTGCAAACCTCCTCAGCTCCTTCAGTCCCTTCTGCAGCTCCTCCATCCAGGACCCAGATCTCAGTCCAATGATTGGCTGCGAGCATCCACTTCTGTATTTGTCAGATTCTATCTGAGCATTTCAGGAGACAGCCATATCAGGATCCTATCAGGAAACAGTTCCTGGAATCTGCAATAGCGTCCTGGTTTAGTGATTGTATATGGGATGGATCTCCAGTTGGGACAATCACTTCATGGCCGTTCCTTCCTTATCTCTCTCTAAAAAGCTCAAGTTCAAGTCTATCAAGGACCTCCACATAAACCAGATACACTGAATCTAATAGAGGAGAAAGTGGGGAAGAGCCTGGAGTACATGGGCACAGGGGAAAATTTTCTGAACAGAACACCAATAGCTTATGCTCTAAGATCAAGAATTGACAAATGGGACCTCATAAAATTGCAAAACTTCTGTAAGGCAAAGGACACTGTCAATAGGACAAAACCGCAACCAGGAGATTGGAAAATATCTTTACCAATCCTAAAACTGATAGAGGGCTAATATTCACTATACACAAAGATCTCAAGAAGTTAGACTAAAGAGAATCCAATATCCCTATTAAAATGGGGAACAAAGCTAAACAGAGAATTCTCAACTGAGGAAACTAAAATGGCTGAGAAGCACCAAAAGAAATGTTGAACATCCTTAGTCATCAGGGAAATGCAAATCAAAATGACCCTGAAATTCCACCTCACACCAGTCAGAATGGCTAAGATAAAAATCCCAGGGAACAGCAGATACTGGCAAAGATGTGGAGAAACAGGAACACTCCTCCTTTGCTGGTGGGATTGCAAACTGGTACAACCACTCTGGAAATCAGTCTGACAGTTCCTCAGAAAACTATTCCTGAGGACCCAGCTATACCACTCCTGGGCATATACCCAGAAGATGATCCAACATGTAATAAGGACACATTCTCCACTATGTTCATAGGAGCTATATTCATAATAGCCAGTAGCTGAAAAATACCCAGATGTCCATCAGCAGTGGAACAGATACAGAAAATATCGTACATTTACCTAATGGAGTACTGTTCACCTGTTAAAAACAATGATTTCATGAAATTCACAGGCAAAATGATGGAACTTGAATATCATCCTGAGTGAGATAACTCAGTCACAAAAAACACACAGAGTATGCACTCACTGATAAATAGATATTTGCCCAAACATTTAGAATACCTAAGATACAATTCATAGACCATATGAAGCTCAAGAAGAAGGAAGATCAAAGTGCTTCTTAGAAAGGGGAACACAATACTCATCATACATTCTTTTCTTTACCACTATGCATGTGTAGAAATTGGCTCTTAAAAAACCCTACCAGTATAGCAATCAAAATATTGAATGTATGTATGTGACATTTAAATAATCCAATAAGTAATGGAGGTTCTAATCATGTAATTTTGGATAACTATCACTGAGTTTTGAGATTTTTGTACTACTATAATGCGAAAGGAAAATACTTGTAATTCTTATTGGCAAAAATGTCACTAATACTACAGTAACACTTATCTATTACCTGTGTTTGCTATAAGACAGTAGTTTTCAACCTTCCTAAAGCCATGACCCTTTAATACAGTTTCTCAAGTTGTGCTGTCCCCAACCAAAAAATTATTTTCATTGCTACTTCATAACTGTAATTTTGATAATGTTGTGAATCATAATGTAAACAATTGATATGCAAGCTACATGATATGTGATCCCTATGAAAGGATCATTTGACACTCACAAGGAATTGGGACCCACAGACTTAGGTTTTACTTAGAAGTTAACAAACAGAGCTGCAGGTGTGGGTCAGCAGCAGAGTTCTTGGTTATGTACTAGAGCCCACATTTGAACCCCGACATTAATAAGTAGCTGAAGGGGAGACACTAATATGTTTTTAAACTAAATTAAAGCCTACATTATGATTTAAGAAAGGAATAAGGAGAGGAGGAGGAGGATGAAGAAAAAGAAGAGGAGGAAGAAGTAGAGGAGAAGGAGGAAGTAACAACAAGAAAAACAAGAAGATAAATGAAGAGAAGATGGAGTAGAAATAATAATAATAATAATAATAATAATAATAATAATAGAGCAAGAAAAGGGAAAAGAACAAGAAGACAAAGAAAGAAAGCCAAGGAGATGTTCAGATTTCATCTTAGACTTTTCAGTCTCGAGAACTATAAGCTAAGATATACCTGTTCTCTTTATCAATTACATAGCTTCAAGTTATACCTTACTAACAGTGATTGGACTAATGGTGTGCATTAAATTATAGTAGTCATGCAATTTTCATTCTATACCTTCTTCATGAAACACATGATAAAAGAATGTTTTGGTTTAGTGCACTTAATATTGAAACATTTTTAAACAGTTAAATAAAAATCGAAGTCTATTTGTGATATTAGCAAAGCAGCAAATGCAAGTATCATTAAATTACTCCTATAAAAGATTTGTAATAGAGCACAGAATGAGAAGACATCCCAGTGCTATGTATATTTTTATGTTTGTGATGAACAGAAACCTGAAAGAATAAAGAACTGATTTTGGCTTGTAACTAAATGATCAAGAACATTGCTCACAGTGGTTATCAAGGTTTTTACCTTGAACACAGCAAACATATTAACATATTGACTATTTCCTGTCTATTTACTAAAAGAACAGATCCTACACTGCTGTCTGTGATTAAGAATTGTTGTTATTTGGGTTTTTCTATGATCATTATACATATCCAGAAATGAAAGAAACTGAAACCTGTGCAAATCAGAGTCAAAATTAAGAAGAAATGCTAAGGTGGTGATGTTGAACTTAGGCCTGAATTAGCATAATGTTTATAAATATTGAGGAGGATTATGTACCAATTTTGAATTAAATTAAGTAAATCTAGCCAATTACTACTTAGCCGCTGGGAGTATTTTTGAGTAAAAGCCATGAATATTAAATCATACACATTCAATTTTTCCAATTTTGTTAAAAATATTGTAGATCATAATGTTGATAGTATACTTTCCTAAGATAATGTTAGATATGAATGCTAAATATTAAGTTTATAAAAGCTATAGTTTAATCTTAATATTAAGAAATTATGGATAAATATTAAAGGAATACTTGGTGATATTATTTCAGATTTTAAAAGTTAGAGGTTTGACAATTTCAAAGTATGAGGTTAGTAAGATCAACAATCTTATTTCAACTGCCACTTTGTTTTTATTTTAATGAGTTTAGTACAAGTTTGAAGTTTCCTTTAGGAAAGAAAAGAAACATATGTCATAACTGTGCAGATATAAGATCATATTAGTTATTTTCATAGGAATGGAATTGGGTACTTTCATCTGTTCTTTTATTAAAATGCCTTTAATGTATGCAAACTCTAGCAAAGTACTGAAGAGCTAAGGAACTGAATGTGCTAGCTATGGACAGCACAGAAAAGGATGAGATATTAATAATAGATTATTTTAATTTAGTTCTGAAATCTTTTCAGTTAGTTTTTCACTTTAGAGAGTAGGAAATGTTTTCAGGAAATAAGTTATAATATCCATGTTGTTCCTTTTGCTTTTAAGCAGTAAATGTACACAATTTGTTCCTCAGTCTGCTGAATTTTGTCATACTACTTAAATTGTACAAACTTTTGTGTGATTTGTGTTTGTACAAAGGGGAAAGTAAGGGGGAGCTGAGTCTACTGCTGGAGTTCTTAACCTGAGAACCTAAGCTTTACATTAGTTGGTCCTTTCTTGCAAACACAGTTAAGACAACCCTTTAATTTAAGTCTGGTGGGGTCAATAAATATAAAAAAAATTAATCGGAATACAAGATATCATTTTAAGATTATTTAGCTAAATAAATATTACATATAATTTATATGAACATAGCTTTATCTGTGAATTAAATTATACAAATTAGAGCAATTTATATTAAGTTAAATAAATGTTTATATACATAATGATTATTAATCATTTAAGCAGATGGTTTTTAAAATTGTGCTTTTATTCCACTGAATCAGAAGGAAAAGGGTTTTACTTCCTCAGGAAATAATAGAGATGAGAGTCATGCCAAAGCCCATGATGACAGAAGTAATCCTGACTCACTTTATACAGTCATTATTATAATAACCAAGGGCTGCTAAAGCCCAGACTGTAGAGCAGCCAATGACACTTCTTCTGTATAGAGGATCCTGTTTTCTCTTGACAACTACAAATGCTGTAATTGTCTGTATAATTGGCTAATTGCAGGTTCAGTGAGCCTTGCTTGTTCTAAAATGATGGACAGGTGGCTAATGGTTGTTTAAAATTATTTCCACGTAAAATAAAATGTATGGGTTTACAATTGAGGCTATAAAGTGGAAAGTCAGTCATGTTAAAATCTGCCTTTAGACATTTGACACAGGTTGATGAAGTCATTTCAATAGCATCATAACCATTAAAACCTGGAAAAGTTTCTCTACTGAAAGAAAATTTCAACAAAATATTGTTTTCATAGAAGCATTACAGAGAAGAGAAGGCACTGAGGAGCAATTGTACTGAGTAAGGAAGTTTCCAGATTTCTGAAAATGAGAAATTTGTCTGTGTCTGTGTCAGTCAGACCAAAGCACCAAATCCCCATCAACTATGACTTTGTAGACACTTTATTTTAATATACAAACAAAAAACAAACAAACAAGCAGATGAACAGTCTCAGTTTCCAAAAACATTTAATAAGAGAACTGACAATGGGTGCATCAAATTAAATGTCAACAACTGTATGCTAAGAGAGGGGGGAGTGAGATGGAAGGAAATTCAAATCCACTCTCTGTGGTAGCTTTTTGTCTCACTGGTCCTTTGCTTATGTGCTCTGTCTCTCTCTGTCTCTGTCTCTGTCTCTCTCTCTCTCTCTCTCTTATGCTTTCTCATTTTTTTGTTTGTTTTGTGCTATAATTGTCGTTAGTTATGTCATTGGCCTGTTTGTTTTCTAGAAAGCAAGAGAAAGAACGGATATAGAGTTAAGATGGTAGAGAGGTGAGGAAGATCTGGGAGAAGTTGGGAGTGGCAAAACAATGATGAGTATATATCAGATAGCTTCTTCAATTAATTATATGTATATTAAATTTTAAAAAGTCAAATGAGAGGCTGGAAAGATGATTCAGTAGTTACGATCACTGGCTGCTCTTCCTCAGGTCCTTCGTTTCAATTTCCATCATCTACATGGAGACTTCCAACCATCTATACAGGGATCTGAAGCCCTCTTCTGACATGGAGGTGTACATACAGGTAGAACACTCATATACATCAAATAAATAATTAAATCTTTATAAAATTCAAATGAAAATAAACTTCCTTAGATAATCATTTATGAAATGAAACTAAATTTTCCCATCTCCAGACAAAGTTTACCAAAGCTTATTTAAACATCATTTGTTAAACTATTTGCATTGCCTAAGTAATGTAGGTAGCCTTCTTGAATCTGAATTAATTTATATTAAAAACATATAGCATTGCAAGTGAATTGTCTTCATATTTATATAACAAATCTATGCTACTACCATTTCTTCAAGAAACTAGTTCTACTTCTACATTCCAGAATGATGGCAAAAATTAGTACCCAGATTGGGAAAATACACAAAATCTGTTTTTACATTATATTACTTTTGATTCATTTCACCAATATATTTCAGTCATTAATTTACAATTTTTGATTATTGACAGGAACATAAGAAAATGGTGTTTAAGAAGGAACAAATTTAATGATATTTTTGTTGAATTTTCAGTCTAAAGTTTAAACTCTGTAATTTTAGACTTGTTGCTAACAAATTAAGGAACTACATTTTCTCAAACCATCCAAGTCGACAGAAATTATTGCATCAACCAAGATGCCAAATTATTTTGTCAAAATAACAAGTATAAAGCCAAAGCAGCTCATATCCTCTGGCAATGTCATCTTCTTCTAAAAGAAAAGCATTTGCCACAGTCAATGGGATAATATGAAGGCACTGTGATGCTTGTAAAATCAGAGCACATAACACTGGTTGTATCACTGCAAGTATGGGCATTTGTCAAAGTGTACAGCCTCTGGCAACACTTTTCACAGTAAGAATGCACTTGACACTGATCTAATGAGTTTAGCTACAGGGGTAAAGCACCAAGCTGTATTTGAATCTATTTTCGAATGAAATAAAAAAGATCATGCTTTTAAGTCTGCTCTTTCGATCCTAAGAATTTCATTCTGTTCATTGTGCATATATAATTATGTACAAATAATGCTATCTATTATACATTATTTATGATATTGCTTATTTACATTATAGGCAATAAGAATCAAGAAACTCTTTCCAAAAGCAGAAAGCAATGTCAAGGTCTTAATAAGTACTATGACATCTAGAATGCAACACCATAAAGACAGGACAAAGTACCAATCCAAAAACTGAAAAAACAAAACAAAACAAAACTTTTTGTTAAATCTAGACATTATAAAGATATTTAACAGTAACAAATAGATTTTTAAAAAAGTAAGTTATATATATATATATGCATTGCTACATTATTTAGATTAGAAAATTCTTACAGTTGTCACAATATACAAAAAGGAGGACATCATTTTAAAGAAATAATAGAACCCAGGACAAACTACGAGATTCCACCTGTCAAATGTATTCAAAGAATATCAAATTCCCTAAATTAGAGAACACAATGGAAGCTATGGAGACCCTGAAGGAATGAAAGAAATGGGAAGGTATTATTTGTATGCATTAAGTATTTATACTACATAAGTAAAATGCAGAGCTCTGTCATATTGCAGTGTAGGATCTAGCCCTGGCTGTTTTGACTCACTAGGGAGTTCCAGATAGCCTCAAATTTAACCCTTCCTAACTTAACTTTCTAAGAAGCAATATTTTTGGCACAATTTATCATACCTTACTTAATATAAAAAACTAATATCAGTCTGGGAGACTGCTTATTATATTGTTTTTGCTGTGCAATCGTGGGTGTGTACATTTGAACTTGTAACATTCATATAAAAGCCGAGGCAGTAGCGACTCAGCATTATGGGCTATAGGCCACAGAAAGTGAGGTAGATCCTTGAGATGGCTGGTCAGCATATTCAGTTAATGAGAAATTTCTAGGTTCACTTCAGAGTCTGTATTATAAAATAAAGTGGAGAGAGACTAGAAAGAGGGTTCTAAGACTAATGTCAGCTTTTTCTTCCAGAGGAGCAAGATTCCATTCCTCAAATACATATGACAGTTCACCTTAACTGTAAATCATGTTCCAGGGAATCTAACACCACAGACCTGAGGAAACAAGATGCACAGTATTGCAGAAAAGACATATAGGCAAAACAGTCATAATATAATAATAAAATGTAATAGAAAAGACTCATGTACTTTCTAGTATAAAACAAGTGTAGTTAAGACAATTAAGCAAAGGGTATTAGAGAAAGATATTCAGGTTGATTTCTGGCTTTTTTATACACATATACATACAACGTTGTACTTGTGAACATGCTAAAATACTGTCTCTTTTACACACACACAGACACACACACACACACACACACACACACACACACACACACACATACACAAGCCCAATCTCATACGCATGAGCATGCTAAACTGTAGATCTCTATCTACATGACAGCATAAACTACTCTAATTTTTGCCTGAAAGAGTAGCCAACTGCAAATCACACAACACAAGTTTAAGTGTAACTGTTGTCAAAATAGTAACAAAGAAGGTAAACTCTTGCAGAAAAATTCACATTAGAATACTGTGCTGCAATATTTCTGGTGGCTACAACATTTCAGACCTATCTGGACATAAGGATATCTTACCATTTACTCATAGCCAACAACTAAACAGATTGGTTGACTTGAATCTTACTTTAATCTCTACTTTTTAAAAAATTACTTCTGTTTAGAAGCTGTTTCCCTCATTATTTTCATAAAATATAATGTTCCTAAGAACTTTAACTATAACTAATTTTACAATAAAGATGCAATAGATTAATAAAGTTTTCCAAGTGGGTATTTGATACTTTGATACATAATATTTATCTTGAACACTAAACAATGAAACAGTCTGGAAAACTTTTCTCTTGTTTTGCAACTATCACCAGTCTCTAAGAGAGTTTATGTAACTTTGTTTTTTCTGGCTCTAGCAATGATAACCTGTTTCAAATGTTCCACAATTTTCTATTTATAAAGTTGGCTCCTTTTACTATTAGCATGTTGAGTCAGTGCAAGCAAATTAGTTTGCAACACCTGGCCTAGAAAATTTAGCACTTGAGCAATACTGTCCCCAAATTAAAATTATTTAGAGTTTTATCTTGTAACTGTGGTATAAAAATAAAGCCATCTGGGACTGTTTCCTTGAAAGTTGGTGTACCAACTAAGAAAAAGTTTATTGATTGCATAAACATATGAAACTCTCCAGTGAACAGTACCATTTCTTTCTGAGGATACAAGTCAGCAAAAAGATTTGACATGTATATTGTTGCCAAAAGCCTTTGAGTTCCAGATCAGCTTTAGAGAGACTAGCTTTTAAAACACACCTAAAATAGCGTGACCTTTCCATAGACATCAGTTGGAGCAGCTATCTAAATACACTTGGGAAAACAACTTATATGATAGCTTCATTTTTCCCACTTTTAAACTGCAAATTTATTTCTTATAGTTCAAAACAGTTAACTTTCAATTTTGTCACTTTGTTAATGGTGGTGTAAGTAAATTATTTTTTTGAAAAAGATGTTTCAAGTTCTCTAAAATATTCAACATGACTGAAATAAAATTCATCTTATTAAAGATTTCAGACTGTGCTGATATAAGCATAACATTAAAAGTATCTAATAATATTCAGGACAAATGATTATCTAGAACTCTGGAAGGGTATAAACTATTTTGCTACCTCAGCAAGAGGTTACTTATTTTCTTGATATCTAAATAAATAATGCATTAATCAACTACTAACCTGCTGGGTTTTTCAGGGGAAATTATCTAGTCTACTTAGTCCAAAATGTAGGCCATCCCATTCATAATCAAACATTTACCTTACTCATCAGGCCTTGAACAAGAAGGCAAGATCAGGTGGTCTAAGTAATTTCCCTAAGAAGGACACACAATGGAGAAATGTGACATTTTTAGTATCCTAGCAGGCTTAGATTTACTTTCTCAAACACAGGTCTAAAATATCATTTACATAATAACATGTTTTATCTGTACATGCTTATCAATTGATTAAAATTGATCAGGATCTGGGGGATTGTGGACCGAGAGGGCTGCACATCTGGGTCCAGGGCAGCAAAGATGTAATATAGGTTTTAGTAAGTAATAACCTAGGAATATTGGAGGGGTGTAGATTAGCCACATGAAGGTTAGGAAGTGGCCCAGTAATTGAGCTGCTTTAGGTATATCAAAAAGTAAAGGGTGTGTGTGTGTGTGTGTGTGTGTGTGTGTGTGTGTGTGTGTGTGATATTCAGGAACATGAACCATTGGGGCAGGTAGCAGGAATGTGACACAGCCACCAAGATCATTTGAGTAGCATTAGTTGTGTACAGCAATAATTTCCCCTTTACTCCATTTGAGAATGAGGATGAATACTCTGTGCCATTGTACATTAAATGTGTGTAACCATTGTTTTTTTTATGTTAAAGAAGCTCACCATCAAGAGATTATCTTTACAATTCTAATAAAGTTTCCAAATAATGGGGGGACAGCGTTACAAATGCCTATTTCTTGTCACCAAAGGAATCAGTACTGGGACTAGGTATATCCAATTGAGTTCTTGGCCAAAAGAGCCCGATGTTAATTTTCAAACAACCTAAGCTATTGCCATAAAGAAAAAAAATATAGGCTACTCTCTACAAACTAACAAGTCTCACACCCTGTGGGTCACAACCCCTTTGGGGGTTGTATATCAAATATCCTGAATATTAGATATTTATATTACTATTCATAAAAGTATCAAAATTACAGTTATGAAATAGCAGCAAAATAGTTGTACAATTGCAGCCACCACAAAATGAGGTCATGGGATTAAGAAGATTGAGAATCACTGTAGTCTATGGTATAGAAAGGTAAACTGAAGGCTCCCACAGAGAAACATAAACACAAAGTCAGTCACAAACCTTTGATCTACAAAATTGTCTTACTCACAAAGTATGTTAGGGCCACGTTGGTATAATTTGAAAGAGTAACCAACTATTGACTGATTTGAATTAAGGCCTATTCCACAAACTGGCACCCATACTTAGTATTGCTTTGGTAATTAAAAAAAAAAATAAATAAACAGAGACCTGGGGTAAAACCAAATACTACTGGTCATAAAAAAAGAAGAATCAATAAAAATGACTTCTAAAGATATTCTGCTATACTTAAATAGGGCTATCAATGCCCTATTTAGACATTATCAGTGAAGCTTCCTCAGAGAGTAGATGGGGAAAATACAGAAACTCAGGGTCCATTTCAGAGAGAAAGGAGAGAGAGGGGGAGGGGGAGAGAGAGAGCAAGCACTTGGGACGCTCAGGTGTAAATGTCTCCATCAAATCCCTCCCTTCCAAGCTCAGGGGACCCTGTGGAAGAGGACTTGGAAACAGTATAAGAGCCAAAGGAAATAGAAGACATCAGGAGAATGTATGCAAATCGACTGAGCAGACTATACGAACTCACAGAGAATGAAGGAGAAAGCTTATGTCTTGCACAAGTGTCTATCAGGTCCTCTGCATATATATTATAGCATTCAGTTTAGTGTTTTATGGAACTCCTGAATGCATGAACATATTGGTCTCTGGTTACTTTGCCTTCTCTTGGGCTCTTTTCCTTCTCTTTATTTCCCTTATTCAACTTCAGTGTTTTGTTCTATCTTTTTATACTTTATTTTGTTAGGTTTTGCTGTAATCACTTAGAAGCCTATTCTTTTCTAATGAAATTGAGAAAGGAAGTAGATTTCAGTAGGAGAGGAGGTGGAGAGGAACTTGGAGTAGAGGGAAGGGGAAGCTATGCTGAATATACTGTATTTAAAAAGAATATAATTTTTTCAATAAAAGGGAAAAAAGAGAGTGCCTCTTTAGTCTCAGAAGCAGTTTAAAATGATATTAAAATATTTGAAAATGACTTTGGAAACTTTTGAAGTTGGACTGAGTGCACTTTTCACTATGAGATGACCAAAGACTTACAGAAAAGGAGTGGGGTGGTTCAAACTTCATAGTGACATTCTTGCATGTCAGGTTGACAAGGACCAGACTTATGATACTTTATTTTTATTAATTATCCACAGAATCTAAAACTACTGAAGAGACAAGCCATGTGATGTCTGTGTGAGATTATTCAGAGTAAATTAATTGAAGTGGGAAGGACAAGGCTACTAGTCGATTAAATTATTCCCTGGGATTATGTCCTAGACTGAACCAAAAGGGAAAAGAAGCATAGCACAGCATGACCTACACGGTCCTTTCTGACAGAGAGGATGCAATGTAAGCAACCACTTCATGATAGAGCTGCTGAACTTCTCACGGCTTGACTGAAGTTATCCCCTGAAATTTTAAGCCAAACTGAACCCTTTCTTCCTTTTTTTTTTATTAGATATTTTCTTTATTTACATTTCAAATGGTATCCCCTTTCCTAGTTTCCCCTCTGAAAATTCCCCATCCCATCTCCCCTACCTCTGTTCACCAACCCACCCACTCCCACTTCTCTGTCTTGGCATTCCCTTACACTGGGGCATCCACACTAGTGTCTGTGTTTGGTAACTGTATATGGAATGGATCCCCAGTTGGGGCAGTCTCTATTTGGCCTTTCCTTCAGTCTCTGCAACACACTTTCTCTCTGTATCTCCTTCCATGGGTGTTTTGTTCCCCCTTCTAAGAAGGACTGAAGTATCTACACTTTGGTCTTCCTTGTTCTTGAGCTTCATGTTGTTTGTGAATTGTATCATGGATATTATGAGCTTTTGGGTTAACATTCATTCATCAGTGAGTGCATACCATGTGTGTTCTTTTGTGATTGGTTTACCTCATTCAGGATGATATTTTCTAGTTTGATCCATTTGCCTAAGAATTTCATGAATTCATTCTTTTTAATAGCTGAGTAGTATTCCATTGTGTAAATGTACCATATTTTGTGTATCCATTACTCTGTTGAGGGACATCTGGGTTTTTTCCAGCTTCAGGCTATTATAAATAAGGTTGCTATAAACATAATGTGGCATGTGTCCTTATTACATGTTGGAGCATCTTCTGGGTATATGCCCAGGAGTGGTATAGCTGGGTCCTCAGGTAGTACTATGTCTAATTTTCCAAGGAACTGCAAAACTGATTTCCAGAGTGGTTTTACCAGCTTGCCATCCCAACAGGAATAGAGGAGTGTTCCTCTTTCTCCACATCCTTGCCAGCATCAGCTGTCAACTAAGATTTTGACCTTAGTCATTCTGATTGGTGTGAGGTAGAATCTCAGGGTTGTTTTGATTTGTATTTCCTTGATGACTAAGGATGTTGAACATTTCTTTAGGTGCTTCTCAGCCATTCGGTATTCCTCAGTTGAGAATTCTTTGTTTAGCTCTGTACCCCATTTTTTATAGGGTTATTTGGTTCTCTGTAGTCTAACTTCTTGAGTTCTTTATATTTATTGGATAATAGCCCTCTATCGGATGTAGCAGTGGTAAAGATCTTTTCCCAATCTATTGGTTGTTGTTTTATTCTATTGACAGTGCCCTTTGTCTTAAAGAAACTTTGAAAATTTATGAGGACTCATTTGTCAATTGTTTATCTTAGAGCATAAGCTATTGGTGTTCTGTTCTTCCTTAAGTTGCTCTTCTCAGGAATTCTTATGTAGCAATTGTATAAGTATATATATATATGTATATGTATATATATACAATTAAGAAAACTATAATATTTAATTCCAAATAAAATTGCTAAAAATAAAATGACTTGAACAGTATAAAGGAATAAAAATTAAATTATTCTTGTGATACAGTTTATGCATAATTTCCAAGTATTAGACACTGAATTTCTTTTAATATCATTTTACTTATTCACTTTACATCCCATTCATTGCCCCCCTCAGTCACTCCCTCCTACAATTTTGCCCCCATTCCACTTCTCTTGCCACTCTGAGCATGTGGGGGCCATCCTGGCACATAAAGTTTCTATGAGGCTAGGTTCATATAGATATTGGTTTTAAAATTCTGTAATTGTACTGCTATTCACAATCCCTAAAGTACGTAGGTACATAGAATATTAAATGCTTCATAAATGCAGAAAGAAAGAGTGTGGAAGAGATTAGAAAGAGACAAGGGGCAACAGAGGGGGCTAAAAATGAAAGAAGTAATAAAGAAAAAAAAAACAGTGGAAGAATTTTACACCCTCTGGCAGAAAACAGCGATCCCTATGACTCCTAAGAACAGGTACATGTATATGACATTTATTTTATGGCTACTCCCTCATGTCATCACTCACATCTAGGGTATTTGTGAATGACTCTCATCTGCTAGCAAGGACTGAGCTGCCCATTTCACTGAGCTGTTAGCATCTCCGAGGTGAGGCAGGACTATGATTTATGCCCACTTAGTAGAACTATTCAGAATCTTACAAAAACTAAATGGGTCTGCCATTCATATAAATTTATATAAATATTAAAATAAACCTCCGCTGGATGTATTCAATTAGAAAAAATATAATACAATACAATTTTTAATTTATATATCATAATTAAAACACAAATGTTTAGAAAATTTTAACTGCCACATTCAGCATTTCAGATAATTCCTTCATAAACTCATTCATAAGCTTAAAAACTATGCTTATTTTTCTATATGATAGGTAGTAATTTCAAAAAGATTTAGAGTACTTAATGTATTGTAACGTGATTCTTTACATAAATGTATGAATCAAAGTATGCTGGTACTGCTCACAGAGTGAATATGGTATTTTCCAGTGTCTCCATCTACCACAGTGTTCCTGCTATCTTCTGTCTAAAGGAAGAAGGTGATGTACCAAAACAATGCAAGAAAGACAAAGTATTAATCCAATAAAATTTCATGGCAATTCAAATTGTTTCTTCAGCAATGTATCCTACTGAAGATTAAGTCTGACTAATTTGGAAAAGATATAGTGTTGAGGGTTTTTTTTCTTCTTCTTACTTCCAGGCATAACTTAATGGCCTATAACTTTTATAATTCTGGAAAAATGTTTTTCATTCTATTGTAGGCATAATGTTTGTATGCTGTATAAACTTTACTCTTAGGCTATTCAAATGCTAATTTTTCTGCCCTCATAACTTGTTACAGTCTGAACATGGCATTGTAATACTTACACGAATATCCTGTGTGAATTTTGTGTAAACATTTCATACCATTTATTTTCTGACTTGTCAATAAATGATGATCATCCAGTGGCTAGACAGAATACAAAATTGGGTGATGTCTGCTATCAAGAGGAAGGAGAGAGAGAGTCAAATGCTCAAGGAGGTCACATGAGTTGGAGCAATTAAGAAGGGGTCCAAAGAGCAAGATTAATTCTAATGGCATGTAAGTATCTTGAGATGGGAATGGGTGGTAGTCAGATTAGCATAGAAATTTAAGGTTCATCATTTAACAGCTCAGTTATTGAGATGCAGTCTTAAATAAATCTTGCTTTCTTTGTGAAGTTATTGAAGATTAGCATAAGGTAAATAAATACAGCCACCAGATTAATTCATTGTTTACATCTTTATCATTATTGCCATGATTCAGACAATATGAAATTATATCTGGACTTTATTGTCCAACCCTATGCTTCCACTTTCAAATCTTGTGTGTTTGTGTGTGTGTGTGTGTGTGTGTGTGTATGTGTGTAATGAGTAATCATCAATACTTACTATTGAATGTTTTTCTTTGTCTCTACTTCTGCATAATCCATACTTCCCTCAAGTTACTCAATCAGTTTACAAACAAATTAAATAAGTCGTATGGCCTCCTCATACTGAATCTATACATTTCAATGGACACCGTTAATCTCCACTGGATGGTGTTAGCTCCTTTGTGAAAGATCAAGTGACCATAGGTGTGTAGTTTCATTTCTGGGTCTTCAATTCTATTCCATTGTTCTACCTGCCTGACACTGTACCAATACCATGCAGTTTTTATCATGATTGCTCTGTAGTGTAGCTTGAGGTCAGGAATGTTGATTCCACCAGAAGTTCTTTTATTTTTGAGAACAGTTTTTGCTATCCTGGGTTTTTTCTTATTTCAGATAAATTTGGAAATTTTTCTTTCTTACTCTATGAAGAATTGAGTTGGAATTTTGATGGGGATTGCATTGAATCTGAAGATTGCTTTTGGCAAGTTGGCCATTTCTAGTACATTAATCCTGCCAATCCATGAGCATGAGAGGTCTTTCCAACTTCTGAGATCTTCTTCAATTTCTTTCTTTAGAGGCTTGAAGTTATTGTCATACAAATCTTTCACTGGCTTAGTTGGAATCACACCAAGGTATTTTAATATTACTTGTGACTATTGTGAAGGGTGCCGTTTCCCTAATTTTTTCTCAGCCTGTTTGTTTTTTGAGTAGAGGAAGGATACTGATTTGAGTTAATTTTATATCCAGTCACTTTGCTGAAGTTGATAATCAGGTTTAGGAGTTCACTGGTGAAATTTTTGGGGTCACTTAAGTATTTTACCATATAATCTGCAAATGGTGATATTTTGATTTCATTTTTTTCCAATTTGTATCCTTTTGATCTCTGTTTGTTGTCTAAATGCTCTGGCTAGGATTTTGAGTACTATATTGAACAGGTAGGGAGAGAGTGTCTAGCCCTGTTTAGTCCCTGATTTTATTGGGATTGTTTCAAGTTTCTTTTCATTTAGTTTCACGCAGGCTATTGGTATGCTATACATTGCTTTTACTATGTTTAGGTATGGGTCTTGAATTCCTGATCATTCCAAGACTTTTATCATGAAGGGGTGTTGAATTTTGTCAGATGCTTTTTTAGCATCTAATGATATGATCATCTACTTTTTTTTGAGTTTGTTAATATAGTGAATTATAATGATTGATTTCTGTATATTGAACCATCCATGCATTCCTGGGTTGAAGCTTACTTGATCACGATGGAAATTTGTTTGATGTGTTCTCGGATAGGATTTGTGAGAATTTTATTGAGTATTTTTGCATTTATATTCATAAGGGAAATTGGTGTGAAGTTCTCTTTCTTTGTTGAGTCTTTGTGTGGTTTAGATGTAAGCGTAATTGAGGCTTCATAGAACGAATGCTTAGCGTTAATTTTGTTTCTGTTTTGTGAAATAGTTTCAGGAGTATTGGTTTTAGGTCTTCTTTGATGGTATGGTAGAATTCTGCACTAAAACCATCTGCTCCTGAGCTTTTTCTGGTTGGTAGGATTTTAATGACTGCTTTAGAGGATTTGGGACAGTTTAGATGGTTTATCTGATTCTGCTTTAACTTTGGTAAATGGTATCTATCTAGAAAATTGCCCATTTCATTCAGATTTTCCAATTTTGTTAAGTATAGGCTTTGTAGTAGGCTCTGATAATATTTTTGTATTTCCTCAGTTATTGTTGCTATGTTTCCCTTTATATTTCTGATTTTATTAATAAAAATACTGTCTCTGTGCCCTCTGGTTAGTCTGGTTCATTTATCTTGATGATTTTCTCAAAGAACCAGCTCCTGGGTATTGTTGATTCTTTGCATATTTCTTTTTGTTTCTATTTGATTGATTTCAATTGTGAGTTTGATTATTTCCTGCCATCTACTCCTCTTCGGTTTATTTGCTTCTTTTTGTTCTAGAGCTTTCAGGTGTGCTGCCAAACTCCTAGTGTACGCTCTCTCCAATTTCTTTTTGGAGACACGTAGAGCTAGGAGTCTTTCTCTTCACACTGCTATCATTGGGTCCTAATTTTTTTTTATGTTGTGCCTTCATTTTCATTAAATTCTAAAAGGTGTTTCATTTTTTTTTTATTTAATCCTTGACCAAGTTATCATTGAGTTGAGCATTATTCAGCTTCCACATATATGTGGGCTCTCTGTATTATTATTATCATTATTATCGTTATTATTATTATTATTATTATTATTATTAAAGACATGCCTTTGTCTGTGTTGATCTGATAGGGTGCATGGGATTATTTCAATCTTCTTGTATCTGTTGAGGCCAGTTTTGTAAACAATTTTATGCTTAATTTTGGAGAAGGTACCATGAAGTGCTGAGAAGAAGATATATTCTTTTGTTTTAGGATGAAATGTTCTATAGGTATCTGCTTAAATCCATTTGGTTCATAACTTCTGTTAGATTCATTGTACCTCTGTAGAGTTTCTATTTCCATGATATGTCCATTGGTGAGAGTGGGGTGTTGAAGTCTTCCACTATTAGTGTGTGAGGTACAATGCATACATTGAGATTTAGTAAAGTTTATTTTATGAATGTGAGTGACCTTGCATTTGGAGCATAGATGTTCCGAATAGAGAGTTCATCTTGGTAGATTTTTCCTTTGCCGAATGTGAAGTGTCCTTTTTTATCCTTTTAACTTTTGGTTGAAAGTTGATTTTAGTTGATATTAGAATGGCAACTCCAGCTTGTTTCTTGGAAACATTTGCTTGGAAGTTTTTTTCCAGCTTTTTACTATGAGGCAGTGTGTGTCTTTGCCACTGAGCTGTGTTTCTTATATGCAGCAAAATGCTGGGTTCTCTTTACATATCCAGTCTGTTAGGCCTTTGTCTTTTTATTGGGGAATTGAATCCATTGATGTTAAGAGATATTGAGAAAACTTATTGTTGCTTCCTGGCTATTTTTTTTTTTTTTTTGGTTAGAGGTGGAATTATGTTTGTGTGGCTATCTTCTTCTGTTTTTGTTGAAAGAAAATTACTTTCTTGCTATTTCTAGGGTATATTTTCCCTCCTTGGGTTGAAGTTTTCCATCTATTATCCTTTGTAGGGCTGGATTTGTAAAAAGACACTATGTAAATTTTTTTGTGGAATATCTTGGTTTCTCCTTCTATGCTAATTGAGAGTTTTGCTGTATATAGTAGCCTGGGCTGGCATTTGTGTTATCTTAGGGTCTGTGTGACATTTGCCCAGGATCTTCTGTCATTTATAGTCTCTGTTGAGAAGTATGGTGTAATTCTTCTAGTTTTTCCTTTATATGTTATTTGACCTTTTCACCTTACTGCTTTTAATATTCTTTCTTTGTTTTGTGCATTTGGTGTTTTGATTATTATGTGACTAGTGGAATGTCTCTTCTGGTCAAGTCTATTTGCAGTTCTATAGGCTTCTTTTATGTTTATGGGCATCTCTTTCTTTAGGTTAGGAAAGTTTTCTTCTATCATTTTGTTGAAGATATTCACTGGCCCTTTAATTTGGGAATCTTTGAACTTTTCTATACTTATTATTGTTAGGTCTGGTATTCTCATTGTGTCTTAGATATCCTTGATATTTTGGATTAGGAGCTTTTTACATTTTGCATTTTCTTTGTTGTGTGAATGTTTTCTATGTTATCTTGTACACCTGACATTTTCTTTTCTATCTTTTGTACTCTGTTGGTGATGCTTTCAACTATCACTCTTCATCTGTTTCCTAGTTTTTCTATGTCCAAGGTTGTCTCCCTTTGTCATTTCTTTATCGTTTCTATTTCCATTTTTAGATCCTGGATGGTTTTGTTCAATACCTTCACCTGTTTGGTTGTGTTTTCCTGTAATTCTTTAAGGGATTTTTGTGCTTCCTCTTAAACAACTTCCAGCTGTTTACCCGTGTTCTCCTGTATTTCTTTAAGGGAGTTATTTATGTCCTTTTTTAAAGTCTTCTATTATCATCATGAGAAGTGATTTTAAATCCAAAATTTGCTTTTCCAGTGTGATGTGGTATCCAGGACCTGCTGTGGTGGTGGGACTGGGTACTGATGATTCCAAATAGTCTTGGTTTGTGTTGACTCTGTTGTTATTTTTGCCTCTTGTCCTCTGGCTACCTCTCCTGCTACATGCCCTTGCTCTCTCTGACTGTAGCCTGTCCCTCCTGTGATCCTGATTGTGTCAGAACTCCCTAGAGCCTAGCTACCTGTGTGATACTGTGATTCTGGGAACCTGTGATTCTAAGATCTTGTGTGTGTCAGAGCTCCTGGTAGTCAAGCTGTCTCTGAGATCCTGAAATCCTGGTGTCACCAAGCTCCTGAGATCCTGTTGAGTCAGAATTCCTGGGAGTCAAGCTTTCTCTGGGAGTTGCAGGTGTAGGTAGGGAACCAGAGCCCTGGGTTTGCTCCAGGCACAGATGAAAGCTAGAAGGAATGTGTGCCTTTCACTGGTCTGGTGATTCTGTTTCCCTGGTTTGTGTGTGTGTGTGTGTGTGTGGGGGGGTCCCTGATATGCTGAGTGTTGGGAGAGGTGTTGTGGCCTCAAGTGTCATCTTGAATGTGTCTGATCTCCTGGGAGTCGACCTTCCTCTATGATCCTGTTATCCTGTGATCCTGGGCATTTCAGAATACCTGGGAGTCTCAGAGCGCCTGGGATTTTGGGCTACCTCTAGGTATTTTAAGGGTGGGTGCAGAGCCAGCACACCAGGTCTGCTCCAGGTGCATGTTCAGACTGGAAGGAATCTGTGCAACTGACCTAGCAGGGTTCTCTGGGTCCCTCGATCCCAGGGGTCCCAATTACTCCCAGTGTTGGGGCAATTGTTTTGGCCTCCTCACCTGTGATCCTGAGTGTGTTAGAGGACCTTGGAGTCGAACTTCCTCGGGGTGTTGTGGGACTGGATCTGGAGCTAGTACCCAAGGTCTGCTGAGGGCACAAGATTAAAATCAGAAGGAACCTTTGCCACTGGCTGCATGGAGGTTTATTGGTTTCTGGATCCTGAGGGACTCACTTACTCTGGGTGTTGGAGCAGATACTGTGGCCTCCTCATCTGTGATACTGGGCATATTAGAGTACCTGGGAATTGAGCTTGCTCTGAGAGTTGTGGGCTAGGTGCACAGCCAGGACTCAAGGTTTGCTCAGGGCAGGCTCAGACCTGAAGAATACCATGCAGTTTTTATCATTATTGCTCTGTAATACAACTTTAGGTCAGGGATGATGATTTCCCCAGAAGTTTTTTATTGTTGAGAATAGTTTCGACATCCTGTTTTTAGTTATTCCAAATGAATCTTCGAATTCTTCTTTCTAACTCTTTGAAGAATTGAGTTGGAATTTTGATGAGGATTGCATTGAATCTGTAGATTTCTTTTGCCAAGATGGCCAATTTTATTATATTAATCCTACCAATTCATGAGAATGTCAGATATTTCTATCTTCTGAGATCTTCTTCAGTTTATTTCTTCCGAGACTTAAAATTCTTGTCATACAGATCTTTCACTTGCTAGGTTAGAGTCACACCAAGGTATTTTATATTATTTTATATTAACAGAAGGAAATCAGGATACTTTCTGCTTCCTCTATGTTTCCTACTGGAGATATCCTAAGTTCTCGTTCTAGGTCTCTTATATAGGATATCTAGGTCTCTTTGGGACATCAAGTTCTCTTCCCTCCCTGTCTATTGTCTAATATTGGTATACCAATCTGTCCACATTTGTCAATTTATTTCTGTTTTTTGTTTCTTTGAATGATTGTTGTTCTATGTTTCATGTTCAAAAGAAAAAAATAACTAAAACTTTATCTGCTGGTCAATCGCCCCTTGATTTAGTTTAACTTGTTTAAAAGGCAGCCTCAATTTGCATAGCAGAAACTGATAAGTTATCCTTTGAAAAATCTCTGTGACTGTATTTATTAGGTTCAGCAGTGACAAGGTGCTCTCCTTTTTAAATTACAGCTAGAAATAGCAATAAAATTTTTGTTTGGCCTAAATATATATGAGGTGTGTTGTCACTTCATTTTGTTTCTGACTGGGTTTAAAAGTATAAATATGTTCTGCATTTCTTGGTTATAGAGTATTGGTTTATAAGTTATTGAGTATGATTAAAAATTTGTAACATCAGTAACAGAAAGTTAGCTTAAAAGTGATAACTCAGGGTTGGAGTCATTCTAAACAACAACACATGGCATGAGCCAACCCAGGATAACAGGTCTTTAAACATACTTCTAAATTGGGATACTATTATATGTAATTCTTATTCTAGAAACTACACTTATAAAGGTTAGGATTTAAAACAATGTATCTTTGATGAGTTACTAAAAGCTGCACTGTCATGCATTCATATATAAGAATTGGCAACCAAACTTTGTAACATGAAAGTAATGCACTTGGTATTGATTTTAAAGAGAATGAATTGTTTAAAGTTGGGTTTCATTTTCCAATATTATAAGTGTGCTCTAATTTTGCAAAAGGAACTTAAAAATATAGTTATACTGCTAATGTTCCTTTAGCTGCAGTTTACAATTCAGTCACAGGCTCAGGATTTTTAATTCACCCATATTTGTAATTAAGAAAATATCAAGTAGAGATGATGACAAGAGTTATAAAAGAGTTTAAAACAGCTATAGCACAGTACTGACCTGCTGCCCCTTTTACACAATCTTGATTGCATACAGTGGTAGAAGCAAATTTAATTCCCAAGATCAGAAATGAGATCTCAGTGGGAGTTTATTTGGGATCAAACAAGGTCCTGATGAACCCTTTCAGGAATTTGTATATAGACTGCTAAAAGCAACTGGTAGAATTTTTGGAGATTCTCAGGCTGGAGTTTCCTTTATTACATCATTGGCTTATGAGAATGCTAATGCAGTCTGATGTACTGTCATTGAACCATACAAAGCCAAGACAGAACATGGTAAACAAAGCTGTCAGGAAACAGGAGGAGGGATCAGCCTCATACCCCAAGGCACTCACAACAGGCAGCTTAAGGGGCCATGAAGCTGCTTCCTAGTCAAGAAAATCCATTTCTAAACTTATCAGAGCAACACTAGGATGTGTAAGATTGGACATTAGTTCTACCACCTTTACAATACTGACCCCAGAAATGGGAGTTCAAAGCATACCTACAGGAGGTTTTAGGCCCTTGCCTCCAGGAACCTGGAGGTTACTTTTAGGCAAAAACATCACTATTATAAAGGGACTAGTGATCTACCCAGGAGTTATAGATATTTTTTATGCAGGAGAAATTAGAATTATGGCTGCTTCCCCCATAGCATTATATCTGTGCTTGCTAATAAAAGAATTGCCCAACTTATTTTAGTTCCCTTGCATCTACTACCTTCCAAATTTGTTAAGAGAAAGAGAGGACAAGGTGGCTTTGGTTCCTCTGATGTGTACTGGGTTCAATCTATTACTAATAAGAGACCTAACCTTAAATCACTAATTGAAGGAAAAACCTTTGAAGGATTAATAGACACTGAAACTGATGTACTCACTCACCTCCAAGGGATTGGTTATTCCATTACTTCAAAGCAAAGTTGAAACTTAAGATTTATGAATGGTTAATGAAACTAGGAACTTGTGTGGCATTATAGCCTGGCTTGCCAACTCTAGCTGCCATTCTAGTAAATGAGTATAGAATTATTATGAATTTGGAGGATTGTTTTTATATTGTTCCTTTGCATCACGGTGACTGTGTGGTTTTCATTTAGTGAGCTTGCTTGTAATTTTAAAGAGCCCATGAAGCAATATCATTGGAAAGTATTCCCTCAAGGAATGGCTAATAGCCCTAATATATATATATATATATATATATATATATATATATATATATATATATATATATATATATATATTTGGTGACAACAATTTGGTATTTCTAGAAAATATGCACATCAAATTGTAAAGACTTGTTCTCAGTGACTTCAGTTGCCTCATGTACCACATAATGGTGTTAATCCTCAAGGGCTTGTACCTAATCAATTATGGCAAATGGATGTTACTCATGTGTCCTTATTATCCTAAAGGACAAGGTATTTTGGAACAGGCCCATGGAACGTTAAAACAATATTTTCATAAGAAACAAAAAAGGGGGAATTATATCCTTGCATACCACAAAATTATTTAAATCATCCTTTTTATGTTAAAATTTTAAAATTTTGATGTCAGGGAACTCTCTGAGTATGGGAGGAGCAACTACTGGAGCTTCTGCCCTAGTTTTGCAAGAAAAAAAAATTATGAGATCCTTAGAACAGCAAAAGATACAAATATAGAAAGGATGGAAACCCCTATTTCCCATTTGCAAAAGTCTCTAACCTCCTTGTTTGAGGTTGTTCTTCAAAATAGGAGAGGACTTAATCTTTTATTTCTTCAACAAAGAGGACTATGTACAGCCCTCCATGAAGAATGTTACTTTTACATTGATCATTCAGGAAGAGTAGATGATTCTTTGGTTAAAGTTTGAGAAGGATTAGCCAAAAGGAAAAGAGAAATAGGACAGAATTGGGGATGGTTTGAATCCTGGTTCTCCACTTCCCCATGGCTTACATTTTAATTTCCACTCTGCTTGGACCATTTATTATAATGTTATTGCTTTTAACTTTTGGATCTTGTATCTGAAACACACTGGTTGCCTTCTTTTTTTTTTTTAATTTAATTTAATTTTATTTTTTTAATTTACATTCCAAATCACTTCCCCTTTCCCGTTTCCTCCCTCCCCGAAAGTCCCATAAGCCCCCTTCCCTCCCTCTTTTCTCCGTTCAACCCCCTCTCATTACTCTGTCCTGGCGTTCCCCTACATCCAGTCTTTCCAGGACCAGGGGTCTCTCCTTCCATCTTTTTAGAAATCTATTGATATGCTGATTGTGTCTAGGGTATTCTGAGATTCTGGGTCAATATCCCCTTATCAGTGACTTCATACCATGTGTGATCTTTTGTGATTGGGTTACCTCACTAAGGATGATATTGCCTTCTTACAGGATCGCTTTCAGCAGGTTGAACTATTGACCATGGCAGTTACCTATCACTATGAAGAAATGCATTGAGTGCATGTTCTTGTGTCCTTTGTGGCTTCAGTCTGAATGGGAAAGAGTGTGCTATAGCAGGCTGGTAGTCAGAGATGGTATGAGTGATCTTGATCTCTTATCAACCTAAGACAGAGACATATATCAATACTATGTTTATTCTCCATGACAGGTAAGAAGGAGAAATATAGACACAGACCTAAGACAGGCACAGTTGCCTGGTCACTCTTTATTCTAGATGGGATTATGGAAAACAAATAAATCTTGTGCCCCCGTCCAGCAACTGGTACGGCTTATCTTTTAACAAGGGTGTGGGGGGGGGGGTTGTACTCATCCCAGCCTTGAGCAGGGTTTGTCCAGCCTTGCGCAGGCTAAAAGGACCTAGAGTGCTTGCCACAATGGGCTTAAAGACCTAGGAGGAGTCATCTGCCTTGGTTGCATGTGCAACTTCCCACAGGAACTTAGAAAAATAGATTGTCCTCTGACCTTGCTTTGCAACACAATCCAGCTGAAACAAAGGATGGGCCTGTGGGCTCTCTCAACATAAATGCATTGCTGAATATTAAATTTGGAGACTTGATCAGTACATTTTCTTGGCTTGTTTCCTCTTTCACCACTCCCCCAGTCTCATTTTCATTTCCAGCCCCACTTTCAAATAAACCCAGTTCATCCATGGCTGCTGGACACCTACATCTAAATGCTCTGGATAGAACATTGAGTACTATATTGAATAGATAGGAAGAGAGTGGGCAGCATTGTGTAATCCCTGATTTTAGTGGGATTGCTTCAAGTTTCTCTCCTTTTAGTTTGATATAGGCTACTGGTTTGCTATGCATTGCTTTTGCTATGCTTATGTATGGACCTTGAATTCCTGATCATTTCAAGACTTTTAAAACATTCCAAGATTTTTAAAACATTCCAAGACTAATGAGATGATCATGCGCTCTTTTTGTTTTGAGTTTATTTATATAGTGGATTATATTGATTTATTTCTGTATATTGAGCCATCTATGCGTTCCTGGGATGAAGCTTACTTGATCATGATGGAAGGTTGTTTTGGTGTGTCCTTGGATTGAATTTGTGAGAATTTTATCGAGTATTTTTGCATCAATATTCATAAAGGACATTAGCTTGAAGTTCTCTTTCTTTGTTGGATCTTTGTATGGTTTAGATATTACTAGTGTAATTGTGGCTTCATAGAATGAATTGGCTAGTGTTCCTTCTATTTCGATTTTGTGGAGTAGTTAGAAGATTATTTTTAATAGGTAATCTTTGAAGGTCTGATAGAAATTTGTGCTAAAACCAACTGGATATGAGCTTCTATTGGTTGGAAGACTTTTAATGACTGTTTCTATTACTTTAGGGGTTTTGGGACTGTTTTGATGGTTTATCTGATCCTGATTTAACTTTGATACCTGTCTAGAAAATTATCCATTTCTTACAAATTTTCCAATTTTGTTGAGTAGAGGCTTTTGTAGTAGGCTTTGATAATTTTTTGTATTTCCTCAGTTACTGTTGTTATATCTCCCTTTACATTTATTAATAAGGATAATGTCTCTGTGCCCTCTGGTTAGTCTGACTTATTTATCTTGTTGATTTTCTCAAAGAACCAGCTGCTGATTTTTTCTTTCTTTCTATAGTTCTCATTGTTTCTACTTGGTTGATTTCAGCCCTGAGTTTGATTATTTACTACTATCTACTACTCTTGGGAGTATTTGTTTCTTTTTGTTCTAGTGCTTTCAGAAGTGCTGTCAAGTTGCTAGTGTATGCTATCTCCAGTTTCTTTTTGGAGGCTATGAGTTTTTCTCTTAGGACTGCTTTCATTATGTCCCATAATTTTGAGTATGTTGTGGCTCCATTTTCATTAAATTCTAAACAGTCTTTAATTTCTTTCATTTCTTCCCTGACCAAGTTACCATTGAATAGAGTGTTGTATGGTTTCCAAGTGAATGTGAGTTTTCTATTATTTTTGTTGTTATTGAAGATCAGCCTTAGTCCGTGGTGATCTGATAGGATGCATGGGATTATTTCAATCTTCTTGTATCTGTTGAGGCCTGTTTTGTGACCAATTTTATGGTCAATTTTGGAGAAGGTATGATATGGTGCTGAGAAGGTATATTCTTTTGTTTTTAGATAAAATGTTCTATAGATATCAGTTAAATCCATTTGGTTCATAACTTCTGTTAGTTTCATTGTCTCTGTTTCATTTCTGTTTCCATGATATGTACCTTGATGAGAGTGGGGTGTTAAAGTCTCCTACAATTATTGTGTGCAGTGCAATGTGAGATTTGAGCTTTAGTAAAGTTTCTTTTATGAATGTGGGTGCTCTTTCATTTGGAACATAGATGTTCAGAATTGAGAGTTCATCTTGGTAGATTGTTACTTTGATGAGTATGAATTGTCAGTCCTTATCCTTTTGGATAACCTTTGGTTGAAAGTCAATTTTATTTGATATTAGAATGGCTACTCCAGCTTGTTTCTTGGGACCATTTGTTTAGAAATTTTTTTCCAGCCTTTTACTCTGAGGTAGTGTTTGTCTTTGCCACTGAGGATGTTTCCTATATTCAGCAGGATTCTGGGTCCTGTTTATGTATCCAGTCTGATTGATTATGTCTTTTTATTGGGGAAGTGAGTCCATTAATATTAAGAGATATTAAGAAAACTAATTGGTGTTTCCTGTTATTTTTGTTGTTAATGGTGGAATTATGTCTGTTTAGCTGTCTTCTTTTGGAGTTGTTGAAAGAAGATTACTTACTTGCTTTTTATAGGGTGTAGTTTCCCTCCTTGTGTAACAGTTTTCCATCTATTCTTCTTTGTAGGACTGGATTTGTGGAATGATATTGCTTAAATTTGCTTTTATCATGGAATTTCTTGGTTTCTCCTTCTACGTTAAGTGAGAATTATGCTGGCTACAGTATCCTGGACTGACATTTGTGTTCTCATAGGATCTGTAGACATTTTCCCAGAATCTTCTGGCTTTGAGAGGCTCTGTTGAAAAGTCTGGTGTAATTATGATTGGTCTGCCTTTATATATTACTTGATATTTTTCCCTTACTGCTTTTAATATTCTTTCTTCATTTTGTGCATTTGATGTTTTGATTATAATGTGTTGGAACTAATTTCTTTTCTGGTTCAGTCTATTTGAAGTTCTATAGGCTTCATGTGTATTTATGTGTATCACTTTCTTTAGGTTTAGTGAAGTTTTCTTTTATAATTTTGTTGAAGATATTGGTGATTTAAGTTGAGAATCTTCACTCTCTTCTATACTGATTATTCTCAAGTTTGGTATTGTCAATGGATCCTATATCTCCTGGTTGTTTTGGGCTAGGAGCTTTTTGCATTTTGTATCTTCTTTGTTGTGTGATTGTTTTCTATGGTGTCATGTACACCTGACAATCTCTATTCTATCTTTTGTACTCTGTTGGTGATCCTTTCACCTGTGACCCCTCATCTCTTTCCTAGGTTTTCTATCTCCAATTTTGTCTCCTTTTGTGATTTCTTTATTGTTTCTATTTCCATTTTTTGATCATAGATGGTTTTATTCAATTCCTTCACCTGTGTGGTTGTGTTTTCCTATAATTCCTTAAGAAATTTTTGTGATTCCTCTTTAAGGGCTTCTACGTTTTTAACCTTTTTTCTTCCTGTTTTTTTTAAGGGAGTTATACATGTCTTTCTTAAAGTTCTCTATCATCATTGTGAGATGTGTTTCTAACTCAGAATCTTGTTTTTCTGGTGTGTTGGGCTTTCCAGGGCTCTCTGTGGTGGGAGAACTGGGTTCTTATGATGCCAAGTAGCCTTGGATTCTGTTGCTTATGCCTTTGCCCTTGCCTCTCTTCATCTGGTTATCTCTGGTGGTAGCTGATTTCACTGTCTCTTTTTGTGTTTTGTCCCTCCTACAAACCTTTGTGTCAGTTCTTCTGAGAGACCAGTTCTTTCTGGGAGGAATTAGGGTATGGCAAACTCTGGCATTGGGTCAGTTCTGGGTGTTCTTGGAAACTGGAAGGATACTGTCCCTGCTGTTCCTTGGTTCCTGTGTCCTGATGGCTCTTGGTGTGTCCCTCTAGGGCCAGGAATTTGAGCAGAAGTGGTGGTATTGCCTGTGCTGTGTGTTAGTACTCCTGGGAGACTAGCTGTCTCCAAGTGGTATTTGTGTATGACAAGCAACTATACCCAGCAAAACTTTCAATTAACATAGATGGTGAAACTAAATTATTCCATGACAAAACCAAATTTACACAATATCTTTCCACAAATCCAGCCCTACAAAGGATAATAGAAGGAAAACTCCAACACAAGGATGAAAACTACACCCTAGAAAAAGTAAGAAAGTAATCTTCTTTTAACAAACCTAAAAGAAGATAGCCACAAAATCATAATTCCATTTCTAACAACAAAAATAATGGGAAGCAACAATCCCTACTCCTTAATCTCTCTTAACATCTGTGGTCTCACCCAATAGAATGGCAGACTGAGGCATCCTTACTTCAACTTGATGACCTTTTTGAGTTCTGCAGACTTTGTCTTAGGTATTCAGTACTGGGCATTTTGGTACTCTTTTTTTTGTTGTTGTTTTTGTTTTTGTTTTTGTTTTTTTGGCTAATACTCACTTATTTATGTGTACATACCATGAATGTCTTTTTGGGTCTGAGTTACCTCACTCAGATATTTTGTAGTTCTATTCTTTTGCCTGCAAAACTTAGGATGTCCTCTTTTCTTAGTAGCTGAGTAGTATTCCATTGTATAAATCACCCACATTTTCTGTATCCATTCTTCTGTTGTGGGACATCTGGGTTGTTTCCAGCTTCTAGCTTTCACAAATAAGCTTACTCTGAACATAGTGGAACATGTGCCCTTGTGGAATGGTGGGGCATCTTTTGGGTATATTCTCAAGAGTGGTATTCCTGGATCTGCAGGTAGATCTATTTCAAATTTTCTGAGGAGCCTGTAGACTGATTTCCAGAGTGGTTATACCAGTTTGCAATCCCATCAGCAATGGAGGTGTGTTTCTCTTTCTCCACATCCTCACCAACAGGTGTTGTCACCTGAGGTTTTGATCATAGCCATTCTGACTGGTGCAAGGTAGAATCTCATGGTCATTTTGATTTGCACTTCACTGGTCACTAAGGACTTTGAACATTTCTTTAGGTACTTCTCAGTCATTGAGATTCCTCTGTTGTGAATTCTCAGTTTAGTTCTATACACCATTTTTTGATTGGGTTGTTTGATTTTTTTTTTTTTTGGTGGTTAGCTACTTTAGTCCTTTATATATTTTGGATATTAACCCTCTATTGGATGTGAGATTAGTAAAGATTCTTTTCACAATCTGTAGGTTGCCAATTTGTCTTATTGACTATTTGACCTTTGCCTTACAGAAGCTTTCCAGTTTCATGAAGTACCATTCATCAATTCTTGATCTTAGAGCATGAGCCATTGAATATTACTGAATCTGTGGAGTGTTCACAAAAAAAGGGACTTTGCATGACTGCACCCTAGAAGACCCAAAAAGCAGCTGAAAGAGTCACATATGGTTATTTGCATAGAACCAATTGACATAAGCTGATGATCCCTGTGGTTGAATTAGAGAAAAGCTGAAAGAAGCTGAGGAGGATGGCGACCATATAGGAGGACCAGCAGTCTCAATTAATCTGGACCTCTCACACACTGGACCACCAAACAGGCAGCATACACCATCTGATATGAGGCCCCCAATACATATACAGCAAAGGACTGCTGGGTCTGTGTTCAAACAGAGATGATGCACCTAACCTTCAAGAGACTGGAGACCCCAGGGAGTTTAGAGGTCAGGTGGGGTGGAGGTTGGGGACTGGGATGTTCTTGTGGAGTCAGGGGAGTGAGGACAAGGTATGGCATGTGGAGGTATGGGAGGGTAGACCAGGAACGGGGGAAAAATCTGGAATGTAAATTAATTAATTAATTAATTAATTAAAAATAGAGTAACAGAGTACATATATAAACAGGATCCAGCATTTTGCTGAATATAGGAAGCAGACATCAGTTTCAAAGACAGACTCTACCACAGAGTAAAGGGCTAGAAACCAATTTTCCAAGCAAATGGTCCTATTCAACAAGCTGGAGTAGCCATTCTAATAGCAAATAAAATTGACTTTCAACCAAAAGTTTTCAAACAAGATAAGGAAGGACAATTCATACTCAAGATAGAAAAATATCTACCAAGAACTCTCAATTCTGAACATCTATACTCCAAATTCAAGGGCACCCACATTTATAAAAGAAACTTTACTAAAGCTCAAAGCCCACATCGCACTGCACACAATAATAGTGGGAGACTTCAATACCCCACTCTCATCAATGGACAGATCATGGAAACAGAAACTAAACAGAGACAAAGGAAAACTTACAGAAGTGAGGGACCAAATGGTTTTAACAGATATCTATAGAACATTTCATCCTAAAACCAAAGAATATATACCTTCTTCTCAGCACCTCATGGTACCTTCTCCTAAATTTTGTGAACATATAGTCAGTTACAAAACTATCTTCAACTGATACAAGTAGATTGAAATAATCCCATGCATCCTATCAGATCACCATGGACTAAGGCTGATTTTCAATAGCAACAAAAACAACAGAAATCCTACATACATGTGGAAGCTGAACAACAACCTACTCAATGATAACTTGTTCAAGGAAGAAATGAAGAGAGAAATTAAAGACTGTTTAGAATTTAATGAAAATGAAGACTCAACATACTCAAACGTATGAGACACATTGAAAGCAGTGCTAAGAGGAAAACTCATAGCTCTGAGCGATTCCAAAAAGAAACTGGCAAGAGCATATAGTAGCAGCTTAATGGTACACCTGAAAGCTCTAGAACATAAGGAAGCAAATACACCCAAGTGGAGTACATGGAAGAAAATAATCAAACCCAGGAATGAAATCTACCAAGTAGAAACAAAAAGAACTATACAAAGAATCAACAAAACCAGGAGCTGGTTCTTTTAGAAAAGGCTTTTCTATAAGTCAAACACATGTGAACATACACACACACACACAGACACACACACACACACACACTCATCTGAGATACAAATCATTAACTTCTGTGAAGCATAATATTATATTCAAATAATTATGTTCCAGACCCACATTCTAATATTATATATATATATATCACCACACATTTTCTTATAATTATGGTTTAATTTGTATTAGAGTATGCACTGTTTAACTAGAAAAATTACATGTAATTTAAAAATTAGAAAAATTACATGTAATTTTGTGTGTGCCTTTCTTTGCATTTAGTTTTCATTTTAATAAACACAGAATTTATCACTCTGTATCACCAGAGTCCTTTCTTTTCTCCCTGAATCTCAGATATGGAATGGACTAAATCCAATAATTTTGTATAAAAGAACTGTTATTCAGAGAGTTTAATAAGTTTCCCAAGTTTCCAACATAATTAATCATTGAAGCTTTTACTATTCACACTTTTCTGATCTACATCCTAAGTGGAAAGCCCTCAAGTCTCACTTAAATATTCATTTAAACCTTTGTCTCTTCTTTATCACCATCACTATTGCCTTGTGACATTATAATCTCATGTAATCACCAAATTAATTTCATTTTAAGAGACTTTCCCACTTTTAGCTCTGGTGGCACATAAGTACTTGACAGGATGAGTATATAATCCTTTTTCTTCTTTGTCCCCACATATTATAACTTTGATTTACCATTATTTTAGTAGATGTGATAACAAAAATGTAAATAACAACTAAATTGAAAGGCATATTTACACAATATAAAACAGATTAAGGAAATATGGAAATAATAAATTTTTTCAAGGGAAACATAAATGCCCCATGTGAAGTACATAGTTATACCTTCAACTTAAAATACATTAAAAATGCTAAAGTGTAAGAGGGTATAGGAAACACTAAGAAAAATGTGTGAAATAGATCTGAAAAGATGAAAGTATTAATAAATTAATAAACTCTTTCTATTTTCTTTGTCATTTACCCTTTGGTTGAATTCAGTTTTTCATTATAAAATTATATGATAGCCATGATGCTATTTAACTGAATTTGTATTTAATACAAAATAGTGTCAGAGAAGTTAGATAATTTTTATAAATCATCTTTTTCTGACAAATTCCTGTGTCTAGGTTTATAAGATTATGGATGTTAAATTAAACATTTGCACATCATTATATGTGGTCAGTAAGCCTGAAATATTTGTCCATATCCTCAAAACTCACCATATCATCATGCTTCATTAGCTAACAGGTTTACCCCATAGTCAGGGAAATGCATGAACTTCTTATTCTAGGTTAAGATTTACTGGCTTTCTTATTTCAAATGCTATAATATAAAATGTCCCTCATGTTTAAGTCATAAATCATAGAAAGATTTATAATACGAATAATAGATAATAGATAGACCTATAATACTAACAGGCAAATAAGTAATTGGAAATTAAATGGGCATATACATGGATCAATAAATAGGTAAACAAGAATTCTACTCAAGTAACAGCCATATGGAGGTGAATCTAATGACTTGTGTAATTCTGAAAATATTTTTGACAACTGTGTGACTACTTCATATCAAAACTTCTGTTCACTGTTCAACAGCTAGTCTGAGATTCCAGCAGTCTGACTTTTAATTGCCCATTGAAATGTGGGTCTTTAAAAAACATTTTATGCCATACATTCCTCACAGTGTTCTAAGTTTTCATTTTGAAATGGCAATTATCAAATGCATTTTAAAATGAAGAAACAGAAATTCAGTCATTACAAATGTCTTATAAACTTATGTATGTTTTACTTCAAGACTTGAACAAACATGACAGCAATAGACATGGTAATTTGAAAGGGGTATATCTCATGAGTTCTTCACCCTAGACAAGCAACTATAGGATATTGAAGGAATGCCTAGAGCAGGAGAAAGAGTCTCCCTACAAAACAATGCAAAATGGGCTATCTAGTACTAAGTATTCATGTATATAAAATACAAGTAATTTTAAACATAATGAGTACTCTCCTTTTATACATACATATCAAAAATTAACAAAGTAGTAATTATGAATTTGAATAACAGAGTACAGATGAGAGTATGGGAGAATTTGGAGTAAAATAAAGGTATAAATATAATTAAATACAATCCACAAAATGAGAAAAATATCTTTGTTTCATGAATTTTGTTCACTTTTTTCGGTATTAAAAGTATTAATTTAACAGTAACAGCAACTGCTAGTGATTTTTTTCCTAGTTCCAAACACCTGACAGTTCAAAACAAACTGGTCATGGACTCACAGAAGCCTATTTTAGGATTACTTAATGACATTAGTCATTCTATAATTGACATTGGCACTTTGCTCTTTGTCTTGTCAAATTATCATCTGATATGATAAGAGGAGACTTTTAAAAGAAAGATAATGATCATTCAGCATATTCTAATTTATAGAATTACATTAAAAAGGTTCAAGATTTATAATTCCTCTAATGGTTTTCATATGATTCATAAAATCATTTCTATTCAAGAGTAATTTCTGCATATATCATGAGTCTAAAAATAATTTGTCCTCTCTCAAATATTAGATATCTTCTAAAATCTTATAATAATCTTTTTTTCAGAAGAAATATTCTTCAATATTATCAGATTATATCTATCATAAGCATATAACTTATTCTGAAATTTTATTTGCCATTAAAATGACAAATATCACACTTTTCTCTATAATAGATGTGTTTAAGTTTAAACACATTATGAAGTAGGAGTACCACTTTATCACACAAGAATTATAATAAAATCCAGTCTTAGATGGGATTGCAAATAACTTAGTCTCCCCGCTGGTTCATGCATGTAGAGGAAGTTTAATTTTCTCCCTGTGTTTTGCTTGACTCCTTCCCTACTTCCTTGCACACCTGGAGTATTATAATCTTGTAAATGCAAAATTACATTGCATTCAGTCTTCTGTAACTTTCCCACAATCATAGTTAACACAATAGGGAAAGAATCATCATCTCCCACAGCAGCATCCCACCAACAGCTTATCAGCTCACTGTGGTGTCATACCATCCAATAATTTCAATGCAAAATATCGCTACAAATGAGTCCTGTCGATTCTTTACACCATGAAAATCATTAGCAAGGATAATTAACTGAGGCTCTGGTGATGAATAGAGCTGCATTACTGATCAGTGCAATAAAGAACACAAGCCTCTAATTACAGATATAGCGCCTTGAAGGTACTGAGAAATGTAATTTAATATTGCTGCCTAGATTCCACAAAGCCTAATATAAGTGTACAATTAAAACAATAAGGTCTTCCCACAAATAATGCTTTTGGGCCCAATCCAAGTATAAGAGATTGTACTCATCTTGCTGGAAGTGGCCTGAATCTAGCAAATATCATGCCTGAGAAGAAACATTTTTAAAAAGCGAAAGTGCTTAAATATTTTTATAGATGCTCTTTTAATAACCCTGTCCTTTTACCACATACTCTGGCAGGGTCTTTACTATAAAAAGGCTAGAGGGGCTTTAGGGAACATGCAGCGTAAAAATTGCATAAATAATAGTAAAAAAATGTATAGTAAAAATTAATTGGGTGTTTCTCCCTTGCCTTTGATAACTTAATTTCCAGATAAAATACCCAAAACATTTATATTTATAATAAGCCTTAGTAGTACTAGAGGTGGGCAGATATCACCCCTCTAAATTATTTTGTCTACTTCTGTGTCAGTAACCCTGAGATATAATTTGCCATGTTTCATCTGGGCTTCTCTTGCTCCTACTGGTCAACTCTCATGGCCATATGCTCATGGTCCATCTACCCAATGGCCTTTTTCCCTTCTCTCCAAGCTCAGCTCACTCCTTGTGGTCTCTGCTCAGCCCCAAAGCCCAGAAACTGAAGCACAATCAACCTCTCTTCTACCCAACTCTAGACTATAGGCATCTTTATTCAACTAATAATTTTAACTTAAAAAGTAAAGTTACATAGCATCACTTGGTATAGAGAGGATATCCTTGTTTCCAGAGGCAATCAGACCCTGGGGGTCAGTATTTAGCACTACCATACAGAGCAACAGACCAAACCTCTACAAAATAAATTCTCTCTGAATCCATGGTCATTTAGCATTATCTGCTTCTTATACAAAAAGATGACCTTTGTTCAACAATAGTAAAAATATTAACTTGTAAATTTGTTTCCAAAACCAACTCAATGATAAAAATTTTGTAAGTCACTTTTTAAAATAAAGAGTAGTGCTGACTACAGTGACCAACAAGATAAGAATCTAAGGGCTGGAGTAAGGTCACGAGTTAAGAACATGTACTGGTATGACAGAAAACCAGTGTTTGATTTCAAGTACCTATTATATCAGGGAGAAGACAGCCTCTAACTCAGGCTCCAGGAGATGTGATGCCAATAGCTTACAGAATCACCTGCAATCATGAGTATCCCCCTCTATACACATAAATACATTTAATTAAAAGTAAAATACATTGTGCCTAACCTTTCAGAGAATTGAGGCCACAAGGAGTGGGGAGGCCTTGTATGGCTGGGGTGTACTGCAGGGATGGGGATATCCTCTTGGAGAAAGGGGGGGAGGAGGAATGGGATGTGGAACTATGGGAAGGCAGACCTGGAGCAGGTAATGACTGGACTGTAAAAAAAAATAAAAATTATAAAATAAGATATATTTTCAAACTGGAGGATGGCAAGAAGGAAACAGGTCACCTACTGAATCCCACCCAAGTGCAAATGTGAGGGACTGGTCCTCATAGCTGAGTGTAGTGATGACTCCAAGTTACTTTGTCAACCAGTAGCTTTCCATAAAATGAATGACATTTGGGTTTCTAATGCTGTTGTGCTGAATACTGGATCTGAAATTTTGTTTTGCTATATGCTCTACTGAGTCACTTCTTTGAAAGTCAACCTTGTATATCTTTGAAGTATATCAACTTTATCAGTAGCACATACTTTAAATGCATATATGTTAAAATTGTTCCTATATAATAATACAAATTGTTTTTCTCTGGCTTGCTCACATGGCCAAGTCTTTCCCCTGTGTTTCGCTCTTGTATTCCCAATGACTTGGCTATTCTGGTAGGCCTTCTCCTCATGTTTTCCTCTAGAATTTTTAATATTTCCCATTTAGGATGAAAGAATTTATCTACTTGAAATGAGTTTTGTAGAGAAATCAGGATATGGATCAAATTCAATTCCTCTGTATGCTAATATCCATTTTTCCAAACATCTTTAAAAAAAACTGGGTTACATTCCAATATCTGTTAATGACAGCTTTGGCAAATATTAAGTGTGTCTAGTTCTATGGTTTATTTCTAGCTATTCTATTTTATTTCATTGTTCATTTTATCTGATTTGTGTCCATGGCACACTTTCTAGAATGTTCCCTTTAGATGATTTATATGTTGTTCCTTTAAAAAACTTTTTATTGATTCTTTGTGAATTTCATATCATATACGAAATTCCACCCATATGCCTTTTTTCCACATCTGTCTGCTGTCCTTGCAATCTTCCACCAAAAACAAAAAAAAACATACAAGCAAACAAAACAAAAAATTAAAAATATAAACAAAACAAAACAAGACAAAAATATCTTGCTGTGGAAGCTACAGAGTATTATGGTGTGTCACACAGTATATATACCCGTTGCCCCAAACAACTTTACTTCCAAAGGTTCATTGAAATGAGGCATTGGTCTGGTTTAAGGCCTCTGGCTTCTGCTATACTATTAGTACTGATTGCTTACCAAGACATCCTAAGATATCCTGTTATTGCCCTGTGTCACAGAGATCCTGCAGCTTTGACCTTCATACCCCTTCATGCACTCCCTCATTTGATAAATAGAGTAGATGTTGGGATGAGCCACTTCAGAGATCTGGATCTAAGCCTGAATGGAAGCTGAGTTGGTCAGCTCACCAGCTCTCATGTGTCTACTTCTCTAGGTCCAGCTTTCCTGTACTCACACCCTGCTAGATTACCCATGCCCTTGTCACAGGGCTAGTTCTACTGTGCTTCAGGGCATGCTCTCCTGAGTGCTGCAGCTGTTTAGGGGTGGGGCCAACTCTCTGTTCTCATGGCTTTGGGGCCAGCTCACCTTCATGGAGGAGTGCAGGAAAATCTCTCTTGCACCCATGCCCACAGGACAGATATGAGGCAAAGTCAGCTCTCCCATCCCTACACTATCCAAGTCAATTTTTCCATACCCATGCCAAACAGAACCAGCTTTCCAATGCTGCCCCGATAAGGGGCAGAGCTTTCTCAGCTAACTTCTAGAACATCAACAGAGCTTCAGGTAACACAGTGGTAACAAGAGGTCTCAGAATCAACACAGACTCTGCAATAAGACCACCAGACTCAGGCATGTCCCTCAGTGGCAGAATGGACTAGAACATCACCATGACTTCAGGTGGCAGTGCCAGCCATTCAGTTAAGTATGTTACTCTCTAGCAACACAACCCTTAGACATACACATGGTCTCATGTGGCATTGTAGACCATGAACATCAGCAGAAACACAGTTCCAGACAAGAGCCTCAGTGGCTGCTAGGGCAGGATGCCACCATGGCCTCAGGAAGCAGAACAGGATACTCAGATCAGTTTGGTCCCCTTGACATCAGCATGGAAACTAACTTCAACATGGTCTCAGGCAGCAGCCCAGAACACTGATCTCCAGAAGACCTTCAGTGGCAAAACAGGCACAGAAATTCATCAAGAAGTGAGACCTCAGTAGAGTCATGGACCCAGACATGGTCCTCAGCAACTCAGCCCAATTCCTCTTATCTGCCTGTTCCTCACAAGTGGCATGTCTCCAGTGCCATCTCTCTCCTCAGTCCACTGATCATTTGGCTTCTTTTTGCTCCCATCTTTCCAGTGTGCACTCCATCTTTTTCATCTCGCCTTTACTCCTTGCCAAGACATGAGTCCTGGAGGTAGGCGCTTGTGTGTCTTTGTTCCAGCAGTCCTGCTGCTATGAGATTTATGTTGTTATTATAGTATCTCTTTTATTAATTTCTGTCCTACTCTTTCTAATGTCTGGTAATATGTTGTGTTTGATTTTTTTCCTTCTTTTTCTTAGCTACTGGAGGACCCTGTTATACTACTCTGGGCATATACTCAGAGGATTCTCCAGCATGTAATAAGGACACATGTTCCACTATGTTCATAGCAGCCCTATTTAAAATAACCAGAAGCTGGAAAGAACCCAGATGCCCCTGAATGGAGGAATGGATAGAGAAAATGTGGTATATTTACATAATGGAATATTACTCAGCTATTAAAAACAATGAATTCATGAAATTCTTAGGCAAATGGGTGGAACTGGAAAATATCATCCTGAGTGAGGTAATCCAATCACAAAAAAACACACACGGTATTCATTCACTGCTAAGTGAATATTAGCCCAGAAGCTTGGAATACCCAAGACCCAATTCACACATCAAATAATGCTCAAGAAGAAGGAAGATCAAAGTATGGATGGCTACTATGGTCCTTCTTAGATGGGGAAAGAAATATCCACAGAAGGAGATACAGAGACAAAGTGTGGAGCAGAGTCTGAGGAAAAGATGATCCAGAGACTGCCCCACGTAGGAATCCATCCCATATAAAGTTACAAAACCCAGACACTACTATTGATGCCCACAAGTGCTTGCTGACTGGAGCTGGATATAGCTGTCACCTGGGAGACTCTGCTAGTTCATGACAAATACAGAGGAGGACACTCTCAGTCACCCATGGCTCCAGATGCATAGGCAGCAGAGGTGGCCTTGTTGGACATCAAAGGAAGAGAGGCCCTTGGTCCTGGAAAGGTTCTATACTGCCATGTAGGGGAATACCGGGACAGGGAAGTTGGAGAGGGTTGATTGGGGAACAAGAGGAGGGAAGATGGGTTAAGGGATTTTCGTGGGGGGTGGGGTGAGGAAGGGGCCAGAAAAGGGGGACAACATTTGAAATGTAAATAAAAAATATATCTACTAAAACAAAAATGTAGAAAAAAAAGAAAGAAAAACACAATTAGGTTATTTGCAATCTCTATGGTTTTTTTAAATATTTGGATTTATATTTATACATTTTCCTTGTTGGCCTTCAGTGGATTAACTTTATAATTGTTGATAGACTATTCTATCATTTTTACTTGGTTTGAGGAATATTTCTATTTCTTTCCTGAAGTATTCAAGGATTCAATCTTCAAATGTGAATTCTTCAATCCACAATTGTGCTGTTTCTTAGGTTCTTCTTACTGATTATTTCAAATGTTATTCTATCATAGTCTAATGTACAAAAATATATTTTAATTATTTTGTAGGTTTTTCTTGGTTTTTTTTTTTTTTTTTTTTTTTTGGTTTTTCGAGACAGGGTTTCTCTGTCTCGAAAACTCACTCTGTAGACCAGGCTGGCCTCGAACTCAGAAATCCACCTGCCTCTGCCTCCCAAATGCTGGGATTAAAGGCGTGCGCCACCACCGCCCGGCTGAAATAAGATGGGCAGTTTTTGTTTTGTTTTGTTTTTTTTTGTGTGTGTGTGTGTTTTTTTTTTTATTTTTATTTTTTGTGTAGGTTTGTCTTATGGAGCTTATAATTTGTTCTATTTTGAAGAACATTCTGTTTCATAAATGATGATGGAAAATACTGTTCTGTTAAGTGGAATTCTGTAGACATGTACTAAGTACAGTTTATTTTATCGCTACAATTTATATCTGAAATTTTTTTGCTTGCTCTTAGTTCTAAAGACTTGCTTAAGTATTAAAGAAAGATATTAAATTACTATACAAGACCTGTGAGAAATTTATGACTTTTACTATTTGTTTTGTAAAACTGGAAAGCCTATACTTGGTGTTTAAATATTTACAATCTTTGCATGTTTATGATGGACTGTTTTTTTATTAATATTTAGCTTTCCTCAACTCTTCTGACAATTTGATTATTGCTAAAATTTCCTTTTATTTTGTATGCTGACCTTTTTTCCTTTTATTCTTTTTTATTGGATATTTTCTTTATTTACATTTTAAATGTTATCCCCTTTCCTGGTTTCCCCCACTCCTGAAAACCCCCTAGCCCATCCTCCCTACCCATGATTCTGTGTGTGTGTTCCTCCACCCACCCTACTCTCACATTCCTGCCTTCAATTCTTCTGTGCTGGGGCATCTATCAAGCCTTCATAGGACCAAGGACATCTCCTCCCACTGATGCCTGATAAGGCAATCCTCTGTTATATATGCAGCTGGACCCATGTGTACTCCTATATTGATGACTTATTCCCTGGAAGCTCTGAGGGGGGGGGGGTCGTGTCTGGTTGGTTGATATTGTTGTTCTTCCTATGAAGTTGCAAAGCCCTTCAACTCTTTCAGTCCTTTCTCTAAGTCCTCCATTGGGGACCCTGTCGTCAGCCCAGTGGTTGGCTGTGAGAATCTACCTATGTATTTGCAAGGCTCTGGCAGGGCCTTTCAGGAGATGGCCATATCCGGCGCTGTTCAGAAAGCATTTCTTGGCATCCAGAAAAGTGCCAGGGTTTGGTGACTGTATATGGGATGAATCTCCAGGTGGAACAGTCTCTGGATGACCTTTCCTTCAGTCTCTGATCTACATTTTATCTCCATATTCACTCCTTTGAGTATTTTTTTCCCCTTCTCAGAAGAACTAAAGAAACTTTGATCTTCCTTCTTGAGTTTCATATGGTCTGTGAATTGTATCCTGGGTATTCTGGGCATTTGGGCTAATACCCTCTTATGAGTGAATGAATACCATGTGTGTTGTTTTGTGATTGTGTTACCTGAGTCAGTATGATATTTTCTAGTTCCATCCATTTGCCTAAAATTTCATGAATTCATTGTTTTACATAGCTGAATAGTACTACATTTTATAAATATACCACATTTTCTGTATCCATTCCTCTGATGAAGGACATGTGGGTTCTTTCCTGCTTCTGGCTATTATAAATAGGGCTGCTATGAACATAGTGGCGTATATGTCCTTATTACATGTTGGAGCATCTTCTGGGTATATGCCCAGGAGTCGTATAGCTGGGTCCTCAGATAGTACTATGTCCAATTTTCTGAGGAGCTGCAAAACTGATTTTCAGAGTGGTTGTACCAGCTTGTAATCCCACCAGCAATGGAGGACTATCCCTCTTTCTCTTCATTCTACTCAGCATCAGCTGTCACCTGAGTTTTTGAGTTTAGCCATTCTGGCTGGTGTGAGGTGGAATCTCAGTGTTGTTTAGATTTGCATTTCCCGGATAACTAAGGATGTTGAACATTTCTTTAGGTGCTTTTCAGCCATTTGATATTCCTCAGTTGAGAATTTTTTTGTTTAGCTCTGTACCCCATTTTTAATAGAGTTTTTGATTCTCTGGAGGTTGACTTGAGTTTTTTTTTTTTTTTTTTTTTTTTTTTTTGTATATATTGGATATTAGCCCTCTATCAGATGTAGGATTTGTAAGGATCTTTTCCCATTCTGTTGGTTGCTGTTTTGTCCTATCGAGAGTTTCCTTTGCCTTACAGAAACTTTGCAATTTCATGAGGTCCCATTTGTTTATTCTTGATATTTGGTCATAGGCAATTGGTGCTCTGTTTAAGAAATGTTCCCCTGTGCCCATGTGTTCGAGGCTCTTCCGAACATTTTCCTCTATAAGTTTCAGTATATCTGGATTTATGTGAAGGTCCTTGATCCACTTGGACATGAGCTTTGTACAAAAAGATAAGAATGGGTCTATTTGCATTTTTCTATATACTGACATCCAGTGGAACCAGCACCACTGGTTAAAAATGCTATCATTTTTCCACTGGATGGTTTTAGCTCCTTTGTCAAACATCAAGAGAACATAAGTGTGTTGGTTCTTTTTGGGATCTTCAGTTCTATTCCATTGATTTCTCTGCCTGTTTCTGTACAAACACCAAACAGTTTTTATCACTATTGTTATGCAATACAGCTTGATATCATGGATGGTGATTCCCACAGAAGTTCTTTTATTGGTGAGAATACTTTTAGCTATCCTGGATTTTTTTGTTATACCAAATGAAATTGCAAATTGCATTTCTTAACTCAATGAAGAATTGATTTGGAATTTTGATGGGGATTGTATTGAATCTGTAGGCTGCTTTTGGCAAGATGGTCATTTTTACTACATTAATCCTGCAAATACATGAATATGGGAAATCTTTCCTTTTTCTGAGATCTTCATTTTCTTTCTTCAGAGATTTGAAGTCCTTGTCATACAGATTTTTTGCTTGTTTAGTTAGAGTCACCACAAGGTGTTTTATAGTATTTTGGACTATTGTCAAGGGAGTTGTTTCCCTAATTTCTTTCTCAGCCTGTTTATCCTTTGAGTAGAGGATTCGTTTGAGTTTATTTTATATCCAGGAAATTTGCTGAAGTTTTTTATCAGGTGTAGGAGTTCTCTGGTAGAATTTTTGGGGGTCACTGAAGCATACTCTCATATTATCTGCAAATAGTGATATTTTGACTTCTTCCTTTCCCATTTATATTACTTTAACCTCCCTTTGTTGTCTAAGACTTCAAGTACTATATTGAACAGGTAGAGAGATAATGAACAGCCTTGTCTAGTCCCTGATTTCAGTGGGATTGCTTCAAGTTTCTCTCCATTTAGTTTAATGTTGGCTACTGGTTTTCTGTATATTCTATGTTTAGGTATGGGCCTTGAGTTCCTGATCTTTCCAAGACTTTTAGCATGAAGGGGTGTTGAATTTTGTCAAATGATTTCTCAGTATCTATTGAAATGATCATGTGGATTTTTTTCTTTGAGTTTGTTTATGTAGTGGATTACACTGATGGATTTTCATATGTTGAACCATCCCTGCATCCATGGGATGAAGCTTACTTGATCATGATGGATGATAGTTTTGATATGTTCTTGGATTCAGTTTGTGAGAATTTTATTGAGTATATTTGCATCAATATTTATAAGGAAAATTGGTCTGCAGTCCTCTTTCTTTATTTGGTCTTTGTTGGTTTAGTTATCAGAGTAATTGTGGCTTCATAGAACAAATTGGGTAGGATTCCTTCTGTCTCTATTTTGTGGAATAGTTTTAAGAGTATTGGTATTAGTTCTTCTTTGAAGGTTTGATAGAATTCTCCACTAAACTCATCTGGTCCTGGGCTCCCCCCCCCCTTGGTAGACTACTAATGACTGCTTCTATTTCTTTAGGGGTTATAGAACTGTTTAGATTGTTTTCTGATTCTGTTTTAAATTTGGCATCTGGTATGTGTTTAGATAATTGTCCATTTGATTCATATTTTCCAATTTTGTTGAGTATAAGCTTTTGCAGTAGGATCTATGATTTATTTTTAATTTTCACAGTTACTGTTGTTTTGTTTCCCTTTTCATTTTTGATTTTATTAATTTGTGTACTGTCTCTTTGTCCTCTGGTTAGTCTGGCTAAGGGTTTATCTATCTTGTTGATTTACTCAAAGATGAGCTCCTGTTTTTTTGTTTTTGTTTTTGTTTTGTTTTGTTTTGATTCTTTGTATAGTTCTTTTTGTTTCTATTTGGTTGTTTTCAGCCCTGAGTTTGATGATTTCCTGCTGTCTATTCCTCTTGGGTGCATTTGATTCTTTTTGTTCTGGAGCTTTCAGGTGTGCTATCAACCTACTAGTATAAGCTCTCCCCAGTTTCTTTTTAGAGACACATAGAGCTATGAGTTTTCTTCTTACCATTGATATCATTGTGTCCCTTAAATTTTGGTATGACGTGCCTTCATTTTCAGAAAATTCTAAATAGGCTTTAATTTCTTTATTTCTTCCTTGACTAAGTCATCCTTGAGTAGAGTGTTGTTCAGCTTCCAGGCACAAGTGTGATTTCCCTTGTTTTTGTTGGAACTTAAGACTAGTTTTAGACCATGGTGATCTGATAGGCGGCATGGATTACTTCAAACTTCTTGTATCTGTTGAGGCCGGATTTGTGATCCATTATATGGCCAGTTTTGGAGAAGATAACATGAGGTCCCGAGTAGAAGGTATATTCTTTTCTTTAGGATGAAATGTTTTATAAATATCTGTTAAATCCATTTGGTTCATAACTCCTGTTAGTTTCACTGTGTCTCTCTTTAGTTTCTGCTTCCATGATCTGTTCATTGATAAGAGTGGAGTGTTGAAGTCTCCCACTATTATTGTTTGGGGTATGATGTGTGCTTTGAGTATCAGTAAATTTTCTTTTAGGATTATGGGTGCCCTTGAATTTGGATCATAGATATTCAAAATTGAGAATTCATCTTGGTAGAGTTTTCCTTTGAGCAGTATGAAGTGTCCTTCCTTATCTTTTTTGAAAACTTTAGGTTGAAAGTCATTTTTATTCTATATTAGAATGACTACTCCAACTTGTTTCTTGGGACCATTTTCTTGAAAATTTTTTTTTCTAATGTTTTATTCTGAAGTAGTGTCTGTCTTTGTCACCGAGATATATTTCCTGAATGCAGCAAAATGCTGGGTCTTGTTTATGTATCCACTCTGTTAGTTTTTGTCTTTTTATTGGGGAATTGATTGCATTGAGGTCAAGAGATACTAAGGAAAAGTGAATATTACTTCCTGTTATTTTTATTTTTAGAGGTGGAATTATGTTTTTTTGGCTATACTCTTTTGAGTTTGTTGAATAATTATCTTATTCCTTTTTCTAGGGTGTAGTTTCCTTCCTTCTGTTGGTGTTTTCCATCTAATATCTTTTGTAGAGCTGGATGTGTGTAAAGATATTATATAAACTTGGTTTAGTCATGGAGTATCTTGTTTTATCTATCTATGGTAATTGGGAGCAAGCTGGGTATAGTAACCTGGGCTGGCCTTTATGTTCTCTTAGGGATTGTATGATATATGTCCAGGCTCTTCTACCTATCATAGTTTCTGGTGAGAAGTCTGGTGTAATTCTGATAGGTCTGCCTTTATATATTACTTGATCTTTTTTCTGTACTGCTTTTAATATTCTTTCTGTGTTTACTGAATTTGGTGTTTTGACTATTATGTGAAGGGAAAAATTTCTGTTCTGGTCCCATCTATTTGAAATTCTGTAGGCTTCTTGTATGTTCCTGGGTACCTCTTTGTTTAGGTTAGGGAAGTTTTCTTCTACAATTTTGTTGAAGATATTTACTGGCTCTTAAAGTTGGGAATCTTCACCCTCTTCTATACCTATTATCCTGAGGGTTTTTTTTCTCATTGTGTCCTGTGTTTCCTGGATGTTTTGTGTTAGGAGCTTTTTGCATTTTGCATTTTCTTTGACTGTTGTGTCAACATTTTTTATGGTATCTTCTGTACCTGAGATTCTCTTTTCTATCTGTTGTATTCTGTTGGTGATGCTTCTATCTATGGCTCCTGATCTCTTTCCTAGATTTTCTAACTCCAGGGTTGCCTCCCTCTGTGATTTCTTTATTGTTTCTATTTTTATTTTTAGATCTTGGATGGTTTTGTTAATTTCCTTTGCCTGTTTGATTGTGTTTTCCTGTAATTCTTTAAGAGATTTTTGTGTTTCCTCTTCAAGGGCTTCTACTTCTTTACATGTTCCCTCTTGTATTTCTTTAAAGGAGTTATTTATGTCCTTCTTAAAGTCTTCTATCATAATCATGAGAAGTGATTTTAGATCTGAATCTTGCTTTTCTGTTGTAATGGTGTATCCAGGACTTGCTATGGTGGGAGAAATGGGTTCTGATGATGCCAAGTTGCCTTGGTTTCTGTTGCTTGTGTTCTTAGGCTTGCCTCTTGCCATATGATTATCTCTAGTACTACCAGCCCTTGCTATATCTGACTGGAGCCCGTCTTTCCTGTCATCTTCTTTGTGTCAGAATCCCTCAGAGTCCAGATGTCTCTGTGGTCCTGTAATTCCAGGATCCTGTGATCCTGAGGTCCTGGGTATGCCAGATCTCCTGGGAGACAAGTTGCCTGTGGGATCCTGAGTCCCTGGTAATCAAGCTCCTGGGATCCTGGGATCCTATAATCTTGCTATCCTATAATCCTGGGCATTTTAGCATGCCTAGAAGTGAAGCTTCATCTAGATGTTATGGGACTGGCTGCAGAGTTTGTGCCCAAGATAAACCAGTTCAGACAGGAAGGTACCAGTGCCACTGGTATAGCAGAGTTCCTGTATCCCTGAATCCTGTTGTGCCTAGTTATGCCTGGTGGTATTGTGACAGATGTTATGTTCTCCTCACCTCTGATCCTATGATACTGGGAATGTTAGAGCATTTGGAAATGTCTCAACCTCTGTGTGTTATAGGACTGGTTGCAGGGTTCCTGCAGAAGGTAAACCAACCCAGTCTAGAAGGTACCTGTGCCAATGAATGCTGACTTTTAAATTTCTTTCATGTTTCCTTTTGGATTGCTTTGATATTTAATTAAATTTCTTAGAATGGATGGTTTATCCCTCTTTTTACTATACTTTGTAAGTGTCTATATCATTTGATTGTTGAATTTGAACATAGACTTATTACAGGTAAGGGAATATTATTTCTTATGATTTGTTGTACTTCTTGTTGGATAATTTATTGGTTAATTTCCCCCTCCTCTAGTAGTATATGCAATTACTATTTCACTGTGTTAGACATGGCCACATCCTTTCTGGAATATTGTTGTTTATCTCTTTCTGCTACCAAATAAATTCATTACTGATTTTTCTTGTGCACACAAAGCACTCATCATTCTTTTTGTAGTACTCTATTAAGAACTGTCTGCAATACTAGTTATGTTGTCATGAATTGCAGTGTGTTGTATTTGAAATATTTTATGGATCTAAAAGACAAAAGAAGACCAGACAAAAAAAAGATAGCTTTTCAGGGTACATTAATCTTAACTGACCATCTTTAATTTCAGGCTTGACATATACAACATATATAATTGCCTGATTTCCTCGATTGTATGAGTACTGAAAAAGCATCTGATTAATATCTTTAGAAGATTTGAATTTTTTCCCAGTTTTTTTTACATATCTACATATGTCTACCCATATATATATTTCTGAATGTCTCTTGTCTGTAGTATATTCTTCAGTTAGTTTTGGTAATTTCCCATTGTAATGTCAGTGAACAAATCACCAAAAACTTGTGACATTTTCTCAGCATCTTTTATACCATGGAATATTATATTCTGTCTCTCAAATATATCTCAGATATTCTATAAGTTTTGATTACAATTTATATTTATTATCTGTACTTAAATTGTCTCAATGTATTATTGCCTGAACTATGTCCTCTATTGTAACTGCCTGTAGTTACATCGAACTGGTTACCAGATTACCTGGAAGGAAAGCTGGGGATAGAATAGGCTTGTGAGAGAAACATGAAGCCAAGACAGAAAGGTTATCTGAACAAGGCTCAAAGATTAACGGGGATCTCCAAATGTATAGGTGGGGGAAACCTTTCCTCCAAAGACTGGAAACTCTTCAGCAGAACTGATTTTTGCTCAGCAGGTGGCTAGTGGCTCTCAGGAAACTGCAGGTCCTTGAAGAAAAATGGGCTTCATGTTGGTCTGAGCACTCCACCCTAGGTGGAGGGGATTATGGCTAACACAGAAATTCCCATTCAAAGACTGGGAGAGGAACTTCACCTTGGTAATATCAAGTTCCTGCCAGGTGGCATGGCACCCCAATATGACTCTCTACATCTCCTCCCTTTTTATTACTTTTAAGATGAGAAGGTAAGAACCAAGTGGACTGTCGTCCATCAAAGGATGTTGGACATTAACCAGGGAGCAGAAGTACCTGCTCCTCCTAAATACTTTATGGTGTCTTTTTATGGAGGAGAGGATGTAGGTTTCCTTGTTGTTATTCTAAGGACTACCTTTAAGCACCAACCTCTATGCAACCAGGTTTGCTTCACAGGGGACTCAGAGGCAGAAAGCATGGTCCTCTCCTTGCAGTGCTTTGCCTCACACCTCCCACTGGTGCCCATGTCGGCTTGTAAGCAGACACACATAGATCTGAGTTCTAAGTGGCTCCCGAAGGAGATCACTTGTATAGGTTTTGATGCCAGGGAGTTGATTTGTTGCCAAACACCCTGCAAGTGTCTTTAACAGACATGCCAGTTTTCAATCCCAGTGAGCCTGGGTGCAGACAAGCAGTCTGCTTAAGATACAAAGTCAAAACTTAGAAGCAAAACAGGATTAACTTGTCTTTGGATGGCCCCAAGGTATCTAATTCAATTGCAAATTAGCAACTTTCAGACACAAAGTTTGGCTTCCCAGTGTGGGGGAAGTGGCTTTGAGAATCAACAGAGGGGCTGTTACTTCTGAGAAAGAGTGGAGACTATATTTTAAATTAACTCAGCTAGCTGAAAAAGATTAGTAGCCATCTTCATAATTGGAATCTCCAATACTGGATTTCTCTCTAGACCACTTCATGATTGAGTCAACTAATCACATTACAGGAAAGAGAAGAATCATTATAACTCCTCCTTTAGATTAATTTTTCTAAGTCATTTTTAACAGTCTCCATGTTCTCTGTCCCACAAGGTCTAAAAGCTTAAAGCAAGGCAGTTTATCTAATCTGGGACATAGGCAAGTAAAGGTGGGTTAAGAATATACACCCAATACATCTTTCCTATTACCATTATCAGGGCACTCAGCAAGTTCACAGGTCGGCATTATCTTCAGCATGCCACACCAATCACTCTAGCAGCTAGCATGCTTCTGCAGAATTCTGCGAAAAAAGCCACAAACATGCCATCTTCCCCATATTAAGTAACTGATCAGGATCACACTATATGCTGATAAATAGATCCTTCCATCTCACCTAGGTATGAGTTTGCCTAGTTGTAGGATGTTATAGACACTCAGCAAGGAGTTCCTTGGCATCCAAATTATAAAATTTTCTTGAAAATATAAAAGCATAATTTAAATAATATGCATAGGGATATAATTATCCCCTTTTTGTTTTTTGTTTTTTCATTTAAAAGTTATTGTTTTAAAGTTCTACAATACCTCAACCTTGAGGATTATAAAGAATTAAATTGTTGTTAAATTGATGACAAAGATATCTCAAATGTTTGATGACTGTAATAAATAGCCAGTTCCATTATCTGTTTTAATCTAAGTTGGAACACCAAGCATAGACAATAATGTAGGCAATGACTATGCAAGCATAGAAAATAAATGTAGCATTTTTACTTGCTTTTCCTGTTAGAGCAGTTGCAACTAGAAAGCCTGAAAATGTATCCTTAATCACATGGACATATTTTAATTTTCTAAAATCAGAAATATGAGTACCATTCATTTGTAATAGTTCATTAAGTCCTCTGGAATTAACACCATTATGTGGTACAGGTAGAAATTGAGGATACTGAGAACAAGTCTTTACAATTTGATGTGCACATTTTCTAAAAATATAAAATTATTCTCAAGACATTACTATATTGATGATGTAAAAAATATGATTGTATGGCCAATTGTTCCTATGTAAGGCCTATAGTCTCCCTGGGATAGAAATCTCTCCAGTCCCTGGATTAGCTATTAAATATCCAGAAGACAGTCATCTAAAGAAATAGTACCTTTTCTTAACCTGAGTTGTATTTGCATAAAGAATTGTAAAATTTAAGAATTAGCACTATCTAAAAGAGGAACAATTTCAAGCAATTGTAAGCATATATATATATATATATATAGGCTATCAGTATACAAATTAAACGCTTGATTTTTAATATTTTAAAAATAGCCACTACAGCACCCAGGTCAATTAGTTGTGCTCAAGCAGGGGGAAACTCAAAAGAATAAACATGTGATCCAATTACTGTGATCCAACAGTAGATGCATTCTTGATGGGATGCATGCATAAACCTATAGGAAATATAAAATCATGTATGGAAGCAAATTTCAAAAACTTGTCCTTGGTATAAAAATTATCAATTTTGCCTAAAAGGTTTGCCATGCAATAGGTCAACTATCAATACTCTGCAATAACCAATTTGCCATTTGAAATAAGAACAAATGTTTCATCAGATTCTTAGGACATTCCTTTCAAAATATTTTCATGATTTGACCTTACAACACTTTATATTAACACACCAATAGCTTTATCATAGGATGTTAAAACTTAGAAATGAAAAAGGGTGCCTCTATATTAATGCTCTATTTTCCAAGGAACTACTGTGAACACATACTGATTACAGTAGCCTTTTCTATTATCTGCAAAGCTATTTGTCTTTAACTAGTTAATTTGCATCTACACTGAGAACATCAGGGGCTTAAGTCCTCCTGTAGCAAGCTTAAGATGAAGTCAATATATAAGACAAGGCCAATTAATATATCCTGAAAAAAATTTGAAAATCATTTAGAACAAGTGAACTATCTTTTATTTGAATTTTCAGTGCCAATTTGCTTAACATATAATTGATACATTTCCTTTGAATCATTTTTGGGGCAACAACTACTTAAAATTTTTTAAAGCCCATTGTTAAGATCAAATGCCTGTAATAAAATTCCATGAATAATATACACTGAAAGATTTAAAATCCTAGCTTCTTGTATTGAAGCAGAGACAAAACATTTTTTCTCACATAAGGCAAGGCTATCAGCCATTTCTTGAGGAAAAATTTTCTAATGAAATTGCTTTATTGGTTATTTAAAGTTAGCTCATTAGAAACAAATGCTTTTACAATTATCAGGATCTGCAAAGCAAAAAACGTTTTAAATCCATAATAATTTTGTATGGAGTAGGCAGGTCAAGTTTTAATGCCTTCATAAGTTCTACATATCCTATTAACCTTTCATAGATCTTAAGTTTGAACTGTATTTTGAACCACACCTGGATAAATATGTCAAGAATGTTGTTTTGGCCAGAAACTCCCTAGGTGGGGTTTGCAAGACAAAAGCAGTACCTCACAAGCCTCCATGGAGGCAGCTCTGAGCTTTGCATTAATACAGATGTAAATATCTTCTAATCTGACCCTATTGCTCAAGGCCAGACCCAACATCTATCCTGCAGGGCAGCAGCCTGTAACCAGACTCCATTGTATGAGGGTCTAATAATGAAAGGAACCTGTAATTTGAGGGTTCCCAGAAAAATTCTACAAGCTGATTTTAATAGTTTTATCTACAAATTTTTGAAACAGTTCAAAAGAAGCCTGTTTGATATCAAATAAATTCCCACCGAGCTCTCCTTTTCAATCTTGGGGAGTTAAATTTTGCTTCTACCACTGTATCCAATAAACTTGTGAAAAAGTGACAACAGGCCTATACTGGTCACAGCTGTTTTTAACTTTTATCACTCTTGAAATTATCTTAATTACAAAATATGTTAAGAATCATGAGCCTTCAATTAAAAGACCCTGGCCCCTACTAGGAGAAGTAAAAGACCCCTAGCAAGTAGAGTAGAGCCAAAAATGTAGTTCAGCCAGTTCAGCAATTCTATTCTTCTATTCCCAAACTGGCTGACCATAAAGAATTTATGGCCACAAGGTTAGGATGACTTTGTTCCAGGAACTACCTGACCATAAAAGTTAAAATAGATCCTTGTTAACAATCATGAGTAACTAGGAGTTTCCCCTTGTGATTTTCCTTGGTATTTTCGGTATTTTTCCTATGACCCATTCCTTTCTCCCTTGGGTTGTGGGTTTTTCCTTTAAATACCCCTTCTCCCCGCTACTTGGGATTGAACTCCTCTACCCCGGCATGGAATATGAGTCTCGGCCCCAGTGAACAGGCTTCAATTAAACCTTGTGTGATTACAGCAAGAACGGTCTCTCGTTAGTTCTTGGGGTGGTCGCGTTATCCCGAGACTTGAGTAAGGGTCTCCCCACTCAGGGGGTCTTTCACAATAGACTGCAAACTGCAGTCAATAGTACACTGGCAATTGTTTACCGTAATTGTTAGCTTTCTCTTACAATATTAGAGCATAACTACAACTTTGGAAAGCAACACCCAATTTTAAACAATCTATTCTCTTTAAAATCAATGGCAAATACATTAATTTCACACTACAAAGTTTGTCTGCCAGTTCTTATGTTTGAATGCATGACAGTGCAACTTATAATACCATCATTAAAGAGACATTGTTTTAAATCTTATCCCTTATAAGTTGAATTTCTAGATAAGAATTACATAAAATAATATGCCAGTTTAGAAGTATCTTTAGAGGCCTGTTTTCCTGGGTTGGGTCATACCACATGTTGTTTAAAATGACTCCAACCCTGAGTTACCAGTTTTAAACTAACTTTTCATTACTAATGTAGTAATTTTAATCATGCCCAATAACTTATAAGCCACTAATCTATAGTCAAGACATGCAAAACATATTTATACCTTTAAGACAAAACAGAAGCAAAAATGAAGCAACTACACAAATCTTATAAATTTCTTTTTCTAGCTGTAATTTTAAGAGAAAAAAAAAACCCTTTGGACCCAATAATCACAATTGCAGAGATTTTTCTAGGAGAAATAACCATCAACCCACTTGCCCTAGAACTTGAGAAGCTGCTGGCCCTTTTAAAGGCAGCTTTTTCTCAACCTGTGCTTGACTCCTAGCTGAATGCAGGGCAGCCTAAATCAGCCTCTGCTGTGTAAACTGAAACTGAATTAAGAATGGACCACCAGCAGATAAAGTTTTTACCATTTTTTTTTCAACATGAAACACAGAACAACAGTGATTCAAACAATGAAACAAAGACAGACAAAGGTTGACACATGGACAAATTGGTGCACCAAAGACAAACAATACATAGAGAGGGAAGAACACCTGTTGTATAGTACTAAGAATATCTTCATGTATTTTATTCTATTTATTTTTTTTTATTTTATTGTATGCCTTATTCCTCTCTCCTGATACAGTTCTAGACTGCAGACAATTTGCCTAACAATATTTCCTGTCCCAATTCGCTGTCATATCCTAGGTGATCTCAGCATTGTGCCTACACTGATTCAGTCTAGCCTGTATCCCTTTTCCACTCCTGCAACAACAGCCTTCAAAAAATGACCTTTATAGCACTAACATTAATGCTCTATATTGCTTACTGTGTCAGACACATAACTTTTTCCATTTCTGTGAAGCTCTACCCGAGACAGCGTCCCTCAGTTGGTCTCTCCATTTCCAAGCCCCATGTTCAGGTACCAATTTGTAACTGCCCGCAGTTACATTGAACGGGATACTGGGTTACCTGGAAGGAAAGCTGGGAATAGAACGGGCTTGCGAGAGAAATATGAAGCCAAGACAAAAAGGTTTTCTGATCAAGACTCAAAGTTATAGGGGATCTCCAAATACATATAGGTGGGGGGAGGGGGGAGACGCTTCCTCCAAAGGCTGGAAACTCTTCAGTAGAACTGGTCTTTGCTCAGCAGGTAGCTAGTGCTTCTCAGTAAACTGCAGGTCCTTGAAGAACAATGGGCTTCACCTTGGTCTAAGTGCTCCACCCTAGGTGGAGGAGATTATGGCTAACACAGAAATTCCCTTCAAAGACTGGGAGAGGAACTTCACCTTGGTCAATGTCAAGTTCCTGCCAGGTGACATGGCACCCCAATACAGCTCTCTACACCCTACAACTGAAATTGATTGTTTTTCTTGCTCATGTTTGTTGTTGCTTTTTCTCTGTATTTAGTTTGTTTGTTATGTATTTGGTTGCTTTTTTTGTTTGTTTTGTTGTTGTTGTTGTTGTTTCTTTCTTTTCCAAATTTCATTTTGTTTTTTTGCAATGTTTTTGAAGTCACTTGCTACATTTTTAATCCATTTTCTCCTTTATGTTACTAGTGTTTTAGTTTATTTTGGAAACTTTCTTGTCTAGATCCTCAATTCATTTCTTTAGCTCATTCACTTGCATATTTGAGTCATCCATATAATCATTAATGTTATTTTTAAATATGTCTTTAAAAGAAATAGAATTACATGATTTTCTCTCACTTTTCTACCACCGGTCAATACCACATACACCCTTTCAAGTCTTTGAATACAACTTTTGTGTCCACTATAGTTCTTTGTGTGTATATGATTCCAAGGCTGACCACTCTGATTTAGAAAACAATAAGGGGGCTTATTATCCTAGAGAATTAGGGAAAGTTGATTTTCCTTCTCCCAGCAGACATTAGCATCTGTGGCTCTTATTCAAGTAGTTTTTAACTTTAAAGATAGTGATAGACCACTGATTCAAATCATTCTGGTCAAATTAATTAAATTAAGTCATTAATTAAAGCAAGATTCTTATTTGTGATCATGGACTGCTTTCCTTTAACGCAGGGTTTGAGAGATCAGCACTGTAGGTAAGGAAGACTAGGTTTTTATAGCTCACTTCTAGGGAGTTTTCAAGCAGGGAATTTAGTGGGCATAATAGACAGGTTTACAGGAAAAAAAAATAAACATGACAAGTTAGTCCTAAGTTTAGTCCCTGCCTCCCCCCACAAAAAAAATAAGACAGGGTTAGAACATAGGCATAACAAAGTAGCCCTAACCACAGGGAGCCATAACAAGTTAGTCATAGATGGTCATATAACCTTTGAGGAAAAGATAGGGTTGCAAGAGAGTGGTAAAAACTTTTTGAAATAAAAACATATTTTTTCAATCCTAGAATAGGCAGTACAGAACTAGTATAGTTAAGTTTATAAGTTGGGTTATAGCCTAATCTTTGAGAATAAGAGGTTTAATGATAACCAGGAATGAACCTAGTTTGTCTTTACTATAAGATGGATTTTTTTTTTAGGTCTAATATAAAGTCAGGTTGTTTCATCATTATCTGCATGTCAAATATGCCCCTGTCAAATCTTTCATAAGATCTTTGCATTCTTTATGTGGGGGTAAGCATACTTATAATGTATTAAACTATACATAGACTATTCATGAATTGTACCTGTTTTATTTGCATAGATAGAACATATACTTTAAGGGCATGTAATCTTACTATAGCAATAGGTGGGTAACCATTTTATCCTCTTTGCCAGAGAGTTTCTTTGGACCTAGTATTCTAGTCCTTTGTTGTGGACAGGGAGTGACATATTCTCCTCTGTAACTACTTCCTGCTGAAATTAGAATGCAGCTGTCAGTGCCTTGGAAGGCTGGATTATTAGCCAAATTCCAGGAGGGGGTTTGGGCAATGGGGAAACCAAAGCATTTAGTTTCCTGAGCCAGGTGTAGAGATAAGAATCAATTTCATTGCCTGAACTAATTTAGATCAGCTTTCAGCAAGCTCAGTGCTTTTATATAGTATTTAATAGAAGTAGTTATGAGGATACCCAAAATAATATTTGGAGAAAAGTTGATCATGGAGAAGCAAATGTTGATTTGCAGGTAAGGAAAATGCTGAAGAAGGTTCTGTAGTAGACTTTTATTGGTGCCCACTACCGTACAGCCCCTGTGTGCAAAGAAGATATATTTCATCTATAGGATGTCATTTTACTTATCAATTACAGAGAAACAATTTGAATTCCAGGTATCAAAAAAGCCCCCAACAAATATCTAAGCATCGATTGCATATTATTTTATGTGTTTTATATTTAAGTTTAATACAGAATAAAATTTCAAAAACAAAGTTGAATAAAAGGGAAAACAAATAATATTATGGGAAATAAACACAGGATTAATATAAGTGATATCAGCTGCACAATTTAGAATGGAGGTGGAACCTGAAAACCCCCTAACTTGAACTTCCAAGTGTTTCAAGTCATCAGAGAGAAATGAAGATAATTGGTGTCTCTTGGTACTGAAAAGAGTGAAAAAGATAACTAGTCATTTAAAAGAAAGATATATATTTCTGCTCTGGGAAAAACTTGGAGGAATTCTTCTTTGGAGCACTGTGAAGAAGAGTTTAATACATACATTGATTGATATCCTCAATTACATGGACAGAAAAAGAAAACTAGCAAGGCATTTATGATCGTTCTCCATGTCCAAGAGAGATGCTGGCTGCAACTGTGTAAGCTCAGTTTGGAAAAGGAATATTTATCTGGGGCCAAGGCATTACTTCCCAATGGTGTACTCCCTGGGTGTTCAAATCCAAATTGAATCCAGTGGATTCAAAATGGAAATGACTGTCAGGTGTTCAGCTGGACTCTGCATGAGGAATCAATGTCTTTATCATCTTCTTTCTAAAGTTGTGGAGTTAAAAATTAAGAACAGACAATTACTCAAATTAAACTCAAACCAATGAAAAATCACCACTCTGTAAACCATTATATACTCATACAGTAATAGGATTTAATGATGAATTCTCCAAAGACAAAGTCAATAATCACTGTGAAAACTTGAAGGGCTATGTTTTAAAAGTGAAAATAAGTCTCATTTATATTTCTTTTTATTCAAAATCAGCATGTGAAAGTGGCAAAATTTTAATCACAAGGAAATGCTTCTAGACAAACTGTAAACTGTTCTTTTTATTTTGGTAATAAATTAAAAGTAGTGAGAGGAACTGTAACATTTTCTAAGTAGGCAGTTAAAAAAGAAACATGAAAACCTCTCTTCACTAGCTTAGTATTTATTCATTTACAACATGGTATATTTAATGAGTCTGTAAGCAAAAACAATTCTATATGTATATACATATTCATAGCAGAGAAAAATTCAAGTTATAATTTTAATAATCATTATTTTAAATATTATTGGAAACTTTTAATAGTAATATACTGATTTGGAGTAATGATACTTTTTATGATAAAATTGCCTTAATAATTAATAGTTAACTTTTAATCCTGACTGCAGTTTTTCCTCCCTCCTCTCCTCTCAGTCCTTCCCCCTAACTCTTCTTCATCCCCATCCTGCACCCTTTGTTTTAAGGAAAGGAGAGGTTTCCTATGGATATCAAATAGCTCTGGCCTATCAATTTGCAGTAAGACATGGCACATCTTCTCTTATTGAGGCTCGACAAGGACAAGGCAGCCTAGAGTCTCAAAGGCAGGTAACAGAGTCAGAGAAAGCCCTGCTCCCACTATTACATATCCTCACATGTAGACCATGTTGTACAACAAATGTGCAGAGGGCCTAGGTCAGTCCCATGCATGCTCCCTATTTTATGATTCAGTCTCTATGGGCCCCTATGAGTCCAGGTTAGTGGATTCTGTTCGTTTTCTTGTGGTGTTCTTGACCACTCTTACAATCATTCCTCACTCCCTGCACAGGATTCCCTGAGCACTTCCTAATGTTTAACTGTGTACCTCTGCATCTCTTTTTAGTAATGATTCATTTTATATGACAAATTATGATCATATGACTGTATATCAGTCTTGTTCATTTCTTTCAGTGTGAAGCACTGCTGCTCTGAGAAAAAGAAGGGAAAAGACACATGAGGACCTTAAAAGTTCTCTAGAAATTTCCATGGCAACAAAGTTCTCATTCATATAGAAACTAACAGTCTTCCATTTAGTGACCAATCACATTGTAAGGAGGACCACATGGTGTAAGTAAATACCAAACTTGACATTGAATAAGGGCAATGATGAATTTAATGAAGTCTGTCCTGCTATTAGGTTCAAGTGGGCTAATATATCACTTGTCTTTTTCAAATTCATCTTTTTTTAAACAAAACTTTTGCAAAGATTGTTCCTTCAGCAAATTTCTTTTATAAATCATGATTTTTTATATTGCCTGTGGGCAAAATTCAGATAACTAACATAAATGAATTTTTATATTTAATTATGTTGAATAACAAATTAATTAATTTAACACTATATCATGGTAGAAATCATTGTCTTGTCTTTAATGTGAATTTTAGTCAATTTTTTCATGGTATAAAGGTATTATCTTGAAATTATTTCTAAATACTCTCCCATTATGATTTTAATTTAGGTATAAGCTAAAGTTATTATAATTTTTCTATTCCTGAAGATAGCCTCATACTCACATTCAAATTCTAGATTTTTTTCCAATGAGGCTAAGCATGAAGAGGGTGTGCATATCATAAGGAAACATAATATTCCTGAAGGCTTAACTCTGAATTTAAAGAAGAAAAGTTTTGAAAAAGCACATTTAACAGGAAAACGATATATTTTTGGTCTATTAGGCAGTACTTTAAATTCATAGATTTAATTTTTATAACATGCGTTCTCTCAAGTTCCTTAAGAGATAAGTTTTATATGTATATATATGTTTTATATATATATATATATATATATATATATATATATATATATGTTTTATATGTATATGTTTGTTGAAATTTAGAAAAATTCACTGGTATTCATAAAATATAGCATATATAGAGATAAACATTCTAAGAATGAATACTTACATAAAATGGATAATTTCTATATAAAAGTAAGTTGTGTTTCACCTTAAACTAAATAAATACAGCATCAATACATAATTTCTAACCAATAAAATGTTAGTAAATTATGAGATAGCTTTTCTTTACAGGAGAAATGAAATGATATCTCCATCTGCTTATTTGGATAAAGGACTGGATATTACTTTAATAGGTATATAGATAATAGATTAGATACATAGATGGTAAGATAAATGATAGAATTATACAGAAAGAAGGTTGGTAGTTGCATGATATATAGATGATGATGATATATATATATATATATATAGAGAGAGAGAGAGAGAGAGAGAGAGAGAAAGAGAAAGAAGAAAGATATGATTAGAAAACAGTCAACACATACTATTCTTAGTGAATGAATATTTAAAAAGTACATGAACATTTGTATAGTTTCAAGGTAATTTTTTTTTCTAAAAGAACCACAAAGTAAAAGGTAGTCATTTTATGGTTCAAACATTTAGGAAATATCATCTTAAAAGCATAATCAAACATAAAAACACTGATACCTAGGCAAAGCTGAATTACGCTCAGTCTCTCTAACTGAGGCCAAAGAAACAAAAGTATTTCCACAGAATCATGCTAGGAGTGTATAAATTGAATTTATTTATGAAAACTATCAGGTAAACCCAGACTGATGGCCACTGTAGAAAATGAGTGACCTTTACCATCAAAATAAATCATGATCAAGAGAGTCAAAGAAAGATTGAGGATGAGGACTCTCTTCATGTGGCAAATGTGGCACACCAAATAAATCTCTGTCCTGATCATGTGATTTTGATAAATATGATCCACAGTAAAATTTCCTATGATAACGTAAAAAACAATATTTTCAGAGTGCAAAACAGTGCTAATTTGGAAGCAATCTGGATGGATATTTATGTTTTTGGAGATAGCATAAGGAAAATTATCCAGTAATAAAGGGTTGAGAGTACACTTTTTATGCTTAAAAACACCTGTAAACAGTGGAGGCAAGTAAAAATTTGAGTGTATTAGGAAAAACCTAGGATCAATTTTAAAAAGAAATATATAGAATTATATTGAAAGTGATTAAAATCCTCTATAGTTATTGTAGATACCTAGGGACTTTTGGGGAGGGAGGAAATGGGAAAGGGGAAATGATTTTGAATGTAAATAAACTTAGAAAATAAAATAAAATTAAAAAAAAAGAAAAAAGGAAACAATGAATTATTTTAATATTGGATAAAATATTATTTACATCCTTAACAGAAAAGTGTTTTAAATTTTCCGGTATATTTATTACAGACCTTAAACATTTAATTATGATTGCAAGTGTTCAATGTATTTAAAAGAGGATTTTTTAAAAAAGTGTTATGTTCCATGAAAAATAGGCATTTGGGTAGCTCAACAGTGAATAAACTATACAATTTTCAGATGCTTTTGTTGCCACTGATAGCTAAATACAGCTCTGTTTGATGAAAGTTTTAGGAAGAGTAGAGAAATTTAAAAAAAAATTACACTTCTAAGAAAATATTTAGAAAGTAGGATTGATTAGAAGTACAGCCATACATATAAAAATGAGTATCTCCACAATTATATGTGAACTAATTACAGGTTATTTATCAAGACATATTTGGATCTATTTAACATAATCATTTTAAAAATGTTTATTTTAAATATTGAAAGATCTCATTTCTAACTACATAACTGCATCATAGCAAAATAAGAAAAACAAACTTCACATTGATATACTATATATGAATTTAATTCTTATAATATTTTAATAAAATTATGTCCATTGGTTGGTTCAATTTCTTGTTCCTCCTATAGGGCTGCAAGGTCTGTCAGCTCTTTGGGTCTAATCTCTAGCTCCTCCATTGGGGACCTTGTGTTCAGTCCAATGGTTTGCTGAGAACACTTACCTCTGTATTTGTCAGGTACTGGCAGAGCCTCTCAGAAGACAGCTATATCAGGTTCCTGTCAGTAAGCATTTGCTGGCATCCATAAGAGTGTCTGGGTTTGGTGACTGTATATGGGATTGATTCCCAGGACATTCTGGACTAATGTCTACTTATCTGTGAGTGCATACCATGTGTGTTCTTTTGTGATTGGGTTACCTCACTCAGTATGATATTTTCTAGTTTCATGCATTTGCTTAAGAATTTCATGAATTCATTGTTTTTAATAGCTGAGTAGTATTCTATTGTGCAAATGTACCACAGTTTCTGTAGCCATTCCTCTGTCAAGGGACATCTAGGCTCTTTCCAGCTCTGGCTATTATAAATAAGACTGCTCTGAACATAGTTCAGCATATGTCCTTATTACATATTAGAGAATCTTCTGGGTATATGCCCAGGAGAGGTATAGCAGGGTCCTTTGGTAGTACTATGCCCAGTTTTTTGAGGAACTGCCAAGCTGATTTCCAGAGTGGTTGTACCGGTACCCCCAGAGCTCTCAGGGACTAAACTCCCAACCAAAGAGCACACATGGAAAGACCCATGGCTCCAGCTGCATATGTAGCAGAGGGTGGCCTTTTTAGCCATCAAAGGGAGGAGAAGCCCTTGGCCCTGAGAAGGCTTGATGTCCCAATATAGGGGTCTACCAGGACAGGAAAGTGGGAGAGGTTGGGTTGGTGAGTAGCGGGAGGAGGATGTTTTGGAGGAAAAACCAGGAAACAGGATAACATTTGAAATGTAAAGAAAGAAAATATCTAATAGAAAAAAAGCTAAAAAAATTATGCCTATTGATCCTAATTGTAGAAACTTTATAGTCTTAAGATTTAGTAAAGCACCAACTATGTTTAATAATTAAAAAACTACCATGTACATAAACAGAACTACATCATTACACTGTTTATGTCATTATTTATTTAGAAAGTATATACTGCACAGTATTTAGATATTGACATATCACATCACAACTAATGTTAGATATTTGTTGTAAGACAGAGATAAAAATTGTTGCTTTAAAATCCTACATGTGTCAAAAAAAAGTTATCTTTAGACAGATCCCAAAGGAAGATTAGGCCTTATCCATACCAATTAAGTCCCTTTGCCTCTTTGTGTCTTTTTCTATTACAACCAGGTTCATGGTGAACAGTGGCATTTCCTTAATTTTTGCTCATTTCTTGCCTCCCACCATAATGTAATCACTTATGTGGTACCAGGACTTGCCTACATGGATGGAACTATGTAAGTAGAAATACTAAATCAATTTGAGAGATTTGATTGTTGACTGGGATGAGGCTGACAATTTTAATTGCCAAGTTAGAGCAGATGGTGTAAATTTGACCTACATAAAAAAGAATCATTCTTGGAAAGATCAGTAATTCAAGGCCCATCCTAAATATAAAGTAAAATATAGCACACCACTTTAGATAAAGCTAAATGGAGAAAAATGTGAAGAAATCCCACTAAAATCAGGGACTTTACTAGGCTTCGAACTCTCTCCCTTATGTGTTCAATATAGCACATGAAGTCCTAGACAGCAATTGGACAACAAAAGGAGGTCAAGGGATACAAATTGGAATGGAAGAATTCAAAATATCACTGTTTGTAGAGGATATGATAATATACTTAACTGACCCCCAAAACTACCACAGAAATCCTAAACCTGATTAAAAAAAGCTTCGGCAAACTGACTGATTATAAAATTAACTCTAATAAATTAGTAGGCTTCCTCTACTCATGGATTGGTAGGATTAAAATAGGAAAAATGAACATCTTGCCAAAAGCAATTAACAGATTCAATTCAATCTCCATCAAAATTCCAACTCAAGTTTTCCTAGAGTTAGAAAGAGCAATTTGAAAATTCATTTGGAACAACAAAAAACCCAGGATAGTGAAAACTATTCTCAACAATAACAGAACTTCTAGGGGGAATTATCATCCCTGACCTCAAGCTGTATTGCAGAGCAATAGTGATAAAAATTGAATGGTATTGGTACGGATACAGGTAGGAAGATCAATGGAATAGAACTGAAGATCCAGAAATGAACCCACACACCTATGGTCACTTGACAAAGGAGCTAAAACTGTCCAGTGGAACAAAGACAGCATTTTCATCAAATAGTGATAGTTCAACTGGAGGTCAGCATGTAAAATAATGCAAATCAATCTATTTTTTATCAAGTCCAAGTGGATCAAGGATCTCCACATAAAACCAGATATATTGAATCTAATAGAAGAGAACGTGCGGAAGAGGCTCAAACATATGGGCACAGGGGAAATTTTCCTGAACACAACACCAATGGCTTATGCTCTATGATCATAAACCAATAGAAGGGATCTCATAAAATTGCAAAGCTTCTTTAAGGCAAAGGCCACTGTCAATAGGACAAAACAGCAACCAGCAGATTTGGAAAAGATCCTTACCAATCCTACATCTAATAGAAGGCTAATGTCCAATATACACAAATGTCTCAAGAAGTTAGACTCCAGAGAATCAAATATCCCTACTTAAAATGGGGAATAGAGCTAAACAGAGAAATCTCAATTGAGGAAGCTCGAATGGCTGAGAAGCACCAAAAGAAATGTTCAACATCCTTAGTCATCAGGGAAATGCAAATCTAAACAACCCTGAGATATCACCTCACAGAAGTCAGAATGCCTAAGTTCAAAAACTCAGGTGACAGCAAATGCTGGTGAGGATGTAGAAAAAGAGGATTGCTTCTCCATGGTTGATGGGATCGAGAGCTGGTACAAAAACTCTGGAAATCTGTCTGTTGGTTCTTCAGAAAATTGGACATAGTACTACCTGAGGACTCGGCTATAGCACCCGTTAGCATAAACCTAAAAGATGTTCCAACATATAAAAAGAACACATGCTCCATTATGCTCATAGCAGCCTTATTTATAATTGCCAGGAGCTGGGAAAAAACCCAGATGTTCTTCAACAGAAGAATGGATACAGAATATGTGGTACATTTACACAATGGATTATCACTCAGTTATTAAAAACAGTGAATTCATGAAATTCTTAGGCAAATGGATAGAACTAGAAAATATCATCCTGAGTGAAGTAACCAAATCACAAAAGAACACACATGGCATGCACTCACTGATAGGTGGTTATTAGCCCAAAACATCAGAAAACCCAAGATAAAATTCACAGACCACATGAAACTCAAGAAGTTAGAAGACCAAAATGTGGGTTCTTCGGTTCTTCTTGTAAGGGTGAACAAAATACTCATGGGATCAAATACAGAGACAAATTGTGGAGTAGAGATTGAAGGAATGACCATCCAGAGACTGCCCCAACTGGGGATCCATCCCATATACAGTCGCTAAACCCAGATGCTATTGTGGATGCTAGGAGCAATTTACTGACAGGAGCCTGATATGTCTGTCTCCTGAGAGACTCTGCCATAGTGTGACAAATATAAAGGCAGATGCTTGCAGCCAGCCATTGAACTGATCACGGGGTCCCCAATGGAGGAGTTAGAGAAAGGACTGAAGGAGCTCATAAGAAGAACAACAATGTCATCCAACCAGACACCCCAGACACTCAACGACTAAACCACTAACCAAGGAGTACACATGGAGAGACACATAGCTCCAGCCGAATAGGAGGCAGAGGATGGCCTTATCAGGCATCAATGGGAGGAGAGGCCTAAGTCCTGTGAAGACTTGATGTCCTAGTGTAGGGGAATGTGAGGGTGTGGAGGTGGGAGTGGGTGGGTGGTTTGGGGAACACCTTCATAGAACCAGGGGACGGAAGGATGGGATAGGGGGTTTGGGGTGGCTGTAAAGGGGAGAACACTTGAAATATAAATAAAGAAAATACCCAGTAAGAAAAAGGAAAGCACCATTAAGAGTAAAAACTAAATTATTAGAAGACCAAACTATATTGTAAAGTGATAGATGTGCAAGTTAATGTAAAATATTACAAAAGTATGTGTTACTTATTCTTCCATGTGTTATAGTAGCTTCCATTGAAATGTGATTATATAAAACCTGAAAGAATGAGCCATTTTTTGATTTTATTTTCTGTTTCAGGCAGAATATATGTAGACAAAGACACTGAGGCAAGGGCAAAATTTTTGAGAAAATGGTTGTGTGTCTATATGTATACAATGCCAAACAATAAAAAAATCCATAAAGAGTAAGTGAATGAGGATGAAAGTTTTAAATCTACTCATCATAGTCAATAAGTCTCCTTAGGTCTAAACTTCCAATGCATGATTTTTAAACCTTTTCTTAATTTTGTCATAGAATATAGTCTGTTTAAGTTTCTCTTTTCTTTTAACTATTGCCATATCTTTTCTACCCACCAAATTTTTCATTCTTTAGGAAACAATTAAAAAGAACAAATAAATCATAGCAAAAAATTTAAAATGCAAAACACATACACACACATTCCATTAAAACACAAAATCAGAAGTCACAGTATAGAAGCAAAAGTAATATAAAAAGATCCAAACAAAGTCATATTAGACAAAATAACATATAATTTAGTTTCTTTTTTGTTGACCATCTACTACTTGGCTTGGGGACTACAGCTAATTGTGGTTATCTTGCACAGTGAAACTCCTCTGGAGAATGTCGTGAGTTACCCTGAATTTCTTTCTATTTTCATGTTAATTTGATCCCCTAAATCTGCTTGCCCCAGAATCTACACGTAGACTCTAGATAAGCAACCCTGCCCCCAGTTAACTGTGATTGCTAAATAAAGATAGCTGTGCCTAAAAGACATAGGTGGGGTTGAGGTTTCACTGACTTGCCTCAGATAGAATCATGAGGAGGAGAAGGAAAAAGAAGATGTGATTGGGTAAAGGAAGAATATGCAGGATTAGAGCAAGGAAGCCACAAGTGATGAGTCAAGAAAGCATGGCCCAGAAGGCTACCCAGTTGGAGCTAAGGGCAACCAAGATGAAACATAGTAAGTAATAATTCAGGGTTATCATTAGGATAGCAGATTCTAACAGCATGAAGGGTAGGCAGCTACACAGCTGTTTAGGGCTTATTGCAATTATAAAGGCTGTGAGTGTATCTTTCATCCAGGACCTCAATGATCATGGTGGGGAAGAACCCAGGCTGGGTTTTTTTATACTTAATACGACAGAAAACTAATTTCTCTTTTACAAAGAGTTGACAATTGGAGATAAATTCCTGGCTAGAGATGGCAAGTTGTAGCCAATAATCCTATCTACTCTAAGATACAATCAGGCATGGATCTGTGCAGGCCCTGTATATGTTGCTACATTCTTTGTGAGTTCATGTGTGCGTCTGTTCTGTTTTTCTAGAAAGGTTTCTTTGGACCATCCATCCACTTGGGCTCTTACAATCTTCTCTCCTACTCTTCCATATAGCTGTCTGATATCTGAGTAGAAAGGTTTGATAAAGATGTTCCATTGAGGACTGAGTGTTACCAAATTTTCACTCCTTATGCATTGTTCAGTTGTGGATCTTTGCTTTGTTTCCAATTTTCAGCAGGAGGAAGTTTCTCAAATGATTGTTGAATAGTATAGTTAAATGTTGCTGGAAGTCATTTTATTATTATTTTCCTTTAGCAGAACAGTAGTGTTTAGTTTTCTTCTAGGTGGTTGGCCTATCCAGTCTCTCATTCTTGGACACTCAAGTGTCAGCCATGAGCTTCCTTGAGAAACAGACTTTACAAATGATAAGACGGTGATTGGTTATATTACCATAATATCTGTACCATACTTCCATCAACATGTCTTGCATACTTATCACTTTTGTAGATGGCAGGTTTTGTATCTGCATCAGTGGTTACCTATCTCCTCTGATAGGATGCAGAATGCATTATAGTGGCATGGACATTAATCAGTGGGACTCTACTTAGACACCAGCTTGACTTCTTCAATGAGAATTGTCAGTCTTCAGCAATAGACTATTATCACCATTTCGTGGAGAACAACCAATACCCATGACAATAGCTTGAGAGGCTCCTTTTTCCAACAACCGAGCTAGATGTAACCCTTTCCTAGAGCTGGAGATTTCACTTGGTGGCAAAGGATATCCAGTATGAATTTAATACTTTTAAGAACTCTTAACTTAAAGAACTTTACGAGCTTTAGATATTAACAGCCAAGACAGTATGATAACCTTAGTCCTACCAGATGTATATATTTCGATTGTCAGTTTAAACCCTCTAAAATGCTTTCATCCTTGTGGCTAAATTTATTTTTCTGAAATATTTTTCCCCATGTTGTGTCCATGAACCTGTGAATAGGTACTGACTTCCAAATGCACTTAGGATTTCCCTTGGCCCCATTTGGCCAATCCACTTATCTTGTTGCTAGTTCAATGAGCTGGCACTAGTTTTGCACCCCGGGATGTTTACTCTGGCTTATTTCACTCTGATCTTCTAATGTCTGCTGTTTGGCAATGAACTCCCTGTTGGGGTTTCTAACCAACAGCAATTTGCATTTAGTTTTAGAGTCTGTGCTTTGCAATCTTAGTACATTTTCTTCTGCCTACACAAAGATAGTTGCTCCTAGGCACACCTGAACCTGAAATGACCTGAAAACATTTTACAGTTTTTCAACATGCCAAGCAGTAGAAGAAAAAAAAACAAAACAAAATAAACAATCTTAGTGCTCTGAACAGCTGTTGCTATAAGGTGATATTGCTAAGGAGCTCTAAAATAGAACCAGGCAAATGCCATCTCTATAAGGATTCTACTATATTTTGGAGAGCTCCAGCTGGAAACTTAATTGTAATTTAAACAGAATATACAGAAAGAAACAGCTTTCGTGTTGCTAGTCTCCATACTCTTATTGAGTTGGATAATTTAATCAATAAGTTACAGTACTCTCTGGAGTGAAACTATAAAATGTTAAGGACAGATCAATTTGACATCTGCTCCCAAGATTCTCTACCTTCATATACTATCTTCTTCCAGGATTTTATCAAGTTCTCCCCCATGTCACTCACATCTTGATGTGCTGGCAATTGACTTCTTATATTTTGTCCATATTCTACAGTAGAATACAACAGGAAAGTAATCAAACTTGTTTCACACACACACACACACACACACACACACACACACACACACACACACACACACACTCAGAAGGCCTCTGTGCAACAGGAATTATAGAGTGTATTTAGAAAATGTTTTTGAAGAACTTTTGTATATTTTAAGTTTGAGTTGAATAAAGTTTTAAGAAAGATGACTTTGTAATGGATAATCTGCTGTCATTAAGAGAAAGCAATTCAAAGACTATGTGGTTTGTAAACTTATTTCTTTTTTAAACTCCATGTAGCAGTTGTCTTTATAGCATTTTTGTACACAACTGGCTTTGCTTAAGTTTATTCAACCTCTCTTTTGCCCAGTCTCCCTGCCCCTATACATATTCAAACACTTTCATCCCAGTAGTCTCATTCGAGTTTCATAGTACATGTGTTCAAAATCTTATATATGTAGGTAGTGGAGCACATTGTGACTATTATTGATGCCAATAAATGACTATCACACACTAGGTAGGAAAATTCTTGTTTAAGCCTCTTCTATACTGTATTGGGTGAGGATTTTATCAAGTCTATGCTTAGATATGACTAAGGAGTGCTCTAGTTTTGTCTGTGTTATCCTGGTCACAGATATGTCTTGCCTGACTAGGAGGTTGAGTTTGGCAGGAGGCCTGAAGACCTGTCTGAAAATACATGGTCATTCCCTTGATATTTCAGGCAACCCCTCCTTCATGTATATCTTTAAGAATGTTAAGGAAGAAATAAAAAAGGAAATGTCAGAAAATTTGAATATTCTCCATGTAATTAGAAAGATTTGCAAATCATTAAATGTGTTCTTTTTGTTCTTTCTGTTGTTTGATAATTTCATATACATATGGGTTTCAATCTAATCAATAGCCCATTTCCCTCTCTCAAATACTTCACCAATCTCTCCTCCTTTCTTCCCCCACAGTCATGTACTCTATAGTACCTCAGTGTTGTCTGTCTATGCATGGGTGAGGGGTACAGGGCTATCTATTTGGGCTTGGGTAGCCTTTCAGAGTTCTAAGTTTTCATTGTGCAACTCTTTGACTTTCTTGGGTAGATTTATTATAAGAACTTACTTTCTGATGTTTTTCTGAATTGATATTTTTTTCCTGACTTCTTTCTTGGTATGTCTCTTGTTTAGGAAGGCTGCTGTTTTGGTTTGTTTGTTTGGTTGGTTGGTTTTTGTATGTTTGGTTTTTTTTTTTTGTTGTTGTTGTTATAAATTTTGTAGCTTGCTACATTAATGCGTGTGTTAATCATCTGTAAGCACTTTGTTATGGATTCTTTAGTATATATTCATATAGTCTGCAAATAAAGATAACATGTCTTTCCTTTTATATTTATATTCACTTTATCGCCCTGTTTAGCCTTATAGTTTTCATGAAGATTTCCAGCATTATATTGAACAGAAGAGGACAGTGTTCATCCTTCTCTTGTTTCTGATTGTAGTAAAATTTGTTTCTTTCTTTAGCATAGCGCTGGATACAAACTTGTTACAGTTTTTAAATTATTAATTATTAATTTATTATTATTATTATTATTATTATAAAATTGAGGTGCTTCCTCTGCATTCCTAGATTTTTTTCAGGATGCTTATTATGAGGAAGTGTTAGGTTTTATCTAAGGACTTTACTGAAGCTATTTAGATGCCTAAGTGGTTTCTGTCCCTGAGTCTATTTCTTTTTTTTTTTTTTTTAATTTAATTTTATTTTATTTTTTTAATTTACATTCCAAATCACTTCCCCTTTCCCGTTTCCTCCCTCCCCGAAAGTCCCATAAGGCCCCTTCCCTCCCTCTTTTCTCCGTTCAACCCCCTCTCATTACTCTGTCCTGGCGTTCCCCTACATCCAGTCTTTCCAGGACCAGGGGTCTCTCCTTCCATCTTTTTAGAAATCTATTGATATGCTGATTGTGTCTAGGGTATTCTGAGATTCTGGGTCAATATCCCCTTATCAGTGACTTCATACCATGTGTGATCTTTTGTGATTGGGTTACCTCACTAAGGATGATATTTTCAAGTTCTGACCATTTGCCTAGGAATTTCGTGAATTCATTGTTTTTAATTGCAGAGTAGTATTCCATTGTGTAAATATACCACATCTTCTGAATCCATTCCTCCGTTGAGGGACATCTGGGTTCTTTCCAGCTTCTGGCTATTATAAATAAGGCTGCTATGAATATAGTGGAGCATGTGTCCTTATTGCATGCAGGTAAAGTCTCTGGGTATATGCCCAGGAGTGGTATAGCCGGATCCTCCGGAAGTGTCATGCCCAGTTTTCTGAGGAGCCGCCAGACTGCTTTCCAGAGTGGTTGTACCAGCCTGCAATTCCACCAGCAGTGGAGGAGTGTTCCTCTTTCTCCACATCCTCGCCAACAACTGCTGTCTCCTGTGTTTTTGATCTTAGCCATCCTGACTGATGTGAGATGGAATCTCAGGGTTGTTTTGATTTGCATTTCCCTAATGACTAAGGATGATGAACATCTCTTTAGGTGCTTCTCAGCCATTAGATATTCTTCAGGTGAGAACTCTTTGTTTAGCTCTGTACCCCATTTTTTAATAGGGTTACTTGCCTCTCTGGAGTTTAACTTCTTGAGTTCTTTGTATATCTTGGATATTAGCCCTCTGTCGGATGTAAGGTTGGTAAAGATCATTTCCCAGTTAGTTGGTTGCCGCTTTGTCTTTTTGACGGTGTCTTTTGCCTTGCAAAAACTTTGTAATTTAATGAGGTCCCATTTGTCTATTCTTGATCTTAGAGTATAAGCTATTGGAGTTCTGTTCAGGAAATTCTCCCCTGTGCCCATATGTTCAAGGTTCTTCCCTAGTTTCCCTTCTATTAGTTTCAGTGTGTCTGGTTTTATGTGGAGATCTTTGATCCACTTAGAATTGAGCTTAGTGCAAGGAGATAAGGATGGGTCAATTTGCATTCTTCTGCATGTTGACCTCCAGCTGAGCCAGCACCATTTGTTGAAAAGGCTATCTTTTCCACTGGATGGTTTTAGCTCCTTTGTCAAAGATCAAGTGACCATAGGAGTGTGGATTCATTTCTGGGTCTTCAATTCTGTTCCATTGATCTACATGTCTGTTACTGTACCAATACCATGCAGTTTTTAACACTATTGCTCTGTAGTACAGCTTGAGGTCCGGGATACTGATTCCCCCAGAGGTTCTTTTACTCTTGAGAATAGTTTTAGCTATTCTGGGTTTTCTGTTATTCCAGATGAATTTTTGAATTGCTCTTTCTAACTCTATGAAGAATTGAGTTGGGATTTTGATGGGGATTGCATTGAATCTGTGTATTACTTTTGGTAAGATGCTCATTTTTACTATATTAATCCTGCCAATCCATGAGCATGGCAGATTTTTCCATCTTCCGAGGTCTTCTTCAATTTCTTTCTTCAGAGACTTGAAGTTCTTGTCATACAGATCTTTCACTTGTTTGGTTAGCGTCACGCCAAGATACTTAATATGGTTTGTGGCTATCGTAAAGGGTATTATTTCTCTTACTTCTTTCTCAGCCTGCTTATCCTTTGAGTATAGGAAGGCTTCTGACTTGCTTGAGTTGATTTTATATCCGGCCACTTTGCTGAAGTCGTTTATCAGCTGTAGGAGTTCTCTGGTGGAGTTCTTTGGGTCGCTTATGTATACTATCATATCGTCTGCAAATAGTGATAGTTTGACTTCTTCCTTTCCAATTTGTATCCCTTTGACCTCTTTTTCTTGTCTAATTGCTCTAGCTAGAACTTCAAGTACTATATTGAAAAGATATGGAGAGAGAGGGCAGCCTTGTCTAGTCCCTGATTTTAGTGGGATTGCTTCAAGTTTCTCTCCGTTTAGATTGATGCTGGCTACTGGTTTGCTGTAAATTGCTTTTACTATGTTTAGATATGGGCCTTGAATTCCTGATCTTTCCAAGACCTTTAGCATGAAAGGATGCTGAATTTTGTCAAATGCTTTCTCAGCATCTAATGAGATGACCATGTGGTTTTTTTCTTTGAGATTGTTTATGTAGTGGATTACATTGATGGATTTCCTTATATTGAACCATCCCTGCATCCCTGGGATGAAGCCTACTTGATCGTGGTGAATGATCGTTTTGATGTGTTCTTGGATTCGGTTGGCAAGAATTTTATTGAGTATTTTTGCATCGATATTCATAAGAGAGATTGGCCTGAGATTCTCTTTCTTTGTCGGATCTTTGTGTGCTTTTGGTATTAGTATAATTGTGGCTTCATAGAACGAGAATACTAAATGCAGTAAGAGAAAAGGGCCAAGTAACATACAAAGGAAGACCTATCCGAATCACATCAGACTTCTCACCAGAGACTATGAAAGCCAGAAGATCCTGGGCAGATCTCATGCAGACACTAAGACAGCACAAATGCCAGCCTAGACTACTATACCCAGCAAAACTCTCAATCACCATAGATGGAGAGACCAAGATATTCCATGATAAAACCAAATTTTCACAATATCTTTCCACAAATCCAGCCCTGCAACGGATAATAGGTGGAAACCTCCAATACAGGGAGAGAAACAACACCCTGGAAAAAATGAGATAATAACCTTCTTGAATCAAACCCAAAAGTAGATAACCACTCAAACATAAAGATAGCGTCAAGAATGGCAGATGGCAATAATCACTATGCCTTAATCTCTCTTAATATCAATGGTCTCAATTCCCCAATTAAAAGACATAGACTAGCAGACTGGATACGTAAACAGGACCCAGCATTTTGCTGCATGCAGGAAACGCACCTCAGTGTCAAAGACAAACACTACCTCAGAGTAAAAGGCTGGAAAACAATTTTACAAGCAAATGGCCCCAAGAAACGAGGTGGAGTAGCCATCCTAATATCGGATAAAATTGATTTTCAACCCAAAGTCATCAAAAAAGACACAGAAGGACACTACATACTGATCAAGGGAAAAATCCACCATCAAGAACTCTCAATCCTGAATATCTATGCTCCAAATGCAAGGGCACCCTCATTCGTAAAAGAAACTTTACTAAAACTCAAAGCACACATCGCACCGCACACAATAATAGTGGGTGACTTCAACACCCCGCTCTCTGAAATGGATCGTTCAGGAAAGCAGAAACTAAACAGGGACACAGTGAATCTAATTGAAGCCTTGGACCAAATGGAACTAACTGATATATATAGAACATTTCATCCTAGAGCTAAAGAATACACCTTCTTCTCAGCTCCTCATGGTACCTTCTCCAAAATTGACCATATAATTGGTCACAAATCAGACCTCAACAGATACAAGAAGATAGAAATAATCCCATGCCTCCTATCAGATCACTATGGAATAAGGGTGGTCTTCAATGGCAACAAAAACAAAAGAAAACCCACGTACACATGGAGGCTGAACAATGCTCTACTCAATGATAACTTGGTCAAGGTGGAAATAAAGAAAGAAATCAAAGACTTTTTGAAAGTTAATGAAAATGAAGGCACAACATACCCTAACTTATGGGACACAATGAAAGCAGTGATAAGAGGAAAATTCATAGCCCTGAGTGCCGCCAAAAAGAAACGGGAGACAGCATACACTAACAGCTTAATGGCACACCTGAAAGCCCTGGAACAAAAAGAAGCAAATACACCAAAGAGGAGTAGAAGGCAGGAAATCATCAAACTCAGGGCTGAAATCAATCAAGTAGAAACAAATAAAACCATACAAAGAATCAACAAAACGAGGAGTTGGTTCTTTGAGAAAATCAACAAGATAGATAAGCCCTTAGCCAGACTAACCAGAGGGCACAGAGATAGTATCCAAATTAATAAAATCAGAAACGAAAAGGGAGAGATAACAACAGAAACTGAGGAAATTCAAAAAATCATCAGAGCCTACTACAAAAACCTGTATTCAACACAACTAGAAAATCTTGAGGAAATGGACAATTTCCTTGACAGATACCAAGTACCAAAATTAAATCAGGATCAAATAGACCATCTAAACCGTCCTATAACCCCTGAAGAAATAGAAGTTGTCATTGGAAGTCTTCCAACCAAAAAAAGCACAGGTCCAGATGGTTTTAGTGCAGAATTCTATCAGACCTTCAAAGAAGACCTAACACCAATACTCTTCAAACTGTTCCACAAAATAGAAACAGAAGGAACACTACCCTGAGTCTATTTCTATTCTGGCCTGTATTTTTTGATTTATCTGTGTGAACCATTTCTACATCCATGGGTGGAGATGATTTGATCATGGAGTGATCTTTTTGACATGTTCTTGATTTGGGTTTCAAATATTCTGCTGTGAATTTTTCAACTATATTCCTGAACAAGTTTGTCTAGTAATTCTCTTCTGTTGATCTTCTGTTTTCAGTTATGATATCAAGTGAATACTGGCTCTGTAAAAATAATTTAGAAGTGTTCTTCCTTTACTACTTTATAGAATAATTTGAGCATTACTGGTGTTAGTAACTTGAAGGCCTGATGGAAATTTTTCTTGGGTACATCTAACATTGGGCTTTTATTTGTATTTTAACTGAAAAATTTAAGTAGTGCTTCTAGTTCATTGTTTATTATGGGTCTATTAAAATTGTTCACTTTGCTTATATATAACTTTGGAAGGTCATATGTACCTATAAGTTCAGGTATTTCTTTTAGATATTATGTGTAGTGGAATATAAAATTTTCAAATATGTCTGAGATTCTTATAATTTTGTCAGTATTTCTTAAGATTATTTTCTTTTTCTTTTTTTCTTTATTTTAATTTGAGTATTCTCCCTTTTTCTCTGTCTTAATATGGCTAAAAGTTGTCAATAAACCAATCTTACCAAAAGATTAATTGTTCATTTCAATCTTTTTAATTTTTAAAATTTCTTTTTTTATTATTTTCTGTATTTTTTATTTACTTCCAAATGATTTCCCCTTTCCCATTTCCTCCCTCCCCGAAAGTCCCATAAGCCCCCTTCCCTCCCTCTGTTCCCCATTCAACCCCCTCTCGCTTCTCTGTCCTGGTATTCTATTTCACTCATTTCAACCTTGATTTTGTTTTTCTTGTTTCTTATTTATTTTAATAAATAAATTTTAAAAATGCACATTTTCTCTCATAATATATCCTGATTATGGTTACTACTTCCTCTTCAGCCCTTGCTTCCACCAAACCTCCCCACTGATCCAGATCCATACTATTTCTCTCTCCCTAAAAACCAAAATGTTTCCAAAAATCATCAACAACAAAAATGCAAACAAAAAACAGATTGCTAAGGTATTATAATGAAATATGATATCATATCATAAAATAAAACAAAAACAAAACCTTTCAGAATGAGACAAAATAAATAAGGAGAAGGAAAAGAACCCAAGAGAAAGATATAGACTAAAAGACTCGCTTGTTCACACACTCAGAATTCCCATAAAAACACGAAAGCAGAAGTCATAAAAATATGCAAAAGACATAAGATAAAGGGAAAGTGGTGGAAATAAACAAACCAAAATAAATGAAAATATGACTATATAAAAAGATAAGCAATTAGTTCAGTCCTGTCTTAACATAATGAGACTAAGAATCTGTAAGGACACCACTGAGCTAGAATTGACTTGTTCATCTACTGTTGGGCATATAGCCTATACATACAGCTTACCCATAAGAGTGGTTTGCTTTCCCAGTGAAAGTCTCATACTTTTTCTTCTATTAGATTTCATGCATCTTGTTGTTGATGAATTTGGAATTAATTTTGTATAAGTTGGAGAAACACAGATCAGTGTGGATTCTTCTATATCCAGCCATTGAGATTGGCTAGCAAAATTTGTTGAAGATGCTATCTTTTCCAGTGCATATTTTTGGCTTTGTTATAAAATATCAGGTGTCTAGAAGCATATAGATTTACATCCAGTTCTTCAATGTGATTCCATTGATCAATATGTCTGTGTTTATCCTTATATGATGCTGTTTGCTGCCCTTAAGTTAAAGGTGGAGATACCTCCAGCAGTTCCTCTATCTATCTACTCTATAGATCTATCTATCTATCTATCTATCTATCTATCTATCTATCTATCTATCTATCTATCTATCTATCTATCTATCTATAGACATAGTTTAACTGTGTAGCCTTGGCTGTCCTGGAACTCACTCTGCAGACTAGGTTGGCCTCAAACTCAGACATTATTATGTAGAATTGTTTTAGAGTTGTATTTCCATGTGAAGCAGAGAGTTTCCCTAAAAAACTATAATAAATTGTATTGAAATGTTGTTGATGAATCAATAAAAAAGTGTTGATTCTTTGGCAAAATCAATGATTGACAAAGCTTTATCCAAACTAAGTAAATAGTGGAGAGAGGAGTTCCAAATTAGAGATGTAAAGAGAAACATAATTTAAATTTAATCAAATAAGCAACTTAAAATTACCTACTTCCTAGTGAAGTGGAAGTAGCCACTAAAAGACTCACAACAACAACAACAAGAACAACAAAGCAACAATAACAAATCCGATCCAGACGATATTACCACAGTATTCTATCATACAATATAGAAAGAGAAAGAACATTGGCCAATTCATTTTTAAAAGGTGACAATTTCCCTGATACCTAAACCACATGGAGACCAAAGTAAAAAACTTAATCACAGCACAAATTGAATATAGAGAAATTAGAAGAAAGATTGATACAAATAGATAAATTCTCAATAAAAAGGTACAAACTAAATCCAGCATCATATCAACATTATTTTCTATGATCAAAAAGGTTTCATCCCAGAAATGCAGGGATAGTTAGTTCATCACATATAAAGTAAACGTAAATCAGAGTATATACAAACTGGGAAACGAAAACCTTATGATCATCTCATTGGAGACAGAAAAGGTCTGTGACAAAGTCTAACACCACTTCATGATAAAAGTCTTTGAGAAATTAGATACAGAAGAGACATACTTCAACATAATTATGGGAGTTTACAGCAAGCATATAGTAGATGCAAACCTTGAATTCAGAGAAACTCAAAGCAATTGTACAAAACCCAGCAATTTAAGGCTGTTCAGTTCCTCCATACCTACGCAATATAGTACTTGAAGAGAGATAAGGCAACTAAATTAGTTCAAGGTGATAAAATTTAGAACATTAAAAGTCAAAGGGTCCTTATTTGCCGGTTATATGGCAGTATATATAATTGACCCAAAAAACTCCACCAAGAAACAGCTACAAGTGATAAACTCTTTCAGCAAAGTAGCAGAATACAAAATTAGAAAATGAGTAGACCTTCTGCATACAAATGACAAATGAACTGAGAAGGAAATCATGAAAACAATACCTTTCACAACAGGCTCCTAAAATAAAATTATCTTGTTTTCACTCTAACCAAGAAAGGGAAACATTTTAAGACATTAAAGAAAGAAACTGAAGAAATTATCTGAAAACAAAAAGATCTCCCATACTCATAGATCAGTTGCATTAATATAATAAAAATAGTCACCCAAAGCAATCCACACACACTGTAGGAGTCTTCAGACACCCCAGAAGAGGCCATCAGATCTCATTATGGATGGTTGTGAGCCACCATGTGGTTGCTGGGATTTGAACTCATGACCTTCGGAAGAGCAGTCAGCATGCTCTTAACCACTGAGCCATCTCTCCATCCCACAAATAGACATCTTAACATGGAAGTTGGAGAATGTCTTACTTATGGTTTTACTGTTATGAACAGATACCATAACCAAGGCATCTCTTACAAGGACATTTCATTGTAGCTGACTTATAGGTTCAGAGGTTTAGTTGTATTTGTATATTTATGAATACACACACATGCAGAAATAAAGGAAAAGAAGCCAAGGCACTTAGAGACTGCAAGCATTGAGAAATACAGGTGAGAGGTTTGACAGAAGAAAGGGAAAGAGGAGAAACAGTGTAATTATATTTTTATTTAAGAAAATAAAAACAACAAAGCACATGTACACATGTACAAGTTAGAAATAATTCTAGTCATTGACTTTATATAATAAATATATGAATATTTCTACAAATATTCATGATACACTGTCAATGATATTTCTTGTTAGCTATGCTGTCAGTCACATCTGACATGATTGTTCTCTTATGGTATTTGGCAGAAGCAACAGAGATTAGAGAGCAGAGAGATAGGTTTGGTCCTGCTAGTCAATCTGTGCAACTTTCAATTCCAACCAATCAGTGACACCTGCATGTGGTAATCATTCTTCTTGGTCACAAGTGCTGGCAGAAACCAGAGACCTATTTTGCAAGCTAGAGCAAAAGAAGTTAAATATAAATGTGAAAATACTCTTCAGGAGGACACTTTAAATTCCCTTTAAGGAAAAGAAAAGGATGAAAGTAAAGAGCTTTTATCTATATATCTTATTAATTATAATTTAGACAGAGATTTTAAGTAAACACAGCACTGGAGGGAGATCTGGGTGAGTGTATTATCTTCTACAGTCCATGATAAGAATCCCAAATGCAGCCCAGTATTCAGCATGAGGCTTTAAACTGCTGTGCTGTGCCTGTTACTCCAGTCTTCTTTTTAGTTTCTTGTTAGAGCTGTGTGAACCTTTCATCTCATGAAACTTGCCAACTTCAGGAATATTTTATGAGTTACGAGCTTTGCAAGTTTTGCAGAATGCATTCAAACATCACTTTTGCAGACAGCATGGCTACAAATGTTTTCCCAAGATTAAAAAAAATATTCTATATAAAAGGAAACCATGGAAAGAAAACCAGTAGCTTTTGCCCACATCATTTCCTTAAATCTCCTGTTCTATAAGCACACATGCAGCTGGACTTGGAGGCAGGCTTGACAGACCATCCTGCAGAGGTTTTCATCCCAGTCAAAGTTTTCTCTAGAATAGCACACAGAGTATGAATAATAAAATTCTTTCGCTTTTACAGGCATTCTCAGGTAAAAGAAGATATTACTAAATAAGTTAACCTTGTTATTTTACTTCCAATTAACAACACCAATGTATTATTTTAATACATCTAGGTAATTATTCTAATCTCTGTTTAACTTGGTAGCATGTGAATTCTACCACACAATTTTTCTAAACTTCTAAGATTGTAAAATATTATATTTTCCCAGTGTCTAAAGGAGTGATTTTTTTTCTTATTCACTTCACATTCTGCTCACTGTACCCATCCCAGTCACTCCCTCCCATGATTCTTCCCCTGTCCCCTCTCCCCTTCTCCACTGAGCAAGTGGGTGCTCCCATAGATATTCTCCACCCTGGTAATCAAGTCTCTATGAGGCTAGACATCCCACTAAAGTCAAGCAAGGCAGCCCAGCTACTGAAATAACGTCTGTATAATCCCTCATGGCAGCAGGAAAATAAGATAAAGGTTGCTGAGTAGGGCAAGTCTGCTATTGTTTTCAATTAAATTACTCTGAAAAAAACTGACCTATGCATCTACCTCTGGTTTGTGCAGCATACCGCCACCAGTGGTCTGTCTTTTTTTAAACAAAGAAGTTAACTATAGAGTATGTAGAATATGTCAGCCTCAGTGTGGATGATGTTTCTATTTGCTATCTTACAACTCCTTGACCTCTCATATATGGATAAGGTATCTTTAAAAATCATCTTTAGGTCTTTCTGAATTATAACTTTATGACAGAGAAACTGTCTATTATATGGTGAATGCCCCAGGTGATCTACCCAGATAAATTGCAAAGATTTTTGGAGATAATATAAAAAACTCTCTTTTTATTTTGCCTATGGAATTAAGAATTATAATCACCACACTACCAGAAATAATCTGAAGGCAAAAAATCAACTTAGTATAAACTATATTTACAGTTAGAAAAAACAAACCTAGTATCCTAAGTCACTTTAGTATGTCTGGAGAAAAGTCACTCTTATCCACGTATATCTATTAATCAGTCATCAACCATAGAAGATCATGGCAGATATGTCTGCATAGCACCTGTTTATGAGACCCCTTAGAGATGTGTGTACAATAAACTGTGAGCTTAGCTGCTATGTAATACTGAGACTATATTCATCAATAAACATTTTCTACACATTCTTGTGCATCAGATCTCATGACACAATTTAAGAATGAAATATGAGTTATGTAATAACTCAGTCCAACTCTTTTGTCTCTTCATGCACCTCCTCAGTAAAAGTGATATCTTCCCTAGGCTTCTGTTAGAGCACATTTTGTCCCCAGAACACGTTGTTCTTAAGGCGAAGGTGTTGATTCTTTGTGTCAAGATAATGGGAAAGAAATGCATATTGATACTCATTGTAGTGGCTATTCCTGGTTGTCAACTTGACTAAATCTGGAATGAACTAATCAAGAATTGGAAGGTTTGGTCGCACATGCCTTTAATTTGGGTCACACCCTCTACTGGAGACCTATATAAGGACATTGGAAGAAGGTAGATTCACTCTGGCTTTTCCTGGCCTGCCTCGTGTGACTGAGCAACTGCTAGATCCTCGGACTTCCATCCACAGCTGCCTCGTGGGACTAAGCAACTGCTAGATCCTTGGACTTCCATCCACAAGTAATGCTGACTATTTATGAGAAGTTGGACTGCAAGCTGTAAGTCATTGACAAATTCCCTAACTATATAGAGACTACCCATATGTTCTGTGACTCTAGAGAACCCTGACTAATACAGTCATCTTTGAGCATAACAACTACTTGAAGTGAGATCACTACCCATTAAAATCTGTTACATTTCCCCTTGGTGAGATATGACCTAAACTGGAAATACTAATTAGAGTCTCATGAATCTAGTGTTTTTGAAAGTAAACATTCATGATACCATGCATTAAAACACACACACATATACGAACATATATGTTTTATAGACATTATATAATATGAAACTAAGAAAAAAGACTAAATAATGAGTGTCTAAGACCACTGAAGTGTGACAGTCTACTATGAATTTTAAGATGGGAGGAGAAGGATGAGAGATGTGTGCACAATGAACTTAGCTACTATGTAATACTGAGACTGTATTCATCAATAAACACTTTCTACACATTCTTGTGCATCAGATCTCATGACACAATTTAAGAATGAAATATAAGATAAAGTTTATATCTCAGACCCATGATCTAGTTGGTTACAGAAACAAAAGATTCAGAGATGGTTACCATATGAACACTAGAATTGAGTTTTTTCAACCAGGCACAGTAGAACAAGTAGTAGGAGGTAGCAAGATGCAAATGATCTGGCAAAGGAAATGGGACAGAGGATCTTTAGGGATGCAAGGAGGAGGTAAAGACAGATGAAGGTGGTAGGTAGGTATAGTAACAATAAGAATGTATGAAAGTATCATAAGGAATCATACTATTACCTATTTACCTAAAAGGAAACAAATATGTATATATGTGTAGATGTATGTATGTATGTGTGTGTATGTATGTACATACATAGCTCTGTGTATAAACATTCATATATAGTTTATTGAACTTTTCTTATCTTTGATGAAGCTGCTTCTGAGAACCAAAACAAACAATAAAACAAACAAACATCAAAAATAATAAATAAAAAACAGTTGTCAAACCCCCCGAATACCAGACATGAGAATTCTTTATTTGAGTTGTTGGCCAGAAATAACAAGAGACTCCTCAAAAATATATCCTATTGCTATTACCTCCTTTTTACCTTTCAGAAGGTGGAAGGTAAGTCTATATTATTTAACACACATTATACTTCAGAACCAGCACTTAGAGGATCCTGAAGTAGAACTTTCTTGAATACCCCTCTCTCAGGATTAGTTTTAATGGTACCAAAAATCATATGCAAGCATTCAAAAGAGGGAGTCAAACAAGAATCCTACCAAGCTATGGCTCTTACAAACCACATCAACAAGGAGAATATCATGAGAAAAGAGTGAGGGAAGGGGGCTTATGGGCCTTTCGGGGAGGGAGGAAATGGGAAAGGGGAAATGATTTGGAATGTAAATAAAAAAAAGTAAAATAAAAAAAATAAATTACCTGATACATACAAAAAAAAAAAACTTTTGGGTTTTTTTCTCATAGTAATTCTTTACAAACAACTTTTATCTTAGCTACTATTTTTCCAAAACATGCTTGATTACTCTTTACTTGCCCAGCCTGTGGCCTTACTAAAACTTCCAATTTTACTTTTGTTTTAATGATAAATCTGCTTTTAAAATGACTCCTTATTCTTTTATATCTGTTGTTTTTTTCTAAGTTTCTTTATTTACATTTCAGATGATTCCCCCTTTCCTGGTTCTCCCTCCCCAAAAGTCCCATAAGCCCCCTTCCCTCCCTCTTTTCCCTGTTCAGCCCCCTCTAGCTTCTCTGTCCTGGCATTCCCCTACATCCAGTCTTTCCAGGACCAGAGGTCTCTCCTTCCATCTTCTTGGAATTCTATTGATATGCGAATTGTGTCTAGGGTATTCCGAGATTCTGGGTTAATATCCCCTTATCAGTGACTGCATACCATGTGTGTTCTTTTGTGATTGGGTTACCTCACTAAGGATGATATTTTCAAGTTCTGACCATTTGCCTAGGAATTTCGTGAATTCATTGTTTTTAATTGCAGAGTAGTATTCCATTGTGCAAATATACCATATCTTCTGAATCCATTCCTCCGTTGAGAGACATCTGGGTTCTTTCCAGCTTCTGGCTATAATAAATAAGGCTGCTAACACAGGAGACAGCAGTTGTTGGCGAGGATGTGGAGAAAGAGGAACACCCCAAAAGTTTTTATGTATCAAGACAACTAAGAAATGATGATGAGGTTTTGAGGCAGATAAGAAGTTTGAAAGTGAATTTTCCTCTTTGAATTTAACCCATTGGTCCCAAATCATGCTTCTGGCAGTACAGAATTCCTATATTACCTCAAGGGTAATTATGGCTAGTGAAAGTTTGAATTATATTGACATGCTGGAATTTAGCAGTCATGCATCATGTTATCATCCAGTGTCCCAATTAATCACTTCCCAGGATGCCATAGTTGTGTGGCAAATGTATACCACCTAAGTTTCAATCTATTGTGGAGATCCTGGGCACTGACCTCGATATTTTCCAGGACCAGTCATCACCAAAAGACTTCAGGATGGTATCAACTATCAGAATCTAGAGAATGAGGTCAGAACAGAGTTGCTACTTCTGATTTAGTACTATAGTACTCCAGAACTATAGAACCACTAGCAAGCATCTCAAACATGAGCAGATGTAGATGTGAATCTCAACCTGACAGTTTTCAAAACATAAGGGTCAGGCTACCTAACTTCTTAGAGTCATAACATCATCATCATCATCATCATCATCATCATTATTATTATTATTATTATTATTATTATCATTATTATTAGCTTCTATTATACACGAACATTAGAATCCCTTCCATCCTCTTCTCCTAATTCCCTTCCCATCACTATTCTCTACCCAGATCCACTCCTACTTTTTCTTCAGAAAAGAGCAAGTCTTCCAGGGATATCAGCCAAACATGGCATATCAAGTTGTAAAAAACAAGTAAACAAAAAACAAAAACAAGATAATTAGACATCTCCACTCTAACTAAGGTTGTATGAGGTAACCCAGTAGGAAGTCTTCTAAAAGCAGACAAAAGAATAGGAGGCAGACCCGGCTCCCTCTGTTAAGAGTCATACAAGATATCTCTGAATGTTTTAGATGTTGTGTTGCTTTTACAGTTTAGGGTTTGTGTTCTTTTTTTGAATTCCCATTTTACACTTAAAGCATGGTAATATGGATATTAAGCTTATTTCATAATACTAATGTATTATGAACCTACATATACTTCATTTCACTTTCATAGGCTTTAGAAAATTTTGACAAAGGACATTTTATTTGTCTGAAGTATAACCTACCAAATTTATATAAGACTCTAGACATCAGTGTTTTAACTTAGTGTACAGGTAAGTTAAAGCTTTACTGTATACTGGATGGAATGAATGTATTTTGGGAGGGAGATGAGTGGCATACTATATTTGAATATTCTTTCCAAATTTCCCTTTGAAAGCTGATTACTTCAACAGAGAATACAAGTAGGAACCAATTCGAATATGACGACTTTGTTTAGGAGATGGATCAATTCCCTTATCAGGAACGGTTTTATTATCATAGGAACCAGGTTGCTGTACATGAGTAAGTTTCGCTGCTTGTCTGAAGTCTATTATCCTTTATACTCCATGAGATGATGGCATGACACAGAAGCAAGAAGCACTAGCCAGACAGCAACTTGGTGCTTTAATCCTGGACCACCACAGTAGTGAAGAAGAAATTGATTTGTCTTTCTTTTTTTAAATTTAAATTTATTTATTATCTTTTCACATTCCATATTTTATTCCCCAGCCCCTGTCGACTCTCTGACTTTCACATCCTGTACCTCCTCCCCATTGCCCTATCTCCATGTGGATGTCCCCAGCCCCCACTTCACCTGACCTCTAAACTAGGGTCTCCAGTCTCTTGAGGGTTAGATGCATCATCTCTTAATGAACACAGACCTGGCAGTCCTTTACTGTATGTGTGATTTCTGTCTTTCATGTATCACATGAAAAGGGAAATTCTGATTTAGTAGCACCTGTAAATGAAGACAGACCATATGCTTCCTTACATTCGAGTCTTTTATTTTAGAATATTCTTCTTTCTGTTTTTGCTTTTGACATATTGTTTCAACTTACTACAAAACACTTTCCAATATTTTAAGGATTAAAGTTTACTTTTCTTTAGATTTTTTTCTTAGTGAGAAATTAGTATCAGTTAACCCTGAAGAGCAAATTACAGTCCATGTCTATGCTGGGCAAGGACCCTACCTTTGAGATACATCTTAAGGTATATTTATTTCTTTTGAAATCTTTTCAGTTCTCCTGTCATATCTCCTAAAACATAGATAAATGAATACCTAATTCTACCTTCATTTTATTTTTGAGATTATAATGTATTTAAAACACTACTACATTCTCTTTCCTCCCTCCAAATCTTTCCATATACCATTCTTTTTCTATTATAAATTAATAGCCTGTGTTTTTTACTAATTATTATTGTATACATATATGTATATGCATGCATATGTATTCATAAATATAACTGCTTAGTCAGTATAATGTAAAAAAGTCTGTTACTTGTATGTATGCTTTTTGTACTTATCACTTGGAAAACCAATTGCAACTCTGTTGCTTGGGAAGGATCACCTTTCCTGTTCCCAGCTTTTCTCAGTTGCCTATAGGGTTGTGTAGGGTTGAGGCCTTAAGGGTTTTCCCCCAGTAACTTTAACATTTCCATTGGTATCATCCTTGTTCAGTTCACATTTAGGCAAGGCATAGTGGTGAGACCTTATGGTAGGGCTTCTAATTTTATCAGGAGACATAGCCTGACATCAAATTCCTTGATCCTCTGGCTATTTACAATCTTTTTGCCCTTCTTATTCCCTGAGCTTTGGGTGAGGGAGTGCTCTGTAGATGTATCCATTATGACTGTGTTCCACAGCCTTGCATTTTGATTGTGTTTTCCTGTAGTCATCTTTGTCTGTTGATAAGAGAAGTATGCTTGAAAATGGGTAAAGACTGTATTTAAACTATGTACAAAAACAAACATCTATAAATTGTTGTTAAAAATTATGCTAATTTAGTAAATTAGTGGTTGTAGATTCTCCATCAGTCAATGTGGCTTTACTAGCAGTGAGTAGTAAGCTAGTTTCCCAATACCAGTCCTAGTTTTCATCTGGTTGCACAGGTCTCAAGTACAACTGGAGCTATTGGCTAACACCAAGTCATGTGTTCTACAAATGTCCCCTTAGGTTTCCGAGATTCCTGGTTAATATCCCCTCATCAGTGACTGCATACCATGTGTGTTCTTTTGTGATTGGGTTACCTCACTAAGGATGATATTTTCAAGTTCTGACCATTTGCCTAGGAATTTTGTGAATTCATTGTTTTTAATTGCAGAGTAGTGTTCCATTGTGTAAATATACCACATCGTCTGAATCCATTCCTCCGTTGAGGGACATCTGGGTTCTTTCCAGCTTCTGGCTATTATAAATAAGGCTGCTATGAACAAACAGTTGTGGTACTTTTATATCTGTTGTATGTGATAGTTTGTATATATTTGGTCCAGGGAGTGGCACTATTAGGAGGTGTGGCCTTGATGGAGTAGCTGTGGACTTCTTGATGTAGCTGTGTCAATATGGTATGGGCTGTTAGACCTTTTACTAGCTGCGTGAAAACCAATCTTCTCCTAGCAGCCTTCAGATGAAGATGTAGAACTCTCAGTTCTTCCTGCACTATGCCATGCTCCCACATTTATGAAAAGAGACTGAACCTCTGAATGTATAAGCCAGCCCCAATTAAATGTCATTGTTATAACAGTTGCCTTGCTCATGGTGTCTGTTCACAGCAATGAAAAACTAAGACACTGTATGCAATATTAATGTGATTGAATCCTAACTCCCCTTCTACTGTCTCATGTCTGTCATATCTGGGTTGATGGTCCCTAGATTTTGCATTTATTGAGGCCTTGGAATAAGATAAAACCTGCCCATGTTCTTGAATTTTTGAATCCTCCCATTCACTAACTTGGAGGCTAGAAGAGGGCCTATGCCTTGGACCTGGACTGGCCAGCATTTTCAGGATGAACAGAATGGTTATGTGGATATAGGGATCCAAATGCAGTTGCTCATGACTATCCAGTAAGTCTTCCTAACCACTGAGAATTCTATCCATTCTCACTAATTCCTTCTTGAAAATAGTGCACTCTACTTCTGATTATTTTCTATTAATTAGAAGTTTCTTGCCGGGCGGTGGTGGCGCACGCCTTTAATCCTAGCACTTGGGAGGCAGAGGCAGGCGGATTTCTGAGTTCGAGGCCAGCCTGGTCTACAGAGCGAGTTCCAGGACAGCCAGGGCTATACAGAGAAACCCTGTCTCAAAAAACCAAAAAAAAAAAAAAGAAGAAGTTTCTCAGTAATGGAGGACATACTTATAATATTCAGGGCCTTGGGCCCAATGCTTAACAGCACCCTGATCCAGTTCACCACACACATCCCCTAAAATTAAAAAAAATTGTGAGTTATGACAGAAAAATTTTAACCACTGCAAGGTACAAAAGAAAGTTGTGTAGCAGCAAGGATACTCATCAGAATGCTCAGTACTGTAGCCCACACCTGCACTTACCTCTCCTATTTCATTTATCTTAGCTAAAATTATTTATATATGCATATATGTATATGTATATATATAATATTTTTATAATACGTTACAATTTTGAAATAATTTCATCTTATGATCTTGAAAGTACATAGCAATCATATGTTAGGGGAGTTAGGATTCAATCACATATTTTAGTACATGAAAATTTACAGTAGAGAAATCTAGTGAAACTCCAGGTATAAATCAGTTTAAGCTGGATGGATTGGGAGATTAATTAATAGGTGAATAGATATATCGCTAGAGTCATGCATATATATTTAGACCCAAAGGCAATAGTTCATTCATTTTCAATGTTCTCAGTCCTTAAAAGACGAAACTAAAGATTATGGAGTCAATGGTATTCATTCTTGTTTTAATTAGTTATATAATTTATAATTAATATTAGTTATATTATTCACTAATTTGATGACTAGTACAAATTCTTAACTTGACAAGATCTAGAATTTCTTGCAAAGAGACTGTCAATAAAAGATTATATAGATCATGTTGGCCTGTGAAAATGCCTGTAAGGGATCATCTTGATTACATTACACGATGTGGAAAGACTTGTTCACCTTGGGTAGCATCATCCTCTGGGTTTGGAGTCCTTCACAATGTACTAGTGGAAAAAATGATCTGAGCACTAGAGCCATACATACATTTACTTTTCTCTGCTTTTGGCTGAAATTATTATAGGACTATTTTAAGTTCCTGGAGCCCAATTTTTCCTGTACATCATCCTTGCTATGATGGACTCTGATCTAGAACTGTAAACTAAAAATTTACCTTTTTTTTTCAAGATGTTTTTGGAAGGGTATTTCATTAAGTCAATCTAGCCAAATAAGATAAATTCAGGTTATTAAGATAGCTTGGTGTCAACAATTAGGTAGATATAACCAATAATGTCAGCTAAATCTGGTTTTCATGTATTTGTACAAACATACAGATTCATACACATAAATGAAATCTTGGATGTGTGGACAGATAGCTTCAAATGTTATCTAAAGTGATGCAAGATTTATTTATTTTCTTGATGGTAGAATAAAGTCAGTGGACTCGTTTATTATGTGCTGCATTTAGGATGCTTTAGTCTTCACAACTTAATACTAAGTAACTCCAAAAAATTATTTTCATGTGTAACATAATCAAAGAGTTAACTCAATGCTTTTATTCACTGTTATTTTTCATATGACTCATATAGTCTTATTGATTTTCAACATCTATTCATTTCTATTTTTATCATTTTTCTCTTCCAATTATTTTTTACAAGACCGATGTTTTGTTGGTTTCTCTGCTTACATTGGCCCTTACCGTAGTTAACTGTCCACCTCTAAAATGTTCTGAAGAAACACATGAAAACATTACATATTGGACTTTACGTAGGCTGAATGTTTCATGACATTGCTCTGTTTCAGAAAATTAAGAAAATAATGAAGGAGTGTCAATTGTAATAACCAAGAGTGTGCATGGCCACCCATGAGGATTTGCTGTTAATCTTCAAACCTCAGCTTAGGCCATTGTTTATATTTTGCCTAATATGTTAATACTAAGATTTTATCTTGTCATGACAATTGTCTCCATATTTTAACTTTTCCTCTTTCACAAAGAAACCCATCCAGGTTTCAGGAGTTGTTACTTATTGATGTTCAACCATTTGCTAACACATTTAGTTTGAAGGGAAATTAGATTTGCTGTATAATCTGTGTTCCTGGGGGAATCTTTCTGGAGTGTTTCACACATTACACTCCAGATGAAATCTTGTCAGAATTTTGTAGACTCCTTTTTTATAAGTATGCAGAAAGCATTACTCTCCAAAGTGTGTTCTATTTGCAGAAAAACTGTTAGAAAAACTTCCATTTGGTACTTGTTGAAAAACATTTCTCTTCTTAGTATTTGCATATTCTTTAGAAAATTTTATTGGAAAATAAAATATCTGTGATTAAAACCTACACCTTTATGGTGATGTTTCAGTCATTTTTATTAAAGGTAAGAATTTTTAAGTGTATTTTATAGACAAAAACTATCAATTAGCATGGGAATCTTATCTATGTTTTAAGTTCAATTCCCACAACTATTTTTTTAATTTCAAAACACTTTTATGATGGAAATACTCTTGAAATTTGAATAACAATTTATTTTTGAGATTTTTGAAAGGTTTACTTCATATGTACTGATACATGTTTGAGGCCATCTATAGCACAGCTTATGTCGAGCTCAGAACAACTTAATTTGGTAGGGACAAGAACTGTGACCATGTCTATTTAGAGCCTGAGGTTTTGTTGCCCCTGTTCTGTTGAGCTCATTTTGTTTTGGGGTTTTGGTGGTTTTCTTTGAAACTTGTTTGTTAAGTCTACAAAGAGACACCTAGTAGATTCCTAGTTTATATCCTATATCAAGACCTCCTTTTTTTCTATATTGCAAAATCATTAATACTATTTAGCTCATAGCATCTCAGAGCAGCCTCTTCCTTGTTTTGAAGATCATGCCTAGATTCTGCCTTCTTGAACTGTGTTTTGTTTTTCTTTTCAAAAAATATAAGGTTAAAAAATGCAAAAAAAATGTGTGCTTATAGTTTGGGAAATTTTATTTAAAAGCAGGGATTACGATTGACAACTTAAATTTTACTCAAAATTTGATAGAGTAGCTATAGATTATTGCTTATAAAATGTATCCGGTTCTCTGGAGTCTAACTACATGACTTCTTTGTATATATTGGATATTAGCCCTCTATCAGATATAGGATTGATAAACATCTTTTCTCAATCAGTTGGTTGCCATTTTGTCCTATTGATAGTGTCCTTTGCCTTATAGAAGCTTTGAAATTTTATGAGGTCCCTTTTGATGCTTCTCTATCTTAGAGAATAAATCATTGATGTTATGTTCAGGAAAATTTCACCTGTGCCCATGTGTTCGAGCCTCTTCCTCACATTCTTTTTTTTTTATTATTAGATATATTCCTTATTTACATTTCAAATGATTTCCTCTTTCCTGGTTCTCCCCCCACCACCCAAAAAATCCCATAAGTCATCTCCCCCCCTCTGTTCCCCAATCAACCCACTCCCTCTTCCTGTCCTGGTATTCCCCTACACTGCAGCATCGAGTCTTCCCAGGACCAAGGGCCTCTCCACCCTTTGATGTCCACCAAGGCCATCCTCTGCTGCCTATCCATCTGGAGTCACTGGAAACTCCATGTGTACTCTTTGATTAATAGTTTAGTCCCTAGGAGCTCTGGGGGTACTGGGTGGCTCATATTGTTGTTCCTCCTATGGCGCTACAAACCTCTTCAGCTCCTTGGGTCCCTTCTCTAGCTCCTCCCTTGGGGAATCTGTGCTCAATTCAATGTCTGGCTGAGAGTGTCCCCCTCTGTATTTGTCATGCACTAGCAGAGACTCCCAGATGACAGCTATATCAGTCTAAGGTCAGCAAGCACTCGTGGGCATCCACAATGGTGTCTTGGGTTTTGTAACTGTATGTGGGCTGGATCCTAGGTGGGTCAGTCTCTGGATGGTCTTTCCCTCAGACTCTGCACCGCACATTGTGTCTGTGTCTCCTTCTGTGGGTATTTTGTTCCCCTGTCTATGAAGGACCAGAGTATCCATACTTTGTTCTTCCTTCTTCTTGAGTTTAGTTTGATCTGTGAATTGTTTCTTGGGTATTCCAAGCTTCTGGGCTAATATGCACTCATCAGTGAGTGTATACCGTGTTTGCTCTTTTGTGATTGGGTTACCTCACTCAGGATTATATTTGATCTTTCAGTCCCATGAGTCCCAGTCAGTTGATTCTATGGGCTGCTTTCTTGTGGTATGTTCCTGAGCACTCTGGTTCTTCCAATCCTTCCATCCCTCCTCAGCAGGGTTCCCTGAGCTCCATTAATGTTTGTCTGTGGAACTCTGCATCTGCTCGCATCAGTGGATGGTTGCTTTGATGATATTTCTACTAGGCTCTTGTCCCTGGACAGTCTTCAGGAAGGATAAATTGTAGATTGAAGGTTTTGTAGCTGGGTTGGTGTTCCAATCCCTCCACTGCCAGTTCAGGCCCTGTTTTCCACAATACTCGAGTCGTTGCTGGGTTTACTCTCACAGATTCTTTTGAGTTTCCATTACACAAAGCTTCCACCTGCCTCCTAAATGTTAACCTATTAGTTCTTCAGTCAACAGTCACTATGAATTTTCGACTTTGATTCCATCTATAAATCTGTGTGGTCTTAACAAAGAAATGTGGGTTTAAAAGATCCTGTAGGGTACCCTTTCGTTTCTTCTGAAGAATTCTTATCCATTTTATTACCTTACATATTATAGAAAATAGAAAGCATGCTCTACCTTGTGGCTTAAGCCAGATTTGGACAGCAAAGGCAGGATTATAGGTTCTAGGACAGCTTGGTCAACTTAATGAGACCCTCTCAGAATAAAAACTAAAAAAAAAAAAAAAAGATGGGTATAGATAGTTTATAATTAAAGCTCAGCATATGCAAGATCCTGAGTTCAATGTCCAGTTACTATCAATATACAGAGACATACAAAGAATGACCTGGCATGTTTGAGAATTCCCAAGCCTTTAGGAGTTCTTTTGTGTATTGAAAGGATCCAATGAAAGTTTGCTTATGGAATTAATTAATGATTGAATCACAGGGATGGACTGAGCAAAGTGAAGAAATGATATGTGTGAAAGAATGGGCTTGTCTATTATTCTATTATTTGTTTATTTATTCTTTAATCAATTTTTAAATTTTTATTTAATTTTTTTACACTCCAGACTTTATACCCCTCCCAGTCGATATTCTGACTGTTCCACCCCACCATCCCCCATCTCCAGAGGATGTCCTTACCCTCTCCCCCATCCCACCAGACCTCCTTACTCCCTGGGCCCCAACTATCTAGAGGGTTAGCTGCATCTTTTATTACTGAGTCCAGAGCTAGAAGTCCTCTGTTGTATATGTGTTATGGCCTCATATCAGCTGGTGTATGCTGCCTGGTTAGTGGTTCAGTGTTTGAAGAAGGCTAACAAGCTGAAGGGCCCAAGTAAGGATGCAATTCCACTTGGCAGGGAGAAGAATGCAATCACAGTAGTGGATACAGAGGCGGGGGGACCTTGGTGGCAAAAACAACAGGGAGTGAAGAAGGGTACTGGGAGAAGAGGACTGAAGACCTAAGGACCAGCCTAATGAATGGAAACAGGCAAACTCAGGTGGTGGGGGCTAAGGGGACCCTCTAGAATGTTCCAGAGATTTGGGAGATGAGAGATTCTCAGGACTCAAAGGGAGGGACCTTAGATAAAAATGCCCTACAGTGGGGAGAGAGAACTTGTTGAGTCCACCTCCAGTAGAAAAACAGGGCATCAAGTACAGGGATGAGGTTGCCATCCCACAGTGCAAAACTCTGACCCAGAATTGTTCCTATCTAAAAGAACTGCAGATACAAAAATGGAGAAGAGACTGAGGGAAAGAAGGTCCAGCAACTAGCCCAACTTGGAACCCAGCTCAGAGGGAGGCTCTAAGGCTTGACACTATTATTTATGCTATGGTGTTCTTCCAAACAAGGGTCTATCATGAGTGCCATCCAAAACGTCTATCAAGCAGCTGAAAAAGTCAGATGAAAATATTTACACCCAACCAATGGACAGAAGCTGGTGACCCTTGTGGTTGAATTAGGGGAATAATGGAAGAAGCTGAGGAGGAGGGCGACCTTATAGGAAGACCAGTATTCTGAACTAACCTGGATCCCTGCTTGACTATATTTAATCCTATTTACAATATTCAAGCAGAAAGTTATTGGATTAAAGGTGCGTGCTAAGGTAGATACCCACAATGACTAAAAACAGCCTTTTCAAGTAAATAGCACAATCTTGAATGTCACAATGCAATCAAATGTCCTCTAGCAATTAACAATAGTGGTGACAGCTACCTAAATGTACATCTTTGTATATCACTTAATAAGCCACTAGATTTTCATTTTGCATCATGTCAGAATTATTGGAGGCCACTAGAAACTACTCAATGTCAGCTTCATAAGGTATGCTCCACTCCTGCCAGTTGGAGCTCTGTCTTGTGTGTAAGAACTGATTGAGGTGTTTCTATGTCCTACTTGAGAGAATATCCACATAAAGATGCTGAAATAAAGTTGCTGTGTCTGTCCTTTCTTAAACAGTGCATGAAAGCACATTTAAAATGTTTTTTTAGTTTTTGGTACCTTATGAAGAAAGAAAAAATGCAGAGCACGTTTTCTCTATTGGCGTAAAAGTAGAAATTTCTATAATATATTTTCTGAATCAGATACTTAAAATTATAAGAATTCAATAGTTTTTCAAATAATTAGAATGACTTAAAATAGTTATAAAGCTCAAATGTAATCAGAAAGCCTTTTTTTTATTTGAGATTATAGTTCCATTTCTCCTTTCGCTGTCCTCCCTCCAAACCTACCCTTGGTCTCTTTCAAATTCATGAATTCTCTTTTATGTAATTGTTATTTCACACACACACACACAACACACACAAAATGATTAATTTGTATAATCTCACTTCTATGTATATGTATTCAGGGTAATGGTATTAGGCAACTAATTATTAGGCTCTTTCCTAAGTAAGACTATTTTTATTTTTCCTGGTTCTAACATTCATTAGTTCCATATTTTTCTTTTTGTAGATTGAAGTCTCATGAGTTTTTTGCCATCCACATTTACATGAATATCAGTGTTACAATTGTTCATCTCATGTTTAACCAGTCATTTTGATGATATTTTGTATAGTCATGCATAGTTTCTGACATTTCTAGAAGTCATAATCTCACAGCAAATTCCCAATTCCTCTTGTTCTTAAATCATTCCAGTCATCTTGAGAATTGATCTCTGAGTCTTAGATACAGGAGCTGTGTGGTAAATGTATAATCTGAGAAGACAATTTACAACACTGCATTTTGTTTTTTGTTTTTTGTTTTTCTTTGAACATGAAATTTCAAAATTTTCATTTTGAAAATGAAATTTATTTTGAAATATACAACTCCGTATTGACAGTTTTAAATAACCAAAATAATTTGTAATAGTTAAATGCCTCTTAAATATACATGATATCTTCTGAAGCTAAAAGTAATATGTTATCAACCAGTTTTTAAAATCTATTTGGAACATTAAATATGATGAAAAAAAATCTCTTATGAAGTCCTCTATGAAAGCAAATAGAGACAAGTTCCTAATTAGACAGAAACCATTCCATTTCCAAGGGAAAATATACAGTATAACTGTGGCTTCATAGAATGAATTGGGTAGTGTTCCTTCTGTTTCTAGTTTGTGGAATAGTTGGAAGAGTATTGGTATCAGGTCTTTTTGAAGGTCTGATATAATTCTACACTAAACCCATCTGGTTCTGGGGGTTTTTAGTTGGGAGAATTTTAATGACTGCTTCTATTTCTTTAGGGGTTATGGGACTATTTATATGGTTGATCTGATTCTGATTTAACTTAGGTATTTGGTATCTGTCTAGAAAATTGTCCATTTCATCCAGATTTTCGAGTTTTGTTGAATATAGGCTTTTGTAGTAGGATCTGATGATTATTTGAATTTCGTCAGTTTCTGTTGTTATATCTCCCTTTTCATTTCTGATTTTGTTAATTTGGATACTGTTTCTGTGCCCTTTGGTAAGTGTGATTAAGGGTTTATCTATCTTGATGATTTTCTCAACGAACCAGCTCCTGGTTTTGTTTTCTTTGTGTAGTTCTTTTTGTTTCTACTTGGTTGATTTCAGCACTGAATTTGATTATTTCCTGTTGTCTACTCTTCTTGGTTGTATTTGCTTCTTTTTGTTCTAGAGTTTTCAGGTGTGCTGTCAGGTTGCTAGTGTATGCTCTCTCCGGTTTCTCTTTTGAGGTACTCAGAGAATATTCCTCTTTGCACTGCTTTCATTGTGTCCCATAACTTTGGGTATATTGCACCTTCACTTTCATTAAATTTTAAAGTGTTTAATTTCTTTCTTAATTTCTTCCTTGAGCAAGTTATCATTGAGTGGGGCATTGTTCAGTTTCCATGTGTATATGGGCTTCCAGCTGTTTTGTTGCTATTGAAGAAAAGCCATAGTCCAAGGTGATCTGATAGCATGCATGGGATTATTTCAATCTTCTTGAATCTACAACACTGCATTTTGATTGGTTGTAGTTTTCTTTAATACTCCCTGACCAATTCAGAGAAACATTTAATTGATGAGCAGTGAGAAATACTTTGATCTGTGAGTCTACTGACAAGTATTTGAATGTTTAGAGTTTATATAGCTTTAGAAACATACATGTTCTGTTTTCCTTCAAGGTTCATGGTAGAAGTTTTGTAAGTATACATGATTCTCATGTAATAAAACCTTGTGATTTGCAGGATAAATGTTATTGGAGGTCAAATTATAACAAAAAAAACTCCTTAATATTCTTCATACTCACATATAAATTATTTTCTATTTCCCAAAGCTATTTAAAATAATGCATTTTGTTGCATTGCAGATCCAAACATTTAAATTACAAATTAAGTAGCATTTATGCTACCTCTTAGGTGGAAGTCAAAAACTATTGCCTAAGAAAAAATGTATCACATGATTAAAAGAAAATAAGGAAAAATAAAGCAGACCCCAACAATGTACATTTTAAAAACAAAAAATTGAAAGTTATGTATTTGCTTTTATAAAAAAGTACCTTAATTTGTGTAGTTTATGTATTTTATTTAATTTATTTTCTCTTGTGTAGTTCTACTTTTTTGTGTGTGGGTGCAGCAAACTTTATTGATGGTATTCAAGGGAATAGGGAGAGTTCCCTAGGCCTCTCCTGTTATTATGGGAGTCTAGAATGGAAATTGTGAGGGAGATGCTCAGTGTTAGGGGCTGAGTTGGGACAGAGACTCTTCAGCAACTATGGGCATCTCTTTTGCTCTCAGGGTCCTTGCTGGAGTGGGTGGTACAGGGTTTCCCACTCCTTGGAGGTCATGTAGTTCATGAGGTCCTTCACCCTGTTGCTGTAGCCATATTCACTGTCATACCAGGAAATGAGCTTTACAAAGCTGTCATTGAGAGAAATGTCAACCCCAGCACTGAAGGTAGAAGAATGGGAGTTGCTATTAAAGTCGCAAGAGACAACCTGATCCCCATTGTAGCCCAGGATGTCTTTTAATGGACTCTTGGATCCCTGCTTTATCACCTTCTTGATGTCATCATACTTGGCAGGTTTCTCCAGGAAGCATGTCAGATCTGCAATGAATACACTGGGGGTAGAAACATGGAAGGCCATGCCAGTGAGCTTCCCGTTTAGTTCTGGGATGACCTTGCCTACAGCCTTGGCAGCACCATTGGATACAGGAAAGATGTTCTGAGCAGCCCCATGGTCATCATGCCACAGCTTTCCGGAGAGGACATCCAAAGTCTTCTGAGTGGCAGTAATGGCATGGACCACAGTCATGAGTACATCCATGATGCCAAAGTTGTCGTGGATGACCTTGACCAGAGGGGCTAAGCAGTTGGTGGTGCAGTATGTATTGCTGAAAATCTTGTGTGAGTTGTCATATTTCTCATGGTTCACACCCATCACAAACATGGGGCACTGGCAGATGATGACCCTTTGGACCCAACCTTCAATTGGGCCCTTGCCTTTTCCGTGGTGGTAAAGACACCAGTAGACTCCACAACAAATTCAGCACCAGCATCATCTTATTCGATGTTAGAGGGATTTCACTCTTGGAAGTTGGTGATGGGCTTTCCATTCTCAGTCTTGGCTGTGTTACTTAATTTACCATAGATGGAGTCATACTGGAACATGTAGACCATGTAGTTGAGGTCAATGAAGGGGTCATTGATGGCAACAATCTCCACTTTGCCTAGTGAAGAGCAGAAGGCAGTCCTGGTAACCAGGTGTCCATTACAGCCAAATCTGTTCAAAGCAACCTACACCTTTTTGTCTGTGGGATCAGACATCCTGGGCTACAATGAGGATCAGGTTGTCTCTTGCAACTTTAATAGCAACTCCCATTCTTCTACCTTCAGTGCTGGGGTTTGCATTTCTCTCAATGACAGCTTTGTAAAGCTCATTTCCTGGTATGACAGGGGCTGGCACTGCACAAGAATATGCAGCTGTCTCTGGAACAGGGAGGAGCAGAAAGTCTGTATAGTTCTACTTATGCCAACTCTATTTCAAGAACAACTCATTGAAAACAAACTATAATCTATTACTTTTTATTTCATTTTAAGAGGTAGCTCACAAAGTTACCATTCAAAACTAATTGCAGATACTTAGGAAAAATCCATTAAGAAAATTTGGAAGTAGTATTTCTATTGAAATTCACAGTATGATACAAAGTAATGATGTACCAAAAAGAAAAAAAAAATGTTTCCACTATTACAGGATTTAACTTGAGAGCAACTACTGAAATGTGTTCATTTTGTGTTCGTGCCTGAAAAATCACAATAATATAAAAAAAACCCCACATTTAATATTTTAGAGAGTTTAATGAATTTTATTTTCAAAGAAATATAAAATGATAGACTCCAAAGGAAGTCATATACTTCTGTACTCCTGAAAATAATGTTTGTGTGTGTGTATGTGCATGTGTGTGTGTGTGCGTGTGTGTGTGTGTGTGTGTATGTGTGTGTGTCAAAATAACATTATAAAAAGTTTTCTATACAACAAAAGAAACAAACAGGTCATGTAAATCATATGGATTTGAAGCTACAGTAAAATTCATTATGTTCATTATGGAGTGAGGGTATGTTTTTTAGTTCTAAATGAATATGTTCATACACAACAAGAGACACAGAAATCAAATTCATAAATTTAAGATTTCTAAAATACTTTTACTAACTTTATTTTTCCTATATTTGTTCATATAATGCTAACACGTTCTAGATTATTAACAATGTTGGAATATGAGCCACCATGTACATGCTTTTACAGTGGCCTCCAAGTTTTGATATTGGTGGTAACATACCTTGTTTGTTAACTGGAGCCTTAAATTTTCCCTCAATTTTTGCTTTTGAGCTAATAACATATCAAAGAAGTGAGAGATAAGTACTTACAGCTGAGTTTTAAAAGTTAACATCAGTTAGTTTCAACACAAGTTGCATATTTTAAGAGATGTACTGCAACACTTTGCGATAACAAGGACTATACTTTTCTAAATATCTAAAAGTTGCAATGCTGAATATTGTTAAATTGTTATGTTTATGTAGCTGAAATAGCAGAGTGAAAATTCAAACCTAATATTTCCCCCATATCTAACCCAAATCTGTGAACATCTGTATAATATATACATACTTGTAGTTCTCAAGCTTAATTTCACATAAATGAAGGAGTATCTAACTCTATATATGATATTGGTAGGATTATTATGTATTTATACTACTTGTATTTATTTCCACTAACTGAATTTAATTATATAGACCCATTTAAATGAAACAGAAATCTACCTTTAAAGCTTCATTATGTCTTGATTATATTTACATAGATATTTAAAATGCCACTCTATATTTTTTTTCGCTTTACTGAAAAATGTTTTCCTATATTCACTAAACCTGCTTTAAAATATGCTTTTTCTTATCACATATAGTACTACCAATATTGTCTACCACAATGGTAGTTAACTAATTAATTTGCTTTAAACCTAAGTTAAAAAACAATATTTTTCATCTTCTACATATATTGAGAACCTACACTGTTGAAATCTCAAAAATATGATTGTTAAAATAAGACCAGCACAAGGGTACCACTAGTTGACAAGCCAACATGAATGGGAGAAATCTCATTAACCCTCCACTGATAATTGAGGAGTTGCATGTAATAAGGGCTTGTGAGTGGGAGACAATTGGTCTGTCTTCTCAGGATATTATCAGCCAGATAGGTTATAAGATCCCATATGGTCACTCCCAAATACACACACACACACACACACACACACACACACACACACACACATATACACACACAGGAGTAACATAAAATGCACACAGCAGGATATATATATATATATATATATATATATATATATATATATATATATATTTCACAGAAACATGTGTCTGTGTCTGTGTCTCTGTGTATAATGAGTGTGTGTAGGTAGTGTGTGTGTGTGCATATGTGAATGTGTGTGTATCAAAATAATTTAAGAGGAATAAGTCACAATTTGAAAGGTAGTTGAGCAGACATTAGACAAATTGGAGGGGAAGAGAGAGGGGAAGAAATGGTATAAGTACTGAGGTATTAAGTTTTCAAATTAATTAAACTAAAAGATTTTTATTATATTAAACCAATGGTTTTAAGTTCTCAGTGGATGTGTCTGTCTCAAATATTCAAATTTTATCAACAATTACTGATCAGTACTGTACTATACTGTATTGTTGTGCTGGTTTTAAAAGGTTTGGCCTGAACAGACTCAGGTGTTTGAACGATTGGACTACAGAGAGTGGCACTATTAGGAAGTGTGGCCTTGTTGAAGCAGATGTGTCACTACGGGGTGGGCTTTGTGGTTTCTTATGCCCAAGCTCCGCCCAGTGTGGAATTGAGTTCCTCCTGGCTGTCTTCAAATATAGAACTCTCTGCTCAGTTTCAAGGAGCATGCCAGCCCACATGCTGCCATGCTTCCCACCAGAAGGATAAACCTCTGAAATTATAAGCCATTTTCCCCTTATAAAAGTTGCCTCCAGAAGGTATTTATTATACAGGAATTTTTTTAGGTATCTTGGGTTTTTTGTTTTCCCATCTTCAGATGAGAATTGTTCTTATATGTCTGTAAAAAACCACTCTGGAAAGCAGTCTGGCGGTTCCTCAGAAAACTGGGTATGACACTCCCGGAGGATCCGCCTATACCACTCCTGGGCATATACCCAGAAACTTTACCTGCATGCAATAAGGACACATGCTCCACTATGTTCATAGCAGCCTTATTTATAATAACCAGAAGCTGGAAAGAACCCAGATGTCCCTCAACAGAGGAATGGATTCAGAAGATGTGGTATATCTACACAATGGAATACTACTCTGCAATTAAAAACAATGAATTCACAAAATTCTTAGGCAAATGGTTAGAACTTGAAAATATCATCCTTAGTGAGGTAACCCAATCACAAAAGAACACACATGGTATGCAGTCACTGATAAGGGGATATTAACCCAGAATCTCAGAATACCCTAGACACAATTCACATATCAATAGATTTCCAAAAAGATGGAAGGAGAGAACCCTGGTCCTGGAAAGACTGGATGTAGGGGAATGCCAGGACAGAGAAGCAAGCGAGAAGGGGTTGAATGGGGAAAAGAGGGAGGGAAGAGGGCTTATTGAACTTTCGGGGAGGGGAGAACCAGGAAAGGGGAAATGATTTGGAATGTAAATAAAAAAACTTAAAAAAAAAAAAGAATTGTGTTAGAATTTTAATGGCAGTTGCATTGAATCTGTAGTTTGCTTGTGGTAAGATAGCCGTTTTTAATATGGTAATTCTACTGTTCTATGAGTATGGATGATCATTCCATCTTCTGATATCTTCTTCAATTTCTTTCTTTAGAGAATTACAGTTCTTGTCATACAGGGCTTTCACTTGTTTAGTTAGTTTAAAGAAGATATTTTACATTATTTGTGGCTATTTTGAATGTTGATATCTCTCTAGCTTCTTACTCAGACTACTCTTTATCTTTGTATAAATAAGCACTATTGATTTGAATTAATTTTGTATTCAGGCACTTTGCTGAAGGTGTTTATCAGCTGTAGGAGTTCTCTGATAAAATTTTGATGTTACTTATGTATATTATCATATGTGAATAGTGATATTTTAACTTTTTCCTTTCCAATTTATATCTCCTTGATATACTTGAGTTGTCTTATTGCTCTAGTTAGAATTTCAAGTAATATAGCATAGAGGTAAGGAGACAGAGGAAGCCTTATCTTGTCCCTGATTTTAGTGGAATTGCTTTAAGTTTTTCCCAACTTATTTTGAGTTTGGCTATTGGCATGCTATATATTGCCTTTATTGGGTTTAGATGTGTGCCTTGTATCCCTAATCTCTCCAAGACTTTTAACATGCAAGGGTGTTAGATTTTGTTACAATATTTTTCAGTATCTAATGATATGATCGCATGTTTTTTTTTCTTTTACTTTGTTTATATGATGGATTATATTGATGATTTTCATGTATTGAACTATATTGAACTAGCACCCCTGGGATATAGCCTAGTTGACCATGGTAGGTGACCTCTTTGATGTATTCTTGCATTTGGTTTGCCAGTATTTTATCAGGTATTTTTGCAAAATGAGATTGATCTGAAATTCTCTTTCTTTGCTGAGTCATTGTGTGGTTTATGTATCAGGGTGACTGTGGCAGTGTAGAATGAGCTTGACAAAGTTCCTTCTGTTTATATTTTGTAGAATAGTTTGAGGAGTATTTGTATTATCTCTATTTTGAAAGTTTCGTAGAATTTTTTGGTAAAAGCCATCAGGCCCATCAGGCCATGGGCTTTTCTTTCTTTCTTTTTTTTTTTTTGAGGTATTTTTACTTAATGCTTCTATTTGCTTTGGGATTATAGGGCTATTTTAATAGTTTAGCCAATCTTGATTTAACTTTTGTAAGTGCTATCTATCTAGAAAACCATCCATTTCCTTTAGATTTTCTAATTTTGGGATTACAGGCTTTTGAAGTAAAACACAATGATTTTTTTTTTAATTCCCCAGCTCCTATTGTTATCTCTCCCTTTTCATTACTGATTTGTTAATTTGGATACTGTCTCTCTGCTTTTTATATAGCTTAGCTAAGGATTTGTCTGTCTTGTTAATTTTTTTCAAAGAGCCAGCTCTTGGTTTCTTGATGCTTTGTATTTTCTCTTTGTTTGCTAATTGGTAGATTTGAGCCCTGAGTTTATTTCCTCCCATCTGCTCCTCTTGGGTATGTTTTCTTGCTTCTTTTCCCCCTTAGAGACCCCTAACATGGACAAGAACCAATTCATGACACTATAGATGATACTCTACTATGCTTGCAGATAGGAACATAGTGTAATTCCTTCTGAGATGCTCCAACCAACAGCCTATGGAATAGATGCAGAGACCCACAGGCTGGTTTCATGGAGCTTGTGGAATCATGTGGAAGAGTTAGGGGAAATTAAAGAAGATAGATACTCTACAGAAATACCTACAGAGTCAACTAACCTGGACCCTTAAGGGCTTCCAGAGGCTGAACCACCAACCAAAGATGGAGCATGTGCAGGACCTAGAACCCCTTCTCATATATATGTTGCAAATATGCAGCTTAATCTTCATGTGGTTCCACCAACATCTAGAGGAGAGACTGTCCTGAACCCATTGCCTTCCTGTGGCTCCTATTCCTCTAATTGAGCATCATTGCTTGATTTCCAAGGGAAAGGATGCACATAGTCATACAGTGACTTGATATGCCAGAATGAGGTGATACCTAGAAGAGAAAGGTAGGGAAAAATGGCAGAAAGAGGTGCATGTGTAGGGGAATGGGGACTTAAATTGGGTTGTAAAATGTATAAATAAATTAATTAGTAAAAATAAAGCATTGCCTTAGTTATGATGTCTCTTTATAACAATGAAACACTAAGACAATTGTAGATATTTTTATATGAGATTATTCTAATAAAATGCTAAAATAGAAAATTCAACAATTTACACTTATTTATAGATATGTCTAAATCTGTATAAGCATATTCTTTACTACTCCTTATTTGGTAAATAAGCCAAGTGACAGTATTTGTAATTTGCATAAAATAATAGGCAATTCTGAAAAGTCCTGACTAACTATAATAGTTTATAACATTAACAATAAATTTTGCATATTAAAATTTACTAAAGTATTTTGGAATAAAAATGATAACTTTGAAATCTGTAAAGCAGTGGGGAAGAGAGGTAGATTGACATATCTTAATATCCATTTTCCTTTGATTATCTCCCTGATATTCTTTTCAAAATTATTATTTGTTTTATCTCAAAGAACAGTTTTAAGATTCCTTAATACCACCTTTCATTTTGGTTTCAAAGTTCTGGTAAAAGTAAAGCAGACAAATAATATATTTCACATCATTTCTTTTTTCTATAATCAAGTTATTTAATGCTGTTGCTTAGGTAACTGATTCACCGGAGAGATTAGGTACTTACAATAATCTTGATAAATTCCATCTTTGGAAACATTTTCCCAAACATATAAGTCTAAAATTCTGCTTTCAGATATGAGGAAGGTGAGTTCTTCTAAAATCTGGGTCAATATTTGCTTTATCAAAAAGCATTTATCCTATATTTTCTAAACATCTCTGTATAAAAGGTAAGAAATTGCTAATAAAATCCAGTGCAAATAATATTATCTACTTCAACAAGTTCCTGTGCATTTGTTATCCATAAACCAACAAAAAATGTCGAATAAATCATTACCCTTCCTAAGCCACTTATTACCCTTCCTAAGTAAGTATGCTCTCTAGAAGTCCTAGAATCATTTAATAATAAAGAAGAACTATAGACAAATTACTTTTAAAGTACAATAGATTTCAACTTAATAAAATCATGATTTTTGTACAAAAACTATCTAACTTTTAGTATATTAATTAGAAAATAAACGTAGATGGTTAATCATCTACCTTTCTATTTTCTTTATAACTTTCTATTTTCTATCTCTATCTATCTATTTATCTATCCATCTATCTATCATCTATCTATCTATTTATCTATCCATCTATCTATCATCTATCTACCTATCTATCTATCTATCTATCTATCTATCTATCTATCTATCTATCTATCTATCATCTACATATACCTGAATCTTTCTTAAACTTTCTGGTTCTGTATTCCTTAATGTTCATGTATTAATTTCCATGCATAATCAACTTACACAAACATTACACAAGTATATAAAAACAGGCAAATACACTTAATTTTGCCATAGAATTTTTCACAAAACAAAGCAATGAAACAACATTTGTCAGCAGTCAGTGTTAATGAAATGATGGCCACAAAAGATAAAATTTCATCAAAATTTGTATATTTTAAGGTCTATGTTTCTATAACTGTCAAGAACAATTCTAGCATAGATCATTCAAAATTATTAAACAATGTAGATTTTTCAAAGCAAAACCAGCAAGTTTTTATACAAACAAAATCAGATTGATAGTAGAAACAAATCAAAATATATTCTTATCAAAATTGCCCTTCCTCCACTTAACCACAGCTCTACCCTACCTCACGTTCCATGCATCTTCACTCCTGCTTTCTTTTATCTCTTTGGAGGTGGACACCATCAAACCAAAAAAAAAAAAAAAAAAAAACAAAAAACAAAAAAACAAGACCTAAAAAATGAAAGAAGAAAAAATGCCAGAAACACACATGCACACATATTCACACATTCACACAATTCCATAAAAAATACAAAATCAAAAACTAATATAAAATGAAAAGAATTATAAGACCAAAAGAAAAATAACATTAAGTTAATTTTGTGGTTCATATCTATTATGGGACATATAGCTTACTTTTCACTGAGACATATATACTCATGGAGACACTGGAGAAAACTATCCTTTTCTTTGTATGTAGATATCAATTGGAGATAGGTCCTTTGTTAGTAACATGACCTCTCTAGGATATAATCCCTTCGGTTTGAACTTGTGCAGGTCCTGTCTTAATAGAATGGCAAAATAATTCAGTAAAGTAATTTAAATGAAAGTCCAAGCTGAACTCTGTATCTGAGCAATTGAAAAAGAAGTTGATTCACATAAGAATTATAGTGAAACTTTTAGCAAATAATATGCATATGCAATTCCAATATTCATTCGCATTTTATACATTTTGCAAATTGATATATTCACTTGTGCATTTAATTATACATAAAAGAGGAAAAGATTGGCTCAAAAGCTATATATCTATGTATCTGGATATATATATATATATATATATATATATATATATATATATATATATATATTGACATATATACATAAATGTATATATATTGTTTAATAAATGTTTCTGATGTTAGAATAGAAATAACAAAATTGGTTTTTTCCATTTACTCCCTTAAAACCTTCTCATATACTTCTTACCTTCTTTAAAATTCATGGCCTCTTTTGTGATTAATTGTTGTTATATACATATATGCATGTGTATATTCATATATATTCTAAAATATAACCTGTTCAGTCTGTGTAATGTAACTTCTCTGTATATGTTTTTTTAATTTTTTATTAGATATTTGGTTTACTTGCATTTCAAATGGTGTCCCCTTTCCATGTTACTCCTCCGAAAACCCCATATCCCATCCCTCCTCCACCTGCTCACCGCCCCCCCCCCCCACACACACTTTCCTGACTGGCATTCCCCTACTCTGGGGCATCAGGCCTTCACAGGATCAATGGCCTCTACTATCACTGATGTCTGAAATGGTCATCTTCTGCTACATATGTACCATGGATTCCTCCATGTGTACTCTTTATTTGGTGGTTTAGTTGTGGGAGTTCTGGTGGTACTGGTTCGTACATATTATTGATCCTCCTGTGGGACTGCCAACCTTTTTCAGCTCCTTGGGTCCTTTCTCTAACTGTTCCATTGGGGACCCTATTGTCATTTTACTCTTTGGCTGTGAGCCAAGGGTATTTTGATCCACCTTCCAATAAGGATAAAAGTATCCCCATTTTGGTCTTCCTTCTTCTTGAACTTCATGTGGTCTGTGACTTGTATTTTGGGTATTCTGAGCTTTTGGGCTAATATCCACTTATTAGTGAGTGCATTCCATGTGTGTTCTTTTGGGTTACCTCACTCAGGATGGTATTTTCTAGCTCCATCCATTTGCCTGAGAATTTCATGAATTCATTGTTTTTTATAGCTGAGTAGTGTTAGGTTGTGTAAATGTACCACATTTTCTGTATCCATTCCTCTTTTGACAGACATCTGGGTTCTTTCCAGCTTCTGGATATTATAAATAAGGCTTCTACGAGCATAGCAGAGCCTGTGTCCTTATTACATGCTGGAACATCTTCTGGGTATATGCCCAAGAATGATATAGCTGGGTCCTCAGGTAATGTTATGCCCAATTTCCTGAGGAACCACCAAACTGATTTCCAGAGTGGTTTTACCAGTTTGCAATTCCACCAGCAATGGAGGAATGTCACTCTTTCTCCATATCCTCTCCAGCATCTGCTCTCCTCTTAGTTTTTGATCTTAGCCATACTGACTGGTGTGAGGTTGAACCTCAGGGTTGTTTGGATTGGCATTTCCCTGTTGAATAAGGTGTTTCTCAGCCATCTGGTATTCCTCAGTTGAGAATTCTTTGTTTAGTTCTGTACACCATTTTTAATAGGGTTATTTAGTTCCCTGGAGTCTAACTTCTTGGTATATATATATACATATATATATATCAATATGTATATATATTGGACATTAGCCCTCTATCAGATGTAGTATTGGTAAATATCTTTTCCCAAACTGTTGGTTGCCATTTTGTCCTATTGATGGTTTCCTTTGCCTTTCTGAAGCTTTGCAATTTTATGAGATCCCATTTGTCAATTCTTGATCTTAGAGTAAGCTGTTGGTGTTCTATTCAGTAATTTTTCCCCTGTGCCCATGTGCTCCAGGTTCTTTCACACTTTCTCTTCTATTAGATTCAGTCTATCTGGTTTTATATGGAGATCCCTTGATCCACTTGGACTTGAGCTTTGTACAGGGAGATAAGAATGGATCAATTTCCATCCTTCTACTTGTTGACTGTTAGATGACCCAGCACCATTTGTTGAAAATGCTGTCTTTTTTCACTGGATGGTTTTAGCTCCTTTGTCAAATGTCAAGTGACCATAGCTGTGTGGGTTCATTTCTGGGTCTTCAATTCTATTCCATTGATCTACCTGCCTATCATTGTACCAGCACCATGCAGTTTATATCACTATTGTTCTGTAGTATAGCTTGAGGTCAGAGATGGTGATTCCCCCAGAAGTTCTTTATTGTTGAGAATATTTTCTGCTATCTTGGGTTTTTTGTTAGTCTAGATAAATTTGGAAATTTCTCTTTCTAAGCCTATGAATAATTGCGTTGGACTTTTCATGGGGATTGCATTGAATCTATAGATTGCTTTAGGCAAGCTGGCCATTTTTACTATATTAACCCCTCCAATCCATGAGCATGGGAGATCTTTCCATCTTCTGAGATCTCCTTCAATTTCTCTCTTCAGAGACTTGAAGTTCTTGTCATGCAGATCTTTCACTTGCTTGGTTATATCCAGCCACATTGTTGAAGTTGTTTATCAGGTTTCAGAGTTCTCTGGTGGAATTTTTGGGGTCACTTAAGTATACTATCATATCATCTGCAAATAGTAATACTTTGATTTCTTCCTTTCAAATTTTTGTCCCTTTGACCTCCTTTTGTTGTCTAATTGCTCTGGTTAGGACTTTGAGTACTATATTGAACAGGTAAGGAGAGAGTGGACAGCCTTTTCTAGTCAGTGATTTCAGTGAGATTGCTTCAAGTTTCTCCTCATCTAGTTTGATGTTGTCTATTGGTTTGCTGTAAATTGCTTGTACTGTGTTTAGGTATTGGCCTTGATCCCTGATATTTCCAAGTCTTTTATCATGGAGAGGTTTTGGATTTTGTCAAATGCTTTCTCAGCATCTAATGAAATGATCATGTGGTTTTTTTCTTTGAGTTTGTTTATATAGTAGATTACATTGATGGATTTCTGTATATTGAACAATCCTTGCATCCCTGGGATAAAGCCTACTTGATCATGGTGGATGATCGATTTGATGTGTTGTTGGATTCAGTTGGCAAGAATTTTATTGAGTATTCTTGCATTGATATTCATAAGGGAATTTGGTCTAAAGTTCTCTTTCTTTGTTGGGTCTTTGTGTGGTTTAGGTATCAGAGTAATTGTGGCTTCACAGAACAAATTGGGTAGTTTTCCTTCTGTTTCTATTTTGTGGAATAGTTTGAAGAATATTGCTATTAGGTCTTCTTTGATGGTCTGATAGAACTCTGCATCTGAGATTCTCCCTTCTTTGTTTACTATTCTGTTTTTGATGCTTACATCTATGACTCCTGACTTCTTTCTCAGGTTTTCTATGTCCACAGTTATTTCCCTCTGTGATTTCTTCATTGTTTCCACCTTCATTTTTAGATCCTGGATGGTTTTGTTCAATTCCTTCACCTGTTTGGTTGTGTTCTCCTGTAATTCTTTTTTTTTTTGTATTTTCTATATATTTTTTTATTTACATTCCCAATGATTTCCCCTTTCCCGGTTCCCCCCTCCCAATACTATGCAGTTTTTAACACTATTGCTCTGTAGTACAGCTTGAGGTCCGGGATACTGATTCCCCCAGAAGTTCTTTTACTCTTGAGAATAGTTTTAGCTATCCTGGGTTTTCTGTTATTCCAGATGAATTTGAGAATTGCTCTTTCTAACTCTATGAAGAATTGAGTTGGGATTTTGATGGAGATTGCATTGAATCTGTATATTGGTTTTGGCAAGATGGTCATTTTTACTATATTCATCCTGCCAATCCATGAGCATGGAAGAATTTTCCATCTTCTGAGGTCTTCTTCAATTTCTTTCTTCAGACACTTGAAGTTCTTGTCATACCGATTAAGAGTTTCTCCCTTTTTACCTGTATTCTCCTGTATTTCTTTGAGGAAGTTATTTATGTCCTTCTTGAAGCCTTCTATCAGCATATTGAGCAGTGATTTTAAATCCAAATCTTGCTTTACCCTGTGCTCCTGGCTGTACCTACCCGCACAGTCACCGGAGAGAAAATGCTGGTCTCTCCTCCCAACCCAGTGGTTAAATCCTGCAGACCAGTTCTCCCATGCCAGGATCGGTGCACAGGTGGCTGTGGTGCAACCTAGCTCCTGGGTGTAAATGGAGCCCGGATGGACTCTGTCCCAGCTGCTCTGCCCCTCCTGTATTCCCTGTGCTCCTGGCTGTACCCTCCTGCTCAGTTGCTGGAGAGAAAATCAGAAATAACAAACTTGGAAGAAGAACAGTGTTGGGATTAAAATGTGTATAAACCCGTTGATCATTTTGCATGGTAATAGGAGAGTACAAGAGTATACTGTACACCTCTTAAGACTTAGTTTGTAACTGCTTGTATTATGCTAATTATGTTTCCCCAAAAACTGTATGAGTGTGTCTGAACATTGCTTCTGGGAAACTGCTCCATTTGGTTGTGATTGGTAAAAAAAGATGCAAGCAAGTAAATAGCTGGGCCACTGCCTAACCTCCATGCAGTTAATCCTGAGTTATTACGTACTAATTCTATGTTCTATCTTGGCTGATCTGGATGCAGACAGAGGCCAATGTGGGAGGTGCTCTGGGCCGTGCTCTCTTGGCTCCTTCACATGGCAGCTATGCCTCTTTGTCCCTCAATCTTGTCAAGAATGGTGTCTCTCTTCTCCTCCACACTCTCCTGGCCCTGTGGATCCCTTCTTCTCCTCTCCTCCCAGCCCCCAAACCCTGCCTCTCTCTGCTCTGCCCACCTATTGGCTTTCGGCATCTTTATTTACCAGTCAGAACCAACTAGGTACATGTTCTCAGAAGCTACATGTAGGCACTCTTGTACAAAACATTTTTGGGGGAACATAAAAGCATACATAAAACAAGCAGATATATTTCCTCATGTTTGTTCAATTTAAAAGTCTCCTTTCTTCTCAAATATGCATTGAACATATAACAATTGCGTAAATTGTAAGGTATTATACACACTTATAAAATTCAGTCCAACATATTCAGAAATTTAGATAAAGTATTCTATCGTCTATCCTAACTTAAAGAGTTTATAATTCTGTACCTGAGTTTTGTTTGATTTTAACTTTCAATACCATATGAAAAATCATCCTTTCAAATCTAAAACATCTTCTTTAATGCTGAACAACTTAAGTTCAGTTATGAGACTATATCTAATCTTCAACACTTTCAGAGATCTGAGAACGAATTAAAAATCACCTGAATATGTAGGAAACACAAAGACATAGTTTCCAAAACTTATACAATATATAGAGACAGTTCTCTATATTTCTTATAATGTTGGAGTATCTGTCTTCAGTCTTCTGGCTCGGAAACATGTGACAGACCATAAGCTAATTATGTTCCTCAAAAAAACTGTTTTCATGAACTGTTTCCTCCAGTAGAGTCTGGGAACCTTAACCACAGTTGGTTCTGATTGGTAAATAAAGATGTGAACAGACAATAGTTTAGCAGAGCAGACAGAGGTGGGGTTTTAGGATTCCCAGGCTTGGGAACAGGAGGAGAGGAGAATGGATCCATGAGGCCGGGAGAGTGTGGAGGACATGAGGAGTGCCATGCCTGAGAAGAATAGAGGACAAAGAGGGATTGCCACCATGTGAAGGAGCCAGGAGAGTGTGGTCCACAGCACTTCTCACTTTGCCTACCCTCTGGGTCCAGAGCAGGCAAAATATAACTTAGAATTAGTAACTAATAATTCATGATTAACACCCTGGATATTAGGCAGTGGCCCAGCTATTGAGTTAAGACATATTAATATATGAAGGCTGTGTGTGTGTGTGTGTGTGTGTGTGTGTGTGTGTGTGTGTCTTTCATTCAGAAACAATAAAGGATTCAGACAGGTAGCAAACCTGCCACCAGGATTTCATAATAATTATTCCAACATTAATCTTAAGTTTTAAGCTTGGAAAAAGAATAAGTGTACTATTAATATTAATGTAAGTATAGCCACAAGAACAAAAACATGCTTCCCACAAAACTGAATAATCAGATTAGAAAAAAATCCCTCAAAAATCCAGCTGTATATATATATATAAAAGCTATATAAAGTCCCAAACTCTCATAAATAAAGCTACCAGGTAAAGATCACAAGTGAATGTAGCATAGTGTTAACAAAATGTATGAGACTGCCACTAGTAATCCAGCAAGAAAGCATGAAATCCACATGCAGTTACATCATCTTCAATAGTCTTATAAGATGTATATGTAAAAGTATGTAATGCTGTGGAATTAAAATTAGAAGGTTGTGAAATAGATACCATCTTAGAAAAAGAAAGTATGAAAGAAGGCTTATTATTCTCATATATGTGAAGGCAGAATTCAGGTTAAAACATTAAATTTGGTAATGAATAATTTTTATTTTTACAAGCCATCTAACTGGGAAATATATAAAATTTATGACTCTATATAAAACCAGAAAAATAAATAATAAAATCCAACTTCTTATCTAAAATTTAACGTGAGAAGCAAGGAATGCAAAGAACCAAAACTTAAATGATTCATAGACTTGAGATAATGCTCAGGCTGAAAAAGTCAATCACATATGTGGCAGGCACTGGGTTTTATCTCCAAAATGAAAAATAAGAAAAAAGACTTTACCACACGAATATTATTTCATTAAAATTTCAAAGCACAAGAACCAAGGACAATGTAAAAACAATGTTTAGCAGATAAAAATATGTTATTGATACATATTATCACTAAAAGTCAATATTAGAGTATAATTTAAGTCAAAATAATAAATACAAAATTATGATATATTAGGCACAAAGAATATCTCAAGTTTTTGAAAAATACACACACATACTTCCCCAATGGAATGAAATTTTAAAAATTAAAAATGATAAAAGCTTTATCAACTTCAAAAAATCAGCAAATTTTTTTAATATCTTAATTATAATTCCCAGAAGAAGAAAGATGATATCCTGGATATAATAAAGTAATCAAATTTATTATTAACCAACTGAAGGAAAATAGCTCAGCTTGCCTGAAGCAAAACAACAACAAAAAAAAATACACCAATAAATTCAATGTCTCACAATGTGAAATGACAGAGGTCTTATAAATTCTGCTACAAGGCTAATGAAAATCCTATAAACACAGAATTAAAATAAGTCAAATAGGAATTTAGTCCATTGTTTCTTATGAAAAAATGATGTGATGTGAACAGAAATCAGATTTAGAAGAGATGAACCATAAATAGTATGCTGCTGTATATGAAATGGTCAAACAGATTAAAGAAAGTAAAGAAAGGACAAAGCTGTGGAAAGGTAAGATGTCTGCAAGATCTGGCTGGTCAGCTATACTGAAGGGCCATTGTGACCTTATGATATATATAATCAAGAGCACCTTCTAGCAGGAATCCTTCACCCTTTCTAGGAACCCTACCCTAGATTTTCCTGCTGACATAAAGCTAAAACTGAGGTAAGCTGAAGTTGTATGTTGGTAGCTGTGATAGGACTTATCTGCCTCTTTATGATTAAGCTACAAGCTAGCTGGGTTAAGGTAAGAACAAAGAGTATAGTTTGAGTAATGTTGTGTAGACATGAAAAAGTTCTATAACAAGAAAGACCTTCAGGATCTAGGAGTTAGAAGCCATTAGAAGTTAGAGAATCCAGCTTCTGGCTATTATAAATAAGGCTGCTATGAATATAGTGGAGCATGTGTCCTTATTGCATGCAGGTAAAGTCTCTGGGTATATGCCCAGGAGTGGTATAGCCGGATCCTCCGGAAGTGTCATGCCCAGTTTTCTGAGGAGCCGCCAGACTGCTTTCCAGAGTGGTTGTACCAGCCTGCAATTCCACCAGCAGTGGAGGAGTGTTCCTCTTTCTCCACATCCTCGCCAACAACTGCTGTCTCCTGTGTTTTTGATCTTAGCCATCCTGACTGGTGTGAGATGGAATCTCAGGGTTGTTTTGATTTGCATTTCCCTAATGACTAAGGATGATGAACATCTCTTTAGGTGCTTCTCAGCCATTAGATATTCTTCAGGTGAGAACTCTTTGTGGAGCTCTGTACCCCATTTTTTAATAGGGTTACTTGCCTCTCTGGAGTTTAACTTCTTGAGTTCTTTGTATATCTTGGATATTAGCCCTCTGTCGGATGTAAGGTTGGTAAAGATCATTTCCCAGTTAGTTGGTTGCTGCTTTGTCTTTTTGACGGTGTCTTTTGCCTTGCAAAAACTTTGTAATTTAATGAGGTCCCATTTGTCTATTCTTGATCTTAGAGTATAAGCTATTGGAGTTCTGTTCAGGAAATTCTCCCCTGTGCCCATATGTTCAAGGTTCTTCCCTAGTTTCCCTTCTATTAGTTTCAGTGTGTCTGGTTTTATGTGGAGATCTTTGATCCACTTAGAATTGAGCTTAGTGCAAGGAGATAAGGATGGGTCAATTTGCATTCTTCTGCATGTTGACCTCCAGCTGAGCCAGCACCATTTGTTGAAAAGGCTATCTTTTCCACTGGATGGTTTTAGCTCCTTTGTCAAAGATCAAGTGACCATAGGAGTGTGGATTCATTTCTGGGTCTTCAATTCTGTTCCATTGATCTACATGTCTGTTACTGTACCAATACCATGCAGTTTTTAACACTATTGCTCTGTAGTACAGCTTGAGGTCCGGGATACTGATTCCCCCAGAGGTTCTTTTACTCTTGAGAATAGTTTTAGCTATTCTGGGTTTTCTGTTATTCCAGATGAATTTTTGAATTGCTCTTTCTAACTCTATGAAGAATTGAGTTGGGATTTTGATGGGGATTGCATTGAATCTGTGTATTACTTTTGGTAAGATGCTCATTTTTACTATATTAATCCTGCCAATCCATGAGCATGGCAGATTTTTCCATCTTCTGAGGTCTTCTTCAATTTCTTTCTTCAGAGACTTGAAGTTCTTGTCATACAGATCTTTCACTTGTTTGGTTAGCGTCACGCCAAGATACTTAATATGGTTTGTGGCTATCGTAAAGGGTATTATTTCTCTTACTTCTTTCTCAGCCTGCTTATCCTTTGAGTATAGGAAGGCTTCTGACTTGCTTGAGTTGATTTTATATCCGGCCACTTTGCTGAAGTCGTTTATCAGCTGTAGGAGTTCTCTGGTGGAGTTCTTTGGGTCGCTTATGTATACTATCATATCGTCTGCAAATAGTGATAGTTTGACTTCTTCCTTTCCAATTTGTATCCCTTTGACCTCTTTTTGTTGTCTAATTGCTCTAGCTAGAACTTCAAGTACTATATTGAAAAGATATGGAGAGAGAGGGCAGCCTTGTCTAGTCCCTGATTTTAGTGGGATTGCTTCAAGTTTCTCTCCGTTTAGATTGATGCTGGCTACTGGTTTGCTGTAAATTGCTTTTACTATGTTTAGATATGGGCCTTGAATTCCCAGATGTCCCTCAACGGAGGAATGGATTCAGAAGATGTGGTATATTTACACAATGGAATACTACTCTGCAATTAAAAACAATGAATTCACGAAATTCCTAGGCAAATGGTCAGAACTTGAAAATATCATCCTTAGTGAGGTAACCCAATCACAAAAGATCACACATGGTATGAAGTCACTGATAAGGGGATATTGACCCAGAATCTCAGAATACCCTAGACACAATCAGCATATCAATAGATTTCTAAAAAGATGGAAGGAGAGACCCCTGGTCCTGGAAAGACTGGATGTAGGGGAACGCCAGGACAGAGTAATGAGAGGGGGTTGAACAGAGAAAAGAGGGAGGGAAGGGGGCTTATGGGACTTTCGGGGAGGGAGGAAACGGGAAAGGGGAAGTGATTTGGAATGTAAATTAAAAAAATAAAATAAAATTAAATTAAAAAAAAAAAGAAGTTAGAGAATCATAGTATGACCTATGAGTGAGGTTTTTATGATAATCTTCCTAGTTCAAACAAGAGGTAAGATACAACTAAGCAAGGATCACATAGGCTCACAGAGACTAATGTGGCAAGCATGGCACCAGTTTATATAGAATTATTACTATTAGTTTTGGGGTTTTTTTTGTTTGTTTGTTTGTTTTTGTTTTTGGTGGAACTCTTAAGAGTGGGATTGGCTGTATTTTTATCTGTTCTTAGGATTCTTTTCCTCCTATAGTGTTTGCCTGATCTCAATATGAGGGTTTTTGCCGTGTCCTATTTTACATTGCTTTGTCCTGTTTGGCCATTGTCTCTTGGAGGCCTGTTTTTCTTTTCTTTTTCTTTTTTTTTTTTCTGAAAAGGAAATGGAGTGGGTGGGGGAGAAGGGTGAATCTGTGCATAGGGCAAGTGATAGGTAGAGAATGGGAAAGAGTAGATGGAGGGAGAGGGAAACTGTGGTCAGAGTGCATTTATGAGTGAAAAAAATGTTATCTTTGTTAAAAATTAAAACAAAAAACTACTACACATTCATCTGAATAAGCAAGCGTAAACTTGACACTGGGCAACTCACAAAGTGAAAAATCTGAGAAACATGCACGCATTCTCAAAGACTTCCTGGCGCAATCAGTTGATTTGTTTATAGATTGGAAACCAATATGATGATAAAAATGACCAGGTTTCTATTGTCATGATAAACCATCGCTGAAAGTAACTCAGAGAGGAGGGAGGGGCAGGGAATTTCTTTTATACAGCTTCCAGACAATTCTCCATTGAAAGAAACAAAGGACTTGAGGCAAGAAACTGGAGGCATAAATTTAGGCAAAAACTCTGGAGGAATGCTGCTTACTTGCTTGCTCTTTCTGAATTACTTGCTTTGTTTTCTGTTGTATAGCAGGACTACCTGCAGGGTGGTGCTACAACACACAGGGGCCTGGGTCCTCTCAAATTAATGTTATTCAAGAAAATGCCCCAAACTTGTCTATAAACCATTCTTATAGAAGCATTTTCTCAGTTAATATTCCCTCTATTCAAATAACTCTTATCTCATTGCAAAACCACAACAACAGAAAAACAAATCAATTGACTCATTGCCAAATATTATATCAACACATTATTAATAGACTATAACCTTCTTTTAATTTAACCACTAGTGCCCTATAGTCTTTATAAATCCAAACACTTTAAATGATCAGTGTCTTTAATATCTAAAGTTTATGAATTCTGATTTTTCTGTACAATCAAAATAAGTCACTCATTTTCTACTCTCAGAGAGAAGAACATGGGGGGGGGGTACAATCACATTCAAATCAAAGTAAAACAAAGACCAAAAGTATAAAACTCAGTTTTGGACTTCAGAGACTTGTCTCTCTGGGTTCCACAGTACTTGAATACCTCCACATCTATGGTTCTGCCATCAAAAGTGCACATACATGATTTCATTTGCTTAGGGCAGCTACAGAGCCATGGCTACTGCTTTCCTTGGAGGTCATCCTATTGCACTGGTTTCTCTAAAATATTGGGCTCTCCTTTGTAACTGGGCTGTGCCTTCACAGTTAACCTTTCCTGGGATTTTTTCAGTAGCATGGATCCTACTGATTAGTGCAATCTCAATTTCTCTACATGATTCCGTCAAACCCGAGCTGCTACTGCACTGAGGCTGTGCCTTAATGGGTGTTCTCCTTTGGCCTTAGCTGCTTTCTATTATTCTTTCATGCCTTTAAAACCTGGTCCATCTTTCTACTTACACATTTCCAACTTCATCTGCCTGCACAAAGGACAGACTTACTTCCACTCTGAGCCAGAATCCCTGTAAGACGACCTCAAGGACATACCCATATATATTTCACACCAACGATGCTCATTTTTTCCTACTCACCACTACCTAATTGATTTGATAACTTCTCCAAACTCAAATACTATCTTGATGTGTGTCTTAGATTTTGGGAAATATCATTTGATTATTGCCATTCACTTGGAAAGCTAATCCTTCAATCAGGAGACTTTGGGTGATAAAATATAGTTGTAACAATTAATCAAGAAATAATTGTCTTTTGGTAGGAGATCATTTAAACAGCAGATATTTAAGCTAAAGAAATGTTATTTACAGATATCCTATTGGTAAAAGACTCCTTTTCTAGCTAGTTTAATACATATTTATAAGCACTGAAGAAACTCTTAGTTAAGAGTAACTTTCCTAAAGAAAACCTGGTTCAAAAACAGGACAAAACCCACATGACTGACCCCATAATTCAGAGGATAGGAGAACAGCAGCAGCAGCAGCTCAAGGGTGGCCAGGCTACAAAGTAAGTTCAAAAAAAGTCCTCTGCCCACAGTGAGATCTTACATCAAAACTTAAAGATGAAAAATATGTAGAACAAATTGCTAAATTATGATGAAAACTTTATAAATATATGATGTTTTACATACATATATAATTATTCTTATATACATAAGAATTCACTCATTTTAAATGTGAGTAAAATTATTTTATGAATATATATCACAGATTTTTCACTATTTTAGAAATTACAGTAATCTAGTATTCATAATTATCCAAGTTAACACAATGTGCCTACATCAAGACAACAAAGCCATGCAAATTTATAGTCTCATTTTATATTATTTACTGTTGAATATCAAGACATTGACAGGACAAAGACTGAGGTCTGTGCATGGTTGAAACTGACATGACTTGTTTTCTTGAAGATTATAATTTATTAAAGAAGATATTGCACAAATAAGCAAAATCTTTGTAAAATAGAAAGGGGGTATGAATAAGAAGGAAGGAAATCTGAGAGACACAGACAGAAGAGCACAACTCTAAAATCTGAGAAACAGGCTCTCATTAGCTACTCACAGTGCTTACTGATGACAGGAGAGCTCTAACTGTATTCCCCTGTTGAGATGAGGAAGTGTTTGGTGTTTATCTTCTATTTGTATACTCGTAGGAAATATTTTACTATTCACTAGGACAATATTTGGGCTATAATTCAGTTTACATTTCTTCTGATATATCTGGAAATAACTAGGAAAAATAATTGAGAAAATATATATTTCTTCTCATGATAGTGGCATAAAATATGTACTTTAATCATCAATAGATATAAGCAACTGCTGCAGGAAAGAATTTGAAGCACAAATCTCTCATGCAGCTGCTGTTACACTCTTATCTCCCTAATGCAGTGCCATCAGAGGTAAATGAAGAAAGCAGGCTTCTTTATATTACATTAGCAATGATAGGGAACTCACAGAAACCTATTAATGTGAGTCAAACAAATTAACAATGATGAAAAATGTTAGTCTGAGGAGTTCAAACAAAGTTCATTCTCCCATATTAGGTTTTATTCCAATGGCGCCTGAGAGGAAGTTTTGAGAACATCTATTGCTTTTTGACAATTTCTGATTTTTTTTCATAACTGTTAAAAGTTTACATGGGTCCTACTATCAAACTTGATTTCCTGGTAAATTGTTCTTCTTTTGAAATAAACATCAGCAATGGTATAACTCACAAAGTCAGAGCTGACTCTGAACTTCTGTCACTGAGGTTGTGGGGTTTAGAATATGTTTCCTTGTCTGCACTTAATTTTGCCTTTGTCTTCATTAATGACAGTAAAATGGCAAGGAACCTTTATCAGTGGAAACAATACTTTCACAGAAAGCCTCAAAGCAATTTTCTTGTTTTTAGCTGATCTCATAAGGCGAACAAGCTTCCATATAACTACATAGCTGAAGGTGACCTTGAATTCCTTGTCATAGTGCATTTATCTCTCAAATGCTGTTAGTAGAATAGAGTGCCATCTTTCCTAGTTTCAAAATTTTTTCCAGATAAATAGTAACATATATGTAATGTAATTTGGGTAATTTTAAGCTTTGGAACTAATTTAGAACTGGAAGTAATTGAAAGATATTATCTTCTCAAAATTTGAATAAACTTATTGCAAAAAATAATTTAGTGATATCTTCTTACGTTTGTGTCTTCTCAAACAAGTTTCTCATGTCAGTCAAAATGAGGTAGATACACAAATAATGAGCATTAACAATAAACATTGCACAGTAGCATAGAAGAATCTTTGTATGATGCAAGCTTTCAAGGGGAGGGTTTCTCTCCTTCCTTGGCAATATATTTCAATGCTCATGATAAATGTCTAAACATTATAAAATTATTACCAAAAATTTATATAAATATTTAAGGAATATTTATTATTCATCTGAATTTCATTTTTTTACCCCTCTGGAGGAAAAGATGGATCATAAAATTGTCATTTGTATGTGGGTTTAAAATATTTGGTCATAGCCACTAATATCAGGAATTAATAGGCATTAGTATAATATTAACTAAATAAAATTTTAAATGCACATGACCTGAATCAAAAACAAATAGTTTAATGAACTACTATATTACACATTTAGTATGAGGAAGTGAAATGTCATGAATAATTGCAAAGTCTGATCTTAAAATTCAGTGCCAATAGTATATCTAAAAAAGTTGTGAGTAGTTTGTAATAATTACACTCAAGACCACTTTAATATGCATGTGTTGAATGCCTGAATAAAGGCTTAGCAAATCATTTTCCAAGGTATGCATGGTATTAAACTTTGAAATTTTATTGTGCAAATGTAAAATGATTATTATCTATAAAAAATTTAAGTTAGGAAAATATTTTTGATTTTTTTTATTTGATTTTTTCATTATATTTTCAAGGAAATTTTAGAGCAAGAAATCCTTGTATCCCAATTTGTTGGCTAACGTTTTGTCCTTTTGACTGTGCCCTTTGCCTTATAGAAACTTTGTAATTTTATGAGGTCCCATTTGTCAATTCTTGATCTTAGTGCATAAGCTATCGGTGTTCTGTTCAGGAAATATTCACCTGTGCCCGTGTTCAAGGCTCTTCCCTAGTTTCTTTTCTATTAATTTCAATGTGTCTGGTTTTATGTGGAGGTCTTTGATCCACTTGGAATTGAGCTAAGTACAAGGTTATAAGAATAGGTCAATTTGCATTCTTCTGCATGCTGACCTCCAGTTGAATTAGCACCATTTGTTGAAAAAGCTATCTTTTCCACTGTATGGTTTTAGCTCCTTTGACACATGACCATAGGAGTGTGGATTCATTTCTGGGTCTTCAGTTCTGTTCCATTGATCTACATGCCTGTCACTGTACCAATACCATGCAGTTTTTAACACTATTGCTCTGTAAGACAGCTTGAGGTCTGGGATACTGATTCCCCCAGAAGTTCTTTTACTGTTGAGAATAGTTTTAGCTATTCTGGGTTTTCTGTTATTCCAGATGAATTTGAGAATGCTCTTTCTAACTCTATGAAGAATTGAGTTGGGATTTTGATGGGGATTGCACTGAATCTGTATATTGCTTTTGGCAAGATGGTCATTTTTACTATATTAATCCTGCCAATCCATGAGCATGGAAGATTTTTCCATCTTCTGAAGTCTTCTTCAATTTCTTTCTTCAGAGACTTGAAGTTCTTGTCATACAAGATACTTTACATTGTTTGTGGCTATCATGAAGGGTGTCATTTCCCTAATTTCTTTCTCTGTTTGCTTATCTTTTGAGTATAGGAAGGCTGCTGATTTGCTTGAGTTGATTTTATATCCAGCCACTTTGCTGAAGTTATCAGCTGTAGGAGTTCTCTGGTGGAGTTCTTTAGGTCACTTAAGTATACTATGATATCATCTGCAAATAGTGATAGTTTGACTTCTTTACCAACCCTACATCCGACAGAGGGCTAATATCCAATATATACAAAGAATTCATGAAGTTAGACACCAGGGAGCCAAATATCCCTATTAAAAAATGGGATACAAAGAATTTTCACCGGAAGAATATCGAATGGCTGAGAAGCACCTAAAGAAATGTACAACATCTCTAGTCATTAGGGAAATGCAAATCAAAACAACCCTGACATTTCACCTTATACCAGTCAGAAAGGCTAAGATCCAAAACTCAGGAGACAGCAGTTGTTGGCAAGGATGTGGAGAAAGAGGAACACTCCTCCACTGCTGGTGGGATTGCAAGCTGATACAGCCACTCTGGAAAGCAGTCTGGTGGTTCCTCAGAAAACTGGGCATGGCACTCCTGGAGGACCCTGATATACCACTCCTGTGCTTATACCCAGAGGCTTTACCTGCATGCAACAAGGACACATGCTCCACTATGGTCATAGCAGCCTTATTTATAATAGCCAGAAGCTGGAAAGAACACAGATGTCCCTCAACGAAGGAATGGATTCAGAAGATGTGGTATATTTCCACAATGGAATACTACTCTGCAATTAAAAACAATGAATTCACTAAATTCCTAGGCAAGGTAGCTATCCCTCCATCTCTTCCCTCTCCTGGTCCTAAGTCAGGGAAATACACCTTTGTCTGACCTTCCCAGCTAATGTCTGTTGACATTTTTATTTACCAATCCAAACCAATTGGGGGCAGGTCCCATTAGCTATGTATAGACATATAGAAGTTTTGGGAACCCAAATTAACATTAGAATACAAGCAGTCTTAGGCTAAACCCACTACCCACCTTCATTTCTTTCCCATTAGAAAATAAAAGAGAAAGGAGATATGTTAATACAGTGAAGAGAAAGCAGAGCTCTATGACCTGAAACATCCTTAGTTTACCTGGAAAGAAACAAAACAAAGCTAAAATGATAAATTTAATGCAGAAGAGAGAAGACGTTGCAGTTAAAGTGTAATGGTTTTGTCAGAAGGTTACATAATTAATTAGAATACGTCAAATGAACTTCATTATCCAACCATTACCCCGCAAATAGGAGAGTGACAGCATAAGAAAAATTAAAAGCCTTTATTCTGGTATTCCTATTCAACTGCAACAGCACTGTCTGGTGCAACAGGATGGTAAATCAATGCAGAGTGGAAAAGGAGAATCATTTTGCTATAGACCAGACTCTAACACAATATTTGTTGGTTTCCTATGAACCTATGAACTAAAACATTGGAAAGGAAGTCTAGGAGTGGACGAGTTCTCATGGAACATAGAGAAAAGTCCCCCAGCCTGTGGTTGGGGGATATTGCTCAGGGGAAAAAGTACTTGCTGGGTAAGCACAAGAACCTGGATTATCTCAGCACCTAAAAAATGAAGCACATGCCTTGATGTTGTCCAGAGGAGTTCCTCAGGAACAAACTTTCTAACCAGAGATTACCCAATTTGACCCCCCAAGAGAACAAGAGTCTGTGAAAGTCACTGTCTCAAATACTAAGATACAGAGATACAAGAAAACAGTTAACATTGATATCTGATTTAAATATGGGCACGCACACACACACACACACACACACACACACACACACACACACACACATGCACATACACACAAATATGAATGAATGATTAAAAAAACTATAATGATAAACACTGCAGAGGTGTCTTGAAGAGTTTGTGGGAATTTGCTTATTGTGGTTTCCAAATAGTTTAAAATGCAAATTGATAAATAATTATAGCTGGCTGTGATGAATAGGGTGGGAGTTCAGTGAGTCATAAATAAAAGGATTTATCTGTCCACTTCTTGGATGCTGTTCTCTCTCCCTAAGTTAAGAACAAGTAGTATAACCCTCAAAAGTTGTAGGGCCTTCAAAACTGGACTTCTAAACATTCAGAATCATGAGAAGTGTGTGTGTGTGTGTGTGTGTGTGTGTGTGTGTGTGTGTGTGTGTGTGTGGATTGGAATCATAAATGAATAAAATGTGCAAGCATTTTCAAAATCCACTTTCCACCTAGATAAACTGTGTTTTGTTTCAATGCCCAGTAATAAGGGAATGTGATTTTAGTTTTTGATTTTTTAACCTATACCTTTAACCAGTGAGCTGTTGTTTACTTTGTATGACATTATATTTTATATATACAGATGCACATGTATACATACATATAAGATGCCTTTTATTTCCTATACGTACATATATACAGTTATCTAAGTCTACCATTAACACTTGTATTTCCTGCCAGCATCTTTTTTAATTTGTTTCAGTTTCACTTTGCTTCATTTACTAGATTGTGAAGAATTCTTGACTTTTAAATCAGTGCAATTTTAGTTATTGTTGTTAACATTAATTCTTTTCAGTTTGATGGTATGATTAACTGTGGCACCCTAAGTGGAAAAAGGAAGGTCTCATTTTCCAAGACAATATGTGTGCATTTTAGAGCAGTTTTCTTTTCTTGCCCTTCCACTCCAACCTTCTGTAACGGATGCTGCGCTGAGTGTTGGCACTCGCTGCTTTGTCCATCTTTCATGATGGAAGTTTGCCGGTTTTAAATGGTGATAAGACAACCATATTCAAACACAAGTACCAGCAGAATATAGACATGGTTTTAACTATATTCATTTCTAACAATACTCTTCGGCCAAGATGCCATGACATCTGTGTCAGAGTTAATGTTTGGGGATTGTGCTACATTAAACTTGATGCTATTCTGAATTGCCTGGTTTGCTAATGACAAATTTGACTTTGATTATATATGAGAAAAATATCGATAAGTATTACTCTTTCTGTAAAGGTGTATACTCTAATAAAGATGCACTAATCGCTTCAGATTTCACCAGTGAAGGGAATGCAGTGAACAAGTATGGGATATCATTGCATCTTCATCTGCAATGTGGTAAAATGTTTTCAACTTCATTTTTATCAGCTTCAATTTATTAGACACATGGTTTTAAATTTTACATTCAAAGGTTAATCTTAGGAACATGGGAGATGGCTATGTGAGTAAGAAGGCTTTATGCATAAGTATGAGGAAGTAAGTTCAAATTCCCAAAAACAAGTTATAAAGCTGAACATCTTTGTGCTCATATTTTTTTTTAATTTTATTTTATTTTCTAAGTTTCTTTTATTTACATTCAAAATCATTTTCCCTTTCCCGTTTCCTCCCTCCCCGAAAGTCCCATAAGCCCCCTGCCCTCCCTCTTTTCTCCATTCAACCCCCTCTCGCTTCTCTGTCCTGGCATTTCCCCTACATCCAGTCTTTCCAGGACCAGGGGTCTCTCCTTCCATCTTTTTGGAAATCTATTGATATGCGAATTGTGTCTAGGGTATTCCGAGATTCTGGGTTAATATCCCCTTATCAGTGACTGCATACCATGTGTGTTCTTTTGTGATTGGGTTACCTCACTAAGGATGATATTTTCAAGTTCTGACCATTTGCCTAAGAATTTCGTGAATTCATTGTTTTTAATTGCAGAGTAGTATTCCATTGTGTAAATATACCACATCTTCTGAATCCATTCCTCCGTTGAGGGACATCTGGGTTCTTTCCAGCTTCTGGCTAATATAAATAAGGCTGCTATGAACATAGTGGAGCATGTGTCCTTATTGCATGCAGTAAAGCATCTGGGTATATGCCCAGGAGTGATATAGCCAGATCCTCCGGGAGTGTAATGCCCAGTTTTCTGAGGAACTGCCAGACTGCTTTCCAGAGTGGTTGTACCAGCTTACAATCCCAACAGCAGTGGAGGAGTGTTCCTCTTTCTCCACATCCTTGCCAACAACTGCTGTCTCCTGTGTTTTTGATCTTAGCCATTCTGACTGGTGTGAGATGGAATCTCAGGGTTGTTTAGATTTGCATTTCCCTAACGACTAAAAATGATGAACATCTCTTTAGGTGCTTCTCAGCCATTAGATATTCTTCAGGTGAGAACTCTTTGTTTAGCTCTGTACCCCATTTTTTAATAGGGTTACTTGCCTCTCTGGAGTTTAACTTCTTGAGTTCTTTGTATATATTGAATATTAGCCCTCTGTCGGATGTAGGGTTGGTAAAGATCATTTCCCAGTTGGTTGGTTGCCGCTTTGTCTTTTTGACAGTGTCTTTTGCCTTGCAAAAACTTTGTAATTTAATGAGGTCCCATTTGTCAATTCTTGATCTTAGAGCATAAGCTATTGGAATTCTCTTCAGGAAATTCTCCCCTGTGCCCATATGTTCAAGGTTCTTCCCTAGCTTCCTTTCTATTAGTTTCAGTGTGTCTGGTTTTATGTAGAGGTCCTTGATCCACTTGGAATTGAGCTTAGTGCTCATATTGTAACCAGAGCACAATGGATGGCAAAAACAGGAGAATTGCTAAGATTTGTTGGCAGTCAACTTAGCTCCTGATTTAGTGAGAGACCGTATACAACATGAATAAGGAGGAGAATAAGAATAGGACTTCAATAACATCCTCTGTATTGCACACTCACACACACACACACACACACACACACACACACACACACACACACAATAAAAGGATTAGCTTGAACACTTGGTTCTGCATGTAAAAAGCAATCTGACAGTAGTTTGGCAAAAAAGCACAATGCACATAGAGCATACTTGGTAGTGAAAAAATTAGAACTGACTAGATATTTGTTTTCCAAAATTTTCTAAACTTTGAGAAGATCACTGATTAATGAATATCAATATTCACAATACAACTTGGTAAAATTATCCTCACCCTGAGATAGACTGAACATAAAGAATTAAGTATGAAGGTGATATATTTATATCAAAATATTGTACACAGTATGTATTTTCTTATTTTTATGTATCAGATATACTAATATATACTAAAATTGAAAAAAGTAACAATTTTCAGTTCATAATGATTCTTGATGACAATCAATCCTAATTACTTTAATAGTAAATTAAGCTAGATAAAGTAGAACTAAATCAATGAGAGAAAATATCTCTATAGATAAAAATGACTGATGTCTCTCCACATTAAATACACAAATACTTTTAGCTGCTAAGCATTTTCATTGTTGTAGGTTGAACAAATAAGAGTAGAGTGTGATATTTCTTATGTTTTTTTTTAATATGCCTGGATCATTTTACTAATAGTCTATATGATTTTCAAATCTTCTTCTCCCCCCATTATTTACTTCTTTTCACATCTTAAGAATTTGACATATAGGTAAAGTCTCTGGGTATATGCCCAGGAGTGGTATAGCCGGATCCTCCGGAAGTGTCATGCCCAGTTTTCTGAGGAGCCGCCAGACTGCTTTCCAGAGTGGTTGTACCAGCCTGCAATTCCACCAGCAGTGGAGGAGTGTTCCTCTTTCTCCACATCCTCGCCAACAACTGCTGTCTCCTGTGTTTTTGATCTTAGCCATCCTGACTGGTGTGAGATGGAATCTCAGGGTTGTTTTGATTTGCATTTCCCTAATGACTAAGGATGATGAACATCTCTTTAGGTGCTTCTCAGCCATTAGATATTCTTCAGGTGAGAACTCTTTGTGGAGCTCTGTACCCCATTTTTTAATAGGGTTACATGCTCCACTATATTCATAGCAGCCTTATTTATAATAGCCAGAAGCTGGAAAGAACCCAGATGTCCCTCAACGGAGGAATGGATTCAGAAGATGTGGTATATTTACACAATGGAATACTACTCTGCAATTAAAAACAATGAATTCACGAAATTCCTAGGCAAATGGTCAGAACTTGAAAATATCATCCTTAGTGAGGTAACCCAATCACAAAAGATCACACATGGTATGAAGTCACTGATAAGGGGATATTGACCCAGAATCTCAGAATACCCTAGACACAATCAGCATATCAATAGATTTCTAAAAAGATGGAAGGAGAGACCCCTGGTCCTGGAAAGACTGGATGTAGGGGAACGCCAGGACAGAGTAATGAGAGGGGGTTGAACGGAGAAAAGAGGGAGGGAAGGGGGCTTATGGGACTTTCGGGGAGGGAGGAAACGGGAAAGGGGAAGTGATTTGGAATGTAAATTAAAAAAATAAAATAAAATTAAATTAAAAAAAAAAAAGAATTTGACATATAAATTCAATTTCTTTTATTTTCCTTTTACCAAGTTGCCCCATATCAGAGAATATGGATGATCTTTGCATGGAATAGGTTTAATATATCTCATATGATAACTTTTCTTGAAAATGGTTTGATTTTCATGTCTATGCTTTAGTAAAACCCTGTTCTGTATATATGTGCAGCATTTTTATTTTCTATTCTTCAATTTGTAGTCAGCAAGATTGATTCCATTACTTTGCTACATTGAGTAGTACCAAAATAAATGAGTATACTAAGGTGACTCTATAGTCAGTATTTTTATATATTTGATTGCCTCTTTTTAATACTGAGAGAAAATACTCTATTTTGATTTCCAGAGTTCCTTTATCTCAACATCTTCACCAATACTGGTGGTTTGATTTCTTTCATAATAGCACCTTCACTGTCGTGGGTTCAAAAATCTATGCATTTCATTATCCTGGTAGCCAAGGATTGTGAACATTATACTATCTTTAAAGTGCCTTTTCATTTCTGGTACCCACTGACCATTGTCTCTTTTGGTTTTGATTGTTTTAATTCTTCATAGATTGTTCATACCATGTTTTTGTAAGATGAACATTTTATTAATACTATCTCACATGTTGTGAGCTGTCTTCCCAATTTAGTGATTATTTTGCTATTTAGAATGTTTTTAAATTTGATGTATTATATTATGCATCTTATTCACAAACTACTGAACTCCTATTCAGAAATTCCTTGTCTTTGTTGCAAGGTTTAAGGTGTGTTGGGTGGATATTCATATAAGATGAAAGAAAACATTCAGTCTTTGACCTGTAGGCTTCCAAAGCCTCCAGTATTCCTTGTTTTAAACATGTTCTTTCAGTGAATGCTTTGGGCATCTTGATTAAGAAACAGTGCACTGAGTTTTCTATACCATAATCTCTCTGAAGAGATAAAGGAAGAGTTGTTTTATACAGTTTTCTGTATCAGGTTCTCTTTGAACTGGTAAGACATTTTAATATCTCATATTATAGAAGGTTCAAAAATATTCAAAGAAAAATTCTTTCTTGGTCTACAAATCTGCTCATTTCTTCTTCTTCTTTGAGGAAACCAGAAATAACAGTTTCCAGTGTAGTTCTCCCAAATTAATAGTATTCTTATCATGTATGTATTGAGAAATCATATATTATGAATTCTAGTCACTCAGACTCCTTTTTCTTTAGGTCCAGCAACAAAAGATTACAAATTCATAAGGAATTAACACATTTTTTAAACACAGATAATATCCAGTTTAAAAAAAACTGCATGGTTTTGGTACAGTGACAGGCACGTAGATCAATGGAACAGAATTGAAGACCCAGAAATGAACCCACATACCTATGATCACTTGATCTTTGAAAAAGGAGCTAAAACCATCCATTGGAAAAAAAGATAGCCTTTTCAATAGATGGTGCTGGCTCAACTGGATGTCAGTATGCAGAAGAATGCAAATTGATCCATTCCTATCTCCTTGTACTAAGCTCAAGTCCAAGTGGATTAAGGACCTCAACGTAAAACCAAAAACACTAAAACTAATAGAAAAGAAACTGGGGAGGAGCCTTGAGCACATGGGCACAGGGAAAATTTTCCTGAACAGAACACCAATAGCTTATCCTCTAAGATCAAGAATTGAAAAATGGGACCTCATTAAATTACAAAGTTTCTGTAAGGCAAAGGACACTGTCAAAAGGATAAAAGGGCAACCAACAAATTGGGAAAAGATCTTTACCAACCCTACATTTGATAGAGGTCTAATATTCAATATATACAAAGAACTCAAGAAGTTAGATTCCAGAGAGCCAAATAACCTTATTAAAAAATGGGGTACAGAGCTGAACAAAGAATTTTCACCTGAGGAATATTGAATGGCTGAGAAACACCTAAAGAAATGTTCAACATCCTTAGTCAACAGAGAAATGCAAATCAAAACAACCCTGAGATTTCACCTTACACCAGTCAGAAAGGCTAAGGTCAAAAGCTAAGGAGACAGCCAGTGCTGGTGATGATGTGGAGAAAGAGGAACATTCCTCCACTGCTGGTGGGGTTGCAAGCTGGTAAAACCACTCTGGAAATCAGTTTGGCGGTTCCTCAGAAAACTGGACATAATACTACCAGAGAACCCAGCTATACCACTCCTGGGTATATACCCAGAAGGTGCTCCTACATGTAATAAGGACACATGTTCCACTATGTTCATAGTAGCCTTATTTATGATAGCCAGAAGCTGGAAAGAACCCATATGTCCCTCAACAGAGGAATAGATGCAGAAAATGTAGTATATTTACACTGTGGAATACTACTCAGCTATTAAAAACAATGAATTCATGAAATTCTTAGGCAAGTGGGTGGAACTGGAGAATTTCATTCTGAGTGAGGTGACCTATTCACAAAAGATCACACATGATATATACACTCACTGATAAGTGGATATTAGCCGAGACTTGGAATACCCAAGAAAAAATTCACATATCAAACGTTGCCCAAGAAGAGAGAAGGAGAGGCCCCTGGTTCTGGAAGGGCTCAATGTGGCAGTGTAGAGGGAATGCCAGGAAGGGGAGGCAGTAGTAGTTTGTTTGGGGAGCAAGGGGAGGGAAGAAGGCATATTGGACTTTTGGGGAGGAGGGGATCCAGTAAGAGGGAAATCATTTGAAATGTAAATAAAGAATATATCTAATAAAAATTGTAAGAACAATAATTTATTTGGCTAATAATTAAATCAAATGGTTTTTAAATAATTTCATTTTCCATTTGAATTTTAAACATCCTTTACATATTTATATGTTGCCATGCTTCTAAAATATAAATTTCTTTGAGCATATTATCATACTTTTAGGTGATGCTTATTATTTTTTTAATTTTATTTTATTTTCTAAGTTTGTTTTTATTTACATTCAAAATCATTTCCCCTTTCCCTTTTCCTCCTTCCCCGAAAGTCCCATAAGCCCCCTTCCCTCCCTCTTTTCCCCATTCAACCCCCTCTCGCTTCTCTGTCTTGGCATTCCCCTACATCCAGTCTTTCCAGGACCAGGGGTCTCTCCTTCCATCTTCTTGGAAATCTATTGATATGCGAATTGTGTCTAGGGTATTCCGAGATTCTGCGTTAATATCCCCTTATCAGTGACTGCATACCATTATTAAAGCTGGATTTCCTGGAACTCACTCTCTACACAAGGCTGCTCTTGAACTCAGGCATCAACCTGCTTTTGCCTCTCAATTGCTGAGATGGAAGTCATAGATTTTTTTTCATAATCTAATAGACTAGACTTTGTGTTTTGATTGAAGAGTTGGGGCCATTAATACTTATAGTTATTGCTGAAAGCTCCCAGTTGATTTAAGACATTCTTCTTCTCTTCTCTTTTCTCTTCTCTTCTCTTCTCTTCTCTTCTCTTCTCTTCTCTTCTCTTCTCTTCTCTTCTCTTCTCTTCTCTTCTCTTCTCTGCTCTTTTCTTTTCTGTTCAGTTGGTGTTCTTAGTCATTCTGTAGTCACCTGCAGCTAAGGAAACCATAGTTACCTGGAAGGAAAACTGGGGCTGAAATAGAACATTTTTGCAAGAGAAATAAGGAACCAAGATAAGTTTTCTGATCAAGGCTCAGAAGTTTAAGGGGGGAGGGTCTCCAAATATAAAGGCAGCTGGCAGGGAGGGGGACCCTTCCCTCAAAGGCTGGAAACTGCACAAAACCAGTTTGGTTGCTCAGCAAGTGGCTAGTCCCTCTCAAAAATCTACAGGTTCTTGAAGAACAATAGGCGAGAGCGCTACACTTGGTGGGAAATAGTGGCAAGCATCATAGCATCAAGGTCTGAAATTCCCGCTCAAAGACTGGGTAGGAGAGGGCACATTTTTCTTTTATTGATTAAAGCATCATTTTTTTTCCTTTTATGATTCCCTTGACTTTGTTCTTTCTTCAATTTGAAGTATTGCTTTCAATATTCATTTAGAGTGAAGTTTTTATTTTTATTTTTCTGGAAATGGATATTTTAGGTTGACTTTACCATAGAAAGTCTTTGTTCTTTTTTCATAGTGACAGAAATTTCTTGAGTAGTCTAGGTTGATAAGGCTTTGGTTGTGGACCTTCTGATTTGGCATTGCGAAAAAAAGATGTTACTCAGATAGGTTGTATTTATTTATTTCTATATACCTTTCATTATTATTGTTTTATTTTATATTCTGGGTGTTTTAACCAGGATATTTTGTGGAAAGCTCTTTTCCAGTCTTATCTTGAGTATTCTGTGTGGGTATTCTTGTATCCACATAGCTGTGACTTTCCTTGGTTTGAGTAAGTTTCTTTCTTTCTTTTTTTTTTTGTTGTTGTTGTTGTTTCTATGATCTTTCTGAAGGCCTGAGCTTTGCCATTGACCTGTAATTCTTCTCTTTTCTTTGCCTATTATCTAAAACTTTATTATTTTACAGTATCTTGGAGTTCCTGCATGATTTTTCCAAGTTGTTTAATTATTTTCCATGATATTTAATTGTATTTTCAGATATTTCTTAAAGATAATTTTTGTTTTCATTTTATATGTATTTCTTGAACCTCAAAATTTCACTGCATCTGATTTTGGCTTTGTGATTCTATAGGTGATAGCTCTTTGAAGGTATGGTAAAAAAAAAACCTAACATAATTTTATTCCATCTTAATTGTCACTCCATGTGTTTGAAAATTTCCACTAATTTTGTATCATTTCAGTATTATCATTCAAGGAAGATTGCACTTGACAAAAGTGAGTTGAGCTACAGCAAACATTAAAAAGTGACTTTTCTTAGTTAAACTTTAGCTTGTTAAACTTTACATAGCTATCCTAAGAACAACACGAAATAAAATAGCTCATTTTAGTCATTGATATAAGAACATTTGAACTGCTTCAGTTGGAATAAAAGCTCTTTTCTTTCCTTCTATGCATAGGCAAACTGATGTACCAAATATGGATGTCTCTGTTTCCATAACATAGTAATCTCGAATTCTTGATAATAATGGAAATGGTTATTTTTAAAGGTATTGATTTATGATCTATAAATAATAAAAAATACAGGTATTTAGTAGGGGGAATGGTTACAAACCCATAACATAAAATTTTATTGTTAAGTCACAAGAGTAGATTTATGAATAGAAAATTTTTTGATTTCATTAATTTGTAATGGTTCTGATGAAGTTCACAACACACAATCTTCCATGTTCTAAAGGAACGGAAAGATGAAACTCAAGATTTATTGACAGATACGACCTGTCTATGTCACTTTGCCACCTTGACTGTAGAGACTTGAACAAGTGATAGTTTCTTAAACATAGGTTGCATCTATCTACAGTATCGTAGAAGCAGCAGAAGATAAGAGGAATGAATACACATGTACAAGCACCCCACTGGCTGTGTCCTTGGTTTCCTAAAGATAATTTTCAAATTAAAGTCTTAAGGTTCTTAGATGTTTTTACTTGCTAGGAAAGTTAGGGATTTTATATGTGTTGGTATATAAATCTATTAATTTATTCAAAAACATTTTATTTGATTTTAGATCTCATTATGCTAAGTGCATTTCAGATGATAGACAATTTTTAAAAAAGCAAAGCGTATTTTTCTTCTTGTAAATCTTGCACTTAAGAGGAAGAACATGGCAAGAAATGGTTCTCAGAAGTCTACAGAAGTGTGGTTCTGAGTTCAGTCTGGGATAAATAAGGAATAGCAGCCTAGCCAGAGGTGCATAGCAACACCTGTCTCACAAGAAGAATTCATTATAATTTAATCAGTACTAATGTGTTGTAAATAGAGAAAGTCACAGTCAGGATATTTGAGGAGAATGGTATTCACAAGTTCTATTTCAGATGGGAAATTCTGGAAAAGTTGTTGACAGATTTGGCAGCTCCTAAGAAGTAAACAATGTAAGACATGAGAGCAACACTGAGGGAAATGGGTACAGAAACTTCTGACTCAGAGAAAGGGGCATGAGAACATTTTCATAATTAGTGATATGTGTGAGGTGTAAAGAACAGAGCAGGATAGGAGAATAGGAATGGATGAAATAATATAAAAAAAATCAGAATGTGTACAAATTCACTGTTTTGGTAGATTGCTTTCTTAATTTAAAATCAAGGTCTAAAGTTACTGACTCTGCTTGTGAGTTTATTTGAGATAATATTAAAACCTCACAGCATACTGCTATGAATATAAAATCTCCCCTTGTTATCTTTATTATGTTCCCTTTTAAATGTTAAAGTTCAGAGAAATTTTATGTTGCTATTATTATGAAGTTAAATGCATCTTGAAAGATGTTAGGTAAAATACAGGCAAAATATTTATAAATACTCAGGTTGCCCCAAACAGTGCCCTGGTTTTCTAGTTGTGTAAATGCAGTGTCTTTTTGCAGACATGTTCATTGATGTATCTGACCTTACACAGACTTTCAGTAACACGACTTGGCTTTAAATAGCGAACTTGTACTACTCATGCTTCCATCTCCCCCTTTTATCTAAATATATGGAATGACTTTATAAGATCTTAAATCTGTTTTAAAGGTAATCTTTGACAAAACTATCTTCAATATAGTTTAGATCACTCTGCTTTCCAAGAAGCAGAGAGAATTCTGCCACATCTACATTTATGTTTAGATGAACTCTCTTTGAGTTCAAAGCTATGCTATTTTCAGGATATTACTTTATTCTTCATACTCACAAACTGGGTAAGTATATAGATATTGCTTTTGATCAGAACTAATTTTAATTTAATAAAACATCATCTTTAAACAAGGGTAAGATAAAATTGCAATAAATGAGTGAATAAAATTAATAAATATAAACTCTTTCAAATATTTCTAATATTGTAAAGAAACAGGAGAAAATATTAAAGCCTAAGTATGATTGCATACATATCTAAGCAAAAATTAATGCACTGAATTGTAATGAGATATCACAGTGAGTTCAAATATTTAGACAACATTAACTCACAAAAGAGAATTATTTATGAATCTGTTTCACAGTCTGATAATATCAAATTTGCCTATTTGTATGGTGGAATATTAAAGGAATAGCTCAAGACAGAGTTTAGATTTTATGGTTATATTTGGTTGAAAGCATGTGTAAATTTAAATTACTTATTTGCAAAAAGATTTGTATTTTATTTCTCAGTTGACAAACCAAAATAACAATAGAAGCATGTGTTTACCTTTAGCTTCTTGCTTTTCGTAATTTGAATGTAAAATTCAAAAGTGTATGCCCAATTAGACATCATTACAGTTCCTCCTTCCCATGGCTTTGCTAAAACTGGTATGGCAGGGTTGCTGGAAGAACATATCCATTCACATATGAAAAAATTCAGGCTATTTCCAGTGATGATCTCTGAGTTCTAGATGCTTTGTCACATGCCCTTCTTGAAATGATAGGGCAGGTGCTTGATATCAGCTAGACCTCTGGCAGTGCTGCAGAAATGAATTTGATTCCCCTAAAACTGTTGCAAACTGTTGATTATGTACTTCCTTTGGGCATGTACTCTGTTAGTAAACAGTGGGAATAGTTACCTAATTAAATGGAAAAGGGCTAAACCTTGGAAACAAGAATTTATTAAATAGCAATATCTAAACACATTATTCACTAGTATCCAATTTTTAGTTGTTAAAATGCATAAAATACATTATTACTATACATGTATTTTGTGAACATATGTGTTGTGGATTTATATTTTAATATATGTCAGATATTAGTTGAAGAATAAAAAGGATCAAAAATGAATCCATTTCTTCTATTGTTTTTATATGAGCCTTCACAGTTTTGAAAACCTCAATGATAGTGTAATGTTACTTCAAAAGTATTGAATGATGTTATAAAATTTAAGATATATATCTTTCAAAGTATATCAAAGTAATTCAACATTTATATACATACTTGACATGAAGACATTCTTTTTAAAATTATATGGTGTGTATATATTTGTGTGAATTTGCTTATATACATGTATATAGGTGATATATATGTATACATACATTCCATAAAGTATGTGTGTAGGTCAGAAACTCATTTATGGTATTGCTTTCTCATTCCAGATTTATGTTGATACCAGGAAATGAACTCAGGTTGTCAGACCAACATCTGTAATGTCTAAGTAATTTTGGAAATTCTAATTGTCCTAGTTTAAAAACAATCACCAACTTTATAATGAGGTGAACACAGTTTATTTCAAAATTAATATTTGTTTATTCATTTATAATTGCACATATATAAATATAATGATTGTATTAAGCTGTCCAATCATTATTATCGTACATCTCTTTCTCCATGTCTCTAAATCATTTCTTCTTTCCAATCATACTCTTACTTTCATGTCTATTTTTTGATTTTGTGACTTAATGCTTTGACATAGTTACTTGTATGGCATGGTGCAGGAGTATATGAAGGAGTATATGAAGGAGTGGAGCCAATGTACCAGCAGCTACTTCACTGATGGATATGGCATCCCCTACCCTCTACAAAGTTTAATTATCTAGAATTTCTCTGGGAAGTTTGGGCCATCATGAGCCCATCCTCATTCATGATGAAATGTAGATGGTCTCAGTTTTGTTCATGTCTTAGGCAACTGGCAATTGTTGCTGTGAGTTTGTGAGTACTACTACTGCCATGTCATGTAAAAAGTCCAAAAATGTAATGTACTTATTCTCATATTCTAATTTTTATCATTCTTTCTGCTTATTCTGATTACCCTTTATTACCCTTATTCTGATTACTATAAAACAGGCTAAGGCTAGACTCATATGAAAATCAGGACCAATTGAGAAAATTTTCTAGTAATATTGGTCTGTAGGCAAGCATTTGAGGCATTTTATTTATTAATGATTGGTGTGGGAAGTTCTAGGCTATTGTGTGTGGTGCTACCCTTGTAAAATGAGCAAGTCATAAGAAACAAAACAGTAAGCATTATTGCTCCACAATCTCTGTTTTAATTTCTGCCTCTAGGTTCCTTTCATGAATTCCTTTCCTGATATTCCTTCATGAACTATGAGCTATAAGACAAAGTAAACTTTTCCCCATGTTTATTTTGATTAGTGTTTTATCAAAACAATAGGAAGCAGTCTAGGATGCTAACCACTCATCTGTGATGCTCCCTAAGCCTTGGAAAGATGTACAGATGTCCCATTTACAGCAGAGCACCAAATGGTCACTAGTTCTTAGTGAATTGGATAGTTATGTAACTTTTCATTAACAGTTACACACTACAAACAAAAGCTTCTCTCACCCAAAGCTAAAGGCAGCACTAAGTTATAGGAATAACCGTAAATATTCTGAAAGCAGTCTGACAAAATATCCATTTAGCAAAGAGTAGTGGGTTGCTCTCTCAGACCTGGAACTCTTTTAGTTATGTGTTTTTGACTTGGTTTACTATACCAAGTACAATTTTGTTCTTGTAGAATCAGCCTTAAATAAAACCAGCAATCTATTGTTAACTCCATAACAGTCACAACAGTATTATGTTTGAGTATATCTTGACTAGCAGAGCAATATTCTACCTCACTGAGATCCATAGCTAAGTGACACCATAATTCTTCCAGAAATCTACATAGCTCCTTCTGGCTTATGATCACTAGAGAGCAGGACATTCTTTATGTGTTATAACCAAACATCCTGGTGTCTTCAGCCATAGGGTACTATAATCTAGATCTGACAGGCAACTGACATAAATGTCAAGGATCTGTATTGTTTGGAGGTGGGATCTTTGGGCTTCCCTCACTATTGACCCATATCTGATATTCAGACAGCCCACAGATTCTAGAAAAAACTTCTATTAATCTATGTAAAATATCTACCTACAAAATATTCTTCTTATATTTTAAAAATCTTATAAAATAGTATGGTTCCATATTGCATCCCATTTTCTTCTCTCTTTTCTCACAGTCAATTTCCTGTTAAAATTCTATAATATAAACAAAGTAGTTAAAAGTATATTAATAAAGTATCATTGTTTATATGGTGGATGAAGTCAATGCAGTCATCTTTAACTCTATAGTGTTCTAAACTTATTCAGTATTCTTTGGTGAGTACTGGCAAATCTACTGAGACAGGTATTCTTTTATAGGGTAAAGAAGTATTTCTTAAAATGTGGTTTGAACCCAACTATCTAGTTTCAGAGTCCTCAGTTTTGATCACAGCTCAGTCATTTAATTAGAGACTAATATATAAATGAAATAGTGAAATATGAAAGAACAAGGAACTGATATTTGAATTGTTAAAAATTAAAAAGGTTTCCAAAGTAAGTCTAGACATGTATGGAACAAGACAGGTCTGTATTTGTGGGAAGCAAACCTCACAATTTCTATATGTTCCTGAGAACCTAGACCTTCTACTAGAGTAGGGGTTTTGAACAATTGATGGGGAAAATGAGGTCTCATGCAGGTTCACTGCCTACTATAGAAATTTTAATGTTTATAGGTCTACATTTCAAAGATGTAGTAACTTTATTTTATTTGCCTCTCAGTATATATGTGTATCGCATGAATGCCCAGGACCTGGTGAGTATGCTGCATCCTTTGGAATTGGAGTTACAGATGCTTTACGTTATCATAGGGATAATGGGACCTAAAAACCCAAGTCCTCTGCAAGAACACACAGAACAACCTCTCCAACCCCAGGTTTAGTTTTCATTCTAATATCTGACTTTTACTCTTCTGGCTTTATAGTCAAAATCTCAAAGCCAAAGATATTTTTAAGCTTTCATCGAAAATGCATAGTGTGCCTTTCAGCTTATACATGGTTGAGTAAATATTTTCTGAATTAACTTCACCATGCAAAATAACACAATATTGTACTCTTGAAAATATGAAATCATATATTTTTAATGAGAATAAATATTTTAGAACAATTTTTTATTTTTAGAATTTGACTCATTATTTAATATATTTTGTACTACTGTGCATTGCAAAAATCTCGGTGTCTAGCATACATTTGTTTAAATGTGCATATCGAGGTACTCACTGAGTAGAAATATCCTAAATCTTATTGACTCTAGTGATTGCCCTCATAACCATTTCAATGCAAAATGAATGTGACTGCCAAATATTTTCTAATGTATTAAATCCCTTTACTTGCATAAAAGATGAAGTAACCCTGGGATGGAACATATTCCAAAATTCTGGTGGTTCATGAAGTGAAAAATTATGGACTCAATTTTTTTCATAAAATTTGAGAGGTCAAGAGGGTAAGCAGATGGCTAGCTGAAGAATTTATTGCACATTAAGCAATTGTTTTGATGGGCCAGGCAAAATCCGGGAAGCTTATGAGACTGTAAAATGCAATGACCCTGCATTAGACTAAGGGTTTAGCTCATGATACACATGAAATTTTAGAGACCACATCCATCACTAGTTTATTACCTGTCAGACACTCACATGATTCAACACAATTATTATCCTGCAGTGTAGATTTTTTAACTATTGCTCTTTTCTTAACCTCTTTTTTTATCTTTGCATTTTATTCATCTTTTGTAATATTACTAAGTTCAGGATAATCAAGTGGCAGCTCAGCAATGCTGAATGATTTTCCAGTAACGTTCAGTACTCATAGTAATAAAATTTTATAAGGGATATAAAGAATTTAGATACTCAATCCCACATACTTTCCAATATACATGAATAATTTTATTGTCATCAGAGCTTTTGGATGCAGAGACCAGCAGTATTTTTTCATAAGTATATAAAATACTTAAGACAAATGTTCTCCTTTAGAAAAGTTAATCTGAAGAATCTCGGATATTACAGTTGCAGAACAATTCTCTCAAATCAGATCAAAACACACAAAATTGTCATAGACAAATAAACACCCTACAGGCCTAAAGGGATGATTTTTTCAGGCTGTTTTTAATGTGAATAAAATAAAATTTACTAGTATGCTATGACAAATCTTGCTATAGTACGTGTTAGATGATTTCATGAGATAATGCTTAAAATTGAAATATTTACTCAAGCTTGGACTAAAGAAGGACTTGTACTGCAGCATAATCTTAAGTTTAAAATGTCATTGTTCATTAATTCTGAGGTTTCACCTATTTGGCATTATAAAATATAAGTTTTTTATTGAAATAAGCATATTTCTATTAATGTAGGCTAAGAATCTGAAAGCTTTATGATTAAAAATTATCAAATAGCCTAATCCATGGTCAATACCTATATTAATTGTACTATCATTAATGTTTGTTACATTTAATTATGTTTAAAAGGGTAACAACTTTTGAGCATATTTAACCAGGTAACCTTTAATAAGTAGATGCCATTTTCAAGAAAAAAGAGTTTAAATAATAGCATGATTTAGAGAAAAATTTCAAATGTCAAAACATGACACATAAAGATCATTTATTCCCAGAATATAACTTCATTCAGTGTCCTCCCTATAGTGTTTGCCTGCCACTAAGAGTGATTTTTATCAGAGCTTCCTGCTTCTGTACAATTTCTAGCTAAAGAAGAGATTAAATGCATGTCAAGTTTTTTTTTCTCAGTATTTGAATCCTAGTTTTATAATATTGAAAAGAATATTTGCAGTGGCTAAAATGGAATTAAAATTGAGAGTGGAGAGAGGTATATCAATACAATTCCTGTATTTCAAGTCTACTGGATTCTAACAAAAGTTAACATGTGGAAAATGATTTACTCTCTAGAACTATTGCCACCTTTCTCTAAACAAGAAGCTGGATACTATATATATGAGTTCCAATCATAATTCAGTTTCTTTATCTGTTCATAACATACTATCCTCCTTGAAGCATCACTTGAGAATTAAATAAAATGAATCTATAAATTGTATAATTTCACCCATAGCACATGGACAATGTTATTTTAGAAATGTATACATTCAAATTCTTCTTTTCCAAACTACACTTTGTGGTTGTTTTCACAATACCAAAGTTACTAAATAACATAACCTATACTATATGTAACATATATGTGCACATGTGATTAACACATACATGTTTTTTAAAAGCTTCTGTACAATTAAGGAGACTATTAACCGAGGGAATGTGCTCATAAAAGGGAAGAGGTTCTTTGCCAGCTGTATGTCTGAAAAAGCATTAATATCCAAATATACAAAGAATTATAAAACACAGAGTTTAGGAAACAAATGAATCAGTTAGAAATGGGTTAGGGATCTAAACAGAGAGTTCTAAACAAAAAAAAAATCATTTAGAATAAATACTCATTAATGTTAGAAATCAGTATGATAGTATGGAAAGCTCATTTTAACCCAGTCATAAGGGTTATGATAAATAAAACTGAAACAAGTGTGACAAAGTTCTGGGGAAAGAACCATCACTCACTGTTGGCAGAACTATAAATTGGAGAAGTGTTGTGGTAAATCTCCAACCCAAATAAGTCCATGCAAGGAAAATGCAACTCAGTTGTGTATTTATAAACAGCACATCTATATTGGACAGATATGCCTCTACACCACTCTTTTACCCAGCTATGAAATTCCTACTACTTGCAGTTTCTCCAGGCCATGTGCTTCTGCTTCACCTTCCTTCCAACCACTTTCCCTATGTGCTCCACCAGTTGCCATCTCCTGCAACTCCTCCTCTTCCCCTCCTCTTCCTGTCTTGCCTGGAAATCCTGCCTCCTCATATTTGCCCAGCAATTAGCTATTTGTCATCTTTCTTAGCCAATCAGATAATTAAGGGACATTCCTCTAGAGAAAAACTACTCTGGAAACTTAAAACTAAATCTGTAATGTGCCCCTGTGATTCCTTGACCTATGTGCAAAAGCCTCACTTGCACCCCACAGATACATGCTCAGCAATGTTCATTGCTACCCTAATTATAATAGATAGAAGATGTCCTTCAACAGATGAACAGTTCATGAGAATTTGGCACATATACAGATCAGGGTATTATTCAGTTGTGCAGAAAACTAAAATCAAGAATTTTTCTGGTAAATGGTTAGACCTAGAAAAGATTATATTAATTTAGTTAACCCAGACATAGAAATACAAATATTACCTATTCTTTATCTGTGAGTCTAAGTTCTAAATCTTTAGATATAAGTATAAAACTCATACTAATAACAGAAAGCAGGGACATATAAAGGCATCATAATAGATGGAGAGAACTTTGAGAGGGGGATAGCAGGATACAGGTGATATAAGGCAAGAAACTCCAAGTTTGAAAAGTTAATAAAGAAGGAAAAAGTGGAACTAGAAAAAAAAACCACCAAGGCAATGATAAAACCTAAAGGAATTAAATATAGATAGATAAAATAGATAGATAGATAGATAGATAGATAGATAGATAGATAGATAGATAGATAGATAGATAGATGATAGATAGATAGATAGATAGATAGACAGACAGATAGAGATAAAAAGATTTTAAATTTATATATTTCATATGAAGTAATGCCATTGAGCTGACATTGGTATTCACAAGAACCATAGGCTAACAAATACCTTAGTATCAGTCACCAAAATTCTCCTCTTAAATAGTAGTTCAGAATAGTGCAAATAATACTCTAAACAATATGCTTTATTGTTGCTAACTTGGTTGCCTCTCAAAAATTGAACTTAAGTCCTTATTGCCGAACACACCAAACACTTAGGACATATGACTCACTCAGACTTTTCATCTGTATGTAGCTTGAAATCTTGCTTCCTACAGTTTATCTTCCATTGTACCAGAAAAAGAAATGCGAGCTGTCAGCAATATCAAGCAAGTAGCAGTTCGCTACATGAGCTCCAACAATGACCAGTCTTGTAAAAAATATATAAAGTGACATTCACACATTGGTTCTAACCAACAGCTGTCTGAATGTACTTAAAGCTCACCCAACAGGATAAAAATTGTCTCTGGTACTAGAAACCTATCAGTTTTCCTGGAGTAATGAGGTCATGGACCTTAGAGGAGAATCTACCAACACACCTTGCCAAGCACCATAATCCCTAACTACATTCTAAGTATTATCTTTATACTGACAGATAAACACCACTATATTTTTCCATCAAATAACACTCTCAGAAGAGTGGACAATTTCACATCTCTAGTAATTTGTGGATATGTTCATTTTGCCTGTCTGTGGCATTGATTTTGTAGGCTAATACTTCATTTCAGAAAGCATGCTAGACATCTGAAAGTTAAAAGACTTATGATTTAAATATTTGAAAGAGTGGTTTGTGTATCTAATATTGGGGAAAAACTCAAGAGTCCACAAATCTTCAAGCCATCATCACAATTATCTTTATATATTTGAGGATGCTGTTATATTCAAATACAATTAGAAACTGGGAGAAGTGAAGCAGAGAATATGTATTTATATAACAGTTAATATTGTCAACTCGAGGGGCTTTAGAGTCACTTAGGAATGACTGTGAGGGATTTTCTCAACAGATTATTTGAGGTAGGAGGACCTACCCTAATATGAATAGCATAGTCTCAAGGGCTATGTCCTGAGCCTAAAGAGAAAGAGAAAAGAACTGGGCAGCATCATTCATTATTTTCTATTTTTTTTGAACTATGTAAACATTGTGATGCCTCAAACAAGGAGAAGTCACAAACAGAGAAAAGCAGTACCAACACATAGTCCTGATTTTATAGTATTTAAGAATTTTAACTGGTGTGCATGAAAAACATTGAAGATTTTAAATTATTGAATCATAAAAGTACATGAATATGTTGAACAGAGGTGAATGTGTCATTTCACAGGGAGCTTGAAGAACAAGAAAACTGAAAGAAGTGTGAACAGTAGAGAAGTGGCTCACAGGGTTATGGCTCTAATAGGAACTAGGGTAGAGACAATTCATGTGGTGTTCTGGAAAACCATCTAGCTGCCTTCTTTGTCCAAGAACCTGAATGAGACTGAATTTTAAAACAATGCTCTAACATGTTTGAATGAGGGAATTTCAAGAAGAACCACATTCAGTCAGTCATGACTATACCTCATTGTTCTTCTTCTTCAGTGAGGAAAAGAGAGGGAGAAAGAAAGAGAGAGAGAGAGAGAGAGAGAGAGAGAGAGAGAGAGAGAGAGAGAGAGAGAGAGAGAGAGAGAGAGAGAGAGGAGAGAGGAGAGAGAGAAGAGAGAGAGAGAGAGAGAGAGAGAGAGAGAGAGAGAGAGAGAGAGAGAGAGAGAGAGAGAGAGAGAGAGAGAGAGAGAGAAACTACATATTGCTTAGTGAAGAAAGTCCTGTGAGTGTATTTAAAACTTTTGACAAAGAGAGCAAGAGAGCAAGCATGTCTAATTGTTGAAGAGAAATCATGCTCTCTTCAGTGAGATGGTAGCAAAATTGTGATAAGACCCCTTAATCTTGCCATCCAATCAAACTAAGGCTGCCTTAGTTTTTTTCCCCTGTTGTGACCAAATGCTCTAACAAAGGCAACTTAAGGGAGGAGTGGTATACTTTATTGATATTTCAAGGCTAGCATTCCTCCTGGTGCAGAAGTTAAGGCAACGGGAGCTTGAAGGATCTGGTAACATCCTGTCCACAGTCAGAAAACAGAATAAGTATAAGTGCAAGAAGACTGCTACTTAATTCCTTTTCTGCATTTATACACTTCAGAATCCTAGAGGGAATATTTCCACCACTAGTGGGCAAATCTTTCCATCTCAAAGTAATCAAAATAATTCCCCATAACGTGGTTAAAAGCTCATCTTCTAGTTGATCTTAGATTTTGTCGAACTGTTGTTCAACAATAATAGGCTCTGTAAGAAAGAGTACCTTTCAAAAGTACCTTTAGCACGTTTAGATGAACAGAAAACATTGGACCACTACAAGTATCTGTTAGTCTAGACAGCTCCTCTCTAAACTAAAAGTTAGAGGCAGAATACATTTAGTGTTGTCTAACAAGGTCATATACCCAATGTGTTTTAAAATAAGCAAGATATAAAGTCAACAGATGAACCCAGACTTAGTCTTTTTTGAAAACAGAAAAAATATATGGTACTTGTTAAGATAATAAATAACCTCTAAGGTAATACCTCAATTACTAAACTAATGAAAAAAAGGAAAATACCTGTTCTTAAGATTATAATATCTGCTCTTTAAACTAAATAATCATACTCTCTGATCTCGGATAATACCTGCCTTTATAAAAATCACAAAACTGCCTCTATTCTATTACTCTTGGGGTTCTAGTGCTATTTACAGGAGTGAGGGTCTTTGTTTTTCAATCTTTTAACTGATAAAAATGCAAGTTTCTATGAAATAATAAAGGCTAACCTCAGAATGCCACAGTAGAGTTTCCTAGCTCAAAAACAACTAAACTGCCTCTGCCTAGGCAAGTGTTTGTGCACATTTGGCCGTCAAGGCCTGCAGAGGAGGCAAAGACTCTAGTCTAGGGACCTAGGCTTAACCAAACTTGCAACAGAACTCTACTGCATTATCCATGTGGTATTTGTATTGTAGACATGAAGATAACATGGCTCAGATTCTTGCTCCAAGGTTTCAGAAATCTTGCTCAGAATAGTCAATATAAACAGCTATATGGCCCAAAAATGGGACCTGATGAGCCCATTGTGCACATCTGTGTAGATGTAGCTTCATTTACAATGGAGACATATGAATGCCCAAACCATGGGGGATATGCTATGTAAAGCTGCAAGCCCTTAAGTAGAGCTGGACCAAGAGAGAGTCTCCATATTCTACAGGCCAGAATATTTTCATTAAGGTCTCCAGATACAGACATGGAGATGCAGGGTTTGTTTTAAAAAAGTTTCAGTCTTACTTTGGTCTATTAATTAATTCCTATGCCCAGACTTTTTCTTTTCTCGTGTAAGAATGTTCATGTTGCACCATAGTATATCAGAAGCAGGCAAATTCTTTTGGATTATATAGAGATTTCCTTCAATCTCAGAGTTGTGTGTATGCATGTCACAGTGTACATGAGGAGAGCAGAAGACAACCTTCAGATGTTGGTCCTTGCCATTCTACTTTTTCTTATACAGATTGGTGCTGCATGCAAGCTAGGGTAGCTATAAATTGAGGTCCTGGACATTTTCCTATCTGTGTTCTCCCTTTTAAGACACAGAGGTATTGCAAACACCTATATTGCTACTTCTGTTTGATATGTGGATTCTTGAGATCTGAACTCAGAATGTTAGGCAAGTGTGCTCATCTAATGAGCATCTGCACAATCCAGGAGAGAATGTTACGTACATTGGTACCTAAAAAAATTATGGGTACTTTAGAATTTGGATTGATTTTCTTTGATAAAGTGATGCAGCTATTAATTCTTAGAAATCAGAGGTAAGATGTTATCCCTTATAAGGAATGTGCTTGCTTTTCAAGTTGTCAAGAGCTTTTGGATTATGATAGTTAATGCTGTTAACTTGATGGAATTTAGAGTAACATAGGAGTGATCACTATTTTGAATAATGTTCTTCATTGGCTTAACTGATGTAAGCAGATCCATCCTAACTGTGAGCAACACTATTTTATGAGCTGCATCTTGAGCAGAATAAAAAGACAAGGGTCTAACCATCAGTGTTCATTATTCTCTCTTAATTGTGGTTGCATAATGACAAGCTAATTCAAGCCTCAGCCAAAGTGATGTGCATGCCACAGTACCTTTTTTTTCTTGAACTATGAGTCCTCCCAAAATTACTTCCATAAGTCATTTGTTACTCTTGTCATTTATTTTATCACCTGTGGGATGTAACTAATATGACAGTATGTTAACAAAACAATTGGGCCATTTACAAAGTAGGCCAGGGATATGAATAGAGTTCTCAAAATAGAAAAAAATGACAAATATCTCAAATAATGTCCATCATTCCTATACATTAGAGATATTCAAGCTGAATATGCACTTTCAAATTATAAATTTGGTAACATCACTGCCTGAACATGGAGCTGTACTTCATGAAATTTTCTCCACTAAATATCATCTCTGGCCATGAAAATGTATGACATATTTTATAGATTAGTCAACAAAAATCCTCCAAATAGAGTAGTCATATCTATTCTAAGAAAATATTTTGTCTATGATTATTTAAACTATGAACATCTGTGCCTATATATAGATATGAACTTTAATAATACATTATATATGTATATATACTTGATTATGCAATAGATTTTATTCATTCCTATATATTTATTTCAATGAATAATTTTTTACTGGCTTATATAAAACAAGATAGTGATAACTTCTTTAATAGCTATTGACAACATATAAATCATTTGTCCTATAAGTGAAAAGTACCATTTTCTGAATCCTCAGCTTAAAACAGTGTGCAACATCCATATTACCAACATTCTTCATGAATTGTGAGACAATTAGTACATCTTAAATGTTAACCTAACCTCTAAGAGGTTAGAGGATGCTTGTGTTACATGCAGGTCTTCCCAAAACTGGAGTAGGGATTTACTTGACTCTATTCTCTGCCTGTGGATCCTGTTCTCCTTAACTGCACTGCCTTGTCCAGCATCAGTGGGAGAGGATGTGCCTAGTCCTGTAGTGACTTGAGGTTCCAGGACATCCCCTTTCTCAGAGGAGAAGGGGAAGGGACATGGGGAGGGTAGCAGGGGCTTGCCAAGGGCCACTGGGGAAGAAGGGGATTGCGATCATATGCAAAGTGAAAAATTAACAAATTAATAAAAAATGCTAGTGTTAGATACATACACTTAAGCTTAGAACCTTTGCTGCTAAAAGGCAAAGGCTAACAATCTTGACGGTATGCATTATGATGAATTATGTGAATTAAGTGCTACTAAAAGCTATGTATGAGTAAATTTATAAGATTTTCCTATGATTAAAGTACACTAAGACTAGCATAACATGCTTTTAGCATAACATCATCTACTAAAAAATTGTACTTTGCATATAATTATAGTTTTTGATTGTAAAATAACATGACATATTTTATTACAATGAACATTATATCCTATCCATTTTCCAATAATGAAGTAAAAAAAAGTAGAGTTTTCTTTTTGCTAAAATAGAAAATGTATAAGAAATTATAATTGTTGTATACTAGGAAGCACACCTTCAAAATGCGAGAACAAAACTCACGTTTGTGCTCACTTTCAAAGCTGTTTTAAGAAAGCCAGGTAGCCTTTCTGTCAGCATTTATTAAGCAAAATCTAATACAATACAGGTATTGTAAATGAAGAACAAAAATGTAAAGTTTTATATAATCTAGGTTCTGGTAATTAAGGTGTAAAATTATTCTTTTTATTGTTTAAAGTTATTATTTTGTTTAAATCATAACAGGTTTAAATGAATAATTGGCATCATAGAGCTGATACTAAAGAGAAAAGATTAATTTTTACTAAACAAAGGATATGAGAAATTTTGACTTATTCTAGAAACTTAATGTTTCATTTCTGCTATTATGTATTTTTATCAAATAAATTTATTAAACTTTCAGAACTTCATACAACGTGTTTTGATTTTATTTACCTCCCAATTCCTTCACTTAAGCACTCTTACATCCATCCCACAGTTAAAATGATTAATAAATATTTATTAAATTACTATATGTATAAATTGTTTTAAAAATTATATTCTGAAAATTTCATAATTGAGTAATGTATATTCATCATTTGTACATCACTTTTTCATTCCATGTCTCGTGGTTCTCTCCCATTCCAAAAAATTTGAACTCTTATTTTTATTTACTAAATATTACTGCAATTATTCACACATAAATTTATAAAGGCAACCGACTGGGTTTATTTATTTAGTGTTGGTCATATAGTGTGTGTATATATGCTTGTGTGTGTGTGAGCCTGTGCATGTGGGTGTGCGTGTGTGTGTGTGCGTGTGTGTGTGTGTGTGTGTGTGTGTGTGTGTGTGTGTGTGTGTGTGTTTTGGGTTGAAAACTTGAAATTGGATAATGGACCAAGGAGCTAGAGCCTGAACAAGAATGATTTCCTGCTCTCTTAGATGCCAATAAAATAGCCTGTACTTGCCTCTCTGGAGTTTAACTTCTTGAGTTCTTTGTATATATTGGATATTAGCCCTCTGTCAGATGTAGGGTTGGAAAAGATCATTTCCCAGTTAGTTGGTTGCTGCTTTGTCTTTTTGACCATGTCTTTAGCCTTGCAAAAACTTTGTAATTTAATGAGGTCCCATTTGTCAATTCTTGATCTTAGAGCATAAGCTATTGGAGTTCTGTTCAGGAAATTCTCCCCTGTGCCCATATGTTCAAGGTTCTTCCCTAGTTTCCTTTCTATTAGTTTCAGTGTGTCTGGTTTTATGTGGAGGTCCTTGATCCACTTGGAATTGAGCTTAGTGCAAGGAGATAAGAATGGGTCAATTTGCATTCTTCTACATGTTGACCTCCAGTTGAGCCAGCACCATTTGTTGAAAAGGCTATCTTTTTTCCACTGGATGGTTTTAGCTCCTTTGTCAAAGATCAAGTGACCATAGGAGTGTGGATTCGTTTCTGGGTCTTCAATTCTGTTCCATTGATCTACATGCCTGTCACTGTACCAATAACATGCGGTTTTTAACACTATTGCTTTGTAGTACAGCTTGAGGTCCGGGATACTGATTCCCCCAGAGGTTCTTTTACTCTTGAGAATAGTTTTAGCTATCCTTGGTTTTCTGTTATTCCAGATGAATTTTTGAATTGCTCTTTCTAACTCTATGAAGAATTGAGTTGGGATTTTGATGGGGATTGCATTGAATCTGTATATTGCTTTTGGTAAGATGCTCATTTTTACTATATTAATCCTGCCAATCCATGAGCATGGCAGATTTTTCCATCTTCTGAGGTCTTCTTCAATTTCTTTCTTCAGAGACTTGAAGTTCTTGTCATACAGATCTTTCACTTGTTTGGTTAGAGTCACGCTAAGATACTTTAAATGGTTTGTGGCTATCGTGAAGGGTATCATTTCTCTTACTTCTTTCTCAGCCTGCTTATCCTTTGAGTATAGGAAGGCTACTGACTTGCTTGAGTTGATTTCATATCCGGCCACTTTGCTAAAGTTGTTTATCAGCTGTAGGAGTTCTCTGGTGGAGTTCTTTGGGTAGCTTAAGAATACTATCATATCGTCTGCAAATAGCGATAGTTTGACTTCTTCCTTTCCAACTTGTATCCATTTGACCTCCTTTTGTTGTCTAATTGCTCTAACTAGAACTTCCAGTACTATATTGAAAAGATATGGAGAGAGAGGGCAGCCTTGTCTAGTTCCTGATTTCAGTGGGATTGCTTCAAGTTTCTCTCCATTTAGATTGATGTTGGCTACCGGTTTGCTGTAATTGCTTTTAGTATGTTTAGATATTAAAAAATGGGGTACAGAGCTAAACAAAGAGTTCTCACCTGAAGAATATCTAATGGCTGAGAAGCACCTAAAGAGATGTTCCTCATCCTTAGTCATTAGGGAAAGGCAAATCAAAACAACCCTGAGATTCCATCTCACACCAGTCAGAATGGCTAAGGTCAAAAACACAAGAGACAGCAGTTGTTGGTGAGGATGTGGAGAAAGAGGAACACTCCTCCACTGCTGGTGGAATTGCAAGCTGGTACAACCACTCTGGAAAGCAGTCTGGCAGTTCCTCAGAAAACTGGGCATGACACTCCCGGAGGATCCGCCTATACCATTCCTGGGCATATACCCAGAGCCTTTACCTGCATGCAATAAAGACACATGCTCTACTATGTTCATAGCAGCCTTATTTATAATAGCTAGAAGCTGGAAAGAACCCAGATGTCCCTCAACGGAGGAATGGATTCATAGGATGTGGTATATTTACACAATGGAATACTACTCTGCAATTAAAAACAATGAATTCACGAAATTCTTAGGCAAATGGTCAGAACTTGAAAATATCATCCTTAGTGAGGTAACCCAATCACAAAAGAACACACATGGTATGCAGTCACTGATAAGGGGATATTAACCCAGAATCTTGGAATACCCTAGACACAATTCGCATATCAATAGATTTCCAAGAAGTTGGAAGGAGAGACCCCTGGTCCTGGAAAGACTGGATGTAGGGGAGTGCCAGGACAGAGAAGCGAGAGGGGGTTGATTGGGGAAAAGAGAGAGGGAAGGGGGCTTATGGGACTTTCGGGGAGGGAGGAAACGGGAAAGGGGAAATGATTTTGAATGTAAATAAAAAAAAATCTTAAAAAAAATTAGCCTGTATTTCATCTAACTGCGGATCCTTGTGGATTTTCCTTCATTTATAGTTGTCAGTCCTTTTTTATTTTAATTTTTTTTTGTTATTGAGATTTCATGGGGATAGTTTTTGTAATGTTTAGAAGACATACTCTCACAGCAGATTTGCTGGTTTTCTGACTCAAACTATCTCTCTTTCCTCCCTCCATGACATTCCCATAGCCTTCAAAATTGGGATTGAGTTGATACACATCAATTACACTAAGGCACCCTACAGTAAGTTGTTCTATGAATTTTGACCAGTTGTGGTTTCCTTTAATTGTCTCTGTTGAAAAAATGCTGTTTAGAAGAGAGGTGAGAACAATATTTATTTGTAGTTACAAGGCTATATATTTTGAAATCACTTAACATTATACTGATTTAGGACAATGGCGCAACAGTAGGTTCCCTTTAGATTCTATAGATTCATCCACCAATGACAGTTGGCTAGGTTCCATCATAAATATACATGCTACAGAGTGGGCTCTGTGTCCAATTACACGGCTATGGGCTACACCCATGATTTAAGTGGTACTCTTTCACCTTTTGGTTGTATTTTTGTTTGATATATCTTTGTGTTTGATATTCTTCACAATTGGATAGAATTACTGATTATTTCACATCTCCCTACAGTCTTGGAAGTTTTTATAGCTCCTTCTGGTATTGTAAGAGTTAGTATTAATTTATTATTGAAAAATAGTAATTACATTGAACCATGCCTCATACTTCTTGTACTAAGGCATGTATTGTATACATCAATTAAATGATTAATGGCTATAAACAGGGGCACTGAGAAGAGAGAACTGGAAAGGACTCATCATAGGTCTTGGGCTGAAAAACAATGGATTTTGTTTAGTTAGGATTTTATTAGTGTAGTAGGCAAAATTTGCCATGTGAAAGTCATACAGTTATTTTCACCATTTCTTCTATCTATTCTCTTGACACAAAAGAAATTGGCACAGGATTTATTATTTGACATCATCAGTTCAGGTATGTTCTTTTGGTCTAATGTTGCATATTTTTTAATCAAGAGAACATATATATATATATATATATATATATATATATATATATATATATATATATATATATATGTTTCTGGATGTGCATGCTTTATTTCAGTGTTATCAATGTAATATTTATTTATGTTTCCCACATCCTGAGAGGTAGGAGATGATTTTAGGCTATGTACTCACTTAACATTTGTAAAGTATAACTTAAGAAAACAAATTTATATTTTAAATTAGTAAATTTGAAGAAGTATAGTGAGAAAAATCTAAGAATGACAGTTTCTTCACTTTGTTTTGCTTCAGTTGATCTTTGCTTTTGTGGCCTGAAGGTGATATTTTAACTAAAATAAAAATTTTAATAAATAAGAATTATTTTAATAAATAAAAATTTAATAAATAGAATTTATTTAATAATAAAATTTAAAAATAAAATTTTATTTAATAAATAAAAATTCATCCATTATTTGAATGGGAGCAATGATGAGGTATATGGGAGGAAATACATAGAGGAAAGGAAAGGGATACGCATTGCAATTATTTTATGATTTAAAAAATAAGAATTAACCAATTTATTAACAAAATTGGCATTTAAAATCTCATATATCAGTAATGTTTTAGACCTTATGGGTATGAGCTGGACATATTAAAATGTTCACCTTTAAAATGTATAAATAATGATATACATTTCTTCTCTATAATAGATTTCAGGAATGTTTACCATTAAGTTTTTTCAGCTAATGCTACCCACTAATTCTCCAGGCATTAGTGAGAAGAACATTACAAGCAATAATTCCCTTGAAAGTCAGAGTTAAACAGAGGCATTGGGTATTGTGAAGACATATTTAATTTCCTTCTAAATGTTAAATGGGTTTCAATAGGACAAATTGATGAATTGGCAAGAAATTAATGGTCTGCTTGAAAGAATGAATAATTAGTAAATAACAAGAAAAAAAACATGAAAAATAGGAGTTGGTCCAGATCCTTCCTACATGTAAGATAGCCTTTAGCAAGCATGTCATTTCTCTCTTAACTAGGTCATTCTAATAATTATAGCATATATATGTATATATATATACATATATACATATATATATGTATATATATATAATTATATATATATATATGTATATATATATATATAATTATATCAGGGTGATGTCTGTGGTGTGATGGTGCCTAGAAATATAGGATGCATAACACCCTTAGTACTACCTGCATGGGAGTGTCTGATACATGTTATTTGTAGGGAACAACTTATTGGTAATAACAATTATTCACAGGGAAGAAAGAATAAATTTAACATTAGTCATATTCTAAGATATCTTGAAAGTTTGAATGAAATCATAAGAAATTTTTTTTCACACGAGCACTTTATTTTGTGATGTGCTAACTTTAAGCAGGTTTTAAAGGGGCAGCTGTGGTGGATACATCTGTGAGCCCAGCCCAAAGAAGAGGGAGACAGGAGGATCCTCTTAACCAAGACCATTCCTTAACTCACCCCTCCATTGCATCTCTTCTCAGATCCTCATAGACAGTACATTAAAAATCACCAAGAAAAATAATTCCATGGTCAATACTACCCTGGTTGCTGCTCTTGTCCTGTGGTGGGGTCCTGACTCATTCTGTTCTCAATAGAGCGTACACATAGGAGAGCCTACGTGTAGTCTGTTATGGTTGCCGTGGAAAAGGTAGGAAGGCTAAGTCATAAAGACATTAAATATGTTGCCCAAAGTCACAACAGCTGATGGAGCAGTCTTGCAATTAGTGACCCATATCATCTCCAAACTTTGACATTGCGGTGGATAAAACAGATTTGAAGGAAGTGTGATAACTGGGCAGGGGGATCAATCTTCCCCTCGATTCTCCTTACATCTAAGTTAACCCTAACACAAAGGTATCAAAAACTAAGCTTTCAAGTGCATCATAATGAGAAAAAACAGTCACAGGGCATTGTTGTGAACAGTCAAGAGGCTCTGACATTGGCCTTGAGCCCTGCAGGGTTTTGGCCATTTTCACCCACTTCTAAGAATGGCCCCATCTGGCCTTTGGGAATATTTCCCTCATCTGTGGGATCTGGTAGTGCCTGCCTCCTTGCACCAATGGGTGAGGCATCCAAGGACACTAGAATGTACCAAGTGGCCTCCTACCCAACTCTCCCAACTGGGGCTGACCTGTGCTCTTATCAAGGAAGTCCATGGATTCCTCACTTGTGCTGAGGTGGCTGGATGGATAAGAAATCATTTTGAAGAGTTTTTGAATATTGATAACTAAAATGATTAAAATATATTTCTTTTAAGATGGCTATTTCCAGTTATCTATTTTTAAATCCACTAACAGAACTAAGTTGGAGGAATAAAAGAGATGTATAATTAAATTTAGGGCAGTCAATATGCTAAAAAATACATTACCTATATAAAGCAAATAGAATTGACAAGTCTCAAAAGCTCCCATGTTTCTGGAGAGGGAATGTCTTCTCTTGTATTGCAGTAGTCATATCAGCTGTCCCTCTGTACAACTCTTTTTTCTTTCTGTGAGTTCAATGATAAAGACATCATAAATGAGGGAAGGGTGTCATATATTCTCAATTTAACTAAACTATGACATAATATTCTATGTTAAATATTGATTTTTGTGCTTTAAAAATGTGAAAATTATCAGGAACATGGATAATAGTACTCTAAAACAGAATTTGCCACACTTCCCCATGTATCTTGATGTATCTTGAAAATGTTGGCACCCAGAGAGTTGACACTTGTTTGAAGTTATGTTACATCTTGTGCTAAAAATATTCGAATTTTAAGTGTTTTTCTTCTTCACATGGCACCAATTTTAACTAGTTTAATTGACTAGTTTTATCATGTTCATCTAGGTTTATTGATAGCTTGGAGACCAAAAAGTTCTCTATTCACTTGCTTATAAATTTTATATGAATGATTTAATTAATGGTACAAAGGTTACCTGTCAAAGTGTCTTTTTCAAAGTCTATCAATGATGCTATGAGAAGAAATTTGAAAAGGGAAACTTCATATCTTGAAAATATATCTTCTCCTTGAAGGAAATATTTCTTCATCTTATTTTATGGAACTAGTCCAATATAATCTTCCTGGCAGTGAATAATTTATAGATCCTTTCCAAGGAAAGTTTGCCATGGCTCTGGGCTTGGATTTAGTATTTTCTATTGGTAACTAGAGAATTTTAGAAAATAACAAAATCGGGTTTAGTGAAAATCATTTTTCCCTTCTTCACTGCAGGATAGTCAATTTTCCTAGTATATGCTATGACAGGATGCAGGATAATTGCCATAGCCGCAAGGAGGAACTTTTAACATGTTTAAATGTTGCTGACATTGCATGTCTGTGTAACATCTTATTCATTTTGTATTATTTTTGATGGGTCAATAATGCAAGCACATGCTAGATGCTGTCTCATTGTCTGCAGTAATAGCACCATATCCAAACTTATGAATTAATTTTTAACCCACCTCAAGAAAATTTTACCAATTCGTGATTATTCTGAATTTTACTCTGGGTAAGCAAATCATTTAAAGCATATTTTAGAAATTACTAAACCTACATATTTACTTACTATGTACTGAAATCTCCAGTTCCTTATGAAACAGCAAATCTGTTTTACTCTTGATGGGAGTGAGGCAAAGAAGACATTCTAATTGTTTTCTCTTGATCCTTTGTAGTAAAGAAGTACGCACTGCACAAATAACTTAGTCATTCTGAGTAATATGAAGTAATAGAAATATGTACTTAGATAATATATTTATAGACTTACAAAGTAACCAGTAAATGGAAATAGTCCTACTCCAAATTACTCAATGGATTCTTGACTAAAATTCTCATAGCATCATCTTCAGATTTCTAGATTTTAAATATTATTGGAAATATTATTAGGAATAGTTTAATATGTAATTAGAAAATAGTTTCATATGTATGATCAGAATATAAAATATCTTCAGAAGTACCTAGTGATTGTCTTTCTTTTATTATACTACTAATAGAGTAAATAATCAGTGTCTGTGATGGCTAGGAAGAGAGGAATCATTTGGTGTCCATATGTTCTGTGTAGTTGCATAGAGTCCTGAATTCAGAATAATCCTGCAATCAATGCTCTCCTGTTGCTATTTTGAAAGATGAGACCTCAGTTTTGTCCTTATATTCTGTATATGAGATCTAATAGGGAAGAAGGATGAAACATACAAGATGAGGAGAAACACAGTATCTTTTATGGCCTATTTTCACGTAGTATTTTTGTATTCAATAGTCACAGAACTCTGCAGTGCCCTTTATGTATTTGACCTCAGTGATAATTGAAGCTAGTGTGCCAAAGTTATAGCTGACAAAGTAGAAATAGTGATTACCTGTTACCAATCCCTTCAAAGCAAACCTTGTTTCAAATGTAAAAGACAAAGTGTAAATTTGTTCCTTTCTCTTTTTTATTGTCCATAAACTTCTTTTTTTGGTCTGTCTGTTATTTATTTATTTATTTACTTATTTATTTATTTATATTAAACTCCAGATTTTATCGCTCCCTTGCTCTACCCTCCAACTGTTCCACATCCCATACCTCCTCCTCACCCCATTGATCCACGAGAATGTTCCCACCTACTCACCCCCACCCAACATTAACTTTGAAGGTTTTTTCATCTTCATAAGTCCTATTAGTATTATTACTATTGTTTTGGACCTATATCAGTTTGTGTCTCTGTTGCTGTGATAAAATGCTAGTCTTTGAGAGCAATGGCCTTTATGTGGCTTATACTTCCATGTGATTGTCCATTGCTGAGAGAAGAATGCTGCATGCATAAAATATTGCATTTCATATGTAGAATAGAATCTCAACTGACATGCTATTAAAAGCAAGACATGCTAGCAATTGCTTGTTTTTTCTGTGTTAACTCTTCCACTAACTCAGTCTCCTGCAAGAGTGCATAGCTATGCTAGCATATGGTAATCATATTTGGTATTCTAAGATTTCCGGTGTACAGATGTCAAAAACTATAATGAGAAACAAGCACAGGTTCTGAATAATGAATAGTCAACAGCATGAAAATCAGGAATAAGGTTGGTAACAGTCTAGAGGAGAAGAATTGTGCTCTGGCATGAATGTCTGTCTTTGTCCTCTGCATATGACCTACTGACTGCAGATAAGGTGAGAGTTGGTTTTCTTAGGGTATTACCTTACTTCCTTTGGAGATCATCAATCTCCAAATGCAACACAAATCAACAACGTAATTTTCATGTCTTCTCATGGTATTTGTGTGACAGGCAGCAAAAGCAAATTATTATTTTTTATTATGTTAATTATTTACATTCTAGTCTTTGCCCACCCTCCCTCCTCCACCTCCCCTCACAGTTCTTCATCCCATTCCTCCTCCTCTTGCCACTTAGAGGGTGCTCCCCCCACAGCAGGCCACTCATTTACCTGGGGCCTCAATTCTCTCAAGGATTAAGCGCATCTTCTCCCACTGATGCCAAACCAGGAAGACCTCTGCTATATATGAGTTAGAGGCCTTGTACTGGCCTTTGTATGCTCTTGGTTGGTGGTTCAGTCTCAGGGAAGCTCTGTTGGGTATTGGTTTATTTCTCACACTTTTTAGTTCTTTTTCATTAAGAAAAAATAGACAAAGATGGATAGTTAAAGTAAAGCAGATATATCTATAAGTGGAACAAAGAGAGTACAATCAGATTATCAGCAATTCTACTCTTGAGGTCGTAATAGAAGTACCTACATATTCAAATACAAAATATAAAAACATTAACTACACAATTTTATAATTTAGCAGGTGTATTCAGTGCTTTGCATTTACATTTAACACTGGTTTATATGTTATGTGTAATCATAGACTTCAACATTCCCAAATCTTTTTGTAATATTTGAGAAATATATTAAAGTCATGTAGACATAACCCTTATTGACTGCATATAAAAAGTGACTCATAGTCTCAATAACACCATTCACTCATGATCAAACTAACATCTTCAAAATTAAATCTGGGAATGGAATATTCATTCATATTACTTTGTATTTCCTAATCAAATAATAGAGTTGGCTCTTTCTTAGATCATGATTTTTGATATTCATATATTCACATTCTCCCCAGTTCTCAATGATATAAATCAGAATAACATTGTTTAAACTAGCATAAATGACATTGTTTAAACTAGCATAAATTTTCAAGATTGAAATAGCAAATAAATGGTAGTTTTATAGATTTTGTGTTGTGCACCCTTCACTGTAATATGAAGTTAATCTGGGCCTATAGAGATGACTTACAGTGTAAACAAAGAGGGAAAAGATAAAATATAAACTAAGAAATCATCAATTCATGATGATAATCAAACTAGCAATTGCCAAAGAACCAAAAAAAAAGAAGAAAAACAAAAAAACTTTTAACCTTGTATTTAAGTAACCATGACACAGAATACTCACTGTAATTTTTTAATTCTCTTTTTATTGGGTATTTTCTTAAATTACATTTTAAATGTTATCCCCTTTCAGGTCACCTTACCCCCTGAACCCCTATCCCAGGTCACCCTACCCCCTGAAACCCTATCCCATCACCCCTCCCCCACCCACCTACCCACTCCCGCCTCCCCACTCTGGCATTTCCCTATACTGGGGCATCGAGCCTTCACAGGACCAAGGGTTTCTCCACCCTTTGATGCCCAACAATGCCATCCTCTGTTACATATGTGACTGGACCCTACGTGTGTACTCCTTGGTTGGTGGTTTAGTGCCTGGGAGCTCTGGGGGGGGGGTCTGGTTGGTTGATATTGGTGTTCTTCCTATGGGGCTGCAAACCCCTTTAGCTCCTTCAGTCTTTTCTCTAACTCTTCCATTCGGGACCCCATGCCCAGTCCAATGGTTGGCTGCAAGCATCCACCTCTGCATTTGCCATGCTCTGGCAGAGCCTCTCAGGAAAGAGTTTTATCAGGCCTACACAATAGTGTCTGGGTTTTGTCACTGTGTGTGTGGGGGTGTATCCCCAGGTAGGCAGTTTCTGGAAGGACTTAAGCAGTGACCATCTTTAAAAAGAAGAAATGTATAGTTTAGTTGTTGAAAGAGTTTTATAACAGAACAATGACAAAGAAGGATTACAGCATTTGAGAACTAAAGGTAATTTACTGAGACAATTGTCATAATTGATGCTAAATCTATCAACTGAAAAGTTAGCCGTCTGCTAAATATTCCTGTTACCTCAAAGGATCATTTCACATAGCATATTCACAATGGGTAGGATTAGTGACTGGTCACATGTTGGGTATCTACTCTCAGGCAACATAAGCACCTCTGAAACAATTCTGAAAAAAAAAATTCAGGATAAACTATGTTCCATCTTTCATATCTAACTTTTCAATTGTAGTAATTCATGGACAAATGACCAACTAACATGGGAGAGAAAAATACTAAAGATAGACTGTAGCAGGTCTTTGTTCCTTGTGGGTTCTTCTTTTTTCCAACCTTTATTGACCAGTTTCACCACCAATCATTAGACAGGAGAGAAAGAAGGGTAGAGGAGAGAGAGAGATCTCTGAATCAAATTTCTTTTCTTTTGTTTCTTCTATGAGAAGGACTACTAACAAATTGTGTCTAAGTCTACTTCTGACACTTGGGGCCCTGGCATTTATATACCCTCTGAAATGTTCCAGGAATTTCATGTTACACAATTGCAGAAACTATATACAGCTGGCAAAACCATGCCTCTGCTAGAGCGCAAGGCAAACCATGGTCAGCTGCTGCAGACATTCTGAAGCAGCCCTACATCCCTATTACTGGAATTAGTATGAAAACACACTTTTATAATATTTATTTTCATAAGAAATGAATTTTCCAAAATTTTCACTACAACAGACTATCCAGAATGTATTTAGCAATCTAATACCATGTGTGAAAATAAAAGTAAAAGCAAAGACTACAAATGTAATCCTATGTGTTTCTTTGTATTTGTTCGATATTTTTTATAAAAATATCCCATAAATAATAGCTAATGGTAAAGTATCATTCTTGAAAGGATATAAGCTGTAAATATAAAATTATTAGTTGATAACAATATGCAGCTAAAATGAGATTTTAGATCATCAAAGAATTACAGGAGCTAATAAGGACAGGGTGGTTATATGACAAGAAGACATCATTCATTACATAGTCGGTAAGCTTTATAATTGTGATGCTTCAAAATATTTCACTGACTAAGATGAGCAGATGAATTCAATACAGCAAAATTCTTGAAACTCGTAAATCTTTTTGGTATTCTATAACAGAACTCATTTATTACGTTTATATATGGATGCATAAAAGAACAATAACAAAAATGCTACACCTAACAAAATTTGTGCTGTAGTCAACTTGCTGATTAATTATGTTTCAATTTAAAAAACGATGTTTGTTTAAGGTGTGAGTCTTAGATCAAGCTTGTTTCAAGTTTTTCTAATATTACTGAAAAATGAGTTCCTAATGCCAAAGCCAGAAAATCTGCTGACTATGCTAAGTTACTGACCTATTGTTTACCAGCTAGAACAAAAGCAAGTGTTCTTAAAAGATGCTAATTGGTTTTGAAAAGAAGAACAGGATGCACATAATGGTCTAATGTACCATTTTGAACTGTCATCAAAGATTATATTTGTGATTTGAAGAAAAAACTTCAGAAACAAAGTATGGACTTCAGACAGGAACTGTAGAATCCCTCTCCCATTACTCATTGCTTCTCTAAGGATAATTCTGAATATAGGAAGAGAAAAATGATGAGATGGTGTATCAGTAAGAAATCCATGCGAAAAGAACATACTTGCCTTGGGTAAGCACTGTAGAAGAGAATGACAAATGTCACAGGAGTGCCGTATTCTGAAAGAAAGTAAAGAAAACACTAACATAATTTGATCGCACTCGACAACAGGTCACATTTGTAGGTAATTCGAGAATTCCAGAGTGTTTTCTAGTAACAACGTTTTACTTCTGAATAGTTAAGCAAACCCTTAGTTTTTCTTTTGACTTCTAATTGGCTGCATTTCAGTTGTAGCATATAGTTTTATGTCTAATATACATATTGTGTTTTATGTAAGTTGACATATTCTCTGATGGGAATGAAAATGAATTCTAACATGACAAAAAAATCAACAGTTCCAAATTCAGAGTTGAATGGCTACTGTGATTATTTTGTCAGGAACATTTATTTCATAGAAAACACTTATGATTCATTTTTGTTCTCTTCTTTATTCTATATCATTTTTCCCTCCTGTCTATAACATAGATTCAGCAAATTACTCCTAGGAAATCTCACAGGCCTAAAAGGTTGACATGTAATTATAAACAATGAAAAATCAGGTTATATACATTACTATCAACTGTTCTTTTTTGACAGATATGAACCACTAACAGTTGTGAAGGATTTTCATGTTTTTGAAGCTTTTCCTCCTGTTGAATTGCCTTGTTAAGCCTAGATATAAGGACTTTTCCCTTGTCTTATTGTATCTTATCTTATCTCTGCTTGGTTGTTTCTTGGAGGCCTGTTCTTTTCTGAAGAAGAAACTAAAAATGATTGGATCTGTGGGAGAGAGGGTTGTTCGAGGGGGTTTGCAAGAGTGGAAGAGGTGGGAAAGAGAGGATGATGAGTAAACTGTCATTTAGATGTATTATATGGGAGATGCATCTATTGTCAGTAAATACATACATACCTACACACATACACACATACATACATACATACATACATAAAATTTAGAGAATCACAACCATCAATATGAGTCATATAATTTGGACCCCATTGTTAAAGTAAAACAATTTTAGATATTAACCTGAATGTACAAAAATTAAGAGTATAGCTACATACAAGAAATATAGAATCTGGTGAATCACTTAAGCAAGTTACAAAAGGAAGAGATAAAAGATACAGTTTGTTATTAGAGTAAATGTTATCCATATTAATAAAATTAGAAATTCAAGTCAAGCATTGTTAAAAAAATCATTAAAAGCAGCAAGTTGTATGTTATATTGTTATAAAACTGATTAATTCATTCAAGCATTAAAAAGATAAATATGGTAATAGATTCTAGAATATGTAACCATTTATAACCTTGTATACTATGATACAATCCTCTGTACATTTACTTGGACAGTATGATCCTCAAATATAAGTGGTTTCAATCCATGAATAAGGCATGCTTTTTGCTTTCTTTCATTTCTTTCAGTAATGCTTTATAATTTTCAGTACCTTATATTTTCCACTTAAACTTATTCCTATGTATTTACTTTTATATTTTTAATATTGGTTATTTGAAAATTTCAAACAAAACATTTGATCATATTCACTCCCAAATTTCTCACAATCCACGACTCTTTCTCACACATGCCCATTTTTGCCATCTTATGGAGCAAGCCTTCAATCCCATAGAAAATGGTGGTTTTCTTCCATGATATTTTGAAACAGTGGGTTTTGTAAGTGTATGAATCATCATAGCTCCCTGATTTCTAGCTAGCTACAACTGATAATTACTTCTCTCCTCTGGTAACATGCAGAGCATTGTCTAGCATTACTAAAAGTATCCAAAATGATAAAGATTCCAGGGTATTACTATCTTGAATTATCATGTTGTAAGACTCAAGTATATTATACTTTCAGAAATAGGATCTTACTGTCAAACTTTAGAGGATAAGCAACAATATTGATAGTAGCATATAATGTTTGTGGGACTTCAATGACCGAAAACTTCGAATGAGGTAACCCATTCTTGCAAACTGAAAATTTATTTGTTTGACTATGGTATTTAATCGGAACTTTGTTACTCCATTATAGAATAGCTTTTTTCAATGATTTTTATATATATGCATGAGTGTATGTTTGTATTTTCAGAAGTTTCTAAACAAAAAAACCTAGGTTTTCTTATCTCTTCTTTAATACTTTAACATTATTTAACCATCCTAGTATTCCTCCATTTACCTTGTTTTTCCATCCTTTAACACAATTTTAACCCATCATACTCCACTGTCTCTTTTTAAACCTTTACATATCTGTGTCATATAGCCTCCGCCCCTAATTTCGAAGCCACACTTCTAACAATTTATTTATTTCCTGAACCCTGTCATAATTCCAAATGAATCATATATATCTGAAGATTCAAAGCTAATATTACAAATTAAAAATGGCACTTATGTTTCTAGCTATGGGTTGTTTCATTCAGAATTTTCAGAATTATTATTATTTCCAGATACATCCATTAACCTGTGAATTTCAAATTTTCATTTTTCTTAACAGCTTTATAATAGTCTATTGTGTGCTTGTATGACATTTTTATTATCCATTTAGTTGATTGATATATAGCCTCATTCCATTTTCTAACTATTGTGAATATAGCAACCGTGAGTATAGATTAACACCAATAAATATATTTCTAAATTTCCTTTTTGTATTGTTCATTTCTAGTGCATTAATGGTACAAATGGTTCATGTAAAATTGAACTTTTAAGCTTTATATTTTAAGAACTCATTTATTTTATACTTCTCTGAAAAGACACCTTGAGCAATGAACCGTTCAGAAAAAAAGATTTTATTGAGGCTTTGCTTATTGGGGTCAGTGCATGGCTATCACGGTAGGCACCATGGCAACAGGAAAAATCAGTAGCTGAGCTTAAACGTTTAGACAATAACTATCCAGCAGAGAGAGAGAGAGAGAGAGAGAGAGAGAGACAGAGAGACAGAGAGACAGAGAGACAGAGGCTAATGTGAATGGTATGGAAAGTCCTCCATCAGTGAGACACTTCTTCACAAGGCCAGACATCTTCTAATCTTTCCTAAACTCTTCTATCTGCTAAATAAATAAAGCAATAATATATCAGCTTAAGTGGCCATTCTGAGTCACACCACAAAAAAAGTCATATTAGATTGTAATGTAAAGCAGAGAAGTAGAGGAGTAATGTTAAATTATATTTCATGTATGCATGTTCCTCATGTTGTTTCTATATTTGCTAATACATTGATAAAAATCTTGTTAGAGTTAATGATTTAAATTTGAGTTGGAAAGTTTATTTAAGAAATATAAATGGGAAGATCATATTTAAGTTGTAAAGTGGTAATAATGAGATCCAGACTTCAAAGGAAGAGTGACTGCCTCAGAAATAAAATAAGAACAGGAAAAGTACATATATTTTTTGATTTTGATATATGAAATTACCAAATTGTGGATGCTTCAGTCCTTCTTAGAAGAGGGAACAAAATACTCACATGAGGAAATATGGAAACAAAGTGTAGGGAGTGAAGAAAAGGCCATCCAGAGACTGGGGATCCATCCCATATACAGTATAGAGTCATCAAACCCAGACATTACTGTGGTTGCCAAGAAGTGCTTGTTGATAGGAGCTTGATATAGCAGTCTCCTGAGAGGCTCTGTCAGAGACTGACAAGTATAGAAGCATCTCGAAGCCAGCTATTGGACTGAGCACAGGGTCTCCAATTTTACAGGTAGAGAAATGACTGAAGGAGCTAAAGGTGTTTGCAACCCCATAGGAAGAATAATACCAACCAACTAGGATACCTCCCCCAGGGCTCCCAGGGACTAAAATCACCAACCAAAGAGTACACATAAGTCCAGCTGTATATGTAGCAGATGATGGCCTTGTCAGGCATCAATGGAAGGAGAGGTCCTTAGTCCTGTGAAGGTTCGATGCCCCAGTATAGGGAATGCCAGGGCTGGGAGGCAGGAGTGGGTAGGGGAATGCCCTCATAGAAGCAGAGGAAGGGGCAAGGGGCTGAGGGCGGTTCTGGGGGTGGGGACCGGGAAAAGAGTAACATTTGAAATGTAAATAAAAAAAATCCAAGAAAAAAAAAGATAAACCAGGCTTCACCAAAGAGATAAGAGAATCAGACTGGGGGATTGAGAAACTCTGGTATATTCAATCAAGCAGAATGTGGTAGTTTTAATAGGCATGTCCACCCTAGAATCATGTTAAATGTTTAGTCCATAGGGAGTGTAACTGTTAGGAAGTATGGTCATGTTGGAATAGGTGTTGCCTTGTTAGAGGAATTATATCATTGTGTGGCTAGGCTTTGCAGTTATATATACTCAAGTTTGGTCCAGTGTGGACCACAGTGACTCCTTGCTACCTGTAGAACAAGATATAAAACTCTCAGTTATGTCTCCAGCACCATGTCAGCCAAGCTCCCTGCTATACCAATAATGGACTAAACATCTGAAACCATAAGACAGCCCCAAGCAAATATCTTTTATAAAAATTGCCATGGTTTTGATGTCTTTTTCAAACTAAGAAAGAGAGAATAAATGTTTTACAAAATATTTATTAGAAATGATTATTAAAATGCTTAATGTAAAATGAATGTTTAATAATATGATTATGTATAAGTCTAAATGAAAATTATCTTAAAGAGTTAGGAAAGAATATCCAGTTTTAATTCATACAACTATTTTACAGGTATATCTAAAGATTTTTTTGATTTGCCACACAGAAACATAGGAATGGTAGTGTAGATTTCACAAAAATAGGGAATTAGCAAAGTAGTATAAAACTCAAGAGGCAATAATAATAATGATAAGACACAAACTAGATCCTTAATTTGAGAGTGCATGGTGGGCCCTAGGAAGACTTGAAGCTGGGGAAAGAAGAAAAGAAATGATGGAAATATATTACACCTGTGTCAAATTCAAAACATCACCATAATAAATTAAAATATAATGAAAATATAAATGTAGCAAAAATAACATGACAGAGAACTGTAACCCTTCTTTTCATATTCTATCTAATGTGGTCATACATGAAGCATATTATATATAGGGATCTGTCCATGGCTCAGTGAACAAAGCTTTTGACCTGTATGGCATCCTGAGCTCAGATACATTAAACACATATTAAACAGTAAGGTAACATGTATCTTCTAAAGCCAATACTTTTAAAGAGAGGGAGGTTGAGAAAGGACAGAATCTCCAAGTCTGCTGGCCTGCTATTCTGAAGTATGCCGCAGGGAATGAGAACTAAACCTGTTCCAAAGAAGGAGAAAATAGAGTTTTGATACATGAGGATGTCCTCTGACCTCTAAGACATATTGTGGCACATTAACTAATGCACACACACACCCACACACAATTTAAACACAATTATATATCTGAATTGACATAAATACAGGATTAGATACAGTGGTACATATTTTGATTCATTTTTATAATGAAAATATTTCTCATAAATGCAATTAATAGCCATTCAAAATTTCTCAGTTGTGAAATCTCAGTTTAGTTCTATACTCCATTTATTGACTGGACTTACGGATTTTGGGTGATAAGCTTTTTGAGTTCTTTATAAATTTTGGATATTAGCTCTCTTTCGGATTTGGGGTTTGTGAAGATATTTTTTCCAATCTGTAGGTTGCTGATTTGTCTTCTTGACTATGTCCTTTGCTTTACAGAAGCTTTCCAGTTTCATGAGGTCACATTTATCAATTCTTGATCTTAGAGCCTGAGCCATTGGAGCCCTGTTTAGGAAATTTCCCCCTGTGCCAATGAGTTCAAGACTCTTTCCCACTTTCTTTTCTATTAGATTCAGTGTATCTGGTTTTATATTGAAGTACTTGATCCATTTGGACTTACTTAAGCTTTGTGCAAGGTGATAAATATGGGTCTATTTTAATTTTTCTACATACAGACAGCCAGTTAGACTGGCACCATTTATTGAAGATACTTTCTTTTTTCCATTGTATATTTTTGGCTTCTTTGACAAAGGTCAAGTGTCCTTAAGTGTATGGTTTTATTTCTGGGTCTTTAATTCTATTCCATTGATCAGGGTGTGCGTCTCTGTACCAATACCATGCAATTTTTATGACTATACCTCTGTAGTAAAGCTTGAGGTCAGGGATGGTGATTCTCCCAGACATTCTTTTATTGTTAAGAATTGTTTTTGCTAGTCTGGGGCTTTTACCTTTCCAGATGAATTTAAGAATTGCTCTTTCCATGTCTTTGAAGAATTGTGTTGGGATGTTTATTGGGATTGCACTGAATCTGTAGATTGCCTTTGGCAGGATGGCCATTTTTACTATGTTAATTCTGCCAATCCATGATCATGGGAGATCTCTCCATTTTGTGAGATCTTCTATTTCTTCTTGAGAGTCTTGAAGTTATTTTCATGTAGGTCTTTTACCTGCTTGCTTAGAGCTACCCCAAGATATTTTATATTATTTATAGCTATTGTGAAGGGAGTTGTGTCCCTAACTTCTTTCTCAGCATGTTTATCATTTGTATAAAGGAGGGCTACTGATTTATTTGAGTTAATTTTATATCCAGCCACTTTGTTGAAGTTTTTTTATCAGCTGGAGAAACTTTCTGGTAGAAACTTTGGGGTCACTTATGTATGCTATCATAAAGAAATGCTCAAAGTCCTAAGTGATCTGAGCAAAGCAAATCAAAACAACCCTGAGATTTCACCTTACACCAATAAGAATGGCTAAAATTAAAACCTCAGGTGACAAAACACGTTGGAGAGGATGTGGAGAAAGAGGAATGCTCCTCCATTGCTAGTGGGATTGCAGAATGGTACTATCACTCTGGAAATCAATCTGGAGTTTCCTCAGAAATTGAAAATAGATCTACCTGAAGAACCAGAAATACCATTCTTGGGAATATACCCAAAAGATGTTTCACCATGCCACAGGGGCACATGTTCCACTATGTTCATAGCGGCCTTATATGTCATAGCCAGAAGCTGAAAACAACCTAGATGTCCCAGAACAGAAGAATGGCCTGCAGAAAGAAGGGAAACAGGCAACCAAGAGAAGGTTTTGGGGGGAGGTAACCCTCCAGTATGAACCAGAGAACTTGAAGGTGAGAGACTCTCAGTACACAAAGGGAGAGACATTAGATGAAAGGCTGGACAGTTGGGATAGGGAACTTATAGAGCCCACCTCCAGTGGGAGGATGGGGCATCAAATGAGGGAGAGAGGGACCATCCAACAGTCACCACTCTGACCCATAATTGTTCCTGTCTGAAAGAATTACAGGGATTTAAATGGATAGGAGCCTGAGGAAAAGAAGGTCCAGCAACAGTCCCAAAGTAGGATCCAACTCACAGAGAGGTTCCAAGGCCTGACATTGTTACTGAATCTATGGAACATTGGCAAAGAGGGACTTAACATGACTGCACACCGGAAGACCCAACAAGCAGCTGATTGAGTTAGATGCAGATGTTTTCACTCAACCAATGGACAGAAGCTCCTGATCCCTGTCATTGAACTAGGGGAGGCTGAAAGAAGCTAAGGAGAAGGGCAGTCCTGTAGGAGGACCAGCAGTCTCAATTAATCTGGACCCATGAGATCCCTCAAACACTGGACCACCAAATAGGCAGCATATACCAGTTGTCATGGGGACCCCAACACACCTACAATAGAGGACTTCCTGGTCTGTGTTCGTTCAGAGATGATGCAACTAACCCTCAAGAGACTGGAGGCCCCAGGAAGTTTAGTGGTCAGGTGGGGTGGTGGGTGGGAACATCCATGTGGAGACATGGGGTGGGGAGGAGGTATGGGATGTGGAACAGTCAGAGGGTGGATGGGGAGGGGGGATATATATGGATTGTTGAAAAAGAAATTAATTTAACAATGCAATTAATAGAATAAACTCTAGCACATGAATAATTAAAATATTCAGCTTTAAAACCAGGGTTAAGGTATGTTCAATGACACATGGTAGCTTTCATATATGTCAATGATCAAAATTCTATGATGTAACTGGTATAGAAAAGAAAACTATTACTGTGTACATTAAGCTGGCTTGATCATAATTTGTATAAAATTTTATAATTTGTTTAAAATTTCAGTACACTGTGCTGTACTGAAATTTATGAATAATGAAATCACTTGTATAAATCATAAGCCATGAACTACAAATGTTTTAAAATAAAAATAACACCACACTGGCCCTAAATAGATGTACTGAAATAAGAACACAATTTGTATCTATATACACATATTCTTTGCCAAGAAGCTGCAATATTTCATGTGAATATATTTGGTGAGGAATAATAGGAGACCTACAGATTTTGTATTTTAAAACAATCTTATATTTCTCTTAGTGGTTAAACATTACATTTTTATTTCATAAGAATATTCAAAAATCAAACATAAATATTCCTTTAATAAGATAGAAATAGATACTAATTTATTTTTCTTTGTAGTGGTTGAAATCTGGAACGATGGTAGTATAAACACCTCTATTATGTGACCTAATTGTCTCTCCACATTTACTAAGCATGTCAAAAAGACCTTTTAACTCATTGATAAGCAAATGTCAATCCATATAACTGCAGAGATTCGATATAGAATAAGGAACTAGGTAAGAGGAAGGGATTTCCTGAGGAAGGTAAAGTACAGTAGGTAGTTATGGGTAGGTTAGAGAGGTTGGGGTAGGCCTGGAATGGGAGCATGAAGTAGATGACAAGGAAGGGAATACAGGGAGAAATAAGTAACAATAAGGAACATTATATGGAAACAACATTGTAAAATATTCCTAAATTATATACATCCATGAAGGTAATCCAAGTGGAATCAGCAAACAATGCACAACTCTTCTTACCAAATGAAACCTTCAGTTCTGGGATTGGGTTGCATCTAATAGAGTTGTTGTTTAAAGATACTCTATTGGAGCCAACCTAACAAGCAAGATTATTACTGAGGCTATAGGTTACTCCCCACAAACTGATGGTAAGCCATAAACTCATTGAACACATCTTCTTGTGCTGTTGTGTTGACTGAGCTTTCAACCCTAATGCACTACTACTCATTATGCTGGAAAGTACTTGGCATGCTATGATTTAATCGGGAATCTGTGTGGCCAAACACTGAAGATCCTTGTCTCCAACTTTTTGATAACTCAATAAATTGCCAGCAAAGAGTGCACTCCGCCATCTTTGCTCCAGTGGCCAGGTAGTTGGGTCTGCCAGGCTCAGAGACAGACAGGCATAATATCCCTTGGGTCTCGGGCAGCTTGTGTGTACACGGCTCCCAAGAGCTGGGTAGATCTGCAGTAACCAGCACGCCAGCTCTGCTGTGAGACTTCTGCCTGGCAGAGGTAGCCCCGCACTGGGCGGGAGCCTACCAGCTTCCCTTTGGCAACCTCTGTTCTGGTAGACTGCACTGAAGAGACAGGTACCCAGGTTCACCCCAATATAATATCGCTTGGGACACGGCCTGTTGGGGCTTCCATCTGCTCCCAAGAACGGGACAGTGCTGTGGTCATCTGGGTGCCAGATATGCTGTAGGCCATTCCCTGTGCAGGGTGACCTGTGCCACCAAGAGAGTACAGAGAGCACTCCGCCATCTTTGCTCCAGTGGCCAGGTAGTTGGGACTGCCAGGCTCAGAGACAAACAGGCATAATATCGCTTGGGTCTCGGGGGGCTTATGTGTACCATGCTCCCAAGAGCTGGGAAGATCTGCAGTAACCAGCGTGCCAGCTCTGCTGTGGGACTTCTGCCTGGCAGAGGGACGCCCCCTCCCCCCCACTCTGGGAGAGATCACACACCCCTGCACAGGGCAGGAGCCTACCAGCCTCCCTTTGGCGACCTCTGCTCCAGGAATCCACTATGCTGAGCCTTTGGACGTGCAAGGACTCCCCAATATAACATCACTTGGGGCAAGGCACATCAGGGCTCCAAAATTGCTCAGGAGCAGGGCAGGCCCCAGAAATCAGTGCCAGGGGAATCCTGGTAATCTAGGGGGGGCAGAAATAGCTTTGCAGGCTCACAGGAGGTCCAACCAATAGCCAGTGACAGCAGGACCAACTAACATCAGAGGTAACCAGATGGCAAAAGGCAAACGTAGGAACGTTACTAACAGAAATCAAAGTAATATGGCACCATCCGAACCCAACTCTCCAACAACAGCAAGTCCTGGATACCCCACAACACCCGAAAGACAAGATCTGGATTTAAATCACTTCTCATGATGCTATTAGAGGATCACAAGAAGGACACAAATAAATCTAATAAAGAATTACAGGAGACCATGAATCAACGGTTAGAAGCCCTTACAAAGGAAACACAAAAAATCGCTTAGAGAAATGCAGGAGAACATGAATCAAAAGATGGAGGTCCACAAGGAGACAACACAAAAATCGCTTAAAGAAGTGAATCAATGGGTAGATGCACTTTCAAAGGAATCACAAAAATTGCATAAAGAAATGCAGAAGAATATGAGTCAACAGACGGATGACCATAGGGAGGCAACATCTTCAGGTGCTGAAGATACCATAAAAAGCATTGACTCAACTGTCAAAGAAAATGAAAAATGCAAAAAACGTGTAACCCAAAACATCCAGGAAATCCAGGACACAATGAGAAGACCAAACCTAAGGATTATAGGTATAGATGAGAGTGAAGATTTGAAACTTAAAGGGCCAGTAAAAATCTTCAACAAAATATGGAGGAAAACTTCCCTAACCTAAAGAGAGAAATGCCGATGAACATACAAGAAGCCTACAGAACTCCAAACAGACTGGACCAGAACAGAAACACCTCTCATCACATAATAATCAAAACACCAAATGCACTAAATAAAGAAAGAAGATTAAAAGCAGTAAGAGAAAAGGGCCAAGTAACATACAAAGGAAGATCTATCCGAATCACATCAGACTTCTCACCAGAGACTATGAAAGCCAGAAGATACTGGGCAGATCTCATGCAGACTCTAAGAGAGCACAAATGCCAACCTAGACTACTCTACCCAGCAAAACTCTCAATCACCATAGATGGAGAGACCAAGATATTCCATGATAAAACCAAATTTTCACAATATCTTTCCACAAATCCAGCCCTGGAAAGGATAATAGGTGGAAACCGCCAATACAGGGAGAGAAACAACACCCTGGAAAAAATGAGATAGTAACCTTCTTGCATCAAACCCAAAAGTAGATAACCACTCAAACATAAAGATAGTGTCAAGAAGAGCAGGTCACAATAATCACTATGCCTTAATCTCTCATTATATCAATGGTCTCAATTCCTCAATAAAAAGACATAGACTAGCAGACTGGATACATAAACAGGACCCAATATTTTGCTGCATGTAGGAAATGCACCATAGTGTCAAAGACAAACACAACCTCAGAGTAAAAGGCTGGAAAACAATTTTACAAGCAAATGGCCCCAAGAAACAAGTCAGAGTAGCTATCCTTATATTAGATAAAATTGATTTTCAACCTAAAGTCATCAAAAAAGACACAGAAGGACACTACATACTGATCAAGGGAAAAATCCACCAAGAAGAACTCTCAATTCTGAATATCTATGCTCCAAATGCAAGGGTACCCTCATTCGTAAAAGAAACTTTACTAAAGCTCAAAGCACACATCGCACCTCACACAATAATAGTGGGTGACTTCAACACCCCGCTCTCTGAAATGGATCGTTCAGGAAAGCAGAAACTAAACAGGGACACAGTGAATCTAATTGAAGCCTTGGACCAAATGGAACTAACACACACATATATATATATAACATTTCATCCTAGAGCTAAAGAATACACCTTCTTCTCAGCACCTCATGGTACCTTCTCCAAAATTGACCATATAATTGGTCACAAATTAGACCTCAACAGATATAAGAAGATAGAACTAATCCCATGCCTCCTATCAGATCACTATGGAATAAGGGTGGTCTTCAATGGCAACAAAAACAAAAGAAAACCCACATACACATGGAGGCTGAACAATGCTCTACTCAATGATAACTTGGTCAAGGTGGAAATAAAGAAAGAAATCAAAGACTTTTTGAAATTTAATGAAAATGAAGGCACAACATACCCTAATTTATGGGACACAATGAAAGCAGTGCTAAGAGGAAAATTCATAGCCCTGAGTGCCACCAAAAAGAAACGGGAGACAGCATAAACTAACAGCTTAATGGCACACCTGAAAGTCCTAGAACAAAAAGAAACAAATACAACAATGAGCAGTAGAAGGCATGAAATCATCAAACTCAGGGCTAAAATCAATGAAGTAGAAACAAATAAAACCATACAAAGAATCAACAAAACAAGGAGTTGGTTCTTTGAGAAAATCGACAAGATAGGTAAGCCCTTAGCCAGACTAAGCAGAGGGCACAGAGACAGTATCCAAATTAATAAAATCAGAAACGAAAAGGGAGAGATAACAACAGAAACTGAGGAAATTCAAAATATCAACAGATCCTACTACAAAAACCTGTATTCAACACAACTAGAAAATCTCGAGGAAATGGATAGTTTCCTTGACAGATATCAAATACCAAAATTAAATCAGGATCAAATAGACCAACTAAATCATCCTATAATCCCTGAAGAAATAGAAGTCGTCATTGGAAGACTTCCAACCCAAAAAAGCACAGGTCCAGATGGTTTTAGTGCAGAACTCTATCAGAGCTTCAAAGAACACCTAACACCAATACTCTTCAAACTGTTCCACAAAATAGAAACAGAAGGAACACTACCCAACTCGTTCTATGAAGCCACAATTACACTAATACCAAAAGCACACAAAGATCCGACAAAAAAAGAGAATCTCAGGCCAATCTCTCTTATGAATATCGATGCAAAAATACTCAATAAAATTCTTGCCAACTGAATCCAAGAACACATCAAAACGATCATTCACCACGATCAAGTAGGCTTCATCCCAGAGATGCAGGAATGGTTTAATATAGGGAAAGCCATCAATGTAATCCACTATAGAAACAATCTCAAAGAAAAAAACCACATGGTCATCTCATTAGATGCTGAGAAAGCATTTGAAAATTCAGCATCCTTTCATGCTAAAGGTCTTGGAAAGATCAGGAATTCGAGGCCCATATCTAAACATAGTAAAAGCAATTTACAGCAAACCGGTAGCCAGCATCAATCTAAATGGAGAGAAACTTGAAGCAATCCCACTAAAATCAGGGACTAGACAAGGCTGCCCTCTCTCTCCATATCTTTTCAATATAGTACTGGAAGTTCTAGCTAGAGCAATTAGACAACAAAAAGAGGTCAAAGGGATACAAATTGAAAGGAAGAAGTCAAACTATCACTATTTGCAGACGATATGATAGTATAGTTAAGTGACCCAAAGAACTCCAAAAAGAACTCCTACAGCTGATAAACAAGTTCAGCAAAGTGGATGGATATAAAATCAACTCAAGCATGTCATTAGCCTTCCTATACTCAGAGGATAAGCAGGCTGAGAAAGAAGAGAAATGATACCCTTTATAATAGCCACAAACCATATAAAGTATCTTGGCGTGACTCTAACCAAACAAGTGAAAGATCTGTATGACAAGAACTTCAAGTCTCTGAAGAAAGAAACTGAAGAAGACCTCAGAAGATGGAAAAATCTGCCATGCTCATGGATTGGCAGGATTAATATAGTAAAAATGACCATCTTACCAAAAGCAATATACAGAATCAATGCAATCCCCATCAAAATCCCAACTCAATTCTTCATAGAGTTAGAAAGAGCAATTCAAAAATTCATCTGGAATAACAGAAAACCCAGGATAGCTAAAACTATTCTCAAGAGTAAAAAAACCTCTGGGGGAATCAGTATCCCGGACCTCAAGCTGTACTACAGAGCAATAGTGTTAAAAACCGCATGGTATTGGTACAGTGACAGGCATGTAGATCTAAAGAAGAGAATTGAAGACCCAGAAATGAATCCACACTCCTATGGTGACTTGATTTTTGACAAAGGAGCTAAAACCATCCAGTGGAAAAAAGATAGCCTTTTCATAAATGGTGCTGGCTCAACTGGAGTTCAACATGCAGAAGAATGCTAATTGACCCATTCTTATCTCCTTGCAGTAAGCTCAATTCCAAGTGGATCAAGGACCTCCACATAAAACCAGACACACTGAAACTAATAGAAAGGAAACTAGGGAAGAACCTTTAACATATGGGCACAGGGGAGAACTCCTGAACAGAACTCCAATAGCTTATGCTCTAAGATCAAGAATTGACTAATGGGACCTCATTAAATTACAAAGTATTTGCAAGGCAAAAGACACTGTCAAAAAGACAAAGCGGCAACCAACTAACTGGGAAATGATCTTTACCAACCCTACATCCGACAGAGGGCTAATATCCAATATATACAAAGAACTCAAGAAATTAAACTCCAGAGAGGCAAGCAACCCTATTAAAAAATGGGCTACAGAGCTAAACAAAGAGTTCTCACCTGAAGAATATCTAATGGCTGAGAAGCACCTAAAGAGATGTTCCTCATCCTTAGTCATTAGGGAAATGCAAATCAAAACAACCCTCAGATTCCATCTCACACCAGTCAGAATGGCTAAGATCAAAAACACAAGAGACAGCAGTTGTTGGCGAGGATGTGGAGAAAGAGGAACACTCCTCCACTGCTGGTGGAATTGCAAGCTGGTACAGCCACTCTGGAAAGCAGTCTGGCGGTTCCTCAGAAAACTGGGCATGACACCCCCAGAGGATCCGGCTATACCACTCCTGGGTATATACCCAGAGGCTTTACCTGCATGCAATTAGGACACATGCTCCACTATGTTCATAGCAGCCTTATTTATAATAGACAGAAGCTGGATAGAACCCAGATGTCCCTCAATGGAGGAATGGATTCAGAAGATGTGGTATATTTCCACAATGGAATACTACTCTGCAATTAAAAACAATGAATTCACGAAATTCGTAGGCAAATGGTCAGAACTTGAAAATATTATCCTTAGTTAGGTAACCCAATCACAAAAGAACACACATGGTATGTAGTCACTGATAAGGGGATATTAACCCAGAATCTCGGAATACCCTAGACACAATTCGCATATCAATAGATTTCTAAGAAGATGGAAGGAGAGACCCCTGGTCCTGAAAAGACTGGATGTAGGGGAATGCCAGGACAGAGAGGCGAGAGGGGGTGAATGGGGAAAAGAGGGAGGGAAGGGGGCTTATGGGACTTTTAGGGAGGGAGGAAATGGGAAAGGGGAAATGATTTTGAATGTAAATAAAAAAAACTTAGAAAATAAAAAAAATAAATAAATTGCCAGCAGCCAATGACTGGGCAATGAAAGGGTGATGGGGTGAGATCCTTAGATTTACTTGGGCTAGGAACTGAGAAAAAAAGGAGACAGAATTGCCATGACTCAGAGAGAAGGATGGGACAAAGGAGCAACAGGAGAGAAATGCAACCAACCATGTGAGAATTCGGGTGGGTGGCCATTGGCCATTTCCTCAAATTGGGTCTGGGGTTAGCAGTGGAAGGATTAGGAGTGCCTGGCCTTTGAGTTAGTCAAAGCATTTAAAAATTAAATGGTGTGTGTTTTTGCATTTGTGTGTGTGTGTGTGTGTGTGTGTGTGTGTGTGTGTGTGAGTGTGTGTGTGTGTGTGTGTTCCATTCTTGAATCCAGATAGTTCCTGGGCTGGTGTACTTGTGCAACATTCCAGGAGCTAAATTAGTATAGCCCTTTATTGGTGTAGTAATATATGTTTAAATGGCCTAGGTCAGTCCCATGTAGGCTCCTTCATTGGGGATTCAGTCTCTATGAGCCCAGATTAGTTGATTCCACGAGTTTTCTTGTGGTTTCATTGATCCTTCTGGGTCCTATAATCCTTCTTCCCCTTCTGAAGGATTTGTCAAGTTCTTCTAATGTTTGTGTGTTTCTGTATCTTTTTCTACCAGTTGCTGAATGAAACCTCTTTACCAGTAAATCAAATAGGCATCAGTCTATGAATATAGTCCAATATAACCAAGTATCTCTAGGAATCATTTTATTTATTTATTTATTTATTTATTTATTTATTTATTTATTTATTGCTAGTGTCACTTTGATTTCAGGATATCCTGTGAGTTGAATGTTTTGTGGTTGGGTTTGTGTCTCAATCTCTACATTAGAAGTCTTGCCTGATTACCAGAGATGACCAGTACAGGCTCTAAATCCCCCACACTAAGATTCATGGCATCATACCCTAATAGATTCTTGGTGTTTCAGTGGCTATTAGCCATAAAAGGATAATCATGCTACAATTCACAGACCCAGAAAAGCTAAGTAATAAAGAGGACTCAAGGAGAACACATGGATCTCATTGGGAAAGGAAAATTGAATATATGTGGAAATACTAGTGAAGGGGCAACCTAAATCCCATTTGTCTCCATGTAAGGACCAGGCCTGATTTTAAAAAAGGCTGTAAGACAACAGCTTCAGGAATAGACCACAAGTCCCAGAAACTAGGTGATAAGACACCAGCTCTAGGAACAGACCACTAAAATCCAGATAAAGGTCATAAAATCCTCTCCCAAAAAATAGCCTGAAGATAACCACAAAAAATGGAGAAATATCTCAGAATGGGCCACCAGCACTGGGCAGTTCTATTTCATCACGTGACTGAATGTTCTTGACATAAGAATGCAAAAACCTGACCATACATATTTAAACATTCATAACATAGGAGTGTAGACCACTGATCACATGTGACACCCTAGCACCCACCAATGAAATTTTAGATTACCTAATCCTTCTATAAAGTTCCCCTGTTTCTCTATAAAAAGGCATGCATGCCTTTTTCTGGGGTCACCATTTCAAAGAATGGTTGTTTCTGCAGAATAAGCACTCTTGTTTTGACATACGATCTGAGTCTGAGGTCTTCCTTCAGTGATTTTCAGACCCTTACACTAGTTCTTAAGAGGGAGTCTTGGGGGGGGGGGCAAACATTTAACTCTTAAGTGTAGGTGATATGTCTAACAGTAGATAGCCAACACAAAGTGAACTTAACAGCATTTTTAGACATTCATTGTCTAATAAAGTTGCACCAGACCACGTTTTATTTGTATATATTTTTTTGGTTTTTCTGTGTATGTGTGTGTGTGTGTGTGTGTGTGTGTCTTTTATTTTCTATACTTTTTTATTTACATTCCCAATGATTTCCCCTTTCCTGGTTCCTCCCTCCCCAAAAGTCCCATAAGCCCTCTTCTCTCCCTCTTTTCCCCATTAAACCCCTTCTCGCTTCTCTGTCCTGGTATTCCCCTACATCCAGTCTTTCCAGGACCAGGGGTCTCTCCTTCCATCTTCTTGGAAATCTGTTGATATGTGAGTGAATTGTGTCTTGGGTATTCCGAGCTTCTGGGTTAATATCCCCTTATCAGTGACTGCATACCATGTGTGTTCTTTTGTGATTGGGTTACCTCACTAAGGATGATATTTTCAAGTTCTAAACATTTGCCTAAAAATTTCGTGAATTCATTGTTTTTAATTACAGAGTAGTATTCCATTGTGTAAATATACCACATCTTCTGAATCCATTCCTCCATTGAGGGACATCTGGGTTCTTTCCAGCTTCTGACTATTATAAATAAGGCTGCTATGAACATAGTGGAGCATGTGTCCTTATTGCATGCAGGGGAAGCCTCTGGGTACATGACCAGGACAGAGCACGTTTTAAGTGGATTCTTTTGTGTGCACATGTGTGTCTTTCTATGTCTATGTATTTCTTGTGGTTTTGTTTCAGTTGACTTTATTTTCCTTCTATCTATTTATTTAGTCACATTCTGAGTTGGTTTTGTTTTATTGTATTTGATTTTAGTTTTGTTCTTTAAATTTCTGTTGTTTTCATTTTAAAGAGAGATAAAAACTACTTAAAATCAGATAGGAAGGGATATGGAGAGTAACTGAGAGGAGTTGCTGGAAGAAAACTATAACCAGAATACCTTTTTTGAAAAATATCTTTTTATGAGGCCTTTCCTAACAGAAAACCAGGTAGATTGTATGCATATTGTCTCTTTTTCCCCTGTTCTCCCATATCCTACCCTTTGTCTTATTTCCAGTTCTGTAGCAGAATATCAACTATAGTCTTTCTTTCTGCCTGTCCACAATCCCTGTGAAATCCCAAAGATCAACCCCTCCTAACATCCCTTTATCTTCTAGACTTGATTTATCCTAGACTCAACCTTGAAAGGCATGCCTACTAATCCACTGGTCATGTGCCAAGAACCAGCTTCAGCTTGGAAAGGGATTCTGAGAGAAGGGTGACTTAGAGCATCAAAAGAATGACTCAAACTAAAATTGTGGATACAAGCTGATGAACTGTGAAGTTCTGTGTGATACAGTTTTTTCTCTCTATGTCCTGGTTTCTCTATGGAGAGTTTTCTGTCAATATTCTGCTTGCTTCCCATTCTAAGATATATCTCTGTACAGATCCTCTGTGTGTGTGTGTGTGTGTGTGTGTGTGCGTGCGCGTGTGGGTGTGCGTGTGTGTTTGTGCTCTCCAAACAGTTGTTCTCTCTTTATCTTAAAAATTTCTCTGGATATCTCATCTACTGTAGAACACAGGTCCAGTTTTTATTTTACATAATAATCCAGTCATTTACTCCAGGTTTTCTTTTGATTATTTTACTTATCAGCATCTTATGACCCCAGCACTTTGATTCTTAAGAGACTACAAGCATGTGTTTTTTCTTAACATTGTAAAAGAATTCAGAGATCTGTCTGCTTTTGTTAAGCACAGACTACAAGCTTCCTGGGTAGGAATCTGCCCTGAAATTACTATTCCTACCATACCTGAGCCCAAACCTGCTCTATCTTAGGATGACCTTGAACTCAGGAATATTTCTGCATTTGTATCTGCCAGTCTTTGTATCTTTCTGAGAAGCTGACTCATAGTATATCTACCACTGTTCTTTTAGATTTATGAAGACAATCATAATTTATACTGCATCTTTATATTTTTGGATAGGTGAGTAATTATATATTTTTGAACTCATGTTTTTATAGTTCTTTCCTATAGTCTTAAGAGCTGATCTAAAGGTCTTAATGTTTACCACTTTGCCTAGACATAGCCACACCGGACTCCTGGACTACTGTTCTTTCTAATTATCATGGAGTCATTAATATTACCAAGGAGGGCATTCATTAAAGAAGGAATGTAAGGCACTCCGCCATCTTTGCTCCAGTGGCCGGGAAGTTGGGACTGCCAGGCTCTGAGACAGACAGGCATAATATCGTTTGGGTCTCGGGTGTCTTGTGTGTACACGGCTCCCAAGTGCTGGGCAGATCTGCAGTAACCAGCGCACCAGCTCTGCTGTGGGACTTCTGACTGGCAGAGGGACCCTGCACCAGGCAGGAGCCTACCAGCTTCCCTTCCGCTACCTCTGTTCCAGTAGACTGCACTGAAGAGACAGGTACCCAGGTTTTCCCCAATATAACATCGCTTGGGACACGGCCTGTTGGGGCTTCCGCCTTCTCCCAAGAACGGGACACCGCTGTGGTCTTCTGGGTGCCAGATCTGCAGGCCATCGCCTCTGCAGGGTGACCAGTGCCACGGAGAGAGTGCAGAGTGCACTCCGCCATCTTTGTCCAGTGGCCAGGAAGTTGGGACTGCCAGGCTCAGAGACAGACAGGCATAATATCACTTGGGTCTCGGGCGGCTTGTGTGTATGTGGCTCCCAAGTGCTGGGCAGATCTGCAGTGACCAGCGTGCCGCTCTGTTGTGGGACTTCTGCCTGGCAGAGGGACGCCCCTTCCCCCCCAATCTAGGAGAGATTACACACCCCTGCACAGGGCAGGAGCCTACCAGCCTCCCTTTGGTGACCTCTGCTCCAGGAATCCACTAGGCTGAGCCTTTAGATGTGCAAGGCCTCCCCAATATAAGATCACTTGGGGCAAGGCACATTAGGGCTCCAAAGTCACTCAGGAGCAGGCAGGCCCCAGAAATCGGTGCCAGGGGAATCCTGGCAATCCAGGGGGGGCAGAAATAGCTTTGCAGGCTCACAGGAGGTCCAACCAACAGCCAGTGACAGCTGGACCAACTAACATCAGAGGTAACCAGATGGCAAAAGGCAAACGTAGGAACGTTACTAACAGAAATCAAAGTAATATGGCACCATCCGAACCCAACTCTCCAACAGCAGCAAGTCCTGGATACCCCACAACACCCGAAAGACAATATCTGGATTTAAAATCACTTCTCATGATGCTATTAAAGGATCACAAGAAGGACACAAATAAATCTCATAAACAGTTACAGAAGACCATGAATCAACGGTTAGAAGCCCTTACAAAGGAAACACAAAAAATCGCTTAGAGAAATGCAGGACAACATGGATCAAAAGATGGAGGCGCACAAGGAGACAACACAAAAATCTCTTAACGAAATGAATCAACGGGTAGATGCACTCACAAAGGAATCACAAAAATTGCATAAAGAAATGCAGAAGAATATGGGTCAACAGACGGATGCCCATAAGGAGGCAACACAAAAATTGCTTAAAGAAGTGAATCAACGGTCAGATGCCCTTACAAAGGAAACACGAGAACTGCTTAAGGAAAAGCAGGAGACGATGGATCAACAGATGGATTCTCATGAGGAGGAAACACAAAAATCGCTCAGAGAAATGCAGGAGAACGTGGGACAACACGCAGAACTCCTGAAAGAGGTAATGCAAAAATACCTTAAAGAAATACAGGAAAATACAAACAAACAATTGAAGGATCTCAGCAAATCCATCCAGGAACTAAAAAAGGAAGTAGAAACAACTAAGAAATCACAAAGGGAGACAACTTTGGAGATAGAAAACCTTGGGAAGAAATCAGGAGTCATAGATGCAAACATCAACAATAGAATACAAGAGATGGAAGAAAGAATCTCAGGTGCTGAAAATTCCATAGAAAGCATCGACACAACAGTCAAAGAAAATGCAAAATGCAAAAAACGTGTAATCCAAAACATCCAGGAAATCCAGGACACAATGAGAAGACCAAACCTAAGGATTATAGGTATAGATGAGAGTGAAGATTTGCAACTTAAAGGGCCAGTAAACATCTTCAACAAAATTATGGAGGAAAACTTCCCTAACCTAAAGAGAGAGATGCTGATGAAAGTACAAGAAGCCTACAGACCTCCAAACAGACTGGACCAGAACAGAAATACCTCACATCACATAATAATCAAAACACCAAATGTTCTAAACAAAGAAAGAATACTAAAAGCAGTAAGAGAAAAGGGCCAAGTAACATACAAAGGAAGACCTATCCGAATCACATCAGACTTCTCACCAGAGACTATGAAAGCCAGAAGATCCTGGGCAGATCTCATGCAGACACTAAGACAGCACAAATGCCAGCCTAGACTACTATACCCAGCAAAATTCTCAATCATCATAGATGGAGAGACCAAGATATTCCATGATAAAACCAAATTTTCACAATATCTTTCCACAAATCCAGCCCTGCAACGGATAATAGGTGGAAACCTCCAATACAGGGAGAGAAACAACACCCTGGAAAAAATGAGATAATAACCTTCTTGAATCAAACCAAAAAGTAGATAACCACTCAAACATAAAGATAGCATCAAGAATGGCGGATGGCAATAATCACTATGCCTTAATCTCTCTTAATAACAATGGTCTCAATTCCCCAATAAAAAGACATAGACTAGCAGACTGGATACGTAAACAGGACCCAGCATTTTGCTGCATGCAGGAAACGCACCTCAGTGTCAAAGACAAAACCTACCTCAGAGTAAAAGGCTGGAAAACAATTTTACAAGCAAATGGCCTCAAGAAATGAGGTGGAGTAGCCATCCTAATATCAGATAAAATTAATTTTCAACCTAAAGTCATCAAAAAAGACACAGAAGGACACTACATATTGATCAAGGGAAAAATCCAACATCAAGAACTCTCAATTCTGAATATCTATGCTCCAAATTCAAGGGCACCCTCTTTTGTAAAAGAAACTTTACTAAAGCTCAAAGCACACATCGCACCTCACACAATAATAGTGGGTGACCTCAACACCCCGCTCTCTGAAATGGATCGTTCAGGAAAGCAGAAACTAAACAGGGACACAGTGAATCTAATTGAAGCCTTGGACCAAATGGAACTAACACATATATATAGAACATTTCATCCTAGAGCTAAAGAATACACCTTCTTCTCAGAACCTCATAGTACCTTCTCCAAAATTGACCATATAATTGGTCACAAATCAGACCTCAAAAGATATAAGAAGATAGAACTAATCCCATGCTTCCTATCAGATCACTATGGAATAAGAGTGGTCTTCAATGGCAACAAAAACAAAAGAAAACCCACGTACACATGGAGGCTGAACAATGCTCTATTCAAAGATAACTTGGTCAAGGTGGAAATAAAGAAAGAAATCAATGACTTTTTGAAACTTAATGAAAATGAAGGCACAACATACCCTAAATTATGGGACACAATAAAGGCAGTGCTAAGAGGAAAGTTCATAGCCCTGAGTGCCTCCAAAAAGAAACGGGAGACAGCATACACTAGCAGCTTAATGGCACACCTGAAAGCCCTGGAACAAAAAGAAGCAAATACACCAAAGAGGAGTAGAAGGCAGGAAATCATCAAACTCAGGGCTGAAATCAATCAAGTAGAAACAAATAAAACCATACAAAGAATCAACAAAACGAGGAGTTGGTTCTTTGAGAAAATCAACAAGATAGATAAGCCCTTAGCCAGACTAACCAGAGGGCACAGAGATAGTATCCAAATTAATAAAATCAGAAACGAAAAGGGAGAGATAACAACAGAAACTTAGGAAATTCAAAAAATCATCAGATCCTACTACAACAACCTGTATTCAACACAACTAGAAAATCTTGAGGAAATGGACAATTTCCTTGATACGAAATACCAAAATTAAATCAGGATCAAATAGACCATCTAAACAGTCCTATAACCCCTGAAGAAATAGAAGTTGTCATTGGACGTCTTCCAACTAAAAAAAGCACGGGTCCAGATGGTTTTAGTGCAGAATTCTATCAGACCTTCAAAGAAGACCAAACACCAATACTCTTCAAACTGTTCCACAAAATAGAAACAGAAGGAACACTACCCAACTCGTTCTATGAAGCCACAATTACACTAATACCAAAAGCACACAAAGATCCGACAAAGAAAGAGAATCTCAGGTCAATCTCTCTTATGAATATCGATGCAAAAATACTCAAAAAAATTCTTGCCAACCGAATCCAAGAACACATCAAAATGATCATTCAGTACGATCAAGTAGGCTTCATCCCAGGGATGCAGGGTATATTTCAATATAAGCAAATCCATCAATGTAATCCACTATATAAACAATCTCAAAGAAAAAAAACCACATGGTCATCTCATTAGATGCTGAGAAAGCATTTGACAAAATTCAGCATCCTTTCATTCTAAAGGTCTTGGAAAGATCAGGAATTCAAGGCCCATATCTAAGCATAGTAAAAGCAATTTACAGCAAACCGGTAGCCAGCATCAATCTAAATGGAGAGAAACTTGAAGCAATCCCACTGAAACCAGGAACTAGACAAGGCTGCCCTCTCTCTCCATATCTTTTCAATATAGTACTGGAAGTTCTAGCTAGAGCAATTAGACAATAAAAGGAGGTCAAAGGGATACAAATTGAAAGGAAGAAGTCAAACTATCACTATTTGCCGACGATATGATAGCATACTTAAGCGACCCAAAGAACTCCACCAGAAAACTCCTAAAGCTGATAAACGACTTCAGCAAAGTGGCCGGATATAAAATCAACTCAAGCAAGTCAGTAGCCTTCCTATACTCAAAGGATAAGCAGGCTGAGAAAGAAGTAAGAGAAATGATACCCTTCACGATAGCCACAAACCATATAAAGTATCTTGGCGTGACTCTAACCAAACAAGTGAAAGATCTGTATGACAAGAACTTCAAGTGTCTGAAGAAAGAAATTGAAGAAGACCTCAGAAGATGGAAAAATCTGCCATGCTCATGGATTGGCAGGATTAATAAAGTAAAAATGACCATCTTACCAAAAGTAATATACAGATTCAATGCAATCCCCATCAAAATCCCAACTCAATTCTTCATAAAGTTAGAAAGAGCAATTCAAAAATTCATCTGGAATACCAGAAAACCCAGAATAGCTAAAACTATTCTCAAGAGTAAAAGAACCTCTGGGGGAATCAGTATCCCGGACCTCAAGCTGTACTACAGAGCAATAGTGTTAAAAACCGCATGGTATTGGTACAGTGACAGGCATGTAGATCTAAAGAAGAGAATTGAAGACCCAGAAATGAATCCACACTCCTATGGTGACTTCATCTTTGACAAAGGAGCTAAAACCATCCAGTGGAAAAAAGATAGCCTTTTCAACAAATGGTGCTGGCTCAACCGGAGGTCAACATGCAGAAGAATTCAAATTGACCCATTCTTAACTCCTTGCACTAAGCTCAATTCCAAGTGGATCAAGGATCTCCACATAAAACCAGACACACTGGAACTAATAGAAAGGAAGCTAGGGAAGAACCTTGAACATATGGGCACAGGGGAAAATTTCCTGAACAGAACTCCAATAGCTTATGCTCTAAGATCAAGATTAGACAAATGGGACCTCATTAAATTACAAAGTTTTTGCAAGGCAAAAGACACTGTCAAAAAGACAAAGCTGCAACCAACTAACTGGGAAATGATCTTTACCTACCTTACATCCGACAGAGGGCTAATATCCAATATATACAAAGAACTCAAGAAATTAAACTCCAGAGAGGCAAGCAACCCTATTAAAAAATGGGGTACAGAACTAAGCAAAGAGTTCTCACCTGAAGAATATCTAATGGCTGAGAAGCACCTAAAGAGATGTTCATCATCCTTAGTCATTAGGGAAATGCAAATCAAAACAACCCTCAGATTCCATCTCACACCAGTCAGAATGGCTAAGATCAAAAACACAAGAGACAGCACTTGTTGTCGAGGATGTGGAGAAAGAGGAACACTCCTCCACTGCTGGTGGAATTGCAAGCTGGTACAACCACTCTGGAAAGCAGTCTGGCGGTTCCTCAGAATACTGGGCATGACACTCCTGGAGGATCCTGCTATAACACTCCTGGGCATATACCCAGAGGCTTTACCTGCATGCAATAAGGACACATGCTCCGCTATGTTCATAGCAGCCTTATTTATAATAGCCAGAAGCTGGAAAGAACCCAGATGTCCCTCAACGGAGGAATGGATTCAGAAGATGTGGTATGTCTACACAATGGAATACTACTCTGCAATTAAAAACAATGAATTTACAAAATTCCTAGGCAAATGGTCAGAACTTGAAAATATCATCCTTAGTGAGGTAACCCAATCACAAAAGAACACACATGGTATGCAGTCATTGATAAGGGGATATTAACCCAGAATCTCGGAATACCCTAGACACAATTCGCATATCAATAGATTTCTAAGAAGATGGAAGGAGAGACCCCTGGTCCTGGAAAGACTGGATGTAGGGGAACGCCAGGACAGAGAAACGAGAGGGGGTTGAATGGAGAAAAGAGGGAGAGAAGGGGGCTTATGGGACTTTCTGGGAGGGAGGAAACTGGAAAGGGGAAATGATTTGGAATGTAAATTAAAAAAAACTTAGAAAATAAAAAAAAAGAAATGTAATATGTGTGCATTATTGTACAATTAAGATTTATGCCCACAAGCACAGCAGCCATCTATACTCATGGAGGCTCACACTCAGGCCCTATCCAAGGGACAGAAACCATGTCACTCTGTCTCCACCAAGCCTATATGGACTCCAAAGTTATGTCTTGGATAAAATCAATAAGCTTTCCATCAGTCCAGCCTCCAACAATAGTAGCTATTCATTGCAAACACAAAAATACCCCACTGGAGAAACAGGTACGCCAACTGAAGACCTTCATCACTTTCTTCTCCCCTCCATATTCAAGGCCACAGGCTTCTCCATAGTTCTTCAACAGAAAAAGGCCTGCAACCCCACATCTTGTGGATTCCATAGACTGAACCTCTTCATATATCTTTTCCCATTCATTTTCATATCCCAGTCACCAAATCTAAAACTGACTCCCAGCTAACCCTTATACCACTTCTGCCAGAGAAGCAGTGAGCTATCTGTATATCTTTCTGCTTCCATCAGTTCCTCTAGACCCAACCCTTTAGGTTCATCCTCAGTGCTATAGCAGACCTTCTGGAGTGACCTGTCTTCACTGTCTCTCCCCTATCCAAGCCAAGGAAGCAAAATAAGCATATCCTTGATGCAGGATTTTCTATGTCCAATCATATTAGGGCAGTGGAAGACCTGTTATTGGATAGGAAAAGAGAGGCAGAGTTAGGTGTTGGGGGGACAGAGGTTACAGGAGGATAAAGGAAGAGAATAGAGATGGCTTCCGTTGTGGACCTGCATGCATTTACTAGCCACAAATAGCTATGTTTTTTTTATAAGGTTAGAAATATTGGGATAAATCTTTTATCATTATCAACTGGCTCCAAAATTATGGTATTAACATCTTGAAAATTATAATATTATTTATACATAAATCTGATTGGTTAGTTAAGCTTTAAGAGTTTTGATTTACGTGGTTACTGGAGTGTGGGTCTTCAGATTACAGGGGTTTATGGTGGAGAAATAATACAGGTGAGATGCTATGGGAGTTAACTGGGAAAGAATAGCTTAGCAGTGAGAACAAGCCAAGCTGGACCTGGCCGAGACATGGTCTGATGGCCTGTCAGGGCAGGAGAAATGGCAGGTCTTGGTGAAAATTTCTTATCTTCCTCCTGTGAACCCCTATTGACATTCCTAAGTGTCATCTCCCATTACCCAGAAACATATTTTACTGATTTTTTGTGTATGAGTATACTGTAACTGTCTTCAGACACACCAGAAAAGGCTATCAAATTCCATTACAGATGGTTGTGAGCCACCATGTTTGCTGGAAATTGAACTGAGGACCTCTGGAAGAGCAGTCAGTGCTCTTAAACATTGAGCCATCTCTCTAGCCCCAGAAACACATTTTATGTTGAACCTTCAGTGTTCAGAAATATTGAGTTCGAGGGGAAATTTAGACCAGCCAACACACAGCCAACACACAGTACAAAAATCCAAAAAGGAAACACCAACCCAGGAAATTCAGAAATTGCTACTGAGATCCTTAATAATACCTAACTCAGGTGCCTAGCTCAAGCATAACAACATAATCAATAACAGGCAAAACATCATGTGTGCACTAGAGCTGATCTGTTCAGCCTCAGAAGGTCCTGAGTATTCTGGCATAGCTGAAGCACAAGGAAAAGGCTTAAAAATTGTCTATATGGATATGATAATGTTGTTGAAGAAGGAAATGGATAAAAACTTTGAAACAAGCTAGAAAATCACAATCAATTCGAGTAAATGAATAAATTTCTTTAAAAAAGCCAAGAAATCATAAGCAGTAGAAGGAAATGAGTAAAACACTTCAAGATCTAAAAGTGGAATCCTAAAAGAAAATCTAAACAGAGGGAATCATAAAAATGAAAATTTTAAGGATTCAAACAAGAACTGTAGATGTAGCTTCACTCCCAGAATATAATCAATGGAACGGAGAATTTTTCTTCAATTTTTTTTATTATTATCTTTATGTTTCAAATGTTATCCCCTTTACTTGTTTTCCCTCCTAAAATCCCCTGTCCCATCCTCTCTTCCCCTGCTTCTATGAGGGTGTTCCCCCACCCACCCACTCCTTCCTCCCTGCCCCTACCTACACTGCATTTCCCTATACTGGGGCATTGAACCTTCACAAGATCAAGGGCCTCTCCTCTCATTGATGTCCAAGAAGGCCATCCTCTGCTACATATGCAGCTGGAGCCATGGGTTACTCCATGTGTACTTTTTGGTTTGTGGTTTAGTTTCTGCAAGATCTGGGAAGTCTGGTTGGTTGTATTGTTGTGGAACAGAGAATCTTAAGCACTGAAGAAACAGTACAAGCACTAGGTACATTGGTCCAAGACAACCTTAAATTTAAAAATAATTCCTGATAAAAAACATCTTGCAAGTCTCAGACACTCTGAAGAGACCATTTCTAAGAATAATAGAATTAGAAGAAGAATCTCAGCTCAGAAACCCAGAAATACTTGCAACTGAGAGACCTAATTGAGAAACATAATTTTAAACATAGGACAAGGTCCCAGGGTGAAACACATCTGGCCAGTTGCAGCTGATGGGAATCACTAATCCTATCTCATTCTTTTAGATAATGCTTTCTAGCAAGAGTTGAAGTCATGGTCCTACTGCATTCTTTTCTGCACTTAGGAGATACCTTTTAAAATGGTGCTAATCACTCCTCTTTGTATCAGCAGTTAAACATGACCAGATGTTCTCCATAAACCTCTTAAACTATCATGTAATGTCAAGGCTTGGAAAGTCCCACTTGTGGTTTTTTTCCTTTAAAAACCCCTTCCCCTAGACCTTGTGGTTGCTTTTCCAATCCTGTTGCATCAGGAATGTTTGTGGCCCAAGCTCTCAAGCTTGAATAAAGACATTCATGTGCTTGCATCAGAGTTGTAGTTACTGGTGTTCTCTTTGTGGTTTTTGCAATCTGGGCACAACACAACAAAATCATAGAAAAAAATACTAATCAAAGAATGATATTCCTGTAAAGGTACAGCATATAGAACATCAAATGAATTGGACCAGAAAGAAAGCCTTCTTTCAAGAGGAGAATAAAAACACTAAACATATGGAACAAAGAAAAAATATTAAAAGCCAAAGAGTGAAAAGACAGAGGAACATACAAAAGTTGTCTAATAGAATCAGACTTGACTTCTCAATGGAGACAGAAAGCCTAGACCAATGTGCATCAGACTCTAAGAATACAGAGATGCAAGCCTAGTTATTATGCCCAGCAAAACTTTCAATCATCTCATCATAGATGAAAAACTAAAATATTCTATGATGTAATCAAATTTAAAGAATATCTGTCAATTCATTCCTACAGAATGTACTAGAAGAAAAACTCCAACCTAAGAAGTTTAGTTAAACCTATGAAATACAGGGAATAAATAATCTTAGACTAAAAGATTAAAAGAAAGGAATACACAAGCATATGCAAGTACACACCACTACCACCACCACCAACAATAACAGGAATGAACAACAATCATTGATCATTGATATCTCTCACTATCATGGTTTAAATCCCAAATAAAAGGACACATAATATCAGAATGTATTCAGGGCATGAGCCATCCTTTAGCTGCATCAAAGAAACAGCTCTCAAGACCAACATTATATTAAGGTTAAAAGTTGTAAAACATTATACAAAGGAAATGAACTTAAGAAGTAAGCTGCTGTAGCCTAAGAAAATAAGCTTCAAAACAAACTAATCTTAACAAATAGGAAAAGATAATGTATACATATTAATAGAAATATCTGTGAAGGTGATATTTCACCTCTTAAAATCTATGCTCCAAACACAAGGGTACCACTTTTGTAAAAGAACCATTACTGCAACATAAGTAACATAGTGACCCACATCTCTGATAACTGTGTAACTTTAATACCCCATTGTTACCAATTGCCATCTCAGTAAGACAAAAATGAAATAGAGAAATACTGAAGCTAATAGAATTATAAACCAAAGAACCTAACAAATATTTACAGAACATTTAACCCAAACACAAAAAATATGTACCTTCTTCTATCCATGTCATAAGAACTTTTTCAAGATTGACCACATACTTGCTCACAAAGAAAGTCTCAAAATACACACACACACACACACACACACACACACACACACACACATACACACACACACGAAATAACTCTTAGCATTCTATCAGAACACCAGATTAAAGCTGGATATCAAAAGCACCAGAAACGACAGAAGGCATGCAAACTAATGGAAACCAAACAGTTCTCTACTGAATGAACAATAAATCAAACAAAAATAGGAAAGACTTTCTAGAATTCAGTGAAAATGAATACACAGCATATTCAAACTTATATGACACTATGAAAGCTGTTCTAAGGGGCACCTTAATAGCAATAAGTGCCTCAATAAAAAGGCTAGATCAATCTCATATTAAGAACTTAATAGTGCACCCAAAAGCTCTACAATAATCACAGCCAAGTGAAGTAGACTTTAAGAAATAACCAAAATCAAGGCTAAAATCCATGAAATAGAAAGAAAGAGAGAAATACAAAGAATAAATGAAACAATGAATTGGATCTTTAAGAAAACTCAACAAGATACACAAATTATTATTCAAACAACTAAAGGTAGAAATAGAATTTCCTAATTTACAAAATCAGAAACAAAAAATAGGGCATAACAAAAGACCCTGAGGAAATCTTGAAAATCATTCAGATATATATATATAAAAACCTATACTCCTTTAAAACAGAAAACCTAAAATATATGGATTATTTTCTGGATAGTTACCAAAGTTAAATCAAGATCATATATACAATTTAAATAGACTTATAACCCTTCCTGCAATGGACACAGTCAATAAAAGTCTTCCAAACCAAAAATATCCAGGGTTTTATGGTTTTAGTGAAGAATTCTACCAGGTCGTCAAAGAAGAGTTAATGACAATACTTCTGAAATTCATTTTATGAGAGTACAGTTACTCTGGTACCCAAACCACATAAGCATCCAACAATAAAAGAGAATTATAGAGCAATTTCCCTTATGATTGTAGATACAAATATATCCCATTAAATACTTGGAAACCTATCCCAAGAACATATCGAAGAGATCGCCAGCCTTCCAGGGCTGCAGGGATGGATCAATAGACAAAAATCAATAGATGTAATCCAGTATACAAACAAATTGAGAAGAAAAAAGAACATGATCATCTCATTCGATATAGAAAATTACTTTGACAAAATCTAATACCCATTCATGATAAAAGTCCTATAGAGATTAGGGGAAAAGGGGACATACCTAAACATAATAAAGACAGTTTAAGAAAACATATAGTCAATATCAATTTAAATGGAGAAAGACTCAAAGAAATTCTACAAATTCCAAGTACAAGAGAAAGTTTAGCAAATCTCTTCCTATGAATTCAATATAGTATTTGAAGTTTCATCTAGATCAATAAGACATCTGAATGAGATCAAGGGGCTACAAATTAGAAAGGAAGTAATTAAAGTATCATTATTTGAAGATGATATGATATTATATATAAGTGAACCTAAAATTTCTACTCCTACAGCTGATAAATCATTAGGTAAAATAGTTGTATACAAACGTAACTAAAAAAAAAAATGTTAGCCCTTATTCAGAGTAGCATCAAATGATGTAAAATATCTTGGAGAAACTCTAAGCAATTGAAAGACTTGTATGAAAAAAACTTCAAGTCTTTGAGGAAAGAAATTGAAGAAGATATAAGAAAATGGGAGGATTTACCATTCCCATGGGTACAGTCTCTATCAAATTTTCAACAAATTCTTCACAGACCATGCAAGGACAATGCTCAACTTCTAGTGGAAAAACAAAAATTCCATGATAGCTAAAACAACCCAAAAGAAATAAAATTAATGTTGTGAAAATTAATAGTCCTGATTTCAAGTTGTACTATTGAGCTACAGTCATAAAAACTATATGGTATTGGCATAAAATCATACATTTTCATCAATGGAATCAAATTGTAAACCTTGACATAAGTCCATACAACTACAGACTCATATTTTTGATAAAGAAACTCAGAGATAGACATTAGGAAAAAACAAAATAACAAAAACATAGTAACTTTAACAACTGGTGCTTGTCAAAGAGGATGTTGGCCCATAGAAGAATCCAAATAGATACATATTTATTACTCTGCACAAAGCTCAAGTCTAAGTGCATCAAACACCTCAACACAAAACCAGGTACACTAAACTTGATAGAAGAGAAAGTGTAAATATGCGTGAACATATTGGTACAAGAGAAGCATTATTAACAGAAGACCTAAAGTGTAGGCAGGGAGATCAATAAATAATGAATGTCAACTCTTAAAACCCAAAAGCTTCTGCAAAGCAAAAGAGAGTGTCATTTAGACAAAGAAACTACCTAAATAATGGAAAAAATATTGCCAACTCCACACCTGATAGAGGACTAATTTTCATAATATATAAAGAACTCAAAAATATCAAATATCAAAAAAATGAAATAATTCTGTTACAAAATGGGTATAGATCTAAACATAGAATTCTCAGAAGAGGAAACTAAAATGGCTGAGAAACACTAAAGACATGGTCCTCATCCTTAGCTATTAGAAAAATGCAAATCAAGAGTACTTTGAGTTTTCATCTTACACCTGTCAGAATGATAATGATCAGTATCTCATGGGAGTGATTTCTTTTGTTGGCAAGATGTGGAATAAGGGGCACAGTACTCCATTTAGTAATGGGAGGGCAAACTTGTATAAACACTGAAGAAATCAATATTTCAGTTCCCAAATAACAAGTAATCAATCTACCTCAAGATCCAGCTATACATTTCTTGGGCTTATACCCAAATGATGCTTTATCCAATCACAAGGACCCTTACTCAGCAAGGCTAACTGCTGCTCTATTCCTAACATCCAGGACCTGAAAACAATCTAGATGGCCATCAAGAGAGGAATGGATAAAGCAACTGTGGTACATTTACACAATGCTGTATTACTCAGGTTTTTAAGAAATAATCACATCATTAATTTTCACGCAAATGGAGGAAAGTATAAAATATCATCCTAAGTGAGGTAACCCAGACCTGAAACAAATAAATATGATACATATTTACTATATGTGTATATTAGCCATTAAATAAATCATAACCAAACTATAATTTGTAGAGCAGGAGAAGTGAGGTATAGAGGAAGTTATTAGGAGGGACACAAGGATCTCTCTGGGAGGGAAAATAAAATTGATTTTATGGATTTGGGGTCGGTGATGATTGGGGTTGGAAACAGGATGATCTGGTGGGGATGGGGTTGAGCAGTAGGATAGAGGGACAGAATGTGGGCAGAGTCAATGGAAATGAGTGATATTTAAAGGATGATATGGAAATCTAGTTCAGTGGAACAGTCCTTGAATTAAGAGGGTTATTCTAAAGAGACTTCCCAATAATAGGGGATATGGAAACTCAACTGCCCATCTATTGTCACCAAGAACCCAGATGTCCCTCAACGGAGGAATGGATTCAGAAGATGTGGTATATCTACACAATGGAATACTACTCTGCAATTAAAAACAATGAACTCACGAAATTCCTAGGCAAATGGTCAGAACTTGAAAATATCATCCTTAGTGAGGTAACCCAATCACAAAAGAACACACATGGTATGCAGTCACTGATAAGGGGATATTAACCCAGAATCTCAGAATACCCTAGACACAATTCACAGATCAATAGATTTCCAAGAAGATGGAAGGAGAGACCCCTGGTTCTGGAAAGACTGGATGTAGGGGAATGCCAGGACAGAGAAGTGAGAGGGGGTTGAATGGGAAAAAGAGGGAGGGAAGGGGGCTTATGGGACTTTCGGGGAAGGAGGAAACGGGAAAGGCGAAATGATTGGGAATGTAAATAAAAAAAAACTTAGAAAATAAAATTAAAAAGAAGGAGAGAAAAACAAAAAGATTTTGAGTAGTGGAACTAGGCTGTATTCAATTGAGTTACTGGCTAAGGAGATTCCATAGAAATTCTCAAACGACTTAGTTTGTTGCTATGACAATGTATTAGATTTTACAAATTGAGAGCTTGGCCCCATTGGATAACACTCACACAATTCATTGAACATGGAGAAGTAGAGCTAGAGCTTTCACCTCTATGCTCTACTTTGGTGCAGAAAGGTATCCTGCAAGCTACCAAAGGAGAAATTTAAATATCAACTAAACCACAAAACCTCCAACCTATAATCTGTTCTGACTAGAAAATTTGCTAAAGCAATGATAACATAGGACTTGAGGTAATAGCCAACCAATGCCTGATGTGACTTATGGCATACTCCATGAAATGTAACTCATAACAGACACTGCTTGGGTAATCAAGAACCAGAGAACATATAGCCCAGGGATGTAGGGTAAAACGAAACAATAGGTTTAGTTGTTGTTGTTGTTGGTGGTGGTGGTGGTGGTGGTGGTGGTGGTTTGGTTTGGTTTGCTTGGTTTAGTTTGTTGTTTTCTTTTTATTAATAAATGACTCCTAATGATATTCTGCTATACTCATAGGTCACTGCCTTACTTAGACATCATTAAGCAGCTTCCTCTGGCAGCAGATGGAAACAGGAGCAGAGACCCATACCAGACATTACAAAGAGAGGAAGTCTCTCTTTTTTTTTGGAACATGCAGCTTTAAATGGGATATCTTCAAGAAATTTCTCCCTACAGAGCTCAGAAAAACAGATACAAAAGGGATACCGAAAGAGTGTAAAAGCCAGAGGGTACGAAGGACACCAGGAGAACAAGGTCCTCTTAATCTACTAAGGAAGTTTCATTTAAATTTACAGAGACTGAAACAGCAAATGCGAGGCCTACACATGTCTGCACCAGGTCCTCTTCATACATATTATAGCTTTCAGCTTAGTATTTTTATGGGACTCCTGAAAGCGAGAATGAGTATGTCTAATTATTGTGCCTGGTCTTGGTACTCTTCCTTATTTTGATTTGTTTTAACCAAATTTGATATGATATCTTGTTAGTCTTATTATATTATATATTGTCATGTTTGCTTGTTTTCTCTTAGAACCACTGTCCTCCCAACAAGAAACAGAAAGGAAGTGAATCAGAAAGGGAATAGAAATCAGGGAAGAATTTGGAGGAATATAAAGAGGAAAACTAAAATTAGGAATAATGTATGAGAAGAAAATCTATTTTCATCAAAACAATAAAAAAGGAAAAAATTAAAAGTTTAGAAAAAAACTAAAAAGAAAAATATTTGATTTTAATAGGAAAAATTAATGAAAGAAAATTTTAAAAAAATTACAAGTCCTTTGTATTTGCTAATCTAAATCTTTAGTACTAGGTTTTTTCCCATGTACTTATTTATTCATTTTTACTTCCCACCATCAGTCCCCCCAAACACAGTTACTCATATGATTTCCCCTCCCCTTTACCTCTGAAAAGGAGAGCCTGTCCTCAGGTATCAACCCACCACTTAAAGAATTACTCAACATTCTTAGTCATCAGGGAAATGTAAATCAAAATGACTGCAGGACTCCACCTTACACTAATCAGAATGGCTAAGATTAAAAAACTCAAGCAATAGTACATTCTGTCATGGATGTGTTGAAAGAGGAACATACCTCTACTGCTGGTGATTGCAAAGTGGCACAACCACTCTGGAAATCAATCTGTCAGTTCCTCACAAAATCGGAAATACTTATACCTGAACGCCCAGCTATACCACTCCTGGGAATATATCCAAGAGATGCTCCAACATACCAGAAGGATACATGCTTCACTATGTTCACAGCAGTCTTATTTGTAATAGCTAGAAGATAGAAACAACCTAGATGTCCCTCAGTTGAATAATGGATACAGAATATGTGGTTCATTTATACTATGGTATACTATTCAGCTATTAAAAATGAGGACATCATGATTTTGGCAAGCAAATGAATGGAACTAGAAAATATCAGCTTGAGAGAAGTAACCCAGACCCGAAAGCACACACATGGTACATATTCATGCATAAGTGAATATTAGACAAAAAGTCCCAAATACCCATGATACAACTCGCAGACCATAGGAATCTTAACAAGAAGAAAGGTCCAAGTGTGGATACCTCAAACCCACTTAGAAGGCCGACCAAATAAATATGTGAACTAGAGGGAGGGAGGATCCTGGGCGTTAGAAGGGAGAGAGCAAGGGGAGCAAAATCAGGTATGGGTCAAATAGGAGAGATCCATAGAGGGCCAGGAGAATGAATGGGAGTTAGCAGCAGGGGTTGGGGTCAGGTTTGGGATCTAGAAAATCCCAGAGATCTGGGAAGTGAGAGACTACCAGGATTCAGTTTAGATGCCTAACAATGGTAAGACGGGACCTGAAGAGATCACTTCAAGTATATAGACATGGAATTAGTAAATGCAGGGGGCCACCCACCCATCTTCAAAATTTTAAACCCAGAATTATTCCTGTCTAAAGGAAATGCAGGAACAAAATTGGAGCAAAGACTGAAATAAAGGCCACCCAGTGACCGGCCCAACTTGGAGTCTATTCCCATGCATGCACACCAAACCATGAAACTATTACAGATTCCATATTGTGCAGGCAGACAAGAGTCTGACAAGGTTGACCTCTGAGAGTCTCTGTCAGCAACTGATAGAAACAAATGCAGAAACTTACAGCAAACTGTTGGTTTGAGGTGAGGACCCATATGCAAGAGTTAGGGGAAAGAATGAAGGTGCTAAGGAGAATTGCAACGCCATAGGTAGAAAAAAAGTGTCAACTAGCTTGAAACTCTCAGGGCTCTCAGAGACTAAACCAAAAATCAAGGAGCATACGTGGGCTGCTCCAGGCCCTGGGCACATGTGCTGCAGAGGACTGCCTTGTCTGATCTAATAGAAGAAGACAAGCTTAATGCTGTGGAAAACTGATGTCCCATGGAAGAGGGATGCTGGTGGGGTTGAATGGGATGAGTAGGTGGGGGAAAACCCTCTCTGATGTGGGGAGTTGGAAGGTAGGATGGAGTGAAGAGCACAGAGAAGTAGGACTAGGAAGAAGAACAACTTTTGGAATGTAAATGAATAAAATAACTTAATAATAATAATAATAATAGAAATCTGCACAGACATTTTTGGCTTTTAAAGTGTCTACTGAAAAGTCTGGTGTAGTTTTAATATGTCTGCCTTTATATGATAATTTGCCTTTATCTCTTGCAACTCTAAATATATTTTGTTTTGTACATTTAGTGATATGTTTATTATGTGGCAGGAGGATTTTCTCTTTTGGTCCACTCTATTTTGTGTTTATAGGCTTCTTGTAAGATAAGTTTATGTTTTGTTAGATTAGGAACATTTTATTCTATGACTCTGTTGAAGATATGTTCTGGGCCTTTGAGTTATGACTGTTCTCCATCTATTCCTATTATTTTTAGGTTTGATTTTTCGTAGTGTTCAAAAGTTCTTGGAAGTCTTCTATTAGAAACTTTTTTAGCTTTAGCATTTCTGTTTCTTTCATATCATTTTCTCTACCTGAGATTTTCCCTGGCATCTCTTATATTCTGTTGGTGATGCTTTTGTGTGTAGTTCTCTTTCCTAGGTTTTCCATCCACAGGATTGCCTCAGATAGTGTTCACTTTGTTGCTTTCATTTCCATTTTCAGGTTAGGAACAATTTTATTAATTTCTTTCACCTGTTTGGTTGTATTTTCTTTTATTTCTTTTATGGATTTATTCATTCCATCTTTAAAGGCCTATAACATCTTATTAAGATTAAATTTAAAGATATTTTCTTGTGATTCAGGTGTGTTAGGGCATTCAGGATTTTCTGTAGTCGGATAGCTGGGTTTTAGTGGTGCCATATTGCCATGGCATTTGTGAATTCTGTTCTTTTATTTTATATATTTTCTTTATTTAAATTTCAATGTTATCCCCTTTTCTGGTTTTCCCCACCCACAGAAACTTCCCTATACATACCCTCTTAAGCTGGCTTTAGAAATGTGGCTGTCCCTAGTGTTAGCAGTCCTGGTAGCTCTTGATAGGAGCAGGCTTCTGGGGTGCAAATAGAGCTGGTAGACCCTGATGTCAGCAGATCTTTGTGATTGTAGGTTGAGCTGTTTGTCCATGATGACTTTAGGCTGCTGAGTGTCCTGAATGGGGATAGGACTTCTAGGGAAGCAGGTAGAGCCATTGGTCACTGATGGTTGCAGGCCTCTGTTTTTCCTTGGTAGTAGCAGGCCTGCAGAGATTCAGAAAGAGTTGTAGTCTGGGAAATGGAATGCAGAGGATACAGGGCAGAGCTTGCTACTACTTTGTTTTCCTAGAGGAGAAGGCAGGCAGAGGATTGAGGTAGGGCCTCAACTGGTGGTCACTGATGGCTACAAGCATCTGGAATTGTGCTTATGGGTGTGAACAACAAGATCAAGAGCAGAGAGAACATGGAAAGCCTCATGACGGCTGGGGACTAAGCATCCAGGGATTTGGTGCTTGTTGATCTTACCTGGTTATCATTGTTTTTGTTTTGCTTTATTTTAGTTTTTAAAATGATAAGGTAGAGAACATTAAGAAGTTGTTATAGGGGGGGTTGGAGATTTAGCTCAGTGGTAGAGCACTTGCCTGGCAAGCATAAGGCCCTGGGTCCAGTCCTCAGCTCTGGAAAAAAAAAAGAAGTTGTTACGGAAAATATAATCAAGAATTAGAGAGGAGGCTGGTGATGTTAGAAGAAACTTAAGAAGAATCAGTGAGTGAGTGTGGCCAGAATAGGTTTCCTTGTGGTGTGTGTGTGTGTGTGTGTGTGTGTGTGTGCCTGTGCCTGTGTGTTGAATGAACTAATTGTTAAAATGTACTACTAGTAAATAACTTCTTTTCATACATTTTTAGAATATTTACTCTAAATATCTGTTTGTAGCTCTGAATTTATATGAAATTATGTAATAAGTAATTATAGAAGTATATTAATTCCCAGGAAGCAGGTTTGTGTCAGCAGTGTCATATGAAAACACTTCTGAAAGTAAATTTTGTGTATTGACGGCCACGGGCTATGTGCATCACAAATAAATTGAGAGCAGTGGAAGTAGATAAGTTTCTTATAGCCTGAGAATCATTAGAAAAGTGAATACTTGAAGGACACTTCAGTCATTTGTATATCCTAAACAACCTCTTCAACATGGGAAAGCCAACCTCAGGCACATCTTGAGATTATTCACAGTGTAGAAAACAAGTTTTCCCACTCACATGCTTGCTTTAAATACCTAGCATGATTATCCTCCTGGATAAATAACAGAGGAGACCAAAATTGTTCTACAAAATAAGTGTTCTCCCCTTTTCTCCTGAAAACTCTGATTCACCAAAGAGAATATAAGGCTAAGGAAGTCTCTCAAATCAAGAATACTGAATAGATTTGACAATTTCATTTTAAGCATGATTCAGGTTTGGATTTTGCCCTTTGAAAATCAAGATATTTACTTAGGAACTCTGTATAACATGTTTTTTGCTGTGACATATATATATATGTGTGTGTGTGTGTGTGTGTGTGTGTGTGTTTGTGTGTGTATGTTTGTGTATGTGTAAATGTATATGCCATATATATGCCACATATATAGAGAAAAATGCAAGTATATTCCAACAGTATATTATACTGAAACATGGCATAATTATTAAGTGTTTACAGTCATCCCTTGAGATCTGGCAGGGATCAGTTTTATGAAAACTTTCATACACCAACAGGGTATAGTTAGTTTTCAGTAAATTGTATTTGATATTCTTTGGGTTATTCCCATAATTCTAAAACTATATCAAAATTAAAAATTATAAAACATTTAATTTAAAGCATGTCTTCATAACTCAGTATTTGGGCTTGATTTAAGAAAAAAACACACTTAATTTTTAAAGATTTAATATATTATTTATTGTATGTGTGATTATACCTTCTTGTGCGTGACTGTGTGTGTGTGTGGGGGGGTGGTGTGCATATATATGTATCCATGGAGGCCAGAAGGTAGGTTCAAATCTATTAGAGTTGAACCTGCAAGCATTTGCCAGCCTCCTGCATAGTTGCTAGGGATCAAACTCTGGTTTTTATGACAGAACCAGAAGTGTCCATAACCATTCAGCAATACTTTTGTATCTATTAGCAGAGCATATTAAATGCACTATACAAGTCAAGCTGTTTATTTTTTTTTTTGAGAAATCTTGTGCTAATAATGAAAACCTATTTTTCTACTGTTAATAAGTGGTGATGGTTTGTATATGCTTGGCCCAGAGAGTGGCAGTATATGGAGGTGTATCCTTGTTGAAGTAGGTGTGTTATTGTTGGTGTGGGGTTAAAAGCCCTCACTCTAGTTGCCTGGAAATCAGTCTTTCACTGTACATCTTCAGATGAAGATGTAGAACTCTCATTTCTGCCAGTACCATGCTTGCCTTAATGCTGCCATGCTCCCACATTGATGATAATAGACTTAACCTCTAAACCTGTAAGATAGCCCAAATTAAATATTGTCTTTTATAGGACTTGCCTTGGTCCTCGTGTCTATTCACAGCAGTAAGACCCTAAGGCATGAGATTGCAAAGAAGATCTTTAAATCTTCTCTCAAGAATGAAAGACTATCTAACAACAACAAAAAAAAAAGACAAGCAAACAAAAAACAAAACAAACAAACAAACAAAATCTACCAGTCAGCAGTTATTTCCCTTTAACTTTGGAGGACACCCAAAAGGGTATATGCTATTGCCTTTGCTTTTTGTTGTCATCCAGAACACTGCAGTTAGAGTGTAATGTTAAGAAGACATAGACTAATATACCACATCTTCTGAATCCATTCCTCCGTTGAGGGACATCTGGGTTCTTTCCAGCTTCTGGCTATTATAAATAAGGCTGCTATGAACATAGCGGAGCATGTGTCTTTATTGCATGCAGGTAAAGCCTCTGGGTATATGTCCAGGAGTGGTATAGCCGGATCCTCCGGGAGTGTCATGCCCAGTTTTCTGAGGAACCGCCAGACTGCTTTCCAGAGTGGTTGTACCAGTTTGCAATCCCACCAGCAGTGGAGGAGTGTTCAATTAAAAACAATGAATTCACGAAATTCCTAGGCAAATGGTCAGAACTTGAAAATATCATCCTTAGTGAGGTAACCCAATCACAAAAGAACACACATGGTATGCAGTCACTGATAAGGGGATATTAACCCAGAATCTCGGAATACCCTAGACACAATATGCATATCAATAGATTTCCAAAAAGATGGAAGGAGAGACCCCTGGTCCTGGAAAGACTGGATGAAGGGGAATGCCGAGACAGAGAAGCGAGAGGGGGTTGAATGGGTAAAAGAGTGAGGGAAGGGTGCTTATGGGACTTTCGGGGAGGGAGGAAAGGGGAAAGGGGAAATGATTTTGAATGTAAATAAAAATATAAAAAATAAAAAAATAAAAAAGACTATTTGACAGAAGTAAAGAAGCTATTACTAATTTAAAACTAGAAGCAACAGCTGATCTAAGCAACCTTACTGAAATACCTCATTTTCTGTTATCACATTCAGCAGATAACCTCACTGTATTAGAGGAAGTCCAGCTTGACATGACATGAAGGTGAAAATACTTGATACTATCCACAAACTAAATCTAAATCTTTGTCAAAGGAAAATATAATTCCTTAAAAAAAAAAAAAAGAAGACGTAGACTATTGTCACAGAACTTGGACAAATAAAACTGGTCCTAATCTAGAAACCTCAATCTTGGCTCTGTTCTCACAGTATGCAAGCCTCCAAGAGAAATCAACTATCAACAACCCTACCTGACGGAGAAGTCTAAGAACTACACTAGCAACAGGATCAACAAGATCTCCCCTAACACTGCCAATGTGGGATTTGTATCTTGGGTGCAACCAACCAACGTTTAATTGCACATAACGTCCACTCATTTGGAAGGAACTCATGTCTGATACTACAAAAATAGTTGTGAAATTGTAGATGGAGAGATCATAGCCTTAGTGGAGAATGTATTATGTCCCATTACTAAAATAATATAGTTTCCAACTTCTTCTTAGTATTCATTCTTATACCAATAGAATGCTGCAGTTCTCTCACCTCATCAGAGATACTTTCTTATTGCAGCTGATGAAAACTAGTAGGAGATCAACAACTTCTCAACATATAGAGTATATGTGACTATGGGATTCCAAGACACAAATGGGACACCTATAATGCAACCCCTATATCTAAGTCTCAATGTCATGCAATGGGCCAAACAGTTCTCATAGTCTGAAGACCAGGATGGCTGTTACATAGGTAATATTCCCATAAACTGTCAGGCATATGACTGTTTGAACAAAACATGTGAAGAGTGTTTATAAAAGTCTAGTAAGTCAATATATGAACAGGAATGGAGAAATTTTTTGCAAGACAAGGTCAGAAATTCTGGTGATGCATTGGGTGTGCGGGCATAGACAGAGTTGTAGAGAGAAAAAAGAAATAGAAATTATGTAAATATTGTGTAGCCATGTATAGAATACTCAAAGAACAAACCCACATTTCTTAATTAAAATCATCTTTTAAAGGGGAATGTTAAAAAATTAATCCAGTAATTGATTCGATAGATAAAATTGAGAAATTTCAAAGTACTTCAGGTGTATCATAGAATTATCTAGATTATTGCAATCGAAAATTATTAGTAATGGACTGGTGAAGTAATATGAAATGTCAATTGGAAAACTACATTTTCCAAGTTAAGTCATGAGAAAAAGTAACAATGATATAGCAAGATGTTTCATCAGGTAAAGAGGTTTACCAACAAGCCCAATCACCTGAGTTTGATTCCTGAAACCCGTAGAGTGTAAGGAGAGAGAACACTCTGTTAAGTTGTCATCTATTTTCCACATTGTGCTATGGGAAAAATGTATGTATGTAACACTGTCTAGCATCAAGATTTACAAATGCTTCCTAATTAAAAAAAATACCTTTTTATCTTTCTTTGATTTGTTGCCAACTTAGAAATTTCACATGTATAGTGTAGAGACAGTAAGTAAGCTAAGTGAAAAGTGATTAAAAATTTTAAATGTAACATTGAAAAGGAAATTATAAGAATATAATCATTACCAGCTTTTCAAAGGGAATTTAAAATTTTAGATGTTCTATGTATTACAAACATTTGTGGGTTTTTTTCCTGTTTTCTTTTTTAATACTATGTTTTTAGTGGCTCTTTGAGAAAAATGCCTGTCTGATTCAAGCCCTCCTAGCTACCCAGAAAACAAATGTGGGGAGAGAGAGAAAAGTGAGGAAGGAGGAAAGAACTGCATCTGATCAAAACTCATTGTGTGAAATTCCCATGGAATAATAAGAAGAAATATTTGCAAACAGTTTTGTCTTGACTCACAGGTGGTGTTATATTTAGTGACTTGCTCATTTTTCAGTCCATAGTTTTCTCACCTCTGAATATGGAAAATGTAACCATTGTGAAGATGGATATGACGAACACGTATTGTACATTTATAATATTTATTATATAAGATGTATAAAAATATTAGCCTATAAGTTATAAGATATTACTTTTCTTAAAATAAGAGGAAATAGTATTACAATTTCTGAAGACAAAATACTGACATGTTGACTTATTTTTGGAATCCATAGCCACTTGGATTGGGAATAATTGACAAAGGAGGGAGCTTGCCAGTAAGGGCACAACTACCACCATTTCTCATTTCTAACTGCACTTTGTATGCTTCGAGATTTATCTTTTTTGTCCTTTCGCTTAGTCTTGTCTATTCTATTCAATGTCACCTGTGTCTGTGTATTTTACCTAATAAAAATCTGCTTCATTTCCTATTTTTAATCAAGCAGGTTTCTGCTTCATTTTCTAGGATAGTTTCACTATTAGCTGTCTCCTATCTGGCTGCAACATGGTTGCTTTCTTCTGTGTCGTGACAACTGTCCCTCTGAGACAAGTGACAAATGACAAGTGCTCAATTTCCAGGATCAATTGCTTTGATTTTCATCACCATTCCTAAATGTCCAGTCACACTGATAGGAAGAAAAATGTTCAGCAGTTTTAAAAGTCCAGTCTACTGAACTATTGAAAGTAGTTGCTTTCTTGTTCTCAGCAGAATGGGTATCCCTGCTACCATGGTGACCTGGCTAGATTATACAATGACAATGATGTAGTGTGCCTGCTGCCTGCCCATCAAGGTAGACTCCTGCTTCTCACCTCTGATATCACTTTAAATGAGTGCCACATTCTTAGTGATGGTCACAGCACATCTCTTCAAAATACACATTTACAGAAAGTGTACTTGTTTTAAATTGTTTATCATAGATGTAAACTATTTCTGCCTTCTTGATATCTGAGTGGGTATAACCCACAGAACCTACCTGGTAGGGAGACAAAATATTGCACCAATATACTAAGTATGCATTTTAGAAAGCAGAAAAAATGTTAAAAGGAAATATAGATTTATAAAATTGTCTTACAATATAACAGAGATTTATATATCAAATTGTAATGCATAACTATTTTATGCAAATTATTTTTAAAATTTATGTGTAAGTTGTCACAAAATTATAAAAACAAATAGCTATTTTTATAAAATTAATGTGTGCATATGAGTGTATGGGCTTCAAATCTCTTAAAAATATCCCTTGCAAAACAAGGTGTTTGGATTTCTAAATGAGGTATTTACTTATCAACAATCGTATCTTATTACTATACTTTTTAAAGTTAGGTGTGAATGCTTTTTATTACAGTTAACATCTAGAAATTATTAAATTATGTTATAATTTTTAAGGTTTTTCTTGAATATAACTATAATTGTTTCCCATTCTACTCTGAGAAACAATATGTGTAAATTCATCTTTCTTATTACACTTTTTTCCAATCTTGAGGCACAATAAGCAAAACAAATTTATATAATATGATGCATTGATATGTGAATAAATTATGAAAATCATTATAGTAAACACTATTAAGTTATTTATCATTTTAGTGGTTTTGTTGAGATGACTTCTTTCTACAGTTAGCAATTGTTATATATACAATCCAATAGTAAAACTACAATTACAATGTACAGATTAAATGTCAAAAAATCATTTGTCTTTCATAACTGAAGTATTGTACTCTGGTTATGTCATGATTTTGTTTACATTTTTAAAATTTAGTACAAAAGTATCGTTCATGCTAGAAATGAATAGTTAAATGAAGGAACTGCAAGAAAACTTATTGCATCTCAAAAATCTTTCCTTTGATGTGTGGTGTCTTCTTTGAGAACCATAAAACAGAATTCTTACCAAATAAATCCAGCTCCAGTTGAAAACTATGTTCGCTCTTACAGTTCCATACAGTGTTATACTCAAAGTCAGCCAGTGTCCCTCTTTTACTATAATACTATATTATTTAATTTGGGGGAGGGATAAGAAGACAAATTATTGTGGATAGATAGTATAATTTCTGTTAAAATGAAATTAATTTGTAATTAAATATTAGTAAAGGCAATTCTATTTAAAGAAAAAGAAACAAAGAAATGCCTAATGGAGTGTAGAACTAAACAGAGAATTCACAATAGAGGAATCTTGAATGGTAGAGAAGCACTTAAAGAAATGTTCAAAGTCTTTAGGAAAATGCAAAGCAAAACAACCCTAAGATTCCACCTTATGAATCAGAATGGCTAAAATCAAAACCTCAGGTGACAGCACTTGTTGGCGGTGATGTTGGTGGAGAAAGAAGAACATTCCTCCATTTGTGGTGGGTTTACAAACTGGTACAACCACTCTGGAAATCAATCTGGAGGTTCTTCAGATAATTGGAAATAGATCTACCTAAAGACCCAGCTATACCACTCTTGGGCATAAACCAAAAGATGTCTCACCATGCCACAGGACCAAGTATTTCACTATGTTCATAGAAGGCTTGCTTGTGATAACCAGAAGCTAGAAACAATTCAGATGTCCCACAATAGAAGGATGGATATACAAAATGTGGTTCATTTACACAATAGAATACTACTTACTCAGTTATTAATAATGAGGACATCCTGAGCTTTGCAGGCAAATGGATGGAAATAGAAAATATCATCCTTTGTGAGCTAACTCAGCCCCCAAAAGATAGGCATTGTATGTACTCACTAATAAGTGAATATTAGTCAAAAAATGTACAGAATCCCCATGATATAGTCCACAGAACTCAAAAAGATTAGCAAGTTGAAGTACCCAAGTGAGAACTCTTTAAATCTACTTGGGAGGGAGAAGAAAGCAATCACAGCAGGAGGGAGGAAGGGAGGAACCTGTGTGGGAAAGGGGACAGGGAGGGGAAGAGGGGACCATGGTCAAGTATTGTGGGGTGGGGGGGTACTGAAGTCTTAAGGGCCAGCAGAAAGAATGGAAATAGGCAATCTCGGGAGGTAGGAGGTGGGGTGACCCTCCAGAATGTACCAGAGACCTGGGAGGTGAGAGAGTCTAAGGACACAAAAGGAGGGACCTTAGATGAAATGTTCTACAGTGGGAAGAGGAAACTTCTAGAGTCCACCTCTAGCAGAAGACAGGACATCAAGTGAAGAATGGGGTTGCCATCCCACAGTCAAAAACTCTGAACTAGAATTGTTCCTGTCTGGAAGAACCGCAGGGACAAAAATGGAGAAGACCATGTGGGAAAAGGTGGTTCAGTGACAGGCCCAAAGTGGGCTCCAACTCAAAGGGAGTGTCCAAGACCTGACACTATTAAGGGCCTATCATGACTGTCCCCCCCAAAAAGACCCAACAAACAGTTGAAAGAGTCAGATGCAGATATTTATACCCATCCAACAGATGGAAGTTGGTGACTCCTGTGGTTGAATTAGGGAAAAGTTGGAAGAAGCTAAGGAGGGCAACCCTGTAGGAGGACCAGCAGTCTCAATTAATCTGGAGCCTGAAATCCCTCAGACACTGGACCACTACCCAGGCAGCATACTCCTGCTGATAGGAGGCTCGCAACACATATACAGCAAAGGACTGTTGTGTCTGGACTCAGTCAGAGAAGACGCACCCAACCCTCAAGAGACAGGAGGCCACAGAGTGGAAAGGTCTGATGATGACATCCTCATGGAGTCAGGGGTGGGTGATGGGTGGATGGGGTGGATTGAGGATGTATGGGATGTGAAATAGTCAGAGGGTGGATGAGAGAGATAAAATCTGGAGTGTAAATAAAATTAATAACATTTTAAAAACTGAAAACTCTATAGGAAATGTGTCACATGGAAATTAAAATAAAGCAAAACTTCCTTGAATATTGAAGATGCTTCCTTCCTCTGTTACCTCCTTTGTGTAGCCTTCTTGTATCTCTATTCAATCAGATTTGCTTCAGTGATTTAACAAACTAAAAATCTACTTATATCCTTTATTTTTGTAATCCATTTTAGGTGAACTTCTGTTTGAACAGATTTTTCACAGTACTACAACATAGCCCTTGATAGTAGAGATTCACAAATTTCTTTTGTTTTATGAATTGTAATGTCAGCTCCCTAACTTTTAACTGAAAAAGAAACATTTAAGAAATTGTATATTTTCATTCTTTGAATGTGAACTCTTTTTTAAAACAGCATTGTTTTTATTTGTTCTTTGGGTATTTCATAGTCAAATTTCATTCTCTGTCTCCCTCTTTTTCTCTTCCCTTGTTTTGTAAAGCATAGAATGTAGTTATCATTAGCTGGCTAAACTCAGGTCTTCCTGGAAAATATACCAGGTATCATATCTTTAAAGCAAATTGACTCTCCTTCCAGCAGCAATCAACTGGTTTTCATTAGGCGAGCTCATGTGCACCTGCATGTTGAGATTTTAGGATTTGTACATAGAGGTTTTGTACATGTTCTCACAATCAAGCCTTATCATGTCTGGATAACATTGTTCCCTTGAAGTCATCTACAAGTTCTAAATCTGACTGTCTTTTTGTCTTCACTTCCACATAGACGTTTGAGCCTTGAGGAATGGAATATGATATAGACATATGTTTTATGCCTGAACATCCCATTTGATCTCTTAATCACTGCATATTTATAAGTTATTAATTACTGTCTGCTGCAGAAAGAAGCTTCTTTGCTCAGGGCTTAGTACCACACTGATTTATGAGTACAGCAGGAAGTCATTAGAAGTCATTTTATTGGATTTGAACTCTTATGAACAAAATCTATAAAATTCAACTCTTCATTTAAAATTTACTTATGTGAGATTTTACAAAAACGTTTATGAACTAAGTAACTTGATATATTTTAGATTTAATTTGTTGCTGACAACAAAACAGAAGAAAAGAAAGGAGGGAATCGTTGATGTGTAAAGAAAGATAAAGGTCTTCCTTGTGTAACTAAGGCTCCCAAAATGTTTATTTCATTTGAATTATTATTTTTTCAAACTTCACTCAATCTTTCTGCATCAACCCCATCATCAAAATTACAGTCGCCTTCCATATAACCAGGACATTGCTTAATGGCTGCAGGTGAAAATCAACATATGTAAATTATGTGAAAATAAAATGAGGAAGAATAGCAAGAAATACCAATTTTATTAAACACATAGATCTAAGTGATAAATTACAGCACAAACATTTCCTCACTGTGCTTGCTAGCTCTTTCCTCATCATTTATCTTTAGAAACTTCCCTTTCTGGCAAATTGACCTAAAATATCTTCAGCATAATATCACACATTTTCATCATAAGCAAGTTTCCTAGTAATGACAATTTGCCACAGGTCCCATTCTTCTGCTTGAGTATTTGGAGCTATTTAGAAGACAAATCACAATGCCTGCTTATTAAAGGGGAAAAATCTGTTTCAATCTTTATTTTTCACTCCAGCTACTGAACTTCTTTGGCGATCTGAGAAATTAAAGAAAAGAGCAATTTTAATGACTTTGAAGAAGATTTTCTCTCTTTAATAATGCTTTTTACAAATTAAGATATAGAAAAGACAAATTACCGCTCATAAACAAATCTTTATCTCTCTTTCCCATATATAAATCAGATGCTATAGCATCTCTTTCTTGAATAATTTTGATATGACTTTTATTTCTTGTTCCTCAACAATCTTTTGTTAACTTATTCTGTATTTATCTACTTGTAAAATGATGAAGGATTCCTGGGATTAAGGTGTCTACCCACCTTAGTCCCACTCCTAATTGCAGTCTCTACAGTCATTTTCCAGTAACTCATAGTTGTAATTATTCAAAAGATGAATAATCTTTGATATAAAGTAAAAAGCCTAGCCAGTCTGTAGTCAAGCAGTTCTAAATTGGATTATCAGAAAAGGAATGCTGTTACTCCTTGACACACGGCTTCTCTGTGTTCCCCAGGCTGGGTTTCAACTGGAGTTCTGTTAGCTTTAGTTTTCCCAGCACTGGGATTACAGGGCATGCAACTCTTGAATATCCAGTAGAAAGAAAATTTAAACTACAAAATATAATTGAATATGAAGAAACTCAAAGTGATTTAGATCTGTGCCATCAAGCTATGTTTATTACAATTTAGATATTACTTTTTACACTTAAATATGCCATAAAACAAAAAGAAATACTGCAGTGAAAAATAATTTAACTGTGGGACAATGAATTATATAAAAAATCAAATATATTTCTTTGATAAAAATAAATTGAAGTTTCACATTAAGGCAAACATAAGTCCAAAGACTATTGTTTTTTATTGTAATCATTATATAACTTATAGGGATTCTATGGGTGGTCAGAAATCAACAGTTGGGCCCTCCGCCATCTTTGCTCCAGTGACTGGGAAGTTGGGACAGCCAGGTTCTGAGACAGACAGGCATAATACCGCTTGGGTCTCGGGCGGCTTGTGTGTATGCGGCTCCCTAGTGCTAGGCAGATCTGCAGTAACCAGCGCGCCAGCTCTGCTGTGGGACTTCTGCCTGGCAGAGGGACCCTGCACTGGGCGGGAGCCTACCAGCTTCCCTTCCGCGACCTCTGTTCCCGCAGACTGCGCTGAAGAGACAGGTACCCCAAGCTCTCTCTCCCCAATATAACATCATTTGGGACACGGCCTGTTGGGGCTTCCGTCTGTGCCAGAGAAAGGGTCAGCGCTGTGGTCGTCTGGGTGCCAGATCGGCAGGCCATCGCGTCTGCAGGGTGAGCGGCTCCACAGAGAGTGCACAGAGTGTACTCCGCCATCTTTGCTCCAGTGACTGGGAAGTTGGGACAGCCAGGTTCTGAGACAGACAGGCTTAATATCACTTGGGTCTCGGGCAGCTTGTGTGTGTGCAGCTCCCAAGTGCTGGGCAGATCTGCAGTAACCAGTGTGCTAGCTCTGCTGTGGGACTTCTGCCTGGCAGAGGGACGCCCCCTCCCCCCCCAGGAGAGATCACACACCCCTGCACAGGGCAGGAGCCTACCAGCCTCCCTTTGGCGACCTCTGCTCCAGGAATCCACTAGGATGAGCCTTTGGATGTGCAAGGCCTCCCCAATATAAGATAACTAGGGGCAAGGCATATTAGGGCTCCAAAGTCACTGAGGAGCAGGCAAGCCCCAGAAATCGGTGCCAGGGGAATCCTGGCAATCCAGGGCGGGCAGAAATAGCTTTGCAGGCTCACAGGAGGTCCAACCAACAGACAGTGGCAGCAGAACCAACTAACATCAGAGGTATCCAGATGGCAAAAGGCAAACGTAGGAATGTTACTAACAGAAATCAAAGTAATGTGGGACCATCCGAACCCAACTATCCAACAGCAGCAAATCCTGGATACCCCACCACACCCGAAAGACAAGATCTGGATTTAAAATCACTTCTCATGATGCTATTAGAGGATCACAAGAAGGACACAAATAAATCTCATAAAGAGTTACAGGAGACCATGAATCAACAGTTAGAAGCCCTTACAAAGGAAACACAAAAATCACTTAGAGAAATGCAGGAGAACATGGATCAACAGATGGAGGCGCACAAGGAGACAACACAAAAATTGCTTAACGAGATGAATCAACGGGTAGATGCACTCACAAAGGAATCACAAAATTGGCATAAAGAAATGCAGAAGAATATGGGTCAACAGACGGATGCCCATAAGGAGGCAACACAAAAATTGCTTAAAGAAATGAATCAACGGTTAGATGCCCTTACAAAGGAAACACGAGAACTGCTTAAAGAAATGCAGGAGACAATGGATCAACAGATGGATTCCCATGAGGAGGAAACACAAAAATCACTCAGAGAAATGCAGGAGAACGTGGGTCATCAGGAAGAAATCCTGAAAGAGGCAATGCAAAAATACCTTAAAGAAATACAGGAAAATACAAACAAACAAGTGAAGAATCTCAGCAAATCCATCCAGGAACTAAAAAAGGAAGTAGAAACAACTAAGAAATCACAAAGGGAGACAACTTTGGAGATAGAAAACCTTGGGAAGAAATCAGGAGTCATAGATGCAAACATCAACAATAGAATACAAGAGATGGAAGAAAGAATCTCAGGTGCTGAAGATTCCATAGAAAGCATCGACTCAACAGTCAAAGAAAATGCAAAATGCAAAAAACGTGTAACCCAAAACATCCAGGAAATCCAGGACACAATGAGAAGACCAAACCTAAGGATTATAGGTATAGATGAGAGTGAAGATTTGCAACTTAAAGGGCCAGTAAACATCTTCAACAAAATTATGGAGGAAAACTTCCCTAACTTAAAGAGAGAGATGCCAATGAACGTACAAGAAGCCTACAGAACTCCAAACAGACTGGACCAGAACAGAAATACCTCCCGTCATATAATAATCAAAACACCAAATGTTCTAAACAAAGAAAGAATACTAAAAGCAGTAAGAGAAAAGGTCCAAGTAACATACAAAGGAAGACCTATCCGAATCACATCAGACTTCTCACCAGAGACTATGAAAGCCAGAAGATCCTGGGCAGATCTCATGCAATCACTAAGACAGCACAAATGCCAGCCTAGACTACTATACCCAGCAAAACTCTCAATCACCATAGATGGAGAGACCAAGATATTCCACGATAAAACCAAATTTTCACAATATCTTTCCACAAATCCAGCCCTGCAACGGATAATAGGTGGAAACCTCCAATACAGGGAGAGAAACAACACCCTGGAAAAAATGAGATAATAACCTTCTTGAATCAAACCAAAAAGTAGATAACCACTCAAACATAAAGATAGCGTCAAGAATGGCAGATGGCAATAATCACTATGCCTTAATCTCTCTTAATATCAATGGTCTCAATTCCCCAATTAAAAGACATAGACTAGCAGACTGGATACGTAAACAGGACCCAGCATTTTGCTGCATGCAGGAAACGCACCTCAGTGTCAAAGACAAACACTACCTCAGAGTAAAAGGCTAGAAAACAAGTTTACAAGCAAATGGCCCCAAGAAACGAGGTGGAGTAGCCATCCTGATATCAGATAAAATTGATTTTCAACCTAAAGTCATCAAAAAAGACACAAAAGGACACTACATACTGATCAAGGGAAAAATCCACCATCAAGAACTCTCAATTCTGAATATCTATGCTCCAAATGCAAGGGCACCCTCATTCGTAAAAGAAACTTTACTAAAACTCAAAGCACACATCGCACCACACACAATATTAGTGGGTGACTTCAACACCCCGCTCTCTGAAATGGATCGTTCAGGAAAGCAGAAACTAAACAGGGACACAGTAAATCTAATTGAAGCCTTGGACCAAATGGAACTAACAGATATATATAGAACATTTCATCCTAGAGCTAAAGAATACACCTTCTTCTCAGCTCCTCATGGTACCTTCTCCAAAATTGACCATATAATTGGTCACAAATCAGACCTCAACAGATACAAGAAGATAGAAATAATCCCATGCCTCCTATCAGATCACTATGGAATAAGGGTGGTCTTCAATGGCAACAAAAACAAAGGAAAACCCACTTACACATGGAGGCTGAACAATGCTCTACTCAATGATAACTTGGTCAAGGTGGAAATAAAGAAAGAAATCAAAGACTTTTTGAAAGTTAATGAAAATGAAGGCACAACATACCCTAATTTATGGGACACAATGAAAGCAGTGCTAAGAGGAAAATTCATAGCCCTGAGTGCCGCCAAAAAGAAACGGGAGACAGCATACACTAACAGCTTAATGGCACACCTGAAAGCCCTGGAACAAAAAGAAGCAAATACACCAAAGAGGAGTAGAAGGCAGGAAATCATCAAACTCAGGGCTGAAATCAATCAAGTAGAAACAAATAAAACCATACAAAGAATCAATAAAACGAGGAGTTGGTTCTTTGAGAAAATCAACAAGATAGATAAGCCCTTAGCCAGACTAACCAGAGGGCACAGAGATAGTATCCAAATTAATAAAATCAGAAACGAAAAGGGAGAGATAACAACAGAAACTGAGGAAATTCAAAAAATCATCAGATCCTACTACAAAAACCTGTATTCAACACAACTAGAAAATCTTGAGGAAATGTACAATTTCCTTGACAGATACCAAGTACCAAAATTAAATCAGGATCAAATAGACCATATAAACCGTCCTATAACCCCTGAAGAAATAGAAGTTGTCATTGGAAGTCTTCAACTAAAAAAAGCACAGGTCCAGATGGTTTTAGTGCAGAATTCTATCAGACCTTCAAAGAAGACCTAACACCAATACTCTTCAAACTGTTCCACAAAATAGAAACAGAAGGAACACTACCCAACTCGTTCTATGAAGCCACAATTACACTAATACCAAAAGCACACAAAGATCCGACAAAGAAAGAGAATCTCAGGCCAATCTCTCTTATGAATATCGATGCAAAAATACTCAATAAAATTCTTGCCAACCGAATCCAAGAACACATCAAAACGATCATTCACCAAGATCAAGTAGGCTTCATCCCAGGGATGCAGGGATGGTTCAATATAAGGAAATCCATCAATGTAATCCACTACATAAAAAATCTCAAAGAAAAAAACCACATGTTCATCTCATTAGATGCTGAGAAAGCATTTGACAAAATTCAGCATCCTTTCATGCTAAAGGTTTTGGAAAGATCAGGAATTCAAGGCCCATATCTAAACATAGTAAAAGCAATTTACAGCAAACCGGTAGCCAGCATCAATCTAAATGGAGAGAAACTTGAAGCAATCCCACTAAAATCAGGGACTAGACAAGGCTGCCCTCTCTCTCCATATCTTTTCAATATAGTACTTGAAGTTCTAGCTAGAGCAATTAGACAACAAAAAGAGGTCAAAGGGATACAAATTGGAAAGGAAGAAGTCAAACTATCACTATTTGCAGACGATATGATAGTATACATAAGCGACCCAAAGAACTCCACCAGAGAACTCCTACAGCTGATAAACGACTTCAGCAAAGTGGCCGGATATAAAATCAACTCAAGCAAGTCAGAAGCCTTCCTATACTCAAAGGATAAGCAGGCTGAGAAAGAAGTAAGAGAAATAATACCCTTCACGATAGCCACAAACCATATTAAGTATCTTGGCGTGACTCTAACCAAACAAGTGAAAGATCTGTATGACAAGAACTTCAAGTCTCTGAAGAACGAAATTGAAGAAGACCTCAGAAGATGGAAAAATCTGCCATGCTCATGGATTGGCAGGATTAATATAGTAAAAATGAGCATCTTACCAAAAGTAATACACAGATTCAATGCATTCCCCTTCAAAATCCCAACTCAATTCTTCATAGAGTTAGAAAGAGCAATTCAAAAATTCATCTGGAATAACAGAAAACCCAGAATAGCTAAAACTATTCTCAAGAGTAAAAGAACCTCTGGGGGAATCAGTATCCCGGACCTCAAGCTCTACTACAGAGCAATAGTGTTAAAAACTGCATGGTATTGGTACAGTAACAGACATGTAGATCAATGGAACAGAATTGAAGACCCAGAAATGAATCCACACTCCTATGGTCACTTGATCTTTGACAAAGGAGCTAAAACCATCCAGTGGGAAAAAGATAGCCTTTTCAACAAATGGTGCTGGCTCAGCTGGAGGTCACCATGCAGAAGAATGCAAATTTACCCATCCTTATCTCCTTGCACTAAGCTCAATTCTAAGTGGATCAAAGATCTCCACATAAAACCAGACACACTGAAACTAATAGAAAGGAAACTAGGGAAGAACCTTGAACATATGGGCACAGGGGAGAATTTCCTGAACAGAACTCCAATAGCTTATGCTCTAAGATCAAGAATAAACAAATGGGACCTCATTAAATTACAAAGTTTTTGCAAGGCAAAAGATACTGTCAAAAAAACAAAGCGGCAACCAACTAACTGGGAAATGATCTTTACCAACCTTACATCTGACAGAGGGCTAATATCCAATATATACAAAGAACTCAAGAAGTTAAACTCCAGAGAGGCAAGTAACCCTATTAAAAAATGGGGTACAGAGCTAAACAATGAGTTCTCACCTGAAGAATATCTAATGGCTGAGAAGCACCTAAAGAGATGTTCCTCATCCTTAGTCATTAGGGAAATGCAAATCAAAACAACCCTGAGATTCCATCTCACACCAGTCAGGATGGCTAAGATCAAAAACACAGGAGACAGCAGATGTTGGCGAGGATGTGGAGAAAGAGGAACACTCCTCCACTGCTGGTGGAATTGCAGGCTGGTACAACCACTCTGGAAAGCAGTCTGGTGGTTCCTCAGAAAACTGGGCATGACACTCCCGGAAGATCCGTCTATACCACTCCTGGGCATATACCCAGAGACTTTACCTGCATGCAATAAGGACACATGCTCCACTATGTTCATAGCAGCCTTATTTATAATAGCCAGAAGCTGGAAAGAACCCAGATGTCCCTCAACGGAGGAATGGATTCAGAAGATGTGGTATATCTACACAATGGAATACTACTGCGCAATTAAAAACAATGAATTCACGAAATTCCTAGGCAAATGGTCAGATCTTGAAAATATCATCCTTAGTGAGGTAACCCAATCACAAAAGAACACACATGGTATGCAGTCACTGATAAGGGGATATTGACCCAGAATCTCGGAATACCCTAGACACAATCCACATATCAATAGATTTCTAAGAAGATGGAAGGAGAGACCCCTGGTCCTGGAAAGACTGGATATAGGGGAACGCCAGGACAGAGTAACGAGAGGGGGTTGAATGGAGAAAAGAGGGAGGGAAGGGGGCTTATGGGACTTTTGGGGAGGGAGGAAACCTGAAAGGGGAAGTGATTTGGAATGTAAATTAAAAAAATAAAATAAAATAAATAATAATAATAATAAAAAAAGAAATCAACAGTTGGTTTTCTGGAAGAATCAACTCAACAAAATTAAAATGTACCTGCTTATGTTAAGATATTTTAGCACATGTCTTCAGTATGAAATTGAAATAATAATTCATGTTCTTATTATTATGAATTTTAAATAATTTCTTGGTTAAAACTTAAGTATTGGGTTTTAATAAACTGTAAACTTTGAAGGCATTCAAAGACTTTTGGAAGCTTAATTTTGCTCTGGTATTTCTGTGAGAACCCTGTGCTCAGTGCTCAGGTCCTTTCTTAGCAGTTATCTCATTGTAGAAACTTTCTTACAAATGTGCCCAGAGGAATGTCTAGCTGATTTTGAATCATGTCAAGTTAAAAATGAATATAAAAACTCTCATGATTTTTCCCCACAGCACAAACAACCAATGAGAAAATAAAGTTCATTCCTATCTTATATCAATCCGTGAACTGTTCAGCCCTTAGTTCTTTTTTTTTCCCCCGTAAATTCATTATTAGTAGAAGCTGCCTGGGTTTTGGAGCTAGAAATAGTTGTGATTACCAATACACTACTAAAGGTTGTGAATTGTAGTTTTCTACTGAAAACCACTTAGGAGAAATGTATGAAGTAGATTAGAAATTGCCATTCTCATTGGATCTGTAATTGCTATTTGGGGAATCAATATAAATAGCCATTACTAGGGCTTGACTTAAAAATGAAGCGATCATGTTATAAAACTCCTGTTTGTAAAATCATTGATTTTGCTTATTTACATTCATGCTTTATTTTATATTTTCTGTTATGGTGACAAAGCTTTCTACAGTCATTTATGAGGTTAATCACTTAACTTGTGTAAGATTGTTTCTGACAATATGGGCAATGAAATTATGCCAATAATTCTTTGGGTTATTTATTTTCTGCATTATTTTTAGAGTCTTCTTCATGTAAGCTCATCTGTCTCTAAATAAATGAAAAAAGGGCATAAGTTTTGCCAGTAATTATCCATTTTTAATTTTTCAATGCCAATTTTTGAAAAAAATCTAAAAATGTATTACTTTAATCTTCTGTATGAGCTTCTCTTTCTATGATGTATGCTAAAAAATGATTTCTCCAATTTGTATATAAGATTATCAGTGTGTTTCATGAGAGTAAACAATATTAATAACTACAAATTTGAAGTAGAAACATCCATAATTACTGACCCTAGGTGGAATCTTAAATGTTTCTCTATTAACTCATATGTGACCTCCATGGTAGTCCTGTAGTTAGTTGAAGCAATACATAGCTAGGGTTGAAAACTGTCAGAACTGTGCATTAAAGTTACAGAACAAAGGAGTGTCAAAACTGAGGCTCACACTTCACCACTGCTCATGATTTTCACATTACTTTCGCACTGTTTCAAATATCTTACCAAATATCTAAAAGGCTCATGAATGGAACTTTGTGTGTATTTTTATCTAAATATCAGGAGGCTTATAGGTGATAAAATGTTTCTCAGCATGAAAACTATTAAAATTATAATCAGTTTTTAAAATGTTATTTTCTTGGTTGTTTGGTTTTAATCCACTGAAATTCTGGGGCAGTGCCAAATGTAGGTATTATTTCTTAGAACAACTGTTGATATAAAGCATATATCTATATTAATAATAAGTATAGCTAAACAAATTCTAATATAATTTTTTGACATAACATTTAATTTGTAATATTAACTGCACTTTATATAGATAGCACAGCAAGCATAAATTACTTTTAAAGTCATTTATGTACTAATAGGTATGTATACTGTGCTCATGCCTGGTGCCTGGAGAGGATGTACGAGAGCATCAGAACTCCAAGAACTCAATTTAAAGATATCCCAATAATATCGTATGGTTCTGTGAAACAAATGTGGATCCCCTGCAAGATGAACAAGTGCTTTTAACCACTGAGCTGTATCTTCTACCACATAAGCTGTTAATTCTTACAAAACTCTAAAAGAAAAGGTTTATTGTATGTAAAGCTAAATATAAAATAATTTAAATTCTTCTGATTACTAGTAGTTACCCTTTCAAGCTCTAATGGCTATTTTCTATTTTCAATAGATAATAAATATCTAAATATCCTTCTTTCCTTCCTTCCTTCCTTCCTTCCTTCCTTTCTTCCTCCCTTCTTTCCTTTTTTCCCTCTCTCTCTCTCTCTCTCTCTCTCTCTCTGGCCTTGGGTCTCATGGAACTTGCTCTACACACCAGACTGGCCTTGAGCTCAGAGATTCACCTGCCTCTGCCTTCCTAATGCTGGGATTAAAGGTATATGTCACCATTGCCCAGTCTAAATATCCATTCTAGATAAATGCATAACTAATATGTCATATGTAATATTTATGCAATTTAAAAATGGCTAACATATTAGTTATATTTCTTTAAAGAAAGGAGAGAAAAAGTGTGTGTGTGTTTGTGTGTGTGTATGTGTGTGTATGAGAGAGAGAGAGAGAGAGAGAGAGAGAGAGAGAGAGAGAGAGAGAGAGAGAATAGAATACATTATCGTACTGAACACAGAGTAACATGGTAAGTCTGTTACATATGCCTGGTATATGAAAGTTTTGAAATAAAAATCTTCATACACCCCATTCTTTAGAAGTTGTACCTTAAAGAAGAAAGGAAAATATCTTTCATTGAATAGAAATGTAGACAGTCCAAGGATTAATGGTTCAGCTGTTGTATCCAATGTCAGAATTAATAAATTTGATCATTCCTCTGGCTAGGTGGCTGGAATGTTTTGTTTTCTAACTGAACCAACTGTGATTTATTGTGAAAATCATAGTTTTAAGACAGATCAGTTTCTGAGCAGGGAATTGCTTCTAAATTTGATACCAAAGTCTTATAAATTATTTTCAAATTAAAATTATATTTTCATTAAGAAAAGTTAAAATAATATGTGTAATAAAAGATTCTGAAGACATTTAATATAAAATACCTTTCCTTTTATCCATATAGATATCCACCACTTTTTCTTTTAAAGGGTATTTTTTAAATATGTATAGTGTAATGGTTAGTCTAGATTAGTAATTTGATGGGTTTAGAATAAAAACAGAAATAAATTCCTCAGCATATCTTTGAGAGTTACTGGAGGTTAAACTAATTAAAGCACGAATACCCACTTTTAAGATGAATGTTATCTTGCATTGACTGCAGTCTCAGTTGAATAAAAAATAGAATGCTACCCAAGGATAAACTTTCATTTCTGTCTACATCTTGACTGTATACACAAGGTTGCTGGCTCATAGATACATACTGTAGTGGTTTGTATATGTTCATCCCAGGGAGTGGCACTATTAGAAGGTGTGGCCTTGTTGGAGGAAGTGTGTCACTGTGGGGTTGGGCTTAGAGATCTTCCTCGTAGATGACTGAGGATGCCCAATCTGTTCCTGGCTTCCTTTGGATAAAGATGTAGAACACTCAGCTCCTCTGCACCATGCCTGCCTGGATACTGTCATGTTTCTGCCTTGATGGCAATGGACTAAACCTCTGAACCTGTAAGCGAGCCTCAATTAAAAGTTGTCTTTTATAAAACTTGCATTGGTCATGGTGTCTGTTCACAGCAGTAAAACCCAAACTAATACAGAAGTTGGTACCAGGAGTGGGGTATTGCTGTGATAGGCCTGACCATGCTTTTGTTTGGAAGAATGTGGGTTTTGGAACTTTGGATTTGGAAAGCCATGGAATGCTTTAAATGTGGCTTAATGGGCCAGTATATTAGGAATATGGAAGACAGCAGTGTTGAGGGTCATTTGAACTGTGTAGGCCTGATGGCCCAAGAGGTTTCAGTGGACAAGAACTTTCATATGTGGCTGAGAGACTGGTTTTGTGATGTTTTGGTGAAGAACATGGCTGCTTTTTGCCATTGTCTGAAGAGATTGCCTAAGGCTAAGGTAAAGAGATTTATATTAATTCCATTGATAAAGGAAGTCTCAAAAAACCCCAACAGAGACTTTGTTCTCTGGTTAAGTCTGACGAAGAGTATTTTGAACAAATATAGCAAGCTGAAAAAGAAAAAAATACAAAATATATAGTTTGAGTATTAAGGAGTTCAAGGAAGTGAAATGGATCTGAATTCAAGGATATTAAATTTAATTAAGTGAGTAGTGACCTTGGGGCAAGATTCCACTGAGCTAAATTTGGGTCCAGGTATGGTAATACAAGCCTTTAATCCCAGGAGGCAAAGATAAGCAAATTTCTGATTTCAAGGCCAGCCTAGAACAGAGCAAATTCTAGGTGAAGAAAAACTTAAATCCAGCTTGGTGGATCACACCTTTAATCCCAGTGCTTAGAAGACAGGCATGCAGATATCTGAATTCAAAGTCAGTCTATGGAGCAAGCACCAGGACAGCCAAGCTCAGTGAAGGAGTTGAAATAAAGGAAGCTAGTGATAATGTAATAGAACAATGTTCCAGCTCCTGCAAGCAGCAGAACTCAGTAGCTTCGACCATGTGTCTCTGGCTTTATATTCAAGAGGAGAAGGAGACTACTGGGACAGTTAATGCTGGTTAGCTGGAGCTAGGAAATTAGCGGTGATTAAGAAGAGACCAGCATCATTGAGGTGCAGTTTTCTGGGAAGTGTTTCCTGAGAGCACAAAGCTGTATTCCAGATAAAGCAAAGGTTGTACCTCATGCTGTGACTGGACTTGGTGATGAGTAAGAGTCACCCAGGTGGTAGTGGTTTTGAAGGCATGAAGGCATCATGAAGAACAGCTGAGGCTTGGCACTATGATAATCCATGGAAGGCCATTGGTGAAAATGCAGCCTCAGTTGGAGTTGACAGCCCAGGACTGAAGGGGTCATGCAAAGGAGTTGAGGCTTGGTACAATGAAGAGAGCCTATGAGAGGCTCTGGTAAAGCATAGCTGCAGTGGAAGACCCCAGCATATTAGAGATGCCAGTACCATGGGATGACCACCAAGAACAGCAGTGGCAGCAGAATGCATCAATTTGAACTTAGAGTGCTACAGAGGGCAGAGCTGGAGAAGTGACTCCAGCCCTTTAGAGATGCACAGAAGATCATGTGTGGAACTCAGACATTGGAACAAGAAGCTGTGAAGCTGAAGTTGACTTGGGGATCCAAGATGTTAAAGATGCCAGAGACACAGGATGCCTGCCAGGAAAGCTGCTAACAGGGAGTGGAACCAGCCCAGGAGAAAGAACCTTGTTGCAGTCAACAAAGACAAAAAAGGAGTTGAAGATCTGAAGACTGCTTTGCCATCAGACATGGAGATGTAAAGTTTGGAGTTTGCCCAGCTGGTTTCCTGTCTTGCTTTGAGGATTACAGTTAAGTGATTAGATGAATCTCAGAAGAGACCTTGAACTTTGGACTTTTAACACTGTTGAGACTACTATAGACTGTGGGGACTTTTGAAGTTGTACTAAATGTATTTTGCATTATGCTATGTTTAGGTATGGCCCCCATAGACTCATGTTTAAACAAGCCTATGGGGGCCAGGGAGTGGAATGTAGTGGTTTGTATATGTTCATCCCAGGGAGTGGCACTATTAGAAGGTGTGACCTTGTTGGAGGAAGTGTGTCACTGTGGGGTTGGGCTTAGAGATCTTCCTCGTAGATGCCTGAGGATGCCCAGTCTGTTCCTGGCTTCCTTTGGATAAAGATGTAGAACCCTCAGCTCCTCTGCACCATGCCTGCCTGGATACTGTCATGTTTTTGCCTTGATGGCAATGGACTGAACCTCTGAACCTGTAAGAGAGCCTCAATTAAATGTTGTCTTTTATAAAACTTGCATTGGTCATGGTGTCTGTTCACGGCAGTAAAACCCTAACTAATACACATACTTTCACCACAAAAATGGGCTGTATTCCCTAGCACAATAAATCAAAATGGAATCTTTAGTTCAGTCTTCTCCCCTGCCTTTACATTCATGTGACTTTACATGTTTGAATGAGGGCAAACATGTGCACCAGCAAAAATGTAGAAGTCAGAAAAACATCAATGCTTGTCTGTACCCTTCACCAAGTTTGCTTCAGTTTTTCTTTTGTTGTTTATTCCCACATATGACTGACCAATTAGTCTCTGAGGATCCACTGAGATTCCTGTTTTCACTTCCTATCTTCCTCCCACATTTATGCATAGGAATATTGGCATTAGAGTCTTCAGCTGTATATCTGTATCCCTTGAATTTTACATGGGCTTTGGGGATTCTAACTTGTACCTATGTTTGTGTAACAAGTGCTTCCACAAACTGACCATCTCCATAGCATCTTAAGTTGATTTTTCTTTCTTACAGCAAAGAGACAAATAACTATTCAACAGACAAAATGATGGCTTTCATTTAAGAATTTCCCATACATATGTCATTCTGCTTTGTTTTAACATTTATTCTCCACAGCTCCTTTCTTTCAACCCCCAAGATTTTTTGCTTAAAACACACACACACACACACACACACACACACACACACACACACACACACACACACACACACACACATATATATATATATATATATATATATATATATATATATATATATATATATATATATACAAACACACACAGGTGTGCATACAAGCATGTGCATGCATACACATGTATCCATATACATATGCTTATGAGAGTACTCAGAGATACTTAGATACATGTATACATAAACACATACATAAAGAGATACATCCAATTTTCCTTAGATGTGTTCTTTGTGTTGACCTGTATATTTATTTCTTTAAGGACTGAAAGTTGGGTGGTAGGGAAGTGGATGGATTGGATCTGGGAAACATGAAAGATGTGGTAAATATGCTCAAAACATTATTGTATATAACTACATAGATAAATACATAAGAGGAAAATCAGGTATTTAAAATTTCAATTATTTTAGTTAGCTCACTCCCAGTACTAGTAAAAACAGGATGGACTCAGAGAATGTTGTGGTGATTACTAATGGGGCTTTACAATTATTATATGCTAAGATGTGATCAAATGCATGAAAGCCAAGGAAAATTCTTATCCGTTGTCAGAGAATTGTAAAGAGAAGGATATTATTTATTTTAGGAAATTATCTTACCAGCAGGTTTACCTGCAAAGGCAAACTCTGAGATGCCAGTATGTGCAATATTTTTTATTCATTCAGTCAAGGAAGATGAGTGTGTCTGGAACAGAATAAATGAGGGAGCAAAGCAGAAGTACCTTAAACTTCAAATATTTAAACTACCTATGCTCTATTCTAACTCCAAACTCTCCTACTCAATAAGTCTGATTTTAATATTTTATTCTTAGTTATTTGAACCAGTGTAAAACAATCTACTGCTTCGCATTATGAGATGTTAGATGACTGCTGCCAATGACAAATTAGGTGAAGAGAAATTTTGAATAAAAAACTTGAGTGTGTCTTAATAACAAGAGAAAACAAGCCAAGTCTGTTTCTGTGTATGGACAAGAGCTGGTTTTTCTTGGGTTGGAGACCAGCCTAGAATACTGGACAGAGGCCGACGTATTTTTTGACATGCTATAAAATAGTCAAATATGTGTCAATGGGTTTAATTTTTAGTATTTATTTTTATATTTATGAGTAATATGTCTACACACACACACACACACACACACCAGAAAAGGGAATCAGATCACATTGCAGATAGTGGTAAGCCACCATGTAGTTTCTAAGAATTCAACTCCAGATCTCTGGAAGATCAGTCACTACTATTAACTACTGAGCCATCTCTCCAGGTCGGGCTTAATTTTTTTTTTTAAAGTCACAAATTTGGGTTTGAAGGGAATGCAATAGATCTGGCAAAAATCAGGGGTATGTTGGACATACTCAAATATGCCATACAAAACTGTTCATTATTTTAAATTTAAATCTTATATTACTTATTATCTCAGTTATTCATGAAGTTAAACACATATTATGCCTTCTCACAGTTTTATTTGTCCAAAGAATTAAACCGCTGTTTTTGAACACTGGACTCATATAGCAAACTAATGATACTTAAAACAAAAGAATGTGCATCTTTATTAAAATTAAATAATCTGGTTAACTTCTAAGAAAGAACACTTTTCCAAAAAGATCCTCGAAACATTTCCAAACAGCTAATTAAAAGAGATCTAGTGGCAGTGTTTAATTTAAAAAAAAAAAAAACACAGAAAAACAGAATAAATTTAATGTACATCAAAGACGTCATCATGGGAATGGTTTTTGAACCAAACCCTGAAGGAGAATAGTGTGGCCTCAGATCATTTGAGACCCTAAGGCATGAAACTTCCATGAAAAATGCTGTTTGTCTGAATTCTGAAAGTGAAAATATGGGCATCTGCTAAGTAACATTCTCAAGGGAAAGAAAGAAATCTACCAAAAATTTTATAAAAATGTCCTCACTGTGGTAATATAATTATAAGGAAAAGTGTGAATTTAAGCTCTAGACATTGTTTTCAATCTTTGCTTTTGCTAGATGTACAAGGCTGAGTAAATTATTCAATTTCTCTGAATTACTGTTTACTCATGTTTAATAAAAATGTCTTGAATTTAGCATTATATCAGTGGAATATTTTAGAATTATCTACAAGCAACATATGAAGTTGTTTACATCTTCATCAAACTTTTATTAATATTTTTTCATTTTTCAATGAAAAATTCATGCATTATATTTTTCTTATGTTCTCCCTCCTTGAACTTCTCTAAGATGCACCCCATCTCTCATCCACGCAACTCCATACCCTTTCATTCTCTATCTTCTGTTAGAAAACAAGCATATAACCAACAACAGCAACAGCAAAAAAAAAAAGAAAAAAGAAAAAAGAAGCAACACACACACACACACACACACACACACCAAAAAATTCCATAAAATCAGAAAGTCAGGAGTCATAATATACAAGTCAAAAGAAAAGACAAAAAAAAAAAAAGCCCAGACAGAACAATATGAAATGAAAATAAAATCTACTAAAATATCATTTAAATTGTTTTGTGTCATTCAGCTGTGACTGGGCAAGGGACCTAAAATTAAGTGTGGTTAATATGCCATTGAGACTCCATTGGACAAAACTAAATATGCCTTTGCAAACAGATGTGACTTTGAGATGGCTTCTTGGCTAGAGGTGCGGGCTATGCTCCTCTCCTCTCTGGGGAGGTCCTGTACATGATGGCACAGTTTTGTTGAATCATATGTGACTGTTGTGTCTGGCAGGCACTAATTCCTTGGAGTCATTCATACCTTCTTACTCTTAAAATTGTTATTCCTTCTCTTTGGCATAGCTCCCTGAGCCCTAAGGGAAGACCTTGTATAAAGGCATCCCATTTAAACCCAGTTTTTTCAAAGTCGTTCACTTTCTGTAGATTGCCTATTTGTGGCTATCTGGGTTGGTAAACATCTTTTGCAATATTATAAAGACTGAGTAAGGTGCTGATGTATGCGTAAGAAGAATGTTATTAGAAGTCACTTTTGCTGTGTTCCTTTTGAAGAATAACAGTGTTTGGGTTTTCTTTGTGTCTGTGGCCTATCTATGCTCAAGTTCTTAGCAACACTTTTTATGTCATGGAATGGGCTTTAAAACCAGACAGTGCTTGGCTTCCCCCAGTATTTCTTTGCCATATGCCACTTTGTCATGTGATATTCACTATTGTCAACTGAAGTCTTTGTATCTGGGTTGATATTACCTTTCTTTTCTGTCAGTGTGTAGAATACATTCTAATAGCATAAACACTAATCAGGGATGAAGACTCTAGTTAGGTACAAGATAAGTCTACTTGACTTTTAACAGGATGTGTAGGTCTTTCTTGTTTGAGCATAGATCTTTATCATCTGGAGTGTAATAACTTTTACAATAGAATAGGTATCAGTTTATGAAGACATTTTTAAAGATAGAATTCAAAATTAATGATCTTGAGTTCTTTTCTTCATTGTTTATTTCCAAATTCACACAATATTTTAAATATATGTACAGTGAGGGTAATTTGGTAAAGCATTTATTGTATCTGACAATCAGTATTCGTAGTCTTCTCTAGGCTCCTAGAAGAACAACAGTCTAATAGAAAGCAATGTCCAACTGGAGAAGCAGAAAATTCTGATATTAAGGAAAAGAGTGCTAAGATTTGATAAACTAATTAAAAATCTAAGAAAAACAAGAAAGCACAATAAGTCTTGATATCTTAAATAAAACAGAAATAGAGTTGATGTAGAGATGGCAGAAAACAGGAATGTGGAAGAAATATGTAGAGATTTGACAGCAGGGATCCAGGCAGCTCCACAGCCTTCTGTGCTTAGCCCACCAGGAGAGAGTGATCTCCCAGCAGCAATTTCACCTCTGAGCACAGAGATGAGATCTCCACATTCTCTCTGGACCAGTACAGCTAGGAGAACACTGGGCATATGATCATTGGAGTAGCTGGGACAGGAGTCTTCCCTTCTGGCTGCCATTTGCAGCAAGGAACCAGACAGGTCTACAGCCTTCTGTGCATAGACCCTGCCAGAAGAGAGTTGGTCTCCCAGGAGTACAGACACAGGTTTGCAGGCCCATAGGAGGGGCAAGCTCCAGCCAGAGACAACAAGACCAACTAACACCAGAGATAACCAGATGGCAAAAGGCAAGCACAAGAACCCTACCAACAGAAACCAAGGCTACTTGGCAGCATCAGAGCCCAGTTCTCCCCCCACAGCAAATACCACATGCCCCAGCACACCGGAAAAGCAACAGTTGGCTTTAAAGTCTCTTCTCACGATGCTGTTAGAAGACATCAAGAAGGACATAAATTCTTCCCTTAAAGAAATACATGAGAACATGGGTCAAATGTTCCCTTAAAGAGGAAACACAAAAATCCCTGAAAGAAATACAGGTAGGGCCCTTAAAGAGGAAACACAGAAATCCCTGAAAGATTTACAGGAGAACACAAACAAACAATTGAACTGAACAAAACCATCCAGGATCTAAAAATGGAAGTAGAAACAATAAAGAAATCACAAAGTGAGACATCTCTGGAGATAGAAAATCTTGGAAAGAATACAGAAGTCATAGATACAAACATCAACAACAGAATAAAAGAGATAGAAGAAAGAATTTCAGGGGCTGAAAATACCATAGAAAACATTGACTCAACAGTCAAAGAAAATGCAAAATGCAAAAAGCTCCTGAGCCAAAACATCCAGGAAATCCAGGACACAATGAGAAGACCAAACCTAAGGATTATAGGTATAGAAGAGAATGAAGATTTCCAACTTAAAGGGCCAGTAAATATCTTCAACAAAATTATAGAAGAAAACTTCCCTAACCTAAAGAAAGAGATGTCCATGAACATACAAGAAGCCTACAGAACCCCAAGCAGACTGGACCAGACCAGAAAGTCCTCCCGGCAAATAATGATCAAAACACCAAATGCACTAAACAAAGAAAGAATATTAAAAGCAGTAGGAGAAAAAGGTCAAGTAACCTATAAAGGCAGGCCTATCAGAATTACACCAGACTTCTCACCTGAGACGATGAAAGCCTTCTGAAGATCCTGGGCAGATCTCATACAGACCCTAAAAGAACACAAATGCCAGCCCAAACTACTATACCCAGTAAAACTCTCAATTGCCATAGATGGAGAAACCAAGATATTCCATGATAAAACCAAATTTACACAACCTCTTTCCACAAATTCAGCCCTACCGAGGATAATAGATGGAAAACGCCAACATGAGAAGGGAAACTACACCCTAGAAAAAGCAAGAAAGTAATCTTTTTCCAACAAACCCAAAAGAAAGTAACCACACAAACATAAAAAGAACATCAAAAATAATAGGAAGCAACAATCACTATTCCTTAATATCTTAGAATGTCAATAGACTCAATTCCCCAACAAAAAACATAGTCTAACAGAGATGTTTTTCATGTGGATCTTCGATTTTATCAGAAAATGTTTGTGACTCCTCTTTCAATTCAGTAATGCTTTTTGTGTCTACCATTTTGACTGTATTGTTTTCCATGATAATCTTTAATTTTAACATTTTTTTTCTATGTATTTCTTCGATTTTGTCAGAGGTGTTTTTCATGTAGACCTTTGGTTTCATGGGGGGGGGGTGTTTGTAGTTCCACTTTCAATCAATTTAGGAATGTTTTTGCGCCTACCATTTTGTCGGCATAATTGTCCATGATAATCTTCAGTTTTAACGTTTTTCTGTATTTTTCTTCAATTTTGTCAGAAGTATTTTCCATGTGGATCTTCAGTTTTATCAGACAATGTGCATAATTTTAATTTCAATCAACTGAGGAACATTTTTATACCTTCAATTTTGTCTGTAAAATTTTCCATGTAATAGTCAGTTTTAACATGTTTCTCTACATATTTCTTGAATTTTTTCAGGAATATTTTCAATTCCTGAAAATTGAAGTAGATATTCAATTTTATCAGAAAGTGTTTATAATTCCGCATTCAAAAAACATAGGAATATTTTATGCCTACCCTTTTATCTGTACAATTTTTCCATGAAATACTCAATCTTAATGTGTTTTTTAAATATTTCTTCAATTTTATCAGAGATATTTTCCAGGTAAGTCTTCAATTTTATCAGAAAATGTTTATAATTCTACTTTCAATCAACTTAGAAATATTTTTATGCCAACCATTTTATCTGTATAATTTTCCATGATAATCTTCAATTTAAAAGTTTTTCCCATATATTTTTGTCAATTTTACCCAAAATATTTTCCATGTAAATCTTCAATTTTATCAAAAAGTGTTTATAATTCTACTTTCAATCAACTTAGGAATATTTTAATTCCTACCAATTTATCTGTATAAATTTCTCCAATTTTATCAGAGATATTTTCCATGTAAATCTTCAATTATATCAGAAAATGTTTTTACTTCTACTTTCAATCAATTTAGGAATATTTTTATGCCTACTATCTTATCTGTATAATTTTTCATGAAATAGTCAGTTTTAACGTGTTTTTCTATATATTTCTTGAGTTTTATCCAAAATATTTTCCTTGTAGATTTTCAATTTTATCAGAAAAATTTTATAATTCCACTTTCAATCAACTTAGGTATATTTTTATGCCTACCATTTTATCTGTATAATTTTTCCATGAAATAGTCAATCTTAACGTGTTTTTCTATATATTTCTTCAATTTTATCAGAGATATTTTCCATGTATATTTACACAATGGAATGCTACTCAGGAATTAAAAACAATGAATTCATGAAATTCTTAGGCAAATGAGGAACAGGGGGAGGGAAGAGGGCTTATGGGACTTTCAGGGAGAGGGGAATTGGAAAAGTGAAAATCATTTGGAGTGTAAATAAAGAATATAGAAAATAAAATAATAATAATAATAATTAAGAAATAATGTAGAGCTTACAATGGGAGCTACATAAAGAAACAGAACACATTTGAAAGATGTTTGAATCACTGACAAATTTAAGATTTTTAGCAGTTTCAGTTAAAATTCCTTCCACCAGTAAAAAGAATATGTCTTTAAAGCAGCATCATATATTCCTGACTCTATTCAGTAATTGCCAAGTCCTTTGATAAAGGTTTACTTCCTAGTACAAAGCTCAAACCAAAACTAAAACAAAAGTAAAAACACAGTTTCACTGTAGATGTAATTCAAGTGAAGAAATATTGGGTGGGTGCTGTGGAGCCACTAAAGACCCATAAACTTTTTGTGGTGATGTTGAGTAATAATGGTAACTACCTTTCACCTCCAATTCCTGGTCACAGCTGTATCATATGTTCATAGAAATCAATTACTTATTTGTTTGGTTATTAAATTTAGGTTTGTATTCTCATCAAATAATAATCATTACCTCTCTGAATAAACAGCAAGCAACAGACTTGCTGTTGTTTTTGTTGGCTCCTCTAATCACTCCTGAGTGGCAGGGGCTTTTCTCATTGAAGGAACACCTCTTCCTAATTTCATTTATTGTCAGTACTTGTCCTGTGCTAATTAACAGAAATGTCAACTGAGAACCTTGTTCTGAATTTTTATCTGAACCGAATCTGTTGTCTTATATATCACTATTTCTTCAATGATCCTCCTGCAAGCTTTACAACTGGCAGGAGGAGGAAGAGGCAGAGGAGGAGGAGGAGGAGTAAGAGGAAGAAGAAGAAGAAGAATGGTCAGGAGGGTAAGTTAAGAATGAAACTCAGCTCAGTCCAAATTAATTGTAGCCTGTGCTGGACCAGAACATCTAAAGTCTGGCCCAGACCATTTTTCCTTAGACATAGTTAAGCACAGTTCAATTTTGGAAAAAAAAAATGTTCTGATAACCCTTAACTAAGATCCAAGCACACAACAATTCTAGACATATTTATATTGGGATTCTTTCAAAAGTACATCTGGCTTTCTTCACAAAGATGCGTACTTTTGACTCAGAACTAGTTTCCCAAAATTTGGGGTCTAAGAGTTGAGATAAATATAATGCCTGTGGGTGTCAGGCTTGGCCTGGCCCTAAGATAACATAGAAGTCATTTAGTCTGTTGTAAAATCAAATTATTCATAAGAATAGGTTTTATGACCTACATATAACCCTCAAGATAATAAGGGGGAAGGGATACCCTTTAAGGGGAAAAGATATTGTCTGGAATAAGTAAATTCTGGGAGATACAGGCAGAGCCTGTGTCATCAGCCAGCAAAGAACCAGCAGGCTATAGAACTACATTGTTCTTGGCATACCAGGAAGAGCAGGTAAGCACTTCATTTCATTGAAGAAACAAACTGTTTTAACTTTCCTGGTTTCTTCAGTGCTTATTTGTGTGCACAAGGCCTCTAAGTATTTCTATTATTTTTAGCTTTAATTTTTCTTATTCTTATTCCAATCAATAATGATTTCTTTGTCACTCACCTTGAACGCTTAGCTAGAGTCTCTTCCCTTCCTCCAAGCCATCAGTATGCTAGATAAAATTCATCCTGCCCCAACTCTCTCCCAGCACACCAGCAATCATGCTACTTGCATCAAGGAGCTATGACACTTCCAGAGATTTAGCTATTTTAAAGGAGTTACAATGTCACATTGATCTTTTTACTTTCATCTTTCCCACGCTACACTGTATTAGCGGATGTTCAATAAATGCTCATTAAATAAATGCCACATAAACATAGTTAAACAGCCTATCCATACCAAATATGAAAAAAAAATGAGTATTGCTGGGGTGTTACTGCTATTAGGGAATATCCATAAAGCTGTACTCCATGTTTTATGAGATATAAACATGTTCTTTTTTATCAGAGAGCCACTATCATCTTTTAAGATCAGAATAAACTCTCTCTCTCTCTCTCTCTCTCTCTCTCTCTCTCTCTCTCTCTCTCTCTCTCTCTGTGTGTGTGTGTGTGTGTGTGTGTGTGTGTGTGTATGTGTGAGTTGTGTCAGAAACAGAGTATTATTAATGAGAAAGCCACTTTTCAGAGAATCATTTCTCCACAATACTGATTTAATTGTTAAATTGATTCCTTATTTCTAAGTGGATAAAACATATTAATCATTCCTAAGCTATAAAAGGCTACTCTAAAACTGTCTGCAGAAATAGTTGCTATAGAAACCATCTTTTTGGTTTTTTTTTAGTCTAGAACAACAAACAGTCATCTAAAAAATACTAAATCCATTTCACCTTCCTGAAATAATTATGGGCACACTAGAATCAAAATATCTATGACATACTTTGCTTTTAGGTATGTCACCAAAACATATTTATTGACACGGGAGAATATTTCTGTAAAGAAGTAAGGCACACTTTTTTTTTCTTGCATCATTAACTTCCAAGAGCTGTCAGGGAAAGACAAAGACTTTTATTTTACATGCCTCTAGGGTTTGCCTCCTTTCACCTTACACACATATGCACAGCATATAAACAGATGAGGGTAACATGTGTGCCAAAATTGCAAGAGTTTCTACATATTTAACAAAGTAGAAGACAATAGAATTTGGGAATTATGTATATGCAAACCAATGTTACTTCTAAATTCTTTCCCCACTATCCTTAAATTCCTATTGAGAAACTAAATACCAAGGTAGATATGTAGCTTGAGAATATAAATATAAAGACTTATAAATATTATAGAATATAAAAAATATATTAAAGAAAGACTAAAAGTACCATGCTTTCGCTGCCATCTTTACAAAGGTTTTGAATAGAAAAGATTTGATTTTAGCTCAAGTTTCTGATCTGCTGAGCCTGGAAAAGAAATGTGTGCATCAGTGGTTAAAGGAAGAAAATTAAACATAGTAGCACAGTTCAAAGAGAAGAAGCAGAATTTGTCCATCTATGAAATTTAGTTCACTAAGCAAGTTCTAGGATTAACCATAACTTATGCGATCACTCAGTGCTCTAAGTATGAAGTGAAATTTGTCAGGGTGACATCATGGTAGTGGGCTATCAACTTGGTCCTTTTTCCACATCCCAGGCAAAGACAAACTAGATACACGATCACACCATATCAATTAACAATCACATATCATATCACACACCATATCAATCAACACTTTTAATTGTTCCTGATAAGAGGGTACACCTCATGCAGGGTCAACTGAAATGAGGGGCCCCATTTACAATACTGGTATCAAAAAGATTCTTAATATATTTCACGGTTGAAAAGATATGTATCTTATTCTGTAGCTGAATAAAAAACTCAGAGAAAAGTTAGTCTTTGAGAGAAAGATTCTCTTTATTTTCATTTATCTTTATATTTATTATATATTATAAATATTCACACCAATTTTCATGTTGTGGCATAACTAATGGAAGACTTTTAGATCACTCCAGAGTTTAAAAAAAAAAGGACAATAAAAAGAAAAATTGAATTAATTAATTTAATCTCCAGTATTCTAAATTAGAATCAATTTGCCCACCCCCATTATCTTTCTCTTTCTTCTGAGGGACAATGAGTTCTAATTATTTCCTAATGGTAGGAAGAGAAAAAAGGTCAAAGTTCTGAACAGCAGTGCTCTAAGAAAAACTGATTCTCATAATTGATTTCCTCAGTGTAACATGGGCAACACCATCACATGCTAAAAGAAAGCCTTCCTCCAACAATTTCTGGTATCCTTTATAAAAAAAATAAAAACTGTATATCTATTTTAAATTCACCTTCAAACCTAGTTGTGCTATAATGATTTAAGCTAATTTTTTTAAAAAAATAATATAGAATAGAATTCACTCTATGTTAATGAAATTTATCACATACAAGAATATAAGAATTCCAATTCTTACCTATTTAGTTATAAAGGAAGATAAGCTAACTATGTCATTTAATTTTTCCATTGGAAAATGAATAATGGCTGGCATTCAGCATAATATATATACACAGAATATAACATAAAATGATATAGAAGACAAGGAAGGGGAACAAACCTAGTGCATATCACATTTATTTATAGAATGTGTAATTAAAAACTGATTCCTTCTTTGTTAGATATTTATCTGGAAATACCATGAAACTTTTTCATTTTTGTAAAACTAGGCAGATATTTCAAATGTACTCCTTCCTTTGGCATGTAAGAATAGATCATTATAAAGTAAAGGCCAGGTGCTATTAACCAGCACAGATATAAAACTACATACAAATAAAAAGATATCCTACTATGTATGAATCAACCTTACAATTTCTAGTTTTCATTTTTTAAAAACTGTTACTCAAATAATATTAAGAAATGTGAATGTCTTTGTATATGTTAGCCACATGTAGTGAACAGAATGGTGTGGGGGAGGGGCAAGGGTCATTGATACCTTAAACACACACATAATTTTCTCAGTTTAAATGTATTTGTTATTGGAAAATTCCTAAAGAATTCCATTGGCATAGTATACTTTTAAATTTATAAAGCTTCTTTTAATGCAAATAACTTTCTTCCTATTTCTAGAATACTTCCCTTCTGTGATCTTCATGATCTATTTTGGGACAATGATCAAAGGCATTCCCTGTTGTATTATACAGAGGTCCCAGGGGGGAGGTAGAAATAGAGTGGGGAGCAGAGTGCACTGCCCTATTGACTAAATTGCTGCCCAGCACAGAAGCTGCAATCCTCAGAAGCAATCCATTGAGCACAAATATTCCTGTTCTTTTTTTTTTTTTTTTTTTTTTTTTGGTTTTTTCGAGACAGGGTTTCTCTGTGTAGCCCTGGCTGTCCTGGAACTCACTTTGTAGACCAGGCTGGCCTCGAACTCAGAAATCCTCCTGCCTCTGCCTCCCAAGTGCTGGGATTAAAGGCGTGCACCACCACCGCCCGGCATCAAATATTCCTGTTCTAAGTACTAACTTTATCACAAAACAGAGCAGAACCTCTTGGGTCATATGACAAAGGCTATAAAATCGGGATGGACGTGAAAGACAGCTTCTCAGGAAAGCTCGATTTATGATTACCTGATAGAATGAATATTTTAACAAAGTATTTCTTTAATCATAGAATTCCTATCAATATTTTAGCAAAACATATGAGATGTATATTCAGGGTCAATATAAAATAAATATTTTTATTGATCCTACAGATTATTAACTTAGGTTTATATTCTAGTTTCAGTAAAATGATATTTGATATCACAGCTAATATTTGTTCCATAATAATAAAAATATATTTAGAGTCAGTAGCTTAAAAAGGATTTATGTCAATTATAGTGCTTGAGTATGTTGAATAGATAAAGCATGATATTCTGTTTTATACCAGTTGAGCAGAGAGGTGTGGCCTTAGATCCTATGATTTCCCAGAAGTTGGGAGTTGGTTGGGAATCATCTTCAAATACTTTGTCTTCTGAAAGACATGCATACAGAGCAATAATTACAGTAAAAAAATGGATCGCTTATCACACTTTAAACAAAAACTTTCTCATTAAGAAAAGTCATGCTTAATCATTATTTATTTTATCTCATTTCCCAAAACATCCTAAAGGTTCATCCACTCAGAGTACTAATTTACACAAAAGGTGTTCCTAGAGCCAGATGTCACATTATATTGAGCAGGCTGCTTAAGCTGGTAGCAAAACTTTGCATTTGATTCTCACTTTCCACTGGAAGTGACTGCATAGGATACAAGGTAATGAACTCAGACAATTGTGAAATTGTGAACAGAAAGCTGAACAATGTAGGTGTAGCTTTCTGCCTGAAAAGGTTTCTCTCTCTCTCTCTCTCTCTCTCTCTCTCTCTCTCTCTCTCTCTCTCTCTCTCTCTCTCTTTCTTTTATAGGAAAAGTATTTGAATCAGTAAGGACCTAGCAATAGAAAAAAACTTCTGCTTCCTTCTTACTAGGAATCACTAATAATAGCTAACATCACTATATAATATTTAGAAGGGTCACTTAAGTGGCAGAAAAACAATATAAAGAGAGCAATGTGAGGAAGGTTGGTGTTTGTTCCTCATGAAATTAGTAATTGAGGAATAAGAGGGCAAACTCATTCCTTCATCATTACAAAATAAATCAATTTTGCCAAAATTTCTTTAAAACATTTCTTAATAAAATTGAATGTCTACAATTAAAAAAATAAATTTTCATTGTTATTTTATGTGTGCAGAAATTATACACACACACACACACACACACACACATATATATATATATATATATATATATTGTTTGACCAGATGGGAGAAAATGATCTATTGGTTCAAGAAAGGAAGTCCCACAACTAGTGGAGGTCAGCTTGTTAACTAGCTGTTAGCTGCCTCTCCACCTGTCATTTATCTTTATGACTTGGTCTCAGTGCAGTGTCTGACACTCAATTTTACAGGCTCACAGGCTGGAATTTATAAGTTCTCAAGTTGACAGGCTCTGGTAACAAAAATTCGAAATAACAGATATTATAAGACATAATCTCATATGAAATCTGTTAATCTATTTGTGAAATGGCAGAACTGACTGGTAAGTAAGACAAACACATCACCTCATTACTGTATATTTCTCAGAAGATAAAGTACTTAGTAACACATAATCAGACAAAGAAACTGTGCTAAGAAACTTGAACAGAAAGTTTTTATTTAAGGCACATGCCTAGTCACCTTCTTGTCATTGCCTTAAGGGACTGATTGAGGGTTGAGCCTGACATGCCAGAAAATAAACTAAACCTCTTGCTTTTGCATCAATCTAAATCTTGGTGTCTCACTCAGGGACATCTCAAAGTAAGTACAACTGGGGTTGGTGTCTTATATTTGGGGGCTCCATCCTAGATTTGAGGAGACCCCCCACCCATGACTAACTAGATTGACTGGAATGAAATAGACTGAGTTTGGCAATAGGCGCCTATGTGTGTTTGTCTATGTTTGTATCTCTGTCTTTTGCTTTAACTTTTGGCTCATGAGCAGTGTTGGCTGGAAAGCCTCTGGTCTGACGAGGTCAATTGCAGTGGGCAGAAGTGTATTAACTCTGGTGACCGTGGGGAGTCTGGAGGATGCTTCAGGCATCCCTGGAGGGAGTAGTCTAGAGGACTCCATTCCTTTTAGAAATGGCAAGACGTAGTATCAGCAGCAGGAACCAACCAAGTCTTGCTATAAACTGGTTTCTGCACCCATGTCAGGGGCAAACTGTCTGTATAATGTGATTTCTGCGCAAGTGGTGGGGGTGAACTTTCTGTGTGTCGATTGTCTTTCTCTGTTTTCTTGGACTTGAACTGATGTTATCTTTAGATATGGGACAGATTGAATCTACCCCATTAAACATCCTAATTAACCACTGGAGGGAAGTTAGGGAAAGGGTAGAAAACTAGACAGTAGTAGTAAAGAAGGGCAAGTTGGTTACTCTCTGATTCTCCGAATGGCCCGCCTTCAGAGTAGAGTGGCCACCCATAGGGACCTTTGACTTGCAGGTAATCAAAGCAGTAGAGGAAAGAGTCTTTAGACCAGGATCCCTCAGGCAATCAGACCTAGTGCCCTATATAGTTACCTGGAAGGATCTCCCTCTTGGATAATAGCTTTTTTGTCTCCCAGACTCTCACAGGTCCTGGCTATGAAGGAGAAGAACCCCATAGAGACCAACGAGTCTGTAAAGAACATCTTCCAGGACCCTTCCACAGCAGATCTGCTGCTGATGGATTCTCCACCCCACTACCCCACTACAATGTTCCTAGTTCCCACAGCCCCTTCTCAAGGATCGGACCTAGCAAGCAAGGAGGGCGAAAAGAGACCCTCAGAACTGGGACAAGACATGGGAACTCAGAACAAAAGGGCCACTTCACCCAATAAAACAGTGGCCCTCCCCCTCTGAGCCTATGGTCCCACAGATGAGGATGGTAATCAGGCCGTGCAATATTGGCCCTTCCTTTTGGCCAACTTGTACAACTGGAAGGCCCAACACCCCCATCCCTTTTGGGGAACCTCAAGGGACTGATTTTTCTCTTTGAGACTGTTCTATTTACTCATCAGCCCATCTAGGATGATATCTAACAACTCATGAGAGTAATCTTCATGACTGAAGAGTGAGAGAGGATAATGCAGGAAGCCAGAAACAGTGTCCCCTCAGACACAGGGGCACCATGAATTGTCCAGGTTATCATCGACAGCGGGTTTCCCCTGACTAGACCTGACTGGAATTTTAATTCAGCCGAAGGTAAGAATCACCCTAAGGTCTACCGCCAGGCTCTCTGTTGGCAGATCTCAAGGCAGCCACCCAGAAGCCCACAAATTTGACCATGGTACATGAGATTAGACAGGGATCAGATGAGTCACCTGGAGCCATTCTAGAGATGCTCATGGAGGTATTCAGCCAATATACACCTTATGACACCCGCAGCTAGAAGCACAAAACTACTGGCTTTTATAGATCAAGAAAGTAGAAATATCAGGAAATGCTTCAGAGGGTAGAAGGAATACAGGATAAGTCATTGAGTGATTTAGTGTAGGTTGCTGAGAAAATCTACCATAACAAGAAGATGGAGGAGGAGAAAGAGCAAAGAAAGAAAGGATAATGACTAAAGGAAGGTGAAAAAAAGAAAAGTGACAGGAAAGAAATTTACAGAGAACCTTGGCTACAGTAGTTAGGAAAAGCAGAGAAAAGAGACTCCAACCAAAGAGTGACAGAAAACACCTTGAAAAGAACCAGTGCACATATTGCAAGAAGAGGAGACACTAGGCCCCAGAGAGTACCCCAACAAATGGAGGCCAGGAAATCTCAAGCCTTGGGAAAAGTGCCCCAAAGCAGTGAATGTGTGTTAACCCTGGATGAAGGCAGTAATTAGGGGAGATGGGGTTTGGAACACTCGCAGAACCCACGGTAACTCTGAGAGTGGAGAGGAAACCCACTCAATTCTTGGTGGACACAGGGACTCAACTATCTGTCCTCTTCCAAGCCTATGGCCCTGTTACCGAGAAAATAATCTTGAGTCCAAGGAGCCACTGGCACCAAAATGTATTCATGGATTACTTGAAGAACAGTGGATTTAGGGATGGGCCAGGTATCCCATTCATTTATGTTCATCCCAGACTGTTTCTACCCTCTGTTGGGGTGAGACTTACTCTTCAAGATGAGGGCCCAGATACATTTCCTGCCTGACCTGCCAAGAGCCAAGGCTACCTGGTTTACATATGGGAGCAGTTTTCTCCATGAAGGTCAGAGAGGAGCGGGTGCTGCCTTGGTGGATGGCACAAATACCATCTGGGCTGAACCTCTTACCCGCCCCACACCCACTTCCCCACCCACCCTCACATCGAGGCAAAAAGCAGAGCATTGTCCTCACCAAAGCCTTAGAACTTGGGGCCAGCAAGAAAATTAACTTCTACAAGAATAGCAGGTACGCCTTTGCCACAACCCGTATCCATGGGCCTATATAGCAAGAGAGAGGACTGCTCACATCAGAGGGAAAAGAAATAAAAGAACAAGCAGGAAATTTTGGATTTCTTAGATTCCCAGATGGAGCCAGAAACTGTGAGTATTATTCACTGCCCCAGACATCAGAAATGGAGAGACTCAGTGGTCTGAGGCAATAACTAGACAGATCAAGTGCCTTGAGAAGTAGCTATGTAGGAGCCTATCCAGTTATGGACCTACAAGAGATAGTCACTGGGAAATGGGACTGGTCTAAGGCATGGTCTCTCTTAAAATATACAGAAGAAGAAAGGACTCAGATTGCTAACGACCCTACCAACTATTACCTAGAGAAGGACAATGGCTCACATAAGAAGGAAAAACTATACTCCCCAGAAAGCAAGCAAAAGACTAACTAGGCCAAATGCAGAGATGGACTCGTTTAGGAGATAAAAAGCTTGTCCAAGCAGTTAAGGGATCTAAAGTACATATGATAAATCTCAGGTTTTGGGCCAGAGAGATAGTAGAACAGTATAATGTATGCCAGCAAGTGAATGCTTATGCGGCCAAGAGTAAACAGGGCAAAAGGCCTAGGGGAGAATGGCCTAGAGTATATTGGCATGTCGATTTTACAAAAGTTAAGCAAGGAAAATTATGGTTACAAATATCTTCTAGTGTTTGTGGATACTTTCTCTGGATGGGTTGAGACTTTCTCCACCAAGCAGAAAATAGCTAGCATGGTAGCCAAGAAGATATTAGAGATTTTCCTGAGGTTTGGAGTGCCCAAGGTAATTGGATCAGACAACAGTCCTGTTTTTGTCTCTAAGTTAAATCAGGAATTGGCAGAGATACTGGGGACTAATTGGAAGCTCCATTGTGTATACCTTCCCCCCGAGCTCAGGGCAGTTAGAGAGAATGAACAGAACCCTAAAAGAGACATTAACTAAATTGTCCTTGGAGACTGGTGCTGACTGGGTAGTGCTCCTTCCCCTGGCCCTGTTCTGAGACTGGAACACCCCTACCATTTTAATCTGACCTCTTTGCATTACTGTATGGGACCCCACTCCCTTGACCCCGGCTCTTGACATCCCCAGAATGACTTTGCAGGCTGACAAGGATCTTATGGCTCAAATGCAAACTTTGCAGATCAGCCACTAGAAATTGTAGCCTATGCTTAGTGCCCTGTATGGTGTAGGTACCCCAGAGGTTCCAGACCTACCAATTTGGAGATTGGGTATGTGTGAAGAGGTATCATGCTGAAAACTTGGAAGAAAAGTGGAAAGGGCCACTCCTAGTGTTGTTGACCACCCCAACCCATGGTTAAAGTAGATGAAATAACTTCCTTGGTTCACTTAAGCACTTGCACTTGATGCCAACTGGATAGCAACCAGACACCTAAGCAACCCCCTCAAGCCCAAGATACCTGCCCTTCTGCAAGGCCAGAGAAACCTTAAGATGACTATGGTCTATCTTCCTTCCTGAGCTTAACCTCAGTAACACTCCAGAACAAAGTGACTTGGCAAGTACTCTCAGCCACTGGGGATGTAGCTTGCTCCTCTACATAGGAACACCCACCTTATACCTGGTGGCAGGGCCTTGTCTTTGATCTCTGTAAGTTAGCAGAGGACTTGACTCCTAGAGACAGGGGGAGGGGTTACACCAATATGGGGAAAGAGGGACTTGCAAATATAAACCGTGTCCGAGAAGTGGCCTTGGAGGGTGTGGCTTAGGGTGTGGACACCCGAAGTTGAGGAGTGTCCTGGGAGAAACGCCCATATATTTATGACCCTGAAATGGGAGAAGCCAGCAGCAGCCCCATCAGTGGGGGACAAACAGTTCTTTCGTGCTACCTGGGGGTGTGAAAGGTCGGAATGCACATACTGGAGACCATTGTGCGAATAGTTAAGGATTCAATGGTCAAGAAGAGAGAAGGGCTAACCAAGCTGAAGAGAGAAAAGAGAACAGAGTCAGGGTTGGTTTAACTCCTCCCCTTGGTTAACCTTCCTCAAATCCACCTTTTAGGACCCCTAATTGTTCTCCTACAACTGTCAACCTTTGGACCCTGCACACTGAACAAGCTTATAGCCTTCATAAAACAGGAATAGTACAACTGATGGTCCGCCAACAATATGAGACCCCAAGGATAGGACCTGAAGAACATGAATTAGTTACCCAAGACCTCTGAGCATAGCTCCAGGATTGGAGCTTGCACAGGAAAAAAAGGAGGGAATGAGGGACCCTAAGGGCATTTTCCAGTCCCATACCCTTCTTACAGCTTCTCCCTCCCACCTGAGGTCAAGGCTAGGCCAAGTTCCATTCTCCACCCACAGAAACAATCTTGAGTAAAAATTTCTCAGAATGTACTGACTGATAGTCATCTGACCCTCTGGAAAGTCCCAGGTAGAGTTCAAATGTGTGTCATGCTTGCTAGCTAATAGATTTAAAGGTCAATATGCTTACCCAATAAGTTTGAACTGTAACCTTGCTGATGTAACCTGTGCCCCTAAATTGTATAAAAACTGCCTGCTTGTAATAGCCATTTGGGGTCACATTCTTTTCATTCACCTTGAGGGACTGATTGAGGATTGACCCTGATGCACCAGAAAATAAACCTTTTCACTTTCCAATATCTAACACATATATTAGAGCATAATATATAAATACTATGAAGAAGCAGTTAATGTGAAAGCATAATAAATGCATAGCTGTTTGGTAAAAAGGAAATACTGTGTTATTATCTTATGCATCAGATAGGATAGATTTGGTGCTGTGACACAGGCATTCTTGAAAGCTTATCCAAATTTGTTATTGGTAAAAAACATAAGTAAAAACCTACATTCTTATTATAAAGCTTTCAGCTAGACTCTGCCAAAATAGACTGCCTATGCCTCTATGCTCTTGAGAATGAAATGTGTATTTTCAAAGCTGTAGATTTTTCAAGGACCATACCAAGCATTTTCTTAAGTTAATGCATTTATCTATAGTACAATTTTCGTGACCCTCTAAAACATTTCAGAAAGGCTATTCACATTCTGTGGTTTATTGTCCGTAAGAACACCATTTAAGTCAGGGGAAATAAACAGTTTCCAATGAACAGACTGACTCTCCAGAAAGTTCAATTGAACTTTGATATTTCAGATTCAGAACTCTGGTTTCCTTTAAAAACCACCTTGGAACTGTCTGGGTTATACAATACATAAAATAGTTAACCAGAAACATCTTTACTACAGAATGGCTTCCTATGAAAAAAGTTAAGTAACCACAATGCAAAGATAACAGCTTTACTTCCTATGAGAGAAATCATTATGTAACAATCAAGGTTAATGTTTTAAGTGGTTAGTTTACATATTACAATGCAAACATATTTCTTTACAGAAACTGCTATAATCTCAACTTCCAGCTATGTTAAAGAAAAATAAAACAAACAAAAAAAAGATGGAGGTTTGAGTACAGATATCATGTTAATAGGCTTTAATATACTTTTATAAAAATATTCCTACAATTTCAACACTATGTCAACTGCTACTTCTAAATGTTATGAGTATCTATCTATGCCATCTGAGAAGACATTCAAATTTGGATCATTCTTTCATAAAAATAATTATTAAAGTCCCTTACATTGCATAGAACTGTAGACAGTCCCAGTTATTAAAATATCTCTTTTGTCAGTATGTTTTTGGTTGAATTAGAGCCCCCTTATTTTAAATCATTTGGGAACTGTACATAGATTTAATGTTGTTTAATGTGCCTTCTTAAATCCAATTATTTCATAAGTCTTTATTAATATAACATGTAAAATTACAAACTACTTTTTATTACTTGAAAATCAACAAATATTGGAGAAAACATCAATGTAAATATCTAAGAAATCTAGTTGAATTTATAGATTGCATGCCATTACATATTAGTAGCAAGTGAGAAAATTCTTTGGTAAACTTAAATGTGTTACATAAGCAGCAAATTGATTCTATTCTAATATGTATCCCTCCCAAAGTTCATCTGCACAATATTGATGATTGAATATCAGTATAGTCTGAAAACATTCAGAAAAATTATAGTTTTTAGAAAACAATACTTTCTTATGATCTATAAGAATCTTTGTTAGAAATGAACACTTTGAGTCATAACTGAGATATAAAATAAATTTTCCATTTTACTCATACCTAGTTAGGAAGGCAAAATATTTTTTTGCTTATTTTATTTTCTATATTCTTTATTTACATTCCAAATGATTTCCCCTTTCCCAATTCCTCCCTTCCTGAAAGTCCCATAAGTCCTCTTCCCTCTCCCTGTTCCCCATTCAACCTCCTCCCACTTCTCTGTCCTGGCATTCCACTACACTGCTGCAAGGAGTCTTTCCAGGACCAGGGGCCTCTCTTTCCTTCTTCTTGGAAGTCAATTGATATGTGAATTGTATTTTGGGTATTATGAGCTTCTGGGCTAATATCCACTTATCAGTGACTGCATACCATGTGTGTTCTTTTGGGATTGGGTTACCTCACTTAGCATGATATTTTCCATTTCCAACCATTTGTCTAAGAATTTCATGAATTCATTGCTTTTAATAGCTGAGAAGTATTCCATTGTGTAAATGTACCACATTTTCTGTATCCACTCCTCCGTTGAGGGACATCTGGGTTCTTTCCAGCTTCTGGCTATTATAAATAAGGCTGCTATGAACATAGTGGAGCATGTATCCTTATTGCATGCAGGTAAAGTCTCTGGGTATATGCCCAGGAGTGGTATAACAGGGTCCTCCAGAAGTGTCATGCCCAGTTTTCTGAGGAACTGCCAGACTGATTTCCAGAGTGGTTGTACCAGCCTGCAATCCCACCAGCATTGGAAGAATGTTCCTCTTTCTCCACATCCTCGCCAACACCTGTTGTCTCCTGAGTTTTTGCTCTTAGCCATTCTGACTGGTGTGAGGTGAAATCTCAGGGTTATTTTGATTTGCATTTCCCTAATGACTAAGGATGTTGAACATTTAGTTAGGTGCTTCTCAGCCATTCAATATTCCTCAGGTGAAAATTGTTCAGCTCCTCAGGCCATTGAAATCTCACTGATATTTTAAACTCCTTTTAAATTAGGAGCTCTAATATCTCAAATTAAGAATTAAAACACATGTCACGACCCAGATGGAAATGAATACAAAGTTTACTGCTAAAATTATTGTGTCTCTGGAGGCTGGAGAGATGACTCAGTGGGTAAGAGCATTGACTGCTTTCCCAGAGGTCCTGAGTTCAATTCCTAGCAACAACATGGTGGCTCACAACAATCTGTAATGGGATCTGATGCACTCTTTTAGTGTGTCTGAAGATAGTTACGGTGTACTCACATACACAAATTAAATAAATAGTTCTTTTAAAAAAATATTGTGTCTGGTCCTGGAAAGACTGGATGTAGGGGAATGCCAAGACAGAGAAGTGAGACGGGGTTGAATGAGGAAAAGAAGGAGGGAAGGGGGCTTATGGGACTTTCGGGGAGGGAGGAAACGGGAAAGGGGAAATGATTTTGAATGTAAATTAAAAAAAATTAGAAAATAAAAAAAAAGAAAAAAATTGTGTCTCACATCTCTGGTGAGGGGGTTGGCTTTGTTTTATTAATTGATGTGGTGAAATAGAGATAACTGTTGGTGGAATAATTCCCTAGGCAGAAGCTGTGTAATTGTTGAGAAGGGGCTAGATATAAATAGGCACATGTCCTAAGCCCTGCTCTTGAGTTTAAATGTGGCAAGTTCTTAAACTTTCTTAGCAACAGTGATGGAATATAACCTAGAATTGTAACCAAAATAAACCCTTGCTCCCAATCCAACCCACAAAATTCTGTAGTCTTTGAGCAATATCCCTTACAGAGGTCTATTAGGAACCTAAATATCACCAACAATACCTTGACAAAAATAGGCAGTGTATGGGCTACTCATTTTGTTGCTGTTGCATTTAAACATGAAGACAATGGCAATTGAACCTTTTCCTTAAAACATTTGGTTAAATAGGTAATGTAAACCTGGATTAATCTTATGCATATGAGAGAAAACTACCTGAAGCATTTGATTTTCTAACTCTTTTTTTTTTCTTGACAGAATTTTTTTAACTAGATATTTTGTTTATTTACATTTCAAATGTTATCCTCTTTCCTGGTTTCCCCTCTGAAAACACTCTATCCCATCCCCCCTCCCCCTGAATGGTAATCTCATAAGTTAATACATTTGAAAAAGTTGATTTAAAATCAATTTAAGAGGTTATATGTTAGACTCATATTTTCTAAACATGATTTAATTATGAAATGTTTCAAAATAAAATTTAGTGAAATGTAAGAATAACCAAAGAAATTATAATTCTGTTTTAAATTAATTTGGTATTTATACCACAAACATAGATGAATTTATTTATAGGCAATCTGAAACCTAAATTGTTTTCTTTTTCAGGTCTGTGCCTACATATTTATACAGTATATAAAAATAAATGTAACTATACAACATAAATATTCATATATTCTATGTATTTGAATATTTATATAGCACCTGCCAACTACTTTGACAGGCATGCTAGCTTAGGATGAATTTTATAAAATTGCAGGATGTTTATTTGGCATTCAATTTCCTTTTAAAACAACTGGAACACTATTTTATAAAGCTGATATAACAACATAGTTAGAAATAGATCAGTCATGGTAGATTGGGTAGGTTTAATACTTACAAATTAGGCTGAAATATCAGTATGTTGAAACTGAGAACTCTCCTTTTAATGAAAGTTAAATTACTTCCTTGAGGAAAATTTTGGTCTATCCTTTAAACATCCTGTTATGCCACTAATGTGTGGAAGTCAGCTAAAGACTCAGAATAAAAGATAATTGTAAGATTTAACACATTTTTCTCTATGAATTTTTGACAGTCACTTTGTATTTAAGATCTTAAATCCATAATTAAATAATGAGCATCCTTACACTACTTCTGCATGAAATCTTACAATCTTATTTCTTTAACCTCACTTGACATGAAAAACTAAAAACTATAAAAACAAACAAACAAAAAATCCAGAGAACTCAGAATTTACATTTCAAATGTTATCCCCTTTCCAAGTTCCCCTTCAGAAACCCCCCATCCCATCCCCCCTCCACCTGCTTCCATGAGGGTGTTCCCCCTCCCAACCCATCCACTCCCACCTCCCCACCCTGGCAATCCCCTACACTGCGGCATCAACCCTTCACAGGACCAAGAATCTTTCCTCCCACTGATGCCCAAGAAGGCCATCCTCTACTACATATGTAGCTGAAGCCATGTACTCTTCGGTTGGTGGTTTAGTCCCTGCGCTCTCTGGGGTGTTTGGTTGGTTGATGCTGTTGTTCATCCTATGGGGTTACAAACACCTTCACCTCCTTCAGTTTGTTCTCTAATAATTCCACTGGGACCCAGTGCTCCACCTAGTCTCTGTATTTGTCAGGCTCTGGCAGAACCTCTCAGGAGACAGCTATATCAGGCTCCTGCCAGCAAGCACTTCTTGGCATTCACAATAGTGTCTGGGTTTGGTGACTGTATACAGGATGGATTCCCAAGTGGGGCAGTCTCTGGGTGGCCTTTCCTACATTCTCTGCTCCACACTTTTTCTCTGTATTTCCTCCCATGCATATTTTGTTTCCCATTCTAAGAAGCACTGAAGCATCCACACTTTGGTCTTTCTTCTTCTTGAGTTTCCTGTGGTCTGTGAATTGTATCTTGGATATTCTGAGCTTTGAAGCTAATATCCAATTATCAGTGAGTGCATACCTTATGTGTTCTTTTGTGACTGGGTTACCTTACTCCAGATGATATTTTCTAGTTCCATCCATTTGCCTAATAATTTCACAAAGTTATTGTTTTAAATAGCTGGGTAATATTCCATTGTGTAAATGTACCACATTTTCTGTATCCATTCCTCTGTTGAAGGACATCTGGGTTCTTTCCAGCTTTGACTATCATAAATAAGGCTGCTATAAACATAGAGGAGCATGTATCCTTGTTATATGTTGGAGCATCTTTTGGGTTGGAGTGGTATAGCTGGTTTTAATATTTTAAATGACTAAGGACTGTTGTCTAATTGGTCATTAAAAAGGAATACTTTCACTAACTTTGACTGCATTTTAGAATTTTATTTATTTCCTACCATGTATACTCTGAAATTTGCTCTCTGATATTCTATTTGCTTTAATAGATAGCTGTACTGATTTAGCAACAAACATTCTACATCTAACAGCACAGATCTATGTGCATATCCATTTCTTCATTACAGTCTTCTGTCATGTTCTCCAGATTCCATTTTCTCTGTTATAGTTCTCAATTTTTTATTTTAAGATATAAACTGAGAAGGAAAGGTCTCACTTTCTCTAGCTAATGAGTTCTGATATTTAATCCTCAAGCAATATTTCCCCAAGAAGCTTTAGCTCCCCTTGATTTTTCTTTAGTTTGTAATCTTCAAAAACAGGCATTTGGCAATATGGAGAATCTTAATGTCCTTTGACTTTGAATTTTCAGTAGTGCAGGGATTCACTTTGCATTGTTTTACTTTTAGTAAGATAGACATTTATTTCATTTTTTAAGAAATTAATTATCCCTCTGTGAATGAACCTCTAATGAAAAGCTAAGTCATGGCTTCCTAAATTAATGAATTCAAGGCCAAATCTCTATAATGTAGTTTAAATTTACCCTGATCATCTGGATGAAGCTTAAAATATTAATATGAATAGAATTCTACTACTAATCTAACACAGCTTGCTTATATTCTAAACTAATGATTTAATACTGGAATATCCTTATTTTTCCATTGTTTATGTGGAACTCAGCTGTTTCAGAAGTTTAAATACTAACTTTCAGAGCAGATTGAACATCACTGTAAAAACTGAGAATAATATCACTGAATCTCCTGCCCAAAGTGTGATTCCACTGAGTTAGAAAAGCTCTTCCATTTTCTATTTCTTATCTGAAAATTTAGCAAAACAAACAAACAAGGAGCATATCATTTAAGGTCTCCCAGTTCAATCAACATAGTAAGAGGCCCGTGACCATGTTTTACCTCTTCTTCCATGGCAGCCATTTTCTGACTCACCATTCATTAAAGTGGATATTGTTAATATGTAGTTCAAGCCTTGCTGTTCCTTCCATAGTGGTATAAGTTTCAAGACAAAACATGAAATAAAAAATAGAAAAAAAAAACCTTTTTTTAATGTTCTCTGTCTTTTAAGAGCTTCTGCTTCAACACGTTTTAGATACCAAGATGCAGAGAGATAATGATTGTGAGTTTAATTCCTGTCTCAGTCAATTTCATTTATGCATATGTACATGTAAAGTGGGAATTTCTCGTTTTGCATTCTAGACTCATTTGTGTCATGTGATTTTTTGGAAACTGTTATATGAAAAGATGTTTTGGTCAAGCAGACATGTGTGAATATGTTATGCTGAGAACAGACACAAGATGTTTTTCTGGAAGCAGTCTGCTGAAAGGGCATATGATGTTTTGCTAGAAATGATTCTTAAGAAGACAAGTGATATTTAGAAAGAGTATACGTATAACCAAACAGACAGTGGACAATGCTGTTGCATTGGTTCCCCTTGCAACACTTTGCTAGACTTATTTGGGCTTTGCTGGCACTCCTCTCTTGCTTAGGTTTACCTTGCTTTCATCTTCGGATCTTTGCTTGTTGTGACTTCATAGAGAGAAACAAACCAAAGAATTTCTAATGGTATCCAGCTGCTTCTGGAAGCTTATGGAGCCACTGCTACTGATTCATGTTTTGTATTTGCTGAGGAGACTGGACTGCCACTGCTGATTTGTGTTTGGTGTTTTGCTAGTGAACTGGACTACTTACAAAAAATGATTAAAATAACCCCAAAGAACTATTTCTAAACAGGTCCACAAACCCTATTTCCTATTAAACTTTCTATCTCCCAACCTCTAGTGTGTGGTAGGCCTGAAGGGAGGTAGAAACAATAAAGAAAACATAATTAAATAGGTTTAAAAACATCTAAGCCTGTATTTGAGGCCATACCTCAGAAAAAAGAGCAATCAAACAACATAAAATCCCACAATGGATTGCAAAAGAAACAAAGTGGTTTTGTGTGAATATCCAGAGATGCAGATGGTGGAACCTAGGAAAATGTCTCTCCCAAAGAGAAACACTGTTTTGTCCCAACCCCTATTACTATTTCTCCTTTTCTCCATTTTCTTTGTATAATAGCACTGGATGTTCTGGAAGGCAATTTGTAGACCAGGCTGTCCTTCAATCCATGGAGATCTGCTTGCCTCTGCCTCTTGAGTGCTGGGATTAAATGCAGGTGCCTAGAATTCACAAAGCAAATTCTTGAACTAATGTCAGGATCCACTTAATAACAATGAATGAATCAATGAATATAGAGAAATGCACTATATTACTCCTTTTACATTTTATTTTGAAAATAATAAGATTATATATTATGTTTTTCCAGGTCATAGCTCTTATAAAAATTTTCATAGTTACTTTGAGAATATGCTGGACTTCTAAGGAAATTATTGACACCTTTATTTTACCTTTTAGTTTAGATGCCAGAAAACATCAGGTTATTTGCAAGCCTTCCAACTTTTATTGTAAATCATGAATTGGCCTTTTACAAGTATGTTTTTGCCATATTTGTGTCTCTCAGCAATAATATTTTTCAGATCTCCATGATGAAGAATCTAGGTCTCTTTACATTAAAAGGAAACTAGCCTAATGACAGTCTAAAGCAATCTAATTTGGGGGATATTTTGAGCCATTTGTAAGCCTTTATCATCTATATACCATCTGTCTGTCTATCTGCCTGTCTATCTATCTATCTATCTATCTATCTATCTATCTATCTATCATCTATCTGTCTATCTATCCTTCTATCTCTGTGTACGTGTATATCTATATGTACATGTGTGAGTATGTCCATAGATAAATCATGTTGGTCTTATGTTTGAGAACTCTAGCTTTCTCAAATCTAGAGAGTTGACATTTCTAGAATTATAGGCATGCACTACTTACCCAATCTCTATTAGCTGCACTCATGTATACTTGCTCATATAGATGAAAGTTTGATACTGTCAAGTACTTTCCTGATATATCCTTTCAAATTATGTGTAGTCTATCTCCCTCTCTCTCGATATACATATATTATATATGCATACACATAATATACATACATATATATGTGCATATGCATGTATGTGTACATGTAGGTGTATATGTGAATATATATATATACATATATATATGTATGTATATATATATATATATATATATATATATATATATATATCCAGTTATGTGGGAATGATCATCTTAGAGCATTCATTCAGTAAGGCCAACCCAGTATTCCTGTACAGATGCATGAGTGTGTTCACTTAAGTGCTAGTGAATATATCTCAACCTTGAGAACTACTCTGCTATCTTAAGTTGTGTCAAGAACAGTAAATTTGACTGGTAGTTTATGGCAAACTTCTATGATTTGCGAGTCAGAAGCAGACAGAACACTGAGTTAGAGACGAGCCTGATCTACAGAGCTAATTCTTGATCAGCCAATACTATAAAAAGAACCCTACCTCATAAAGCAAAACCAAAACCAAAACAACAGAACAAAAAATAATAGTGCTTGCATTAGGCCAGTATAGATATAGGCCACTATATAGGTAGCTTATTAGATAGTAATAGCTTCCAAGTAACTTTTTTTTCATATTTCTTTCATTTAATAAGACAATCCCTCTTCCCAACATTTTTCATACTTTCTTTTCAGGTTTGTGTGCACTGCTTTCTAAGTGTCTACCTACTAATATCCTATGTTTACAGTTTTATCCCACCTAAAGGTGGAATATATTTTAAGTAAAGTAAGGTTTGATTGTTTATTTATTTTTTCTGCTATGTCTCAAACTCCTACCAATCCCCAAATGAGCAAAACTCCAAATGAATGTTTAATCACTTAGTACTTCTTAGCAATTTAGTTTATTATTATATATGGAATATTTGGTTCTCTTACCTAACTAAGGATTTCCTTTGTTCTTTACTTTGGTAAATATGCTCAGTTACTAATTTTGTTATCTGTTAATCATATTAAAACATTAATATAATTGAATATAATAAAATGTGAAGGAGTAACTCTAAAATTACAAAATAATATCCTAAGAAGACAAACCACAACTACTTCCTTTAGTATATATATATACATATACATATATATATATATATATATATATATATATATATATTGACAGTCTGTTTCTGTACAAAATGTGAATTATGGAAATTTCTCATGTATTTATTTTTTCATAATCTCCAATAATGAAAGAAATATTGATGTTTTAGAAAGACAAGAATAGCTATTTGTACCTTGTATCCCCTTCATGCAAGCAAAAATATAAATTCAAAAGAGGCATGTATAGTGTTTAGATCAGTATAAACATAATAATTTGGTGCATCTGTCATGACACTAATCAGTTGTATATTTCAGGGTATTCCCTTAAACATTGCATTAAATTTGATATTAAGATCTGTCAACTCCAATTTAAAAAAAATACTATATTGACTTTGGTACAACTTTACCAGTATTTGATTCTATATTTTATTAATGAGAGGATCTTAATGTATTTTGTGGGAAAAATATATGAAAACTGTTTCAGACAAGTTATGTTCCTTTTGCTGATATTCATGGCTTATAACTGCAATATTTAAGAAGGCATTTTCTAAAACATCCTTAAGGATTTTTCCTAAAAGTTAAAATCATGATAATTATGCTTAACAACCTTAAAAAGTGTTGTAAAATATTGGGAACATCTCTGAGTTTATAATAAAACTGCATAGTTTTTTAAGACATAGTAATTATGCAGGCTCTCACCCCATTACTGATATAATGTGAAGCTAATAAGCCAAGTCATTAGTATGCTTTAGGTCAGACAATTCACCTCAGTAACTGAAGGCCAAATGAAGACAGAGTTGTGTAATATTAAACATACAAGCAAAGGAGTAGTAAAACATTGCAGTGAAAATCTGAAAGGCCCCCTACAAATTAATCAATTTTTGTTTGATTGTGGAAAATATATGAGATTAATACCTTCTACTAATTTATACTATACTACTAATAGAAATGTATAACAAATAATACATTATTAAAAGTGACATATTATACATATATGACAATTATAACTTTATGTGTATTTTTTTCCAACAACTATCATAGTCTCTTAATTATAAGTAGATTTTTTTTTTGTTTTAAAAGGTGTAATAAGTTTACATCAACCAACTTTGAATCAAATACTGAAGACTTCTGAATGAAAAAGGGGTTGAATAAATTATGATAGTATGATTATTTTAAAGTAAATTCAATGTAGCAAGGTACAGAGAACAGTGTCCTCAGAGGCCCACGATTGTGAATGCTTAGATAAGCGTACCAAAGTCAGACAAATGTGGAGAAAAACAACACTCTTCTCTCAGTGAAGCTGCTAAGAGATTCAGGTTAGTTAATTCCTACTCCAGAAGAAGGTTTTGTCTTACGGATTTAGGAGAGTGTTCTGCTGAGATGTTCTCTCTTCTTATGAATAGAGTTGCCCTTGCCTTTATCCTCAGATTCAGTTCTGAGAAACAAAGGCAGATGCTTGAGGAGTGCTCATGGGACAATATGGAGAAGTGAGTTCATGGTAGGTAAAGGAGTAGGAGGTAAGTAAGCTCTTTTGCAGTGCATTATACTGAACATCTTGCTTGGATGACTCTTCTGAGTTAACTAAAGGTAGAGGAGGTGCCAAGCCTTTATAACCTAGCACTGCTAAGTGACCAGTGCGTTTAGCCTGCACCAGTACAACTATACTTTTCTGTAATGCTTAATCCTAAATTCACTGACAAATAAGTGTTATTTTCTAGAAATAAAATTCAAATTAGCTCTTGATTTATTAGACTTGTCTCTGTCAAATAATGCAATATCTAATTTACTGACCATATTTTTTTTATTCTTTAATCTTTTGTTTTACAATCCATATTTTATCACCCTCACCATCCACCTTCTGACTGTTCCTGTACTGGCTGGTTCTGTGTGTCTACTTGACCCAGGCTGGAGTTATCACAGAGAAAGGAGCTTCAATTGGAGAAGTGCCTCCATGAGATCCAGCTGTGGGGCATTTTCTCAATTAGTAATCAAGGGGGGAGGGCCCCTTGTGTGTGGTACCATCTCTGGGCTGGTATTCTTGGGTTATATAATAGAGCAGGCTGAGCAAGCCAGGGGAAGCAAGACAGTAAGGAACACCCCTCCATGGCCTCTGCATCAGCTCCTGCTTCCTGACCTGCTTGAGTTCCAGTCCTGACTTCCTTTTGTGATGAACAGCAACACAGAAGTGTAAGCTGAATAAACACTTTCCTCCAAAACTTGCTTCTTGGTCATGATGTTTGTGCAAGAATAGAATCCCTGACTAAGACAGTTCCACATCCTGTACCTCCTCACCACCCTGTCTCGAAGAGGCTTTCCCAACCTACACAACCCTATCCCCCAGACCTTCCACTCCCTGGGGCCTTCAGTCTCTTGTGGGTTAGGTTCATCTTCTCTAATTGAGTCTAGACCCAGCAGTCCTCTGCTGCTACGTGTTGGAAGCCTCATGTCAGCTGGTATATACTACTTGGTTGGAATCTCAGGGTTAGTTGATACCGCTGGTCTTTCTACAGTGTAGCCCTCCTTCTCAGCTTCTACCAGCTTTGTCCTAATTCAACCACAGGGGTCACTGACTTCTGTCCATTGGTCGGGTGTAAATATTTGCACAGAATCTTTCAGCTGCTTGTTGGGCCTATTGGAGAGTATTCATGCTAGGCTCCTGTTTGAAAGTACCCCATAGCATCAGTAATAGTATCAGGCCTTGTGGCCTCTCCTTGAGCAGGATCCCAATGGACCTCTTTTTCCTCAAGCTCTTCTCCATTTTTGTCCCTGTAGTTCTTTCAAACAGGAACAACTCTGGGTAAGAATTTTTGACTGTGGAAGGGAAACCCCATCCTGTCACTTGATAACCTGACTTTCTACTGGTGGTAGACTCTACAAGTTCCCTCTTCCTCTGCAGGTTATTTCATCTACGATCCCTCACTTTGAGTCCTGAGACTCTCTCCTATCTCAGGTACATTCTAGAGTGCCCCCCCACCGCCTATTACCTCACAAGGTTGCCTGTTTCCATTCTTTCTGCTGGATCTCAAGGTGTTAGTCCTGGACCCAATACTTGATCATGTTCCACCTTATCTCTCCCCTTCTACCCAATTCCCTCCCTCCCTTTCCCTCCTGCAATTTCTTTCTTCTCCCTCCCAAGTGGAATTGAGGCATCTTCACTTGCTCCCTTCAGCTTGTTAACCATCTTGTGTTCTATGGATTGTATCCTGGCTATTATGTACTTTTTTTTTGCTAATATCAACTTACTGGTGAGTGCATACCATGCATGTCCTTTTGGGTCTGAGTTAGCTCACTCAGGATGATATTTTCTAGTTCCATTCATTTGCCTGAAAAACTCATGATGTCCTCTTTCTAAACTTTGTAAATGAACCACATTTTCTGTATCCATTTTTCTGTTATGGGACATCTAGGTTGTTTACAGCTATTGGCTATACAAATAAGGCTGCTATGAACCCTGTGGCATGATGGAACACCTTTTGGGAATATGCCCAAAATTGATATAGCTGGTTCTTCAGGTAGCTCTATTTCCAATTTTCTGAGGAGCCTCTAGATTGATTTCCAGAGTGGTTTTACCAGTTTGCAATTCCACAAGCAATGCAGTAGTGTTCCTCTTTTTCCACATCCTAGCCAACATGTGCTGATACCTGCAGTTTTCATCTTGTCATCCTGATTGGTTTAAGGTGGAACCTCAGCGTCACTTTGATTTGCATTTCCCTGATCACTAAGGACTTTGGACATATCTTTAAGTGCTTCTCAGCCATTGGAAATTCCTCAGTTGAGAATTCTGTTTAGTTCAATACCACATTTTTTGGTTGGGTTATTTGGTTTCTTGGTGGTTAATTTCTTGAGTTCTTTACATATTTTGGTATTAGCCCCATTCAATGTGGGATTAGTAAAGCTTTTTTCCAAAGCTGTAGGTTGTCAATTTGTCCTATTGGCTATGTCCTTTGCCTTACAGAAGTTTTCATGTTTCATGAAGTCCCATTTATCATTTTTTTTTCTAAGAGCCTGAGCCACAGGAGTTCGGTTTAGGAAATTCCCCACTGTGCCTATGAGTTCCAGGCTTTTCTCCTACTTTCTTTTCTATTAGATTCAGTTTATCTTGTTTAATGTCAAGGTCCTTGGTTCATTTGGACTTGAGCTTTGTAAATAGTAACAAATGTGGATCTATTTTCATTTTTCTACACAAAGACTGCCAGTTAGACTATCACCATTTATTGAAAATTCTTTCTTTTCTCCACATTATATTTTTGGCTTCCTTGTCAAAGATCAAGTGTCTATACGTGTGGTTTTATTTTTGGGTCTTCAGTTCTATTCCATTGATCAGCATGTCTATCTCTGTACCAATTCCATGTCTTTGAAGAATTGTGTTGGGCTTTTGATGGGGATTGCATTGAATCTGTAGATTGCTTTTGGTAGGATGGCCAGTTTGTTGTATTAATTATAGTAAGTCATGAGTATTGGAGATCTCTCCATTTTCTGAGATCTTCAACTTCTTTTTGGAGAGAATTGAAGTCATTGTCATACAAATCTTACACTTGTTTGATTAGAGTTGCCACAAGATATTTTAGAATGTTTGTGATTATTGTGAATGGTGTTGTTTTCCTAATTTCTTTCTCAGCCTGTTTATCATTTGTATAAAGGAAAGCCATTGATTTGAGCTAATTTCACATCCAGCCACTTTGCTGAAGTTGTTTTTAAGGTTTAGGAGTTCTCTGTTGGAATTTTCAGGGTTACTGAATTATAGTATCATATCATCTGCAAATAGTGATATTTTGACTTCCTCCTTTTCAATTTGTATCCTTTTGACCTCCTTTTGTTGTCTAATTGCTCTGGATAGAACGTTGAGTACTATATTGAATAGATATGGAGAGAGTAGACACTCCATGATTTTACTCCCTGATTTTAGTGGGATTGCTTCAAGTTTCTTTCCATATGGTTTTATGTTGGCTACTGATTTTCTCTATATTGCTTTTATTATGACTAGGTATGGGCCTTGAATTCCTGATATTTCCAAGATGAAGGGGAGTTGGATTTTGTCAAATGCTTTTACAGCATCTAATGAAATGATCATGTGTCTTTTTCTTTGAGTTTTTTTATACAGTGACTTAGGTTGATGAATTTTCATATATTGAACCATCTCTGCATCTCTGGGATAAAGCCTACTTGATCACTATGGATGATTGTTTTGATGTGTTCTTGGATTCAGTTTGCAAGAATTTTATTGAGTATTTATGCATTGATATTCATAAGTGAAATTGGTCTGAAGTTCTCCTTCTTTATTGGGTTTTTGTGTGGTTTAGGTATAAGTGTAATTGTGGCTTCATAGAACAAATTTGGGTAGGTTCCTTCTATTTCTATTTTGTGAAATAGTTTGAAGTGTATTGGTATTAGGTCTTCTTTGAAGGTTTAATAGAACTCTACACTAAACCCATATGGTCCTGGGCTTTTTTTGGTTGGGAGAATATTAATGACTGCTTTGATTTCTTTAGGGGTTATGGGACTATCTAGAATGTTTATCTGATCCTGTTTTAACTTTGGCACCTGGTATGTGTCTAGGAAATCATCCATTTCGTCCAGGTTTTCTGGTTTTGTTGAGTATAGGCTTTTATAGTAGGATCTGATGATTTTTTGGATTTCCTCAGCTTCCATTGTTATGTCTCGCTTTTCATTTCTGAGTTTATTAATTTGAATACTCTCTCTGTGCCCTCTGGTTAGTCTGTGTAACGGTTTACCTATATTGTGAATTTTCTCAAAGAACCAGCTCCTGGTTTGGTGGATTCTTTGTATAGTTTGTTGTTGTTGTTGTTTCTACTTGGTTGATTTCAGCCCTGAGTTTGATCATTTCCTGCTGTCTACTCCTCTTGTGTGTATTTGCTTATTTTTTTTCCTAAAGATTTTACATGTGCTGTCAAGCTGCTAGTGTATATTCTCCCCATTTTCTTTTTGGAAGCATTCAGAGCTATGAGTTTTCCTCTTAGCATTGCTTTCATTGTGTCCCATATGTTTTGGTATGATGTGTCTTCATTTTCATTACATTCTAAACAGTCTTTAATTTCTTTCTTTATTTCTTCCTTGACCAAGTTATCATTGAGTTGAGTGTTGTTCAGCTTCCATGTGTATATGGCCTTTTTGTTGCTTTTTGTTGTTGTTGTTATTGAAGAACAGTCTTAGTTTGTGGTGATTTGATAGGATGCATGGGATTATTTCGGTCTTCTTGTACCTGTTGAGGCCGATTTTGTGACCATTATATGGAGAACTGACTTTACAGAGGGTCAAATTAGGGATGTATTTATTCTAGGCTTCTGGATGCATGCTAATGAGTGAAAGGTCATAGAATAAAATTGGTAAATACTGTAACCGAAAGAGAGTGGCAAGTATATACTGACATAGCTACTTTTGCCCAAACTACCCCACAGTCATGTATCATAGTAAAGAAGATACTACTCTTGCTTAATTAAATGGGTAGAATGATCATTTAAAATGCATCATTGTTTTCTGTCTATAATTGATTAAGAAAGAAATTTGAGACTCAAGGGTGATAGCTCATGGCTACCAGTATAATGATAGAGGGCATGGGGGGATTGTTAGTAGTTTATGCCAATCTAGGCTGTAAGTAAAATTCAAGATGAGTCTTGTCTTTACAAATTTTATCTTTAAAATAAAACAATGAGTAGAACAAAAAATGGAAGGAATGGAGGGAAGGAGGAAGGGAGGGAGAAACCAGAATGGGATGAAATAATTAATGAATGGAAAGATAAAATGATAAAGAAAATGTCAGCATTTTCATCAATTGAACCATGGAGATCATACGAAACTTAAAACATCTAAAGGAGATAAGGAATTCACAACTCCAGTGTATTGGGGAATTAAGGTTTGGGACACCCTATAAAATCTTTGACAACAAAGGCCAATAGATTTCTTCATCTTTTTGTTCCCAGAGTTAAAAGTTCTAAGGTAGGTTATGCTATTTATTTTCATGCTCAGTATGAATCTACCCCCTTTCCCTCAACAAATTCAATTTAATACTAGGCTCTTGAATTGTTCTCTTTTTTTGTTGTTGTTCACATATTTTCCCTCTACTCTCTCTGTATCCTGTTATTACAGTCCTGTACCTAAGTCTGAGGCTGTGTTCTGAAAAAATTGCAAGCTACTACAGACAAAAAGTATATTTTCTTTTATTTATTAAAATCATTTTAGTTCTTCTTTTGAAGAAATCAAATATTGCAGACACAATATAACATAACATAAATATATGATAAGACAGATTTTATCTCACTCTCCTTCATTATTTGTACTTATTTTATTGTACCTGTTAGGTTCAATTTCTTAAGTGTTTACATTGAAAATGTTTGTTCTTTCTTGAGTCTGATAAAGAGTATCTGGATGTCTCAAAGTTATCCATTATTTTCACATATATTGTAAGTTTTATATTGTGGTCTTAGTATTTTTTTCAACCTAACTTATATTAGAAAATGATAAAAGCAATACATTGGAACCTTGGGTTAGACTTGTATTTGAATAAAGGCAAAGACTACTCTATGTCCCCATTTGAGAAACTACAGTTGTAGGACTATCAAAGTCACTCTGAAATATTCATGTCATAACTTACATAATATCAGACTTTTCAATAACATACTTTCTCCTGCACTTTATGGTTTTTGCAGGTCTTTTTTTCACTCAGTGGCATGAATACACCTTAGACATTTGCATAAATTACCAGTAGAGGAATGTTTGTCAAGCTGAACAAATATTCTACACCACATTTATTGCCATGAATCTACCAGCTGACTGCTTATTTATTCATTGTGTTTTGCATGACTGATTTATTAAGGAACTAAACTATATGATTGGGTGCTGTAAGTATTATACCAGATTTAATAGTGAACAATTTGAAAGGTTTGGTACAGTTGAAAAAAATATTCAATTATAATTAGAAGCTGAAGGACTTAATTCTATGTAACTTTCAATGTAAAAACAGCCTAAAATAAACAGGAATGACGTATGAAAAATCCTTGCCACACATTTGAAGCCTCTGTGGCCTATGTCTATTCAAACTCTTCTCTTGTGTTCATCAACATATTGAGACTCAAAGGAAGCTACAAGTAGTTATTTTCTGCTTCCATATAAAATTTGCTTTTTCATAGAGAGTAATTGAATTTGGTCAGTAGTATCTGATAGACTTCTGTTTATTATAAATATGAAATATTTCTACTTTGTCTTTTCCTGTTAATGACCTATCCATGTTTAAGTCAAAGAAGTTTTATTAAGCCTAGGGCCTCAAATGTGCACTGTATCTCTGGGATACATCCCCAGCCCCTGCCTTTGTCCTCAAGTAGGCATTTCAAAAGAATATGACTATGAAAATTGATGAATCCAAATCAACTTTGCATCCATAGACTTTATTTTCTTGATATTATTGCTTAGAACCTTTGTTGTATCTAGGTTCTCATGACTACCATCAGCCACCCATTCAGACAGTGTTATTCAAGGTGCCTGAAAATGCTCTGTTCAAGATGTATATTCTATACTAATACTTTAAGTTATATCTCTTCACATTACCATTTTATCCTTCATTATGAAAGATAGATAAACCTTTAGTCAGACTAACCAGTGGGTACAGAGACAGTATCCAAATTAATAAAATCAGAAATGAAAAGGGAGACATAACAATGGAAACTGTGGAAATTCAAAAAAATCATCAGATCCTAATACAAAAGTTTATACGCAACAAAATTGGAAAATCTGAAAGAAATGGAAAATTTTCTAGCCACATACAAGGTGCCAAAGTTAAAATAGGATTAGATAAACAATCTAAAAGGTTCCATAATCCCTAAAGAAGTAAAACCAGTCATTAATAGTCTCTAAAGCAAAAACAAACAAACAAAAAACAAACAAAACAAACAAACAAAAAACCAAAAAACTCAAGTCCAGATGGCTTTAGTGGAGAATTCTATCAGACTTTCAAAAAAGACCGAATATCAATACTCTTCAAACTATTCCACAAAATAGAAACAGAAGGAACCTTACAAATACAGAGGTGGATGCTCACAGCCAACTAACCCTGGTCTTCCTTCCTCCTAAGATTCATATTTTCTCCAGGTTGAATCATGGACATTTTGAGCTTTTGGGCTAATATCCACTTATCAGTGAGTATATACCATGTGTGTTCTTTTGTGACTGGGTTACTTCACTCAGGATGATTTATTTTAGTTCCATCCATTTGCTTGTGAATTTCATGAAGTTGTTGTTTATAATTTCTTAGTAGTACTCCTTTGTATAAATGTATCTTTTCTTCTATATCCATTCTTCTGTCATGGGCCATCTGTGTTCTTTCCAACTTCTGCTTATTATAAATAAGGCTTCTGTGTACCTAGTAGAGGATATGTCCTTGTAATATGTTGGAACATTTTTTTGGTATATGCCTAGTAATGGTATAGCTGGATCTTTGGGTAGAACAATTTCCAGTTTTCTCAGGAACCACCAGATTGATTTCCAAAGTTTTACCAGTTTGCAGTCCCACCCACAATCGAGGAGTGTTCCTCTTTCTCCACATCCTTGACAACATCTGTTGTTACCTGCATTTTTGATCTTAGGCATTCTGATTAGTGTGAGGTAGAATCTCAGGGTCATTTTGGTTTGCATTTCCTTGATAACTAAGGATATTAAACATTTTTAAATGCATCTCAGTCAGTTGAGATTCCTTAGTTGACAATTCTCTATTCACCTCTGTACTACAAATAGATCAAAAGGGGCAGGAAGAATTTAGCTGTTTAGAATAGAGAGTAAATTGTCAGAGTGAAATGATTTAAGTGCATGTTCATCTCTGAGACCATACAAACCTGAAGTAACTAATACTGGTTTGTTTAGGTTTATTTATGTACTAAAAATTATTTTTTTAGAAAACTACACAAAATGAATAAAGATAAAATATTGAATGTTCTCCTTGTAGGATATAGCCATAATCTACTTATGAATCTAGCTTATAGGAAAGGTTGGCTTTCACTTTACATAACTGCTACATTTTTAGATACTGTTTATTTTAACATTTTATATTATTTTATACAAAATATTTGGTATCCACACTTTTAAAGTTTTAATGTGGCTATTTCTATATTGTGAGTCATATTTTTTACTTTTATATATCTTTTTCCTATTCAGTTAATGTCTTTCTATTTATTTTCTAGTTTATTAAGTCTATCCTTCATTTCAAAATTAAAGTGATAAAAGTAGGTCTTTCATTAAGTTCTTAGATTTAAGAGGAGGTGTTGCTTTTACTGCATAATTTTCTCTCACAAATTCTTGGAAAATTTCTGTTGAATCAGTCCATGAATATTGAATTCAGGATAGGCAGAATAGCATAATTTCATCATTCTATTAAGATGTAGTATTGAAACAGATGGAAACAACTACAAAAAGTGGCAAATAATCAAAATATGTACACTTGAGAAGCCCAGTCACAGTGAATACATCTACAAAGCATTCCTAAACCGAGAGTCAGAAAACTTAGAAAGATTATAAAAGCCTGGGTATCAGATGTGGTATAACATTGTGTTTGTTAGTAATATCAAAGGCTATACACATAAAGCTTCACCAACATGAGCTGGTGAAATATGTGTTGAACTAGTACTATACAACTAGATATGCCAAAGTTGATGGGGAAAGACCACAATTGTGAGGGACTCTGTGAGATTTTAACTCCAGTAGCAACAGAAGCTACACCCATACAGTCTCAGAATTATGACAACTCAAACTTGTCAAAGAATGTGAATATATATACATAAATATATACACATATATGTACATATACATAGCATGCAGTAAAAATTGTTTCTTTAAGAGGTCATGAATTTGAAGAAGAGTGAAGAAAAGAATATGAGAAGGATAGGAGGGAGGAATGGAAAGGAGAAATAAAATAATAATATAAAATATAAAAAAATACAATGAAAGAAAGAAAACAAATGTTTTAATAAAAAACATGAATACCAGATCCAGTATAAAAATTTAAATGTTTTGTAGCATACCAGAAACATATAATTTATGTGAGTAATAAAGACATGATAAATATATAAATACCCAAAATCTCTATAATTGAAAACAATAAGCTAAAATAAGGCAAATAAAAAAGTAAAATTCTCCAGTGATCAACCCAAAATGCAAAATGTAAGGGTACTCATATACATAAAAGAAACTTTACTGAAGCTCAAAGCATACATTGAAACTCAGAAATTAATAGTGACAGACCTGAATACCTGACTCTTACCAATACAAGGGTCATTGAAATGGAAACTAAACAGAGACACAGTGCAACTAACAGAAATTATGAGTCAAATGGATTTAATAGATTTCTACACAGCATTTCACCTCCAAAGAATATGCCTTCTTCTCAGCACCTCTTGGAAATGTCTCCAAAAATGACCATATAATTAAACACAAAACAAAACTCAACCGATAGATTGAAAAAAAAAAATCCCATGCATGCTATCAGATCCCAAAGGACTGAGTCTGGAGTTCAATAGCAATTAAACAACAGAAGGTCGAATACTCATGGAAACTGAAAAAGTATTTGCTCAATGATAACTTGGTCGGGGAAGAAATAAAGAAACAAAAGACACTAGAATTCAATGAAAATGAAGACCCACCATATCCAAACTTATGTGTCACAATGAAAGCAGTATTAAAAGGAAAATTCATGGCAATAAGTACCTTCATAAAGAAACTGGAGAGAGCCAATAAAAGCAACTTAACAGTACCCCTGAAAGCTTTAGAACAAAAGAAGCTAGAACAAAAGAGGAGTAGAAAGCAGGAAACAGTCAAACTCATGACTGAAATCAACCACTTAGAAACAAAGAGAACAACACAAAGAATCAACAAATCCAAGAGCTGGTTCTTTGAGTAAATCCACCAGATAGATAAATCCTTAGCCAAACTATCTAAAGGGCATAGAGACAGTATCCAAATTGACAAAAACAGAAAAGAAAAGGGAAACATAACAACTGAAAGTGAAGGAATTCCAAAAGCATCAGAACCAATTACAAAAGCCTGTACAAAATAAAACTGGAAAGTCTAAATAAATGGATGATTTTCTAGACAGATGTCATGTACCCTAAATCAAGATCAGATAAACTATAAAAACAGTTCCATAACCTCTAAGGAATTAGAAAGTCATTAAAAACTTTACACCCACCCATTCCCCTCCCCCCCAAAAAAACCAGGGCCAGATGGATTTAGTGCAGAATTCTACCAGACATTCAAAGAGGAGCTAATACCAATATACCTCAAATCATTCCTCAAAATAGAAACAGAAGGAATACTACATATTTCATTATATCAAGCCACAGTTACTCTGACACCCAAACCACACAAAGATGTAACAAAGGCAGAGGACCTGAGACCAATATCACTTATGAATTCCGAAGCAAAAATACTCAATAAAATTTTTGCCAACTGAATCCAAGTACACACCAAAACGATCATTCACCACAATAAAGTAGGCTTCAACCCAGGAATTCAAGAATGGTTCAATAAACAAAAATACATCAATGTAATACTCTATACAAACAAAATCAAGGAAAAAAGGTTGCATTAGATGGTGAAAAATCCTTCAATAAGATTCAACACATCTTCATGTTAAAAGTCTTTGAGAGAGCAGGCATTCATGGCACATGCCTAAACTTAATAAAAGCAATAAGTAGCAAACCAACAGCCAACATCAAATTAAATGGAGAGAAACTAAAAGCTATCCCACTAAAAGCAGGGACAAGAGAAGCTTGCCCACTCTCTCTCTATCTATTCAATATGATACTTGAAGTTCTAGCTAGAATAATTAGAAAACAAAAGGAGATCAAAAGATATGTGGTATATCTACACAATGGAATACTACTCTGCAATTAAAAACAATGAATTCACGAAATTCCTAGGCAAATGGTCAGATCTTGAAAATATCATCCTCAGTGAGGTAACCCAATCACAAAAGAACACACATGGTATGCAGTCACTGATAAGGGGATATTGACCCAGAATCCCGGAATACCCTAGACACAATCCGCATATCAATAGATTTCTAAAAAGATGGTAGGAGAGACCCCTGGTCCTGGAAAGACTGGATGTAGGGGAACACCAGGACAGAGTAACGAGAGGGGGTTGAATGGAGAAAAGAGGGAGGGAAGGGGGCTTATGGGACTTTCGGGGAGGGAGGAAACGGGAAAGGGGAAGTGATTTGGAATGTAGATTAAAAAATAAAATAAAATAAATAATAAAAAAAAAGATATAAATTGGAAAGAAAGAAGTCAAAGTATCCCTATTTGCGAGGTGATAAGACAGTGTACGTAAACATCCCCTGAAATTGCACGAGAGAACTCCTACAGCTGATAAATAACACAAACAAATCAGTAGTCTTCCTTTATACAAATAGGCTGAGAAAGAAATTAAGGAAACAACACACTTCATAATAGCCACAAATAGTATAAAATATCTTGATATAACTCTTACCAAGAAAGTGAAAGATCTGTATGATAAGAACTTTAAATCCCTGAAGAAAGAAAATGAATAAGATCTCAGAAGATGGAAAAATCTCTGATGCTTGTAGATCAATAAGATTAACATAGAAAAAATGTTCATTTTACGAAAAGTAATCTACAGATTTAATGCAATCCCCATCAAAATTCCAACACAATTCTTCACAGACATGGAAAGAGAAATTCTCAACTTCATATGGAAAACAATCCAGAATTGTCAAAACAATTCTCAACAATAAAAGATCTTCTGGGGGAATCACCATCCCTGACCTCAAGCTGTACTACAAAACAATAGTGATAAAAAAACAAAAACCAAAACAAAAACGAATGGTATTGATACAGAGACAGACAGGTCAATCAATGGAATAGAATCAAAGAATCAGAAATAAACCCATACAGATATCACAGACATGTACACTTGTTCTTTGACAAAGAAGCCAAATGCATACAGTGGGAATAAAAAGCATCTTCAATTAATGATGCTGGTCTAACAGGCAGCCCATATGTAGAAGAATGAAAAAATGCCCATATTTACCAATTTTCATAAAGCTTGAGTCCAAGTCAATCATGGACCTCGACATAAAACGAGATATACTGATCTAATAGAAGAGAAATGGAGAAATATTCCATCATTCTATGTGCTACTGCATAAGAAAAATGGGAATGAATCCATTTATAAATACAAGGAAACATTGAAAGAGAAGGTTGGTTCATGAACAAAGGTAAAAACTTGTATCCACTGATGATCCAGAAAATTGTACTGCTTATATAGTTTTGGTGAAATTCACTATTAATCTATGCTAATTTATAACTTTGCATAGCTAGTTAAGAAATAGTGTGAATTTTTTAACACCAAATTCATACCCAAAAATTTGAGATGTTCTTTTTATTGAATCTGTAGCTTCACGTTGTTTCTGTTCAATTCAATTCAGGCCCAGGAATATTACCTAGATTTAAAACTTTGATTTCTTTGGTTTAAATTTTATATATATTTTCCCTTTCCTGTGTTATGTTAAAATGCCTGATATATATAATATAATGTTGAAAATAATACATAATATTGAAATTTCTTTCTCATTTTTGCATGTAGAAAATCCTGTTGCAATTTACATGTGCAAAGCAAGCATATAAATCTATACAGAAATACAGAGCAGTTTATGAAATTGGATAATATTGTATAAAAATCTTATCTTGTCAATCTGTTCAGATAGGTCAATGGACATAAGGAACATTTTATTTATTTTTTTTTTTAAGGAACATTTTCAAGCATAATGCATCGCTGTCAATTTATAATTTCATTTTAGACTATGTCACATTGTGCTTTGTTTTCTTAAGTTCTGTTATAAGATACATGTATATTTGTAGTTATTACATCTATCTAAAAAACTGACCCCAATGTTGAAAACCTGTTTCATATTTGGTTTCTTTTGCTTTAACAACCATTTTATCTGAAATAATTATTATACCTACTTCAATTATTCTGTTTTAGCACATCTACTCTTACTCTGAGTCTCTGAAAATTTTTATTCCAGTACAACAATGATCATTTTAAAGAGAGAATATATTTTGCTAATATCTAATGTATTCATTTATCTAATTGTAATAGTTTTATAACTATTTGCTTTATACCTAATGCCTCTTGTTTCCTTTCATTCTTTATTTTGCCTATTTAATTCAATACTAGTTATAAATTGAAATTTTATTATAAAATAACCCTATAGTTTTCATTATCTATTACTTTATTAAAATCAGAGTAAGAAAATAATTAGGCAAGAATATTAAAAGTGCCTACTTTACCATAGCTAACTGAAAAAAAAACCAACTCAGCAACAACAAATAAAACCCTCAATTTTTTCCATTTATCACTCTAGTTTATTTATTTTTGTATTATTTATTTATTTTATTAAAGAAATTCTTTATTTACATTTCAAATGTAAAAGTAAAAAAGACCTTTTCCTGGTACCGCCACCCAGAAAATCCCCTAACCCATCTCCCCTCCTTCTGCTCAGCAATCCACCCACTCCAGCTTCCCTGTCCTGACATTCCCATATACTGGCGCATATAGCCTTCTCACAACCAAGGGCCCTCCTCCTTTTGATGTCCAACAAGGCCATCTTCTGCTGCATATGCAGCTGGAGCCATAGGTCCCTCCATGTGTACTCTTTGGTTGGTGGTTTAGTCCCTGGGAGCTCTGGGGTACTGGGTGGTTCAAATTGTTGTTCCTCCTATGGGGCTGCAAACCCTTCAGCTCCTTGGGTCCTAACACTAGCTCCTCCACTGGGGATCCTGTGATCAGGGTTGGCTGAGAGTGTCCCCCTCTATATTTGTCATGCACTGGCAGAGCCTCCCAGGTGACAGCTACATCAAGCTCCTGTCACAAAGCACTTGTTGGCATACACAATAGTGTCTGGGTTTTGTAACTGTATATGGGATGGATCACTAGGTGGGGCAGTCTCTGGATGGCCTTTCCCTCAGATTCTGCTCCACACTTTGTCTCTCTGTATTTCCTCCTGTGGGTATTTTGTTCCCCCTTCTAAGGACCAGAGTATCCATACTTTGTTTTTCCTTCTTCTTGAGCTTCATTTGGTCTGTGAATTGTGTCTTGGTTACTCCAAGCTTCTGAGCTAATATCCACTTATCAGTGAGTGCATACCATGAGTGATTGGGTTTCCTCACTATGGATGATATTTTCTAATTCCATCCATTTGCTTAAGAATTTAACGAATTCATTGTTTTTAAGAGCTGAGTAGTATTCCAATGTATAAATGTACCACAGTTTCTGTATCCATTCCTCTGTTGAGGAGCATTTGGGTTCTTTCCAGCGTCTGGCTATTATAAATAAGGCTGCTATGAATGTAGAGGAGCATGTGTCCTTATTACATGCTGGAGAATCCTCTGGGTATATTTCCAGGAGCAGTATAGCAGGGTCCTCCTGTAGTATTTTGCCCAATTTTCTGAGGAACCACCAAACTGGAGCTATAGCCGTTATACCAGGTTGCAATCCCACCAGCAGTGGAGGAGTATTCCTCTTTTCCCACATCCTCACCAGCACCTGCTGCCTACTGAGGTTTTGACTTTAGCCATTCTGACTGCTATGAGGTGAAATCTCACAGTTGTTTTGATTTGCATTTCCCTGATGACTAAGGATTGTGGGACCCTGTTATGAGACAAGGCCAACTCCATAATCCTGTGGCCATCAGTCACATGTAGCCAGGCCCCTAGCATTCTGGCTGGACTCTACCTCTGCAGTCACCTGGCTACAGTCAGGCTTTTCCCGTCCCTCAGGTAACCCAGGCCATTATTTAAGGAGACCTCCTGCCCCTCTGCACTCTCTTTTATTCCTCTTATCCTTCTCCTGCTCTCTCTCACGACCCGCCCCCCGCCCCGTCTCTCTATTTTTCTCCTCTTTCCACATGGTCATGGATTTTCTCATCTCTTTATTTTATCCTTTCTCTTTATTTTTCTATCTCCTTTTCTCTTTCTCTTTTCTTAATAATAAAGCATCAAAGCTATGAGCAGTCTCTTATTAAATTCGAGGCAGGGAGCTAGCCTCAGTATTTCCAGCCACAAGGGAAGGATCCAAATCATCGCAGCCAAGCCATCAAGCCATCCCCGACAGCCAACTAAGCTTCTCTACAGGTAATCAGGAGGTCCACGCCAGAATGGAACTGCCTTCTGAGAGGGATCTCCTCTGCCCACCCACTAGCCAGGCAACCTTATACTCTATAGATACTCCTGTGGCACTTGCTATCTCAGTGAGGAGTGCATGTCTTTCCAGTGTTGCCCAATCCACATGCGGACGGTACCCTCCAGAGTTCTCCTATGTGGGATTTGCTGCCTCCTCTGCTGGAGTGAGACCCATGTGCCTGCCTCCTATGCCCCCAGTTCTCTCTTTTCTATTTCTTTCCCACAAAGCATGTTGAACATTTCTTTAAGTGCTTCTCAGCCATTCAATATTCCTCAGGTGAAAATTCTTTGTTTATCTCTGTACCCCATTTTTTAAAAGAGTTATTTGGTTTTCCGGAGTTTAACTCCTTGAGTTCTTTGTATATACTCGATATTAGCCCTCTGTCGTATTTAGGGTTGGTAAAGATCTTTTCCCTATTTGTTGGTTGCCATTTTGTTCTATTGACAGTGTCCTTTGCCTTAGAGAAACTGTAATTTTATGACTGAGGTCCCATTTGTCAATTCTTGATCTTATAGCATAAGCTACAGTTGTTCTGTCCAGGAAATTTTCCCCTGTACCCATGTGCTCGAGGCTTTCCCCACTTTCTTTTCTAGTATTTTCATTGTATCTGGTTTTATGTGGAGGTCTTTGATCCACTTGAACTTGAGCTTTGTACAGGGAGATAAAAATGGATTAATTTGCATTTTTCTACATGTTAACTGCTGGTTGAACCAGCATCATTTTTTGAAATGGCTCTTTTTTCCACTGGATGTTTTTAGCTTCTTTGTCAAAAGATCAAGTGACCATAGGGGTTTGGGTTCGTTGTTGGGTCTTCAGTTCTATTCCATTGATCTACATGCCTGTCACTGTACCAATATCATGCAGCTTTTTTTCACTATTGCTGTGCAGTACTGCTTGAGGTCCAGGATATAGATTTCCCCCAGGAGATTTTTATTGTTGAGAATATTTTTAGCTATCCTGGGTTTTTTTGTTATCCAGATGAATTTGAGAATTGCTCTTCCTAACTCTATGAAGAATTGAGTTGGAATTTTAATGGGGATTTCATTGACTCTGTAGATTACTATTGACAAGATGGCCATTTTCACTATATTAATCCTGCCAATCCACAAGTATGGGAGACCTCTCCATCTTCTGAGGTCTTCTTTGATTCCTTTCTTCAGAGACTTGAAGTTCTTTCCATACAGATCTTTCACTTGTTTGGTTAGAGTCACACCAATATACTTTATATTGTTTATGACTATTGTGAAAGGTGTTGTTTCCCTAATTTCTTTCTCAGCCTGTTTATCCTTTGAGTATAGGAAGGCTGCTGATTTGTTTGAGTTTATTTTATTTCCAGACACTTAACTGGGGTAGTTTATCAGCTGTATGAGTTCTCTGGTAGAGTTTTTGTGGTTTCTTAAGTATACTCTCATATCATCTGCAAATACTGATAGTTTGACTTCTTTGCTTCGAATTTGTAACACTTTGACCTCATTTGATGTCTAATTGCTCAAGTTAGACTTTCAAGTATTATATTGAGTAGATATGGAGAGAGAGGACAGCCCTGATTTTAGTGGGATTGCTTCAAATTTCTCTCCATTTAGTTTGATGTTGGCTACTGGTTTGCTGTATATTGCTTTTACTAAGTTTAGGTATGGGCCTTGAATTCCTGATCTTTCCAAGACATTTAACATGAAAGGAAGCAGAATTTTTTTCAAATGCTTTTTCAACATCTGATGAAATGATCATGTGTTTTTTCTTATTTGAATTTCTTTATGTAGTGGAATACATTGATGGGTTTCTGTATATTGAACCGTCCCTGGGATGAAGCATACTTGATGGTGTTGAATGATTGTTTTGATGTGTTCTTGGATTCAGTTGGCAAGAATTATATTTGAGCAGTTTTGCATCAATACTCATAAGGGAAATTTGTCTGAATTTCTCTTTCTTTGTTAGATCATTGTGTGGTTATAATATCTGCAAAATTGTGACTTCATAGAATAAGTTGGGTAGTGATTCTTCTGTTTCTATTTTGTGGAGTAGTTTGAAGTGTTAGGTCTTCTTTGAAAGTCTGATCTAATTCTGTTCTAAAACCATCTGGTCCTGTGCTTTTTTTTTGTTGGGAGACTTTCCATGACTACTTCTATTTCTTTAGAGATTATGAGAATGTTTAGATAGTCTATCTGATATTGATTTAACTTTGTATTTGGTATCTGCCTAGAAAATTATCCATTTCATCAAGATTTTCCAGTTATGTTGAGTATAGTCTTTTGTTGTAAGATCTGGTGATTTTTTGGAATTTCCTCAGTTTCTGTTGTTATATCTCCCTTGACATTTCTAATTTTATTAATTTGGATACCATCTCTCTGCCCTCTGGTTAGTCTGGCCAAGTGATTTACCTATCTTGTTGATTTTCTCAAAGAATCAGCTCATGGTTTTGTTGGTCCTTTGTATAGTTATTTTTGCTGCTACTTGGTTGATTTCAGCCATTAGTTTGATGATTTCCTGCCATCTACTCTTCCTGGGTGTATTAGTTTCTTTCTGTCTAGAGCTTTCAGGTGTGCTGTTAAGCTGCTAGTGTATGCTCTCTCCAATTTCTTTTTGGAAGCACTCAGAGCTCTGTGTTTTCCTCTTAGCACAGCTTTCATTTTGTCCCATAATCTGAGTATGTTGTGCCTTCATTTTTCATTAAATTCTAAAAAGGTTTTGATTTCTTTCCTTATTTCTTCCTTGACCAATGTATCATTGACTAGAACACTGTTCAGCTTCCATATGTATGTGGGCTTTCTGTTGATTTTGTTGCTACTGAAGACCTGCCATAATCCCTAGTGATCTGATAGGAGGCATGGGATTATTTCAATGTTCTCATATCTGTTGAGGTGTATTTTGTGAACAATTATATGGTCAATTTTGGAGAAGGTTCCAAGAGGCACTGAGAAGAAGGTATATTCATTGATTTTGGGTGAAATATTCTATAGATATCTGTTAAATCTATTTGGTCCATAACTTCTGTTTGTTTCATTGTGTCTCTGTTTAGGTAGTTTTTTCCTTATCTGTCCATTGATTAGAGTAGGGTGTTGAAGTCACCCACAATTATTTTGTGAGGTGCAATGTGTGCTTGAGCTTTAGTAAAGTTTCTTTTACGAATGTTGGTGTCCTTCCACTTTGACAATAAATGTTCAGAATTGTGAGGTCTTCTTTGTAAATTTTTACTTTGATGAGTATAAAGTGTACTTCCATGTCTTTTTTGATAACTTTTGGTTGAAAGTCGATTTTATCCGATATTAGAATGGCTACTCCAGCTTGTTTCCTGAGACCATTTGCTTGGAAAATTGTTTTCCAGCCTCTTACTCTGACGTAGTGTTTGTCTTTGACACTGAAGTGTGTTTCCTGTATGCAGCAAAATGCTGGATCCTGTTTACAATTCCAGTCTTTTAGTTTACATCTTTTATTGAGGAATTGAGTTCATTGATGTTAAGAGATATTAAGGAATAGTGACTGTTGTTTCCTGTTATTTTTCATATTATTTGTATGTTTGTGTGGTTATCTTCTTTTGGGTTTGTTTGAAGAGATTACTTTCTTGCTTTTTCTAAGGTATAGTTTCCCTCCTAGTGTTAGCATTTTCCATCTATTATTCTTTGTAGGGCTAGATTTGTGGAAAGATATTGTATAAATTTGGTTTTATCATAGAATATTTGGTTTCTCCATCTATGGTGATTGAGAGTTTTGCTATGTATAGTAGTCTGGGCTGGCATTTTTGTTTTCTTAGGTTCTGTATGTAATCTGCCCAGGATCTTTGAGCTTTCATGGTTTCTGGTGAGAAGTGTGGTGTAATTCTGATGTCTGCCTTTATATATGACTTGACTTTTCCCCTTACTGCTTTTAATATTATTTCTTTGTTTAGTGTATTTGGTGTTTTGATTATTATGTGACAGGAGGTTCTGGTCCAATCTGTTTGGAATTCTGTAGTCTTCTTGTATGTTCATGGGTATCTGTCTCTTTAGGATAGGGAAGTTTTCTTCTATAATTTTGTTGAAGATATTTATTGGCCCTTTAGGTTGAGAATCTTCATTCTCTTCTATACCTATAATCTTTAGGTTTGGTCTTCTCATTGTGTTCTGGATTTCCTGTATGTTTTTTATAACAAGCTTTTTGTGTGTTGCATTTTCTATGACTGTTGTGTCAATGTTTTCTATGGTATCTTCAGCGCCTGAGATTCTTTCATCTCTTATATTCTGTTGTTGATGCTTGCATCTATGACTCCTGATTTCTTTCCAAGGTTTTCAATCTCCAGAGTTGTCTACCTTTATGATTTCTTTATTGTTTCTACTTCCATTTTTAGATCCTGGATGGTTTTGTTCAGTTCTTTCACTTGTTTGTGTTTTCCTGTAATTCTTTAAGAGATTTTTGTGTTTTCTCTTTAAGGGCTTCTACCTGCTGACCCATGTTCTCCTTATTTCTTTAAGAGACGATTCATGTCCTACTTGAGGTCCTCTATCAGCAACATGAGATGCTATTTTAAATCCAACTGTAGCTTTTCTGTTGTGTTGGGTATCCAGGTCTTGCTGTGGTAGGAGAACTGGGTTCTGATGTTGCCAAGTAGCCTTTTTTTCTATTGCTAGGGTTCTTGAGCTTGCCTTTTGTCAACTGGTTATCTCTGTTGTTAGTTGGTCTTGCTGTCTTTGGCTGGAGCTTGTCCCTCCTGTGAGCCTGTGAGCCTATGTCTGTGTTCTTGGGGAACCAACTGACTCCTGGCTGGGTGTGCACAAAAATCTGTAGAGCCACCTGGCTCTCTCGTACAAATGCTGAATGGAAGGCACCTGTCCCAGCTACTCCACTTATCTTATGCCCTGTGTGCTCCTAGCTGTTCCCCTTCAGAGAGAAATTTGAGATCTCACCTCCATGATCAGAAGTGAAAGCACTGCTGGGAGATCAATTGTTCCTGGTAGGCAATGCACAGAAGGCTATGGAGCCTCCTGGCTCCCTGGTGCAAATTATTTTTTACACTCCAGATTTTATTCCATCCTACCTGGTCCACACTCGGACTGTTACACATCTCACACCTCCTCTTGATCCCCCTGTCTCCAGGAGGATGTCTTCACCCCCTACCCCCTACCCACCCCCACCACTTCCCCTGACCTCTAAACTCCCTGGGGCCTCCTATCTCTTGAGGGTTGGGGGCATCATCCCTGATTCCACCCAGACTCAGCAGTCATTTGCTATATATCTGCTGGGGGCTATCATATCAGCTGTTATATGCTGCCTGGGTGGTGAGCCAATTTTTTAGAGATCTCAAGGGTCCAGGTTATTTGAGACTGCTGGTCCTCATACAGGGTCACCCTCCGCCTCAGCTTCTTTCAGCCTTTCCTTAATTCAACCACAGGGGTTATCAGATTCTGTCCATTGGGTGGGTGCAAATATCTGCATCTGATTCTTTCAGCTGCTTCTTGGATCTTCTGGAGTGTGGTCATGCTAGGGCCATTTTTGTTAGTTCTCCAAAGCCTCAGTAACAGTGTCAGGCCTTGGGACCACCCCTTAAGCTGGATCCCACTTTGGGCCTCTCACTGGACATTCTTTTTCTCAGGTTCCTCTCCACTTCCATTTCTGCAGTTTTTTTCAGACAGTGTTGAGATATGGGTGAGAATTTTGACTGTGGGATAGCAACCCCCTCCCTCATTTGATGCCCTGTCTTCCTGCTGGAGGTGGGCTCTAAAAGTTTTCTCTCCCTATTGTCAGGCATTTCATCTAAGGTTCCTCCCTTTGAGTCCTGAGAATTTTTCACCTCCTGAGTCTCTGGTGCATTCTGGAGGGTCTCCCCAACCTCATACCTCCCAAGATTGCCTGTTTCCTTTCTTTCTGTTGACCCTCAAAAGTACAGAAAGTCCTCAATTTTATAAAAGCAAAATTAGTGGAGAAAAGAGGAGGAGGCAGAACAGGTTTTCAGAATTATTTTGAATATGTCATAAATTCATTGTTATTGTGGACAACAGAAAATCCTATCACATCTATCTATCTATCTATCTATCTATCTATCTATCTATCTATCTATCTATCTATCATCTATATCTATGTATCTATCTATGTAACATCAATCATCTATTTTCTTTCTATCTCTATAACCTATCAATCTTCTATCATCCCTAACTAATACATCTCTTTTTCCATATATATGCGTATATATTTCCATATATATGAAAATACAGACAAAATATAAAGTATGTAAAACTTTCAACAATGCATATATTCTTTCAAGCTCCCTGCTCAGAATGATATTGGTGTGGCATCATTAAACTATTGTAGTGCTTAGTAAAGGGTAATTGGCAATTATTCTACTAATAATTAAAACCTTTATGTGTAGTCCTCTCTGTTTATAAAATAAGCAATGTATTTTTCTTTTTGTATCCAACTGTAATTAATTACAAAAGTTGAATTAAACATTTAGTTTGTGATAGTAGTTTACTATTATGAAGACAGCAACTTCAAGGAGACATAGCTAAGCCTACACAAGCTGATTTGAAAGAGAAAGTTTCTTGCATTAGCTTCAATTCAAAATTAAAAGTCAGGAGAGTCAGGAGCACAATACAAGCTGAATTATAAAAAAAATGTGTCTTTTTGTATGTATGTATGTGTGTGTGTGTGTGGGTGGGTGTGTGTGTGTGTGTGTGAGAGAGAGAGAGAGAGAGAGAGAGAGAAGTGAATGTATATATAGTTATTTATTTACTTCCACTCTGCAGGATTTTGCCACTCACACAGTTCAGAACTAGCCTAGGGAATGGTGCCACCTATGGTGAGCTGGCATTAACCTAATCAGTTAGCTTAGTTAAGACATTTGGACATAGACATGACTTCTGGCCAACCCAATGTACACAAATCATTACTGAAACTCTCTTCTAAGTGATTCTAGCTTATGTCAAGTTAATAATTGTAGTTAACTATCACAGACACCAAAAAATACATATGCTCAATTCTCTTATACAGCAAGCATAGTACATCATTTCATATACTTTTAATTTACTTCTGGACAATTTGTCAAAGCTAATACAGCACACATGATCTGTGATTAGTAGTTATAATGTAGTTTGTTTAGAGAATGACATCCAAAAAATATTATCTTCATGTTCTTGACATGCATTTTAAAAAACTATTCCAACCCTCCATTGGTTGGACCTACCAATGCAGAACACATGGGCATGGAGAACTAATTAGACTTTTATTATCTCTCTTTGGATGAACTGGCACACCATTAGGTGACATTATTGTTCATATAACTGATCTAAATGGTGTATTACAAGAAGTGGCAAAAGAGCATACAAAAATGAAGAAGCCTATGTAGTGTTTCGTCTGCGTGACTTCCTTACTATCCAAGTTACACCACCTAACATGATGATTTAAGGGGAGAAATACATTTGTTTCATCGTATTACTTGTGTTAATGTTCTATTGCTATAAAGAGGAATTATGACTAAGAGAACTCTTATATAAGAAAAATATTTAATTGTGGCTTGTTTGCAGGTCAGAGATTTAGTCCACAGTCACTATGGTGGGAAACATGGTGGCATGCAGGTAGACATGGTGCTGAAGCAGTAGCCTCAGACTTATACTTCTGGATCAACAGGCAGCAGAAAGAGAGGGAATACATTGGTACTGTCTTGGGTTTTTGAAAACCCAAAGCTCACCCTCAATTACACACTTTTTCCAAAAAGGCCATGCCTATGCTATAAGACCACACCAACAATTCCATACCCCTGAATGGCTATTCCTAAGCATTCAAATATATGAGCCTAGGGGGTCATTCTTATTCAAACTACAACATTTCAATTCCCAGCTCCAATAGGCCTAAAACCATATCATAATACAAAAAGTAAAAATGCATTCGGTCCAACTTCAAAAATCCCCACCATCTATAAGTCTCAGAACTGTTTCAAAATCCAAAGTCCAGAGTCTCAGATACTCATGTCAATCTAATAACAGTCTTTAGATGATGGAATAAATGTGGCACTGTGGTAAACTTGAGTTCATGAAACAAAAAGCAACCATGACTATATTGTACTCTTGAAAATGTTAGAGCAATGTAAATAGCTGTTCTTTTAAAACACACTTTGAACTTATTAGTATTCAGTGCAAGGGTCTTCTGAGTGAAATCTAGACTGGCTGCAGTATATGCTTTTGGCATTACTCTGTGCCATTTGTTCATTCCCAAAAAATAAAATAATTTGAATACTCATCAATTAACTACATATTTGGATACTGTTTTGCACATATGAGTATAATATTAAGTATATACTATTCATGATATCTATTATTTTATTTAGCAAAACTGTATGTCATGAGATAAAATGCTCCACTTCTTTATCCAACTTTCTTCATATTTCTTTACTAAGAGTTCACATGGACTCTTTCAAAGGAAAGCATTTGTCTTTCTATTTTTCCTACATTGAAAAGAATTATATATTCTAGCAAACCCATTTAAAAGATAAAAAATCTGGTATTTTATTTACAAGCTGAACTCCTAGGTTGGGCAGAAGTTTGAGCTATTCTGATTTACATCCCAGTCATATATCCCTTTTTACTTGATGTTTGATTCTCACCTAGGCTACATTTTTGCTCCCTCAGCCTGTCCTTAGGATAGAATTCTCCCGGCTACATGCTAATGGTCCATATTCTCTCATGGTAGCCTCTTATTCTCTCTATATCCTCACTCACTGATGAGACCCCCTCACTGTATCCTAAACTCCTGCCTTTCTCTCTCTACTGTTCAATCGCTGGCTCTAGCCATTTATTAATCAATTAACTTTAAATTGAGGAGCAAAGATAACATAACAAAAGAAGATGTACTTGAGAATTCTCCCATCTGATGTCAACCAGAATTTGGGGTGTTGAATTTAGCATCTGTATACACAGCAGTACCAGACCGACCTCCAACACTTCATGGCTGGTGCAGTACTGAAAAAGAACCCTGGAAAGATATCCTGTAATAAATCCAGGAAAAATAACCACGAAACTTCTAATGTTTCTGAAATGAATATACAGTTCTTATGCTCTACTGCAGTAGGAACACTGTGGAAATGGTTCTACCTGACAAGAAGCAGCATGGTATCAGGGAATAGGCAGGGACACATTGGAGAAAAAGAGCAGCTTTGTATAAAAAGGAAGGACATCATTTCACCTGAGCATATGAGATTCTTGCTATGTTGAATCATGTGAATTATGTTTTAGTCAAACATCAGAATTCATGAGAGTTCAACAACCCATAAAGTATTAGCAAAATAATAACGTGATAATGTTTAATAGTATATAATTACTGTAGTTATATTTTCTTTCCTTAATCTACATTTCAATATATTTTATATTTAAGGCTCATAAAATAGTCTCTTAGTATACACACTTTCTAATGATTATTATTAAGTCATCTAAATATAGTCACTTTCATTGGCAAACTTTCACATTTAGGTGAAGGGGAAATTGAATGTGTCAAATGTTCCAATTAGAAATTAGCCACTTACCTCATACAATACTTTAGCTCCTCTTCATCCCAGTTCTTTTATGTAACTATGTCTATATTCTTAATTATAGGAATAAATGTTTCCTTAATTTCAGGGATTTTTATAGTACCACAAAGAAAATGAACATTTTGATTAATATTTCCTAAATGATGTGAAATGAAACATGAATCCTGATATGTGCTTTACTTTTAAATCTCAAAATATGTTTCAGAATTGATATGTTCCACAAATTAATTCTTAATTCTTTCAACAAGATATGCATGTAAATTATGAAAGAAAGAACAGAAGCAGTGGTGTGAAAACAGGGGGAAAGAAAACAGCAGAAAGGAAAGTAATCATGGAATATATTAAATGTCAGAGAATGGACCAGAATGAAAGCCGAGGTTTCAATAACCCCGAAAAGACATTAAGAGCTACATCTGGTGTAAATGATTTATGCTTCAGAATCATGAGGTTAAAGATGCTAAAGTTCTAATGCTCACTCATCTCATAATGTCAAGTGACTGGGCTAGATAAAGAATTTGACAGTAATAAGATTTTTAAAGTGGATATATTCATGTAGCATTGTCTGCCATAATAAATAGAGATGATAAAGCTTTTGTTCAAATGTACTCAGTGGAAATTAATACTACAGACCAATCATCTGGACTGAACCTGGTGAATGCACTGACAGGCCAATTTAAAAAAAAAATGGATAAGGCCTAAGAACTATTTTTGAGTCTCAGAGAAACAACTGTCTCTTCCAAGATTAGTTTTCATTTATCTATAATTTGTTTTTAAATGAATACATTTTGTTTCAAATTTGAGCAAAGTCATGCTTTCTTAAGAGTCAAAAATTGTCTCACCTTATGAAACTAATAAGAGCATGAACTAGAAGATGACAGATGATAAACATAACATAATTGTTCCATGAATCTCAAAGATAATCAATGTAAGGGAAATAAATTAACTTTATGGAATGATAACATTTAACTTGAGTAACACAATCAAATAATGTAAATTCCTGAAAGGTGATGAATATAGAAAGAAAATTAAAATTTTCATTTGAAGTCTACTGTGTTCAACAGTGAAACAGCACACATTATCAATAATGACCATTGTATGCTCGTCATCTAGCTTCTTCTCATTGTATTCAAACTACCAGGATTTGCATGTGTTTAATACACTTTCTGTATTGTAATATCTTACCATTTAATGCATTCACTACTGATTAAGTTTAATAGATTAAACAGAAATTTTTAAATAGAAGTAGCATTCTGACAAACATTCAAAATCTAGCCTGGATTTAATTTAATACAAAATATAATTTGTAAAGAAACTAGTATATACTGTATTGAAGCATTATGCTTATTTGCATCCATATGTGTGTGTGTGTGTGTGTGTGTGTTTGAAATTGTAGTGTGTTTGAAAAATTATAGAACCATTAATAACATAAATTTTTTAAAAATTAAAGTTGTAACACTTTACATACTAAAAAGAATTCCACATACACAATTTCTCTTGTTAAAAAATTACAAGGCACTAATATTTCATCATCTTATGAGCTGTGTAATATCTCTTCAGTATAAAGCTGTATAATTAACTAATTTCCACGAGTATACCAATTGTTATATATCATCATTATTTTATTAGCTTTCACTCTTAAAGAGTTTAAAATTGAAGGAAATAACATTGCTGAGTTGTTTGTTTGTTTGTCTGTGTTTTTCAAAACAGGGGTTGCCCATGTAACAGGCCTGGTTGTCCTGATCACTCTATATAGAAGAGACGTGCCTTGAACTCACAGAAATCTACATGCCTCTGAACAACAAGGTCTAGGATTAAAGGCATGAGTCACCAGGCTTCTATTAACATGGATATATGTTATATTACTGTACAAATTAAATCTTCCTAAAAGTGCTACCATGTATTATCACAGTAAACCTATTGGAAATATCATTCTATTTCTTAAATTTTAACAGCTAGTAAAGAAAGCTGTCATGTTGTGACTGTTTTAAATTGCATTTCTACATTTATTTTAAGAGATAGATATTTTCCAAACTATATAAAACAGTATAGTTTTATATTTTCAGAATTTCTTGAATCTTTTAATTGCTTTCTGGTGGCATATTTTACTTTTATGCTCTACAGTATAATCAAACATTTTAAAAAAAAACTGGGTTTCTATGTTAGGGCAATAAAAATAGATCAAAATATCTTTCATTCTTACAGGGAGAATATAAGTTCTTTCTCAAAATGCCAAAGAAGATACACTTCTTATAAACAGTTGCCCTTTCATTTTTAAAGAGATTATGCTATATACTATTAAAGATACTAGAGCATAGAGAAAGAGATAACTACATATTTGCATCAGTGCAGAATTCTACTTGAGAGGGCCACTGGTATTTTACTTCAGGAGCAAGTACTGTTTTATTGGAGAAAACACTGAAATCTAGTGTGTCTCATATTATGGAAAAGATAATAATTTTAGGATGTGTAATCCATGTAACTTTGCCTGACAATGATCTGTATCTGTTGGAGAAAATTAAAAAGTTCTGCTCACTGCAAATAGCCACATCCTCAGTGGGGATATGCTTTTATGATTTACTGTGTTCTAAACTTGGAGATTATCTACTTTCCCATTTTTTCTTTTTTATTTCACAAACTTGTCCCTTTGAAGTAATTAGTCTTTAGATTTTTTCACTAATTTTTCTATTAGAAAAATTCTGTTGAACCCACAAACAAACATTAGTTTAGTAAATATATGCTTTAATGATAGAATTGCCATTTGAAAATTTTTACGCATCCTTATATGGTTTGCACTATTTGGTGAAGAAAAGACTAATGCTTTTTATTCTCCAAGTACTATATCTATTATTTCTTTGAATAAATTTATTATCACTGATTTAAAGTATCCGTCTCATAAGTTCAATCATATATAGCCATCCTCAGGGAGTTTCTGTCTGTTAGCTTTTGTCTTGTATATGAGCCATAATTTATGGTTGCTGTGAATTCCTCATATTTTCTTTTATAAAACTGGAGATGTTATAAACTTGTGTGACAACCAAAGAATTCACATGAATACTCTAGAATTCCATTCACTGATGATTCAATGCTTTCAATAAATGTGCCAGTTAGCTTTTGTATAAGGTTATGGCTCATTGTGGTAGATATACTTTTTATTCATAATCATGCAGTTTATGATTTTTTTCTGTAGCAGTTTCTTGTTTGATATTGCTATGTCTCTCAGAGAACCCTGTGCTGAAGAATACACAGACCAGTATCAAACTCATTAACCTTTTTATTTTATTAGATATTTTCTTTATTTACATTTTAAATGTTATCCCCTTTCCTACTTTTCCCTCTGAAAATCCCCTATCCCATCCCCCCTCCCTCTGCTCACTCTCCCACCCACGTCCTCTTCCCTGTCCTGGCGTTCTCCTATGCTGGGGCATCGAGCCTGCACAGGACCAAGGGCCTTTCTCTCATTGATGTTCAACAAGACCACCCTCTGCTAAATATGCGGCTGGAGCCATGGGTCCAACCATATGTACTCTTTGGTTGGTAGTTTAGTTCCTGGGAGCGCTGGGGGTACTGATTGGTTCATATTGTTGCTCCTCCTATGGGGCTGCAAACCCCTTAAGCTCCTTGGGTCCTTTCCCTAGTTCCTCCATTGGGGACCATGTGCCCAGTCCAAAAGATGGCTGTGAGCATCTACTTCTGTATTTTTCAGGCACTGGCGGAACCTCTCAGGAGACATCTTTATCAGTCTCCTGTCAGCAAGCACTTGTTGGTATCCAAAGTAGTGTCTGGGTTTGGTAAGTGTATGTGGGATGCATTTTATGGTTAGATAAAAATTGAGCACAGCCTGAAATAATCCTTCTCCTCCTCCTCTTCCTCTTCCTACTCCTCCTCCCTCTTCTCTTCCTCCTCCTTCTTCCTTTTCCACCTCCTTATCCTCCACATCCTCCTCCTTCAGCTGGATATAATAATATATGGTTTTCTGCATGGAGCATTCTAGTTTTGTCCAAACTTTGGATATATGAAATCAACATGTGTACTTTTAGAGTAGGTATATGTTTCTATGGGATAAATCTGAGAGCTTCTAGGTATTGAAGTATTTATAAAATACTTGTTCCCAAACTACCTTCCCAAAAATGTGTGCAAGAGCACACATCTTTGAGAAATGGACACATAGATTCTGCTAAAGGGAATGCCTTTACTTTTCTTTAATGTGGATTATGATCACCTTTTCATAGCTATAACCAAGGATATCAAAACAATCATCTCTTGGGGAGCTGAACAGATGGCTTGGCAGTTCAAAGTACTGGCTATTCTCCTAGAGGACCTAGGTTTCATTCACAGAACCTATATGACAGCTCACCACTGTCTGTAACTCCAGCTTCAGGCATTCCTGATACTTCACATAGATACATATGCAAGAAGAATGCCAATACACATTTAAAAAATTATCTCCAAATTTTCCTCCCATAGCTGAAAGTATTTGCTGAGCTCTCAAGGTCCCTCCAGATAGAAGCATGATCAGTTTTCTTGAAATATGAAAATATCCCAATTTCTAGATTACTACATTATAAATATACTTAGTATCTATTCAGAATCCTTCTGGCTCAACATCTGGGAGATGGGACGTAAGAGACTAACACTAATATATTTTTTTCTATTCTCATGAATGATAGAGTAAATTCATTTTGATTCATTGTCTTACACCCTAAAATGGTAAGTCATATTAATAGTGCTAGCATGCTTATATTTAGAATAACATTAGCCTCCATTTGTTTCATCTCTATCCATTTGGGCATTTCTTATAATTCAGGTTAAATTTCTCTGGTTAACATTCAACAGAAGTAATATTTTGTCATCCTCACGGTCATGCTATGACACAAAATGTGTATAAGTACCATATTGATAAAGTTATGATGATCATGTGATTAAGAACAATTCTTGTTGGTGTCATGGTTGCAAGAATATCTACTGTTATTTTCATTAATGAGAGTCTCTGAATATATGTGACCAGTAGAGGTCCTATTGTGTTCTTGTGGTATTTATTGCTTTGCTTACTTTTCTTCTTGCTTATTTTGTAATATTCTATGGGAAATAAACTCTTCCCTCTGGGTGCTTTTGGTATTTTGAGTGATGCTATTTAAAATGCATATATGTGTGATAAATTTGCATATGTAATGGGTAACATCCCATTGCTAGTATGTTATTTTTTCCAGACAGGAACACTGAAGGAACTGCAAATGAATGATGATATTCTGAGATGTGTTTCAAAAATAATGTAATTGGAAAGTGCACTGGTAAACAGCAAAACTAATACAATATTTGGAGCAAGATAATGAGTATAGGAAGGGTATGCAATACATAGACCTATAACAGGATAAAGGAAAAACTGAACAAGAATAAGAAACAGAGTGGTGGATTGGATGGAAAGGTAGAGAGGAGGGTTACCCAATGCTAAGGGTCTCTGAAAGTCAATATAGAAACCTACTACTCTAGACTACTCCTAAAATATATAATAATATAACAGTAATCTAAAAGAAGTCACCATATAATGGAAAAGGAAATGCTTCAACTAGACATTACATGCTGAAAATCTAACTTTTACTAACCATATGTAATTATCATCTTAGAGGCTTACTGTTGAATAAATGTACTCTTTCTAAACTCTGGCTCAACTGTTCCATTCAACTGTTCTGGCTCAAACTCCTTTCCCAACTGATTGATTCAAATTGTCTTCCCTCAGTTTCTTACTGGATTGCTCATTTTGGAAAGACTGCCTCTAAACTCCACAAACTGAACTGTTTCAGACTCACCTGAATTGAACTCAACTGGATTCCTTGCATTTCCTGAAGTCAGGTGAAATGCACTCACTGAACTGTCCTCCTCTCCCTCGCTGTTCTTTAAGAGCTTTCTCTTAAGAGTTGGGTATATTCTCTTTCTGACTCATTCTTTTATATATTTCTCTGATTTGTCACTTTGTCATTGAGAACTGACAAAAATAGACTGAATGATAATTAACTTTAACTTTTTGAATGCCAATGAGGCAGTGACAACAGCTATTGAAAGACACTGAAATATAGAAATTAAAAGAAATGTACCTGAATGAATACAAATCAGGGAATGTGTTAGGTTTGTTACATTGGGGAAGAGGTTTCTTTTTTTTTTCTTTTTCTAAGTTTTTTTTATTTACATTCCAAATCATTTCCCCTTTCCCCCTTCCTCCCTCCCTGAAAGTCCCATAAGCCCCCTTCCCTCCCTCTCTTCCCCATTCCCTCTTGCTTCTCTGTCCTGGCATTCCCCTACATCCAGTCTTTCCAGGACCAGGGGTCTCTCCTTTCATCTTCTTGGAAATCTATTGGTATGCGAATTGTGTCTCGGAAAGAGGTTTCATCTTTATTTCAACAGGTAATGAAAGACAATGGATTCCATTAAAATCAATAGAGTCTTTCTGAAAAGAGAAGCTTGCACATGAAAGGCATGACTCATGGTAGGAAGAGATGCAGAAAGATATCAAAGCAGGTGATGCAGAAAGCTAAATATGACCCCTGAGTGAGGACAGCTCAACAAACTAGCTAAAGAAAAGACAGACAGATTGGAAAACCTTGATGTTGAAATTGGCACATGTTGAAGGACAGATGATGCATCAACAGATCTTCATAGGATGCTCAGACTGTTAAGATAGTGAGATTGATAATTATTTCTCTTTTAATAGTAAGCTGCATTTGATTTTTAGCTTAATCAGAAATGGGGAGATACAGAGGAATTTTAAGCTAGTAACATAGCTTCAATGGCTTTGGATCACATTTAAAGATATGATCAGGGTGGAATGCAGACAGACCACACACTAGAATATAGACACACCTGTTAATTAACATTCCAAACATTGCTCCCTCCCTCTGCTTCTCCCTCATAGAGTCTATCCCCCAACCCCTTCTCCTATGAAAGAGTGGGGCTCTACCTGAGTATCCCCCCCCCAGCCTTGTGCTTCAAGTCTCTGCCATATTTAGGCACATCCTCTCCCAGCGAGGCCATATAAAGCAGCCATGAAGACTGAACTGCCTGTCTGCTACATATGGGCATATGTACTGGGGCCTTGGCCAAGCCACTGTATGTTCTTTGGTTGAAGGCTCGGAGTCTGGGAGGTCTCAGGGGTCCAAATATGTTTACTCTGTTGGTTTTCCCATGGGGTTACAATCTACTTCAGGGCCATCAATCCTTGACCCAACTCTTCCATAGGTATCCCTGACCTTATTCTAATGTTTAGCTATGGATATCTGCTTCTGTTTCACTCTACTGATGGGCATAGTCTCTCAGAGGACAGTTATGCTAGGATTCTTTCTGAAAGCATAACAGAATATCATTAATAGTGTCAGGGTTTGGTGCTTGCTCATGGGATGGGTTTCAAGCTGGGTCAGTTATTGGTTGACCTTTCCTTCTATCTCCATTCCATTTCTGCATTTCTTTTATATGGGACAAATTTTAGGTCATATATTTTGTAGGTGGTTTGGAGTTAATATCCCTTCACTGCCTGGCTATTGGAGGTTGTCTCTTCAGTTTTTTTTTCTTTTTTTTTTTTATTTTCTAAGTTTTTTTTTAATTTACATTCCAAATCATTTCCCCTTTCCCGTTTCCTCCCTCCCTGAAAGTTCCATAAGCCCCCTTCCCTCCCTCTTTTCTCCATTCAACTCCCTCTCGTTTCTCTGTCCTGGCGTTCCCCTACATCCAGTCTTTCCAGGACCAGGGGTCTCTCCTTCCATCTTCTTAGAAATCTATTGATATGCGAATTGTGTCGAGGGTATTCCGAGATTCTGGGTTAATATCCCCTTATCAGTGACTGCATACCATGTGTGTTCTTTTGTAATTGGGTTACCTCACTAAGGATGATATTTTCAAGTTCTGATAATTTGCCTAGGAATTTCGTGAATTCATTGTTTTTAATTGCAGAGTAGTATTCCATTGTGTAGATATACCACATCTTCTGAATCCATTCCTCCTTTGAGGGACATCTGGGTTCTTTCCAGCTTCTGGCTATTATAAATAAGGCTGCTATGAACATAGCGGAGCATGTGTCCTTATTGCATGCAGGTAAAGGCTCTGGATATATGCCCAGGAGTGGTATAGCCGGATCCTCCGGGAGTGTCATGCCCAGGTTTCTGAGGAACCACCAGACTTCTTTCCAGAGTGGTTGTACCAGCTTGCAATTCCACCAGCAGTGGAGGAGTGTTCCTCTTTCTCCACATCCTCGCCAACATCTGCTATCTCCTGTGTTTTTGATCTTAGCCATCCTGACTGGTGTGAGATGGAATCTCAGGGTTGTTTTGATTTGCATTTCCCTAATGTATAATTAGGGAATGTATAATGTATAATTGTATATATTGGATATTAGCCCTCTGTCGGATGTAGGGTTGGTAAAGATCATTTCCCAGTTAGTTGGTTGCCGCTTTGTCTTTTTGACAGTGTTTTTTGCCTTGCAAAAACTTTGTAATTTAATGAGGTCCCATTTGTCTATTCTTGATCTTAGAGCATAAGCTATTGGAGTTCTGTTCAGGAAATTCTCCCCTGTGCCCAGATGTTCAAGGTTCTTCCCTAGTTTCCTTTCTATTAGTTTCAGTGTGTCTGGTTTTATGTGGAGATCCTTGATCCACTTGTAATTGAGCTTAGTGCAAGGAGATAAGAATGGGTCAATTTGCATTCTTCTGCATGTTGACCTCCAGTTGAGCCAGCACCATTTGTTGAAAAGGCTATCTTTTTTCCACTGGATGGTTTTAGCTCCTTTGTCAAAGATCAAGTCACCATAGGAGTGTGGATTCATTTCTGGGTCTTCAATTCTGTTCCATTGATCTACATGCCTGTCACTGTACCAATACCATGCGGTTTTTAACACTATTGCTCTGTAGTACAGCTTGAGGTCCGGGATACTGATTCCCCCAGAGGTTCTTTTTCTCTTGAGAATAGCTTTAGCTATTTTGGGTTTTTTGTTATTCCAGATGAATTTTTGAATTGCTCTTTCTAACTCTATGAAGAATTGAGTTGAGATTTTGATGGGGATTGCATTGAATCTGTATATTACTTTTGGTAAAATGGTCACTTTTACTATATTAATCCTGCCAATCCATGAGCATGGCAGATTTTTCCATCTTCTGAGGTCTTCTTCAATTTCTTTCTTCAGAGACTTGAAGTTCTTGTCATACAGATCTTTCACTTGTTTGGTTAGAGTCACGCCAAGATACTTTATATGGTTTGTGGCTATCGTGAAGGGTATCATTTCTCTTACTTCTTTCTCAGCCTGCTTATCCTTTGAGTATAGGAAGGCTTCTGACTTGCTTGAGTTGATTTTATATCCAGCCACTTTGCTGAAGTCATTTATCAGCTGTAGGAGTTCTCTGGTGGAGTTCTTTGGGTCGCTTAAGTATACTATGATATCATCTGCAAATAGTGATAGTTTGACTTCTTCCTTTCCAATTTGTATCCCTTTGACCTCTTTTTGTTGTCTAATTGCTCTAGCTAGAACTTCAAGTCCTATATTGAAAAGATATGGAGAGAGAGGGCAGCCTTGTCTAGTCCCTGATTTTAGTGGGATTGCTTCAAGTTTCTCTCCATTTAGATTGATGCTGGCTACCGGTTTGCTGTAAATTGCTTTTACTATGTTTAGATATGGGCCTTGAATTCCTGATCTTTCCAAGACCTTTAGCATGAAAGGATGCTGAATTTTGTCAAATGCTTTCTCAGCGTCTAATGAGATGACCATGTGGTTTTTTTCTTTGAGATTGTTTATATAGTGGATTACATTGATGGATTTCCTTATATTGAACCATCCCTGCATCCCTGGGATGAAGCCTACTTGATCGTAGTGAATGATCGTTTTGATGTGTTCTTGGATTCAGTTGGCAAGAATTTTATTGTGTATTTTTGCATTGAAATTCATAAGAGAGATTGGCCTGAGATTCTCTTTCTTTGTCGGATCTTTGTGTGCTTTTGGTATTAGTGTAATTGTGGCTTCATAGAATGAGTTGTGTAGTGTTCCTTCTGTTTCTATTTTGTGGAACAGTTTGAAGAGTATTGGTGTTAGGTCTTCTTTGAAGGTCTGATAGAATTCTGCACTAAAACCATCTGGACCTGTGCTTTTTTAGGTTGGAAGACTTCCAATGACAACTTCTATTTCTTCAGGGGTTATAGGACGGTTTAGATGGTCTAATTGATCCTGATTTAATTTTGGTATTTGGTATCTGTCAAGGAAATTGTCCATTTCCTCAAGATTTTCTAGTTGTGTTGAATACAGGTTTTTGTAGTAGGATCTGATGATTTTTTGAATTTCCTCATTTTCTGTTGTTATCTCTCCCTTTTGTAAGGCATGTCCACTAAGGTCACCTGCATTGACTCCTGGGACCTCCCCTATCCTAGGTCTCTGAGGCATCTTAGAGATTTGTCTTTCTCCCTATCCCCTGCAGCTGCAGATTTTGATTTATTCTCTTGGTTCACTGGCCCTCTTTCCCGACTCTCTCCATACCTGATCCTGCCTCCTCATTCTTATCACACACCTCTCTTTCTCCTGCAACCCCTAGTTACCACCTGCCCTATGCCTCCTATGACTATTTTGTTTCTCCTTCTAAGTGTGATTCAAGAAGTCTTGCTTGGACCTTCCTTTACATTTGAATTTTTTGTGTCTGTGAGATATACCTGGGATATTCTGTACTTTATGGCTAATATCCACTTATCAGTGAATTCATACCATCCATGCCCTTTTGAGTCTTGGTTGCCTCACTCAGGATGCTATTTTGTAGTTCCATCTATTTGCCTGCAAAATTTATGATGTCCTTGTTTTTAATAGCTGAATAGCATTCCATGGTGAAAATGAACCAGCCACATTTTTCATATCCATTTTTCAGTTGAGGGGTATCTGGTTTGTTTCTGTTTTCTGGCTATTATGAATAAAGCTTCTATGAACATAGTGGAGCACATGTTTTTGAGGTATGGTACAGCATCTTATGTGTATATGCCCAGGAGTGTTATAACTGGCCAGGTCTTCTGGTCAGGTCTTCTGGTAGAACTATTTCCAATTTTCTGAGAAACTACCAGATGGATTTCCAGAGTCGTTATACAAGTTTGCAATCTTCCCAGCAGTGGAGGAGTGTTCCTCTTTCTTCACATCCTTGCCAGCACATGCTTTTCCTTTAGTTTCTTATCTTATCCATTCTGATTGGTGTAAGGTTTCCCAGATTAGTAAGGATGATTAACATTCCTATAAGTGCTTCTCTGTCTTTTGAGATTGCTCTGTTGAGAATTCTCTAGTTCTATGCCCTATTTTTAAATTGGGTTATTTGGTTTACTGGACTTTAACTTCTTGAGATTTTATATATTTTGGATATTAAACCCCTGTCAGATGGAGGCTTAGTGAAGATATTTTTCAAATAAGTAGGCTGCTGCATTTTTTTTCTGTCGACAGTGTACTTTGCCTTAGAGAAGCTTTTCAGTATCGTGATGTCTCATTTATAAATTGTTGTTTGTAGGGCCTAAGACATTGGAGTATTATACAGGAAGTTGTCTCCTGTACCAATTCACATTGTCCACCCCTCTTTCCCATTTTTTCTTCTATTAGATTTAGTATTTCTTGTTTTATGTCAAGAATCTCGATATATTTGGACATAAGTGTTGCACAGAGTGATAAATACAGATATATTTGCATTCTTTCACATGCTGACATCCAATTAGATCAACACCATTTGTCAGGCATGCTTTCTTTTTTCAATTTTATGATTCTAGTATCCTTGTCAAAAATCAAATGTCAAAGTTCTGTGGATTTATTTCTGGGTCTTCAATTTTATTCTCTTGATCAACCTGCCAGTTCCTAGACTAATATCATGCAGTTTTTATCATTATTTCTCTATAGTACAGCCTGAGGTCCCAGATGGTGATTCTTGCAGAGGTTCTTTCATTGTTTAGGATTGTGTTTTTTGTCCTGGGTTTTTTTTTTTTCAATATGAAGTTGAGAAGTGCTGAAAAAAAGGTATGTTTTATTTTAGGATAAAGGTTTTATAGATATCTGTTAAATCCACTTGGTTCATAACTTCTGTTAGTTTCACTGTTTCTCTGTTTAGTTTCTGTTTCTATGACTGTCCATTGACGAGAGTTCGGTGTTGAAGTCTTCAACTATTTTTGTATGAGATGCAATGTGTACTTTGAGTTTCAGTAAAGTTTCTTTTATGATTGTGGGTCTCCTTGCATTTGAAGAATAGGTATTCAGAATTGAGAGTTGTTCTTTGTAGACTTTTCCTTTGATGAGTATGAAGTGTCCTTCCTTTTTTTTTTTGATAACTTTAGGTCAAAGGTCGATTTTAAGTCAAAATATCACTATTAGCAGATGATATGATCGTATACTTAAGTGTCCCCAAAATTCTACCACAGAATTAACTCTGATAATGTCATTAAAGTAACAGGATATAAAATTAAATAAAAAAATCAGTGGTCTTCCCCTACTCAAAGAATAAACAGGCTGAGAAAGAATTTAGGGAAATAACACCCTTCACAATAGTCACAAATAATATTAAATACCTTGGTGTGACTCTAAATAAGCAAGTGAAGATCTGTATGACAAGAACTTCAAGTCTCTAAAGAAAAAAATCGAAGATCTCAGAAGATATAAAATTCTCCCATGTTCATGGATTAGCAGGATTAATATGGTAAAAATTGTCATCTTGCTTAAAGAACTCTGCAGATTCAATACAATTCCCATCAAAATTCCAACTCAGTTCTTCATAGAGTAAGAAAGAGAAATTTGCAAATTCATCTAGAATAACAAAATATCCCAGTATAGTGAAAACTATTCTCGACAATAAACAAACTTTTGGAAGAATCACCATCTCTGAACTCAAGGTCTACTATACAACAATTGTCATAAAAACTACATGGTATTGGTACACTGTCAGGTAGGTAGATCAATGGAATAGAATTGAAGACCCAGAAATGAACCTACATACCAATGTCACTTGATCTTCAACAGAGGAGCTGAAACCATCCAGTAGAAAAAAGACAGTATTTTCAACAAATGGTGCTGGTTGAACTGGAGGTTAGCATATAGAAGAAGGCAAATTAATCCATTTTATTTGGATATTTTCTTTATTTACATTTCAAATGCTATCCCCTTTCCCAGTTTCCCCTTCCAAAAACAACCTATCCCATCCTCCACTTCCCCTGCTCACCAACCCACCTACTCCTGCTTCCCTGTCCTACACCAGGGCATGGAGCCTTCTCAGGACCAAGGACTTCTTCTCCTTTTGATGTCCAACAAGAATATCCTCTGCTACAAATGCATCTGGAGCCATGGTTTCCTCCATGTGTACTCTTTGGCTGGTAGTTTAGTCCCTGGGAGCTCTGGGGGTACTGGTTGGTTCATATTGTTGTTCCTCCTATGGGACTACAAGCTCCTTCAGCTCCTTGAGTCCTTTCTCTAACTCTGACATTGAGGACCCTGTGCTCAGTCCAATGGTTGGCTGAGAGTACCCACTTCTATTTTTGACAGGTAGTGGCAGAGACTCTTAGGAGACAGCTATATCAAGCTTTTATTAGCAAGTGTTTGTTGGCATCCACTATAGTGTCTGGTTTTGGTGACTGTGTATGGGATGGAACCCCAGGTGGGGCAGTCTCTGGATGTTCTTTCCTTCAGTCTCTGCTCCATACTTTGTCCCTGTATCTCCTCCCATTGGTGTTTTGTTCCCTCTTCTAACAAGGGCCACAGAGGTATGAATACAGAAAATGTGGTATCCACAATGGAATACTACTCAGCTATTAAAAAAAATGAATTCATGAATTTCCTAGGCAAATGGATGGAACTAGAAAATATCATCCTGAGTGAGGTAACCCAATCACAAAAGAACACACCTGGTATGTACTCACTGGTTAGTGGATATTAGCTCAGAAGCTTGGAATACCCAATATACAATTCATAGGCCAAACGAAGCTCAAGAAGAAATTGACCCATTCTTATCTCCTTGTATAAAGTTCAAGTCCAAGTGGATCAAGGACTTCCACATAAAACCAGACACATGGAAACTAATAGAAAAGAAAGTGGGAAAGAACTTCAAGCACATTGTCACAGGGAAAAATTTCCTGAACAGAACACAAATAGCTTATCTCTAAGATCAAGAATTTATAAGTGGGACCCCATAAAATTGCAAAGTTTCTGTAAGGCAAAGGACACTGTCAATAGGACAAAATGACATCCAACAGATTGGGAAAAGATCTTTACCAATCCTACATCAGATAGAGGACTAATATCCAATATATATAAAGAACTCAAGATGTTAGACTCCAGAGAACCAAATAAACCTACTAAGAAATGGGGTACAGAGCTAAACAAGAAATTCTCAACTGAGCAATACAAAATGGCTGAGAAGCACCTCAAGAAATGTTCAATGTCCTTAGCTATCAGGGAAATGCAAATCAAAACAACCTTGAGATTCCATCTCACACCAGTCAGAATGACTAAGATCAAAATCTCAGGTGACATCAGATGCTGCCAAGGATGTGGATGAAGATGGTATTGCAAGCTGGTACAACCACTCTGGAAATCAGTTTGGCTGTTCCTTAGAAATTTGAACATATATTACCCGAGGAATCAGCTACACCATTCCTAGGCATATACCCAGAAGATGCTCCAAAATGTAATAAGGACACATGCTCCACTATATTCATAGCAGCCTTATTTATAGTAGTCAGAAGCTGGCAAGCACCCAGATGTCCCTTAATAGAGGAATGGCTAAAGAAATTGTGGTACATTTACACAATGAAGTACTACTCAGCTATTAAAAACAATGAATTCATGAAAGTTATTGTTTAAGATTGTTTCTTTTCTTAAAATATCTTGGACCATAATCTATGATGATTGAGAGTTTAGCTGTGTTTATTAACCTGGGTGAACATGGGTGGTCTCATAGGGTTTGCAAAACATCTGTCCAGGATTTTCTGGATTTTAGAGTCTCTGTTGAGAAGTGAGGTATAATTCTGATATACCTTTATATGTTGCTTGGTCTTTTCTCCTTGAAGCTTTTAATAGTCTTTCGTTGTTCCGTACATTTAGTCTTTTACTCTTTTGTGGTGGGGGATTTTCTTCTCTAGTCCAATCCATGTGGTATTCTGTAAGTTTTTTGAAATTTTATACCTGTCTCTTTCTTTAGGTCAGGGGAGCTTTCTTCTATGATTTTATTGAAGATGCTTTCTGGCCCTTTGAATTGTGAATCTATGCCCTTTTCCTATTTTTCTTATGTTTAGTCTTTTTATAGTGTCCAAATTTGATGAATGTTTTGAGTTAGTAATTTTTTAGATTTGGCATTTTCTTTGATTGATGTAGATATCCCTTCTATGGTATATTCTATGCTAGAGATTCTCTCTTCCATTGCTTGTATTGTGTTGGGGATGCCTGTGTCAATAGTTCCTGTTCTCCTTCCTAGATTTTTCTATCTCCAGATTCACCTTCATTTGTGGTTTCTTTGTTGGTTCTATTTTCATTTTAGTTCTTGGATCATTTTATTTATTTCATTTGACTGTTTCATTGAATTTTTCTACATTTCTTTAAGGGACTTACTTGTTACCTTAAAGGGCTTTTATCTGTTTCATTTTGCTTTCCTGTATTTCTTTAAGGGAGTTAGTTATAACCTCTTTAAAGGCCTCTATCATCTTCATGAGGTGGGATTTAAGGTCACATTTTTGCTCTTTAGGTGTGTTAGGATATGCAGCACTTACTGTATTAGGAGAACTGGGTTTTGATGATACCATAATGTATTGACTTCTTTTGATTTTGTTCTTGTGCTTGCCTTTCATCATCTATTTGACTCTGCTGTTGGTTGGTCTGAGTATCCCAAATTGTAGCAGGCCTCCAAGGAGACAGGTAGAGCTGTGTGCCTCAGATTTGCGTAGGCCTTATGAAACACAGGCAGAGCTGTAGTGTGGACCACTATGTGCTGAGTTGTGACTGTTATGTGTGTTCAGTTAGAGCTGGCCTCTTGGGAGACAGGCAGGCTTGTGGGTTGGGACTCAGTGCAATGCTTCATAACTACTGCTAATATAGGCCTGAACCTCAAATGAGACAAGCCTTTAGCACACAACTATATTCCCAAAAAATTATGTCTAGCTCTGGGACAGACAAAGTGTTGAATCAGAGAAAGGCTTGGCAGAATGTGTCAAAGTTAGGATCCACTAAACTCTGACGAGAAATAGAGACTACTTAAAGAGCAGAAAGTGAGAGGAAGGCAGTTCAGTGAGTGCAGTTCTGTTGAGTTCAGACAATACAGTAGCGATCAGTTGAATTCAGAGTAGTTTAATTTGTATAGTTCAGAGGTAGTCTTTCCAAGCAGAGCTATCCAATAACAAACCAAGAGAAGATAATTTGTAACAATCAGATTGTAGAGAGGTTTAAGCCAGAACAGCCAAGCAGACCAACTAGAATTCTGAAAGCACTAGAAAGTGTCAGTTTATGCAGGAGTAAGCCTCCCAGATGATAATTATATCTAGAGAAAAAAGTTACTTTTACAATATGCTACCAAACAGAACCTCATTGCCATGAATAGCTTACATATATTTGAATTGTTAGCAAAATGGCTCTCATAGATCCCACCCCCAACATTACAGGCTCTAGTCAATGCTATTGATGGCCGTTTAAAACTTTACTGTAATACCTTAATTGTAAAAAGGATCCCATACTTATGGTATAGAGTGTGAAAAAATCAAAGTTGACATTAAGTTGCTAATTTTACCCCACTGTCTATGTTTCATATTACTATAAAAAGCTGTAAATGCTATCCGATAACAAAAGTAATCCTAAGCCTCACATGAACTTTGTGATCTATAGCAACATCTTATGTGTGTGGGTTTTAATGTAAATGTATCTCTTGACACCGGGTCACAAAACTGATTTTTTTCTATAACTGTCTCTGTTTCTTCAGAGTCACTCCCTTGATTATGGGTGAAGACTGTACTTAACTGTGGATGCATATGGACAAATATTTAGAATGTAGTTAGGAATGTTTGTGGAGAAACGAGGTCTTTGTAAATTTTCCTCCAAGTCCATGACTTCTCTAGCACATGTAGTAGCCTAGAGTTACAATAACAGGCATGAGCTTCCTGTCATATGGGTAATATCCATTTGGAGAACTGTTGGTTACAGCTGAAAAATAAATGCCAATACTGTACTCATAAGGTTATTGTGCCATGCTGCTCATTGTTGTGGTTTATACGTGTCATAGCTGAGTAGGATTGCTTGTTGCTTCCCATTTTTGGAAACTAATATGCACATTCATCAAGAAATTGATTCAGGTCAGTACCAAGTCAAAGGCATCTGGTCTGTATGTCTGAAGAGGATATAGGAATTTACCTTCTACTTCTGGAAGGCAATCAAGGGTAATAGTCTATAATGTTTTAGGAGTAGCTTGGACAACTTCAACAAACAACTCAGAAAGGGCTTTTTTGTGCATAAAGTTGGAGTTTTTGTGAGAAGGTATTTGGCTATTGGAGTGAACATTGCCAGCCCAGATGAAAAGCTTAATTCCTTCAACAATCTTAGGACTCTCAAACTGCTTGTGAACATCTTGATAAGAATTAAACTACCCAGGCATAGTTTATCCCTAAGCAGCTGATGTGGGAAAATAGAACACATAGTCTAAGCATCTCTGAACATCTGTAGCAAACAGTGGGGCTCTTTCATTTGTTTGTTTCCTTTCTTCACTTTAGAAAATGAACACTGATGCATTTGCAGCACACAATAATGAGAACAAATATTCTAAAGGCTTTCAGATGCAAACTATTTTAATTGCCAAAGACTTGGAATAAATCTTGGCTCACTTGCATTAACATTTTCTTCTTAAGACTTTTATTTCTTTTTTCTTTTTTTTTTGCAAAGTTTGTATTATTAGTGCTAAGCAAAAATTTTCTATTATGATGTCTGCTTTTGATCCCATGAACAGCAAACAAACAAAATAAACAAGTTTACTGAAATGGAAATTTATAACTTGTCATACTGCCAGAATGTTTTTAAAACTATACATAAAAATTAGTAACTATGCAGATAAAGTCATCATTTGGAAGCACTTGATTTTTGATACTTTTATGAAACAGAGATGGTGCAATACAATTGTAAAATTTAGCTGAACTCACATATCTTTCAGTACATATATCTTTGTTAAGGTGATAGTGTAGCGAATGAAAATACCTGTGCTATATGTGGTATAGAGGTAGAAGATAAAAAGAACAAACTTTTTTTTCTTTTTTTGTTTGTTTATTAATTTTATTTTCTATATTCCTTATTTACATTCCAAATGAATTTCTCTTTCCCGGTTTCCCCCCTCCCCGAAAGTTCCATAAGCTCTCTTCCCTCCCCCTGTTCCCCATTCAACCCCCTCCTGCTTCTCTGCCCTAGTATTCAACTACACTGATGCAATGAGTCTTTCCAAAACCAGGGGCCTCTCCTACCTTCTTCTTGGGAGTCAATTGATATGTGAATTGTGTTTTGGGTATTATGAGCTTCTGGGCTAATATCCACTTATCAGTGACTACATACCATGTGTGTTCTTTTGTGACTTGGTTACTTCACTTAGGATAATATTTTCAAGTTCTGACCATTTGCCTAAGAATTTCATGAATTCATTGTTTTTAATAGCTGAGTAGTATTCCATTGTGTAAATATACCACATTTTCTGTATCGATTCCTCCATTGAAGGACATCTGGGTTCTTTCCAGCTTCTGGCTATTATAAATAGGGCTGCTATGAACATAGTGGAGCATGTGTCCTTATAGAATGCCGGGGAGTCCTCTGGGTATATGCCCAGGAGTGGTATAACAAGGTCCTTCGGAAGTATCATGCCCAGTTTTTTGAGGAAGCGTCAGACTGCTTTCCAGAGTGGTTGTACCAGCCTGCAGTCCCACCAGTAGTGGAGAAGTATTCCTCTTTCTCCACATCCTCACCAACACCTGCTGTCTCCTGAGTTTTGATCTTAACCATTCTGACTGGTGTGAGATGGAATCTCAGGGTTGTTTTGATTTGCATTTTCCTAATGACTAAGGATGTTGATAGCTTATGCTCTAAGATCAAGAACTGACAAATGGGACCTCATAAAATTACAAAGTTTCTGTAAGGCAAAGGACATTATCAATCAGACAAAATGGCAACCAAAAAATTGGGAAAAGATCGTCACCAACCCTACATCCAACAGAGGGCTAATATCCAAGATATACAAAGAACTCAAGAAATTAGATTCCAGAGAGTCAAATAACCCCATTAAAAAATGGGTTACAGAGCTAAACAAAGAATTTTCACCTGAGGAATATCGAATGGCAGAGAAGCACCTAAAGTACAAACTTTTAAACTTATTTAAAATTATTTTGTTAGAGGTCTTCTAACTTGTCCATTCATCATTCATGAAAAATAGACATATGTGTGTATATATCCAAATATACACACACACACACACACACACACACACATACACACACACACAGACTTACACACACATTAGATTTACTGTGGAATTTACTTGAATTTCCCCTGATAACTGTTTTATGAAACAAAGATCTAAATTTTGGTGTAATATTCCTGGATTATTTAGAATTTCTCTGTACATATTAAAAGCTGGAATTAAACTTTTACTACTTTACAATACAATTTTGAATGGAAATATTGCTGAAGTACAAAGTGTAAATATTTTGTAATAATCTCTATTATATCTCAAATAAGTGTTCTCTACCTTGTAGTCATGAAAAAATATCCTGTTTTCTTACAAAGATCTTTATCTTTATTGAAACTTTCACATTTATTATTTATCTTGTGTCAGTGTTGTATATATTTGAAAAACAGTAGTCCTCTTTTACATAGCTTTATATTGTTTACTATTCAGACTCATCCTTTTAGCCACAAAATGGCATTTTATCTTGCCTATTTTAACAAATTGCTCATTTTGTGTGTGTCTAGATGGAGTGCTCTTATTTTTCTTCTATTGGTTTATTTGTTTACCCTTATACATTTCCTTGTGTTGTAACTATTCATTCTAGAACTCCATGGATATTTTTCTTAAAAATCTATCAATGTGATCATTTTAAACATAGTATCTATTTTGCAATATATATTGATAATATAGTTAATAACATAAATTATAATTTTTAGTTTGCAGTACAGATTTTTTTTTCTGGATATAGTGTGTGTTATATTTTAGAGCAAAGAGAATTTTGATCTGGTAGTCTGGACGTAAGTCAGAAAAATCTTAACAGAATTGGCTAGAACTTTGATCATGATAATGGAGCTGTTGATATTTCCTAATGAAATGAGGAAAAGGATAGTTCCTAGACTCTCACCTGTGGTTGCAGTGTACTCTTAGATCTTCTCCTAACTGCAAGTGATTTGGGGAGATGTTAGAGGATATAGCAACTGGAAAGTTGACTGTAATATGGTCATGATGATGTAGTTTTGTGATATTGAAGTTGCTTTGTATGCACCCATGCTCCAAAATGTGACTCCTAAGTCATAATTTGTAAGAAAAGCTAACAGATACATATGTTCTAAAGATGGACTTCAGTGGAACCAATATGTTAATAAACCATTGGTGTCCTATATTGAGAACCAATATTTGTTGTTGTCTCCTAAGTAATATGACACAATTAATTAATATGGATATTTACTGGATATCAATAAAATAGTGCTGAGTGATTACAACGTCTGCATTTTATATTCTTACATTTATAATACTTGATAATGATGGCAGATATCTTTATTACTTTATTAACTATTGCTTTTTTTTTTGAAGACTGCTTGGTTTTTTTTTTTCACCCAAGAAATTCATGGTAGAAAAGACATCAACACAATCCTAAATAGAAATGAGCAATTAGGTTCATTTCAGATTTCACCTAGAGATCATTCATCTTTCTTTTCTTTCTTTCTTTCTTTTTTTTTGAAGTATGAATTCTTTTTTTTTATTTCCTAAGTTTTTTTATTTACATTCCAAATCATTTTCTGAAAGTCCCATAAGCTCCCTTCCCTCGCTCTTTTTTCCATTCAACCTCCTCTCGCTTCTCTGCCCTGGCATTCCCCTACATCCAGTCTTTCCAGGACCAGGGGTCTCTCCTTCCATCTTCTTAGAAATCTATTGATATGCAAATTCTGTCTAGGGTATTCCCAGATTCTGGGTTAATATCCCCTTATCAGTGACTGCATACCATGTGTGTTCTTTTGTGATTGGGTTACCTCACTAAGGATGATATTTTCAAGTTCTGACCATTTGCCTAAGAATTTCATGAATTCATTGTTTTTAATTGCAGAGTAGTATTCCATTGTGCAAATATACCACATCTTCTGAATCCATTCCTCCGTTGAGGGACATCTGGGTTCTTTCCAGCTTCTGGCTGTTATAAATAAGGCTGCTATTAACATAGTGGAGCATGTGTCCTTATTGCATGCAGGTAAAGCCTCTGGGTATATGCCCAGGAGTGGTATAGCAGGATCCTCCAGGAGTGTCATGACCAGTTTTCTGAGGAACCGCCAGACTGCTTTCCAGAGTGGTTTTATCAGCTTGCAATTCCACCAGCAGTGGAGGAGTGTTCCTCTTTCTCCACATCCTTGCCAACAACTGCTGTCTCCTGTGTTTTTGATCTTAGCCATTCTAACTGGTGTGAGATAGAATCTCAGGGTTGTTTTGATTTGCATTTCCCTAATGACTAAGGATGATGAACATCTCTTTAGGTGCTTCTCAGCCATTAGATATTCATCTTCTTTATTAAACACTTTTTTTAAATTTTTAGAAGAATAAATTTTCCAAGGTGGAAGAGTAGAAAAAAGTACCCTCATGTAGAAATGATAGGGAGGGTGAAATTTAAGGAAGGAGCTTCAAATAAATCCCCCAGCAAAGTGAATATACAAATTCTGTTGATTTTTTAGTGGTTGGCAAGAGGTTCTCCAGCATGCGATATAGTCTGTGTAGCAAGGAGCATGGAGGAGTAAGCTCATATTTTATCTTGCCTTTGACAACGGGTAAAGCTAGTTCTGCTCTTTTCCACTAACACCTGTGTCGTGTAAACTTCCAATCAGGGACCTGTCAGCTACAGGCAGTTGTCTTTTATCTGGAAAGAGCATAAAGCAGCTAGAGAGTCTGGGTTCTAACATTTGGCCTATAGAGGGGCCAAGAATAAGACATTCAGCCTTCATGTATAGAACAAATAGAGATGGAGACCTTTAAATCTCTTTAGGACATCAGTTTGAATAAAGGGGCTTCTCTGTCTTGCATAGGTTTTACTTTTTTTCCCCAGGAGATGGAAAACAGTTTCATAAAAATTATTTAGTCTGTCCTAGTCTGAGAACTAAGGAAATAAACACAGTGTAGAATCAAAAAATGTATCCTGCAGTTGTGAAGGACAGGGCCTGAGTTTGCTTTCCCCACTGAGACTTGTTTGTTCTAATCACTCTCAGAAGGGGTTGTCAGTTCTGGACTTGAAACACCAGAGGTCAAGATATGGTTACTGAGTTGAAGCTGCAAGAATCTCATGTTAGTAATGCAGGCATTTTTAATATTGGGTGACTTTAATATAATATATAATTATAGCACTTTTGGTCAATTCTTTTTTTTCCTTTTTATGTAGATTAGTTGATATGTGATTTTGAATTTAAATCAGTAGTAAGATATGTTTGTTTAACTATATTGTTTAATATTAGGTTACTTCATTACAATGAATATATGCTTACAAAGTAATACTGCTCTTTACTTTCCTATAATTTTGAACTATTTTTGGTAAATTCAAGTATAATTTCTTATATATATATATTAAATTTCCTAGGGAAACCAACTGAGTTTGAATTTTCCCCTTTGGAAGTTTTAAATTACAGTTTAACTTTTATTGCATTAACAGCAATATGACAACAAAAGTCATTATTGCCTACAATATTGTTGATACAGTTACTTCATGATGGAATTATATGTAACATGTAGTAAACTAAATATTAAAAGTTTTGATTTATAATAGTTCCACTTTTGATAAGATATTTTAATTATTGATTTAAAAAACACTTATTAATCAACGATGAAAAAACAAAAAGAACTAGACAAAGATTCAACCAAACCAGGAGCCGGTCCTTTGAAGAAAACAAACAAGATAGAAAAAACCTTAGCCAAACTAACCAGAGGGAACAGAGAGAGTGTCCAAATCAGCGAAATCAGAAAGGAAAGGGGAGACATAGCAACAGATACTGAGGCTATACCAAAAAATCATCAGATCCTACTGTAAAAGCATATACTCAACAAAAGTGGAAAATCTAGATGAAATGGACAATTTTCTAGGCAGATACCAGTTATCAATGTTAAATCAGGATCAGATAAATGATCTAAACAATCCCATTACTCCTAAAGAAATTGAAGCAATCATTAATAGTCTCCCAACCTAAAAAAGCCCAGGACCAGATGGGTTTAATGCAGAGTTCTACCAGACCTTCAAAGAATACCTAATACCAGTACTCTTCAAACTATCCCACAAAATGGAACACTACCCAATTCATTTTATGAAGCCACAATTACTCTGAAACCTAAACCACACAAGACCTAACAAAGAAAGAGAACTTTAGACCAATTTCCCTTATGAATATCGATGAAAAGATACTCAATAAAATTCTTGCCAACCAAATCCAATAACAGATCAAAACAATCATCCACCAAGATCAAGTAGGTTTCACACCAGGGATGCAGGGAAGGTTCAATGAAATTCACTACATAAACAAACTCAACGAAAAAAGCCATATGATCATTTCATTAGATACTGAGAAAGCATTTGACAAAATTTAGAACCTCTCCATGATAAAAGTCTTGAAAAGAACAGGAATTCAAGGCCCATGCCTAAACATAGTAAAAGCAATATGTAGCAAACCAGTACCCAACATCAAAATTAATGCAGAGAAATTTGAAGCAATCCCACTGAAATCAGGGACTACACAAGTCTGTCCAGTCTCTCCCTACCTTTTCAATATAGTACTCAAAGTTCTAGCCAGAGTGATTAGACAACAAAAGGAGGTCAAAGGGATTCAAATTGGAAAGGAAGATGTCAAAGTATCACTATTTTTAAATGATATGATAGTATACTTAAGTGACCGCAAAAATTCCTCCAGAGAACTCCTAAACCTGATAAATAACTTCTGCAAAGTGGCTGGAAATAAAATTAACTCAAACAAGTCAGCAGCCTCCTATGTTCAAAGAATAAACTGGCTGAGAAAGAAATTAGGAAAATGATCTTCACAATAGTAACAAATAATTTAAAATAACTTGGTGTGACTCTAACCAATCAAGTGAAAGTTTTGTATGACAAGAACTTCAAGTCTCAGAAGAATGAAATTGAAGACCTCAGAAGATTAAAAGATCTCCCATGCTCATGGATTGGCAGGGTTAATATAGTGAAAGTGGTCATCTTCCCTAAAGCAATCCCCATCAAAATTCCAACTCAATTCTTCATAGAGTTAGAAAGAACAATTTACAAATGTATCTAGAATAACAAAAAACCCAGGACAGCAAAAACTATTTCTAACAATAAAAGAGCTTCTATCAGAATCACCATCCCTGACCTCAATCTATACTACAGAGCAATAGTGATTAAAAAAACAATCAAACAAACAAACAAAAAAAAAACCTGCATGGTATTGGTACAGTGACAGGCAAGTATTTCAATAGAATAGAATTGAAGACTCAGAAATGAACCCTCACACCTCTGATCACTTGATCTTTGACAGAGGAGCTAAAACCATCCAGCAGAAGAAAATGGTGCTGGGTCAACTGGCAGTCAACATGTAGAAGGATGCAAATTGACACACTCATTGCCTCCCTGTACAAAGCTCAAGTCCAAGGGAATCAAGGACCTCAACATAAAACCTGATACACTGAATCTAATAGAAGAGAAAGTGTGGAAGACCCTGGAGAACATGGGCACAGGGGAAAATTTCCTTAATACAATACCAATAGCTTATACTCAACGATCAAGAATTGACAAATGGGACCTCATAAAATTGCAAAGCTTCTGTAAGGCAAAGGACACTGTCAATAGGACAAAACTGCAACCAACAAATTGGGAAAAGATCTTTACCAATCCTACGTCTGATAGAGGGCTAATATCTAATATATACAAAGAACTCAAGAAGTTAGACTCCAGAGAACCAAATAACACTATTAAAAAATCGGATACAGAGCTAAACAAAGAATTCTCAAGTGGGAAATATTGGATGGCTGAGAAACACCAAAAGAAATGGTCAGCATCCTTAATCATCAGGGAAATGCAAATCAAAACAACCCGGAGGTTCCACCTCACTCCAGTCAGAATGGCCAAGATCAAAAGCTCAGGGGACAGCAGATGCTGGAGAGGATTTGGAGAAAGAGGAACACTCCTCCATTGTTGGTGGGATTGCAAGCTGGTAAAACCACTCTGGAAATCAGTTTGACAGTTCCTCAGAAAATTGGACATCCTACCTGAGGACCCAGCTATACCCCTCCTGGGCCTATACCCAGAAGATGCTCGAACATGTAATAAGGACACATGCTCCACTATGTTCATAGCAGCCTTATTTATAATAGCCAGAGCATGGAAATAACCGAGATGTCCTTCAACAAAGGAATGAATATAGAAAATGTGGTACATTTACACAATGGAATACTACTCAGCTATTAAAAACAATAAATCCATGAAATTCTTGGGCAAATGGATGGAGCTAGAAAATATCATCCTGAGTGAAGTAACCCAATCACAAAAGAATACACATGATATGTACTCACTGATAAGTGAATATTAGCCCCAAAACTCGGAATAACCAAGATTCAACTCACAGACCACATGAAGCTGGAAGAAGAAAGAAAACCAAAGTGTGGATACTTTGATCTTTATTGGAAGGTGGATTGAAATACCCATGGCTCACAGCAAATCAGTAGACTGAGCATAGGGTCCCCAATGGAGCAGCTAGAGAAAGGGCCCAAGGAGCTGAAGAGGTTTGTAGCCCTGCAGGAGGAACAATAATATGTACCAACCAGTACCCCCAGAGCTCCCAGGGACTAAACCACCAACCAAAGAGTACATGTGGAGGGATCCATGACTCCAGATTCATATGTAGCAGAAGATGACCATTACAGACATCAATGAGAGGAGATGCCATTGGTCCTATAAAGGCTTGCTTCCCCAGAATAGGGGAATGTAAGTCAGGAAATTGGGGGAGGGGTGTGAGTCAGAGGAAGGAGGATGGGATAGGGGTTTTTCAGAGGGGTAACATGGAAAGGGGGTACCATTTGAAACATAAATAAAGCAAATATCTAATAAAAAAGAAAAGAAAAACCGAAAAAAAATAGTAAAACTTTTATTTTGGAAAGTAACACTAATTCTCAATCATTTGTGTATATTCTTACTATTGTTAATAAACCTGTTTGGTTTGATTTTTCCCTCACCTGAATCTTTTTTATGAAAGTATTCGTTGAAATGTGTTGATGCTTTGCTTATGGGATAAATATTGTACTTAAGTCATTATTATATATAATCTTAATTAAAATATATCTTTGGAAATCACTAGACAATGTGCTTTCAGGCATTGTTTAGAAAATTCTGGTCCCCACTCAGCTAGTACAGCATCTAAAGACTATTGCAGGATATAGTTTAAAAGTTTTATTCAAATTCTGAGAAATTTTATTTTACTACATGTGGTCATTATTTTGCTTCCCTCACACCTTGCTTTATATAAGATTTCCTCAAATATTTTGGGTCCAGTCATTGAATACGCTGACAGACCTTTGTTGATTATATTCAGTAATGATTTATAGCTTTGATTTTATCTGTTATAAACACAATAACTTATTTATTTTTAATTATCTTGGTATGTATAGTGAATTTATGCATGTGTAGAGAGGAACATGAGTTCAGGTGTCCAAAGACATCGGAAGAGAGTACAGAATTTTTTGGAGTTGGAGTTACAGATGGTTTTGAACTGCTTGATATGGGTACTAGGAAGTAAACTACTATGAGAAAAAAATCACTCATAATTGCTGAGCCATGTCTCTAGGCTATTCTTATGAAGAGTTAAATTTTCTACAACTGGGAAGATGGCTCAGTATTTAAGAGCACTTGTTACTCTTGCAGAGGGCCTGTGTTTGTTTGCCAATATTACATAGTACCTTTCAGCCATCCATAAATTCATTTCTGGGAGATTCAACATATTTTTCTGATTTCCATAAGCAATAATCATGCATTTTGTACATATGCATGAATGAAGGTAAAACACTCAAACATAAAATAAGTAAAGGTAAAAATATTCAAACTAACTGTGATTAGTATTATTTGCATCAGAACATATTACTTTGCTACTAGGAAACAAAAATGCATTTTAAAAGCTATATTTATCAAAACTGTATGGGTGTATGATATATGTGGGCACACATGTACCACCATATGCATGTTTAAGTTGGGGCCAGGTTTCTGGAGTCTGTTCTCTCTTCCTACATTTCTACCTTTTCAGTACTCAAGCTCAAATGTTCATCATGCTTGCTCAATAAAAATCATTAACACACTGAGCCATCTAACCTACCCACATTGCAAATATTATACAGGTTGCATGACTATTAATATATTTTTACTTAAAACTTACTTTGATTATCCATTGTTTTATTTACATTATTTTTATATTATATTATATATATATTGAAATATGTACAGTTTGCAAACAAGTTTGTTAGTCATATCAATCATATGCAGGCTGTGCTTCTTGTATTTAATTGATAAAATGTCTTTCAATGGAGTACAATGCTTTTACTTACTTTCTCTTACTTTGATAAGCACAAGTGAGAACAAATTGTTGAAAAATTGTTTATGTAGCTTTCACTTCTTGCTCACAATTTATTATCTAAAACATTCAGGGCAAAAACTCAGGCAGAAGCAGAAATAGGTCACACCAGTCAGGATGGCTAAGATCAAAAACACAGGAGACAGCAGTTGTTGGTGAGGATGTGGAGAAAGAGGAACACTCCTCCACTGCTGGTGGAATTGCAAGCTGGTACAACCACTCTGGAAAGCAGTCTGGCGGTTCCTCAGAAAACTGGGCATGAAACTCCCGGAGGATCCGGCTATACCACTCCTGGGCATATACCCAGAGGCTTTACCTGCATGCAATAAGGACACATGCTCCACTATGTTCATAGCAGCCTTATTTATAATAGCCAGAAGCTGGAAAGAACCCAGATGTCCCTCAACGGAGGAATGGATTCAGAAGATGTGGTATATCTACACAATGGAATACTACTCTGCAATTAAAAACAATGAATTCACGAAATTACTAGGCAAATGGTCAGATCTTGAAAATATCATCCTTAGTGAGGTAAACCAATCACAAAAGAACACACATGGTATGCAGTCACTGATAAGGGGATATTGACCCAGAATCTCGGAATACCCTAGACACAATTCGCATAACAATAGATTTCCAAGAAGATGGAAGGAGAGACCCCTGGTCCTGGAAAGACTGGATGTAGGGGAACGCCAGGACAGAGAAACGAGAGGGAGTTGAATGGAGAAAAGAGGGAGGGAAGGGGGCTTATGGGACTTTCAGGGAGGGAGGAAACGGGAAAGGGGAAATGATTTGGAATGTAAATTAAAAAAAAAATAAAATAAAAAAAGAAGCAGAAATAGGAATCAAAAACAAACAAACAAACAAAAACCAAAAAAAAAAAAAAAACCAAAAAACAAACAAAAAAAGCCCCCAGCTTCTTATTGCCTTGATCCTGGCTAGCATTTTTGTATAGCCTAGGACCACTTGCCTATGGAATAGTTTCAGCACTACTATGTCAGTCGTTAATCAAGATAATTCCCCGTTGGTAAAGGAGGACGTTCTTCAATTAAAATTCCCCAATCACAGACGTGTAAAATTGACATCCAGGATTAAGCACCATGATACACTTCTTGTCAATTTGACATGAAAGTGTATCACTTTTAAAGCATAACCTTCTCTTTCTTTTTTTTCTTCATCTTTTGTATATTTATTTACATCTAAATGCTATCCCCCTTACCAGTTTCCCCTACACAAACTCCCCTCTACCCCTGCCTCTATAAGGGTACTCTCCCACCCATCCACCCACTTCTGCTGCAGTGCCATAGTATTCTCCTACCCTGGGTTATTGAACCTCCAGAGGACCAAGGGGTTTCCCTCCCAGTGATGCCCAATAAAGCAATCCTCAGCTACATATCCATCTAGAGCCATGGGTTCCCTCGAACCCCTGTGTACTCCTTGATTGGTGGTTTACTCCCTGGAAGCTTTGAGAGGGCTTCTTGGTTGATATTGTTGATATTCTTGTTCTTCCTATGGGGTTGAAAATCCCTTCAGCTCCTACAGTCCTTGCCATAACTTTTCCATTCGGGTCCCCTCACTCAGTCCAGTGTTTGGCTGCATAAATCCTCATGTCAGGCTCTAGCATGCCAAACAATTTGCATACATTTCTGCTTTTTTTATTAAGTTTAAAATTTATTTTCATTTTCTGTGCATAAATAAATATTTTTTTCTGATATGTCTGCTGACCAAGTTCATGCTTGTGTTCTTCAAGTCTCAAATAGGACACATGATCTCTTGAGTTACCTAAAATGATGAAACTTCATATCTGTGCTGGAAATCATACCTGGATTCTATGCAAGAAGAAGAAGTGATAAGAAACTATTTTAAATTTACAGTTAAAAACTACAGTCCCTCTGTCAGCATTCTTAATGTAAAAACCTCCACAGTACAACTCAATAAGCTATTACCAATCAATGGTGTGTCAAAGTTCTAAAACCCTCCAAAAGTCTTCCTAATGCAACATTGTCAGGTCCATTAGTGCAACAACCACATTTCTGGAATTGGTATTCATTCTAATTTGCTTTCAGTTGCTGTGATAAACAACTAAAAATCAGTTTTGGTAGAAATGTATTTATTTGACTTTTACTTCCAGGTTTGAAACAATTATTAAAGAAATTTAGGGCAGAAAGTACAGTAGAACCCAGAAAGAAATGGCATTTAATGACTTCCTCCTAGCTGGCTTTTTTTATACAGACCAGGGCCACCTGCCTAAGAAATATATCAGCCCATAGTTGGATGGAATATTAAAAATCAATCAATAATCAAAGCTATTCTCTATAGACATGGCCACAGGCCAGTTGAAGGAGACAATTCTATTTTGATTCTCCCTTCCCAGACAGGTCAAGGTGAAAATCAAGACTGACCATCACAAGCAGGAATCTAAAAGTGATTATCAAACTGATAATAATTACAGTGGATGGGGAAGAAAGTAAAAAATAAAGACATACTTTTCCTAAGACATAATTGCTAATTAGGCTTAAATTTATTTTAGGAAGGCATGTTTTAGTAAATTTGTTTTCTGCTTCTCAGGTAATACAACCTGGCTATTCTCATGATATTCCAGCTCAAATGAATCCAATATACTCAAATATGTAATGTAAGCTTTATATTTTATGTGGATTGTAAAGAGTATTAATTCTAACGAGCAAATATTATGCGAATAACTGAAGTTTCGTTTCAATGGTTTAAATCTATTTATATAATAAAAATTTCTTTGTTGGAAGAGGTTTTCAATTCGGTTAGCTAAATAAAGCTAACATTGATTTATAAAATTTTCTGCTTTCTCGGTGAGAAAATGTCTTCATATTATATCTTCATAGAGAAAGGCTCTAAAATATTTGCAAAGCTAAATCCCAAGAGAAGACTACAGAGCAAAAAATAAAACCCATTTTCTGTACTTCAGTTCTGATGTTCTATTAAAAATAACCCCAAAATAAAAATACCTTCTATTTTGTTTTCTACTAGACTTGTTCTCAAATATTTGAAATGATTTATTTGCTTCTTTGGACCAATGCACAGAAGTAATCTTGCTTACTTTTGGTAAGCCACAAAGTTAAATGTTTACACTTTATAAGTGCATTATTATGAAGGCATTTTAAAATATCTCTCTAATTTTAAATTTTATGAACATATGTCATAGTTAATTTGCAACTTATCTATTCAATTTATTCACATTTTCACTTTCAGGTATTTGTTAATGCCTATATTTTCCCAGGTTACTTGTATATTCTGTACTTTTAATCTAATTGGATTAGAATTATTATCTGGTAAGGAAACAAAAGAGACAGGCAGAAATATTGAAAGGGGCATGTTTGCTAAATACTTAGTGCAACAAGTTATTAATCAGAGTATGGACTAAATGCTGACATATTACATTTGGTGATGTCTTTTCTTATATAATATGCCATGAATATTGAAGTATTTCTCATCTTCAACTGGTATCTAACCATATATCTTATAAAACTTACTTAACCTTTTTCTTCATTCACCAAAGGAGGATTCATTAGAAGTCTTAGGTCTATGAATACTGCTCTGATGTGTGTGTGGGGGGGTATGTGTGTATTATGCACATAGGTACACATACATGTTCATATTTCTGTATAGAGTTCAAGAGAATATGTGTGTGTCAAGTGCCAGAGATATTACGGTGTCTTAGTCAGGGTTTCTATTCCTGCACAACAATCATGACCAAGAAGGAAGACTTGTGGGAAAAGAGTTTATTTAGCTTACACTTCCACGTTGCTGGTCATCACCAAAGGAAGTCAGAACTGGAACTTACACTTTGTAGCAACCTGTGGGCAGGAGCTGATGCAGAAGTCATGGAGGGATGCTGTTCTAGAGTGCTTACCCTGGCTTACTCAACTTGCTCTATTATAGAACACAGAACTATAGCCCAGGGATGGCTCCACCCAAAGTGGGTCCTCCCACCCTTAATAATTGAAGCATGAATATTAAAAAACAATCCACACTATTGCCAGGCACGGGACTGTAGTCTTGGTCCCACCACATGTTTTCCCTTTTGCCAAACTCTGCCCCACCAAAGTTGGCTCTGCCTCTCCAGAGCCCCGAAATAACTCTCTCCTCCCTGCAGCTAGCTGCTGCCAAAGCTGCTCAGCACTCCCAAATTTCAGTGGCTAGCCGGGGCTCTCACAAACCCATACCCCCAGTGGTTGCCTTTCCCTGGAGCTCAGTTGAATCCCCATAGAAAGGAAAACATCAGACAATCTTAGTTTAGAATCAACAGATAACACAATTACTGGGAACAGAACCTACAATCCTAATTTCACCAACTACTCCAAGTCAGAAATCTGGATCTGCCATCTGAACCAACAGCCTCCAGCCTACATTGTGTCTCCTTGCTCCCACAGTACAAAATGACTGTCCTCTCCTCCTGCCTTTCCACTTCCTCTCTCATACTTGGAAGTACTACCTCCTTCTTGCCCAGTGATTGGCTTCTTGTATTTATTATTTTAATAATTTGGAGAAAATTCTGCTACAGATCACTAATTGAGAAAATGCCTTATAGCTGGATCTCATAAAGGCATTTCCTCAAGGGAGACTCCTTTATCTGTGATAACACCAGCTTGTGTCAAGTTGATACACAAAACCAGCCAGTAAGCACTCTGTCCCATTCTTTTATTTATATCTGTATAGCTTAAGTTTACTAATCAAAATGTATTGAATATCCACAAAAAGAAGGAAGTATGAATATTGACTTTAGCGTCATTGCTTCATAATGAAAATAGCTTATAAGCTGTGGGTTAAAAGTATTGTCCCTCATCCAGCCAGTCACAGGGCTAGGGAAGCTCATGGAGGTGGGAGATGGGAAATTTGTGCATACCCCATGCCACCACCAGGCAGACTTAGGGCTGTGAGACACCACAGGGCCCAGCTACATGGGTGGGGAAGACAGTCTCAGGTATCCATGGAACTGCCTGGGTTGGGCTTGGACTCTTGGGCACCACAGACGTCAGTTTGTGCCACAAAAGAGCCGGCTCTGAGGTCCCAGGGCTGCATGGAGGCTGAAAACATTAGGTTCTAGCTCTTAGACACCACAGATGTCACTGGATGTCCTGCAGGGAGGAGAGTCCTGGTCTTGCTCAGAGGGACTCTCTTCCTGATCTTGGATTGGCAGAAGCCCATGTCTGAGAGCACAGGGAGGTCTCCTGCAGAAGATTAGATGTGGAGCTCTTTAGAGGAAGACCTACTCCATTGCTTCAGCATGGTAGACCCAGATGAGAAGAGGCAGTCCATGGTATTAAGGTGTTTATTGTAGGAAGGCAGAGAGAGGGACAGAGTAGAGAAGTAGAGACTGGCCATGGCCAAGTAGAGAGAGGGGTGAAGAGAATGCAGCAAGGGGGGAACACAAGAGAGAAGCAAATAAGAAGCAGGAGTAAGAGAGGGAGGAAGGGGCAAACAACCCCTTTTATAATGGGCCAGGCCTACCTGGCTGTTGCCAAGTAACTGCATGGAGGATTATACCTGGTGGTTGCCAAGTAACTGTGGGGAGGGGGGGAGTCCAGGCAGAATACCAGGAGCTTGTGGCTCTGCCCTACATGATTGATGACCATAGAATTATGGGGCCTCATGTCAGAAGCCTAGTGTCTGGGAGCATGGCAAATGGGCCACCCATCCCTTGCAGAACACCTGCTGACCGAGAACATGATACCTTTCACGATAACACAATTGAACTGATATTCCTCCATGTGGCACATACTGTGATTTCTGTTTTAGGAGCTGACCTTGGATAACATGGTTTCTTCCTGGCTTTTTTTTTTTCTGGAGGACTCCCTTACTTTACAAGATATCTTGTACACAACACAAGGGAGTCTTGTGTTGTCAATGAATGATTTCCAAGTAACAGAGCTCTTTCCATCATAGCTGAAGGACAAAAGAGGACTGTCCTCTCTGAACAATACCCTGCAGGCACAGTCTAACAAGAGTTTGGTAGGAATAGGATAAAAAATTTCCAAGTACTTAATTTCTAGAAATATACAGAAAAAGAGCACAGGCATTTTTTATTTGATGTGGTGGCTTGGAGTTGTATGAATCTCTAAAGGAATATAAAATGTTGCTTAAATAACTTTCTCTTTTTCACCACAAAATGTGACAGCATTGTGCCTTATGAAGCCATAGTAGACAAAGAGCTCTCAGGAATGACATAATAATGAAGACTTCAGGGATCCTAGTACTGAGTGCTTTGTTACAACTGCTTAAATTATTGATAACAGCTCTTGTATTACAAATTATTTTTCAAAAGTATTACAATAGATTGTAAATAATGGTAGAACATTATAAATGATAGGTTATAAAAGAAAACAGAGGAAAAAAATATAGGTGGTATTTGCCATGAAGCTTTATCACTATTTTATAAAAGCATTCATAGTATTGTGCTAGAATAAGCTATCAGAGAAAAATAATCATTAATCTCACACAACACTGAAGCATGAAATCTACCATATTCCTGGTAAGATATGCCCACTGATTCAAAAATGACACAAATATTTTGAGAGTAACCAACCACTTATTAATTGGAATCAGGCAAGTTCTACAGCATGTCCCATATCTGATACTGTTTGTGAGGCCAAGAACCTGATTCTAGACACATCATTGTCCCTAGGAGAAAACTACTATTAGTATTCTGGTAAGTGTACATGTAAATAAACAATTTCTACTGGCATGTTGCTTTTCCCAGTACATCACACAAATCTGAGCAGAGATTATTCCTTTAGAAATAGTAGTAATTAGCTCAGAAACCCATAGTTCATCAATACACCAACTAAGGAATGGACCTTGGGATGTTCAGTTTTAAAGAGGACACCTATATCTTAATACCATTCCTTCAATGCTCAGAGATCTTATTGACTGGAGGGGCAGAAATATTGTATAAACAAAACATAATTTCTGATTTTAAGTACAGAGTGTTTTCCAGGGGATAAAACGGCCAGATGCACATATGAACTCACAGAGATTATGACCACATGCATAAGACAAGTTTAAGATCAAGTCAGAAAAAAATACCAGACTAGAGGAGGGGAGCTAGGCATAAATGACAAGGAGCTATGGGAATTTGATTGTTTCTGGGTGAAAAGAGTCTTTTTCTTCAATAGAGTGAAATTGGGTATGTAGAACACATTCCAGATAAACTCCACACTCAAGATAAGTTAATCAATAAAATTAGATTCCTTTATTTTTAAGAATCAAGAGAAAGGGACTTATAGAAGTAGGAAAGTATCTGATAGAAGATGGGGAAAGAAAGTGGAATGTATTTACTCTCTGATATTATACGATGATACAAACTCACATATTTGACTGATTTATTGCCTGTATAGATCTATCTACCTTAGTAGGACAGATCCCTTTATTCTAGAATGATATTAAAGCAAGTTCAAGTATGCTCTTTTCTACAATGTTGGTGCTCTTTTTAAGACTTTTTATTAACAGAACAGACAGGTATCATGCATATGTTAATCCATATCAGGAACATATCTCTAAGCAATTCATTATTCATCTATGTAAAGCTAAAATGTGTTTTACTGATGTTTACATTGTGTCCCATTACTCTGATCATTTTAAATTTCACTATTTATTTGTTTGTAACCTCCAGGTTTAAACTTTATTACATTTTTATTTAAATAAATTACTATAATAAACTGGTGTTATATTTTGTCAAAGCCCTTTCCTGCTTCTAATGAGATGATATAAATTTCTTTATTTCAGTTTATTTAAATGGCAGATTGATTGTACTTACTGACTTTTTTTTTGAATCAACCCTGCATTTCTGGGATGAAGCCTGCTTGGCCATTGTTGATGAAATTTTATGTGTTCTTGGATTCAATTTAGAAGCATTTTATTATTTTGACATCTATGTTCACATAGGAAGTTATTCTGCTATTTTCTGTATTCCTCCCCTCCCCAAGGAGAAGGGTTCTTTATGTAGTGTTGATAACAGAATAACTGTGTTCATAAGATTAATGTGGTGATTCTCTCTATTTCTATTCTGCAGAATAATTTGGCAAGTACTGATGTTAACTTTTCTTTGAAAGTTCGATAGAATTCTATGCAAATCTCATCTGATCCTGACTCTGGGCTTTGAGTGTGTGTGTGTGTGTGTGTGTGTGTGTGTGTGTGTGTGTGTGTGTGTATGTGTGTGTGTATGTGTGTGATGGGAGACTTTTAATCAGTGCTTCTGCTTCACTAATGGGGATAAGGGTCTGGTAAATTGCTTATTTGATCTTAATTTAACTTTGGTAAGTGATATGTATCAATGAAATTATGGGGGTTTTTTGTTTTTGTTTTTTATTGTTGTTATTTTTAAATTTTTCAATTTGGTTTAGTGAGCTTCCTCCATGTTTGTCCTCTTTTTTCCATTCTGATTATGTTAATTTAGATAAGAGTTTCTCAATCTTATTGATTTTCTCAAAGAACCAACACTTAGTTTTATTTATTCTCTGTATTGTCTGTGTCAGGTCTTCAGTGCATATACTTTAGCATTCAATTTAACATTTTAATGGGACTCTTGACTATAAATAGTGAAGGCTCTGATTCTTGTGCTGGGAATCAGACAGATGGATGTTGGTTCTCATGTTCTCCTCATTCAGTCTAGAACCAAGTCCATATGACAGTGATACCCACTTTCGGTTGGTTCTTTCTAGACCTATTAAATCATTTTGGAAACACTCCCATAGATACACACACAGGTCTTTGCTTTCAACAGGAGACAAACTTAAGTTATCAGTGGAAATATAATAATCACATACTAGTAGTTAGCAGGTCTCATAACTTTTCTATTTCATAGTGTTTTTCACTGTTTTCTCATGTGTCTGAGGAAAGCTTCTTTCCCTAGAACATGAATGTTCTTCATAAAGAATCCAACATAATCACCCTTATTCTCATGTTAGCTTGCTTTGCTGTAGGAAAACACAGTGACATAACTTATTATGAAGCAAGATTTATTCTGTCTCACAGATTTAGACAGGCACATCCATGGTTACTGGGGTTACCTTGTTTGGGGCACATAACAGTAGCATTATGAGGAGTAAACTAATTTACCTTATACAAAGAAAGTAGAAACAGAGGGACAAGGAGAAAGAGATGGGGGAGGGAAAGATGGAGGGAGAGAGACCCCAAGGTCAATTACTTTCTCTAACAATGTCTCTCTAGAGAGATAAACTCCTTCCAATATATCTCTTATCCTTAAATTTTAGGATGCAAACAGAATAGCAAAGATGTCCATGGTACATGAACATTGGATGACTTTGATCATCTAAACTACATTACATCATCTTAGAGTCTTAAATTAATATTAAATTGACACAAGATATATATATTATATACATTATATATGCATTTATATATGTTTTCATATCACAGATTTCACCTTATCCTCCATCATGGACAGAAGATAATATGCATAAAAACTTTTGCTGACATGCAAAAACAACGCATATAAGGAGAAATTTTATTTTCACAAATCTCTGAGGTTTCTGCCCATTTATTATCACTAGTTATTTTATATTAATAGGATAACCTAGCTGATATGTAATTTATTATTTTATAAATATTAAATTTACCCAAAATTTTATATTTAAAAATTGACAAGTAGCATTCCATTCAAAATTTATCTTCTATAAGTTCTGAGAATGACCACTCTGAAAGTTTTATTATTTTAAAGTATTAGAATAAATCAAGTATTCAAGAGAACCTATTATTTGGGAGATACTTATGCAGCAGCTTAGTATACTGTGAGTCAAAGATTTTCATATAATTTCTACATTAAATTCATGAGAGAATCTGGATATTTATCATTGCCTACAGTATATTCTTGCCTGTATTAGTTCAAAATCTAAATATTACAATAATTCAGAAATTTTAAATACTTTGGACTTAAGCATACTAATAAATTTCACGTTCTATGAATAATCTGTCTTCACTCTTATGTGGCTTCTGAAAAATATGTTCACAAAAAGTCACACAAGTATTGAAAATTTCTTGTGTTTGCTTCCCTATATTATAGGTCACCATTACTTAGATCATTTTACTCTATGGTTATGTTTAAGTGCTTCAGTTATTTAGCATAGTCTACCATTCATTTTTTTCTCATATCTCAAATTCTTCAAACTCTCATAAAACCACTGCTGTCTGAAAGCTCATGTGGAACTAGTTCTTAACTTCTCCCTGAGTGTAGATAAAATACTGCTCTGATCAGTAACTGTAAACATAGTCTATATCTTCAGTAGGGTCGTCACCCTAAACACTTTCTAACCTTTAGATAGAAGAATGTCTTAAACTAAATATTTTTGAAGAGTTTGTCAATTTTAATAATTCACAATTTATATCACATTGAGCAATTATATATGATAATAATGTAACAATACAAAGATTTTATTCAATATTACTAATGTGCCAGTTTACATATGAAAAATATGACCAAATAATGAATAATATGATCAAATTCATGTAAAACAGAAACAGAGGAATCACATCTAAACTTACCCACACTCCTGAGTTAGGACTTGAACATCTAATCATTAATTTATCTTGCTTCTCTGTCACAGTGTTGATCTGCTTTCAAATGGGAATGTGTAAGTTATTAATGGGCTGCTCAAGTTCCCATAGTAATAGTCTTGGTCAGATACTTAACCAATTTCTTAGACATCCTCAGATATAGCTTAATCCGTATGGTCAAAACTGACAGCATTAAAAAAATACATTATATCTAAAAATTTGTTCTGAATTCAGAAATGTTCTAATAGTAACTGGAAATAGTCTGGGTTTCAGCAAACTGAGACATAGGGGAATAGTATGTTTGAATATGACCAAATCTACTTAGTGGGATCCAGTGCTAAATAATTTAGTTACACTGGATTTAGTAACATTTAAATAGTTTTTATGTAGATTTCATTCAGGCACTTCAAAAATTCTTTGTCTGCTGAAAAATTTAATTAAAGCTCAAATACATGTCACTATACAACCAGGAGTTACAAACTGTCTTATTCTTTTAACAGTAGTACTTTAAATGTTTAGCATATTGATAAAGTCTAAAGAATTTGTAATATATATTATATATATACTATATTACATATGACTAATAAGATGAAATAATAATGAAGGTATGAAATATAGTATAATAGTAATGAAAAATTTTCCATTGTTACATGATACTCACATTTATGTTATTTAAACGATGATGTTAAATATAAATAAGGGAAATTTAAATGATCTTTATAATAATTTTATTATGACAGATAAAAATGAACTGAATCCAAAATTACTGTTAAGTGCTTTTCATTTAATTATAAAATAATTAAAATGATCCATGTACTTCATAGGTCTTTGTGTCTCTTGTTATCATACTGCCATCCTAGTATACAATATTAATGATGCATTTATGGTATTTAATTTTCTCTATTTTATTGAAATCTAAATATAATTTGGACATTGTTTATGATCTGTATATATTCAGGTTTTCATGATTTTTCTCAATCATATGTTCATCACATTGCTTCTTCCAAGTTTTGCCTATTTATTCAATATTGTGTTTTCATGATTCTGATATTTTCTATATGCTGAAGCTCATCTATTCATTGTATAATAACCTTATCCATATGCTATAGTTCAACTATATACTCTGTGCATATTTGCACTGTTTTTAGTCTTGATGTATTTAAGTGATGCTGTTAAAACTCTATTCATATGATTAGGAACATTCATAGCATTTCTGGGAAGGATAAATCCAGATATAGAAATTTTGAGTTATAGGTTATGCATCTCTTCTATACTGAACACTTTATAATGTTTTTTCCTGGGTTGTTCAACTTATATGTCTGCAATATAATATTTTTATATTCCCCAAAATTGCTCTATATTTTCACAATATTCATGCAAGTTATGTAATTTCCTATGATCTATTAAATGTGTGAGAATATCTCGGTGTGTTTTTACTTTGCTTTACTTGGTTTCTAGAAGAGTGAAAACATTTTCATCTTTTCTAGATTTGTGTTTCTTACTTTTTTAACTGACTTTTTATATTGTTACACATATCTCTGTGTAGAAGAGTTGTATTCCATCAACATGACTGCTCTCACTAGACTATAGATATGCTCGTAGTATATGCCTTTGATCCCAAACAATGTATTAAAGGTAGTTTGTAGAACGAAGAAGCCAGGTCTAAAAGCAACACCTAATTGAGTGGTGGACAAAGTTGTGAATCAGAGAATGACTTGAGAGAATGAGTCAGAGATAGGGTATGCCTAACTTTCATGAGAACAGACAGGAAAGAGAAGCAACATAAGATAGCAGCTCAGAGAGACAGAGTTAGGAGTCTGTATGGTGTACCACAGTGGATTTGAGAGTTCGGGAGTTTGGTTTGGTGAAGTTCATTTTGTGGAGTTCAGAGGAAGTTTTTCCAAGCAGAGAAATTCAATCAGAAGCTGAGAGAAATCAGTTTGAATCAATCAGCTTGGAAAGGAGACTGAGTCAGGACAGCTTTGTTGAACCAGCCAGACAGAATTCAGAAAGAGCTAGAAAGAGTGAGTTTTTTCAACAGTAACCCTCTGACATGACAATTATATCCAGGGAATAAAAATTACTTATGATCTAGCTGGAATGAAGACATACCTCAAAGTATTAATTGCTCTGGCTGGAATACTGATTTGCCTTTAGTACATAACTTTATCCACAATGATGTCTAATTGAGGGGCAGACAAAATGATGAATCAGAGAATGATCTGGTCGAATAAATCTGAGATAGGATATACCCAACTCTCATAAGAACAGACAGGAAAGGGAGGCTATTTAAGAGTAGTACAGGAGCCAGGCGGTGGTGGCGCACGCCTTTAATCCCAGCACTTGGGAGGCAGAGGCAGGCGGATTTCTGAATTCGAGGCCAGCCTGATCTACAGAGCGAGTTCTAGGACAGCCAGGGCTATACAGAGAAACCCTGTCTCGAAAAACCAAAAAAAAAAAAAAAAAGAGTAGTACAGGAAGAAAGAGTGTATTGCCATTCAATTCAGTTCAGTGAAGTGGAGTTGAGAGTCAGTTGGGATCAGTTCAGTAATATGGTGCAGCATGGTTGAGTTCATTTATCAGTTCATGCATTTCATCATGCGGGACATCAGAGGCAGTAAAAGCCAGAGAATGAGTAGAATCCAGAAGATTAGAAAAAGTTGCCAGAGTTAGTCTGAGGCCAAATAGACCAATTTAGTGAGAATCTGAGAGAAACTAAATTTAATCAGTGAGCTTGGAGAGGCATTTTTTCAAGAACAGCTGAGTTGAACCAGCCAGCCAGAGTTTAGAAGGGGCTAGAAAGGGTGAATTTTTTCAGCAGTAAGCCTCTGAGATGATAATTACATCAGACAGATAAAACATATTTCTACATTTATGTTTGTGGAGTTATATGGCTGATTGTTTGAAGTGTTAGGGCTCAAACCAAGGGTTCCACACATGTTAGAGAAGATCTCTACTAATGGACTATGTCCTCAAATACTGTGGACTTTCTTATCAATATGTATATGCATGCATGCATATATATATATTCTCAATACAAAGTAATTTTCTGTTGTTTTATATTTGAGATTATAATTACAATACACCTCCCTTTCATTTTCTTCTTTCAAACACTCTCAATTACTGATCCTTTCTCTCTTTACAATTCATGGCCTTTGTTCCATTAACTGTTATTACATATTCTTAAATGTAAACTGTTTGGTGTGTGTAATGATACTTGTATGTTTTTATGGCTAATTTGACAACCAATTGGTTCTTTCCTGAAGAAAAATGTTTTCGCCACTCTTAGCATTCCTTTATTGGCTGTAGTTATTTCTTTAAGGTTAAGATATTATGGGATCTTCTACTAGCACTTTGGCCCATCAATTGATGATACCCTTGTTCAGCTCACTTTTGTAAAGCTATGTTGGTGAGGCATTATAAGTATCACTTATGATATTCCTAGGAGTCACAGTCACACACAAAACTCCCTGATCCTTTGTCTTTAACTGTTGGGATGCAGAAATTGACATAGAAACCATACAGACTACCTTTGTAATTAAGAAAGAATAGTTTATTTATGGCATCACTAATCAGGGATATAGCCTAGCCTTGGGGTCTAACACTACAACCCTTAATGCCTCCCAAGGTCAATTTATAATAGAAAATTAAAAATACAATGATCTCATACATAGATGGAGGAAATATGGAGGATGGTAAGCCCTGACTCAAACTATTTTGGTAGTTTACATATAACAGTTCAAGCTGACCTTTAATTTGATTCGTCTTATGGTTGGGGAATTGTTCTAAATATAACAAACTTCAGAACATAACAGGATATGTGGTCAACTTAACCCTACTCTGAGTCAAGCTGTGGAAGTTCTGTGTCGCCAATAATATGAAATGGCTGGTGGACATTGAGCAAAATGGCTATAGTAATGCTCAAAAATGCTTAGTGGAGCAGGACTGAACATTTACAATCTTCCCATTCCCTTTTCAGCAATGTTCCCCAAGTCTTGGATTAAGGAGTGATCAGTATTCCTAGTACTGGAAAGCTCCATGCAACTTCCTAAAGGAGGAGGTTTAACTAGAGTTCTTACCCAACTATGACATTTATGAGTTCTATATGTAACCAGCATATCCTTAGGTTGCAGTAGTGAGATATGTATATTTGCAATACCAAACAACTTTCTATTGTACTTAAAACCCAATTAAAAAGAGAAAAAACATGTTTGGCACTGGAAAGCTAGTTAACTGTTCAATGCCAGCAGCATCATGGATTTTAATAGAGAAACTATAGCCACTAATTTACCAAACTAGCATATTCCTTAACAACAAATAAATGTTTTCATTATACACAGAGGGAGATAAATTAATTCAAAATATATTGTCATTCTGTGGTTTGTCACTTTTACTTCATGAAGTTTTAATGGGAAATAAATTAAGAGCTACTGAACATGTGCTAAGATTTAACATAATAAAGAAGAACTATACTAAATATGTCTTTTATTTCTTCAAATGAAGTGGTAAGAAGAGAGCCATACTCAAGCTGTATGAATACATAGCATTAGGTGAGTCCAGAGACTTTCCCTCCTTGTTCTAAATATCCACAAGCCTAGGCCTGAAAGCATCCATCCTGTATACAATCTAATTTTCCGAGCTGACTAACTCAACTGGCTTCTCTCAGCTTTTGACTGAATTGCTATATCTGGCTTAATATTATCTTGGGCAAATGTTCTAATCTTCTAGCTCCTCATTATCTAGTTCACTCTATCTTTACCTGTGTTGTTGCTTGTTTTCTCTGTAATCTGTTTCTGTAAAACTGTCCTGGTAAATTTGCCACAAACATACTACCTACCACCAACCCTATTCCTTTCTCTCTCTCTCTCTCTCTCTCTCTCTCTCTCTCTCTCTCTCTCTCTCTCTCTCTCTCTCTCTCTCTCTCTCTCTCTCTCTCCCTCCTTCCCTCCCTCCCTCCCTCCCTCCCTCTCTCTCTCTCTCTAATCTAAATATCTTCTTGTCCTCACTATTCTCCTATGATTTGCACATATCCTATCTCTGACTCGTTCTGTCAAATCTTCCTCTATTTCTCACTTTGTCTGCACATCAATTTGAGTCACTTTCAAAAATAGCTGCTTCCTTTAACAAACTAACTTTATCTTCATTGTTAGGGATTAAAGATGTGTACGAAAGACATGTCTGTATTTAAGCCAGATCATATTGTAATACAAGCCATGTCTGTGTTCCTGCCAGATCATATATTTGGATGTGATCCCTTGCCAGAGCAGCCTTGTTGCTGGGTTAAAATTCCTCTACACCAAACAAAACACAGTATAAAGAAAAGTATCATAATTGTACATATATTAAAGAAAGGATTTTCACCTGTCTATTAATATTATAAAGAAACTATATAAGCAGCAGCTGAAGAAGAAACTATATAACCATGTATATGATATATATGATTGGATTAATAATTTTTCTGTAAGTGCTTTTATAGATATATAATCTTATAAATTAGTATGAAAACAGAAAACCATGTAGGTGTAAGAAAACATAGGTAGTGTTATACATATAATGCTAAACGTGAATGAATTAAAATCAGGAAATTAAAACTTTATTTATGGAATTTAATTGGATACATCCATCTGAGTTCCACTGTGTTTTACCCCCTTACATTTGTATTTTTTCCTTAATATCCAGCCATATGGAGGTAGCATGAGATATAATAATGTATTACTACTTAAAAAATCAACTAAAGGTCAAGTTAAAAATAATTGGACCAACTTGGTCATTAGAAACTCCATGTCAGTTTGAATTTTCTTTGTCAAAGCATCAAAAATAGAGTTGACACTTTACCACATCATAACAGCTAGCACCAAACTAGTCTTTATTCTGAAGACAGAACATTCTTGGCATATTTCATAAGCGTAGTATGTATGCAGAGAATGATATAATTGATTAATTTTTATTAAAAAGTTTCTACATTTAATCCAGTAAAATATTAGTATCTAAGGCAATGTAGATATTTAAAGGCTTGCTGTTAATAAACAACTGACTTTTAAAGGAATTTAAATGGCATGAGAGTCAAACCATGAGATGTCCACTAAGAGGTCATGAAAGGCCACTAAGACAGTATTTTCTATTATGCTGAGTTTTCATTCCCATGAGAATCATTTTAGGAAAAAATAGCTTTATCTTTACATTCAAGGTAACAAATTCCAGAATGCTATACTAATATTTTAGATGTTTTTATGAAAGCTACTGTGAAAAAGATCTACTTTTACTGCAATATAATCAGAATTTAGAAATATGTGAGATAGCACTCCCAATATATAATTGATAGATGATTTATGATCCTAGATGACTGATTTATATTGCATTTTCCAGGTCAACTGCTCAGGGTTTACTAATTTTTATGGAATAATAAAATAGGATATTATGATAATATGATATTCTCAAAAAATATTCAGCCTCTGAGGCAAAGATATGAAGAAGAAAAATCTGTTGTGTATAATTTGATTATCATAAAATAGAAATATAATTTTATTTTGAGTCCACAAGTATATTTGAATACTATCAGTGCTACAAACATATCAAGGAGGAATGTTTCTAAGAGTAATGGTTTCATTCACATGCTGCTAGGACAGAGAGTCACTCTCCACAAACTGTTGCCATTTCCCTATCGCCAATGAAAACATCCACATAGCTAATTTAATGAAGGGAGGTCAAGCTTGTGAGAGCTTAGAGCATTCACCCCCATATTCTAGTTTCTTTGGCATGAGCACTTATTCCCCAGGCTAAAGAAAAAGAAAACTTAACACCAACCAAGTCAAAAAACCCTATACCTGCCACTGCTCTTGCCTCTGCCCCTGCCCCTGCTCCTGGTCCTGCCCCAGCCCCTGCCCCTGCCCTTGCACCTGCACCTGTACCTGCACCTAAACTGTCTCCTTCCTGTAATATATGTTTGGGCAATGGTAGTTCAGAGCTTATGGGAGTGGCCAACCAATGTTTGTTTTAACTTGAGGCCTACATCACGATAGTTAGCCTTTGCCCTATAGTGCTTGAAGGGTCAGAAATCTGAGACTGGATAACCCACAGACCTCAGGTACAACCAAACACTGGTGGCAAAAAATATCAATGGAATGATTTATAATGATATTCTAATATACTCATAGATTAGTATCTTCTCTCATCATCAGCAGAAAAGTTTCCTCTAGCAGCCTATGGGAGCAGGTACAAATATACATATCCAGAGGTTATGAGAAAAGAGAGTATAAATTGTAGGTCTTTATCAGGTCTCTTCCTTCAGAGCTCAGGGAACCCAATGAAGCTGTGAGGAAAGATTGTAGGCATAATAGTGGATGGAGGAAACCAAGAGACCATGGTTCACTGAATCTACTTAAAAGGATTCATATGGGCTCAAAGTGACTGAAATGGCAACCATGTAGCCTTCATGGGTCTACACCAGGTTCTATGTATATATAGTTGTGGGTGTTTGCTTGCTGTTTTTGTGGGACTTCTAACAGTGGTGGTGGGGGGTGTATTTTCGACTCTTTTTTTGCCTGCTCAGAGGACTCTTATCTTCCTATTGATCTGGATTGTCAAATCCTTATGCAGGTTTTGCCTTTTGTTTTGTTCCATTTGAAAGCCATCTCCTTGAGGCCTGTTCTTTTATGAAGAGGAAAAGGATGGTTTAGAATACCTGTATGAGAAGAGAAGTAGGGGTGGAGTTGAGAGGACTGCAGGGAGGGAAAATTCTGCTCAGAAAGTATTGTATGAAAGAAGAAACTATTTTCATTTTTTTTAAAAAAGGAAGAAAGGAAATCCTGGTAATATCTACAATAAATGAAAGTATCAGAAGGTAGAATAAAAATTGTATTAAATGATTCTATCTGTATAACAAGTATATTTCTATGTACAATTGAACAATGATGTTTAAATATATAAAAATCAAAAAATTGTATGCAACACTGTTTTATTTTCATAAGTTATAGGATAGAAAATCTAGAAGTAGTAGTGACTGAGCAAATAAATTCTATAAAACAAGAATGATAAATAATATGAAGCTAAAAGTAGAGATTTTGATATTTACAAATTCAGGATATCCATACATATACCCACATTCAATGGTTTTTGAGAATGAACATGTTTAGCACAAAGAACTGAAGGCAACTAAAAAATGTATATGCATGCAATAACAATGGAAAAAGAGGATATGATTTGAAACAGAGCAAAGGGGTGTTTATGGGAGGGCTTAGAGGGAGTAAACACAAGGGAGTGATGCAGTAATTACATTATAATTTCATATTTTTTAAATGGTGTAAAAAACGGTGAAACTATTGGAACATGCTAAAGTTTGAGACAGCAGCGTTTTCTGCTTACTTTGATTTCAACATAGATGGCTATAGATATATAAAATACTTTAAGAGATAATTACATAATACTCCACATAACATCGAATAATAAACATTGTAGTTTATATCTTGTGGAAGCATCTTTAAAATATCTGTGTTACCAAATAACTTTTAATATTTTAGAATATTAAAATAACTCAATTTACTTTATCTGAATGTAATGCAAAATACTTAAGATAAGCATCAAACAAATCTCTGCTAAGTGTGGTTCAAAGAAGAAATCAAGAATGATAGAAAGACTACTGGAACTAAATGGAAATGAAAACACAATACAATAAAACCTCGGAAAACATTAAAAAGCAGTTTTATAAGGGAAATTGAAAAGCTTCTACTTTAAAACATCAATAAGAGTGAAACAATGAGAGAAACCAGCACATTAATTCCACTACTCAAAATTGTGGGGAAAAAGAACAGAGCAAATTTTAATCCAGCTGACAGTAAAAAGTCATAAAGAATTGAGGGAAATTTATAAAAATAACCAAAGAAAATGATACCAAGAATCAAGAAATTAAGGTTTGTATTTTGGTATTTTTTCTTTTCTTGTTATTATTGTTGTTTTGGTTTGGTTTTTGTATTGTTTAGTTTTGTTTTGTTTTGTTTTTTTGAGAAAATAAGCAAATAAAAGGAAACGGGGAGTGGAGATGGCTTTTGGGACTTTCTGGGGGTGGGAGGAACCAGGAAATGGGAAATCATTTAAAATGTATATAAAGAATATATATAATAAAAAAGGAAAGAGATGAATTAATTTAACAGAATTGAAACAAGGAAGAATTACAACAGATACCAAGTGATTTAGAATATTTTACATGGATACTTGAAAACTTGCTGTTGATTAAGTAGAAGTTTCTCTACAAGAAATAAATGAAGGTTTAGGTTTTACTAATTTTAGATTCATCCAAACCACCAATATTAAACCAATAAGAGATAAATAAAATAATCAAAAGATTGATAAAAAGTCACAGGAATGAAAAGGTACAGGCTTACCTGAAATCTACCAAATTTTAAAGATTTACAAACAATACCTCTTAAAGTTTTCTTTAATACAAAAGAAAATATGATAAAAGAAAAAGGAAAAATAGAATAAAACTTTGAAACTCCTTCTGCAAATCTAGTATTACTCTGTAATAAAATAAATCCAATAAACTCATAAACAAAAATGGAAATTACAGTCAAATATACCTGAAGAACATAGATACAAAATAGAAATATTCAATAACTATGCAAACTTATACACTTAAATATGCACATATCATTATCTTCTTTATCATTATAATCATCATCATCATCATCATCATTATCACCATCATCATCTCCTACATTAAGTGGGAAAACTTTTTTTATTTTCTAAGTTTTTTTTATTTACATTCAAAATCATTTCCCCTTTCCCATTTCCTCCCTCCCCTCCCTTCCATCCTTTCCCCTTCCCTCCCTCTTTTCCCCAGTCAACCCCTTCTCGCTTCTCTGCCTTGGCATTCCTCTACATCCAGTCTTTCCAGGACCAGGGGTCTCTCCTTTCATCTTCTTGGAAATCTATTGATATGCGAATTGTGTGTAGGGTATTCCAAGATACTGGGTTAATATCACCTTATCAGTGACTGCATACCATGTGTGTTCTTTTGTATTGGGTTACCTCACTAAGCATGATATTTTCAAGTTCTGACCATTTGCCTAGGAATTTCATGAATTCATTGTTTTTAATTGCAGAGTAGTATTCCATCCTGTAAAAATACCAAATCTTCTGAATCCATTCCTCCGTTGAGGGACATCTGGGTTCTTTCCAGCTTTTGGCTATTATAAATAAGGCTGCTATGAACATAGTGGAGCATGCGTCCTTATTGCATGCAGGTAAAGCCTCTGGGTATATGCCCAGGAGTGGTATAGCCGGATCCTCCAGGAGTGTCATGCCCAGTTTTCTGAGGAACCGCCAGACTGCTTTCCAGAGTGGTTGTACCAGCTTGCAATCCCACCAGCAGAGGAGGAGTGTTCTTCTTTCTCCACATCCTAGCCAACAACTGCTGTCTCCTGTGTTTTTGATCATAGACATTCTGACTGGTGTGAGATGGAATGTCAGGGTTGCTTTGATTTGCATTTCCCTAATGACTAAGGATGATGAACATCTCTTTAGGTGCTTCTCAGCCAATAGATATTCTTCAGGTGAGAACTCTTTGTTTAGCTCTGTACCCCATTATTTTAATAGGGTTACTTGCCTCTCTGGAGTTTAACTTCTTGAGTTCTTTGTATATATTGGATATTAGCCCTCTGTCAGATGTAGGGTTGGTAAAAATCATTTCCCAGTTAGTTGGTTGTCGCTTTGTCTTTTTGACAGTGTCTTTTGCCTTGCAAAAACTTTTTAATTCAATGAGGTCCCATTTGTCAATTTCTTAGAGCATAAGCTATTGGAGTTCTATTCAGGAAATTCTCCCCTGTGCCCATATGTTCAAGGTTCTTCCCTAGTTTCCTTTCTATTCGTTTCAGTGTGTCTGGTTTTATGTGGAGATCCTTGATCCACTTGGAATTGAGCTTAGTGCAAGGAGATAAGAATGGGTCAATTTGCATTCTTCTGCATGTTGACCTCCAGTTGAGCCAGCACCATTTGTTGAAAAGGCTATCTTTTTTCCACTGGATGGTTTTAGCTCCTTTGTCAAAGATCAAGTGACCATAGGAGCGTGGATTCATTTCTGGGTCTTCAATTCTGTTCCATTGATCTACATGCCTGTCACTGTACCAATACCATGCAGTTTTTAACACTATTGCTCTGTAGTACAGCTTGAGGTCCGGGATACTGATTCCTCCAGAGGTTCTTTTACTCTTGAGAATAGTTTTAGCTACTCTGGGTTTTCTGTTATTCCAGATGAATTTTTGAATTGCTCTTTCTAACTCTATAAAGAATTGAGTTGGGATTTTGATGGGGATTGCATTGATTCTGTATATTGCTTTTGGCAAGATGGACATTTTTACTATATTAATCCTGCCAATCCATGAGCATGGAAGATTTTTCCATCTTCTGAGGTCTTCTTCAATTTCTTTCTTCAGAGACTTGAAGTTCTTGTCATACAGATCTTTCACTTGCTTGGTTAGAGTCACACCAAGATACTTTATATGGTTTGTGGCTATCGTGAAGGATATCATTTCTCTTACTTCTTTCTCAGTCTGCTTATCCTTTGAGTATAGAAAGGCTACTGACTTGCTTGAATTGATTTTATATTAGGCCACTTTGCTGAATTTGTTTATCAGCTGTAGGAGTTCTCTAAGGCTTGCAAGTAACTGAAGAGCAGAAAGGGAAAGGAAGAAATGGTGTGAACATATGTTAACTTCAAAAAAAGTATTTTTCAAATCAAACTCAAAAGTTAAAAGGAAGATAATAAGGAAGAAAAGGATCCTTCCCAGAGATTAGAGAATCGTCTATTCTTTATAAACTAGGTACATAGGAACTCCATTTCAAAAGCCAAATTATCAAAGTTCATATTTTTTTTCAATGATAGTATACTGATACCATGTGCCCTACAATACAAAGCAATGAGAAGAAATTTTGTGTCTTTGGTATTCTTTCTTTAAAAAGTATCGCATATCTATAACTAGTCATGACAATACATCAGGAAGATTTAAGGAAATTGCTCATAAATATCTGAAATGTAATTGTCAACACCCTAAAGTTATACAAAGGAAAACCTGAAAAAGAATCAGAGTCTAGAGAACCTATAATGATTTAAAGAAACCTGATAGAATATATGCTTAGCTTAGTAGTGTTACAAAAGTATTCATTTTTCATTGTTTATAGCTACCCAGATTTCTGATTGCTAGCACTAGGAAATATAATGTGAAAGAGCTTGAAGAACAGCTGACTGTTTAGACAAATTTTTTATTTATATAATAACTATCTCTCATTTATGATAACTTTCAAAACTGCAGTTACCCGATATTACCAAAAAGTCCTGAGCTCAGTGCAAAACAGCAGACTTCTTTTGTCAGCAGGGCTGCTGCTTCTCCACCTGGGAGATCCTGGATCAAACACCACCTACCTGAGGAACTTCACGTAGTCCTGCACCTGAGAGTCCTGGAAGGCCTCCCCATGCTAGTGAGGCATCTCAGTTCCTTAAACTTCAGCCTTTGCACACCCTGGATATTCTCACCCCACTTTCCCTAAACTATACATCACTTGGTTTGGCAGGATTAAACTACGTGCATACAAACCCGTCCCAAATAAAGACATACACAGAAGCCGGCATCATCTCAGAGAGTTGTTTCATTGAAGATATTTGAAGAAGGCTTTTCTTCCCACCCCGTACATCTCATTCCCAACCTTTACCTCCAGCAGCACCTAGACCCAGTGGAACGCCACCTGTCAGGCTCCACTTCACTCTTGCAGGCCAGTGTGCAGTGACACCTGGACACCATACTGAAGACCAAAGTTACACAGAAAACTATCATTACAAAATGTAATTAAACATATAAACACAGCAGTGTAAACTTCTGCATATCAAAATCTGCATGCTTTTAGAAACTTTTTGTGAATATTTGACAGAGCATTTCTGAGTTTTCATTTATGTGAGGCTCAGAGGACATGGATAACAGTGCCTTTACCTTAAAACATAATATCATTTGAACATATATTGTTCAAAATATTTATCTTTTAAGCAGTATTAAAATTAAGAATATTCAATGTCAGTAAAATTGTTGAACAAAACAGATCAAAGAGGGATAATAGAATTAAATCTGCAATGGACTCGTATATAATATGGGCAAGTGTGAATACATAGATTAAAGTAGTATTTAAAAATGGGGCAGATGTTATATGGCCATTATTATGGCCTGGTTATTATGTTTAGTCAAGGTAATGAAGTGGAAAATGTAATGGAGCAGGTATTGTACCTACTGAGAAGCCTTTTTAGTATGTGTTTTGATTGTGGATTAAAACTTTAATGAAAAACTGTATCACAGATGGCTCCTAAAATATGGATTATCCTTCCCTTCTATAACCTGAACATAAAATCCCATTTATTGGAAATTAAACATAAATGTTGGAGATGTTTTAATAACTTGCAATAGAATTTTGCTCCCAACATGAGTGAAATGAGCATAAGCCAGATACTACCACCTGCTATTCTAGGAAAAATCTCGGAGTCAGTCAAGACACACTGGCAAATTGTGAAACAGAACCTCTCTTGAGTCATGACATCAAATACGTTAAACAGAAAGTAATTACGGTCCTTCACAAGTATGGGCATGCTCCAGAAACAAAGTAAAGAACTGTGAAAGAGAAACACTCACATATTTACTAGCTGTGCAGAGATATCTTTTTTGTTTTTGTTTTTGTTTTTTGTCAAAATATACCATCAAAAACAACAGCACACATGCACACACATGCACACATACACACACATGCACACAAACTCACACAACAACAAACATACACAGTACAAACCCCACACATGTCCCCCACACACACACACATTAACCCATGTGAAACATTTGAGCAAATCAGATTATGTATTAAATATGATTGACAACTTTGTTCTTTGATTCCTAGGAGACATTGGAACATAAAAATCAAAACAAACAAATTAGGAGAGAAGTAGTGAAGATAGCCAGTCTTACCTACACTAAACTCTCATGTGATTTGCTAACTCATGAGAAGAGGTAATGTGATGGTGACTACTGTTCTATGAACTGCTGGTGAAAGGAGTAGGACAGACTATCTTTGATGAGGATATAGTGCATCCCCCTTTGAGTATCAGATTGCTGAAGACTTTATTTAATTGTAGATACATTTACCATAATTAGGATATGAATAAAAATGTCAGCTTGAGGACCATCTGCCTAGATCTTAATTACAAACAATATTTTCTCATATTCACAGAAGATGACAGCCTTGAGCATCATCAGAAACCAAAGCTGAATTTTTCAGAATCTAGATGAACCCTTAGCATACTTAAGGGAACTTCTCATGGAAGGTAAAATATTTTTGGCACATTATCAAGTTTTGACAGGGCAGGCAACAAAATCTACACTAAGATAACACTGATATGCCCAAGTATATCATAGAAAATCCCAGAATATAGGACTCAGCCCAGAATACTCAGAGGATCCTAGTAAATGACTGCCCTTTGTGACATTCATAAATGTGACTAAAAATATTATTTTTACTAAGTAGAACATGGGGATTTGAGCTTGAACTCTTGTGTTAATTATAAAGAGATAAATTGGAGTATAGCAAATAGACTTCGGGAATGACAAGAAATACAATATGATCATTTTTTCTCCAATAATTTTATGAAAGATTGTATGGCAGATGTTAAATATGCTGTTTCTTCATCTTGGATTTCAATTTTTTATTCTTCAAATATTAAACTAAGATATAGTTATTTCTGAAAATATCTAGATGATACTACAGGGATTATCATGAGGATTCCTGAAGATTGAAATATTACAGGATAATTTTATCATGGCTAGTTGTTTTGGAGTGAGTAGTTTTACTCATTAGCAAGCAAATTTTCTCAAGGTTCTTTAAAGTTAAGTAATACTATTTGCCAATGTGATACAAACTGAGATAACAGTCTTTGGATAGACTTTAAACACGACAAGAAAAACAAGAAATTCTATAAGATGTCAAGTATCAACTACATCTTTGCAAAGATACCTTGAGTCAAGATAAGTATCTAACTGTCAAGATTTACTAGGTAGAAACATACACTAAATTACTTTCCATTACTTCCTCATTTCATTGAGAATTAAAGAGAGATATATCATATGTAGATAAACAGATGATAATGATAGATGACAGATGATAAAATAGAAAGATACACGATAGAGAGATGATCAATAATTGCATAGACAGATAAAATGAACAAAGGAGACAAAGTAATATGCAAAATACATTATTAATTTAAATTATGTAACCTGAGATACAATTTAACCAACAGGTATATATGAGATCTCATTGAATTGATAATTGATGAGTCCTGATATATTATTTTAAAATCAGTGTAGTAACCTTCCACTCCAATCAACCTCATTTTTTTAATATGGCACAAGTGACTACTACTAAATCATCATAAAATAGATGGATTGCAAATTCCTCCCAACAAATTTGCAATTTAATTTAGTATTTGTTTTTTATCAGCTCCTCACTGATTAACCTTCTTCCCATGGACTTTGAACCACTTTTGGTATTAAAAGCACCAGATTCTTTATTGCATAGAACTAATTTCATTTCATAGAGTATTACTATGAAAATTATCCAAATTAGGTCTCCTATGTAGTGGGTAATTAAGTTTTCGTGATAAAAATACTTACTTTTCTCTTCCAAAATTTTTTTTCTTAGAACTCAAACATGAAATTCAAACATAATCCAATTATTCATAATCAGTCTGTTAATTATACTCCGTGGAAGAGTCATAATGGTCTACAATGAGCCTTTTCTTACCAATGGCTCTCCATGCTTTTTCTTCATTTTGTGGAGATTACTGAAAATACCTGTCTTAGTCATGGTTTCTATTCCTGCACAAACATCATGACCAATAAGCAAGTTGGTGAAGAAAGAGTTTATTCAGCTTACATTTCCACATTGGTGTTTATCACTAAAGGAAGTCAGGACTGGAACTCAAGCAGATCAGGAAGCAGGAGCTGATGCAGAGGCCATGGAGGGATTTTTCTTACTGACTTGCTTCCCCTGACTTGCTCAGCCTGCTCTCTTATAGAACCCAAGACTACTAGCCCAGGGATGGCATCACCCACAATGGGCCCTTCCTGCTTGATCATTAATTGAGAAAATGTCTTATAGCTGGATCTCATGCAGGCATTTCCTTACCTGAAGCTCCTTTCTCTGTGATAACTCCAGCTTGTATCAAGGTGACACGCAATACAATACCCATGAATTTTTTTTTTTGTTATCTTAAAGCTTTTACCAGAATCTTAGCCTGCCTGGGATTCTCAATGACTATGGTGTTACTAATCCTATCCTGAAATTGCTAATGATTCCTAGTTCATCAGTTACCTGACTTCTTAGTTATACTTTTACACAGCTCTTAGATGCTCTTGTCTCTATAAACAGTTGTGCTTACCAATGAGACTAGAAATGATTCTCCATGTTATAGTTGATACTAAACAATGTTGCACTCCTTATGCAATGGACCAGCTCAAATGTTAATGGTTTTGACTGAATCACTACCATGAATTTTTCCCATGATGATTTTTTTAATTTTCTACATTTTTTATTTACATTCCAAATGATTTCCCCTTTCCCGTTTCCTCCCTCCCCGAAAGTCCCATAAGCCCACTTCCCTCCCTCTGTTCCCCATTCAACCCCCTCTCACTTCTCTGTCCTGGTATTTAATTTCAGCTGAGTGAACTATAGGCATTTCTAGTTGTATACTTAGGATATGAGAAAATAGGGTATACTTACTGTACATCATCACAGATTACATTTTCTTGTCTTAAATTATTTTTTGATTGTTTATCTTCAGTGTGCCCTATAACAATTTCTTCTCCTTTAACTCCTCTACTATCTCACTATCATCAATATTTATAGACGCCAGTATAGCCACTCTAAAACTGGAACAAGTACCATATTAAAACAAACTCAGTTCTTTATACTTATTATTGCTGGCACCTGTTCAGTATTTAGAATTACACCACTCAGATTCAAAATCAATCATCTGGATTTCTCTCTGATGTTCTTAATCTATACACAAAACAAGCAGTATCTGTAAAGTCAATGATTTTTATGCCCAGCGCTGCCACATGGGTGCATGCACCCCTTACACACATGTGGAAATAGACTTTCCACATGCATTCACACACATTCACACTCAAAAATAGTGATGAAAAATAATTAAGAACTATGAGAAACTAAAGATTTATTTAAAAGAATAATTGTGTCCAGGAGCGATGGCACGTGAGCCTAGTCACATAATTAAGGGCAAACACACTAAAACATTAGTCACTCTGAGCTAAACAGTGATAACTTGCTCCAAAATTAAAGCAAGAAAATAGAACATAACCAAACTAAATTAAGTAATGTGCAGTAGAGCTTGACAGCACTGCATTCATAATATTCATTGACTGAATTTTCAGTTTGAGAATTTTGAGAATTTATTCATCCTTTCTCCCTCAATATTTCTAGCTGTACCCCACATCTCTTTCCACCCAAGATTGTCTCCTTTATTTTCTCACATTTAGGACAATGCATCCTTTCCAAATATTCTCATGGGCCACCAACTTAGAGGAAACTGACTTTTCCTTTCATTTCCCAAGCTGCTTTTGCAATTATCAGTAACTCATCAGGTAAGGGTGAAAGTCAAGGTCCAGCTTCCTTTTCTGTGCTAGGATTTGGTCTGACTTGAGCTTACACAGGCCTATTGCTGTGAGTTCATAAATGCAGCTATCTTGCTGAGTCCAGAGGCATTATTTTCTTATAGTTGTCTACTGCATCGGATTCATGCATACTTGCCACAATTTTTAGTTTCTTTTAACATTCTGGTCTTGACACACAGATGACATAATGCTATTTCTTCTCATTGTCATCTGCTCAGCCCAAAAAGGCTTTGTGGGCACAAGGCTACTGTGTGGGGCTGACCAAATTCAGGGGCTATTCTGTAGTGCTGACCTCACTGGAGCATTGTAACCTTTGGATAGGCTCAGGCTGATATATGTAGTCCAATTAGGACTGAATATTCTGTGATGTCTTTTTCTCTTCAACTTGGCCAGTTGTGGGTCCCTATTAGCCACCATAAACTTCAAAATGAAGCTTTTCTGTTTATGCCTGAGAGGTACCTTAGTCTGTACATATAATATCATTAGGAGTTTGCTTAATATTGTGTCCATTACAGTATAATAGTAGTTAGGTCATCCTAGTTCCATCCTTGTCTAACCACAGATTCTTAGGCCTGATAATTTGATTTTATCTCCACTCTATTTTGGTATTTCCTAAATATGATAAAATGCCTTGTTTATTTCAAAATATCTTATGATATTGATTCTAGTGTAATAATTTGTGAGTATGTTTATCTAGACAAGATCTAATATGTTTCGATGTTCAAGGTCTGAACGCTCCCTCAAATACATACACATTGAATATAGAGAGATTATGAAATTTGTTATATTGTCTCTACAGTGATTAGATTCTTATAGACAAATTTGAGCATTATAATAAGGATAGAATACCCTAATCAGCAAATTTTACATTAATCCAAATGAGTATTATCTTATATGAGCCTGACCTTATCTACTAATTTTTAGTAGTTTTAGTTATTTAAGGGAAATAGTTTTGTGTTTGTCAATGTTCTATTAGTTTTGTGGAATGTAATGCAAGAATCTTCCAGCAACAAATTTAAATCGAGACTCATGAATTTATATTTTCCAATTTTCTTTCTTTAGCATTCTGGTCTTGACTCATAGATGACAGAATGCTATTTCTTCTCTTTGTCATCTGCTCAATTCCTGAAAAGGCTGTGTTGGCACAAGTCTACTGTGTGGGCCTTGTCAAACTCAGGGGTTATTCTGTAGTGCTGACTTCACTGAAACACAATGAAACTGAAGCTTGAGATGCAGGACCTTTTACCATGTAGCTAATCTGTGAACCAAGGAACTAGGGTGCCAGTCAAATGTAGTCATCAAAGAATAACTCCATGTCCTACAAAGGAAATTAAAGATACAGACTTAAAAGAAAATATGTAAAGTAGAGAAAAGTTTTTCTAAAAATTACAGAAAAATGAGAAATTAAATGAATGTACTACTGAGAGAATCATGCATTTTCAGACTACAGAAAAGGCCATCTTAGTCCTTGTTCCATGGACTTTTATAAACTGAGGTAGAAACTGAAGGAAGGCTGAGATAATCTTTATTTAAAGATTGGTTAGTTTGCATGGATATCATGATCAAAGTCAGTGGAATGTTCATGTGATCTATGCATATCCTCCTAGTCTTGCCTGGGAGATGATTGTACAGAATTCATGTATCACTCACCAGTCAGTGATAGCCAAAGCCTACCCCTGTCCACCTTTGATATCTTTGATATCAGTCTTGTAGTAATTGACATTGTCATTCTGCCATGTGTTAGTCACTGGCTGGTGATGCTTTTTCTTTACAGCCTCCATTCTTACAACTAAGTTTAATATACTTACCTATAGTAGGAACAAAGATATATGAGGTAACAATAATTTTAGATCCATTAATTCTCGTCTAAGGCGAGAATGAACAGAAACTGGCCAGCAAGACTGTTGACTATGTTTGTTTCACAGAGTCTGCTCATTATCCATTCAATATGGCTATCCCATACCCAGCTACTAGATGCATTGATTCTCATTCGTTGAGCTCTTATGCTCCATGTTTTAGCTGTAGCATTACCATTTAAATCTATTGTCCTTTGTATCACATGTCAATACTTTATAGGTTTCTCTTTTTTTCAATTTTATTTAATCATTTTTTTACACCAGGTGCACCCTCTAACTGTTTCATATCCAGTAACTCCTTAAGTGCTTCTTGGCCATTTGAAACTCCTTTGCTAAGAATTCTCTATTTAGATCTGCACCCATATTTTAATTAGACTACTTAGCTTTCTGGTGTCTAGTTCTTAAGTTCTTTATATATTTTAGAATTTGGTCTCCTATCAGATGTGGGGTTTCTGAAAATCTTTTCCCTTCTATAGGCTGTCAATTTGTCCCATCAATGATGTCCTTTGCCTCAGGAAAGCTTTTCAGTTTCACAAATTTCCAGTTATTAATAACTGATCTTAATACCTGTGCTATTGACATTCTGTTTAAGAAGTTGTCTCCTTTGTCAGTGCCTTCAAGGCTATTCTCTACTTACTCCTATTTTATTTTATTATGTTATTTTATCTTTTTTCGTACACTCCAGATTTTATCCTCCTCCAGGTCCACCCTCTGATTGTTCCACATCCCCTACAAGGATGTCCCCACACTCCCCCAACTGCACTTGACCTCCTCTCTCCCTGGGGCCTCCAGTCTCTTGAGGGTTAGGTGCATCTTCTCTGCCTTCTTGCCTTACTGTCTATTATAGCTAGCTTCTGTGCCACATAAATGTGTTCTTACCCATTTGCTTTTACAAATATTGTAAGACCATGGTTGTAGAATAGCAAGAGAAATCTTGACTGGGACATCAAACTTAGAGGATACATAATTAAGGAAGTAAGTTCTATGGAACTTTATAAAGACCTCTCAAATCTCCCAGAGGTGCTACTGGGTAGCTTCCCAGTGAGTTAATCAATATAGTATCTTTTAAAACATCTATAAAACTTCTAATATTCTGAAACACTTGAGACACAGTTCCTTCATCAGAGTGATATGGAGCACTGGGGCCATGTTTTACTATTTGTTTGCTCCATGTTAGAGTTTTAGGAAATAGGTTTCCTGCAGCTATTTACCCTTTAGAATTTTTTGTCTTGTAAACAGTTAATTTTTTATTAAACTTTATTTATACTGTCATATGACATATTTTCCACTGGTTCAAAGAGCTGTTTCTGGTAAAAGAAATAAAAATTTCAGACAGTTTTGAAGCAAATGTTTAGTTATTTTATATATTTACATATCAGGTATTGCTACACCTCCCTCCCCACCCCCACATTACTTCACCCCATTGCTCCTCCACCTTTCCTCAAAGAAGTTGCCACCCCTCCCTGACCCCAGGGTATCCCCCTTCCCTGGAGTCTCAAGTCTCAAGAATTAGGCACATCTCTCACTGAGACCAGACCAGGCAGTCTGCTATATATTTGCCAGAGGCATTAAACCAGCTTGTGTTTGCTACCTGGTTGGAATCTAAGTCTCTAGGACTTTCTAGGCATCTGGGTTCTTGAGTCTTTTGGTCTTCCAACAGGGTCCCCCTCCCTTTTACCTCCTTCAATCCTTCCCCTAATTTTTCCATAGAGGTCCCCAGCTTCAGTTCCATGGACGAGTGTAAGTATCTGCATCTGTTCCAGTTAGCTGCTGGTAGGTTGTCTCAGTGGAGAAACATGCTAGGTTCCTATCTGTAAATACATTATAGCATCAGTAATAGTGTCAGACCTTGGTGCCCACATGAGATGAATCTCAAGTTAAGCTGGTCACTGTTCAGCCTTTCTTTCAGTCTCTTGTTCATTTTTGTCCCTGCAGTTCTTTCAGATGGGACCATTTCTGGGTCAGAAATTTTGACTGTGGGTTGGCAACCACAACCCTCCATTTGGGGCACGGTCAATCTACTGGAAATGGACTCTTTGATTTCCCTCTACCCACTGTTGGACATTTTGGCTAAGGTCACCCACTTTGAGTCCTGAGAATCTCTCACCTCCCAGGTTTCTAGGACTTCTAGAGGGTTTACACACCTCCAACCCCAGCAGCTGCATATTTCCATTCATTTTCCTGGCCATCTCTCCTGTTCTTTCCCTCATCCCTGTTTGTTTTCCTCTTTCCCCCTCCCCCTCCTATCTCTCACCCAGGTCCCTTCCTCCCTCTCCTTCCCATGATTATTTTGGTTCACGTTCTAAGTGGGATCGAGCATCCTTACTTAGGCCTTCCTGCTTATTAAATTTCTTGAGATCTGTGGGTGATGTCCTAGATATTCTGTACTGTTTGGCTAATATCCATTTATCTGTGAGTACATATAATGCATGTAATTTTGAGTCTGGGTTACCTCACTCAGGATATTTTCTTGTTTGTTCCATTTGCTTGCAAAATTTATGATGTCCTCATTCTTAATAGCTGAATACTATTCCACTGTGTAAATGAACTATTTCTTCAGTTGAGGGACACCCTCAACTTGAAGGTTGAGGGTTGTTTTCTTCTTCTGGCTATTACAAGTAAGGATACTATAAACATAGTAGAGCACAAGTCCTTATGGTATGGTACAGCATCTTTTGAGTATATAACCAGTAAAGCTGGGTCTTCAGGTAGAACTATTTCCAATATCCTGAGGAACCATCAGATTATTTTCCAGAGTTGATGTTCCAGTTTGCAATCCTAGCAGCAATGGAGGAGTGTTCCTCTTTCTCCACATCCTCATCAGCATAGGTTGTCAATTGAGTTTTTGATCTGAGCCATTCTGATTGGTGTAAGTTGAAATCTCATTTGCATTTCCCCATGACTAAGGATGTTGAATATTTCTTTAAGTGCTTCTCAGCCATTCAAGATTTCTCTGCTGAGAATACTTTCTTTTGCTCCTTACCTATCTTTTTTTTTTTTACTCTTACAAAAGAAAGCATTTAATTGAGGGCTTGCTCACAGTTTCAGAGAGTTAGTCCAGTAGGCAGGCATGGTACAGGAGCAGTAGCTGAGACCTTTACATCCAATTTCATAGGCAGCAAGAAGAGAGAGAGGGAGGGGGAGGGGGAAAGGGAGGGGAGAGGGGAAAGGGGAGGGGGAGGGGAAGGGGAGGGTGAGAGGGAGAGGGAGAAGCAAATGAGCTAGAGTGGGCCTGGCTTAGGTTTTGGAAACCTCAGAGCTCAAGCCCAGTGACACACCTCCTCCAACAAGACCTCACCTCTTTTTTTTTTTATTTTCTAAGTTTTTTTATTTACATTCCAAATCATTTCCCCTTTCCCGTTTCCTCACTCCCCGAAAGTACCATAAGCCCCCTTCCCTCCCTCTTTTCTCCATTCAACCCCCTCTCTTTCTCTGTCCTGGCTTTCCCCTACATCCAGTCTTTCTAGGACCAGGGGTCTCTCCTTCCATCTTCTTAGAAATCTATTGATATGCAAATTCTGTCTAGGGTATTCCCAGATTCTGGGTTAATATCCCCTTATCAGTGACTGCATACCATGTGTGTTCTTTTGTGATTGGGTTACCTCACTAAGGATATTTTCAAGTTCTGACCATTTGCCTAGGAATTTCGTGAATTCATTGTTTTTAATTGCAGAGTAGTATTCCATTGTGTAGATATACCACATCTTCTGAATCCATTCCTCCGTTGAGGGACATCTGGGTTCTTTCCAGCTTCTGGCTATTATAAATAAGGCTGCTATGAACATAGTGGAGCATGTGTCCTTATTGCATGCAGGTAAAGCCTCTGGGTATATGCCCAGGAGTGGTATAGCCGGATCCTCCAGGAGTGTCATGACCAGTTTTCTGAGGAACCTCCAGACTGCTTTCCAGAGTGCATGTACCAGCTTGCAATTCCACCAGCAGTGGAGGAGTGTTCCTCTTTCTCCACATCCTCGCCAACAACTGCAGTCTCCTGTGTTTTTGATCTTAGCCATTCTGACTGGTGTGAGATGGAATCTCAGGGTTGTTTTGATTTGCATTTCCCTAATGACTAAGGATGATGAACATCTCTTTTAGGTGCTTTTCAGCCATTAGATATTCTTCAGGTGAGAACTCTTTGTTTAGCTCTGTACCCCATTTTTTAATAGGGTTGCTTGCCTCTCTGGAGTTTAACTTCTTGAGTCCTTTGTATATATTGGATATTAGCCCTCTGTCGGATGTAAGGTTGGTAAAGATCATTTCCCAGTTAGTTGGTTGCCGCTTTGTCTTTTTGACAGTGTCTTTTGCCTTGCAAAAACTTTGTAATTTAATGAGGTCCCATTTGTCTATTCTTGATCTTAGAACATAAGCTATTGAGTTCTGTTCAGGAAATTCTCCCCTGTGCCCATATGTTCAAGGTTCTTCCCTAGCTTCCTTTCTATTAGTTTCAGTGTGTCTGGTTTTATGTGGAGATCCTTGATACACTTGGAATTGAGCTTAGTGCAAGGAGATAAGAATGGGTCAATTTGCATTCTTCTGTATGTTGACCTCCAGTTGAGCCAGCACCATTTGTTGAAAAGGCTATCTTTTTTCCACTGGATGGTTTTAGCTCCTTTGTCAAAGATCAAGTGACCATAGGAGCGTGGATTCATTTCTGGGTCTTCAATTCTGTTCCATTGATCTACATGGCTGTCACTGTACCAATACCATGCAGTTTTTAACACTATTGCTCTGTAGTACAGCTTGAGGTCCGGGATACTGATTCCCCCAGAGGTTCTTTTACTCTTGAGAATAGTTTTAGCTATTCTGGGTTTTCTGTTATTCCAGATGAATTTTTGAATTGCTCTTTCTAACTCTATGAAAAATTGAGTTGGGATTTTGATGGGGATTGCATTGAATCTGTATATTACTTTTGGTAAGATGGTCATTTTTACTATATTAATCCTGCCAATCCATGAGCATGGCAGATTTTTCCATCTTCTGAGGTCTTCTTCAATTTCTTTCTTCAGAGACTTGAAGTTCTTGTCATACAGATCTTTCACTTCTTTGGTTAGAGTCACGCCAAGATACTGTATATGGTTTGTGGCTATCGTGAAATGACTTCAGCAAAGTGGCCGGATATAAAATCAACTCAAGGAAGTCAGTAGCCTTCCTATACTCAAAGGATAAGCAGGCTGAGAAAGAAGTAAGAGAAATGATACCCTTACCTATCTTTCAATTGGGTTATTTGGTTTTCTGGAGTCTGACGTATTGAGTTCTTTGCATAGTTTGGATATTAGATCTCTATCAGATGTAGGATGAGTGAAGACTTTTTTCCAATCTGGAGGTTGCTGACTGATCCTTGCAGAAGCTTTTCATGAGACCCATATTAGTCGTTGATCATATAGCATGAGTCATTGGTGTTCTTTTTAGGAAATTTCCGTCTGTGCCAATGAGTTCGATGCTCATTCCTACTTTCTCTTCTACTAGATGTAGTATATCTGGTTGTATGTTGAGGTCCCTGATCCACTAGGACTTGAGCTTTGTACAAGGTGTTAAACATGGATCTCTTTTCATTCTCCTACATGCAGTCCACCAGTTATACCAGCACAATTTGTTGAAGATGTTTTCTTTTTTCCACTGTTTCTTTGTGACTTCTTTGTCAAAGATAAGTCTCCATAGGTGTGTGGTTTTATTTCTGGTTCCTCATTTCTATCCCATTGATCCACCTTCCTGTCTCTTTACCAATACCATGTGGGTTTTGTCATGATTGCTCTGTAGTACAGCTTGGGGTCAGGGATGGTGATTCTCCTAGAAGATCTTTTATTGTTGAGAAATATTTTGGCTATCCTGGGTTTTTTGTTTTTCCATATGAAGTTGAAAATTGCTCTTTCCATATATGTGAAGAATTGTATTGGAATTTTGATGGGGATTGGATTAAATCTGTAGATTGCTTTTGGTAAGATGACTGTTTTCATTGTTAATCCTACAAATCCATTAGCATGGAGATCATTTCATCTTCTAAGGTGTTCTTTGATTTCTTTCTTCAGAGATTTGAAGTTCTTGTCACACAAATCTTTCAATTGTTTTCTAAGAATCACACCAAGATATTTTACATTATTTGTGGGTATTGGGAAGGGTGTTGTTTCCATAATTTCTTTCTCAGCCCATTTAATATTTGTACAAATGAAGGCTACTGATTTATTTGAGTGAATTTTATATCCTGCTACTTTCATGAAATTGTTTATCAGTCATAGGAGTTCTCTGGTGGAATTTTGGGGGTCGCTTATGTATAGTATCATATCATTCAATGGTAGTGATACTTTAACTTCTTCCTTTCCAATTTTTATCGGCTTGATCTTCTTTTGTTGAATAATTGCTCTAGGTAGATTTTCAAACATTATATTGAATAGATAGGGAGAGAGTGGGCAGTCTTCTTTTGTCCCTAATTTTGTGGAAATTCTTCTCGTTTCTTTCCATTTAATTTGATGTCTGCTGGTGGTTTGCTTTCATTAAATTTAGGTATGTGCCATGAATGCCTGATCTCTCCAAGACTTTTTAAGAGGATGAGTATTGTGTTTTGTCAAAGGCTTTTTCAACATCTAATTAGATAATCATGTGAATTTTTTCCTTTTGTTTGTTTATACAGTGTATTACTATATAATTGCATATATAATAACTATATGTGGATTTTAGTATACTGAACCAATCCTGCTTCTTTGGGATGAAGCCTACTTGTTCGCAGTGAATGATGGTTTTGATGTGTTCTTAGATTTGGTTTGTGAAAATTTTATTGAGTATATTTACATCGATATTTAAAAGAGAAATTGACGTGAAGAACTCTTTTTTTGTTTGATTACTATGTGGTTTAGGTATCAGACTAACTGTGGCTTCCTAGAATTAAATAGGTATTTTTCCTTCTGTTTCTATTTTATGGAATAGTTTGAGAATTGATACTAGCTTTTCTCTTAAGATCTGGTAGAATTCTACACTAAAACCATCTGGCCCTGGGCTGTTTTTAATCGTGAGATTTTTAATCAGTACTTCTCTTTCTTTAGGGGTTGTGGGACTGTTTAGATGGTTTACCTCATGTAAATTTAACTTTTGTATGTGATATCTGTTTACAAAACTATCCATTTCACATAGATTTTTAAGTTTTGTTGAGTTTAGGCTGTTTTAGTAAGATCTGATTTTGGTTAGTTTGTTTTGTTTATTTTATTTTAATTTTTTTTTTACACTCCAGATTTTATTCCCCTCCAGGTCTACTCTCCAACTGTTCCATATCCCATACCTCTTCCCTTTCCTCTGTCTCCAGAAGATGTCCCCTCCCAACCCCACCAGGCCTCTAAACTCCCTGTGGCCCCCCGTCTCTTGAGGGTTAAATGCATCTTCTCTGACTGGACTCAGACCCAGCAGTCCTCTCCTGATCATTTTCTGTTATTATGACTCACTTTTCATTTCTGATTTTCTTAATTTGAATACTATATTTGTGTCATTTAATTAATTTGGCTAAAGGTTTAATCTATCTGGTTGATTTTCTCAAAGAACCAGATTTTGGGTTTGATAATTCTTTGTAGTATTCTGTTTATTTCTAGTTGGTTGATTTCATCCCTGAGTTAGACTATGTCCTTTCCTCTGTTCCTCTTGGGTATGTTTGTTTCTTTATGTTCTGGAACTTTCCAGTGTCCTGTTAAGTTGCTAGTATGGGATCTCTCCAATTTCTTTATGAAGGTACTCAGTGCTATGAATTTTCCTCTTAACTCAGCTTTCATTGTATTCTTTAAGATTGGGTATGCCATGTCTTTGCTTTTATTGAATTCTATGAAGTCTTCAATTTCTTTACTTATTTCTTCCTTGACCAAGTTACCACTGAGAAGAGAGTTGTTCAGTTTCGATGAATATGTAGGATTTCTGTTGTTTTTGTTGCCATTGAAGCCCAGCCTTATTCCATTTTTATCTGATAGAATACATGAGATTTCAATCATGTTATATCTATTAGGGCCTGCTTTGTGTCTGATTATATGGTCAATTTGATATCATGAGGTGTTGAGAAGGCCTTGTTTGGAGTGAAATATTCTTTAAATATCTGTTAAATCCATTTGGTTCATAGCTTCTGTTAGTTTCACTGTGTCTCTTTTGAGTTTCTGTTTCTATGACCTGTCCATTGGTGAAAGTAGAGTCTAAAAATCTCCCACTATTATTGTGTCAGGTTAAATGTGAATGTTGAGATTTATTAAGGTTTCTTTTTCAAGTATGGGTGCCCTTGCATTTGAAGTATAGATGTTCAGAATTGAGAATTCATCTTGATTGAATTTCCTTTGATGTAGATGAAATGTCCTTCCCCCTCTCTTTTCACAACTTTTGTTTGAAAGTCTATTTTATTGGGTAATAGAATGGCAACTCCTACTTGTTTCTTGGGACCATTTTCTTGAAAAAAAATTTCCAGCTCTTTACTCTGAGGTAGTGTCTGTCTTTGACACTGAGCTTTGTTTCTTCTATGCAACAAAATGTGAGATCTAGTTTATGGATCAAATCTATTAGACTGTACCTTTTTGGGAGGGAATTGAGTCCATTACTGCTGAGAGATAATAAGGACTGATTGTTAGTTCCCTGTTATTTTGGTTGTTGGAGGTATTATGTGTGATTCTCTTCTTTTATGTTTGTTGTGAAATCTTTAATTTATTATGTTTTCTGGGATGTAGAAAATATAATAAATTATGCTTAATAATAATAAACATAATTTATAATAAATTACGCTTAATTTATTATAATTTTGTCACTAAGATCTTGTTCCCCAATTGATTCTTGACTTGTCAATAAAAATGGCAGGGGGCCAATTGCTGGGTGGAACATACAGGTGGGACTTCTGGGTCCCAAGAGAAAGAGGAGAGGCAGGGAAAGAGAACAGGCCTTTTCAGCCATGCTTTGGAATGAGAGACACTCAGCAATCATATAAGATCTTGGGGTAGCTAGGGTCTGCTGCATCCTCTATGGGTGCGTGCTCAAAGATGTTTGGCAGGGGCTAATTGGGACAAACCACTAAGTTTAGGGCAGAAGGAGAGATGGAGATTAGAAATTGGTGAGGGCACGGCTTTCAGTGCTGAAGGTATCTGCACCCAATAATTGTGCCTTGAAAGGCAAGCTGTACAGTGACAAGTCAAATGTGTGTCCTTTATCCATGGATTCAGGGATCTTGGGTGAGGCTGCTAATGTGACCCCTCCCAGAGCAAAGGTATCTGGGGTGAGCTGGTGAAGCAGTCAACTACAGGAGCATAAGGCAGGTAGAAAAAGAAGCCAGGTGGAAACTGAGCAGCTGATCCTGGAGATAAGCAAGGTGGAATGATAGGGAGCCGGGAGGGGCCAGAGCACAGCAGCTCTTGGGCAGAGGCAGTAGCATGACTTTTAAAACTACACACAACATCCAGAAGTCACACCAGTACCCAGAATCCAAGGTCAGACCCTGTCCACATTTTGCCTAGATACCTTCAAGCATGCTGCTTCCCCAACAGTACACTCACCCTTGTTCTTCATACCCCAACTCATAACTGCTACAGAAGCACACACACCCCCAGCTGTACCAGAGGCTGCAACAGTATCCAGAACCCCAGAAGCCATATATACCCAGAATTCAGGAAACTCTCTGCTTTACCAGAGGCCACACTGAGACCTGTAACCTCAGAGACCACAGGAGCTCCAAAATATCCCAGACACAACCCTAGAATCAAAAACACAAGAGATCATACAAAACCCATGCCAAAAACTAATACTAACCAGGGAATTCATCAGTCACCAGAACCTCAAGCAACTCAGGTTTAAAGACCAGAAAAGAAACAGAAACCAAGGGGGGGGGAACATCAGTTCAACAAAGATGAACTCAAATATTAGCACCTAAACCTATAATTTTCCTAAACCCAGATGCCTAGAGGCTAGTATAAGAACATAATCAGCAAATATGGCACAGCCAGAGCCCATCTATCTTACTCCAGCAAGTGGGAAAATTTCAATACAACTAATGCACATGAAAATGACTTTAAAATAAAATTTGTGATAATAGAGGCCCTTAAAGAGGAGATTAATAAATAGCTTAAAGAAAACCAAGAGGATAAAACCACCAAACAAACAACAACAACAAAACAAAAACAAAAACATAAACAGATGAATGAAATGAATTACACTATTCAAGATCTGAATATTGAAAGAGAGGAAATAAAGAAAACGCAAACTGAATATCTTAGGCTTTCATTACTGTGAAGAGACACTATGACTAAGTCAACTCTTATAAAGACAAACATTTAATTAGTGCTAGCTTACAGTTTTAGAGTTTCAGTCTATTATCATCATGGGAAGGAAATATGGCAGCATGCAGGCAGACTTGGTTCTGGAAAAGTTGAGCATTCTGCATCTTGATCTGAAAGTAGCTGGAAGGAGACTGTCCTTCACAAACATCCAGGATGGGCTTCTGTTCCATACCTAGCTGAGTTCAAGTACTAGGAGACTTCAAAGCCTGCCTATACAGTGTCATACTAACTCAAACAAGGATATACCTATTCTAACCAGGTCACACTTCCTAAGAGTGCCACTTCATATAAGCTACACATGTTCAAACCACAACACTGAGGGAATCCTGGAGATTGAATTTCTAGATAAGTGACAATGAACTTACAACTTACATACACAAGCATTACCAACAGAATGCAGGAGATGGAAGAAAAACCTGAGATGTAGAAGATGTGAATAAAGTTGATACAACAGTCAAAGAAAATGCTAAATTTAAACAATTCCTGACACAAAACATTCAGCAGCTAGGACACTATGAAAGGACTAGTTCCAAGAATAAAAGAAGAATCCCATATCAAAGATGCAGTAAATATTTTAACACACCCTAAGAGAAAAATCATAATCCTAAGAAGGATCTGTCTACAAAAGGACAGAACACCAATAATATTTGACTAGAAAGGAACATACCCCAACACATAATAGTTAGATCACTTAACATAAAGGACAAAGAAAGAATATAGAAAGCTAAAAAGGGGAAAGGTGATATAGCATATAAAGGCAGAACTATTAGAATTATATTTCAATAGAAACTCTTAAAGTTAGAAGGGCCTGGACAGATTTATTGCAGAATCTAAGAGACCATAGATGCCAGCCCAAACTAGTATGCACAGAAACACTTTCAATCGCTATAGATCGAGAAAACAGTATATTCCATGTCAAAATCAAATTTAAACAACTATCCACAAATCTACTTTAAAAAAAGTACTAGAAAAAAGCTCTATCCCAAGTAGGCCAACTACAATCATAAAAATACAGAAATTAAATAATCCCATACCAGCAAAGTCAAAGGAAGTGAAGCACAAGTGCACACACACACACATACACACAACCACCACCACCATCAAAAACAACAAAATAGGAATTAAAAATAAGATATCATTACTATCTCTCAATATCAATGAACTCAATTACTGAATTAAAAAAAAAAAACAAGCGAAGAGAATGAACTTAAAAACAAGTTTGATCCTTCCTCTGAATACAAGAAACGTACCTCAACATCAAAGATAAACCTTACCTTTGAGTAAAGGGGATGGAAAAACAGTTTTCAAACAAATGGGGCCAAGGAGCAAGCAGGTATAGCCATTTCCATGTCTGACAAAATACATTTCCAACAAAATTAATCATAAGAGATGAAGAATATGCTTTATATTCATCCAAGAAAAAATACATCTAAATGATATTTTAATTTTTATCATCAATGCCCCAAACACAAGGGTACCTACATTTGCAAAAGAAATATAATTAAAGCCTAACACATATATCAAAATCCATACATTGGTAGTGGGTTACTCAATACTCCACTCTCAGTAATGGACAGGTCTAAACAGGAGTAATGGTCCTAACAGCAAAAGGAAATAACAGATATGTATAGAACATTTAACCCAAATACAAAATATACCATTTTTTGAAACTTTATTCAAATTTCACAGCATAATCAGTCACAAAACAAGGCTAAATAGATGAAAAGGAATTGAAAGAATCCCTTCTATCCTTTAAGACCACCGTGGATTAAAGCCATATTTCGACAACAATAGAAACAACAGAAAGCCTAACAACTCTTGGAAACTGGACAACTCTCTATTGAATGACTACAAGGCAAAGGCATACATAAAAACAAAATTAAAGACTTCCTAGAATTCAATGAAAATGAATGAACAACAAACCAAAATTTATGGCATATCATGAAAGTAGTGCTAATAGGAGCGTTCGTAACACTGTCTTCATAAAGATTTGGAGAGATCTAATACTAGTGATTTAACAGCACACTTGAATGATATAGAACCAAAAAAAGTAAACATATCAAAAACAAGTGGAGAGGAGGATATTGTCAAACTTAGGGTTGAAATCAACAAAGTGAAAATAAAGTGAACAATATAAAGAATGATGAAATCTAGAGTTAGTTCTTTAAGAAAATCAATAAGATAGACAAACTCTTAGTCAAACTAAAAGTCAGAGAGAGAATATCCAAATTAACAAAATAAGAAACAAAATGGTAACATAAAAGCAGACACTGGTGGCAGTGAAAACTTGTATAGCCACTTTGAAATCAATATGGCAGTTTTTCAGAAAATTGGGAACAAACCTATCTTGAGTTCCATTTATACCACTCCTGGGCCTACACCCATTCTACCACAAGAACACTTGCTCAATTATGTTCATAATAGCAAGAAACTGGAAACAACCTAGGTGTCCATCAACTGAAGTATAGATCAAGAACATATGGTAAGTTTACACAATGGAGTATTACTCATCTGTTAAAACAATGATATCATCAAATTTGTAGGCAAATGGGCCAAACTAGAAAAAAAATCACTCTGAGAATAGTAATCCAGATCTAGAAAGACAAACATGATATTTGCTCGTTTAGAAGTGGATATTAGCCATAAAGTAAAGGATAATCATGCCACAATCCATAGACCTAGAAAGGCTAAATAACAATGAGAATAAAGGAGGGATGGAGAGATCTCCCTAGGAACCAGAGGGGTCAATGACAAGACCAGAAAACCCACAGAATCAGCAAACCTGGCTTCATAGGAGCTCACAGAGACTAAAGCAAACAATCAGAAGCCTATAGGTATTGCCTTAGGCCCTCTGCATGTATGTTATAGTCGCATAGCTTGGTTTCTTGTGGGAATTCTAAGAATGGGATTAGAGACTGTATCTGACTCTTTTGCTTGCTTTTGGGACTCCTTGATTCCTACTAGGTTGCCTTTTCCAGTCTTAATATGAGGGGAGGTGCCTAGTCTTACTGCAACTTGATAAACCATGTTTGGTTAATATTCCTGGGTGGTCTATCATTTTCTGAAGAGAAAGGGAAGAGAAGTGGATGGGCCAGCTGTGGAGAAAATGATCTGGGAATTTAGGAGGAGAGGAAACTGCAGTCTGGATGTAATAAATGAGAGAAGAATAAATAAAACATGTAAAATTGACATTTCATTTATAAAAGAAACAGGAATAAATATAATATTTCATAAACCACTATAAACCCTTTTGACTTGATTCCAATGTAGTTAGCGAGATTTATTTCCTTTCAATTATTTTATTTGTTGTTTATTTCTTGCTATAATTATTTTATTTTACTTTTAAATTATTTTTATAATGATTATACTCACACCAGTTCCCTCTTTCTTTTCTTTCCTCCATATCCTCCCATATATATCTCTTCTTGTTCTTTATCAAATTCCTGGCTTATTTTGTTTTTGTCATTGATTACAAATATATGCATGTAATATGAATATATATATATATTCATGTGTGTCTGTGTTTTCTTTTTTTTCTTTATTTTTTTTATTTTCTAAGTTTTTTTTATTTACATTCCAAATCATTTCCCCTTTCCCATTTACTCCCTCCCCGAAAGTACCATAAGCCCCCTTCCCTCCCTCTTTTCTCCATTCAACCCCCTCTCGTTTCTCTGTCCTGGCGTTCCCCTACATCCAGTCTTTCCAGGACCAGGGGTCTCTCCTTCCATTTTCTTAGAAATCTATTGATATGCGAATTGTGTCTAGGGTATTCAGAGATTCTGGGTTAATATCCCCTTATCAGTGACTGCATACCATATGTGTTCTTTTGTGATTGGGTTACCTATTCAATGCAATCCCCATCAAAATCCCAACTCAATTCTTCATAGAGTTAGAAAGAGCAATTCAAAAATTCATCTGGAATAACAGAAAACCCAGAGTAGCTAAAACTATTCTCAAGAGTAAAAGAACCTCTAGGGGGAATCAGTATCCCGGACCTCAAGTTGTACTACAGAGCAATAGTGTTAAAAACCGCATGGTATTGGTACAGTGACAGGCATGTAGATCAATGGAACAGAATTGAATACCCAGAAATGAATCCACACTCCTATGGTCACTTGATCTTTGACAAAGGAGCTAAAACCATCCAGTGGAAAAAAGATAGCCTTTTCAACAAATGGTGCTGGCTCAACTGGAGGTCAACATGCAGAAGAATGCAAATTGACCCATTCTTATCTCCTTGCACTAAGCTCAATTCCAAGTGGATCAAGGATCTCCACATAAAACCAGACACACTGAAACTAATGTCCCTCAACGGAGGAATGGATTCAGAAGATGTGGTATATCTACACAATGGAATGCTACTCTGCAATTAAAAACAATGAATTCACGAAATTCCTAGGCAAATGGTCAGATCTTGAAAATATCATCCTTAGTGAGGTAACCCAATCACAAAAGAACACACATGGTATGCAGTCACTGATAAGGGGATATTGACCCAGAATCTCGGAATACCCTAGACACAATCCGCATATCAATAGATTTCTAAGAAGATGGAAGGAGAGACCCCTGGTCCTGGAAAGACTGGATGTAGGGGAACGCCAGGACAGCGTAACGAGAGGGGGTTGAATGGAGAAAAGAGGGAGGGAAGGGGGCTTATGGGACTTTCGGGGAGGGAGGAAACGGGAAAGGGGAAGTGATTTGGAATGTAAATTAAAAAAATAAAATAAAATAAATAATAAAAAAAAAAGAAAGGAAACTAGGGAAGAACCTTGAACATATGGGCACAGGGGAGAATTTCTGTGTGTGTGTTTTCAACCCCATAGAAAGAGCAATATAAACCAACCAGACCCACCACCAGAGTTACCAGGGACTAAACCATCTACCAAAGAGTATATATGGAGGGACCCAAGGCTCCAGCCACATATGTAGCAGAGAATGGCCTTGTTGGATATCAATGGAAGGAGAGGTCTTTCATCCTGTGAAGGCTTGATGCCCCAGTGTAGGGGAATGGCAGGACAGGGAAGAAGGAGTGGGTGGTTTGGTGAGCAGGGGGAGGGGTTTGGGAAGGGGATTTTGAAGGGGAAACCAAGAATGTGTATAACATTTGAAATGCAAATATAATATTCAATAAAAATAAATGTAGAAGAAGAAGAAGAAGAAGAAGAAGAAGAAGAAGAAGAAGAAGAAGAAGAAGAAGAAGAAGAAGAAGAAGAAGAAGAAGAAGAAGAAGAAGAGGAAATCCAGAGGAAAAATTCTAGAGATGAGCAGCTGCAGACTTCTGAAGGCCAGGAGCCATGTGGTTGGTGCTGGTATACAAAAATTGAAAATCTGCAAACTGAATTTCATGGTTGTTATGGACAAATGATGTGTCTGGAAGGGTGGAGAGGAAACATAAAGCTCAAAGGAAACAAGCAAGAAGTATTAACTGCCTCCAGCTTTCAGAGCCTAGAGAGCCAGGTGATAACTCATAAATATGCAGGAGGAAACAGATTGGAGGACTGACTGCCTTGGGAGGGAAGCTAGCTGCCTAACTGACAGGCTACTCTTGCTACTCAGCATTGTTACACCTTCGACTGCACAGTTCCAAATTTCTGTGATTCATCAGAAATCTTTGTTTCTACTTTACAATATATAACTCATCTTTGTTAAAAAAAAAGTCAATCTCCTTAATTCCCCAAAACAATAGTTTTTCAAAACTTGTCTGTAGTGTTTCTGTCTCTGGAAAACACTTATATTATTCATTTTGAGTTTATCCTTAAGTACTCCTTGAATTGAGTCACAGCCCAATCAGATCATTGGACAAATGACCGAATTAGTAGAATTTTAATGTTCAAATATATATAATGAAGGTGGATAGAGGAGAAGAAAAACTAATTCATACCAATAAGCACATACAAATTATAATGCACATTTAGATCCCAAGAAACAAAATACTCGATAGAATTACAGCAGTCTACATTGTAGTCGATTGATGTGATGTCATAGCAGTATTTTTAACTTACTGCTCCACTGCCTACCTCCATGTTTCCTTTGTATTAATCCAGGACTTCATGCAGTGGAGGTCATTTAAAGAATTGCACTTAATTAAATAATTACTTCTCAGATAATCCATTCAACCCTCTTTCCTCTGATCTATGATATCAGAATAGACTCTGTAAATGCTTCCTTTGGTCAGCAGGCAATGTTAAACTTAAGCATAACCAATAGTGCCTGCAGGGAATGCACAGCTGGAAGAAGGACCTACCCTTCCTGGCAACAATGTACTCTTCTTTCTGTTCTTTTGATATATCTGAGAACAAGTGAGACATGCAACATTTGTGAGTCTCACCTCCCAGCAAGTTTCCATGGCAACTATGAAAATGATTTCCCACTAACTCCTGCCAGTGGCTCCAGTAGACTCACACTGTTATATAGGTGCTGTGATATAGAATTCCATGTCATTATGGGTAGGATTTTGAGCATTCTCTTATGGAATCAGAAAAGAGTTAGTTCCCTTAAATTTTTATCTGTATTGTTGAAGGTAGTCTCAGCATTGGCAAATTTATTATGAGTCATCTCTTTGACCTTACCACCCTTTATGGGGACAGAGTCACACTCCCCCAAAGAAGGTCTGAAAAATAAAGGGTGTTCTTCCAAATATGTTTTCTTCCCTGTTACCCTGCTTCAGTTTTTGTATACAACCCTTCCTCTCCATTGCTGTTAGTTTTTACTTCCTTGAGTTAGTTCTTCAGTTGTTATGCATTTCTAGAATTTGATAGTTATTACATTCTTTATAATTTCCCTTTTCAGGTAATGTCACTCAAGTCAGGACTTAATTAGCAAAGAATTACCATCAGGAATCATGTTGTGGATGTTGCTGGCTCTGTCACTCAGCTAGAGTATAAACTTAATTAAGCTTTCAGTAAATAAAAATAGGATGCTAATGTTGGTGGCATGCACTGGTATCAATTAGTTAATTTAAAAAGAAAATACCTGCTGGAGCAACTTCGTCAGGAGCAAAATGACTGCTGGAACTTGACTGTAACAATAATAAAGAGACCTGTCACCTCTACGGACATTCCTCAGCACATTGACCACAAAGAAACAAAGTAAATTCAGACAGTTCAACTCTCACCTCAACTCAAATTTTGATATGATAACCAAGGAGTTTCGGTAACAGACTCTCTTTTCTTTTTCTTGTTTTGTCTCACCCCCAAGCTATGGGTAGACAATAGAGAAAATGAAATGTAAAATTAAATGGAGTGGGCCAACTCAAAGTGACATTGTGATTCTTATGAATGTTAGGCTAATAAATGGGAAAGGTTGTGATTCTAAAACTTTTGGATAATTTGATTAGACTTAAGTCCAACTAAATAGCTGGAAATCAAACTCAATCTGAGTTTCCATTACTAGTGCAAAAGATTTGCCTTGCTGTGCCTGAAGATATCAACTTTTTTGCTAAGTCACTGGCTAAGATACCCTATTTCAAAAGCTACCAACTAGCCCATTATACCATGAAAGCATACCTATTGTAAAACCATACTAAGTTTCATTAACAGTTATTAACTTTATACCTAGAAGGGTATAATTTCCACACATAAGTGTACATATGTATTATATGTATATGTATATATATATATATATATATATATGTTATACAAATATACTACACAAGTATATAAACCTATATACATTTGCATGAATTTTATATTAGTATGAGTTTTGCTCAAAAGTATTTAGAAGATGCTTGTATCAGCAGATCTGTAGAGAATATAACTTAAAATATACTCTATTAGCATTAGTACACATTAGGACTACGTAACACATGATCAAGTCAAACTTACCAAATTAGTCATATCAGGTATTAGTGACAATTTCATATGCTCACAAACACTGTTTTAGAGACGTTTCTTGCATGCCTAGCTCACTTCAGATTCACTATGCAGATGACTTTGAACTCACATGCTATTTCATCTAAGTGTTAGGCCTGCCAGCTTGCACTCCTACACCAGCTATCATTTCATATAATTGAAAATATTTTAACAACACATATAATGCAGATTGCAATATGAATTTGGCATTAAAATTAATGTAGATTACTGTTTACCTCATCAAGGCTCTATCATTATTGAATTTGTGTCTTTGTCCTTATTTATTGTCTCACGTAACTTGAAGGAAAAATTATTAATTGTGCTTTTATTACCCTGTCAGTGTCAATCACACACCTCACAAACATGGATGGTTAATAATTAAGAAACACAAATTAGCTTGAAATATTATTTATTCTATGCAATATATTATAAATTACATGTAAGCCAAACATTCAATTAAATTTGAATCTATGATTGGAATTTAAAAGGAATATATTTTTTAAATTATTGTTTTCAAAAAAATTGCATAAACTCTCTAAAGGTAGTGTGACTTGCTGTGTTAAAAATATTATTGTATTTTAAGCCTGATATCCTGACCTCATACAACATGGGAAATGTCAGATGTAATACAAGGAAAATTATAATCAGAGTAAATTTGCCTTTATGAAAATATTAAGTGTGTTTCTCAAAGTGCTAAATGTTAATAAAAATAAAGTGTGACATTTTTCAAGGCAAACAGTAACACAGAGGACTAATGGGAAAATCTAATCACCATGAAGAAGTATATTCCTGTCTTCTTTTCTTAGACACTCTTCTGAAATCAATTCGGGTTTTAAGTCATGAATTTGATTGCATTGAGTCAAAAAGAGATATGGAGATTTGTATTAGTTTGACTTGAGGCCAAGGAGAATGTTTTTAACATGAGTATCTTTTAAATGATAATTTATTCACAATAAAATAATTAATACAAAGTTCAGTTATCTAAAGATTTCAGGAAATGGGTGCTATGTTTTTATTGATAATACTGATAGGAATTTTAATGTAAAGAATTACTGCAAATTTGGGAAGAGATGTAATGGCTTTAATTTCATAAAATTTATTTTAAAACACTAGTAATTTTATCATATAGAAAGACAATTTATTGTGTATTTTTAGGAGAAAACCTTCTAGACATACCAAACAGGATAATTCCTTTAGGAGAAAATTTGTAAGTCAGCTGATAGACTCTGGTAAAATTTGCTCACCTATAAACTTCATTTCCCAATTATTAATGTTAAAATGGGAGTTTAGAACAATGGTATTCACTAACTCAGACCCTCCAGAACTCTCAGAAGCTAAGCTGCCAACTAAAGAGCATACATGGGCTGGTCCAAGGCCCCCAGCACATATGTAGCAGAGGACTTCCTTGTCTGTCCTCAGTGGGATAATAAGCCCCAGGGAAGGAGTATGTGGGGACATGAGGTGGAGATGGGTGAGTGTATGAGGGGAAGAGGTGGCTGGCTGACTGGGGGTAAACCTTTTCAGAGTCAAAGGGGAAGAGGATGGCATGAAGAACTCTGGGAGGAGGACTAGCAAGGGGAATAACATTTGGAATGTAAATAAATGAAATAATTTAATAAAAAGCACTGAAATGCAATTGAATTATATAAAATTTAAGTAAAGATTTTTATTTCAAAATTAATAATTTTTTTCAGATTTTTGGAAAATATCCAGAATGCGAAAGATTTTGTATAATACATTCTTTAGTCTTATTAAAGTCAAACTAAACTAGAAATAATTTTCTAGTAGTTTAATTTCATTTCATCCTTGATGCATAAATTATATACTGTTAGAGGGAAAAGATAGTTATTGCTCCAAATTGCTTTATTATTTTTATAGAATATTGCTTTAAGAGTTAACACTGCCTAACTATAGTTTTAGAAGTAGTTATTAAAAGATGAGATGATAAAAATAGGTGAAATTCCATGTCAAAGTACTTAACAATGAATTTTGTCACATACTGCTACAGATAATGATATAAAATATTTAGGCCCTAATTGACTCAGGTATTTCTTCATTAGAAAATGAAATAAAGTTCTGAATATAGACTGCATCACAAAATAAAATAATAATTAAAACAAAAGACAGAGCACTGAGGAAAGCACTGAGACACAATCCTAACAGATACAGAGATTAGCAGTCCAAGCTATTGAATCTTTGGCAGAGTTGGAGGACACATTCATAGAAGATTTGCCAAAGCAGATTGCCTTTTGCAGTGGAACAGGAATGGAAATTTAAAATAAGTTCAAAGAGACAAATGTTTACTCATATGTTCAAAGTTGATAGTGAGTATCTGACATGTTGTAGCAAGGCACATTATGTGGCAGCACTCTTCTTTACTGTTTATTTAACTACTGAATCCAAAGGTTCAGGAATAGCCTCTGACAGAAACACACAAAATATCCTGCTCCTTTTCAGCAAGCATAAATCAGTTACGCAAGTTTTCTGCTAGTGTCTACTGGATCCTCTAGATAAAGGATCCCATCGTCTACAAGGAGGGGGAATTGCATTTCTTCCTTTAGATTTGAACCTCTTTTATTTCCTTACCTTATAGGACAACCCTGAATAAAAGTGAATGGAGTAAGAACAGGCAGAGAGGCCTGGGAACACAGGAGAGCTGCTCTCCAGGGAGTGCCTACATACCTGTGTGCACAGAGAGAATGGGAATCCCAGGAGGACAGATACACAGGCTTACAGGACAGATAAGCCGCAGTCAGAGACAGCAAGAGCAGCTAACACCAGATAACTAGATGGCAAAAGGCAAATGCAAGATAAAAAGGGAACATGGCACCATCAGAACCCAGTCCTCCACAACAGCAAATACTGGATACCCCAACACACCAGAAAAGCAAGAGCTGGATTTAAAATCACATCTCATGATGCTGATAGAGGACTTCAAGAAGGACATAACTCCCTTAAAGAAATACAGGAGAACATGTGTCAACAGGTAGAAGCCTTTAAAGAGGAAACACAAAAATTCCTTAAGGAAATACAGGAGAACATGGGTCAACAGGGAGAAACCCTTAAAGAGGAAACACAAAAAGAATTTCAGGAAAACACAAACAACAAGTGAAGGATCTAAAAATGGAAGTAGAAACAATGAAGAAATAGCAAAGTGAGATATCTCTAGAGATAGAAAACCTTGGGAAGAATTCAGGAGGCATAAATGCAAGCATAAACAGCAGAAAACTAGAGATAGAAGAAAGAATCTAAGGTGCTGAAGGTACCATTGAAAACTTTGACTCGAGTCAAAGAAAAATGCAGAAAGCTTGTAACTCAAAACATCCAAGAAATTCAGGACACAATGAGAAGACCAAACCTAAGGAATACAGGTATAGAAGAGAACAAGGATTTACAACTTAAATGGCCAGAAAATATCTTCAACAAAATTATAGAAGAAAACTTCCCTAACCTAAAGAAAGAGGTGCCCATGAACATACAAGAAGCCTAGAACTCCAAACAGACTGGACCAGAACAGAAATTTCTCCTGTCACATAATAATCAAAACCCCGAATGCACCAAACAAAGAAAGAATATAAAAAACAATAAAGGAGAAGGCCAAGTAACATATAAAGGCTGACCTATCAGAATTACACCAGACTTCTTACCAGAAACTATGAAAGCTAAAAGATCATAGGCAGATATCATACAGACTCTAAGAGAACATAAATGTCAGTCCACGATACTATACCCAGCCAAACTCTCAATTACCATAGATGGAAAAAACAAGACATTCCACGACAAAACTAAATTTACATAATATCTTTCCACAAACCCAGCTCTACAAAGGATAATGGGTGAAAAATACCAACACAAGCCTGGAAATTACTCCCTAGAAAAAGCAATAAATTAATCCTCTTTCAACAAACCCAAAAGGCAATAGCCACACAAACAGAATTCACCACGATCAAGTAGGCTTCATCCCAGGGATGCAGGGATGATTCAATATAAGGAAATCCATCAATGTAATCCACTACATAAACAATCTCAAAGAAAAAAACCACATGGTCATCTCATTAGATGCTGAGAAAGCATTTGACAAAATTCAGCATCCTTTCATGCTAAAGGTCTTGGAAAGATCAGGAATTCAAGGCCCATATCTAAACATAGTAAAAGCAATTTACAGCAAACCAGTAGCCAGCATCAATCTAAATGGAGAGAAACTTGAAGCAATCCCACTAAAATCAGGGACTAGACAAGGCTGCCCTCTCTCTCCATATCTTTTCAATATAGGACTTGAAGTTCTAGCTAGAGCAATTAGACAACAAAAAGAGGTCAAAGGGATACAAATTGGAAAGGAAGAAGTCAAACTATCACTATTTGCAGACGATATGATAGTATACATAAGCGACCCAAAGAACTCCACCAGAGAACTCCTACAGCTGATAAATGACTTCAGCAAAGTGGCCGGATATAAAATCAACTCAAGCAAGTCAGAAGCCTTCCTATACTCAAAGGATAAGCAGGCTGAGAAAGAAGTAAGAGAAATAATACCCTTTACGATAGCCACAAACCATATTAAGTATCTTGGCGTGACGCTAACCAAACAAGTGAAAGATCTGTATGACAAGAACTTCAAGTCTCTGAAGAAAGAAATTGAAGAAGACCTCAGAGGATGGAAAAATCTGCCATGCTCATGGATTGGCAGGATTAATATAGTAAAAATGAGCATCTTACCAAAAGTAATACACAGATTCAATGCAATCCCCATCAAAATCCCAACTCAATTCTTCATAGAGTTAGAAAGAGCAATTCAAAAGTTCATCTGGAATAATAGAAAACCCAGAATAGCTAAAACTATTCTCAAGAGTAAAAGAACTTCTGGGGGAATCAGTATCCCAGACCTCAAGCTGTACTACAGAGCAATAGTGTTAAAAACTGCATGGTATTGGTACAGTAACAGACATGTAGATCAATGGAACAGAATTGAAGACCCAGAAATGAATCCACACTCCTATGGTCACTTGATCTTTGACAAAGGAGCTAAAACCATCTAGTGGAAAAAAGATAGCCTTTTCAACAAATGGTGCTGGCTCAGCTGGAGGTCAACATGCAGAAGAATGCAAATTGACCCATCCTTATCTCCTTGCACTAAGCTCAATTACAAGTGGATCAAAGATCTCCACATAAAACCAGACACACTGAAACTAATAGAAAGGAAGCTAGGGAAGAACCTTGAACATATGGGCACAGGGGAGAATTTCCTGAACAGAACTCCAATAGCTTATACTCTAAGATCAAGAATAGACAAATGGGACCTCATTAAATTACAAAGTTTTTGCAAGGCAAAAGACACTGTCAAAAAGACAAAGCGGCAACCAACTAACTGGGAAATGATCTTTACCAACCTTACATCCGACAGAGGGCTAATATCCAAGATATACAAAGAACTCAAGAAGTTAAACTCCAGAGAGGCAAGTAACCCTATTAAAAAATGGGGTACAGAGCTACACAAAGAGTTCTCACCTGAAGAATATCTAATGGCTGAGAAGCACCTAAAGAGATGTTCATCATCCTTAGTCATTAGGGAAATGCAAATCAAAACAACCCTGAGATTCCATCTCACACCAGTCAGGATGGCTAAGATCAAAAACACAGGAGACAGCAGTTGTTGGAGAGGATGTGGAGAAAGAGGAACACTCCTCCACTGCTGGTGGAATTGCAGGCTGGTACAACCACTCTGGAAAGCAGTCTGGCGGCTCCTCAGAAAACTGGGCATGACACTTCCGGAAGATCCGGCTATACCACTCCTGGGCATATACCCAGAGACTTTACCTGCATGCAATAAGGACACATGCTCCACTATGTTCATAGCAGCCTTATTTATAATAGCCAGAAGCTGGAAAGAACCCAGATGTCCCTCAACGGAGGAATGGATTCAGAAGATGTGGTATATTTACACAATGGAATACTACTCTGCAATTAAAAACAATGAATTCACGAAATTCCTAGGCAAATGGTCAGAACTTGAAAATATCATCCTTAGTGAGGTAACCCAATCACAAAAGATCACACATGGTATGCAGTCACTGATAAGGGGATATTGACCCAGAATCTCAGAATACCCTAGACACAATCAGCATATCAATAGATTTCTAAAAAGATGGAAGGAGAGACCCCTGGTCCTGGAAAGACTGGATGTAGGGGAACGCCAGGACAGAGTAATGAGAGGGGGTTGAACCGAGAAAAGAGGGAGGGAAGGGGGCTTATGGGACTTTCGGGGAGGGAGGAAACGGGAAAGGGGAAGTGATTTGGAATGTAAATTAAAAAAATAAAATAAAATAAAAAAAGAAAAAAAATAAAAAAATAAGAAGTTAGACTCCTGAGACTCAAATAACCCTATTAAAAATGGGGTACAGAGCTAAACAGAGAATTCTAAACTGAAGAATATGAAATGGCTGAGAATCACCTAAAGAAATGTTCAGCATCCTTAGAGATCAGGGAAACGCAAATCAAAACATCCTAGAGATTCTACTCCACAACAGTCAGAATTGCTAAGATGAAAAATTCAGGGAACAGCAGATGCTTGAGAGGATGTGGAGAAAGAGGAACACCTCTCCATTGCTGGTGAAATTGTAAGCTGATAAAACCACTCTGGAAATTAGTTTGGTGGTTCATTAGAAAATTAGACATAGTACTTACTACCGGAGGACCCAGCTATACCACTCCTGTACATATACCCAGAGCATGCTCCGACACGTAATAAGGACACATTCTTCACTGTGTTCACAGCAGTCTTATTTATACTAGCTAGAAGCTGGAAAAAAACCCAGATGTCCTTCAACAGAGGAATGGATACAGAAAGTGTGGTATATGTACACAGTGGAGTACTATTCAGCTATTAAAAACAATGAATTCATGAAATTCTTAGGCAAATGGATGGAACTAGAAAGTGTCATCCTGAGTGAGGGAACCCAATCACAAAAGAACACATATGGTATGCACTCACTGATAAGTGGACATTAGCCCAAAACCTCAGAATAAAACAGATACAATTCACAGATCACATGAAGGTCAAGAAGAAGGAAGACCAAATTGGGGGGACTTTATTTTTTCTGAGAAAGGGAACAAAATACTCACAGAACAATTATGGAGAAAAAGTGTGGAGCAGAGACTGAAGGAAAGGCCACCCAGAGACTCTCCTACCTGGGGATTCATCCTATAAACAATCACCAAACCCGGACACCATTAAGGATAACAAGAAGTGCATGCTGAAAACAACCTGTTATGGTTGTCTCCAGAGGGGCCCTGCCAGAGTCTTACAGATACAGAGGCAGATGTTAGCAGCCAACAATTATACTGAGCGTGGGTTCCCCAATGGAGGAGTTGAAAGGTGGACTAGAGGAGGTGAAGGTGTTTGCAGCCACATGGGAAGAACGATGATGTTGGCCAACCAGATGCCCCAGGACTACCAGGGATTAAGCCATCAACCAAGTAGTACACATGGTTCCAGCCAAAAGTGTATGCCTTGTTGGGCATCAGTGGGAAGAGAGGTCCTTGGTCCTATGAAGGCTGGATAGATACCCCAGGGTGGGGAAATAGAGTGGGGGGTTAGGTGGGAGTGTGTTGGGTGGAGGGGAATATTCTTAGAGTCAGTGGAGTGCGAATGTGTTGGGGGTTTTGGGGGAGTGGGAAATCGGGAAATTGTATAGCATTTGAAATGTAAATGAAGAATATATTCAATAAAAAGAAAAAGAAAAAGGAAAGACTCTGAAACTTCTTCTATACAGATTCTTACTACATTCATGTACGCTTTGCCCTACTAATAGTTATTTCTTAAGTTTTCCCCTTCTAAAACCATCATATTGATAGCTTTGTTTCAGCATTTCATTTTTTTTTTGCTTTTGAGAGATTGTAATACAATTATATCATTTCTCCCTTCCCTTTCTTATATCCAAATGCTCCCATATAAATTTCTTTGCTTTTTTTCAAATTCATTTATCTCTTTGTTAAAATGATGTCAAATGCTTATAAGCATATGTAAATCCATATTAGTTCTAACTATAACCTGCTCAGTCTAAATAATGTTATACACATATATGTTCTCACGGCTCTTCATTAAATATTTGATAGTCAGTTGGTGTACTATTGCATCTATATTAATCAGGGAACATGGTCTATGGCTTTTATTTTTTGTTATATCATTTTCTGGTTTTAATATTAAAAATAATAATGACATCAGAGAAGTTTGATAATGACTCCACAATTTCTATTTTGCAAAACAATTTGAAGTACAGTGGTGACAGCCACATCTGCATATGTGTATATGGTGTAGATATTAGCCCTTTGTCTATGGCTTCACGGGTAAAGATATGCTTTTATTAAATAATAATAAAATTAGAACAATATCTCTCATCCTTTTCAAAAAATGTTGTTTCATAATAAACTAAAAACCTGAATGCAAAATCTAATCCAGATGTTTATCTTGAAGGGGAAAACAACTTTAAGACATTGTCATAAGCATAAACTGTTTTGAAGAAGACTCAAGAGTAGACAAGTTTATACAGTAATAGTTTCCAAAAAGCTAGATAAATTATCAATCAAATTAAGAAATTCCTTACAGAATATCTTTACCAGTGAAGCCACACAAACACACACACACGCGCACACACACACACACGCACACACACACACACACACAAAAATCTATAGTAAACAAGCAGTTCAAAATAAGAAAACATTTCTAAATTATATTTGAAAACATGTATATATGCTCAGACACAGGGGAAATTTAAGCTACAATTGTAATATATTCTACCTGAAACAAAATTGGTACATTCAAAAATATAAAATAAAATTAACAACTAGAACCTCATAAGACTGAAATGCTTCTGTACAGCTATGGAAACAGTTAATTAAATGAATAAATTATAAGAAGGGAGAGAATCTTTGCCAGTTATAATCATCAGATGATTAACAACAAGAATATTCACAAAACATATAAAGCAAAGACTCAAGGAAACAAATGACCCAATTGTAAATATGGAAAGAGATCTAGGTAGAGAGTTCATAGTAGAAGAAATAAAAATAACTAAAAAATACTTCAATGTGTATTCACCAGCCTTATCAATTAGGGCAATGTGAAAATAGTCAAATTTGATATTTCACCATGTCCCAGTCAGGATGGTTAAGGCCCCAAAAATCAACTAAAAACATATACTGACAAGAGTATAGAAAAAGAGGAACCCTCTTTCACTGTTGATGTAAATGCAAATTGGTGAACTATGAATGTATAAAGGAAGTTATTTAGGCTGGCAAGCTCACCACAGAAACATAGACTATCAAAATGCTAGTACCAATTAGGCAAATTTCAGTTTGAATGGTTGGTGTGGAGATACCAGATGATTCTACAAACAGCCTTGATTATTGACATATCCCTAGGTTGCCATTCAAAGGTAGAAGACAAAGCACTTTTGCAGAATACACTATACTTTTATTATGCCAGACTCTGATGATAGAAGCTATATCTAACCTGGAAACTACTTCTCTGAAGTCTAGTTTCCATGGTTACAGAAAATACTGTGCATTTTGCCAAGGGAGAAAAGCAATTAAACAGTCCTACAGAGCTGCAACAATTATGAACCATGACTGTTATCATACTGGAAAGATATGGATACAGGTGCAAGAAATTGCACTCATGTGTTAGTTGCAACCAAAAGCTGTCTACTTGAACTTAGGCCTACTCATCAAGAGAGAAATCTTGCCTTGTACTGGAAACCTATCTAGCTTACCAAGGTTAGTGAAGTCATAGGCCTTAAGAAAAAATCACTACAACTACTTGGTATTCAGTAAAATGTATTACTAACTCCTAAATCTTTTCTTATAACCACAGATAAATTTAGCTAACATTCCTCAACAAATGTGCCTCTCTTCCAACAAAAATGTAAACCATCACAGAAAACCACAAACAGACACATCAAAGATATTAACGGATAGGGTGAAGCCTAGCCACAATGAATATATATACATCTTTGTGTCTATGGCTCAGAATAGGGAGCACAATTATTCTAAGAGGCAGAATACCAGGAGGACTTCCAGGAAAGATCTTAATCCATATACACATACAACATACACACAAATATTCAAATAGACTCATTAGGCAGTGTGTTAGGTGTGTGTGAGTGTGTGTGTGTGGAACATTTTACATACACATAGATGCAGACATGTGTGTATGTGTATGCGCGTGTGTGTGTGTGTGTGTATGTTACTGTGTGGGTAACAATAATAAAGAAAAGCAGGCTATAAACTTGAAAGGGCATGGGAGCAGACGGAGGGAGGAAAGGGAAGGAACTATTTGATGCAAATTTATTTCAGTTAAATATATATATGTATATATATATAGAAAAATAAAGAAAACAAGTAACAAATACTGGTGAGTATCTAACAAAATGATTTAAAACAATTTTTATTACCTACTGGTAAATGCTATCAGTTCTACAAACTTGTGAAACCACTATGGAAATCACTGTAGATGTATTTCACAAAACTAAAAGTAAAATTAGCCTATAATACAGGTATACAACTATGAGGTATATGTATGTTCCAGGAACATTTAGCTTGCCACAGAGTTATTTATATGTTATTTACTTGGACAATTATTAGTTATCCACTGTAGCTAGGAAAGGAGAAACTAAGTTAGCAGATGAACAAATAACATACACAAGTACACAACAATTATTCAGCCACAAATAAAAAAATCATAATATATAGAAGAAAATGGGTAAAACCAGAAACTGGTATCTTAAATAAAGGAACCACAGCCCCTAAAGGCGAACATAATTTCCTTCTTATATATCAGGGATTATGTTTTATTTTAATTAAAATAGTCATTTAATTTATTTTCTTCTCTCTCTTTCCTCTTTCCAGATCCCCATGTCCCCTTCCTTTGATTTCTGACATGACCTTCTCAAATACTTCACCTCTATTTCTTTGACTCTTACTGTTACACACATAGGCATGCACATGAACACACACACACACACACACATACACTAAGATACAAAATGCTGAGTCATTTACAGATGATCACTTTTTGACACTGATACTAATTTGGGTGCTCATTCCTAGGAAACACTAATTCTTCATTTTCCAGAAATTATTAGTTGCCTATAGTTCCATTAGGACAGGAGGTCACTAAAACTTAAAATTTCATCAATGACTATTGGTGTTTTTCTTTTTCAGGTCTACTTATGTATGCACATTTTGAAAGCATCATGGGTATTGGTTTTCTGTCAATTCTACGAGGAAATATTTGATATTCCTTGAGCCTTACGTACGTAAGTTATATTGTAGACACATGTTTTGGGATTGGGATCCCTAGGAGCTCTTTTCCTCTATATTTTTGCAGTTGTGTTATTCTATAATGGTCTCCATAAAATGAAAAAAGATTCTTCTATGATGACAAATGAGATAGTATATGCAAATAACTTTTAGAATTCAGTTAGAAATAATGCTGACCTGTTGAAGTGGCAATAATAGGTCCTTCTCTACATTGATAACCTTACTAACACTAGGTATCTGACTAGATATCTGGATACATGCAGTTTATGGAACTAAAAGGAATGGCTACCGAAATAAAACAGATCTTTGATGGGGGAGTTCATTAAATGGGATAAGAAAAAAAACAAGGAGTCCAGTTGTTGGGGAATTCAATTATCTGCTACATATGGGCCAGCAGCTTAATCGAGCCTATTTATATTCTTTGCTTGATAAATCAGTCTCTGAGAACTCCCAGAGGTCTAGATTAGTTGACTCTGTTGATCTTCTAGTGGGTGTCCTATCCTCTTCAGGGCCTGCAGTCCTTCCTCAAACACTTTTTTTTATTATTATTATTTTCTAAGTTTTTTTATTTACATTCCAAATCATTTACCCTTTCCCCTTTCCTCCCTCCCCGAAAGTCCCATAAGACCCCTTCCCTCCCTCTTTTCCTCATTCTACCCCCTCTTGCTTCTCTGTCCTGGCATTCCTCTACATCCAGTCTTTCCAGGACCAGGGGTCTCTCTTTCCATCTTCTTGGACATCTATTGATATGTGAATTGTGCCTTGGGTATTCCGAGACTCTGGGTTAATATCCCCCTATCAGTGACTGCATACTATGTGTGTTCTTTTGTGATTGGGTTACCTCACTAAGGATGATATTTTCCAGTTCTGACCATTTGCCTAGGAATTTCGTGAATTCATTGTTTTTAATTGCAGAGTAGTATTCCATTGTGTAAATATATCACATCTTCTGAATCCATTTCTCCATTGAGGGACATCTGGGTTCTTTCCAGCTTCTGGCTATTATAAATAAGGCTGCTATGAACATAGTGGAGCATGTGTCCTTATTGCATGCAGGTAAAGCCTCTGGGTATATGCCTAGGAGTGGTATAGCAGGATCCTCCGTGAGTGTCATGCCCAGTTTTCTGAGGAACCACCAGACTGCTTTCCAGAGTGGTTGTACCAGCTTGCAATCCCACCAGCAGTGGAGGAGTGTTCCTTTTTCTCCACATCCTCGCCAACAACTGCTGTCTCCTGTGTTTTTGATCTTAGCCATCCTGACTGGTGTGAGATGGAATCTCAGGGTTGTTTTGATTTGCATTTCCCTAATGACTTGATCCTTCTGGTCTCCATCTGCACCCAGGAGCTGGGCTATTCCATGGTCCTCCCAGGGGAAAACTGGTCTCGAGGGCTTGCTTTGATTCCCGGGTTTGGAAGTGAGATCACATGTTCTCTCTGGTGACTGTCTAAGGCAGGTACAGCAAGGAGCACATAGGGCACAGGAGTAGTGTAGTAGCTGGGACAGGTTCCTTCTTCTCATCTTCTACACCTAGGATCTGGGTTGTTCCACAGTCCTCTGTGCCAGGAAGGGCTGGTTTCCCAGGGGTGCTGAGACAGACTTGCAGGCCATAGGAGGGACAAGCTCCAGCCAGAGACAGTAGGACCAGCTAACACCAGAAATAACCAGATGGCAAAACACAAACTCAAGAACATTATAAACAGAAACCAAGGAGACATGGCATCATCCAAACCCAATTCTCCCACAAAAGCAAGTCCTGGAAACCCCAACACACCAGAAAAGCAAGATTAGGTTTTAAAATCACATCTCATCATACTGATAGAGGATTTCAAGAAGGACATAAATAAGTCCCTTATAGAAACACAGGAGAACAAATATAAACAGGTAGAAGCCCTTAAAGAGGAAACACAAAAATTAAAGAATTACAGGAAAACACAAACAAACAGGTAAAGTAATTGAACAAAATCTTCCAGGATCTAAAAATGGAAGTAGAATCAATAAAGAAATCACAAAGGGAAATAACTCTGGATATAGAAAATCTAGGAAAGAGATCAGTAGTCATAGATGCAAGTATCAAGAAAAGAATATAAGAGATAAAAGAGAGAATCTCAGGTGCATAGGATAACATAGAAAACATTAATTCAACAGTCAAAGAAAATGCAAAATACAAAAAGCTCCTAACATAAACATCCAGGAAATCCAGGACAAAATAAGAAGACCAAACCTAAGGATTATAGGTATAGAAGAGAGCGAAGATTTCCAGTTTAAAAGGCCAGTAAATATCTTCAACAAAATTATAGAAGAAAACTTCCCTAACCTAAAGAAAGAGATGCCCATGAACATACGAGAAGCCTAAAGAATTCCAAATAGATCAGAACAGAAAAGAAATCCCCCTCATCACATAAAAATCAAAACACCAAATGCACTAAAAAAAGAAAAAATATTAAAAGCAGTAAGGGAAAATGGTCAAGTAGCATATAAAGGCAGACCTATCAGAATTACACCAGATTTCTCAACAGAGACTATGAAAGCAAGAAGATCCTGGGCAGATGTCATAAAGACACTAAGAGAACAAATATGCCAACCCATGCTACTATACCCAGCAAAACTCTCAATTAACATAAATGGAGAAACTAAGGTATTCCATGACAAAATCAAATTGACACAATATCATTCCACTAATCTGGCCCTTCAAATGATAATAAATGGAAAATACCAACAAAAGGAGTGAAACTACACCCTAGGAAAAGCAAGAAAATAATCTTTTAACAAACCAAAAAGAAGATATCCACATAATCATAATTCCACCTCTAATAACAAAAATTGCAGGAAGCATCAATCACTTTTCCTTAATATCTCTAAATATCAATGTACTCAACTTCCAGTAAAAACATATAGAGGAACAGACTGGATAAATAAACAGGATCCAACATTTTGCTGCATACATGAAATGTACCTCAGTGACAAAGACTGATACTACCTCAGAGGAAAACATTGGAAAACAATTTCCCGAGCAAATGGTCCCAAGAAAAAAGCTGGAGTAGCCATTCTAATATCGAATAAAATCAACGTTTAACCTAAAGTTATCAAAAATGATAAGGAAAGACACTTCAGACTCATCAAAGGAAAAAAGTATCAAGATGAACTCTCAATTCTGAACATCTATGCTCCAAAAGGAAGGGCAACCACATTCATAAAAGAAACTTTACTAAAGCTCAAAGCACACATTGCTCCTCACACAATAATAGTGGGAGACTCCACACTCCACTCTCAACATTTGACAAATCATGGAAATAGAAACTAATCAGAGACACAGTGAACCTAACAGAAGTTATAAACCAAATGGATTTAACAGATATGTATAGAATATTTTATCCTAAAACAAAAGAATATAACTTCTTCTCAGCACTTCACAATACCTCCTCCAAACTTGACCATATAATTGGTCACAAAACAAGCTTCAACAGGTATAAAAAGATTAAAATAATCCAATGCATCCTATCAGATCACCACAGATTAAGGCTGCTCTTCAATAAGGACAAAAATAATAGAAAGCCCATATACACATGGAAACTGAAGAATACTCTACTCAATGACAAGTTGTCAAGGAAAAATTAAAAAAAAGAAATTAAAGACTATTTAGAATTTACTGAAAATGAAGGCACAAAATACCCAATCTTGTAGGACAGAATGAAAGCAGTGCTAAGAGGAAAACTCATAGCTCTGAGTGCCTCTAAAAAGAAAATGGAAAGAGTAGACACTAATAGCTAGACAGTATATATGAAACCATAATAACAAAAAGAAGAAAATACACACAAGAGCAATAGACAGCAGGAAATAATCAATTCAGGGCTGAAATCAACAATGTAGATTAAAAATATCTGTCAAAAGAATCAAACAAACCAGGAGCTGGTTCATTGAAAAAAATAACAAGATAGATAAACTTTAGCCAATATAACCAGAGGACACAAAGACAGTATCCAAATCAAAATGAATCCAAATCAGAAATGAAAGGGGAGACATAACAAATACTGAGGAAATCCAAAAAATTCACTAGATCCTACTAAAAAAGTCTATAGTCAACAAAACCGGAAAGTCTAGATGAAATGTACAATTTTCTAGATAGATACCAGGTACCAAAGTTAAATCAGGATTATATAAACCATCTAAACATTCACATAACCCCTAAAGAAATAGAAACATTCATTAACAGTATCCCAACAAAAAAAAAAAAATCCCAGGACAGGATGGGTTTAATGCAGAGTACTATCAGACCTTCAAAGAAGACCTAATACCAATACTCCTCAAACTATTCAACAAAATAGAAGGAATAATATTCAATTCATTCTATGAAGCCATAGTTACTCTAATACCTTAACTACACAAAAATCCAAAAAAGGGAGAACTTCAGAATAATTTCCCTTATGAATATTGATGCAAAAATACTCAATAAAATTCTTGCCAACCAAATCTAAGAACACATCAAAACAATCATCCACCACGATCAAGTAGGCTTCACCCCAGGAATGCAAGGATAGTTCAACATAGGGAAATCCATCAATGCAAGCCACTACGTAAACAAACTCAAAGAAAAAAAAAACACATGATCATTTCATTAGATGCTGAGAAAGCATTTGACAAAATAAAGTACCCCTTAATGATTAAAGTCTTGGAAAAATCAGGAATTCAAGGCCCATACCTAAACATAGTAAAAGCAAAATAGAACAAACCAGTAGCCAATATCAAACTAAATGGAGAGAAACTTGAAACATATCACTGAAATCAGGGACTAGACAAGGCTGTCCACTCTCAACCTGTTCAATATAGTACTCGGAGTCCTAATCAGAGCAATTAGACACCAAAAGAAGGTCAAAGGGATAAAAATTGGAAAGGAAGAAATCAAAATATCACTATTTGCAGATGATATGATAATATACTTAAGTGACCCCAAAAATTTCCACTAGAGAACTCCTACAGCTGATAAACAACTTCAGCAAAAGGGCTGGATATAAAATAAACTCAAAAAAATCAGGAGCCTTCCTATACTAAAAGGATAAACAGGCTGAGGAAGAAATTAGGGAAATGAGACCCTTCATAATAATATAAATTACTTTGGTGTAACTCTAACCAAGCAAGTGAAAGATCTGCATGGTGTTCTGTTCAGGAAAATTTCCCCTGTGCCCATATGTTCAAGGCTCTTCCATAGTTTCTTTTCTATTAGTTTCAGTATTTCTGGTTTACCATGGAGGTCCTTGATCCACTTGGAATTGAGCTTAGTACAAGGAGATAAGAATGGATCAATTTGCATTCTTCTACATGTTGACCTCCAGTTGAACCAGGACCATTTGTTGAAAAGGCTATCTTTTTTCCACTGGATGGTTTTAACTCCTTTGTCAAAGATCACATGACCATAGGAGTGTGGATTCATTTCTGGGACTTCAATTCTTTTCCATTGATCAATATGCCTGTCACTGTACCAATACTATGTAGTTTTTAACACTATTGCTCTGTAGTACAACTTGCGGTCTGGGATACTGATTCCCCCAGAAGTTCTTTTACTCTTGAGAATAATTTTAGCTATCCTGGGTTTTTTGATATTCCAGATAAATATTTCAATTTCTCTTTCTAGCTCTATGAAGAATTGAGTTGGGATTTTGATGGGGATTGCATTGAATCTGTATATTGCTTTTGGCCAGATGGTTATTTTTACCCCAGAGAGCCAAATAACCCTATTAAAAAATGGGGTACAGAGCTAAACAAACAGTTCTCACCTGAAGAATACCTAATGGCTGAGAAGCACTTAAAGAAATGTTCAACATCCTTAGTCATTAGGGAAATGCAAATCAAAACAACCCTGAAATTCTACCTCACACCAGACAGGATGGCTAAGATCAAAAACACAGGAGACAGCAGGTGTTGGCGAGGATGTGGAGAAAGAGGAACACTCCTCCGCTGCTGGTGGGATTGTAAGCTGGTACAACCACTCTGGAAAGCAGTCTTGTGGTTCCTCAGAAAACTGGGCATGACACTCCCAGAGGATCCTGTTATACCACTCCTGGGCATATACCCAGAGGCTTCCCCTGCATGCAATAAGGACACATGCTCCACTATGTTCTTAGCAGCCTTATTTATAATAGCCAGAAGCTGGAAAGAACCCAGATGTCCCTCAGAGGAGGAATGGATACAGAAGATGTGGTATATTTACAAAATGGAATACTATCCTGCACATAAAAACAATGAATTCACGAAATTCTTAGGCAAATGGTCAGAACTGGAAAATATTATCCTTAGTGAGGCAACCCAATCATAAAAGAACACACATGGTATGCAGTCACTGATAGAAAGATATTAACCCAGAAACTCGGAATACCAAAGACACATTTCACATATCACTAGATTTCCAAGAAGATGGAAGGAGAGACCCCTGGTCCTGGAAAGACTGGATATAGGGGAATACGAGAACAGAGAAGCAAGAGGGTTTTAAATGGGGAATAGGGAGAGGGAAGAGGGCTTATGGACTTTCAGGGAGGGAGGAACTAGGAAAGTGGAAATCATTGGGAATGTAAATAAAAAAATATAGAAAATTAAAGAAAAAAGAAAGATCTGTATGACAAGAAATTCAAGTCTCTGAAGAAAGAAAACAAAGATCACCTCAGATTGGAAAGAATTCCCATGTTCGTAGATTGGCATGATTAATTTTTTAAAAATGGCCATCTTGCCAAAACCAATCTACAGATTCAATGAAGTCCCCATTAAAATTCCAACTCAGTTCTTCATAGAGTTAGAAAGAGCTATTTCTAAATTCACTGGAATAAAAAAAAAACAGGATAGGGAAACCTATTCTCAACAATAGAAGAATCACCCTCCCTGTTCTCAAGCTATACTACAGAGCAATCAGGATAAAAACTGCATGGTATTGCATGGTATTGGTACAGTGACAGGAAGGTAGATAAATGGAACAGAAGTGAAGATCCAGAAATGAACCCGAACACCTATGGTCACTTGATCTTTCACAAAGGACCTAAAATCATCCAGTGGAAAAAAAAGACAGCGTTTTCAACAAATGGTGCTGGTTCTACTGACAGTCATCATGCAGAAGAGTGCAAATTGGTCCATCCTTATCTCCCTCTACAACAGAAAAGGTCAAGTGGATCAAAGACTTCCACATGAACCCAGATACAATGAATCTAGTAGAAGAGAAAGAGGGGAAGGGCCTGGAGCATATGGGCACAGGGGAAAATTTCCTGAACAGAACACTTGTTTATGCTCTAAGAACAAGAATTGACAAATGGGACCTCATGAAATTACAAAGCTTCTGTAAGGCAAATGACACTATCAATAGGACAAAATGGCAAACAACAGATTGGAAAAAGATCTTTACCAATCCTATGTCGAAGGGAGGGCTAATATCCAATATATACAAAGAACTCAAGAAGATAGACTTTAGAGAACCAGATAACCCAATTAAGAATGAGGTACAGAGCTAAACAAAGAATTCTCAGTGGAGGAATATTGAATGGGTGAGAAGCACCTAAAGAAATGTCCTTAATCATCAGGTAAATGCAAATCAAAACAACCCTGAAATTGCACATCATGCCAGTCAGAATGGCTAAGATCAGAAACTCAGGGGACAGCAGATGCTGGTGAGGATATGGAGAAAGAGGAACACTCCTCCACTGCTGGTAGAATTGCAAGCTAGTAAAAACCACTCTGGAAATCAGTGTGTCCGTTCCTCAGATAATTGGACATAGGACTACCTGAGCATCCAGCTATACCATTCCTGGGCATATACCCAGAAGATGCTCCAACATGTAATAAGGACACATGTTTCACTATGTTCATAGTAGTCTTATTTATAATAGTCAGAAACTGGAAAGAACACAGATTTCCATTAACAGAGGATCAGATACAGAAAATGTGGTATATTTACACAATGGAGTACTACTCAGATCAGTAAGATAACCCAATCTCTAGTGAACACACATGGTATGCACTCACTGATAAGTGGATATTAACCCAAAAGCTTGGAATACCCAAGATACAATTCATAGACCATATGAAGCTCAAGAAGAAGTACCACCAAAGTGTTGATATGTTGATCCTTCTTAGAAGGGAGATGAAAATACTCCATGGGAGGAGTTTCAGAGACTTAGTGTGGATCAGAAACTGAAGGAAAGGCCATTCAGAGACTATGCTACTGGGGATCCATCCCATATACAGTTACCAAACCCAGACAACTTAGCAGATGCCAACAAGTGCTAGCTGTTTCTCTAGAGGCTTTGCCAGTGCCTGATAAATACAAAAGAGGATACTCACAGCCAACCAATGGAGTGAGCACAGAGTCAACAATGGAGGAGCTAGAGAAAGGACCCAAGGAGCTGAAGGTGTTTGCAGCCCCATAGGAGGAGCAACAATATGAACTAACCAATACCCCCAGAGCTCTCAGGGACTAAACCACAAACCAAATAGTATACATGGAGGGACCCATGGCTCTAGCTACATAGCTTTTCAGACATCAATGAGAGGACAGGCAATTGGCCTGTGAAGGCTTCATGCCCCAGTGTAGGGGATGCCAGGTCAGGAAAGTGGGAGTGGTTTGGTGAAAGGGGGAGGTGGGATGGGATAGGGGGTTTTCAGAGGGGGAAAAAGGAAAGGGGATAACATTTGAAATATAAATAAACCAAATGTGCAATAAAAAATAACAAAAAATTAAAAGCATTAAAGAAGATTACCAAATGCATGTGACATGAAAGAAGAAACTGACTAATAGGAGCAGAAAGGAAGAGAAAGACAAAGGGATAAGGAAAAGGAGGAATTAAAGATTATTAAAACAAAATGTATATGACAGAAATGCCATAATGAAGCCTTTGGGTTGTATGAAGATCTAAACAAATTAATTAACAAGGATAAAAAGAAAGGCAGTAAATATTTGATGCTTAAATGATAACTGAGAAAGAAATATAAGTTAAATACTGAAAAGCTGCCCACAGCAAAAAGTGGTTGGTGTGTGACACCAAGAATTGCAAAGTCAGGAACCAGTTGTATAGAACAGAGTGACAAGTCTATGCTCGAATTTTAAGAGTTATTAAACACCTGATGAACAATGGTAAAATGGGTAAAACTGATCACATAGAAATTTATTTAGTATCAGTAGGTACATACCAAGCATGTCTTTTTGGGTCTCAGTTACCTCACTCAGGATGATATATTCTAGTTCCATCCATTTGCTTGCAAAACTCAGGAAGTCCTTGTTCTTAATAGCTGGTAGTATTCCATTGTGTAAATGAGCCACATTTTCTGTATCCATTCTTTTGTTGTAGGACAGCTGGTTTGTTTCCAGCTCTGGCTATCACAAATAAGATTGTTATGAACATAGTGGAACATGTGTCCCTGTGGCATGTTGGGGCATCTTTAGGGTATATTCCTAAGACTGGTATAAGTAGGTCTTTAGGTAGATCTATTTATAGTTTTCTGAGGAACCTCCAGATTGATTTCCAGAGTGGTTGTACCAGCTTGCAATTCCACCAGCAATGGAGGAGTATTCTTCTTTCTCCACATCCTCTCCAACATGTTTTCACCTGTGGTTTTAATCTTAGCCATTCTGATTGGTGTTAGGTGGAATCTCAGGATAGTTTTGATTAGCATTTCTCTGATAACAAAAGACTTTGACTATTTCTTTAGGTCCTTCTCGGCCATTTGAGATTCCTCAGTTGTGAAATTTCAGTTTAGTTCGTTTTTTTTTAAATAAATTTCTTACTATTTTTTTATTATTTTCTAAGATTTTTTTATTTACATTTCAAATTATTTCCACTTTCCCGTTTCCTCCATCCCTGAAAGTCCCATAAGCCCCCTTCCCTCCCTCTGTTCCCCATTCAACCCCCTCTGGCTTCTCTGTCCTGGTATTCCCCTACATCCAGTCTTTCCAGGACCAGGGGTCTCTCTTTCCATCTTCTTGGACATCTATTGATATGTGAATTGTGCCTTAGGTATTCCGAGATTCTGGGTTAATATCCCCTTATCAGTGACTGCATACCATGTGTGTTCTTTTGTGATTGGGTTACCTCATTAAGGATGATATTTTCCAGTTCTGACCATTTGCCTAGGAATTTCATGAATTCATTGTTTTTATTGCAGAGTAGTATTCCATTGTGTAAATATACCACATCTTCTGAATCCATTCTTCCGTTGAGGGACATCTGGGTTCTTTCCAGATTCTGGCTATTATAAATAAGGCTGCTATGAACATAGTGGAGCATGTGTCCTTATTGCATGCAGGAGAAGCCTCTGGGTATATGCCTAGGAGTGGTATAGCAGGATCCTCCATGAGTGTCATGCCCAGTTTTCTGAGGAACTGCCAGACTGCTTTCTAGAGTGGTTGTACCAGTTTTCAGTCCTACTAGCAGTGGAGGAGTGTTCCTCTTTCTCCACATCCTCGCCAAAACTTGCTTTCTTCTGTGTTTTTGATCTTAGCCATTCTGACTGGTGTAAGGTGGAATCTCAGAGTTGTTTTGATTTGCATTTCCCTAATGACTAAGGATGTTGAACATTTCTTTAAATGCTTCTCTGCCATTAGATATTCTTCAGATGAGAACTGTTTAGCTCTGTACCCCATTTTTAATAGGGTTATTTGGCTCTCTGGAGTCTAACTTTGAGTTCTTTGTATATCTTGGATATTAGCCCACTGTTGGATGTAGGGTTGGTAAAGGTCATTTCCCAGTTTGTTGGGTGCCACTTTGTCCTTTTGACAGTGTCCTTTGCCTTACAGAAACTTTGTAATTTTATGAGGTCCCATTTGTCAATTCTTGATCTTAGAGCATAAGCTATTGGAGTTCTGTTCAGGAAATTCTCCCCTGTGCCCATATGTTCAAGGTTCTTCCCTAGTTTCCTTTCCATTAGTTTCAGTGTGTTTGGTTTTATGTGGAAGTCCTTGATCCACTTGGAATTGAGCTTAGTGCAAGGAGATAAGAATGGGTCAATTTGCATTCTTCTGCATGTTGACCTCCAGTTGAACCAGGACCATTTGTTGAAAAGGCTATCTTTTTTCCACTGGATGGTTTTAGCTCCTTTGTCAAAGATCACGTGACCATAGGAGTGTGGATTCATTTCTGGGTCTTCAATTCTGTTCCATTGATCTACATGCCTGTCACTGTACCAATACCATGGAGTTTTTAACACTATTACTCTGTCGTTCAGCTTTAGGTCTGGGATACTGATTCCCCCAGAGGTTCTTTTACTCTTGAGAATAGTTTTAGCTATCCTGGGTTTTCTGTTATTCCAGATGAACTTTTGAATTGCTCTTTCTAACTCTATGAAGAATTGAGTTGGGATTTTGATGGGGATTGCATTGAATCTGTATATTACTTTTGGCAAGATGGTCATTTTTACTATATTAATCCTGCCAATCCATGAGTTTGGATGGTTTTTCCATCTTCTGAGGTCTTCTTCAATTTCTTTCTTCAGAGACTTGAAGGCTGCCCTCTCTCTCCTTATCTTTACAATATAGTACTTGAAGTTCTAGCTAGAGCAATTAGACAACAAAAGGAGGTCAAAGGGATACAATTGGAAAGGAAGAAGTCAAACTATCACTATTTGCAGACGATAAGATAGTAAACTTAAGCAACCCAAAGAATCTACCAGAGAACTCCTACAGCTGATAAGCAACTTCAGCAAAGTGGCCAGATATAAAATCAACTCAAGCAAGTCAGTAGCCTTCCTATACTCAAAGGATAAGCAGGCTGAGAAAGAAATAAGAGAAATGATACCCTTCACGATAGCTGCAAACAATTCTTGGTGTGACTCTAACCAAACAAGTGAAAGATCTGTATGACAAGAACTTCAAGTCTCTACTCCATTTTTAAATTACATCATTCGAATTGTTGATGCTGGTTTTTTAAGCTCTTTATATATTTTATTTTGTTAGCCCTCTATGATAAGTTTGTGAAAATGTTTTTCCATTCTGTAGGCTACTATTTTGTCCTACTGAAGGTTTTCTTTGCGTTACAGAAGTTTTTAGTTTCACCAGCTACCATTTGTTAATTGTTGATCTTAGTGACTATGATATTAGTGTTAAGTTCAGGAAGTTGTCTCCTGTGATGATGAATCCAAGGTTATTTCACATTTTTCTTTTAATCAGGTTCAGTGTATCTTTGCCTTTGATACATTTTGACTTGAGCTTTGTACATGGTGAAAAATATGGATCTATTTTCATTCTTATATATGCAGGTATCCGGTTTGAGCAGCACCATTTGTTGATAATGATTTCTTTCTGAGACAAGGTCTCTCTCTGTAGCCCGAGCGATCCTGGAGCTTTCTCTGGAGACCTGGCTGGTTTTGACCTCTGAGATACCCCTGCCTCTGCAGCTCCAGTGCTGGGAGTGTGGACCCACACCTTCTCTTCCCAACATTTCCTTCTTTCCACATGCTCCTTGCTACTGGAGTCTGTAGGATCAGATTTTCCACTTGGCAATTAACTGTGGAGTCTCTGTGTTCTCCTCTTAAAAATAGAACTACTATTATCCACATGTTTGTTTTAAGGAATATATGCTGGGTGTGGTGGTGAACAGAGATACCACTCAGGAGACAGAAGCAGGAGGATCTGTATGAGTTCGAGGTCAGCCAAGGCTAAAGAGTAAGCTGTATGGGTTGTCTCTGAGTCATCCAAGTCCAGGAACGAAGAAATTTTTCCAAAGATGATTTATTTTTATGATTGTATCTTTTTAATTTTTTTAAATCAAAATCAACTGTCCATAGGTATAAAGATATATTATTCATTTCTGGGTCTTTGATTTTATTCCATTGGTCAATGTGTCGGTTTTTATATGACTATCATGCGGTTTTGTATTAATGTTGCTCTGTAATAAAGCTTGAAATCAGGGATGGTGCTACCTCTGTTAGTTCTTTTATTGTTCAGGATTGTTTTAACTATCCTGTGATTTTGTTTTACCATATAAATTTGAGTACTTTCCTGTCAATGTCTGTAAAGTATTCTGTTTTAATTTTGATAAATAATTATTGACTTTGATATAAGATTTAATAATATATAATTTAAAATTCTTAGATATTTTAGATATAATTTTGATCAAAAATAAAGCAATCATGCTCAGTGACAATCTGAAAAAAAGTCAAGGAAAAGACCTTCTCAGGTTGGAAGAATTAGTAAAGAGTGACAATGGTATTTTAGAAAATGAAGCAAGTGGTGCTTTATAGTTTCATGTAATTATTGCCTAGCAATAGTCATAATCAGTATGCATCAATGTCTCAGTAGTGTAGTTATAAGCTAGAATCACATGGTGATATACACACATGGAATTCCATCACTCTATGACAGTACATCTGAAGACATTGTCTTACTGATTTACCTTGAATCTATTTCAAAGTTACAGTGTCTTGCATATTCAGATTCTCTGTGTTTATATGATGGAGAAAGACCTTCAGGATCATATTTTTTTTACTAGAAAATAATCATTTGCAAAATAAAATACATCATGTACTATTTCAAAGGAAAGATGCCAAGCTAAATAAGTTACAGGAGAAAATCCATCTACATGACAAAATTTTTATGCTTTATTTGACATTAAACATTATTCTTGAGATGTTGGTATGCAAAAGTTTTTTTCTCCTATTTTATCGTCTCTCTTTCCTAAGATCATTCTACATTTTATCATGCTAACTCGCAATTTTGCTGTCAGAGGGGCACACAGCCAGAATAATTACATTTCCTAGATGACTGAATATCATTTCCAGAGTAAATGAATATATTATAAATCAACATTGCATGACAAAATACATACCAAATCCACATGATGAGAAAGTTTAAAGCAGCAAAGAACACAGAGATGGGAAGAGAAAGTCCAAGTTCTACCTTCACTTGGGGAGTGTCAGAACTAGTATGAACCTTAATACTATAGAGTCTGCTTTAGCACTTTACCAGTGGTTTGGGGAATACAGACAATAATTTTCAGAACATTCAGTGAGTTTTCAGAAATAATGTTATTAGTTTTGAGCAATACATTTGTTTAAAAATGTCATTGAGTTTCCATGTAAGGGCAAAGTACCAACTGAACTACTCTCCTTAAATAAGCAAAATGCTTTATTTAAGCACATGTAATTTCAATGCTATTTATAGAATCTCTGCAATTAGCTTTATCTAAGGAAGGAACACTGGCTCCTTCTGAATCTGGGAGGAGAAAGAATATATGCAGTGACTTGAGTGTCTACATTATTTCTTTGAATTCTTTGAAAAACTGCAGTCACCTTCTATATTTCTACCTCTGGCATACCTCCTTGTATTCCTGATAACAGAGCTTACAAGAATTACAGCATCAATTTACAAAGGATATTCAAACATCTTACAGACTTTATCTGAAGCTCAACAATTATCTGTTGTGATCTAGAAAGCAGTTCCCAATCTATACTCAACGAAAGGAAAGTGAAATGCATATTATCTGTATAAAAATTATTTCTCAAACTTTATTTCTGTCCTAATTCATCACTTCCTTTTTTTATTATTTGTAAGAATTTTATATATTCCAGTCCATATCACCTAGTGCTCCACTCATCCTCATTAATCATGTATGTGTGATAGTCCATTCTCTTGACTGTGTCATTCATTTTCTCTTTATTCAATTTCTTCTGTGTGCTTGCTGCTGCAGTTCCATTGTAAGCACATCTGGAATAAAACTAAGACAACACTGTGGGTATTGAAACTCTGAGAATAAATGGGCTGAGTACAGAATAAACCTGCAGCTTCAATTAACATAGTAAGCATAATAAAGTTTCTCAGCCTCTCATATCTCAATATGGTCATCACCAAATAAATTTAAAATAAAGTGATTAATTCTCCAATTTATTATGTCATTAGACTACCTTTTTAGCAGGATGTGTTGCTGCAGAATGCTTCCTGTTTCTACCAAATTATTATCTTTTTTTATAGTATACACTTATCTCCTTCTAAAATTTTAAGATGGCTTTCAAAGTCTTGATATTTTTATTAAGTTTTCTAATGGAAAAAAACATAAGATTTTTAAATGTCTCTTCTATCAGAGAAGAGAATTATTTTCTCGAATTGACACTTAACTCCTTCTTACAACTTAGTCTCTTTGTTCTAAGTGGAATTTAAAAGCTTTTCCCATAGAGATTTTTGCCTCAGTTCAAAGGTTTATGTGTTTATTTGCCTTTATTTAATTGGTGTTTTGTTCTAAAGTTAAAAATAAACTTGATGTGGGTCATGATATACTTATAAAACCAACAGAAGTTTGCTAATTCAAACAAATAGATTATGAATATTTTGATGTGGGCATTACCTAAAATTTTTATCAAAGTTATTAATCCAAACTCATATTTATCTCTCTCCCCTTTTTTCCAAAGTATCTCCAGAAATGACAAATTCCAATTCAAAATTATGTCAGATATTTTTACTCTCCATATAATTTTTAAGAAAACTGTATATTAATATATTTCCCATGAGCAAGAAACAGTCCCTGACACTATTCATGATAATTTTATGGAAGAGTTAGAGAAGCCATATGAAAGAGTTGGGTGAAGAATTGAGAGACCAAACATGGACACCAGAGGAAAACCAACAAACACAAAACAATAAAAGAATACAAAAAACCAATAAAAACAACAATAGCCTGAACTGTTGAGGGCTCCCCAAGACTGAACCTCCAAATGAAGAGCTAGCATGAGCTGAACCTAGGCCGCTGCACTTATGTAACAGATGAGCAGTTTTGTCAACAACAAGAATCAGGGATGTCCAAGATTCTGTGTCCTGCCTGCCTGCCTGCCTGCCTGCCTGTGAATTCTGTTCATCTGAGTGAGAGAGGATGTGCCTAATCCTTCAGTGAACTGATGTGCAGGGGGTGGGGACAGAGGAGTAGGACTGGGGGTGGGGATTTAGGGAGGGTGGTGACACCTACAAGGGCCTCCCCTTCTCAATGGAGAAAGGGAAATAAGAATATGAGGAGGGCTGGATATGTGGAAAGATATTGTGTAAATTTGGTTTTACCATGGACTATCTTAGTTTCTCTATATTTTTCTTCAATTGTATCAGAAATATTTTCTATGTAAATCTTCAGTTTTATTAGACAATGTCTATAATTTTACTTTCAATCACCTTAGGAACATTTTTCTACCTACCATTTTATCGGTATAATTTTCCATTAAATAGTCAGTTTTAACATGTTTTTGTATATATTTCTTGAATCTTATCAGAAATATTTTCCTTGTAGATCTTCAATTTTATCAGAAAATATTTATAATTCCACTTTCAAAAAACTTGGGAATATTTTTATGCCTACCATTTTATCTGTATAATTTTTCCATGAAATAGTCAATCTTAACATGTTTTCTATATATTTCTTCAATTTTATCAGAGATATTTTCCATGTAAATCTTCAATTTTATCAGAAAATGTTTATAATTACACTTTCAATCAACTTAAAAATATTTTTATGCCTACCATTTTATCTGTATAATTTTCCATGATAATCTTCAATTTTACTATTATTTTATATTTTTCTACAGTTTTATTAGAAATATTTTCATGTAAATCTTCAGTTCTATCATAAAATGTTTCTACTTCCTGTTTCAATTAATTTAGTAATGTTTTTAATATCTACCATTTTACTCTTTAATTTTCCATGAAAATTGTCAATCTTAATGTATTTTTCTGTATGCTTCTTCAATTTTGCCAGAAACATTTTCCATGTAAATCTTTACTTCCTTTTTCAATAAAAAATTAAATAACTTAAAAACAAACAAACAAACAAAAAAAGAATAGGAGGAGGTTAAAAATGAGGGGGTACTGATCGGGGAGGGGTGCCTGATTTTGCAATGTAAAGTGAATAAATAAATAAATAAATAAATACCTCCAAAACAATAAAACAACAACAACAACAAAGACTAAGCTTAAAGAGTTCTAAGAAGCATTTTTCATTTTTTTTTAAATCATTGGGATATTCCAAATGGAGGCAGCTATGGAGTTAGCCCTGCTGTTTCCCAACATGTTCCATCCAAACTATGCAGTCCTTACCTATTTGAACTCTTCAGAGAAAGAAATTGTCAAATGGGTTTGATCTGATTCCAAACCTGACTTTAGCTCCCCGACTTTCTGGTTGATGAAACCATAATAAGGGGATAGCAAGGTTTTAGGAAACAGGGACAGTGGCAGATTTTCAAAGAGAGAATATAAAACTTTCAAACATGGCAATAGAGTACTTGCCTTAGGAGCCTAATGTCTGTATTAAGTCCTGGAATTGATCATTGCTCCTGTGACTGAGCTAATGCAAAATGCAAAAATGCCAAATAAGCAAAATGCAAAAAGCTCCTGAGCCAAAACATTCAGGAAATCCAGGACAAAATGAAAAGACCAAACTTAAGAATTATAGATATAGAAGAGAGTAAAGATTTCCAACTTAAGGGACGGTAAATGTCTTCAACAAAATTATAGAAGAAAACTTCCCTAACCTAAAGAAAGAGATGCACATGAACATACAAGAAGCCTACAGAACTCCAAAAAGATTGGACCAGAAAAGAAATTCCTCCTGTCACATAATAAGTAAAACACCAAATGCACTAAACAAAGAAAGAATATTAAAAGAAGTAAGGGAAAAATGTCAAGCAACATATAAAGGCAGACCTATCAGAACCAGACTTCTCACCAGAGACTATGAAAGCCAGAAGAGCCTGGGCATATGTCATACAGAACCTAAGGGAACACAAATGCCAACCCAGGCTGCTATACCCAGCAAAACTCTCAGTTACCATACATGGAGAAACCAAGGCATTCCATGACAAAAACAAATCTACACAATATCTTTCCACAAATCCAGCCCTTCAAAGGATAATGAATGGAAAACACCAACAAAAGGAGGTGAGCTACACACTAGAAAAAGCAGGAAATTAATCTTCTTTCAACAAACCAAAAAGAAGGTAACCACACAAACATAAAAGTTACATCAAAAATAACAGGAAGCAACAATCAATATCCCTTAATAGCTCTTAACATCAATGAACTCAATTCCCCAATAAAATGTCATAGACTAACAGACTGGATACATAAACAGGACCAACATTTTGCTGTATACAGTAAATGCAGCTCACTGTCAAAGACAAATACTACCTCACAGTAAAAGACTGGAAAAAATTTTCCAAGCAAATGATTCCAGGAAACTAGCCAGAGTAGCCATTCTAATAGCGGATGAAATTGACTTTCAACCAAACATCATCAAAAAAGACATGGAAGGACACTTTATACACATCAAAGGAAAAATATACCAAGAAGAACTCTCAATTCTGAACATCTATGCTCCAAATGCAAAGGCACTCTCATTTGTAAAAGAAACTTTACTAAAACTTAAAGCACACATTGCACCTCATACAATTATTAGGGGATGACAACACCACACTTTCCTCAATGGACAGATCAGGGAAACACAAACTAAACAAAAGACACAGTGAAACTAACAGAAGTTTTGGACCAAACGGATGTAACAGATATCTATAGAATATTTCATCCTAAATCAAAAGAATATACCTTTTTCTCAGCACATCATGGTACTTTCTCCAAAATTGACCATATAATTGGTCACAAAACAGACCTTGACAGATATAAGAAGATCAAACTAATACCATGCCTCCTTTCAGATCACTATGGAGTAAGGGTGGTCTTCAATAGCAACAAAAACAACAAAAAGCCCACATACACATGGAAGCTTAACAATGATCTACTCAATGATACCTTGGTCAAGGAAGAAATAAGGAAAGAAATGAAAAACTTTTTAGAATTTAATGAAAATGAAGGCACAACATACCCAAATTTATGGGACCCAATGAAAGCAGTGCTAAGAGGAAAACTCATAGCTCTGAGTGCCTCCAAAAAGAAGATAGAGAGAGCATACACTAGCAACTTAACAGCAACCTGAAAGGTATAGAACAGAAAGAAGCTAATACACCCAAGAGGAGTAGAAGGCAGAAAATCAACCAAGAGAGAAAAATAAAGAACTAGACAAAAAAATCAACAAAACCAGGGGCTGGTTCTTAGAGAAATCATCAAGATAGATAAAAACTTTAGCCAGACTAACCAGAGGGCACAGTGACAGTATCCAAGTTAACAAAATCTGAAATGAAAAGGGAGAGATAACAACAGAAACTAAGGAAATTCAAAAAATCATCAATCTTACTACAAAAGCCTATACTCAACACAACTGGAAAATCTCGATGAAATGGACAATTTCCTAGACAGATACCAAATACCAAAGTAAAATCAGGATCACATAGACCATCTAAATAGTCCCATAACCCCTAAAGAAATAGAAGCAGTTATTGAAAAATCTCCCACCCAAAAAAAAAAACAAAACCACAGGACCAGGTGGTTTTAGTAAAGAATTCTATCAGACCTTCAAAGAAGACCTAACATCAATACTCTTCAAACTATTCCACAAAATAGAAACAGAAGGATCACTACCCAATTTGTTCTATGAAGCCACAATTACACTAATACCAAAACCACACAAAGTTCCAACAAAGAAAGAGAACTTCAGATCAATTTCCTTTATGAATATCAATGCTAAAATACTCAATAAAATTCTTGCCAACTGAATCCAAGAACACATCAAAACGATCATTCACCACGATCAAGTAGGTGTCATCCCAGGGATGCAGGGATGGTTCATTATGTGGAAATCCACTAAAGTCATCCACTACATAAACAAACTCAAAAGAAAAAAAACCACCACATGTTGATTTTATTAGATGCTGGAAAAGCATTTGACAAAATTCAGCATCCTTTCATGTTAAAAGCCTTGGAAAGAACAGGAATTCAAGGTCCATACCTAAACATAGTAAAAGCAATATAAAACAAACCAGTAGCCAACATCAAACAAAATGGAGAGAAACTTGAAGCAGTTCCACTAATATCAGGGACTAGACAAAGCTGCTCTCACTCTCCATATTTATTCTATATAATATGTAAAGTTCTAGCTAGAGCAATTAGACAACAAAGGAAGGTCAGAATGATACAAATTGGAAAGGAAGTAGTCAAATTATCACTATTTGCAGATGATATGATAGTATACTTAAGCAACACAAAAAACTATACCACAGAATTCCTACAACTGACAACTTCAGCAAAGGGGCTGGATATAAAATTAACTCAAACAAGTAAGTAGCCTTCCTATACTCAGAGGATAAACAGGTTGAGAAAGAAATTAGGGAAATGACACCCTTCACAATACAATATAAAGTATCTTCGTGTGACTCTAACCAAACAAGTGAAAGATCTGTATAACAAGAACTTCAAGTCTCTGAAGTAAGAAATTGAAGAAGACCTCAGAAGATGGAAAGATCTCCCATGCTCAGGGATTGGTGGGATCAATAAAGTAAAAATGGCTATCTTACCAAAAGCAATCTACGGATTCAATACAATGTCCATGAAAATCACAACTCAATTCTTCATAGAGTTAGAAAAAGCAATCCTCAAATTTATCTGGAATAAAGAAAAAACAGGATAGTGAAAACTATTCTCAACAGTAGAAGATCTTCTGGGAGAATCAGTATCCCAGACCTCAAGCAGTATTACAGAACAATAGTGTTAAAAACTGCATGGTATTGGTACAGTGACAGGCAGGTAGATAAATGGAATAAAATTGAAGACCCAAAAATGAACCCGTAGACATATGGTCACTTGATCTTTGACAAAGGAGATAAAAATATCCAGTGGAAAAAAGATAGCCTTTTCAACAAATGGTGTTGATTCAACTGGTTGCTAGCATGCAGAAGAATGCAAATCACCCCATTCTTATTTCCTTGTACTAAGTTCAAGTACAAGTGGATCAAGGACCTCCACATAAAACCAGACACACTGAAACTAATAAAAAAGAATCTGGGGAAGAGTCTTGAGCACATGGGCACAGGGGAAAATTTCCTGAACAGAACACCAATAACTTATGTTCTATGATCATGAATTGACAAATGGGACCTCATAAAATTACAAAGGTTTTGTAAGGTTAAGGTCATTGTCAATAGGACAAAATGACAACCAACAAATTGGGAAAAGATCTTTACCAACCCTACATCCGATAGAGGGCTAATATCTAATATATACAAAGAACTCAAGGAGTTAGACTCCAGAGAGCCAAATAACCCTATTAAAAATGGTGTACAAAGATAAAGAATTTTCACCTGAGGAATATTGAATGGCTGAGAAGCACCTAAAAAAATGTTCAGCATCCAAAATCCTTAGTCATCAGGAATATGCAAATCAAAACAACCCTGAAATTTCACCTCACATAGTCAGAATGGCTTAGATCAAAATCTTAGGAGACAGCAAATGCTGGTGAGGATATGAAGAAAGAGGAACACTCCTCCACTGCTGGTGGGATTGCAAGCTGGTACAACCACTCTGGAAATCAGTCTGTTGGTTTCTCAGAAAACTTGGAATGATACTACAAGATGACCCAGTTAAACCACTCCTAGGTACATGCCCAGAGGATTCTCCAGCATGTAATAAGGACACATGCTCCACTATGTTCATAGTAGCCCTATTTATAATAGCCAGAAGCTGGAAAGAACCCAGATGTCCCTCAACAGAGAAATGGATACAGAAAATGTGATATATTCACAATGGAATACTACTCAGTTATTAAACCAATGAATTCATGAAATTCTTAGGCAAATGGGTGAAAATGGAAAATATCATCCTAAGTGAGGTAACACAAACACAAAAGAACACACATGATATGCACTGGCTGATAAGTTAATATTAGCTTGAAATACCCAAGACACAATTCACATATAAAATGATGCCCAAGAAAAGGGAAGAACAAAGTATGGATACTCTGGTCCTTCTTAGAAGGGGGAACAAAATAACCACAGAAGGAGATACAGAGACAAACTGTGGACCAAAATCAGAGGGAAAGACCATCCAGAGATTACCCCATCTAGAGATCTGTGCCATATACAGTTACAAAACCCAGACACTATTATAGATGTCCACAAGTTCTTGCTGACTGGAGCTGGATACAGCTGTCACCTGCAAGGCTCTGCTAGTGCATGAGGGGGCCACTCTCAGCCAGCTGTTGAACTGAGCATAGGGTCCTCAATGGGGGAGCTTGAGAAAAGACTCAAGGAGCTGAAGGGGTTTATAGTGCCATAGGAGGAACAGTGATATGAGCCACCCATTACTCCCAGAGCTCCCAAAGACAAAACCATCAACCAGATAGTGCACATGGTGCTGCCCATGGCTCCAAATGCATAGGCAGCAGAGGATTGCCTCGACAGACATTAAAAGGAGGAGAGGACCCTAGCCCTGGAAAGGCTTGATGAGGCAGTGTAGGGGAATACCAGGACAAGGAAGCAGTAGGAGGGTGGTGATTGGGGAACAGGGGGAGGGGAGATGGCTTTTGTGCTTTTCAGGGAGAGGGAAGCAGGAAAGGGGAAATCATTTGAAATGTAAATAAAGAATGTATCTAATAAAAATATCATATGATTATATAATTATTTCCATAATTGTTACTATCAAAACAAATAGTAATAAATAGAAATTCATTTATTGATCCCAGTGCTATGAACTTGTAGTGTTTTGTTCAAATAAATAAATAAATAAATAAATAAATCACTCATAGTATCCCCAGGTACTTACCCAGGTATATAAAATACCTGTAATTCCTTTGGTACAAATGTCTCAAATGAATTTATTATTAATTATAAAATACAAATGAAACACACACACCCAAAAAGCCCTGGAATCATGCAAATGTGAAAGGAGAAAACTGATTCCACAAAGTTGTTCTGATTACCATATGTACACTGTGTCATGTTCTTTCCCTCCATGCATTATGCACTCATACCCAATAGTAATAAACAAGCAAAATTTAAACAAACAAGCAAAGAAAAAAAGAAATAGTAAGAGAATGCAATACCTGAAGAATCAGTCTGAATACCACCCAGTCTGATAGACACCTGTATGTATAGCCAAAGTTCTCACAGATCCTAGGACAGTGATTTTGTCTCTAAGATATCTGCCATTCTTCTATTACCATAGACCAAATGAACAGAGTAAGTAGTTAGGACAGAAAAAAATAGTGAACTCCAGTCAAGGGTAATAGTACCAAAATAGTTCACAATAACAACAAATGTAAAAGCAACTTTTCATAGGCTTGCCAGCTTTAATGGCTATTCTTGGTTATCAATTTGACTACATTTGGCATCTAAAACCCAAATTACTGGACACACCTGATAGGGAGTTTTTTTTCATAAGTCATTTAAAGTGGGATGATACACTTCAAATCCTAAATGTTTTACCAAGACTGTTGAAGTAGGAAGTTTAAACTTCCTACTCCTGGCAGGACATAGAAGGAAATGTGCTCTCTCTCTCTCTCTCTCTCTCTCTCTCTCTCTCTCTCTCTCTCTCTCTCTCTCTCTAAATATCTCTCTCTCTCTCAACTGGTTGTACTTTTTAAAATTATTATTATTTATTTATTTGTTAAACTCCAGATTTTATCTCCCCTCCCTGGTCTACCCTCTGACCGTTCAACATCCCATTCCTCTTCCCCACTCCCTGTCTCCATGAGGATGTCCCCAATCCCCAACATCTACCCCACCTGACCGCTAAACTACCTGGGACCTCTAATCCCTTGAAGGTTAAGTGCAACATCTTTGATTGACCACAGACCCAGCAGTACTCTGCTGTATATGTGTTTGGGGCCTCATATCAGCTGGTGTATGCTGCCTGTTTGATGGTTCAGTCGTTTGCTTGACTGGCATTAGAGGCTTCAAGATTCCAATGTATACTGAAGACCAGCTGAGATATCCAGCTTCATGAACTGAACAACTACTGGATTCTTGAAATTTCTGTTTATAAGCAGCCATTTTTGCATTAGAAAAAATGGATGGAACTAGAAAATATCATCCTGAGTGAGGTAACACAATCACAAAAGAATACACAAGGTATGCACTCATTAATTAGTGGATATTAACCCAGAAACTCAGAATACCCAAGATACAACTCTCAGACTGCATGAAGCTCAAGAAGAAGGAAGACCAAAGTGTGGATGCTTCTGTCCTACTTAGAAGGGGGAACAAAATACAGGAATAAATACAGAGAAAAAGTTTGGAACAGAGCCTGAAGGAAAGGCCATTCAGAGACTGCCCCACCAGGGGATCCATCCCATTTAGTTACCAAACCCAGACACTATTGTGGATTCCAAGAAGTGCTTACTGACAGGAGTCTGATATAACTGTCACCTGAGAGTGTCTGCAAGAGGCTGATAAATACAGAGGTGGATGCTCACAGCCAACCATTGGACTGAACATGTGATCCCCAATGGAGGAATTAGAGAAAGGACTGAAGGAGTTAAAGGGGTTTTCAAACTCATAGGAAGAACGACAATATTAACCAACCAGACCCCACAGAGCTCCCAGGGACTAAACCACCAATGAAAGAGTACATATGTAGGGATCCATGGCTCCAGCTGCATATGCAGCATCAGTGGGAGGAGATGTCCTTGGTCTTGTGAAAGCTCAATGCACCAGTGTAGGGCAGTGCCAAAGCGGAGAGGGAAGACTTTGTGGGTTGGTTAGGGAAAACCCTAATAGAAGCAGCAGGAGAGGGGATGGATAGGATGTTTCCAGAGAGGAAACTGGGAAAGAGGATAACATTTGAAATGTAAATAAAGAAAATACTCAATAAAAGAAAAGAAAAAAGCATAAGAAAAAATAGGAAAACAGAAAAAAAGAAACAAAAAAAAGAAATAAAGAGAAAAATTCCTTAAGTCATTTTAATAAATCTCTTTTGTAATTATATAGAGATTCATTCTGTAAGTTGTCTTAATCTGGAGAACCCTGAATAATGCAACATCCATCCTGAGTTTATGAAAAAGTAACAAAAATACTTATGCCATATAAATGAGATACTATTCCTGAAAGTTGATAACAGTAATTTAGGAAAGAAATATGTATACATTATGGCTTTTGTAAATATAAACACTAATGACATTGATATTCACATATATGTAGTTGCTTTAACAAAAAAAAATATGCCTAGTTTCATGGGCATATTTCCACACATTTTTAAACCTGTATTTCATGCAGGGGAAGCCTCTGGGTATATGCCTAGGAGTGGTATAGCAGGATCCTCCGTGAGTGTCATGCCCAGTTTTCTGAGGAACCGCCAGACTGCTTTCTAGAGTGGTTTTATCAGCTCGCAATCCCACCAGCAGTGGAGGAGTGTTCCTCTTTATCTACATCCTCGCCAACAACTTCTGTCTCCTGTGTTTTTGATCTTAGCCATTCTGACTGGTGTGAGATGGAATCTCAGGGTTGTTTTGATTTGGATTTCCCTAATGACTAAGGATGTTGAACATCTCTTTAGGTGCTTCTCAGCCATTAGATATTCTTCAGGTGAGAACTCTTTGTTTAACTCTGTACCCCATTTTTTAATAGAGTTACTTGGCTCTCTGGAGTCTAACTTCTTGAGTTCTTTATATATATTGGATATTAGCCCTTTGTTGGATGTAGGGTTGGTAAAGATCATTTCCCAGTTTGTTGATTGCCGCTTTGTCTTTTTGACAGTGTCCTTTGCCATGCAATAAGGACACATGCTCCACTATGTTCATAGCAACCTTATTTACAATAGCCAGAAGCTGGAAAGAACCCACATGTCCCTCAACGGAGGAATGGATATAGAAGATGTGCTATATTTACACAATGGAATACTACTCTGCAATTAACAATGAATTCACGAAATTCCTAGGCAAATGGTCAGAACTGGAAAATATCATCCTTAGTGAGGTAACCCAGTCACAAAAGAACACACATGGCATGCAAGCACTGATAAGGGGATATTAACCCAGAATCTCGGAATACCCAAGACACAATTCTCATATCAATAGATTTCCAAGAAGATGGAAGGAGAGACCCCTGGTTCTGGAAAGACTGGATGTAGGGGAATGCCAGGACAGAGAAGTGCGAGGTGGTTGAATAGGGAAAAGAGGGAGGGAAGGGGGCTTATGGGACTTTCAGGGAGGGAGGAAACGGGAAAGGGGAAATGATTTGGAATGTAAATAAAAAAAACTTAGAAAAAAAAGAAACTTAAAAAAAAACCTGTATTTCTAACATAACTGGAAAATTAAATTATAAATAACTTTTGTTTATGCAAAATGAGAAAGTGATTTAAAGTCCAAGTTTGAATTGCCTCCCTAGTTCAAAATTAAGTTTTAAAAACATTGTTGCGTGAATATGGCAAATATCTAGACTTGATTTTGAATAATTTGCATTAATTTATGAACCTTTGAGTCTAATGTACATGGTTAAGCTAAATTAAAGTATTTGTTCTATAAATATTTTGTCATAATTTACTTCATCATTTGATTTAAAAATTAAGATGAATCAAAGCTTTATCCCTGTTTCATTATCATTTTTCTTATGAATGTGAATTCTGCAACAATTATTAAGCTCAAGTTTATGTAAAGTTATAGTCTGCAGAGATTATTGAGAAATATGATTTTATTCATATTTATATATTATAATTATAGAGAAAGATAAATTTTGAGCAAAAGTGGGACTTTTTCAATGTAATTAATGGTTTCTCTAATCATAAACAAATAATGTTTATAACTTTTTAATTTGCCACCGGAAAAAATGCAATATATCAATTAAGGAGTGGTGGTAGTTCTGATCATGAACTTTCAATGGAAATTTTCATCTTACAATGTATGGACATTTCTCAACTTCAACAATTTCTGCTTAAAACAGCAAAACAATCTTCATAGAGGATTTGGGCAGATTAGGATTCTGTAAATTCTTCTCCAAATGTAACAGAACAGTGAGTATGATGTACCAAACACAATGGAATTCAGCTTTTATTACTCTATATAATAAGTTTCTGTTCTAAACATAAATATTTAATGTAATATTTCTATTAGAAATGTGATTTATTGCATGAGTTCCTATTGCTGCTATAATAAATGTAACAAATTACAAATCAATAGAACCATAGCAATACAAATCTAGTCTCTGAAACTCCTAGAATTTAATTTTTCTTGACACCTTAATTATATGTGTGTGTGTAGGTGGGTGTGTGGGTGGGTGGGTGTGTCTGTGTATAATTTATAAATATATATAAATGTGTATTTATGGATGTCAGAAGTCTCATGAAGATTACACACTTAAAATTAAGGTGTTTGTTAATCCCTACAATTCACCTTCTTCACCTCCTTATGTGACTCTGCATCTGCTTTGTCCCTTTCTTCCATCTCTTCTCTAAAGCTCATAGAGTTGAATTTCCTTTTGACAACTCTTAGTCATGTTCGCTTTTTTGTCAGATCAACTAGAATGCTTCCTCTGCTGTCTATAGATCATGTGATAGAATGAGTCACTCTGGAAAAATCTAGAATAGTCTTAGTTTTAGGATCTATGGAGCTAATTCACACATACAGAGTTTCTTTTTTATACAAAATAAAAAATTGGAAAAGTTCTAAGAATTAATTTGCTAATATCATCAGGGAATAATATTTTCTCATATACACATGTTCAAAATAACACAGTTCCTAATGCAATTTGAAAATGTTACAGAATGAATGGTTATATATGTCAAGTGCAATCAGGGTATCACCAAAGTTGTAAATTTTTTTTCTCTTACTTCAAGATAAATGTGGAACTTGATGAAGACTTATGCCTAATGAATAAATTAAACAGAATATAATTTCCTACATTTTAAAAAGTCACATTTTTATTGTGACCAATGTGAGGTTATCATTAGGGTACAAATAAATAATTTATTACTTCTTAAATTATTTTTATTTCAACAATTTATGTAATGCAATTTCTTTTCAAAACAGTAATGAGCATAGAAAAAAAATGTTTTATTTGGTTTTAAAGCTAGAACAAAACAAATAGAAATAACCTATAGTACCTAAAAAGATTTTCCCTTTTTAATTGAAAACAAACAGAACCTAAGCTAAATTAAATGAATGCTTAATCTTTTCATTCCAACACAAAGGTTATTATTTGGTTCGAGTGTGTACATGGAAACAGAAGAAATGAGTAATTGATTACTTTAACTTTGGAAAGGTCTAAGCTTAACAAGTCGAAATATCAACAAAAATAGATAGTTGCATTTTAAAGAGCTTAGAATATTTAGATTAAATTTTTTAGTGTTTGCCTTTCGCTTGAAGTTCTAGTAAAAAAAAATGCACAACTGCTTCTGAAGGGACAATAGGGATAATTATTTGACATTTCCTAAAGACATTTGCAAAAGAGTAAAGTAGTTTGATCAAGTCTTGATCTGAGACTATAAGTCTGTACTGTGTTTCATTCATGAACTGCTTTATTTGTGGCAACAAATTCCAAAAACGTTTTAAGAATTGCATATATATATCAAATTTGCACAAATATATGGGAAAGATGCATACTGCTTGCTTCTCCTACCCAGTTCATCCTCAACTACTACTACTACCACTACTACTACTACTACTACTACTACTACTACTACTACTAATAATAATAATAATAATAATAATAATAATAATAATATGAATCAACCAGGAACTCATAAATCTCCAAAACCTAGAAATATATGATCTTTAAAATTCCATGACATCAATTGCCACCAAATGAATACATACCCTGCAACATGATTAGATGAATTTATCTCAAAAACTTGAGTGCAAAGGAGATCATAACTTTCCTCTCAGGTCCCACACACATGAATATATACTCTTTCTTTTGTATTCAATCAACATCTATTAGTTAATTCAACATTTCAAAGACTGATATAACTAGAAGAAAAACAAAATTTTGTGACTAATTTCTAAACTTAAAATAAAATACATATGATAATAGAAAAAAGCAGAAAGAATGTAGATATATATGATTTGTGAAAGAAGAAATATTTAAATGGTTTTATTCAATTACGATAAAATTTCATCCAAATAGATTTACTTAGTTGTAGTGAAACTTGGGTCTGAAAACACTATAGTAGAAACAATCTTCAAATTAGAAGCAGAAAGATATATTATGTTGCTACTGTGTAGGTCCTTGAGCCTTAAGACATGTCTGTTTGAAATTATTTTGCAGAATAGCAGAATTTACTGGACATTTCATTCCTTTTTGCCATCCTGGATTCAACATGTTCATGCTAATATAGCCCTCTAAATATGTGACCTCTACAAAGATTATATACATAAATTATATCATTAATGCATGGGTATATTAATGAATAGTGAATAACTACAGAGGAAATAAATTATACCACATGCACATTGAAAAATGAAAATAATATTGAGGCAAAGGAGGATAGTTTGGGTATAGAAAACTAAGAAAATTTACAAAATTCTCTAGAATTTTGAAGTGAATGTAAGGCATTACAAACTCCTGATTGAGAAAATTTTTATAATTGTTGGATTGCCAAAGAATCAAGAAAATATGTTTCATGACCCATAGACAAAGTCAAAACATCTCAAAATGATATGAACACAAAGGGTCAAAACACAGGTAACCTGCAGAGTAAAATTTTCTACAATTTCCATTAAAGATGCTTTTATTGTGTTAGTGTCGTTTGCTGAGCAATTTTCCCAAGGGCAAGAGGAAAGTAAGATTTCTGCCACAGTCATAGAAATGCATTGCAGTCTTGCTCAGTCTTTAAGTACTTGCATCTACCTGGCATTTTGTATGGATAAACTGAAACACACCTAGGAAAAAAAACCTCTGAGCAGGATGAAGAAAGATAGGGAAACAAGGAAACATTATATTAGTTTCAGAGTTTCTAAATATCCTTCTCCAAATTTGGAAACAGAGACTAGAGATTTAAAAGAAAATATTCATGTATTATTTAACATAAATATATTTGTATATACAATTTTAAATATCATGATAGTTATGGAATATGTAGTAATAATGTAAAAGAACTCTACAAGGTCTGGTAATGGAAATCAACTAAATATTGCATATCATGAATGGATTACCAAAAACATAAAGTATAGGTGTATGTAAAGCAGCACAGAAGTGAACAATAAGAATTTTAAATAAAAATGATTGGGCATATCAATACTTATTATCCATTACCTTTTCACTATATAAAGAAACAGTATCTTCATATTTTCTCTATAGTCTCTCTCTGTCTCTGTCTCTGTCTCTCTCTCTCTCTCTCTCTCTCTCTCTCTCTCTCTCTCTCTCTTTCTCTCTAGAATTAGCTTGCTTTCAGTGAGAATGACCTTCATAAGATCATGTGTTTGTTACTTATCCCCAGTTTGTGGAACTTTTGGATAATGATTAGGAATGAGGTCACATTGGAGGAGATGTCTCACTGACAATTAGCCATGAATTTTCAAATTCTAACCAAAATTATCCATGCCTCCTCCTCTACTCAACATAGAGCCATTATGAAAATCAGTGTGGCAGTTGCATAGTAAGTTGGATATTGATTTACCTCAATATACTACAGAGATACTTGCAGTTTCATGTTAATTGATGCCTTTTTCATAATAGACCAAAACTGGAAAGAGGCTAAATGAACATCAACTGAAGAATGGATAATTAAAAGGTGGTACAGACACCCACAGAGGGCGGGAGCCTACCAGTCTCCCTTTAGCGACCTCTGTTCCAGGGATCGACTGCACTGAGGATACAGGTGCCCAGGGACACCCCAATATAACATCACTTGGGCCACAGCCTGTTGGGCTTCCATCTGCGCCCAAGAGCAGGGCAGCGCTGCGGTCATCTGGGCGCTAGCTCTGCTGTGGGCCATCTGCCCTGCAGAGTGATCTGCACCGAGAGAGTGCAGAGTGCACTCCGCCATCTTTACTCCAGCAACAGGGCAACTCAAACCTCCAGACACAGGGACAATCAAGCATAATATAGCTTAGATCTCAGCCAGCCCTGCTCCCAAGAGCTGGGCAGATCTCCAGTGACTCGCCAGCTCTGCTGTGGGACTTCTGCCCTGCAGAGGGACCCCCCACTCTGGGAGAGATCATCCCCCCACACGCACCCCCCCACACACACACACAGGGCGGGAGCCGACCAGTCTCCCTTTGGCAACCTCTGTTCCAGGGATCGACTGCCCTGAGGATACAGGTACCCAGGATCCCCCCAATATAACATCTCTTAGACCACAGCCTGTTGGGCTTCCATCTGAGCCCAAGAGCAGAGCAGCTCTGCGGACCTCTGGGCGCCAGCTCTGCTGTGGACCATCTGCCCTGCAGAGTGATCTGCACCAAGAGAGTGCAGAGTGCACTCCACCATCTTTGCTCCAGCAACAGGGCAACTCGAACCTCCAGACAAAGAGACAATTAGCATAATATTGCTTGGGTCTCAGCCAGCTTGTGTGCTCCCTGCTCCCAAGAGCTGGGCAGGTCTGCAGTCACCTACACGCCAGCTCTGCTGTGGGACATCTGCCCTGCAGAGGGAACCCCCCCATCTGGGGGAGATAACACCCATAGAGGGCTGGAGCGTACCAGTCTCCCCTTGGCGACCTCTGCTTCAGGAATCCACAATGCTGAGCCTTTGGATGTGCAGGGATTCCCCAATATAACATCACTTGGGGCAAGGCACATCAGGGCTCCAAAGTCACTCAGGAGCAGGGCAGGTCCCAGAAATCAGTGCCAGGGGAATCCCAGTAATCAAGTGGGGGGGGGGGAGCAGAAATAGCCTTGCAGGCTCACAGGAGGTCCAACCAACAGCCAGTGACAGCAGGACCAACTAACACCAGAGGTAACCAGATGGCAAAAGGCAAACTTAGGAACGGTACTAACAGAAATAAATGTAATATGGCTCCATCCGAACCCAACTCTCCAACAGCAGCAAGTCCTGGATGCCCCATCACACCCGAAAGACAAGATCTGGATTTAAAATCACTTCTCATGATGCTATTAGAGGATTTCAAAAAGGACACAAATAAATCTCATAAAGAATTACAGGAGAACGTGAATCAATAGTTAGAAGCCCTTACAAAGGAAACACAAAAATCACTTAGAGAAATGGAGGAGAATATGGCTCAACTGATGGAGGCCCATAAGGAGGCAACACAAAAATTGCTTAAAGAAATGAATCAACAGGTAGATGCCCTTTCAAAGGAATCACAAAAATCGCATAAACAAATGTAGAAGAATATGGGTCAACAGATGGAGGCCCATAGGGAGGCAACACAAAAATCGCTTAAAGAAATGAATCAACGGGTAGATGCCCTTACAAAGGAAACACGAGAATTGCTTAAAGAAATGCAGGAGACTATGGATCAACAGATGGAAGCCCATGAGGAGGAAACACAAAAATCACTTAGAGAAATACAGGAGAACGTGGGTCAACAGGCAGAAATCCTGAAAGAGGAAATGCAAAATATCTTAAAGAAATACAGGAAAATACAAACAAACAAGAAAAGGATTTCAGCAAATCCATCCAGGATCTAAAAAAGGAAGTAGAAACAACTAAGAAATCACAAAGGGAGACAACTTTGGAGATAGAAAACCTTGGAAAGAAATCAAGAGTCATAGATGCAAACATCAACAATAAAATACAAGTGATGGAAGAAAGAATCTCAGGTGCTGAAGGTACCATAGAAAGCATCGACTCAACAGTCAAAGAAAATGCAAAATACAAAAAAGGTGTTACCCAAAACATCCGGGAAATCCAGGACAAAATGAGAAGACCAAACCTAAGGATTATAGGTATAGATGAGAGTGAAGATTTGCAACTTAAAAGGCCAGTAAATATCTTCAACAAAATTATGGAGGAAACCTTCCCTAACCTAAAGAGAGAGATGCTGATGAACGTACAAGAAGCCTACAGAACTCCAAACAGACTGGACCAGAACAGAAATACCTCCCGTCAAACAATAATCAAAACTCCAAATGAACTAAACAAGGAAAGAATATTAAAAGCAGTAAGAGTAAAAGTCCAAGTAACATATAAAGGAAGACCTATCTGAATCACATCAGACTTCTCACCAGAGACTATGAAAGACAGAAGATACTCGGCAGATCTCATGCAGAAACTAAGAGAACACAAATGCCAGCCTAGACTACTGTAACCAGCAAAACTCTCAATCACCATTTATGGAGAGACCAAGATATTCCATGATAAAACCAAATTTTCACAGTATCTTTCCACAAACCCAGCCCTGCAAAGGATAATAGGTGGAAACTGCCAATACAAGGAGAGAAACTACACCCTGGAAAAAACGAGTTAGTAACGTTCTTGCATCAAACCCAAAAGTAGATAACCACTCAAACATAAAGATGGCATCAAGAATAGCAGATGGCAATAATCACTATTCCTTAATCTCGCTTAATATCAATGGTCTCAATTCCCCTAAAAAAGACATAGACTAACAGAATGGATATGTAAACAGGACCCAGCATTTTGCTGCATGCAGGAAATGCACCTCAGTGTCAAAGACAGACACTACCTCAGAGTAAAAGGCTGGAACAAGCAAATGGTCCCAAGAAACGAGCCGGAGTAGCCATCCTAATATCAGATAAAATTGACTTTCAATCTAAAGTCATCAAAAAAGACAGAGAAGGACACTACATGCTGATCAAAGGAAAAATCCACCAAGAAGAGCTCTCAATTCTGAATATCTATGCTCGAAATGCAAGGGCACCCTCATTCGTAAAAGAAACTTTACTAAAGCTCAAAGCACATATTGCACCTCACACAATAATAGTGGGTGACTACAAACCCCGCTCTATGAAATGGATCATTCAGGAAAGCAGAAACTAAACAGAGACACAGTGAATCTAATTAAAGCCTTAGACCAAATGGAACTAACAGATATATATATAGAACATTTCATCCTAGAGCAAAAGAATACACCTTCTTCTCGGCAACTCATGGTACTTTCTCCAAAATCAACCATATAATTGGTCACAAATCAGACCTCAACAGATATAAGAAGATAGAACTAATCCCATGCCTCCTATCAGATCACTATGGAATAAGGGTGGTCTTCAATGGCAACAAAAACAACAGAAAACCCACATACACATGGAGAATGAACAATGCTCTACTCAATGATAACTTGGTCAAGGAGGAAATAAAGAAAGAAATCAAAGAACCTTTAAAGTTTAATGAAAATGAAGTCACAACATACCCTAATTTATGGGACAAAATGAAAGTGGTACTAAGAGGAAAATTCATAGCCCTTAGTGCTGCCAAAAAGAAATGGGAGACACCATACACTAGCAGCTTAATGGCACACCTGAAATCCCTGGAACAGAAAGAAGCAAAAACACCCAAGAGGAGTAGAAGGCAGGAAATCATCAAACTCAGGGCTGAAATCAATCAAGTAGAAACAAATAAAATCATACAAAGAATCAACAAAACTAGGAGTTGGTTCTTTGAGAAAATCAACAAGATAGATAAGCCCTTAGCCAGACTAGCCAGAAGGCACAGAGACAGTATCCAAGTTAACAAAATGAGAAACGAAAAGGGAGAGATAACAACAGAAACTGAGGAAATTCAAAAAATCATAAGTTCCTACTACAAAAACTTTTATTCAACACAACTAGAAAATCTCGAGGAAATGGACAATTTCCTAGACAGATACCAAGTACCAAAATTAAATCAGGATAAAATAGACCATCTAACTCATCCTATAACCCCTTAAGAAATAAAAGTGGTCATTGGAAGACTTCCAACCAAAAAAAGCACAGGTCCAGATGGTTTTAGTGCAGAATTCTATAAGACCTTCAAAGAAGAACTAATACCAATACTCTTCAAACTATTCCACAATATAGAAACAGAAGGAACACTACCCAACTCGTTCTATGAAGCCACAATTACACTAATACCAAAATCATACAAAGATCCAACAAAGAAAGAGAATCTCAGGCCAATCTCTCTTACGAATATCGATGCAAAAATACTCAATAAAATTCTTGCCAACCGAATCCAAGAACACATCAAAACGATCATTCACTACGATCAAGTAGGCTTCATCCCAGGGATGCAGGGATGGTTCAATATAAGGAAATCCATCAATGTAATCCTCTACATGAACAATCTCAAAGAAAAAGACCACATGGTCATCTCATTAGATGCTGAGAAAGCATTTGACAAAATTCAGCATCCTTTCATGCTAAAGGTCTTGGAAAGATCAGGAATTCAAGGCCCATATCTAAACATAGTAAAAGCAATTTACAGCAAACCGGTAGCCAGCATCAATCTAAATGGAGAGAAACTTGAAGCAATCCCACTAAAATCAGGGACTAGACAAGGCTGCCCTCTCTCTCCATATCTTTTCAATATAGTACTATTAAGTTCTAGCCAGAGCAATTAGAAAACAAAAGGAGGTCAAAGGGATACAAATTGGAAAGGAAGAAGTCAAACTATCACTATTTGCAGACAATATGATAGTATACTTAAGCGACCCAAAGAACTCCACCAGAGAACTCCTACAGCTGATAAACAACTTCAGCAAAGTGGCCGGATATAAAATCAACTCATGTAAGTCAGTAGCCTATACTCAAAGGATAAGCAGACTGAGAAAGAAGTAAAAGAAATGATACCCTTCACAATAGACACAAACCATATTAAGTATCTTGGTGTAAATCTAACCAAACAAGTGAAAGATCTGTGTGAAGGGAACTTCAAGTCTCTGAAGAAAGAAATTGAAATAGACCTCAGAGGATGGAAAAATCTGCCATGCTCATGGATTGGCAGGGTTAATATAGTTAAAATGACCATCTTGCCAAAAGCAATATACAGATTCAATGCAATCCCCATCAAAATCCCAACTCAATTCTTCATAGAGCTAGAAAGAGCAATTCAAAAATTCATCTGGAATAACAGAAAACCCAGGATAGCTAAAACTATACTCAAGAGTAAAAGAACTTCTGGTGGAATCAATATCCCAGACCTCAAGCTGTACTACAGAACAATAGTGTTAAAAACCTCATGGTATTGGTATAGTGACAGGCATGTAGATCAATGGAACAGAATTGAAGACCCAGAAATGAATCCACACTCCTATGGTCACGTGGTCATTGACAAAGGAGCTAAAACCATCCAGTGGAAAAAAGATAGCCTTTTCAACAAATGGTGCTGGCTCAACTGGAGGTCAATATGCAGAAAATGCAAATTGACCCATTCTTATCTCCTTGCACTAAGCTCAATTCCAAGTGGATCAAGGACCTCCACATAAAACCAGACACACTGAAACTAATAGGATGGAAACTAGGGAAGAACCTTGAACATATGGGCACAGGGGAGAATTTCCTGAATAGAACTCCAATAGCTTATGCTCTAAGAACATAATCGACAAATGGGACCTCAAAAAATTACAAAGTTTCTTTAAGGCAAAAGACACTGTCAAAAGGACAAAGAGGCAACCAACAAACTGGGAAATGATCTTTACCAACCCCACATCCGACAGAGGGCTAATATCCAATATATACAAAGAACTCAAGAAGTTAGACTCCAGAGAGCCAAGTAACCCTATTAAAAAATGGGGTACAGAGCTAAACAAAGAGTTCTCACCTGAAGAATATCTAATGGTTGAGAAGCACCTAAAGAGATGTTCATCATCCTTAGTCATTAGGGAAATGCAAATCAAAACAACCCTGAGATTCCATCTCACACCAGACAGAATGGCTAAGATCAGAAACACAGGAGACAGCAGTTGTTGGCTAGGATGTGGAGAAAGAGGAACACTCCTCCACTGCTGGTGGGATTGCAAGCTGATACAACCACTCTGGAAAGCAGTCTGGCGGTTCCTCCGAAAACTGGGCATGACACTTCCGGAGGATCCTGTTATACCATTCCTGGGCATATACCCAGAGTCTTTACCTGAATGCAATAAGGACACATGCTCCACTATGTTCATAGCAGCCTTATTTATAATAGCCAGAAGCTGGAAAGAACCCAGATGCCCCTCAACGGAGGAATGGATTCAGAAGATGTGGTATATTTAAACAATGGAATACTACTCTGCAATTAAAAACAATGAATTCACGAAATTTCTAGGCAAATGGTCATAACTGGAAAATATCATCCTTAGTGAGGTAACCCATTCACAAAAGAACACACATGGTATGCAGTCACTGTTAAGGGGATATTAACCAAGAATCTCGAATACCCTAGACACAATTCACATATCACTAGATTTCCAAGAAGATGGAAGGAGAGATCCCTGGTCCTGGAAAGACTGGATGTAGGTGAATGCCAGGACAGAGAAGCGAGACGGGGTTGAATGGGGAAAAGAGGAAGGGAAGGGGGCTTATGGGACTTTTGGGGAGGGAGGAAATGGGAAAGGGGAAATGATTTGGAATGTAAATAAAAAAACTTAGAAAATAAAAAAAACAAAAAAATAAAATCTTTATCATAACAAAAAAAAGGTGTTACACTCACACAATGTAATATTATTTTGCTGTTAAGAAAAATTAAATTAGGTAATTTGCAGACAATTTGTTCAAGCTAAAAAAAAAAAAAAGGACAGATGATGCAGAGTCCAAAAGACTAATATGTATGCTTTTCTATGTTTATGCTGGCATTTTTTATTGAAGTATTACTTGAAAATTTATACACTATATTTTGGTTACAGGTTATACTCCCTCATATCCCCTAGGCCCTTCCCACCTGTCTACCTACCCAACTCCACACATATTTTTATTTCTCTTTTTAGAAAGCAAACAGGTAAAAAAGAGAAACAATAAAAAATAGAAAGCAAAGGAAGTAACACAGAGACAGATGCACACAAACACACAAGAACACACATATACACACACACACAAACTAATAGGCAAATAAAAGCCATATATACACCAATTAGAAAATGTCAATTGGTACTCTTCAAAATGTATACTACATTTTTGATAAGGATAAAGATTAGCCGCCTTGTAAGGGACCAGAGGTGGTGGTGTGATTTCTCAATGAAGTGACTTGTAATATAGTGTTATAGAGTGACAAAGGGAAAACTACAATACGTGAATTAAATCTGAAGAGAGATGACTAAAGGAGAAATAAGAGGAAGTACAAATAACACTAAAGGCTACTTTAAAACCCATATAGAAACAGTGTAAGCTTCCACATACACACACACATACACAAACATATACACATATACATAAACATACATATAGTGATATATATACATATATATATATATACCTATATATATATGTATATATATATATATATAGAGAGAGAGAGAGAGCAAAAGTTGCAAAGTATAGGGGAGACAATGTTTCAACTAAATATCTGATGCCACTAAGTAAAATATCCAGTGCTGAATTAGTTCTGTCTTATTGAGTCATTGGGTAAAAAAGGCTGATGAAAACTCAAATGTAACAAGTTATTGCTAACACTGTTGATTATACTCCTCAACTTGATGGTAAAACCCTTTTACTGAACACAATATTTATGTTAGCAAGTTTAAGTTCTATTGATTAATGTTCATGGTATTAGAAGGTATTCTTCACTCTAAAGGGCAAGTAATGTCACCATACTACATCCTGCAACCTATAATAGTGACCTGCCTGCAGGATATACTGGTAGAATTAAAACTCAAATGTTATAAGGAGTAATCAACAACTTTTTCACTGGACTTGGAGACCACAACCTGAAATGAAACCATGACATGACACTATGGATATTATGGTTCTAAAGAAAAACTTATTCCTATTAATCTGTTAAAGAAATGGGCAATAAAATAACGCTGATGGCATAAGCATCAATGCCCACTAAATCTACATAAGAGAAACTTCTCATGGTATATGAAAATTAGCATAGAAAAGGGCAGCTCAACAATGCGTAAAGTGATAGACATTGGTTGCAGCACTCAGTCTTAAAAGGAATGTCCTCATCAAATCCCTCCCCTAAGGACTCAGGGATCCAGGAATAGAGAAGTCAGAAAGATTTTTTTTTTAATTATTTTCTCTATTTACATTTCAAATATTATCCCCTTTCCTGGTTTCCCCTCCGAAAACACCCTATCCCATCCCCCCTCCCCCTGCTCACCAACCCACCCACTCCTGCTTCCCTCTCCAGTCAGAAAGATTTTAAGAGCCAAGGGGGTAACTTAAAGGCAAATGTCTTCCAGAAAGAAAAGTATTTTGTGAACTTAAAAACACTATGGCAGGTTGCATTAAGATCAGTACAGGTTCAAGCTAGAAAAGAATCTAGCATGGAGAGGGGAAATTGGACACAGAGTCCCACCCTTAACAAGAAAATATCTGCAATTGATAGCCAATGACAAAGAGAAGATTAGCTGTTTTTCCAATAGAGATTCACTATTATATCAACTATGCTTTAGAGCAGGTCCCAAGCCCAAGAGTTGTTGGCCAACACAAAGTTCAGTTAGTGATACTTTTGTGCAATTTTTCCTTTTCATTTGCTTCGGTATTGTTTTATTTGTGCTGCTGTCTTTTGATTTTTTTGATTTTCGCTTTTGTATTTTTGAAAGTATTTCAGGTTTTTTTGTGATTTGGGGGAGACATTATTACTTTTTGTTCATTTTGTTGATGGGTTTTATTTTTTGAAAGAGAAAGTGAAAAAAATCAACATAGTGATTTGCTAGTGAGATGGGGGGAGGCTCTAGGAGAAATTGGAGTGGAAGAAAAACTTGATGAAAATATATTCTATGAAAAATTAGTTTTTCAAAATACCTGATGTTTTCTCCCAACTGATCCTGCTGCTGCCTTATCATAGATTCTAAGCCTCTGAAATGAAATGACCAACTAAATGTTTTCTTTTGTAAGGTTCCTTCGTTATGGTGCTTTATCACAGCAATTAAAACTAAAACATTATCAGTCACTGGAGATTTTCTTATATCAAGCACCTAACATTGGTATAATTTACATTACAATGTAGCCTCTTTTCCCCTCGGGGAGTATAAAGCATATGTTTCCATAAATAGATTTAAACTATTTGCATTTACCTATTAAAAATGAATAAATTCCTTAAAGAAATACAAGAAAATACAACAAAACAGGTGAAGTAAATAGAAATAATATATCTTCTTAGCACCTCAGGTATCCTTCAACATTAACAATATACTCAATCATGAAGGAAGACTCAACAGATATAAGAAAATATAAGGGAAAAAAAAAGCCTTATATCTTACCAGACCATCATTAATTAAAGCTAGACATCAACAACAACAGAAACACCAGAAAGCCTATTCACTTATGGGAAATGAATAACTCTCTACTCATTGATTTCTAGTTCATGGAAGAAATTAAAGACTTTTTAGAATTCAATGAAAATGAAGGCACAAAATATCAAAATTTATGAGATACAATGAAAGCAGTCATAAGATAGTTCATAACACTTAGTACCTCCATAAAGAAATTAGAAAGTTCTCATACCCGCAACTTAACAACATAATAATCTTGAAATCATGTTTTCTCCTAGTTTAGCCTCTCTATAAGTAGGATTGTTTATTTGATGACTTTACACTATACTATGGTTTTCAGAGCAGCTTACATACTTCAAGATTATTTATATAGCCAAAAGAAATGTAGCCAATTAATTTGAGAGGTGGCTTGTAAGAGAACAACAAAGAGTGAGACAATGTTTTGCTAGATATTTATAATTATTGTATCAATTTTGAAGATGACCTTATAAGTTACTTTTTTTCTGAGATGAATGCTTTTCAAAATCATCACAGCCAATGAATCAGAATCTTATCCTCACCTAATGTCTGTGCCATCCTTCAATCAGAAACATTATTCATTGAAACAGTTGATGAATTACTTCATGGACAGACCATCTTAACACATACACCACTTCTTATATGAATGTAACCTGTTCCCTGTGGGCTGAGAATCACGACAATTACTCAAGTCAACTAGCTTTGACCATAGTAGGAAATCTGTATCCAAATAATTGTGCCAGCAATTCATTCCATGGTGAAGCAGAACTGTGAGCTCCTAGTTTAGCTACTATAGGGATAAAATCCTGTGGTGATGTGAGGGACATTGAAGTACAACCTTATTACAATGAACGCCAATGTCTAAAAATAGTTCTTATTTTGGGTTTCTACCACAGTAAGAACCAAAGTTTTAAGCTCTACTAAAAACAAAATGAACAAACAAAATGACTTTATCTTTTTATGTTCATTTAATATCATGTCTATTATTTTTATGATTGGCATAAAAATATATATTGTGTTGAATATAAAAAAATTAAAATTAAACGAAAAAATAAAAGTACATCAAAAAGCTCTAGGAAAGAAGATGAAAATGGAACAAAAAACAAGAAGTAGGAAGAGGGGGAGCAGGAGGAGGAGGAAGAAGAGGAGGAGGAGGAACAGGAGGAGAAAGAAGAGGAGGAGGAGAATCAAGGACACCAAAGAGAAGTAGAAGGTAGGAAATAATCATCAGTTAGAAACAAGGAAAACAATACAAAAAAAAATCAATGAAATCAAGAGTTGCTTTTTTTCTTGACAAAAATCAACAAGATAGACAAATTTTTAGTCAAACTAACCAAAAGAGACAGTATCCAAATAAACATTATCAGAAATGAAAAGGGAAACACAACAAACACTGAGAAAATTCAAATAATCATTTGGTCTTACTTCAAAAGCCTGTACTTCACAAAATTTGAAAATATCAATGAAATGGACAATTTTCTATACATATATCACTTAACAAAGTTAAATCAAGATTAGATAAGCAATTTAAACAACCTTTTAAGCCCTAATGAAATAGAAGTAGACACCTAAAACATCCAAAGACACACCATAGAAAAAGAATTTCAGACAGATTTCTTTTATGAACATTGATGCAAATATATTCAATAAATTACTCACAAACCTAATACGCTTCATTCCTGTGCTTGCATTTCTTACAGACAGGCTAATTTGGGGGTTGAAAGTTTTGTGTGTGGGTTGGTGTCTTTATCATACTACTGTAGTTCCTGTCTAGATACAGGAATTGGCCTCTTCAGGTTCCATATCCCCAATGAATGGAGTCACAGCTAAGGTCATCCCCATTTGTTCTTTGATGCCTCCCTTATCCCAGGTTTCTGTTTTGTCCTAGAGATGCCCTCTGCCTCCTCACCACTGTCAGTTGCAGATTTCTATTTGTGTTTACAGTCATTTCTCTTCTTCCCCAGTCCTGATCATGAATACCTCATTCCTCTTTATATCCTCCTTCCCTCCCAGTTTCCTTCCTCCATTTGCTTCTTATGACTATTTCATTCCCCCTTCTAAGTGAGCATCAAACTTCATCTCTTGGGTCTTCCTTCTTGTTTAGTTTCTTTGGGTCTGTGGAGTGTAATATGGTACCCATATCTTATGACTAATATCAACTTATATGTGAGTACATATCATACATGTCTTTTTTGGGACTGGGTTACCTCACTCAGGATGATATTCTCAAGTTCCATCCATTTGCCTGCAAATTCATATCTTGGTTTTTAACAGCTGGTTAGTATTCCATTGTGGAGATGCACCACATTTCCTTTATTCATTCTTCAGTGGAGGGACATTTTCTAGAAATTAAAAATAAAGCTGCTGTGAACATAGTTGAGCAAGTGTCTTTGTGAGAGGCTGGAGTATCTTTCGGGTATACTCCCAGGAGTGGTATAACTATGTCTTGAGGTAGAACTATATCCCAGTTTCATGGAAAACAGCAGCAACAACAACAAAAACAACAACAACAAAATGCCAAATTGATTTCCAAACTGGTTGTACAAGTTTGTACTCCCAACAACAACGGAGGAGTACTTCCCTAGCTCCACATACTCTCCAGCCTGTGCTGTCTTGACTTTTGGATCTTAGCCATTCTTTTTTTTTTAATTAGATATATTCTTTATTTTCATTTCAAATGTTGTCCCCTTTCTTGGTTTTTCTCCTCCCTGAAAACCTCTTAACCTATTCCCCTCCCCCCTGCTCACCAATCCAACCACTCTTGCTTCCCTGTCCTGGCATTCCCCTATATTGGAGTATCAAGCCTTCTCAGGACCAAGGGCCTCTCCTCCCTTAGATGTCCAACAAGGCCATCCTCTGCTACATATGGAGCTAGAGCCATGGGTACCTCCATGTGTACTCTTTGGTTGGTGGTTTAGTCCCTGGGAGCTCTGGGATTACTGGGTGGTTCATATTGTAGTTCCTCCTATGGGACTGCAAACCCCTTCAGCTCCTTGCATTCTTTCTCTAGTTCCTCCATTGGGGACCCTGTGCTCATTTCAATGGCTGACTTAGAGTGTCCCTCTCTGTATTTGTCATATACTGGCATAGCCTCCCAGATGACAGCTATAACAGGTTCCTGTCAGCAAGCACTCATTGACATCCACCTTAGTGTCTGGGTTTGGTAACTGTATGTGCTGTGAATCTCCAGGTGGGGCAGTCTCTTTATGGTCTTTCCTTCAGGCTCTGCTCCACACTTTGTATCTCCTCCTGTGGGTATTTTGTTCCTCCATCCCACATACAGTCACCAAACCCAGACATTATTGTTAATGCCAGTACTCAGTTGTTTCAATTGTGACAAGCTAGCCACTGAGTAAAAAATACCTACTTTCATCTGCAGACAGAACACTGTCCAGAAAAGACAAACAGGTGCTAGATATTTGATTGCTATACTCTGTCAACACGGTGTAAGCTAGTTCTTCATGATTCCTGCTTCATATAAGATCTGTCAGATGGTTCTGGGTCACATGGCTGAAGACAGATGCTCCAGTGGCATTAGAAATACTGGGGACTGCATAGGAAGTCAACTGACTCTGAAAATTGTATAAGTTTTGTCTTTGAACTTTCTACATATTCAGGTAATATTTTATTTCTAGTCATATCTCTGAAAGGGGTGAAGGCTAGTTATAGTCTCATAATCAAACTTAAGTTGTTTATCATTATAGGGGATGGTCTAGATTTGAAAGGATGGATTTCAGATTGTAATGTAAGTTAAAAATCAAACGTAATTGCAGTACATAATTGTAAACTTCTGTCATTAACAGTGAACTGTGGAAATGATTTGGAATAATGAAGTTTTAGCACCAAATTGACCCAAATCTTGTCCTTTCACTTACCAATCCCAGGTGGTTTCCAGTTAAATGAATTGATTATAAATAATATTGTAGTTATGAGTACTTTATTACATTCCATTTTTCTTAGGTAGCTAATTAATTCTCACAAAAGTACAGCCATGTGAATGATTTCAAATTCTTAGGTAACTTGATGTTTAATCTGAATTATGTTTTACTATATTCTGATGAATTTATATTAAAATAAGTTCATAATGCTCTATCATTTTTGACACCTTACAACAATTTCCTGATATAATGTTAATATAAATATCACCAATTTCTCTGTAGTTCCATAATTCCTAAAACCATTATTTAGGATATAAAAAGTTCTATTATATCAATAGATGGTTGGAGGATAAGCATTTATATCCTGCTCTGGGTCCTAAAAGAAGTTTTTCAAAAGAGCGATTACACAAGTATCAAAAATCCTATTAATCTAAAATAAAGTGATTTTAAAAGAAGTGAAACATTCAAAAAAATTGAAAAACACAACCAACTCCTAAGAATATAGATACAGATTATAGTGTGTTGAATGTATGTAAAGTGCTGGACATAGCTTCAGAATTTAAATACTTTCAGAACTCTGGTAAAATACAATAAATACATAAAATACATACTTTACATTAAGGAATATTTATTCTTCAAGAAAATTTCAACATATTTGAAATCATGCTCTTTATAACATTATTGATTTAAAATAAAACTGAGAAAATGAGCAAGAAAAACTGAAAAACTATTAGTGAATGGCAAATTGCTCAAAAGAAAAGATTTTATCATCAAAATTAGCATGTTATAATAAGTCAAAATCTTTGATGGTAGAGAAAAATGATTTAATGGGAAAATAATATCTTTCTAAAGTACTATATAGAAAAATGCAGAACATTAAAAGACTAGTAATCTATCCCCAAGAAAACGGAGTTCAGACAGCCAAAGAAACCCAAGCAATGTCTGATTTGATGTAGAGCAACTCGAGGAGAAGGAACCTGTATCCAACACTGCTTAGATAACCAAGAACCAAAAGCTGGATATGACATAAACCTAGAGTAAAACCAAACACTACTCATTTACAAAAAAAATTAAAAATAAAGATTAAAATGACTCTTACTTATATTCTACTCTACTCATAGATCAATATTTTATCTAGCACAGAGGCATCCTCTGGCAGGATATGTAGAAACTCCCATGGCTAGACATTACATGGAAAGAATGCCAAAATGGAAGGTCTCCATCAATATCAACCCTCATAGCTCAGGGAACTCCACAGACGATGAAGCAAAAAGCACATAAGAGCCAAGGTGATGGAAGACAACAGAAGAACAAGGTCCTCTGAATCAACTAAAAAAGTTGTATATGAATACTCCAATACTAAAGCATCAGGTACCAAATTTTCTCTGTATATATCATGGCTATTAGTTTAGTGTTTTATGGAATTCTTTACTGTGAGAATGATGGATTTATGACTCTTGTTTTTGGTTTTGGAACTCTTTTTTGCTTTATCTTATTACATTTTATTTTATCCTGTTTGGTTATTATCTCTTAGAAACCTTTACTTTCTTAGTAAAAGGAAGAAACAGAGTAGGTTCAGTGGGGAATGGAGGTTGGGGGTTTGGAAAAGAATAGGTAGAAGTAATTATAATCATGATATATCATATCTATATAATATCTATATTCAATAAAAGAAAAAAATGAAAAAAAGGAAATTCAAACAAAAGTTAAATAGATATTAAAATCAAAAGAAAGTATTACAATAAGAAAAACAGTTCACAGATAATCAGCAATGACAAAAGTAGGTTTTCACTTACCAAGCTCCAGGAAAGTTTTCTATAGGAGGCAACTAGTTCATGCATGGTCAATATTAAGAATTCAGTCAACTTGGCTGAACACCCAAGATTTAGTTAACCTGGACTTTTGAATAACACCAAATCACCATATTAGAATGCAGACTCAAAGAGAGTCACAACCAAGAAAATGTGCTATAGAAGAAATATAACCTACTGAAATAAATTAAAATACATACTAAAGATAATTAAAATTAACAAAATTTTCCTGATTTTGACAGTTTTTTTTAATTTTATTTAAACTATAAAGAAATACATATATAAACACAGAATATTCAAATGCATTTGAAAAGAATTACTATCTAATTATTGGAAGACTAATATATTTTTACATCAAAAAATAGGAGGAAAAACAACAATTATTGAAAACCTCACTCGGGGCTGGTGAGATGGCTCAGTGGTTAAGAGCTCTGACTGCTCTTCCGAAGGTCCTGAGTTCAAATCCCAGCAACCACATGGTGGTTCACAGGCATATGTAATGAGATTTGATGCCCTCTTCTGGGGTGTCTGAAGACAGCTACAGTGTACTTAGATATAACAATAAATAAATCTTTAAAAAAAAGGGGGGGGGCTGGAGAGATGGCTCAGCAGGTAAGAGCACCGACTGCTCTTCCAAACGTCATGAGTTCAAATCCCAGCACCCACATGGTGGCTCACAACCATCCCTAAAGTAATCTGACGCCCTCTTCTGGTATCTGAAAACAGTTACATTGTACTTACACATAATAAATAAATAAATCTTTAAAAAAAAGAAAAGAAAAGAAAACCTCACTCATACAAATAAATGTAATTTATTCCCTTTTCTGTCAGGTTTTCTCATTTGAATGAGCATAGCACCCATTACATTAAAAACTCTCCTAAGCTACAATAAAAATTAGCTTTTTCAGAGCAGGGTTCTGAGTGGAAAAAATTGCTTCATTTGGTTATTTTTTAAATCAAGGACTTAAACACTTAAATATTTCAAAAAATGAATACTAGAAAATAATTTCTGCTATATCAAGAAAAAACTTGAAAATACATCATTTATTACAAGAATGAACAATAAATTTTGAAATTAGCAAACACTATAAATTCTATTGCTGTAACTATTTAAAAATAAAGAAAACATACTTGTCTCAACTGAAGCAAGTCCAGAACGGAATAAAGCCAAATCATTCTTAGCAAACTAGAAACTGAAGGGGATTTTGCTAACCTTCAGGAAAAGGCAATCATAAAATTTCTAACTAGAGCAAAATGTCAGGAACATTTCTTTAATACCTAAAGCAAGGGTAGAGTGATCACAGTCATCATTCCCAATTTCTGTGCAATGGAGTTCACTGGATTATGTTCACTACATACTAGTTATTGTAGATGATGCTTCCTTAGAGTTAAATGTATCTCTATTTCCATTTCTGGTAGTTGGTTGTTTTATTAGATAGAACTATCCTTTGATTTGTCTGCCTGTCCTTCACTCTTTGTTATCACATTCATCACATTGCTCAAAATCACATCTAATATATTAGACTTTTCAAGAAATAGCTTTTATTCTTATTTATCCATCTTTAAATTTTTCTGCTAAATAATTTTCTAATGTTTCTATGTTGATTAATTTCAATGTACTTATTTTTACTATATTTTGCTTACACCTTACAATTATTGTAACAATCAACTTAAATTTGTTTAGTGGGGAACAATATCTTAGTGTCATTTTTCCATGATGTGCAACTTTCATTCCATTAGCTATTTTTATTACTAATTTGTATGATAATAGTTTCCTTATATTTTATGTATTTATCTCTCAGAAGTCTAAACAAATAATTAAGAAATAACAGTTTGCTTTATGGCACCGTAACATATTTAGAGGAAAAGGTTCTTTTTTCTTTTTAAAGATTATATATATATATATATATATATATATATATATATATATGTATATATGATGAGTACACTGTAGCTGTCTTCAGGCACACCAGAAGAAGGCATTGGATCCCATTACAGATTGTTGTGAGCCACCATGTGGTTGCTGGAAACTGAACTCTGGACCTCTGGAAGAGTAATCAGTGCTCTTAACCACTAAGCTGTCTCTCCAGCCCGAGGAAAAATATCATAGAAAAAATTTAGTTGTATTCTATGTCCAGCTTCAAACCAGGAACTCAAGCAGCTAATCTCCTAACATCAACTGTCAAAACAAAAGATAAACACATACACACACACACACACACTCACACTCACACACACATACACATACACACACACACACACACACACACACACAGAGAGAGAGAGAGAGAGAGAGAGAGAGAGAGAGAGAGAGAGAGATGGAGGGAGAGAGAAGAGAGTGTGCAAAGTAATGCAGTTGCACATGCAAACCCAAATGCACACAAACATACCTACATGTAAGTATACACAGCACATGCACACTAATACATGAACACATACATACATATACACACATGCACACAGAAGAATACACATATCCTTATAAGTTTGCTTGTTTGCTTTCAGCCAGCTTTCTCTTCTTTTATACTTTTAGGAATTATCAATTGGGGAATGGTGCCTTCAAGAATACAATGAGTTTTCTGACTTCAGTTAAATTCAAAGACAAAGTCCTAAAGACACGAATACTGTTGAAGCTGATCTAAATGATTTCTCCTTAAGACACACTTACTAGGTGATTCTAGGATGTGTTAAACCTATTTCTCAGCAACAACAGTCAAAACAAATAAGTTGGTCCTTGCTGAAGTTATATAAATTGTTATAAAATTACAAGGGTAGAAGTGTTAATGATTGATTTATGGACTATTGGCATCACCATGCCTAATACTCATGATTCTCAAGCACAATGAGCTACCTAGTTGCCAACCACTCAGTTTCACTGAGTGTAATGTTAGAATCAGGAGCATGGAATGAAAATGCAGAGTAATCCACTTCTAATTGTACTATAATCTTATGGATAACAAGTGGTGAAATTCACAGGACTTACAGAAGTAACACATTCATTGGATGCAAAGCTCAAATGGTTAGACTCAAAAGTGTAAAAACAAATTTAACTGAAAATGTCAAAGAATCCAAGTTACAAACTTAAGTTAATGAAAAAGTATGTTCACAGCCTAAGAGGATGGTTTAGTAATGAAAAGAGCTTGCTGCATCTCTGGAGGACATATAGGTGGCTTTCAGCACCCACAGTGGGTGCTGTTAACAACTTGCTATGGCTGCAGCTTGAGAGGTTATCACACCCTCTCACTGCTTTTGCAGACCCTCTAATAAACAGCATACATGCACATTCACAGAAATATAAATGAGAATAATACCATTTATTTATAAATTTCTTCAGTTGTTTGACTAAATCTCTTGAAACAAACACATGTTCACTAAAATATTTCTAGAAATAGTTATGAATCTACAAAAACTAAAAAGAGTCAAAATATCTATTGTCAGGAGGATGGTATATTCCATGAATAACTAGACTTAAAAGAATCAAATAAGTGACTCATATAAAAATACATTTTAAAATATTCCTAAGTAGACATATACTAGTCATAATACTTACACACATACATAATTTAATTTACCATATAAGCAAAAACCTCTGTACACTTCAGGGATTGAGGACGGTATTATGCATAATTTAAAATAAAGCATATTTACTTTGTCTGTACTTGTTACTCCTTAAAACTTACAAACAAGTAAATAGTCTAACACAGTTTCACATATTACCAAAACACAATTTTGAAATTTTGGTTCTTTTGCATATTATGTACATGTTATTGTATAAACTCATTAAATTGTATGAACATCTCCATTTATTGCTAGGTTCAGTAACACTCTTAAAACATATTAGATACGATTATTTCATAATGTCTTTTTAATTAACAACAATAGCAAAAAAGCCTTAAGAATTTCCAAGTTTTATTTTTACATTAATATTTTGATCATTTCATACAGTCAGATTCCTTTGCTCTTAGAAATTTTGTTGTACATATTTTTTTCTGATAGTTTTTAAAGATTTTTTTTTTACTTATTTTATAGATATGAGCACACTGTAGCTGTCTTCAGACACACCAGAAGAGGGCATCAGCTCCCATTACAGATGATTGTGAGTCAACATGTGGTTGCAGGAAATTGAATTAAAGACCTCTCAGAACAATCAGTGTTCTTAGCCACTGAGAGCCTCTGATCTCTCCAGCCCCCTTTTCCTGATTTTACTGAAATGTCAAAAGTTAAACACATTTTACATAAATTTGTGGTTATATTTTCATAAAATTAATGTGCATGCAATGCACATCTACTCAGTCATTTCAACTGTATTACATTGTCTATATGCATTCTTTATTCTATAATCACTATATAAAATAATTAGTCAGGAATTGTCTATAACCACTGTATTTTATTTTGTATATTTTCTAAATTTATGAGCATTTCAAAGCACAACAATAAAAACATGAATTGTATGTAACTTTTGATTGTTAAACAAAACCATGTTCATGATAAAAAATATGTGATATGATACTAAGTATACTACACATATTTTTTAAACTGTGGCAATTACAGTCAATTATCTTTCATCACAAGTTCTTATAAATTTAGTTTTCAAATGACTCATAACACACAAGGAAAAATACTCATATAAAATTATATTTCAATCACAGGAATAACATAATTTAACACATATTAGTCTATAACTTTGAGGTATAGGAGACACTTTATAAAATGATGTTATAATTGGTTTCCCACTTGTGAATGCAATTTTTCCACCCGAGTAATATCTAGAGCCCTTGATAGCACTTATTCTAGCATTTAATAGAGATGATTTAAAAATCTACAACTGGCAAATTTGAAATAAATTGGTCAGTTCAAGTGGATGCAACTCGAGTGTGTTTTTGACGATGAGTAGGAGAGGATGCAGTAAGAGAGGCAGCACGTGTGTCCTTGCAATGTTCTGTACATCCACCCATTTTTCCCTAGAGTATCAGATTTTAGACTCCATCTTTTTTAGAGTAAGCCATATTATTAATGTGACTGATGTAATTTCTACATATAAAGAAGTATAAAAAAATCTTAGACTCTCTCTTTCACTGTGATGAGGAATGGAAGGTAAGAACTATTGTTTCAATTTATTGTACTCATTTGCAGTTTTGTTTGTGCTCACTTGGAGCATGTTAGTTTATAGGCAAAAAAATAAGTATACAGATATCATTTTCAGGACTTCTCTAATCAAAGAGTCTAGGTTGACACAAGAATGAGGTATGGTTTCAAGTCACAATAAAGCAGGAAGATACAGTTTTACCTCACTGACATTAGCAAACAAGACTGGACAATTACAGAAATCCATTATATTGTGGAATGTGATAATTTGCACTGTATTGACATATGGAATGCATTTTGTTTATTTTTAATCCCTTACGACCTAAATTGTTCATGTAGAACTAATTGTTCATAGTTTCTGAATTCAATAGCTGAAATTTATTGAAGCCAAGCCAATGGTTGCTGGCCCTAAATTTGTTTTGAGTTTTGTATCCAAAATGAAATGTAGAGATCAAGAGCAAGATGAGGGAAGAGTATGGAAATGAACTAGGTTTATAAGTGTTAGAAATCCTAGAGAATGTGGGCAAATGTATGTGTATCCATAGGAATTTTCTTATTTGAAATCTTTTAATAAAAAGATATGAATCCATAAATCCTATGACAATCAGTTTATCAAGGAGAATGAAGGAAAAACCTTTTGTTATTTAATGCTTCAGAAACATAAAAAATTGATAACATAACAAAGAAAAATATACAAAGTCAGATAAAATGGGAAAACTTGGGTGGGAACATGTGTATAAAATATTTCTGCCTTGATTCCAGCCACAGGCTCAGAAGCCCAGCACTCATGCACAGTGATAATACAGAGCCATGTGTTGTGAAATAAAATGCAGGAGAAAAACACAAATACATCTGCTACTACAGACTGTTCAGCCTTTTAACACTCATAGATGTCTGGTTGTGGTCTAAATCTGACTGTATCCTACTGTTTTATGCATTTTTCGGTAATTTTGCAAGATTAACAGTGCCAACTTGCAGATTTCTGCAAAGTGGTAATTATTTTTATCAACTTTTGAAGTGCTGGGGCTATAAGCATGCTTTTTTAAGTAAAATTTCTGAATGAGATACCTTCGAAACAAAACTGCTTTGGGACTGGTGAGTTAGCTCAGTGAATAAAAGTTCCTGCTGCCAAGCCTGTTGAGATGTATGCAACATCCACAATCCACACAATAGAAGGAGAAAACTGACTCTGAGCTGTTCTCTGACCTTCATAAACATGTTGTGGTCTGTGTGGACACAGGTACACATGTGCACACACAAACACACAGATAAATATATAATGATAGATGACAGAAAGATAGATAGATAGATAGATAGATAGATAGATAGATAGATAGATAGATAGATAGGTAGGTAGGTAGGTAGGTAGGTAGGTAGGTAGGTAGGTAGGTAGGTAGGTAGATAGATAGATAGATAGATAGATAGATAGATAGATAGATAGATAGATAGATAGATAGATACATGCATACATACATACATACAATATACATAGATAGATAGTATATGAATAAATAATAGCATACAAATAAATATACCATAAATGAAATAGTATATAAAAGTATATAAATAAATAAGTAAATGATAGATTTTGTATTGGTACAATCTCAGCTTCTTACTTTATCTCATAATATACCTGTGCCTTAAATCTTACAATGGCCTTGGCATAGCCTAACAGTGGTTATAACATGTTTCCACATTCAAAGGCCACAATAACTTAACTTCAAATAATTTTTTAAAAAGCAAGCATGAATCAATTTTGAATATGTTTTAATATCTGCCTTTGTGTAATAGTGATTCTCTGGAATCTTTCAGTGAAGTCTATACCTTCTCTATAAAAGCTCCAATATATTTCCTCAATGAGCTCTCTATGTTAGCAATCTGTTTGATCCACAGGGATGTATGCATAATCTTATTCAGGTTCTCTGTGATTGTATCTGGCCTCATTTGGTTTCTAGATAATCTATTTTATCAAAACCATTGCTCTGAGAGACTCTATCAGCAAATATTTGTGTGTGCTATCTTTTTGAAATGCAAAGCAGTAACAGTGATTCTGTTGATTCAGCTTTTGTAGATGCTCAATGTTGTCAGTCACCAAGAATGGCTCTAATTCTAGGAGAATTCTGGCTTATCAAATATGCTGGTTCATACTGGCAAATAACCCCTTAGAAGTTTCTCCTATCATAAGAAATATAGAGCTATTAATATCAGCTGTTTTAGTATGTATGCCTTTGTTTCTTATCTTTTTTTTTAATTAAAGCTTCATCAGAAAGATTTTTCAAAGTAAAACAATTTTACTTAGCAAAAGTAGCCAGCTCAAAAGTTATAGGTTTCAATGACATATAGGCTGTTCTAGCTGTATAGAAATTCATTTAGACGTTCCCTGTCTTCAGTTGAAATTTTAGGTGTGAACTTCCTCATAATATATTTCAAATGAAGATAGTCTCTTGTCTTTCTTAAGATGAGCTGTAGAATCCAGGTTTTGCTACAGGCTCCTTCCCTAAGCACAGCCTCTCTCACTATTGAAGGGAAGAACAGATTACCCACAGCATAGTCTCCATGTTCTGTAGCACTGTTGCTAACGGACTATTTCCAAATGAGCTGGTGAGTTACAAACCCTGGCCTGGTGTTTCTGTCACAAAGCTTCTAGTCCATGAACAGACTAGAAGAGAACTTTGAGCAGTTTTAGTCAGTGTGCTATAGCAAGACATTCTCCAGTATGAAGAGGACTTATGGGGTAAAACCTCATAACCATTCAAGCTAACTTTTTTAGCTAAGATTTTTTTTCTGGATTAGAGATATCTCTCTTATGTTAGTTTTAGAAGCCAGTATTTTTTCCAAATGATATGCAACATTTAAATGGTAGTTTGTGGCCTAGAAATACAGATAACTGTTTAAGAGCATATACATCTCTGGGAGAGGTTCTGAGTTCACTTCCCGTGCCTCAAATCTGACAAATCACATCTAAATATTACTCTAAGCCCTGAGAATCCACTAAAAACTTCTGAATTCCTGAGGCACATGGAATGATACCTACACTAATGTGCACACACATCCACATACTTACACACACACACACAAACACAAATTAAAAACAAAATGTTTTTCTTTATTAAAAACGAGGTTTCATCAGGCAAAAGACCACTGATCTCCTTACAACAACAACCCATCATCTCATGATGTGGAATATGGAAATTTATACCTTCCTTTTTGTGACAATGATTCTGCTTATGATGCATAAAAACAGTCCAGTAAAACAAACTTGAAGAATTGTGAGAAGCATGTTTGTGGTGTAGAAAAACCAGCCACACCAATAGGCTCTGGGTCTATATTTCTCCAGGCAAGGGTCATTGGGAATGTTTTTAAACTATAACTTAAGCTGTACTTCTCAACATTAGATAAGTAATTTTTTGACCTGAGTGGAAAATACTGTGTCCACCACCTTTGTGCTAGTCCTCTGTAGATGAAGAATTGATTTAAACTCTCCAGTTCCCACTAACATCCAAAATATAGTACAATTTCTGTTCAAGAACGATATTCAGAGTTATGATGGAAGTTGGAAAAGAGTGTACAGCATGAATTAAATCAAGTTCCCATGATGTCAGAACCTCATCAATGAGCCTGCTCTTAGGGACAGATAAATGTTAGCCTTACAAACATGGATAATGATAAAAGACATAAATAAGTAAAATATGAAGACATAAAAAGAACAGCCTCAGAAAAACTGTATTCTAGATTTCTAAAGTGAATTTCTGATTGAGGGTTTTAGAGAATAACCTTCCTACTTGTTTAATATCAATTTACAATCTACTGCAGGTGGTGAATCCCATGCTCATTTACCCAGTGGGCCTTCATTTTGAAAACACAATTAGAGAAATGTAGATATAATTCAATTCCATGCATAAAACAATCCATATATGCAATAATGTACCTCACTACACGTTTATGAGTAAGATCCATCAATTTGCTAGACAGTATGAAATCATTATATTCATACAGCATCCATTTTCTATTGTTAAAACCAATCACATACTTTACTTGGTGTGATCAGTCAAGCTATCAACTTCCTTTAATGTGTAAACACATTAATTTTGGTTATTCAAATAATTCTAGGATTTTCACAAACATTTAAAATGATTCTTATCTAAGCTATGAAATTGTAACCGAAAATACATTAAACTCTTTTTTCCTCAATTATCGTGAGCACTTAAAGTCATTTTTTAACTTTATGTAACCCATCTTTCCACACTTTTTACTTGTACTCATGATAAATTTCCTTTGTGTTTTAACTTCAATTTAAAATAAATTTTTATACTTGATAACAAATATAAATTTCTCTAGATCAGTGAGAATTGTGTTGATATCTTTGAAGTTGCATGTATTATTACCAGATCTGAATAAATATGCAAATTATGTAAGGAGGTTCTATGGAAAAATAATCAATATATGCATATTTCTTTAGGGGCATTCACTCACATGTTTGAAAATGGACATGGTGTTCAACTTCCATTTGTGCCCGGACTAAACCACCCACCAAAGAGTACACATGGGGGACCCATGACTCCAGCTAGATATATAGCAGAGGATGACCTCGTCGGGCATCACTGGAGGGGAGCCCCTTGGTTCTGTGGAGGCTCGATGACCAAGGGTAGGGAAATGCTAAGGCGCTGAGGCAGGAGTGGGTAGGCAAGTGGGGGAGCACCTTTATAGAGGCAGGGGAGGAGGAGAGGGATAGAGGATTTGTGGAGAGGAAGCGGAAGAGAGATAACAATTGAAATGTCAATAAATAAAATAATGAATAAAAAGTGAAAAAATATAAGCTCAAAAAAAAAGAAAAGAAAATGGACAGGGTGTGTTATGAGTAGAAGTATTATTGCATACTTCTATGGTTCATTTATACCCAAAACAATTAATAGGTGGCTCAAACGGGTAGGGTAAACATGTTTTAAAATATATCCCTCAAGCAAAATCTGAATATTCTATTAATATTTAACTAGTCACTTTATCAATAAAGTAAGAAGATTGATAATCAGCTTAAAATCATGTTTTATTCTTGATAACAAATATTATTATTATAAATATTAATATTATTCAGCCTCTGCTTCTAAAAAATGAGCATTAAGTTAATGATTCAAAATGGTCTCCATGAATGATCATTTCTAGGATCTATAATAAATAAACTCTGTCATTTTGCTCATTGAAAAGCTTAGATATTAATATTTTACTTTACTTTTTAAAGAAAATCTTTTATTATTTGTTAGTGTGTATTTGTTTCTATGCTCTTGTATGTGCATGCATATGGTGATACCCTTCAAAGACAAAAGGAGGAATCACATCCTCAGGAGTAGGAATTACAGGCTGTTGTGTATTGTAATTGCTGTGACCTGAAATGAGGCCCTCTGAAGAACTGCAAGTATTCTTAACTGAGTTATCTCAACAGTCCCCTTACTTCTCTTATAACATCCTTTGTTATAGCTATATTCCCTTACTCTTGATTTTTTACCTTTTTTTTAAAAATTGCAATATAATTATATCACCCCCCTTTAACTGTCTCATATATTTTTACATGCTTTCCTTCAAATTCACCATTTCTTTTTTATTAATTGCTTCTAATTATTTTATATATGGATTTAAAAAAAAATCTCACTTGGACAAATGTTCTAAGAAGGAACCATGCTACAATATGACAGCTTCATCCATGAAAGAAAACATAATGTAACAAAACATTCCTTTCCTTTATGATATGCCTATTTAACTCAGCTCTAGTATTTGATATCCAAGTTTAGCTTAAAAGTTGGAAATTGCCTTCCTTTTGATAAAAACTAATTAAAATGAAAAAGCATGTATATTTTTTGTCTGCTTTCCTGTCCTTTGGTTGCCTCTCAGTGAAGAAAAAAATTGTTTCTGGTTTCTTATTTCTTCAGCAATAAATCATGTCCCCTGCTTTTGACTGGGAATTTCCCTAAAACTCATTATTTTCCATTTTATATAATAATAACACCCTTTCATGCTCCAAATTCTTCCTGGTTTAAATGTGGGAAAAATCAAGATGACACGGAAATCTCCCCTTTGAATTGTAGGGATGGTGACATCATTCTGGTACATACATTATATGCTCAGTCATGCCCACAAATGGGACAGTAACATACAACAGTGTCTTTAAAATAAAGTATAAGCTCACAGTCAAAAAGGATCATCAAAAGCTTTTGTTTATGTCTTACAACCATTACAAGATTGTCAAATGCTAAATGCATACTTGGCATGGTGATACTTAATAGCACCCTCCATACTCATCTGAAATATACCATTTCTATCTGTGTCATTGCTATTTGTAGAGTATATACCCACATGCACAAGTAGAAAATAACAAACATCTGTGACTCATTTATCACATATCTTTGATAGCATTCATTTGATATACAGTAAGTAATCAGAATTCCTAGGGGAAAGTCAAAATTGTTTTTCTTATAATCCCAACATAAAAACAATTGCACGCATTTGCAGCATAGTCACTGTGATGCAAGAGAGAAATGAATCATTTCTTAGGAAATTCATTGTGAAGACAGTGAAATGTATATAAGTTTCATTGGGATAATTCCTCTCTGGGAATTCTACATCATGGGAACTAAACTGTGAAACACAACCAGACTTTTTTAGTATACTATTGCTAAATCCCATCACATTATTGTCAGCCATCAATATTTTGTCAGAGTCTCTTCAAATTTCAAATTTAAGGCATAACTTAGGGTTATTTTCAGGTGCCCTCTTATCTGAAATTCTTTAACTTTGTTCTCTTCACTTTTCTAGGTTGCAGAGTAATTTTTCCAGGAACAATGCATCTAAGTTTCTAAAACTTTTGTGTCCCACACTGCTCTGTCTCCACTTGCTTTGTTACCACATAGCTGACCTTTGTAGAGTTCTTGATCAGTTTCACTTCCATCTCCTATTGATGTTTATATATTCTTCCTACAGTAGTCAATTCTGATTACTTACTGATAGGGTTTTGAGCTATAAAAATTCCATAGCAGAAAGAATGGAAAATTAGGAGAAAATAACATGAGAAAAGACTCAAAAGAAAATATTAATGGAAGTTTCTTTAGAAAATTGTAGTCAAATTCCTTGGCAATGAAACTTTTATTTTGTATTGAGCTTATGAGATATTTTAGCTATGCTATTTATAGAAAAACAAAATATATACAAAAAGTATTACATCCCCTCAGAGTTATGCAATGTTATTCAATCTAGAGGTTATTGTAAATGCAATGAGTTTGTATCTACCGAATCACTTCATTTGTTAAACAATAGATAGTTTGTAAAACCTGTCTACTTCTCCCAGCTATAACATTAGTGAGAGTGCATAAAATATTATAAGATCACACAGTGTTTGCATTAAACAATAACAATCTGAGAAGCAACAAAGTAAGATTAGCTAGATATTCACAGGTGTTCAATTAGTATTGCATTTGCCCAAATTAAAATTCTCATCTGATCTTAATTCTAATTTTCCGTACACATGGATAAAAAGTCTACCCATGGATAAAATTTCATAAACTCTTTCATGGTAACTTGAGCAACTGAGAAACAGCTTAGTAACTCAGTAGCCTTAAAAAGTATGACATCATTGGGATAGACATATTAATTCTAACTAGTATCCCATCTCTAAGTAATCATATGTGTTCAGTCAGGTAAACTAAACATGAGAAAGTTTCTAAAGAAACTTCCATTAATATTTTCTTTTGAGTCTTTTCTCATGTTATTTTCTCCTAATTTTCCATTCTTTCTGCTATAAAATTTTTATAGCTCAAAACCTGACAAATAAAAAAGATAGGAAAGCCGGGTGGTGGTGGCACACGCCTTTAATCCCAGCACTTGGGAGGCAGAGGCAGGCGGATTTCTGAGTTCGAGGCCAGATTGGTCTACAAAGTGAATTCCAGGACAGCCAGGGATACACAGAGAAACCCTGTCTCGAAAAACCAATACATAAATACATAAATAAATAAATAATATAGGAAAATAGAAAAATAAAGTGAATATCAGTTTTTCTAAAAATGAATACTAAGTGATACAAAAAACTGTTTACCATCTTATATCACCAGAAAAATTCAAATTTAAAAATTTGGATACTTCCTCATGTTATCACATTTATAAAATATGGTTATATGTATACTATGGTAGAATTATAAATTAACATATTTATTATAGGAAGCAATACATGGATTATTCCAAAAGAGACAAAGTAAAACTATTATGCAATTCACTCTTTTCATTAAATATAAATTATAAGAAAAGTCCACTTTTACCCTGGCTGTTATTTTTAATAGGCTTGATAGGTCTTGTGTAGGAAACCAGAGCTGCAATGAGTTCGTGCATTTAATAGACGCATCATTCCCAGTGGAATTTCACAGTATTCTTTCCCATCCCCGGCTCTGATGCTCTTTTACTCCTCTGTCACAGTACTGCTTGTGCCATGTGTATGTGTGGAGGGGCCATATTTGCCCTGGTTGCTATAAAGTGTTCAATTCACAGCTTTTCTCATCAGGTCCAGCAGTTATGATTTTTGCATTAACTACATCTTACTGTGAGAAGAAATTCTCTGCCTTAGGTAAAGAATACCACAAATATGGTTATAAAATAAATAATAAGAAGGTAGTCTTACAATATGACAATTTGCCAAAACATCATAGTTCCTCTTCTCTGACTTATGAGAAGGCATCAGTGGCGTATAGTGTGGAATGGTCCTCAGATCCAACAAAGATAGTGATTGTTTAGGCCCCCAATAGTCATGATTCCTATGCACCAGTTGTGGGAAAGTTCATCTAACACTCAGTTTAAAAATTACTAATTTTAAAAATTAGGCAACACTGAAAAACCTTTCTGGTTACTTGAAGAGAGTCTGTATCCTAAATCCAATATATGTGTTGTCTTCATGTCCTATGTTATCTAGCTATGGAAGACAACCAGAAACAAAGACAATAGTCTGCGTTGTTCCGCATGACTCTGAGACTACGTTAACAAATACAAAAAAAGGTAATACACCATGCCTCAGCACTGAGATTTTTTTTTTAGTAATTTGCATCTTCTAGGAGTAACATTGTTCACCCAAGACACAATTCACATATCAATAGATTTCCAAGAAGATAAAAGGAGAGACCCCTGGTCCTGAAAGACTGGATGTAGGGAAATACCAGGACAGAGAAGCGAGAGGGGGTTGAATGGGAAACAGGGGGAAGGAAGATGGCTTATGGGACTTTCAGGGAGGGAGGAACTGGGAAAGGGAAATCATTTGGAATGTAAATAAAAAAATAGAAAATAAAAAAAAATGTGTTGATAAATCCACCTCCTGTTCCACATTTTTCCTGAACTGAGTATCCCCAATGTCACATAAACATTTAATACAGTATTAGCCTTTGACCTTTCCTATCACATGTTTTCACTTGCATTTCAGGATCATACGTTTCCTTGTACTTTTCCCATACACATTTCATTTGGTTAACTATTTTCCTGCCTCCTTAGGACCCCATCACCATCATTCCACTAACCTGTTTGACATTTAAACCCTCATTCTCTCTCTTACTTTTCTTGTTTTTAATATTGAAACATTATTTTTTTAAAATTGGATGTTTTCTTTACTTACATTTCAAATGTTATCTTCCCAGTTTCCCCCACCTGGAAACCCCCTATTCTATTCCCTGGTCCCTGCTTCTGTTAGGGTGTTCCCACACTCAACTCCCTGCACTGGCAATCACCTACACTAGGGCATCAAGTTTTCATAGGACCAAGGGCCTCTTCTCCCATTGATGCCCAACAAGGCCATACTTTGCTAAATATGCAGCGGGAGACACGGTCCCTCAATGTGTATTCCACGTTTGGTAGTTTAGTACCTAGGAGCTATGAGAGAGTCTGGTTGGTTGATATTGTTGTTCTTCCTTTGGGGTTTAAAACCCCTTCAGTTCATTCAGTCCTTACTCTAACTCCTCCTTTGGGGACGTCATACTTAGTCCAAAGATTGGCAGTAAGCATCCACCTCTGTACTTGTGAGGCTCTTGGCAGAGCCTCTCAGAAGACAGCTATATCAGTCTCCTGTCAGCATGCACTTCTTGGCAACCACAATAGCATCTGTGTTTGGTGACTGTATATGGGAAGGATTCCCATAAGGGGCAGTCTCTGGATGGACTTTTCTTCAGTCTCTACACAATGTCTCTGTATTTCCTCCTGTTAGTATTTTGTTCTCCCTTCTAAGAAGAACCGAAATATCCGCATGTTGGTCTTCCTTCTTCTTGAGCTTCATGTGGTCTGTGAATTGTATCTTGGGTAGTCAGAGCTTTTGGGCTAATATCCACTTATCAGTGAGTGCATAACATGTGTCTTCTTTTGGGATTACCTTACCACACTCAGAATGATATTTTCTAGTTCCATCCATTTGCCTAAGAATTTCATGAAGTCATTGTTTTTAATAGCTGAATAGTATTCCATTGTATAAATGTACCACATTTTCTATATCCATTCCTCTGTTGAAGGACATCTGGGTTCCTTCCAGCTTATGGCTATTATAAATAAGGCTTTTATGAACGTATGAAACATGTGTCCTTGTTATATGTTGGAATATCTTTAGGGTATATACTGAGGAGGTACAGCTGGGTCCTTAGGTAATACTATGTACAATTTTCTGAAGAAGCAACAGATTGATTTCCAGAGTGGTTGTACCAGCTTGCAATCTCACCAACATTGGAGGAGTGTTCCTCTTTTTTCACATCCTTGCCAGCATCTGCTGTCACCTGAGTTTTTGATCTTAGCCATTCTGACTGGTGTGAGGTAGAATCTCAAAGTTGTTTTGATTTGAATTTCCCCAATGACTAAGGATGTTGAACATTTCTTTTTGTGCTTCTCGGCCATCTGATATTCCTCAATTGAGAATTATTTGTTTAGATTTGTATCCCATTTTTTAATAGGGTTATTTGATATTCTGGAGTCTAACTTCCTAAGTTCTTTGTATATACTGAATATTAGCCCTCTATCAGATATACGGTTGATAAGGATCTTTTCCCAATCTGTTGGTTGCTGTTTTGCCCTGTTGACAGTGTCCTTTGCCTTACAGAATCTTTGCAATTTTATGAGTTCCCATTTGTCTATTGTTGATCTTAGAGCCTTTGTTCTTCTGTTCAGGATTTTCCCCTATGTCCATGTGTTCGAGGCTCTTGCCCACTTTCTCTTCTATTAGTTTCATTGTATCTTTTATGTGGAGGTCTTTCATCCACTTGGACTTGGGTTTTTGTACAAGGAGATGAGAATGGATTGACTTGCATTCTTCTGCATGCTGACCGTCAGTTGAACCAGCATCATTTTTTGAAAATGCTGTCTTGTTTCCACTGGATGGTTTTAGCTCCTCTGTCAAAGATCAAGTGGCCATAGTGGTGTGGTTTCATTTCTGGGTCCTCACATTTATTCCGGTTATCTATCTGTCTGTCTCTATATCAATATCATACAGTTTTTTTTTCACTATTGCTCTTAATACATCTTGAGGTCAGAGCTTGTAATTTCTTCAGAAGTTCTTTTCTTGCAAACTGAATCCAAGAACACATCAAAATGATCATTCATATTAATCAAGTAGACTTGATCGCAGGGGCACAGGAATGGTTCAATATACAGAAATTTGTCAACATAGTCCCCTGTATATTCAAACTCAATTATCATCTCATTTCATGATGAGAAAGCATTTGACAAAAATCAACATTCCTTCAAGTCTTAGAAAGATCAGGAATTCAAGGTCCATACCTAAACATAGTAAAAGCAATACAGAATAAACTGGTAGCCAAAATCAAACTAAATGGAGAGAAACTTGAAGCAATCCCATTAAAATGAGGGACTAGAGAAGGCTGCCCCTCTTTCCCTACCTATTCAATATATTACTCAAAGTCCTAGCTAGAGCAATTAGATAACAAAAGGAGGTCAAAGGGATAGGATACAAATTGGAAAGGAAGAATTCAAAACATCACTATTTGCAGATGATATGATAGTATAATTAGGTAACCCAAAAAAATCCACCAGAGAACTTCTAAACCTGATAAACAACTACAGCAAAGTGGCTGGATCTAAAATTAACTCAAATAAATCAGTAGTCTTCCTCTACTCAAAAGATAAACTGGCTGAGAAAGAAATTAAGGAAACAACACCTTTCACAATAGTCACAAATAATATAAAATTCGCTGGTGTGAGTCTAACCAAACAAGTAAAGATCTGTATGACAAGAACTTCAAGTATCTGAAGAAACAAATCGAAGATCTCAGAAGGTGGAAAGATCTCCCATGCTCATAGTTTGGCATGATTAATATAGTAAAAATGGCCATCTTGCTGAAAGCCATTTACTGATTAAATGCAATCACCATCAACATTCCAACTCAATTCTTCATAGAGTTTGAAAGAACAATTTGACAATTCATGTGGAATAACAAAAAACCCAGGATAGCAAAAACTATTCTCTCTTACTTTCATTTTATCTCTAAATCACTCTCTTCTCCTAAGTATACATCTTCCTATACTTTCATTCTTGATTTCTGATGCACGTTTTCTTTTGTTCAGACATACAAAATAATGCATTTGAAGATAGTAACAATGTATGACAACATATCTGTGGAATTTGACTTTACCACCTGGGAAAAGACATTCAGCATGAAGCTTTTAAATTCCATCCATTTACCCGAAAAACATATGATTTGATTATTCCTTAGATCTCAAAAATATTCCATTGTCCATATTTGCCATGTTTTCAGCATCCATTCACCACTTGATGGAGATATAAGTTGCTGATTCTTAGCTATTGGAAATAGAACAACACTGACAGATGACAAGTAAGTAAGATATAAATTCCTTTGAATGTAATATATCGGGGCTATATGACAGTTCTATTTTTAGGTTTTTTTTTTTGGAATTTCCATCATGAGATCTATACTCAAGAATTCAGGAAGATGTAGAGGAAGAAAGACATCACCATGATAAAAATGATACATTCAGATATCTGCCTCACAAGGAGAGTACACAGACCTGGAGCTAGACTATAGGTTTTTGTTGAAAAGGAAATAACACCTTCAAACAGTTTTTGTTTAAAGATGGACAATCAGAATATACTTTCTTTGAAAATGTTACAATGATATCTGAGTTTGAAGTTAGCCTGATCTACAGAGATAGGTCCAAGAGAGCGAGGGCTACATATGGATATATGGAAATCCCTATCTTGAAAAACCAAAAGGAAAAAAGAAAAAATGATTATGAACATGCTTTGGAGGCCTAAGAGAAGCCTTCATAGTGAGTAAATTTGTAGAGGGAAATTGTAAGCCTCTAAAGCAATATGAATCCTTTAATTATCAGTGGTTATAATAGAATATATGACACATATTCAATGAGGGTTCAACTAGAATGGGTGTGAGAAAAAAGGATGGTGATTTTCTTCTGTAATTACATAAACGAGGATACCATTCATTGGAACAAAAAAAAAATCTGTAATTTAAAAAACTCATTTCATTTCTCATTTCGATGGTTATTTGAAGAATTCATGTAGAAATGTCAAGGAGACCTTAGAAAAATCAATGTTTTTGAGACAGGAAGTATTAGCCTGATGGCAAAATTCTGCTCAACATGGACATATTAGTGACAAGATAGAAGGTTAGCATTAGTAAGCTTGATTGTATGCCTAGAGAAAGTGGATTATAAAATTTAATCATATTTAAAGAAAATTTAAAATGTCAAAAAGTTCAAATATTCTTCAAGCTGAAATCAAAACAAATCACTCTTTGGTCTATCTAGGCAAAATCGCTACCTCAAAATATTTACCTATAATTAGGGAGCAAGTGTGATGTTAAGTGCTAAAATTTTTGTTCTGTATATTGACAACGATAACAAATAACATCAAAATATCTCCACTTCTTATCAAATCTGCTACTCCTCTTTCAAGGTGACCATATCTAATCTGAAGCTATATACTGTGCATGTTTATTCTTACTCCTGTCAGATAAGTTACTCCTATTGACTGGAGGTGATATAGTAATAGAGAAAAAATATGAGTTTGTATGTTTTAGAATGATATAAGTTCAATCTTCAAAGTAAGATTTTTCCCTTTACTTCAGAAGCTCTTCAAATGGTACTTTTATTGCTTTAGCTATTTCTTTTCCAATGAGCAATTTCACAAATTTATGAAACTGTAAATTCTGGAGCTGTGATCTTTTTCAGCTATATTCTCCACTTTAAAATGACTTCTTACTTTCCTATCACTCTGCGAACATCAATGAATGTCACTCCAGGAGGTATGTACCCAGGTCCTATTGCAGTACCCTTACTTTTAAGTGAGTTCAAGTTTATTGTGCACATTGCATATGTCTGAAATGTACATCTTTGTTATGTATAGCCTCATTTATTTTCTTTATTGATAAATGACCCTTAAATTCAAGCACTGGAATTTATCCTTATATTTGCTATAACACAAGGTACAAGGCAATTTTCTATGTGAGCAGTCACCATAAAATGGGTTCCAATGAATGATAGTGAATGAACACATTGCCAATATTTTTGGGTTATTACAATGATGCTAGTTAGAATGGGGGATAAAATACAGAAAGTAAAACATGCTGGTGGATATAACCATCTTCTTATTTTGGGATATATTTATATGTCAGTTAGTGGAGATAAATCCCAGTTTATTTTGTGTGTAGAATGAAATCTCATGACTGAAATTTGATTTTGCTTTTTTTTTGAGTCTTAACAGACTATTTGAAATTTTATAGCAAAGAGAACTCACTGCTTATATTCTACTTACATTAATCCATCAATTATAGGAGGCTACTTGGTCTTTTTCCCTTTTCTCACTGGTGGCTGATTCTAATAATAAGCATTAGTTAGGCTCTTCTGAGCATAGATTTAGAGAATTATGAACCTGGCTCTGTGTGTGTGTATGTGTATGTGTGTGTGTGTGTGTGTGTGTGTGTGTGTGTGTGTGTGTGTGTGTGTGTGTATTCAATGTGTTCAATGACCCTAGTAGTTCTAGAAGTGATAGGTGGAAGCCTTTGGAAATATTATGAGGAAAATGAATATGCAAATATTTAAACAACAGGTTCAATAAAAACTCCTTGTATTTTAATAGATCATAAAAGACAAGATATGCTATGTTGAAGATATTTACCTAAAGCCATGCTTCCTAGCTGTGATGGTAAAATGAATTCTATCTTTCTGGAACCATAATTTCCCCCAAATCCTGAAAATCCTGAGAGAGAGAGAGAGAGAGAGAGAGAGAGAGAGAGAGAGAGAGAGAGACTGAAAGAAAGAAAAAAAATTCCTGGAAGCTATGTTGTACAAAGGTAGTTGCCAATGCCTAACAGCACACCTCTGTAATAACCAGAAAAAGGTATTTATTTAAAATGGTAAAAATGAAGCCTTAAACAAAGTTTAATTTTATGTTGACTTGAGTAGCTTTCGGCATCCAACTAACTGGGAAATGATCTTTACCAACCCTACATCCGACAGAGGGCTAATATCCAATATATACAAAGGACTCAAGAAGTTAAACTCCAGAGAGGCAAGTAACCCTACTAAAAAATGGGGTACAGAGCTAAACAAAGAGTTCTCACCTGAAGAATATCTAATGGCTGAGAAGCACCTAAAGAGATGTTCATCATCCTTAGTCATTAGGGAAATGCAAATCAAAACAACCCTGAGATTCCATCTCACACCAGTCAGAATGGCTAAGATCAAAAACACAGGAGACCGCAGTTGTTGGCGAGGATGTGGAGAAAGAGGAACACTCCTCCACTGCTGGTGGGATTGCAAGCTGGTACAACCACTCTGGAAAGCAGTCTGACTGTTCCTCAGAAAACTGGGCATGACACTCTTGGAGGATCCGGCTATACCACTCCTGGGCATATACCCAGAGGCTTTACCTGCATGCAATAAGGACACAAGCTCCACTATGTTCATAGCAGCTTTATTTATAATAGCCAGAAGCTGGAAAGAACCCAGATGTCCCTCAAAGGAAGAATGGATTCAGAAGACGTGGTATATTTACACAATGGAATACTACTCTGCAATTAAAAACAATGAATTAACGAAATTCCTAGGCAAATGGTCAGAACTTGAAAATATCATCCTTAGTGAGGTAACCCAATCACAAAAGAACACACATGGTATGCAATCACTGGTAAGGAGATATTAGCCCAGAATCTCGGAATACCCTAGACACAATTCGCATATCAATAGATTTCCAAGAAGATGGAAGGAGAGACCCCTGGTCCTGGAAAGACTGGATGTAGGGGAATGCCAGGACAGAGAAGCGAGAGGGGGTTGAATGGGGAAAAGAGGGCGGGAAGGGGGCTTATGGGACTTTCGGAGAGGGTGGAAACGGGAAAGGGGAAATGGTTTTGAATGTAAATAAAAAAAAAACTTAGAAAATAAAATTAAAAAAAACAAATTGATCAAAACTCAGATATGTCTTTGAGCTTTTCTTGAAACAAGAGAACAGAGGCAGAAGATAAGCATTGATTCTTGCAGAGTAGCTCTCTCCATGAAGAGTTTAATTCTGACTTATACCCATGCCCTGACCTCCCTTGTTGTTTTATTTATAAAAACTTATAAAATTTCACAGTGTTTAGGAGGAATATGCCTATCAAATAGAAACTGGAAGTCAGGATTTATTCATTTTTACATTAACATTAAATGTACACTTCTCAGGAAAATACAAATGTTGGTCATGAGAGTATGATAACCTGTTCTTTTCTAATAAGAGACAGAAAGGGAGTAGATCAAGAGAAGAGGAGATTTGGAGAGGACTTGGAGGAGTAAAGAGAGGAAAAACTATCATCAGGATATATTTTATGAGAAAAGAATCTATTTTTAACTTAAAGAAGAGAAAAATATTCTTTCATGAATGGAAAGATCTAATAGCTTGCTGTTTTTAGTAGACACAATCAGTATAAATGACCTTATCTAGTAGCCTGGTGGAATCATGTCTGCCTCAGTGTTTATATTTTTATTAATGAAGGAGGCAGAAGCATGAGTATTGAGTTTTCATAAAACCCTGGTTTTCCTTTATTTTATTTTCAAGAAAAACAAGACCATAATGAATAACTGAGTTCCAAAACAGTGAGGACATACACCTAACAGAACCACTGAGTTACAAAAGTATGATTACTTTGCAATGAAGCTCTCATATGACCAGTCCTTATTTATATATCTTTTAAACAAGAGACTCAGAGAAGATATGCCTGAAAATGTCTCTTAACACACAACACACACACACACACACACACACACACACACACACAGAGAGAGAGAGAGAGAGAGAGAGAGAGAGAGAGAGAGAGAGAGAGAGAGAGAGAGAGGCATTGAAGGTAAATTGCTTCAGACTTGTAAACTTTTGATAATCTTTTAGGTAGTATGAGAAGTATACAGCTATCAAAGTTCATATATATGTATTTGAGCCCAGTGTTGTAGGGGAATTTTAATCCAGCAACATGGCTGCTCTGGCACCAAATCATATCCAAAGACAGGATCCTGCTGAAATGCAGACACATCACCCATCTTTCATCCCTTTAGATTGCATAAATACCTTTAATCCCTCTGGCTGGAATAGAGATATGCACTTAATAGCATCTTTGATCCCTCTGGTTGGAATATAGTCACACCTTTAGTATATACCTTTAACCCAAGCAATAATATCTAATTGTGGCACAGAAAAAGGGACAAGTCAGAGAAAAATTAGACAAAATGAGTCAGGTAACAGACAGAAAAGACAGGCAGCTGAAAGAGCAGTGAGAGAGAGTGAATTGAGTACAGTAAAGTTCACTTGGGAGAATTCAGTTCAGTTGAGTTTGGCAGTCAGTTCACATCTGAGTTCAGAGCAGTTCGGTTTGTGAAGTTCAAAGGCAGTCTTTACAAGCAGAACAATTCAGTCAGAATTCAAGAGAAACATATTTAAATCAGTCATCTTGAAGGGGTGTTTAAGCCAGAATCCTGAGCTGATCCAGCCAGCCAGAGTTCAGAAAGAGCTAGAAGGGAGAGTTTGTTCAGCATTAAGTCTTAGAAGCTGAAACATTCTAGACTTAGGTTAGCAGCCAGAGGCTGGAAGCTGAAGCCTTCAAGGTCTGCATTTGCAAAAGGTTAAATTGTATTGAGGCTAGAAGCTTCCGGGCCTAAGCTTGGGGATAGTAAAAATGTTCTGGGCTCAGCCCAAAAAAGTAAAGCTGGATTGCTAGTTCCCATTTATCACTTCATCTGAGTAAATAAAAGAAAATTTACATTTACATAATGTGAAAATATTACAAAAGAAAAAATAAACTTACATCGCTTTCTGTAAAATTTGACACAATTCATATGTAGTAAAAGTATGGTAATTCAGGTTGATAATAAATACTAGGTAGGCACATGAACAGTTCAAGAGATAATGCACATATTCAAGCACAGAAGATATACTATGTGGATATTTCACATGAAGTTGTTCAACTTAGAACTCTTGAAAATAAAAGAATAGACTAAAATGTCACTAATATCAAGAAATAATGAGTACCACAGATGCCATAATTATTGGCATAAATGTAAATGGGGATGTTAAAATTAAGACACAGTTGAATATATAAAATAAACAAATAATGGAAGACTATATGTAAGACTCACAAAATGAATTTTTCAGTGAAGTACAAAATAAATTAGAATATGTTTTTTGGCATTCTTTGAAATCATGCTTGAAGGTCCATGCCAGGTTTATCCTGAACAAGTATTATCTTGACATTTTTTAGTTAGTTAGTTAGTTCATTCGTTAGTTAGTTGGCTAGTTAGTTGGTTAGTTATTTAGTTGGCTAGTTAGTTAGTTAGTTGGTTGGTTGGTTGGTTGGTTTGTTTGAGATAGAGATTTTCTGCATACCCATGTCTGACCTGAAACTTTCACTGTAGACCAGACTTGTCCAAACTCACAGAGATCCAACTGCCTCTGCCTTCTGAGAGAGTGCAATTAAAAGCCTGTGACACCACACCACCCAGCCTAGTCTTGATAGTTTTTTTTTTCTTGAAAAGTTTTAGTTTACTAGGTCACTCTGAGTTATTGATCCTTATTTCCTTCAAAAGCAATTTTTTAGTGCTATGAAATTGTATGTGTTATCTATTATCAGACAAAATAGATTCACAGACCTGTCTTCAGGATTTAGAATCTATAGCATCTATTACCAACCCAAATATCTCCTTCTCATTTGTCCATGAAAAAAGTTCCTGTTTTCCCATGTTATTGTAACTACAAAATGTCATATCTTTAAATTCTTTTTAATCTATTTTATTTTTAATTTAATAATTTAAACATATATATGTTTATTTTTTTTAATTTATTTATCATTCATTTTACATTCAATATCAGCCCCCCTTTCCTCCTAGAACCCCCTCACAAAAGTTCTGAACCCAATCTACATTTCCCTTTTGCTTTGAGAAGGGTAAGCCCCTCTCTGCATATTACCCTCCACACAACCCCAACTCCCCACAGATCAAGGTTCTACAGGACTGTGCACATCCTCTCCCACAGAGTCCAGCTGAGGCTTTCTATTTAGGGGTACAGGATCCACAGACAGTTAGACAGCAAACTTTCAGATAGGTTGGTGATTCAGTCTTTGGAGAACCCCAAGGGTCCAAGTTATTTGACTCTGTAGGTCTTTCTGTGGAGTACTTGTCCTCTTTGGGTACCTGAATCCTTCTCTCAACTCTTCCATAATACTCCTCAAAATCCATCTAATATTTGAGTGTGAGTCTCTGCATCTTTCTATGAGCTTCTGGGTGGAGTCTCTCAGAGGATAGAGGCAGGTCCCTGCCTGCAAACATAACAGAGATCATTATTAGTATCAGAGATTGATTCTTGCTCATGGGATGGGTCTCAATGGTCATTAGTTGGCCATTCTCTCTGTCTTTGCCCTGTCTTTGTCCCGCACAGCTCATCTTCTAGGCAAGACACATTTTGGGTTGAAGGTCTTATGGGTTAGTTGCTGTCCTTATTCCTCCCCTGGGAGTTTTGCCTGGCTATAGCAAGGGGCCTCTTCAGGATCCATATTTCTCACTGCTAAGAGTCTTAACAAGTTGCCCTCTGTGGCCTCCCTGATCTCAGGTCTCCGGCATGGACCTCCAATATCTATTTTTCCTTCTTGTGAGAAATATTGGACCATTCTCTCTTGGGCCCTGCTTGTTATTTGACTTCTTGGGGTCTTTGGACTGTAGTATGAGTATCCTATATTTTGTGGTTAATGTCCACTTATAAGTGACTACATATCAAGCAAGTCATTTTGGGGCTGGGTTACCTCACTCAGGATCATATTTTCTAGTACCTTCCATTTGACTGTGAAACTCATGATGTTCATGTTTTAAATGTCTATGTAGTATTCTATTGTGTAAATGAATCATATTTTCTATATCCATGATTCAGTTGAGGGACCTCTAGGTTGTTTCCATTTTTGGTTATCATGAATAAAGCTGTTATGAATATAGTTGAGCAAGAATCTTTGAGGGATAGTAGAGAAACTTTTGAGTATATATACAGGAGTGATATAGCTGGATTTTGAGGTAGGAAAATTCCAGATTTTCTGAGAAAACTCCAAGTTGATTTCCAGAATGATTTTACAAATTTTCAATCATATCATCAGTGAAGGAGTGTTTCCATTGCTCAACAAACTCACCAGCATGTGCTGTCCTTTGAGTTTATAATCTTAACCATTCTCATGGGTATAAGGTGGAGTCTCAAGAGTCATTTTGATTTGTATTTCACTGATGACTAAATATGAATCTATTTGTATTCTTCTACAAACAAACATGTAGTTAGATCAGCAACATTTGTTGAAGATGCTCTGGTCTGTCCATTGTATTGTTTGGCTTCTTTGTAAAACGTCGTGTTCGTTGGTGTGTGGGTGTTATGGATTGCTTCAAATTCTATTTGTGTCAAGTTGACTCCTGAAATCACATTAGAATTTCCACATCTGTATGAAGCTTGTTCTAATTGGTAAATAAAATTCCTGGTGGCCAATGGCAAGGCAGGGCGACAGAGGCAGGACTTTTAGGATTCTTGGGAAGGGTCCAAGGAAGAAGACAGGACTCTGTCATGATGAAGGAATAGGATATGGACCATGCTAGAAAGGTAAAGGAGCATGAGATAGCCAACATGTAGGTGCAGTGGGAATATAGTCCAGGAGGGCTGCCCAGCTGAGTCCATGGCAGCAAAGATAAAATAAAGATTTAATAAGTATTAATTCAGGAATATCGAAAGGCAGTGGGTGTTAGTCATGTGGGGTTAGGGAATGGCCCAGTCAATTAGCTGTTTAAGGTATTTAAAATGTAAGGCTGTGTATATGTGTCTTTCTTTCAGGAATCCAGACAATTGGGGTTATAGTGAGAATGGTCCATGTACCAACCAGGAAGTATAGAGCAGATTAACATTTACTGCTATGTGTGAGTTAATTTCTGGATCTTTGATTTGATTCTATTGATCAACCTGTCTGTTTCTATACACATACTTTGAAGTTTTTATTACTATTTCTCTGTAGTCTAGCCTGAGATCAGGGATAATGATATGTCTAGAAGTTTTTATTTTTCAGGATAATTTTAGCTATCCTGGCTTTTTTGTTTGTTTGTTTATTGTTCCATGTGGAGTTGAGGATCATTCTTTAAGATCTGTGGAGAATTTTGTTGGAATTTTGATAGGGATTGCATTGAATCTGTTGGTTACTTTTGGTGTAATGGCAATTTTACTATGTTAATCATACTGATCCATGAAACTGGAAATAGGTTCCTCAATTTCTTTTTTCAGAGATTTGAACTTCTTGTCATACAGGTCTTTGACTTGCTTGGTTAGAATTGCGCCTAGGTATTTTATATTCTTTGTGACTATTATGAAGCATATTGTCTCCCTAACTACTTTCTCAGCCCATTTATCATTTGTATAAAGGAGAACTATTGATTTTGTTGAGTTAATTTGTATCCAGCCACCTTGCTGAAGGTGTTAACCAGCTGAGTTTTCTGATGGAATTTTAGTGGGTCAGTTAAGTATACTGTCAAACCATCTACAAAGAGAAATACTTTGGCTTGTTCCTTTCCAATTTGTCTCCCACTGATCTCCTTTAGTTTTCTTGCTGCTCGAAGACTTCAAGTTCTATATTGAAGAGATAGGTAGTAGACAATCTTGTTTTGTCCCTAATTTTAGTGGAATTGCTCTAAGTTTCTTTCAATTTAATTTGATGTTGGCCATCTATTTGCTGCACATTGCCTTTATTGTGTTTAGGTATGTCCCTTGTATCCTTGCATTCTCCAATAATTTTAACATGAAGGGGTGTGACATTTTACCAGAGAGGTTCAGTATCTAATGAGATGATCATTAGAATTTGTTTTCATTCAGTTTGTTTACATGGTAGATTACATTGATGAAATTTTCATATATTGAACCACTGCTGCATCCCTGGGATGAATCCTACTTGATCATTGTGGATTATGTCTTTGATGTGTTCTTGGAGTTAATTTCCAAGTATTTTATTGAGTATTTTTACATCAATTTCCATAAGCAAAATTGGTCTATAATTCTTTTTCTTTGTTGAGTGTGTAGTTTAGGTCAAGTTGACTGTGCCCTTATAGAATGAGTTTGGTAAGGTTCCTTTTGGTTCTATTTTGTGAAATACATTGATGATTATTGACATTAGATCTTCTTTGAATATCTGGTGGAATTCTTCACTAAGACCATCTGGCCCAGGACATTGTGGGAGTGGGTTGAGACTTTTAATAGCAGCATCTATTTCTTTAGGTGTTATAGCACTATTCAGATATTTTGCCTCATCTTGATACAGCTTTCGTAATTGGTATTTTTCTAGAAATCATCCATTTCATTTACATTTTCCAATTTTGTGGAGTACAGGCTTTTGACATAAGACCTCATGATTCTTTTAATTCCCTCAGTTTCTTCTGTTATATCTCACTTTTCCTTTCTGATTTTGTTAATTTGGCTACAGTTTCTCTGCCTTTTATTTAGGTTGGCTATGATTTGTCTTTTTTGTTAATATTCTCAAAGAACCAGCCCAGATTCCATTGATTTTTTTATATTGTTTTATTTTTTTCTCTAATTGATTTCAGACCTGATTTTGATTATTTCATGCAGTCTATTCCTCCTGGGTAGGTTTGCTTCTTCTTCTTTTTTTCTAGAGTTTTCAGATGTACTTTTAATTTGTTAAAATGAGAATTTTCCAATTTCTTTATGAGGGCACTCAGTGCTACGAACTTTCCTCTTAGCACTGCTTTCATAGTGTCTCATAAGTTTAGGTATGTTTTATCCTCATTTTCTTTGACTTCTAGAAAGTTTTTAATATCTTTATTTTTCCTCTGACCCAGTGATCATTGAATAGAATTGTTCAGTTTAAATAGATATGTAAGCTTTCTATTGTTTCTATTGTTTCTGAAGTCAAGCATTAATCCTTGATGATCTGATAAAATGGATGGGGTTATTTGAATCTTCATGTATCTGTTGAAGTTTGCTCTGTGACCAATTATATTGCTAATTTTGGAGAGAAAGTATATTCTTTTGTTTAGGTGAAATGTTCTATAATTGTCTGTAAGGTCCATTTGAGTCATAACTTTTGTTAGTATCATTATTTCTCTGTCTCAATGACCTGTCCGTTGGTGAGAATAGGGTGTCCAAGTCTTCCACTATTAATGTGTGGAGTTTGGTGTGTGATTTAAGCTTTAGCTATGTTTTATTTATAAGTGAGGGCTCTTTTGCCTTTGGGGCATAGATGTTCAGAATTGAGATGTCCTCTAGGTGCATTTTTCCTTTGGTGAATATGAAGTATCCTTCCGTGATCTCTTTCTTGGATTTTCCATCTTCAGGCTTGCCTCAGTTTTTTTCTTTATTGCTTCTGTTTCCCTTTTCAGGTCTTGGACAGTTTTATTCATATCTTTCATCAGTTTGAGTATATTTTCCTGTATTTCTTTATATTCATTTGCTTCTTCCTTTAATGCCTCTACTTGTTTGAAAGTATGTAGTGGCTATTCCTGGTTGTCAACTTGACTAAATCTGGAATGAACTAAACAAGAATTGGAAGACTCACCTATAATCCTAATCTGGAGGCTCAGAGATGCAAGTTTCTGACCTGGAGATCTTGATGCATAGTGACTATGAATTCCAGAAAATTAAGATAAGGGGATCTCTGAGTTCAAGGTCATCTGAGATTAAAGGTGTGGTGGCACACGCCTTTAATCTGGGCCACACCCTCTGCTGGAGACATATATGAGGACATTGGAAGAAGGAAGATTTCACTCTGGCTTTTCCTGGCCTACCTCGTGGGACGGAGCAACTGCTAGATTCTCAGACTTCCATCCACGACTGCCTTGTGGGACTGAGCAACTGCTACATCCTTGGACTTCCATCCACAAGTACTGTTGACTATTGTTGGGGAGTTGAACTACAAGCTGTAAGTCATCCACAAATTCCCTAACTATATAGGGACTAGGCATACATTCTGTGACTCTAGAGAACCCTGACTAATACAAAGTATTTCCCTGAATTTTCTTAAGGGATTTATTCATGTCCTCTTTAAAGGCATCTACCATCTTTATAATGGATTCTAGATCCTCTTCCTGTGCTGGAGTTTCATTCGTATATGCAAGGTTAGTTGTAACAGGATAGCTGAACTCTGGTGGTGCCGTATTGTCCAGGTTCTTGCTTATTGTATAGTTATGCTGTTCTTTAGGCATCTGGTTTTCCCTGTTGGTGACCGGATGATCCTGATGGCAGCAGGGCTTCTCAGTATGGTGAGGGAAGCCATGGGTCAGACAACTGAAGTCAGAGTATATGATTCTCCTGGCTATGTCTTAGGAAGGCCCCAATGGCACGGGATTGGTGGGTAACCATTCCAGGCTGTTAGTTCTTGAGGTCTCGGCAGGCCTCCATAATGTAGGAAAAGGCTCTTGAGTTCCTGCAAGGGTCCTCAGGACTAAAGGGTGAACATAGGTATAGACAATGGAGCTCAGGAGACCTGGACTATATGCAACTCACCTCTGAAGCCTGTTTCCCATGCATGCCAGCTGAGATGGTGGGCACACAAGACTGGGATGGGATTGTTAGGACAGGGTTCCAAGATGGCTAGTTTTGGTGCCCTTAGAAGGTTTCCATGGGGAAAGAGGATACTTTTTGGGTCCCTCAAGGCTCTGCTGGACCCAGGAGTGATCCCAGAGCTAGACAATGGGGCTCCAGGGATAGCATGCAACTCACTTCTAAAGACTGTTCAGATCAGTATCTATCTTTATATTCTCTTGTGGTTATTTTTTTTGTAAAAAAAATAAAAAATCATCATGAATAAATTGTATTTCACTACTTTTAAGCCATTTTCAGCTATTTGATACGGAAGTATAAAGGCTAAAAGTAATTGATGTGTGCCAGAAATTATTTTAAAAAAGACATACTGAATTCAGTATTACAAATAATCAGTTTTTTGATAAGGTTTAAAAATTATTTTTCATACTTAAACCAAAAGCATGCCTATATTTTATGGAACATCTTCTTAATTTTCTCTCATGCTTTCTAGGATACACATTATTACTTTATTTTAAAATTAAGGAAACTTCTCTGAATAAAAAAGTCATCAATGAATTTGGACAGAAGTACAAAATACAGTTTTCGTTTATTTATTTCTATTGTTTATACCTTGGAAGTTCAAAACCTAAACCTAGAATTAATGTTTCTGTACCTGATCATTCCCAAACAACATATTTCAATGTTCAATAAAGAAATATCACTTGAAGCCTTTGTCACAACAATAGGATAACCATGTTGAACAATATTCATGCTGATAAAAATGACCTAATTATATTCGTCACTCAATTCATACATGAATAGTTCAGGAAATTAATAGTTGTTTCTTCTTCTACTGGCTTTAAGTTCATACTACAAGAGCAGTGTTTGGACATTGTACAAAGCATCTAGTAAAGGAAAAGTGGTCCAAACAGCTAGTATACTGAAAAGGCAACTTAAGATACAAGAGTGCATAAATAAACCATGTCACAGAATCACCAATAAACAAAGGACACAATTGAAATTCAATTTCAAATGATCTGTGGGTGAGACATCAATATTTAAACTTTCTGATATGAAAGAATCTAAATACTAGGTATAGCAATAAGTAGGACAGAAACACCTTAAAAATGGTTACTACAGCTGTTCCTCCCAATTTTGCTCACCATAGACTTTTAAATATTTTTCTATTTCTACTAAGAATTACAATGCCCTTCATGTAAATTCATTATATAAAATATAGATTTTAAACTTAAAACTATTCTATTCTACTATTGGAGCAGTGAAAAGTTGAAGGATTATTTGAGGTTGTGGATATTTATAGGAATAAAAAAATGGAGTAGTGTACATATCTAGCCTACCAAAACTATTCATCATAATACTATAATGTTTGATGTAAGTAGCCATTTAGTTGTCATTATCTCGAGCTGTGTAACAAAAACCAATATCTATTAGAATATGAACTTCTGTTATTAATAACATACTGTTAGTTTACCATCTCTAACAATGTACATCATTGCATGATATTAAGAGGAAAACTTGTGATCAAGGGTGTTCCCTTAGAGATGATACAAAGGGAAACTCACTACCTTTCATGCTCAGTTTTCTACATGCCTACAATTGCCCCAGCAAAAAATTTATTTAAATACAAACAAAAGTAATCTATGCCCTACACCTTTCCATATATCACTATATTGTGCTAATCGGTACAAAAAACTAATATTGTGATAGATAGGAGAGGAAAATTTTATTGTTTTCTACTATGTACTTGGGTGGAACTCAAATACTGTACCCAAGTAGATCTTCTAGTAGCTTGAGTACATAGCAGGTATATGTTGATGTCACAATTTTATTGCACTTCAAGTGCAATAGAGACAGGATGGTTAAGATTAGTATATATATATATATATATATATATATATATATATCCTAATCAACAAATTGGATATCAAATGGGTATTTAAGAGCTTTATAAAACTGTCTCAAACAGTTGACATATGTAGACTACTGTTTTCTCATGTCCCTTGGCTGTGCTTAACTAGGATCTTATGCTTTCTTTGTGCTTAGATTCATTAACTATGAACTTGTCTACTTTCTTTACATTGGAAGAATGAGAATTATATGTGTCAGAAATCTGAATTAATGTTGTGACATTGGCACATGTTTTCAGTTCCTTAGAAAGGAGGGCAAAATGATGATATAATGAGAAAGGTAAAAATGGTTGAACAATTGGGATTCATGCCTTAATTCTTCCTAAGGCTAGGTAAGTTAATTAGCTGTTGATAGCCAGTATATAAGACATAATTCAATTTATTGTCCCTAAAAAGATTTGTGATTGTTATTCATATATGATAATTTTATTAAAATACAACACTGTTACTTTCTTCAATTTTTAAATACTAAGAAAACTCTAAAAAAAATTCACCAAATGACAATAATTAATGGAAGAAGAGAACATGAAAAAGAAACAGTCTCATGATATCAACGCAGGCCTATTTGTGCTGCTAGACTAATGTGCAATTGATATCGAAGAGCCTTGGGACACAAATTCTGAAGGTTTCTAGGAGTGAATCCTAAGTATGTTCCCAACTAATATCTCTGTATATTTAGAAGAGCTGATTGAAGCCAAAAGTCACACATTTTCTTTTTCAAAATTAATGTTTCTCTGATAAAGAATGTCAGTCAATTAAATGACAAGAGATATAGAAGAAGAAACAAAATGAAAATGTTTAGTTTGCTTAGGCATATGTTGTGCACATGGGCAAGGATAAATTCACTGCCTCTCATTCACAGATAATACAAAGTAACCTAGTTGACACTTGCACAGAATCTTTCACATCAAAGTTGAGTTGTGAAACTTGTTAAAGTATAGATATGAGAACTATTGCCAATATGTCAGGCACCTCCATCCCATGAACACTTCACACATCACTGCATCTGCTTTTCTTAGGTGCCAGGATTTCATCAGTCTTTTTTCTGGATGGTCTCCGCACTGTTGTCTGGCTATTTCCACTCTCTGATTTGCAGCTCCTCAAATACCAGTTGTCATTTCTGTAACCTTTCCAACAGCAACTGTGCAGTCTTGGGACTAAGATGCAGAGTATCTCATTCAACAATCCTCCTCCACAAACCATCTGCTCCTAGAGACATCAACAACTGTTGACAGTCGGGGACTCCATGTGAAATGGGAGTGGGGGGAATTGTTCAAAATGGTAAAGTGAAATTTTGTCAGAGATCTTAACATTTTAAACATAATATGAACAGAATTGTCTCACATTCAAATACTAGTGCTTCTTGAATATAATTATTTGGAAATTAAAAAGTATATAAAGAAATTAAATAAAAAGTTTTTCGTATCTGATTTGTATAAAACACACAAATTAGTTTTATTATAGTATTTAAAATCTATAGAAGCACGCACTGCACAAAATAAAACCTTTACTATGGTTCAAATAAAATATTTTTCCTTTAAATATGACTGTATATATAATTATGTTATAGTCACATATGCATTTATATTCATATATAAATATTTGCACACATACATACTTTATATACATATTGTTCACTTTGTGTCTTTATCTCTGCTTCTAAGCCTCAAAGCTATTTTAATCTTCTCATAATTTTCTGTAAATATTTATAATGACATACAAACCCTAAACAAAAATCACCCTGATTATTAGACTAGTGGCAATTTTGTTCTGGTTTGTTTTCAGTCCTTTCTGTTACAGAAGGAAAACATTAGCTCTAGGGACAAATGCTGATAAAAAAAAAACTTTGTGCCAGTCCCAAATGTAAATGACTCACAGAAAATGTTTTGTTTTGTTTTTTAATCTCCATGACAGCCTCAACAGCATTCTTGTAAGAGCAGGTATGCTCCTTTATATCTTCCTTGAATTCATTCTAAACCTTCTACTTCCCTGTAGAAATTAGTGAATGAATTAATGATGCAGATTAACTGTGTTGCTTTGATGGCAGAAATTAATCATTTTAGAGTGATACTGGAAGAAAAGGGTTTGTACAGTGGATGACACTCCTTTACACTTAGTATTATTTATAGTCCTTTATACTTAGTATCATTTTCAAAATAGCTTCACGGAATACAAAGGAAATATGTTATTTTTTCTCCACTAACAGAAAAGCATTATGTGAGTCATTCAAAAATCACATAAAGTAGAAGGTGCAGAGACAGCTCCTACTTGGTATTTCACAATTAAAAAATAGCTTGGATCAATCCATACATTGTCTCTGGCTTGATTTTATTGAAATAAATACTTTTACTTCGCTACTTTTACAAGATTATTTAGTATAATATCATCTGTATGCATAGATGCTAGTCTAACATAACATAAATTAAAACAAAATGACCAAACATGTATTTGCGAAACTGAAAGGTATTAGATCAGGAACGATATTAATTAATGACCTAGACTGTCATAGTAGAAAGATACAATGACACTTAAAAGATTCAGTTCAAAAATTCTAAAGATCTAACTATTTAGAATCAAAATACCTTGCTTATCTTCATTCTTATTTAATGAATTTTTGTGTCACTTTGCCTTAGCTTCCAGCCTGTTAAATTTCTTGTCATTAATTCCTAATGGTTAATGTTTTGGTCTATTTGAGGACTAAAGCTTAAATGATTTGGGTTTGGTGATTAGTAAGTCTGTAATAGGGCTGTTTCTTTGTGGATCTTAGGCCTGTGATCCAGAGTCTGAGCATGTTTTACCTTGAATGTATTATTCATCAATCCCACACACAGAGGAAATTTTCATCAACATGAAAGTCTTTTATTTCCTGAGGAAATATTATGTCCAATTGGACTAATTACCACAGCCAGTTAACTCTCAATTAATAAAGCAAAACAAATTATCTCACTGAAAAAAAGGAATACATGTCACTACATGACATGATTGTCACTACATGTAGTATTTTGGAAGATAGGTGAATATGCTAGAATTTGTCAAAAAGACAGAAAAATTATAAATTTCTAAAATCTTAGGAAATTTCTCAAATATGACAAATATGAGTATTGCAAATTACTGATATGTATCCATGTTTGTTTCCATAAGTGATAATTAGACAATGAGTAAATATACTCTTTTAACATTTACATAAATACTACATATGGTTATAAGGGTTTGGCCTCATGGTAATCTATTCATCTTTTCCACCACTTACCTATTCATTGTAAATAAATAATTACAAAACTTTCCTCGGGTCTTTTTTTTCATACAGTCACCCTACTGTGAACTCACCTGTATAAGCTTATCATGTCAACCATAGATGTCTTGGTTTGTCACACTAGGATGGAGTGCTATTGGCATCTAGTGGAAGAAGAAAAAGGGTGCTGCCTCTACAACACAAGACAGACCCTTTCTTCCCATGATCATTTGGCTCAGAGTCAGAATGGTCTGGGGTTTAGAACTTTAGGCCTAGAGAGATGTTCATGCTTTGTATATTAAAATAAAACACAGGTAATCACAATTAATTTGAGGTTTAGGTAAGTGTTTTTAATTGTTTTAATTGGGGTAATTGATATAATAAATAATCATAAAAGAACTAAACTTCCAAGTTCTGTTTTTCCATTAATGTTTAAGAAGTGTGTTGATCACTATTTGAGATGAAGAGTGAATATAAACTGTGTGCATCATCAGAAAACAGATGGATTGACCCTTTTCATTTCTATTAGAAAGTTTATGTCTCTGATGTGAATTGTCCAGCCTTCAGTAAATTATTTTTCTGAGTTTATAAAGTGTTATTGGTGGCTTTGATTGAAGCTACTCATTTTTCATCCAGTCACTGATCAAAGTCTTCCTGCACCTTTCTTCTTCTCCACAGTGACTTAAAAATGTATCCATGTCTCCCACTTCCTGCTTTAATCTTTCTTATCTGAAAATATTGTTTCACACTGTTTGTGTGGGATTATTCCAAATGATTCACCAGAGGATAGACAGATTCTATTCCAGACTCGGTGATCAAATGCAGCAGTCCCAGGATCCTCACTTTTAGAGTGTCTAATGTGCGGAATTTGACATTATGAATTATTCAATGTTCAAGTCTTGGATTTTTGTGTATCATTAAAATCATTTTTACCTGAAAGTCCTTAATGCAGTAAAAGATACTGCTATTTATATTCTTTTTCATATAGCTGCCTATTTATATTCTTTTTATATAACTGCCTACATGGTTACATTTTAAATACTTCATTATATAAAGAGTAGCAGAAAGAGCTGGGCAATTCTCTGAGTGTTTCCTTTAGGGTCTATTTTACACAAAAGATTCAAAGACTGTGCTAACATGTTAAACAAAAGATTTGTAATTTTTCTCATTTAGACAAGATATAATCCCAATTTTCTTGGTAAACTTAGTTCAAGAATAAAATTATCAGTTATCTGCAGAATTATCTTTAGTGCCTACAGCTTTTCCATTGGCATTAACTTCAAATAGTGGAGTAGGGTTAAATAATCTGCAGTAGCCTGGAAAGGTCATTTCGTGGGGGGGAATGGTAGCTCTAAATTCAGTACATGACAAGAAGAGAACACCTAATTAGTTTTTCTGTGCTGTCTTGAATGTTTCGATATTTAATGAAATAACTTGACACAAGAAAGCAAGGCACATAAACAAAAGAATGTGAATCATATTTCAATTTTAATATGCCAATTCCAAGACATATATTTTTAGAAATGTTTATTTAAAGCTTTCTAACTGAGACATTTCAAAATACTTTCCTGAAATGTCATGTACTGTTTTATAAAGTGAGAAGACGAGGTATGAAATGTCTAATAATGTGCATAGTTTAAAATTTCTCTATCTTATATTAATATGAGATAGAAATAAAGCTCTTTAGAGGTACATAGTGATTTGATTGCTTGTTGTGGATTCCTCTTTATTGGCACTATAATTGAAAGAGAATAATTATTGCTGCAATCAACAGGTAAAAGTGTATCATTAACAATTTTTTTTTTGCTAGTATTTTTTTTGATACCTGTCACTTCCTCTCAAGTATTACCTACACCAAGAATTCTGGAATGAACTTAAGTGGCATAACTATGTGTCTAAAAAAGTTCATGTTGCTTGTGAAAAATGTGTCATTGGAGCTTGAAATGAAAAGCTCGTCTTCTTCCTTCATCATCTTTATCTGTCAGTGCTGTATAATCAACTTTGGTAACATAGCACAGGATGTACACAGTAGTGAAGTTTCCGCTGTAATATCCACACATCCCTTACCTCAGGCAGTTAAATACTCACCTGGGTTTTTTCCCTTGTTCCTAAATTGGATATTATTTATAAAATGTCTCTGCTTTTATTCAGCCCTATTTTTTGAAAACCATAAATTTCATATTGCCTCATTCTGTATGCATAAACTACACAGTTTAACTGTGGTCTTTTGAATCAGAATTCAATATGACAACCTGAGTAATTCATGAGGTTTGGCAGTATAGTGTTTAATGCATCTCAGGAAATTCTTGATTTTTCAAATCTTGTATGTAGTTCAGCCATTCTCATTCAGAACAGCTTCCTTGAAATTCATACTGGTACAAATGGATGTGGTAGCATTTCATCAAATGTCCAGCTGAACTCCCAGAAGATTGAAGCCTCAGGATGTTTTAGGTAAATGAAGTTTTCTATTTGTTTCATTATTTATTAATAGCTTGTAAGGTCAAACAAACTTAAAAATGAAAAAAAATATTTTTATAGAAAACAGTAAAAATTACAGATTTGTAATACCCAAATGACGAAGTTCCTGATTTTTTTTTCATTCTCCATTTCAAAAGCAACAGGAAAAATATCTGGTGATTCTTTTAGATTATGGTTTCCAATTTTTAAAACAATAATATGAAAGTTTGAGAAGTATAGGTTCAACAATTTGACTAATATTTATAAGAAAGCATGCTAAGATTGGAACAGACAGGATGATACCTATTAGATCTATTTTAATACAGGTTTAGAGGTTATAAAATTAACACAGAACATAGGTTATGAATTATAAAAGCCTTTCTAGGAAATACATGCTGTTGTGATCAGGTTATTGAAGAAGAAATAACTAATTTACATAACGAAATCAATTTGTAGATACGACATGAACCTCAGTCTTGTAGTAAATATATTAGCTTAAATTTAGTATGAGACGCTACATGTGATAGGAATTTTAGATTGTGATACTTATTTAATGAGATTTAAAATCTGCATGAACTCTTTAAATTTCCCCATGGTTCTACAAACCTTATTCTCAGACTTGGCTCCATCTTGCCTTTTCTTTCTACATTTTCTTTTATTGTATTTAATTTTCACAGTTGTTTCCCAGCTCTTTCTTCTGGATTTTCATTCCATTTTATGAATTCTTGAATTGTCAAATATTGGTTCATATACTAAATTCTAAATATGTAAATTAATTATGATGAAAACCTAAATAATTAAATAATAATTATTAATTATTATTCTTGAATTTCTGTTTTGGTAATGGTACATCAGCTGTTTCCAAAGTATACCATCTACCAACAACCAAGAAACAACAAAATGTGGACAAAATGTAAGCAGACACGTAAACATCCATCTTAGAACATAAAGGAAGCAAAGATGGCGTTGAAACTCCTGAAACCACGACCTTGAAGATGAACTTTCTGTGGTCAGCTTAACCTTGATCCCAATCCCCACAGAATAAGATTTGGGTTACAACTCTAATGCCTGAATGCAATGTGTTGAGGCTGGTGACTGAGCTATAGGTCCCTTAATGGAGCCCTGTAGTCAGGATGTTGATCAGTAAAGTTTTGGGTCAATTACCAAAGATATAGCACAAGGTATGCTGTATCTTCACCTTTTTAAACTAGATACTTGTAGGGCCAAGTAGAAGTAATTACTTTAACATATCATTTCAAACCAAGCACATGGGTGTTCAAACTACTAGTGTGGAAATCATCTTGATACAAAGAAAAGGTCAAAGTCAGAAGCTTGTTTTGCTTCTATTTGTAATTCATGGCACATAAGAGACACTCCACCAGTTTCCACCCCATTCAGTGAAGATTATAGATAATTCAAAAACATTCATGTGTGCATTATGTGTGCCAATAAATATTTTGTAATTTAAGTTAATTTATTTTATGGAAGTGTGCTTCTATCACATATGATAATTATGTAAATATCCTGAGATGCTAGAAATTTCCTTCATTATTGCCAATCCATTTCTTTATATTTTAGTGCAATTTTGAGGAGAGTTTATAGTTCCCTTAGAGGACACAATTTCTAGTCAATGCAAATAATGTCAGTAAAAGTTGCAAAAAATAAGTAGCAAAATAAAATTCTGCACCTAGGAACTTTATTAAATTGTTGGATTCTTATAAACACACATACACACATAAACAGATTCTTTTGTGCCAATAATACAATCACCTAATGTTTTAAGAAACTGTTACATATTAATTATAAGGTTCTTTAAACTTTTGACAGAATACCAGAGAAACTCTTGGGATGAGATTTTTAAATATTAAAATTTCTCTTTATTTGTATTGATATAAAATTAAAACTATGAAACTGTGAATATTTCATATATGCATTCGTAACAACACCTTCAGTCAGATAAGAATGAAAATATGTAAAAAGGTCATATTTGTGAAGGATTTATGCAGCCATGAACAGGAGAGAGTCTTCAGGTGAATAGAGGTTTAAATGTTACAAGGCGTTAGAAATAAATCCTACTGTAACTTCCAAACACTTGGGGTTATTTTTATTTCTCACTTGATCCGAAATTGTAGAGATTTGGTTCTCAGGTTCTACAGGCCTAAAATTTATAGGTTCTGAAATCTAAAGGCTATTGCATTTTTTGTATCTGGTAATAGGATGGAAACCAAGCAAATATGCACAGCATCTGCTTATAGCAGAAATAAAATTAATTAGATGGATGGCTGATTAAAATGTAGTCATTTTAGACATTTAATTCTTTGGGGGAGCAGCCACAAACATATTCTGCATTTAACAGAATAGACAATGTTTAATTAATAGATTAAATGTGAGCTAAGCAAATCGTAACTACCATTCAAACTTATACAGTTTCCCTACTTAAATATAATGTACAGAAGGAACTTACTGTGTTCATTTTAATCAGAAGTCCCTCACTTTCAATATAAAAATCATTTGCTGGTTTTAGCTATAAATCAACCCTCTTCAGTTGCCTTCCATTTGCTACTTATCCACTACTTTCTTAGCTCATCAAGCAATACATCCAAACATGTATGTAAAAGTACTTTGAATAAATAGTCTACCTGTTATTTCTGGGATATTGGTCTACAGTATTTCATAAGTTAAAATCACAGAGGTTATGTTTATGAGTTTTGGACAAACTGCATGAGCAGTATGACTCTATACTTAGCCAATAGGAGCCTCATTTTTTAACAATATTTTATAGTAGATCTTTGCATCCTTTTTACTAAGAGTATTAAGGAAACTTAAGGAAAATTATTATATTCTTGAAAAAGGAACGTGTGAATACTGGACGTCGGGGAAACACCAAGACACAGAGCCGGGAGTTGGAAAACAGTAAGGAGATGTGAGAAAGCTGAAGCTGGTATTCCCTGGCTTCAGGACCACCAGATGCTGCTGGAGAACCCCACAGAGAAGTCAGAACTCAGTGTAGGGTGTCAATGAACCTCCAATGAGGCGGAGACTGTGTTACCAATCTTCTGGACATTCATACGTGGCTGAGTGGCAAAGAGTTGAGAACAGAGCCCAGAGGACAGATCTCATGCAGGCAGGGGCTAGGGGAAAGGGGAGTTCTGGCTTAGCTCAGTGGTGATTGCCCTTAGCTTGGCTGTGGTTGTGGCTGGAAGCACAGAGAGGCTTTCTGCAGAAGGCTTAGGCTGCAGCTAGGTAGTTGAAAGCCTCATCCATACTCTCCATGATGATTGTTGATAAAAGGGACAATCCATGGTTCTAAACGTTTATTGACTGTTCATTCTGGAAAATGGATGCATACCATACCAAATTCTCAGGGTAGAGCCTAGATTATATACCTTTTGCAGGGAGAAATGTCTGGGAAAGGAAGCTTATTGGGTAAATTCTCAGAGCCTCTAGTTACTTCATTAGCCTGGAGAACTCTATTCTGGGTCTATGTGACCAAAAGTCACATTTCCTTATGTGGGAAGTATGGCATGTGTTCCACACCAGAAATTTGGCAGGCAGCAGGGAGGCACCTACCATCTCAGGTGTGAGTTTCCAGGGTCTTAACTGGCTCTACCCACCAAGGTTCCTAGAATGGTTTATTGTTCCACAATCTTAAAAAAGAAATTGCCTAAAATTGATAGTCTCAGTACTGCAGTATTGATATATTTTTCCTATTAATCGTCTAGATTCTTCTCATCTACATTAACTGCTATAGGCTTATGCTCTTTTTAGAGGTGCCATAAAAACTTCATCAATGCGAAGTTGTGCTACATTGCTCTTCCTTAACCATGGCTGACATAGCAGTATATCTATACCTTTAATCCCTTAGATGGAAGCTCTGAGAGAGTTTACTAAGAATTTCCAGAGTTCCAGACTCATCCTGCATGGGTACTCTGATATCCTGTGTGCTGTCCTTCATGACAGCATTCTTCAATTATTCTCACACCATCACAGAAAATCCTTTTTGCTCACCTATTGGTATGAGGCTTCCAAAAATGAAGTTGCAACTTCTTGGTTATCAGTATTTTATTAAAGCTCTGAAGAAAGTTTGTCTTCCACTGGACAGGAACTCTAATTCTTCCCAGCTTAAAATTCTTGGAAAAGAAATTTCATAGTCCTCAAGTGATACACTTTTCTGGACAAAAGGAGTTTGTACTCCTTATATATGTAATTTCCCAGACTTCTGTGATATATCTACCAAGGGCATATCACTACCTTATGGTCACTTGTTCAAAGTATAACATACTATAAATAACAGTTCCCCAACTCTGTGTAATTTCAATACCAAATTAGTGTTTGCATTATGCTTTTAAGGTTTTATTTTCTTATTATTTGAGGACAGAAGCTACTTTATAAAGCAGTAATATAAATAACTTTGTGACTTACATGACAACATGTTACTTATAAGTCTCTGATTCAACTGCATCTCCAATGCAATGTTTTAGAAAATTTGTCACAATAAATCAGAAATTTTAAACTTTGTGTGACACACAGAAAATAAGACTGTTGAGGCTGTAGATATAACAAACCATTTCAACATAAAATTCAATTCTTAAGCTTAACAAATCATTTTCATGTTAACCTCTTTCTACTTTTCACTTAGTGAAAGCATAAGAAGGGCTTGGTATTCAACATGCATTGAGTAAGTGTAATATGTGAACTGGTATTGATGAGCTGGGTATTCAAAACCTTGACAAAAAAAAACTAGAGGAAGAAAGGAGTAATTTGGCTTATGCAATTAAAAACAATGAATTCATGAAATTCTTAGGCAAATGGTCAGAACTGGAAAATATCATCCTTAGTGAGGTAACCCAATCACAAAAGAACACACATGGTATGCAGTCACTGATAAGTGTATATTAACCCAGAAACACGGAATACCCAAGACACAATTCACATATCAATTGATTTCCAAGAAGAAGGAAGGAGAGAACTCTGGTCCTGGAAAGACTGGGTATAGCAGTTTAGGGGAATACCAAAACAGAGAAGCGGGAAGGGGTTGACTGGGGATCAGGAGGAGGGAAGAGGGCTTATGGGACTTTCAGGGAGGGGGTAACTGGGAAAGGGGAATTCATTGGGAATGTAAATAAAAAACATAGAAAAAAATAAAGAAGAAGGGAAGTCAGGGCAGAAAATCAAGCAGGAAGCTAAAAGCAGGAACTGAATCAAAGGCCTCAAAGACCAAGGAACTGTGCCCACTGCTTACTAGCTTTTTGTTTCTTTGGTTGGTTTTTGTTTGTTTGTTTGTTTGTTGTTTTGCTACCCCTCTTATAAAACCCAGGGCCAACTACTAGTAATGGCACCACTCATAGTTGGCTTGTCTTTTCCACATCATTCATTGACTGACAAAATGTCTCATAGGCTTGCCTACATGGCAAACTGATGAGACTATCCCTCAACTGATGTTTCTTCTTGCTTGTGGCAAATTTACAAAAACTAACAAGCATGTGCCCTCATGCTCCACTATGTTCATAGCAGCCTTATTTATAATAGCCAGAAGCTGGAAAGAATCCAGATGTCCCTCAACGAAGGAATGGATTCAGAAGTTGTGGTATATTTACACAATGGAATACTACTCTGCAATTAAAAACAATAAATTCACGAAATTCTTAGGCAAATGGTCAGAACTGTAAAATATCTTCCTTAGTGATGTAACCCAATCACAAAAGAACACACATGTTATGCAGTCACTGGTAAGGGGATAATAACCCAGAATCTCAGAACACCCAAGACACAATTCACATAGCAGTAAATTTCCAAGAAGATGGAAGGAGAGACCCCTGGTCCTGGAAAGACTGGATGTAGGGGAATACCAGGACAGAGAAGCAAGAGGGGGTTGAATGGGGAACATGGGGAGGGAAGAGGGCTTATGGGACTTTCGGGGAGGGAGGAAACAGGAAAGGGGAAATCATTTAGAATGTAAATAAAAAAATATAGAAAAAAAGACTAACAAGCACAAAGAAGCTTTGTGTTTTACCACTTTCACAAGTCCTCCACTTATGGGCCCATTACACAAAGGGAATGCTGATGACATAAAATATTTAAACTAGATAATTCACCTCTCAACTTATTTATTGCATATCTCAAACAAAAACACGTGTCACTTTTTAAAAGTATGAAATGTATCCCCATATCTGGAAAGTCCATCTAACATCACAGCAATTATAAGACCATTCTCACATATCAATTACCAGTGAGACATTTTTTGTCATTGCTATCACAGCACACATATAGAGGTCAGAGGGTAATTTGCCCTTGATTTCCTTCTTCCAAAATGTAAATCCAAATAAATAATCAGGCCCTTCATCAACAAGGTTGTCATCTCACTGACCCTTACCATAAGTTTTTCACAGAGAAAGCAAATTTAAAATAAATTCTTGATTATTTAATTTATACCTATGTATTCAACATACACAGATGCAAATAGCTAGTTACTGAAATATTGAAAATATATTTCTGAACTAAACTTGTACAGGTGATTTTTCTGGCTGTTATTCTTTAAAGAATTCAGAACAACCATTTACACAGCTTCTATGTTGTATTAATCATCAAAAGTATTGCAGATAACATTTAAATTAATGTAAATGAGGATTATAGGCTATTTGCAAGTTTGTCACTTTTCATAAAATATTTAACTATCTACACATTTTGAGTTTAGAGAAGTCTTAGAATAAACCACTCCTAATAACTAATGGAGAAATATATGTCTTTTAATGGTAAAGCATAGTAATAATAACTAAGCATATTTTAATGACATTTTCCAAAGTAACAATAAAAGAATCCTTATCAGAACATTTTAGAATGTCTAGCTTTCATTCATATTGATTTATTTGTTTAAGAAAAGTATCAAACTAGTGAATTCTGAAACACGTTTTCTTCTTTCAACTTTTATAATTTGTCAATGGCATAAAAATAACACTTGAAAGCAAAAATACAAAAACAAAACCAAGGGGTGGCAAGATGGCTCAGCAAGTAAATGCAACCTCTGAGGACCTGCAAGCTGTCTTCTGACCTCCACAAGCACAAAGTGCATACCCATTGAAAACTGAACAATACTTAAATAAATACATATTAACAAAATAACAAAACTCCTGTGGCCTAGTTCCTACAGCACTGTTTCTCAACCCATGGTTCACAGTCCCTTTAGAGGACAAACAACCCTTTTCACAAAGGTCACCTAAAACCATCAGAAAAGAAAAATATTTACATTATGATTCATCAGAGTAGCAAAATTACATTTATGAAGTAGCAACAAAAATAATTTTATAGTTGGGGGTGACCACAACATTAGAAATTGTATTAAAGGACACTACATTATGAAGGTTGAGAACAACTGTCCTGAAAGAACCTGACTCAGCTGTTCACATGGCTAAGATTTGGGGCATTTTCAACACCAGCTACTTTTAAAACCAGTTTGTACAATTCCTTCAGTGTGGAAATATTTGTGAATTAAAAATGAGTTCTCCTTTTGAGACTGCACATCAGCTAGTTTTATCCTGTTTACAAATGGAGTGGCCTGAACTTGCAGTTAGGAAGAGATCAGAAATATATCCCAAAAACTTCAATATTTTCTTAATGAATGAATGGAAAGGAGAAACAAACAAACAAACAAAAAACACACTTCCAAAGAAGAATCAAGACTTGAACAAAAATCTAATAAAGGGACCTATAGGGAGGGAAGGTTGCCCTTGAGATGACATAGAAACATGATCATCAAGTTTTGTCCTGAAATACCTACACATACGGGATTATTTTCCAATTTTCACAATGCTATTTAAAAAAAAACTCTAAGTAAATGTATTTTTAATCCATTTGTTTTGCTATCCTGAGTGAAATAGCAATAAAAAAAAAGTCTTGACTTTGGTCATGGTAGTCACACTGAACCAAGTTTCCCTCAAAGTCAGAATGAGATGAACAGAAAATAAAGAGGGATTGTAAGGTCTGGTTTAGGGAAAGAACAGAAGAGTAGGAAAAGACATACACTGAAGACTTCTCAGGTAGATAAACATTGCAAACTCTCTTGAAGCAGAGAGGCTATTGTCCTGTCTTTTGGTTTGCAGCACTAGGCCCACTTTCTTGTATAAAGATATCTTTGATATGTATCTATTCTTTCTGTTGCAGGTACATAAAACTTTTCTGGGAAAAATCATTAGCTATAATTTTGGGGTATAGTGGGATGAAAATATGTGATATTCATAGCACCCAGAGTTTGAGCCCCGCCTATATCCTTTTAAATATGTAACACTGAGCACAAAATTTGGTATTAATTTTCCTCAATTTTCAGATAGATATTTATATGGGGAAAACAATGAGAAAACCTTGCTACTTGATGACATTATTAAAGACAAGCAACACGCTTATTGGCTTATTGAAAGACACAATTCTTCTCTATTTCATTACCCCTGCTTTTGTTATTTTTACTTTGAGTCTATTCATTTTGCCCATTCTATTCTCAAGAGTAACATGACCCCTTACCTCCCTCTGGAGCCACAGGAGGTGCTTAGGATAAAACAAGTCAATGGGATAATCACAATTCACAATTCTCTGTGTCCTCTCTTGTCTGCAGATTCAAAGTTAGGAATAGCAAAGCCTGCTGCTTAAGAAAAATCACAGAACAACAACAACAAAAGCAACCCTTTTCCTCCCAGAGCATCTGCACTAATTACTTTTGCTGGCTCCCCACCTTGTCGGTTTCCCCTACAAATAGAGTGCCAGTTGTTTTGTTCTTTGCTGGAAACTGCCCCCACATGTGGCCTTCACTTTCTATACATCACTTCATCTGCCTTGTCTATTGCTCCTTACAAATCAGCATCCCTCTTTCAGATGTGACTTATTAAGAAACACTGGAAAACACCGCTCATCGAAAATCACTTATCAATTATTAGATTAACCTAACTGAGCCTTCCTACCCCTTATTTTGAGAAAAATCTGTCCTGCTAGAAACAAAGGAACTGAAAGACAGTTAAAGAGATTGTAAATAAAACAGTCATAAGCTATGGAACAGAGAGCTGGTTCTTTTCAAGGTGTTGGAAATATGAATATTCATTGAGATTCTCTTTTCATTTTAATGAATAGTTGCTAGCTTCCTTTTACATAAATGATCAGAAAGGACAGAAGGGGCACAGAGCTCCCCCAGTGTCCATACCTTATAGGTAGAATGAAAGAAGTAGCTGTTTCTCAGTGTTTTATTCCAGCCCCTCTGTCTACAGAGGAAAAAGAGACTGAGATCAAGAAAAGAACAGTAGGGTAAATATTTTAACATGAATTCTTTGTATATGTGCAATCTATGGTCTGCATAACAGAAATCAGACAAGGCATTCAGATTTGCTGTTCAGAAAGGAAGAAATAAAACTGTAAATAAAGGGGAATTAATGTGGGGAAATATTACATTAAACATATTCTCAGGGAAGGAATGAAACTGAAATAAATGGATAAATACATGCATATACACACACACAAACACACATATATATATATAAAATGAAATTTCAGGATAAGCTTATTAGCAGAGGGATGAGAGCAGGTCCAGTGTTTACACTCATTATTATGAGTGCATTATGACCACAGCCTGAAACACAATAGGGTTTGTTATCTTTGCTTTTCCTTTTAGAAATGAATTCTGTAGTATTGACTCTTTTAATGGCATTTTTTCTAATTTGTAGATGAAATAAAACTTCAGTTTGTTTGATACATTCTCAATAAGAGGAAGTTAAATCATCTTGTCTGCTAAATTTCAAAGATATGTACTTAACTTCTTTGTAGCCTCAAAACTACACATAACATTTGATGTAGAAAAAAAAAAACAGTTTTCTATAAGAGACACAGAATTCTTAGGTAAAAAAGGAAATTAAGATTAATGAAGCAATAGTGTCTGGTTTAGAGTGCAGGAAATAGTTCCCTGCAGGCATTGCACATCTTGTTTTAAGGATTATATATGGCTTTATTTTGAGGAAAAAAGAATTTACAATGAAATTGCTTTCTGCACACCCTGTTATTGTCACCTATGGATCACTTGTCTTTTGTCACCAGGTGTTCCCTTTTATTTAAATAGATGGACTTAATGTATCTATGGTTCTGCTTTCCTCTATTCTTTTATTAAACTTATAAGTATATTCATATTCTAGAAAATAGTCTTATACATAGACAAAACTTTTACTCCATTTGAGGTGGATTTTGTAATTGAAGTAATGTTCCACATCAGCTTCTCAAGTATTGAGAACTTCAGTGGCCCCACGCCTGGCCAGCTGTGACATTCTTAAATGCTTTAGGGTTTGATATTCTTCCCATGCTTGGATATGTCAGTCAGAAAGTATTGACTGGTTTTGAGTATAAGGAATAGAGATAAGAGAAATGGACTGTGGGTCACAAGTAAAATATCAGAATTAATATTTGCAAGTTGAAGGTTTTTGCTAATAATGAATCATTTTGCATGTATATGTTATTTATGCTTGAACTAATCAAAGAATTCAAAGCAATGATGTTATGATCTCAGAATTTATAATTGATTAATTTTTAAATGTGAATAAAAATTACTCAAAGGTTCAATTTTTTTCTCATATGAATCTGATGCCTTTTGTACATGAGCTTTTAAATATCCTTTAATCTCCAAAACAAACTTTCTATGACACACTAATTTCCTCAAAAACTCAGGAACATCTGTGTCCCCTTCTTTTATACTTTTTCCTCTTATTGGTCCTCCTCTGATTAAAGTTATGTTTGTTGATTTCTTGAAGATCTAAAGAAGTCACTTTCTAACAGCCTCCTCCCCACCTGCAGTGTTATGCCTCTCTGCTCTATTACATTATCCTAGTTACTAGTGTCTCATCTTTTCCTTTCCGTCTCACACTACTCTATACATGAATGTTCCTTTAGTGTAGGAACTGTGACTTAGGCCAAGACTTCTATCTACTGAGCACTACCAGAAACACATGTAGTTAACAGCTTCTTGCTCTAGTCTTTCTGCTGGCAAACACTCAAATAAAAAAAATACAGTCCTAATTCTGACTGAAACAAGCCAACAAACTCTGAGTTACTATTGTGACCAAGACTTTCCAAACATGGCTAAGCAGAAGACAATCTGCTTATTGTTTTTGGATGCATAAATTTATGGGAATGAAACTTTAGTAATTTATCGTAGTATCAAAATCAGCGATGTGTTTACAACTTAATGTTGTACTTGCTATAATGCTTGAAATATGTTTTATTTATTTTTGCCTGAAAAGTGAAACTACTCATAGTTTTATAAGTCCTATAACTGTCAACATATTCTAACTATCTTGAAATCAATATACTTATTAAAAAATGATATTGGCTTTATTCTGACAGGGACCTTTTTTTAGAAAGCCAACATCTTTCCAAATGTGCTGTGTACCTGAGGCAATGTATAGCATTAGGATTGGAGAATATATTTTTAATAAAATAAAATCTTCTTCTATAATGTAAAAATATTAAGTACAATAAAAATATGTAAATAAAAGTTCAATTAACAATATTTATAAAAAATGAAATATACCCTTAAAACCTATGTGGTTTGTATTAAGTGATAGCATCATTTACATCAAATCACAATTGTACATATGACCCCAGTACAAATATTTTATTCTAACTATATTTTCCTTAGTATAATTTTGTGTGCATATCTGTTTATGTTGGTACATATTTCACAGAGGCAACCTGAAGAAGTCAGACTACAAATTTGTAAGCTGGTTCCTGCTTTCCATCCTATGTGAGTTCTAGAGACTGAATTTAACAGAACTTGTAGACTTGTAGAACCAGCAATATCACCTGTGTAACCAGATTTCTAGTCCCTATACAAATATTTCCATGAAATTGACTTGTGACCCTTTTTGTGAGTCAATTTTGTTCGAATAATTTTTGTATAACTACCTTATGAAATAAAGTATCTGCTATGTTAGCAGCCAATCTCCAGGGCTGTGTCTATAGAAAGAATTTGGCCACTGAAACAAAGAACATCAGCATTGAGGAAGATGCCATATCCATAATGCCTAGAAAAAGACAACAAAACATTGTGGAGTTCTAGATAGGCTAAAAAGGTCATTTGGCAAGCTTTCCATTTTGTAAAATGTGAATATAAGCAAGGCAAGGCTAGGACACAAAAGTAACTTTATTGGAAGATTTGCTTATAGATATAAAAATTCCAGTGTCATGAGGTGGACATCTAGGATGTTTCTAATTTCTGCCTATTATAAATAGAGTAGGGTGAACATGGATGACCAAGAATCTCTGTAATGGGATGTGAGTCTTAGCACACATACTAATCATGCTTAAGACAAGTCCCATTATCAACAGTAGATGGCCAATGCAAAAGGAACTCAATAGTAATTCTGTAGATATTTGTGTCATTCCTCTTTGGACACTTTTGTTTAATGCTCTTCTGTTTATGGTGGTTTACAATTTTATGGGGTTTTATGATGTGGTATGTGTGTGTGGGGGGGTGCGTGTTTGTGTGTGTGTGTGTGTGTGTGTGTGTGTGTGTGTGTGTGTGTGATTCATGTTTCTTGAGGGGTTTTTTGTTTGTTTTCTTTATTTTGTTGTGAGATGTTTGTTTTATTTGCCTATTTGTTTACTAAAGAGAGAAAGAAAAGGGGCATGAGTAGGTCTAGGCAGGCTAGATAGGATACGGGAGGAATTGTAGGAGGGGAATCATGATCATATTATATGGTGTGAAAACTTTTTGATAAAAAATAAAAATGTCAGTGTACTATCAAAACAAACATATTTTATTAAACAGAAACTTCTTCAAGTTGCATTTGTATTTTTCTTCTTTTAAGGATAATCAGGGGGTTGAATGGTGAAAAGAGGGAGGAAAGGGGGCTTATGGGACTTTCGGGGAAGGGAGGAAACGGGAAAGGGGAAATGATTTGGAATGTAAATAAAAAAACTTAGAAAATAGAAAATAAAAGAATAATCAGGGTCATACTGAAAGAATCTTTTAATCTAATTATCTGTGGTAAGTAAAACTACCTGAAAATATTAAATTCTAACAACATATAGAAGCATATTTGTAGGTGTTCATGGAGTATTACCTTTTATATGTGCTTAGAAAACAATTAATATATTTTTATCTTTAAAACTCTATTCCACTCTCTTCACTGTTGTTTCTATGAGAACTAGTCACCTTCTTCTTCTTTTTTTATTTTCTAAGATTTTTTATTTACATTCCAAATGATTTCCCCTTTCCCGTTTCCTCCCTCCCCGAAAGTCCCATAAGCCCCCTTCCCTCCCTCTGTTCCCCATTCAACCCCCTCTCACTTCTTTGACCTGGCATTCTCTTACATCCAGCCTTTCCAGGACCAGGCATCTCTCCTTCCATTTTCTTAGAAATCTTTTTGATTTCAAAAATTTACATCTGAGTTAAAAGCTGGCAGTATATGTATTGTGAAACAGGATAAATCTAGTCAGAAAAGCCAATAAAGTTTTTTAATGATTAATTTGTTCTAATAATGTTCATTTTTCAAAAAGTGCAGTCACAGTTATATACAAATAGCCAGAAGCTGGAAAGAACCCAGATGTCCCTCAACGGAGGAATGGATTCAGAAGATGTGGTATATCTACACAATGGAATACTACTCTGCAATTAAAAACAATGAATTCACGAAATTCCTAGGCAAATGGTCAGATCTTGAAAATATCATCCTTAGTGAGGTAACCCAATCACAAAAGAACACACATGGTGTGCAGTCACTGATAAGGGGATATTGACCCAGAATCTCGGAATACCCTAGACACAATCTGCATATCAATAGATTTCTAAGAAGATGGAAGGAGAGACCCCTGGTCCTGGAAAGACTGGATGTAGGGGAACGCCAGGACAGAGTAACGAGAGGGGGTTGAATGGAGAAAAGAGGGAGGGAAGGGGGCTTATGGGACTTTCAGGGAGGGAAGAAACGGGAAAGGGGAAGTGATTTGGAATGTAAATTAAAAAAATAAAATAAAATAAATAATAATAAAAAAAAGAAAACATCTAAAATTCTAGATTTCCACAAGTAAATATTAAATAGAACCTTTGATCATCTTGCCTGGGTGTGGAAAGCTGACAGTGTGTAAGAGTCAAGTGGTAGAGTGGAGAAGGGTGTGGAACAAATTGGCAGAGGGCAAGTTGTTGTTTCTTAACAGAGAAATAAACTTTATAAGGAGACTTTGGATACACTGCACAACACATACACTCCATAGATGAATATATGTATATGTACATATACATATATACATATATATATCAATGTATTAACATTAAAACAATTGTTATATACATTATGCAAAAACAAATGAGAATGCTAGATATATATGTGCATAAATGTATATATTCATATATATACACACTTGTGTGACTTACTTATATCAGAAGACATAGTTACTGCATATTTATGGCTTCAAATCTCTAGTGATTAATGTTATATATAAATAATTGTTATAATGCTTCCTAAACTTTTTATTAATATATTGGTATTATGTGAATATTTAAATGATATGGATTTAAAGGAAACTGAAATTTGAATAGTTTTAAATAAATAAAGGTAATTTATATTATTACTGTATTGGCGCATAAATGATTGTGCATTGGTTGTTTTGCACTGAAGCCTGACACAAATACTTTCTACATAACCATTTTATAGCACTTAGAATACAAAAGAACAGAACATCACATTCTAGCTTGTAGAAAACATGGAAAATATTGACAATCCAGTAGAGTTGTCTAAATAGCACACTCATATCAATTGGGTGCAACAGCAATCAATTCAAATGGGCAGAATAAGTAAACTTAAAGTCTATTAAAATCCAGGAATTGTAATTTCTCTACAGATGACAGGCACTTTTTAGAGGAAATTACAAACTAAAAATAAGTAATCAAAGACTTCTTCCTGAAAAGCAGCTTACTCATTTTGCTTAGTCTCAAAGAACCATGAGTGTCTATCTACTCCCAGTAAGCTAGGTATGATTCTGGGTGTTGGCATCATAACAATGAGCTGAACATCACTAGGCTCTGAAGATGCATACATTTGTATGATGTTTAAATGCTCTATGCCTGTTCATGACACTATGTAAACTACTACTGCACAAATGATGTGAAAGTACCATGAAAGAAACCACACCTGTTCTCAATCAGGCAGTGGACCTAGAGTTAAAATTTTTTGGAAGAATGCAAAATTGTTCAGAAGACAGCAAACAGGTATTAAGTAATCTCTACATGTGAAAGGGACAGTAGTTCAGTGATTGCATCAGCAAAAATCAGTATGTCATGGAGGCTAAAATATTAATTTGATACATGAGTGTTCAATTAAGCTTACCTAGAAAAGAATAAGGTTGGAGGAAATCTCAGACTTAATTGGTAAGAAGGAGGTAATAATGATAGTGACCTAAATTTCACCCAACACAACTAAGTTAGTAGTATGTTTCAAGATTGGTTCTAACTGTGTAGTCATTCTGCTTACTGAATTTTACCTGTTTAGAATTAACTGGCCTCTTAGAAACACATTGGAATTAATTTACTTTGGCTTGGACCATGCACCATTTTTCTTATTTCTCCTTGGTGACCTGTTCAATTTTCCTGACTCAGAGCAATGTATGTATGTATGAGAAGTAGATAGCAAGTCTAAGACCATTCACAAGAAGTAGGGATGCATTTAAACTAACACACACATACACACACACACACAAACACACACACACACACATACACAATCTAGGAAGCAACATGTGTGTATATATTGATAATATCTGGTCATGGCTTGCGTAGTTTTTTGAATCAGTAAGACCAGAAAAGCAATTCTCTACCTTATGAGATTGCTATAAAAGACTGACTGAGACAGATGTTCACAATGCCTTTTTGTTATGATATTTATTGTGCAGTTTAGTTTCTGTTAGAGGATGACTTTTGTTTGAAACCTTTTAGATTAGACAGAGACTCAATTACACTGTAGACTAAATTTGTATTCAACTAGAACAATGGAGACCCAAGTACCTCTGAATAGATCACGTCCATGTTTGGGTGAAGGACATCAAGAGTTACTCTTTCTTTAATACTTCATTAGCATAATAATGAACAGCAATATAGGATGAATTTGTGAATGTTGTGTCTCACTTAACTAATAGAAGGAGGTATCAAGTGAATTAATGGGATTCACTGAGGCTTACTTCCCATATAATTTATCTGTGTCCTTTCTATGTGCTATTAAATAGCATTTACCTTTTCTGACTCTATGAATCACAAGAATTTTGTAAGAGAAAGAATATTTATGAAATAGCATAACAAAATAATAGATTGCTATATTAATCTGAAAATACCATTCTAATGAAGAATACAATGATACAAGTTGTGTGGGCTAAATTAGCTTAATTATTAGCTATGAGCTTCAAATTATTCACTTGAAAAATACAGGAACTTGTTATAGAATGCTTAGCATCTCATTTATATTAGTATTCTTAGATAACATACATACTTTGAGGAACTAGTCAAAATGGTCCAACTTTCCTGTTGGAAACATAGCTAAATCTCATTCACATGTTAATCTGTTTTCTATTCTTACATTCAATTTCAACCAACAGATGTTTGATAGAATTCAAAGAAGGACTGAGCCATATGTGAATTCTAATATCACCTTCTCCTACAGCTCTTTCATTTCTGTTCAATGAGTTTTACTTCTAGTCATTATGGGGAAATTATGAAATATAGATTAATGGTTGCATTTTAATACTTTTGATGTGTTGTTTAATGAGGTATGTGCTGTTTCATATCTTACATCAAAGAGGCATCTGCTGGAAACCTTCTTATCATACACATCAAGTGATTTTAGCACTAATAAGAATAATCATCTGAATAATGGAATACAGTATTTCTTTTTTATACCAATACATTTTCTTATGAAATTGAATGCTATTTTGCACCAGTTTTAGTTTTGACTTTAAATCATACTCATTATTAGATGTAAATTTCTCAAAATAAGCTTTAATTTTTATTAATATGAAAGAATAGTTACATGATGCAGGCATTTAATTCCTTTCTAAGACATAATATATAGTTATGAATTATAATCATGATGTTACTAATCACAAATATCTGCTCTAAACGTGTCATTGACAACTTTGAATATACAATATGCACTTCAGTCATTGAAAATCATTAGTGAAAATAGTCCTAAACTTAAAATGAATGATCAAGAAATGGCTCTGTGGTTACAAGTACTTACTGATTTTTCAGAGGCCATGAGTTCATTTCCCATTATTCATCTCCCCATGCTCATACAAACACATATCCATACAATTAAAAATTCCAAGAGTAAATATTTAATAGTATAAGCATGGACTTGAATTAAATAACCTATTTGTACCTACTGCAAAAAGTACCAGACACTACTAGGTTACTTTCTCACTCACCACCAAAGGAACATTCAACCTAGGAATTCATGGTTTAAAATAAACTATGGAAAATATGAACATTTCTTTAGCTGAAAAACCAAAGAAACATAAATGCAGAGATCATGACTACATTATATAATTTTTCAGAAGATACTAGAGAATGTAGGAATTTGTAATTGTGAAGTCACAGAAAAACATAAAATGGGAAACTTAAGTCCATTGCTAGAGAGATGACCCATGGCTCCAGCTGGATATTTAGTGGAGGATTTCCTTATCTGGCATCACTGGGAGGGGAGCCCCTTGGTCCTGTAAAGGCTTGATGACCCAGGGTAGGGGAATGCTAGAGCACTGAGGCAGGAGTTGGGTGGGAGGGTGGGAGAGCACCCTCATAGAGGCAGGGAGAGGGGTGAAGGGATAGAGGGTTTGTGGAGTGGAAACTGGGAAGGAGGATAATATTTGAAATATCAATAAATAAAATAACCAATAAAAATGAAAAAAGATCTTTGCTAGACCAATAACTATATTTTAATACTTTTATATATCTTAACTATCTTTTAATAATAAAAATCAAATGAGAAAAGACAGCAAAATGATCAAGACTATATTACTATCCACAATGATGTGTTACAGTGACTAGAATAAATTGTGGAATATTACTAAGGATAGAATATTAAAGTAAATGTATACAAATAGATAGATGGTTTGTCCTCTGTTATAATAGTTTTCTGTATCCCAGTGACCTTCCACTAACATTTATGAAGATTATATAAACACCTTTTGAATTGCACGTGTAAAATAAAGCTTATTGTTTAAAACTAAGAAATACAAAATTATTCTTTTAAAGTTTTTCTTTTATATATCTTAAGGAGCCTACTACTAGAAGTATTTAATTTTAAGATTCTTGACAAAATATAAATAAAACAAATTGTTGATGTAGTATTAAGTAAAGCAAACTATATTGATGTAGCCCTAGAAGACATCAATTCCTTTACTTTACCACATACTCTCACCTCAGTCAGGTCATAGCCTCTACAAGACTCTGTTATATATTTATTATTTATATATTTAAAGTATCTAGTGCAACAATCCTGAGATCATTTTAAGATGACAAAAAAAGTTTATTTTTAAAAATGAATCTCACTGCTAAATTGTAAGTACAGTCATTTTGAATATATAATATCAAAAACTATTGAGAAATGATTTAAGAAAAGGTGTCTTTAAACCATTAATGCACAATAGCTTTTTTTGTCTTGGTGTGAAAACTTTACAAAATCACATTTCTAACTAAGTTGCATAGAAAAACACTGTTTTAAATTCCCACTTAACAACTACAGACCTCACAATTAATCTGAAATGGAGCATTAGAAATGAGATAGTTCTATCAAGTCCCTATAGTATGCTGCTTTGTTTTAACATAGTTGGCAACATTTTTAAAGTGGATATTTCTGATGATTTAGTAAGTCTTGGTTGGCATTTGAGTTAGAATTTCTCCATGTGTGATAACATGATTTTGGTAAAGGCCTTAAGAATCCATAGTTAAGTCTTCAGTCGTTGCTCTGTGTGACCTCGGTTACCTCTGCTGAGAGTATGCAGCAGACCATTGATCTAAGCACCTGAATTCCGTGCCCTTTATTTCACATCCTAGTAATAAATTGCATTTTCTTTTTTCAGAATTAAAGATCTGAAAAAGTGAGTTAAAAAAGAAGAGAAAAAACTACAAAGAAATCCTTTCTCCTTTGAAAAGTGGATAGCAAATCAGTCCTTGAGTTGGACAGGAAATAAAATTAGTGGCTACAACACAGATACATTGATGTATTTCATACCTGCATGCTTTCTCCTGTTTGAGCAACCTCTTCTTGTTTAGGTGCTGAATAAAATTTAATGTTTAAATTCTTCTCTGGTTCTCTGCTTTCTGTGAGAAAGACTCGACAAAACTGCCAGAATGGAGTTAGAATGAGATGACAATTCTCAACACAAAAACATACATGTGCCAGAGGAACAGCTTTTTTAAAAAATAAAGTCATGCCATCAGAAACTCCATAAAAGCCATACCATCAGAATGTAAGTAACACAACTGATTTTCATGTACATTTGCTACATAATAAACTATGGTTACCTGTGCACAGAATAAAAGTTAAGTCTAACCTTGAAAATAACCTCAACAGGGTTAAAAAGACAGACAGAAGCCTAAGAAGTCAGAAAATAGCTCAACCTCATGCAACATGCTGATAGTCTAGGATCCTCATTCATAAATGGATTGAATTTATATGTACAACAATGGAAACTAGACATTAGTTATATACATAATAATACAAAGAAGCTTTTCTGTCTTTATCCAGAGAAACATCTTAATCTGGTCTGTTTCATCATATATGTATCAGGAACTAGTCATCTATGTTTTGGTAAATTAGTTAACAGAGTCAGGATACAATAACCTTTTAATTTTTTTAATTCATTATCATTGTAATATGAGAAATAGCACTAATTATGTCACATTTTTAATTGGAAGTGCATCATATTTTTAAAAATATATAGTCTTATGAGTGTGAGTTTCATAAGCCATTCACTTATTCAAATTTACAAGGTACCATAAAATAATTTAATTTTCCCTTCAGACCTTGTACTTTATGTTGAAGGTCAAAGGTTTAAATTTATAAGCTCTTCTTTCTTTTGGATTCCAACTTAGTCCTAATTGAAATTTGACATATATGCCTATTAGTTGAAATTATTCCTTTCCCATGCTTCATTAACAATGCACTTTACTATATGACAACGATAATGCCCATAATAAACGTCTCCTATGCAGTGTGGGTTACACTGAAACATGATTGATTATCTTAAATGTAACATGCAATTCATAGTATAAAATTTCTTATGCTGAGATAGAGTTTCTGACTAGAATTTAAATATGAACAAAAAGCAAGTTCGTTTACTTCAGATGCAAATGAACAAAACTTTAAAGAACAATTAGCTTTTGTTAACTCTATCCCTCCTTTAGGGATAGAGTAAGCCTCTTTAGGAAAACATTTTAATTTTTTTTAATCATTAAACATTGCAAGAGTTCCCTGTGTTCATATCATTCTGCAATACATGGGCTTCTATATTATTTTGAATTTATATTGAGCCTAAAATTCTGCCTAGATGTATAAAGGTACAGCTAGTTACTGAGACTAATTCCACAAAGAACACGGAAAGAAACAACCCTGAAATGGATATGTGATGATATCTTCCTCTTGTGTAAATTTATTTTACTTCTGTCAAAGAAACACTGGTCCTCCTTCAGTAAATAGTGTTTTTCTTTTGTTGTAGCAGTTCTCAACTCACCTGGAGGTTTCAATCAATCAGTAAAGAACCTGATTATACAGATTGGTTTAAAGCCAGCTTGGAAAATATATTTGCTGAGATCTTCTTAGAAAAGCAACCTCTCCTTCTGGATTTGAAAAGAAATAGAGAATCTACTCACCACAGTAGGTAGGATAAGTGACTGCAGAAAGACCTTTTGGGTGTTGTATGCATTTTCTACATAGGAATAATCTAAGGCTTGGGGAAGGAAAAATAGGGAGAATTTTGGCAGTCTGGCGGTTCCTCAGAAAACTGGGCATGACACTCCCAGAGGATCTGGCTATACCACTCCTGGGCATATAACCCAGAGGCTTTACCTGCATGCAGTAAGGACACATGCTCCATTATGTTCATAGCAGCCTTATTTATAATAGCCAGAAGCTGGAAAGAACCCAGATGTTCCTCAACGGAGGAATGGATTCAGACCCCTGGTCCTGGAAAGACTGGATGTAGGGGAATGCCAGGACAGAGAAGCGAGAGGGGGTTGAATGGAGAAAAGAGGGAGGGAAGGGGGCTTATGGGACTTTTGGGGAGGGAGGAAACGGGAAAGGGGAAATGATTTGGAATGTAAATAAAAAACTTAGAAAATAAAAAAATAAATAAATAAAATATATTGACAATTAAGGAAAAAAAAAAGAAAGAAAAATGATGCTCCAAGACATATTTCCTCCAACCAGAAGACTTAGTCAAATCACAGTGAGATATTATGACATGGCAGATTCTGACTTAGTAGGTCTGAAGTTGGATCTGTGGTCCTGTCTTTATTGATCAAGATATCGATAAGGGACAACCACAGATCTACCTTATACATGGAGGCTGAAACTAAGACCAGAGAGCCAGTTAGACATTCTGGAAAATGTTCATTGTGGCTTTGGAAGTATCTGATTCTTCAGATTCATAAAATCATTATACTCTAAACCTATATTCATCATTAGAGGTCAAACAAGAAGGAAATGCACTGGGAGGAGGGTATTAACTCTGCAATTATATCTACAACCATAGCAAATATGTCTTTGAATTTATTTTATAAAAATACAATGAAATCTCAACAATTCAATAACTTTTTATTAATAATATTTGAAGAATAAGAGAGACCACTTCAATGTTATAAATTGAAAGAACAAACTGGGTATTAATGCAATTAACATCTAGCAGTTGGAAAATATTGACTTGGTAGCAGGGAGTCTGTTATCCTTGCTGTTACCCTGAACATTTCAATTTCAAAAAGTTGCATGACTTTGAGTCTCCTCCATGTGAGACACTGTGCCTGACATAAGGATTTATTTCTGGCTTTCCATCAGCTTCTAATTAATAGCACCACTGTGTGCTACATGATGTGAGAATTGAAAATCTCTAAACAGTACTACAGGAACACCACATTGCACTTCTACTTGAAAAAACACCTGATCAGTTACCCAGCTGCTTCCTCCAGATGTTGTCTGTAAACGCAAAGGTCATTGTTTCACTAATGCTGAGATTGATTTGATTTAAAGTATCTTACTGTAGAAAAGGCCCAGTATTAAAATTAAGTTTTCACATAATCACAAGAACATAAAATCAAAACTTAAGAGCTCATCAGATATACATTTCTAATCTTTGTGAACCTAAATATAAACTCTACATTCTGTAGTTCTTTTTTGTACATAAAATATGTAATGGTATATTGCTTTCTATTTTTAAGAAAAGCATTGTTTAACTTTTAGATGAACTCACATTAAGAACTATTATGTATTATTATTATTAGACAAGAATAATGTTCCACCCAGTTCAGTAAAAGATAAAAATTTGACAAATAATATTATTGAAAAAAAGGAAAATATAATAATATCACCCAAATTTCTTTCTAAAGCTAATCTGGATGTAAAATGTTAAGAAACAACTTAAGGATGGAGTTAAGTCTTTATGTTTGCATTTTTCTTCACAGTGTTGTAAAAGACCAAGAAATAGCTAGATAAAATACTGTTATGATAGGATACTGTTCAAGCCATTAGTAATAAAATTAGTTATTTATAAAGGATTTTATGACACTTAATTACAAGCATTATTTTTATAACATCAGGATGCAAGCAATGGCCTTGCAATAACTGTGCAACATTTAAATAGCAAACTAAGTATTCCTACAATGTTATAATTGTCTTTTAGAGATTCAATATTGTAAAACAACCTGTAATTCTAGGCTACTATTACTCTTTACCTCTAGGATATTATACTTTCATTAGTTATATATGTAATCTATTTGCAAATAAAATTAAATAAAATCAAATCTTCAAGAATGACTGCATTCATAACATTTAACATGTAAACATCTATTATGTTCCACTGTCCCCTTGTTTGTGCAGGACTCTGGAAACTAATTTTTCCACATAAAAATAATGTCATGCATTATTATGACCTATATGTGTAATATGCTTTGTACAACCAAAATGTATTTTGAACTATGAATAAGTGTCACTAGTCCTCAAAAATAATCATGGTGTACTAAATTATTAGCAGCTCTTACTTGAAAATTAAAAAAAGTTGAAATATAAAGTGAGAATTTAGATATACAAATTTTATAATATAATACAAGTTAATAAACCAATAATGAAAAAATACAAAAGAAAAATCATTAAGATTTAAATGTAGTGATTTATGAAAAATATTAAGTAGAAGCATTTAAATTTTATTGTAAGGATAGCATATAATGGAAAATGTCAAAATAACTAAAAAATCATATATATATTAGATTATATATGAGATGATATATCTGCATCTTTATATATAAATTATATTGTATATAATATATACAAATTATATATTATATATAATATATATGCATCTTTTTATGCTTTGAAATGGATGATGATTCCTTTCACACTTTACACATAAGAGGACTGAAGATTGATAAAAGTCTAATTAATTTAGTAAAATAAAACTCTAATGTCAGATCATTATAAAACATTGACCAGGACTCTGCTATAGATAATTATTTTTATTTTAATCAAATTACACTTTGAACAGATAGTTGGACAAATAAAAACAAAAACTTTATCTATAAAACTAATATATCTTTCCAATAAAATAACTGAGTCTACAATAGAGGATTTTACTAAAAATCATGCTAATTGGTTTGCTGACAGAGGTGGGGTTTGAAAGCACTGAGGAAGCCTCTGTGGAGCTGCTGACAGAGATGCTGCATGCTACATCTCAGAAATCAAAGTGCCAAGTCATACTGCAAGCACACAGCCAGGACCCAACCCACACTGGGTCCCATCATGGTCACACTGGTTGAAATGGGTTTCAATGTTGACACTCTACCTGCTTATGCAAAAAAAAAAAAATGGTCACTGAACTTCCGGTGACCAATCAGCCAGTGACATCCAGGGCCCTCACTGCAGGGCACAACCAACCCCATCTGCCACACATCCCCAGCCATTTTCCTGAGTTTCCGGATGCCCACATCTACCTCAAAACTCAGACAGACATACAGTGAGCCAGTGTTTGACTACCAGGTCCTTCAGGAGAAGGCCTAATCTCAGAGGCTAGGCATGGAGTGGGCACTCGTCTGCTACAAGGCCAAGACAGGCGAGACCCAGAGTCTTTTCAAGGATGATGTCAGCACTTTCCCCTTGATTGCTACCAAAACTTCACCATCTTCTACCTCACAGTTTTGCTTCCCTCTGAGCTTGAGATACAGCAGATGGAAGAGAACCACTCCTCAGAGCAGGATGAGCAAACAGATACGGAGCACATTGCTCTTTATATCAGCACAGACTATTCCGGAGCTAAGAAGGAGAGCCTGCAGCAGAACTCCACCTTGTCTGGCAGCTGGAGTGGGGAGGAGTAATCATCAATAACTCCTGTCTCTGGCCAGTGAAGAAGCCCAAGATCCGTAGGAAGAAGTCCCTCTCATGACCTGAGAAGGAAGCTGCCCTGTAAACACTGCTTTCATGGGGGAGTGAAATCGCAGAGGTTAGAGGAGGGTGGCGTTCTTCTGGCCGTGTCCAGGCTATGTCATTTTAGTAGCAACTTTGTGGATGGAGGAAACCATGGTGATGTAAAGGACTGTTCTGTCCCCTTGCCAACAGGGCCAGGGACTACTGGTGACTCCACTGATCAATCATGAGACTTGATTCCTTTGGAACCTGGATGTTCAGGGAAAAGGCAGAAAGTAGGGAAAGACCTTCTGAGAAAGCTGATCTGACCAGAGGCTGGGATATAGTTAGTTATCCTGTGACATAAAAAGGAGTCAAGGATTTAAAGCACCACCAAGAGGACTTAGCAGGTAGGAAAGGACTAAGCTTAGCTGAGAAATCCAACTGTGGTAGAAAGCTACTTGTCCACTTACTGGAGGGAGGGGACTGAGAGGACAATGCTGAGGCACAAATCTGTCCACCTCCACCCCCCTGGAGAAAAGACACCACTCCATACTTTACCCACCAATCATGAAGAGTGCCTCCAAGGAAGGATGGCAGGGACACATGGAAATTGACATAACATGGATAAGTTGTTCCTTGGATTGGGGTGCCTCCTCCATCCTGGTGGCTCTTGCTTCTGCTCCTTCTGTCTTGCTTGTCCTTTCTCTCCCCAGCCCTCATGTTTCAGAGACAGGCTCTCTCTATAGCCCAAGTTATCCTAGAACACAGTGTGTATCCCAGGCTCAGTCTCTTCCTGCCACCTGCTGCAGGTCCAGATGTAGGTCACCATGCTTGGCTTCCAGTAAGCTGGTAGAGGCTCCACCTCCCCTGCTGATCTCTGCTGTCTTTGGTCCCATGGCCTGGAGGGAAATAGCTCTGTGTCTGGAATGGAAGGACAAGAAATGGTGAGAAAAATGATGTAAAGATTTCCTACAAATATATGCATATACTACCTATTACCATGTACCACAGTGTAGGAAATCTTTACATCAGTGTGCATCAACTTTTCTTCTTTTTTAATTGGATATATTCTTTATTTCCATGTCAAATGTCCCCTTTCCTGGTTTCCATTTCGAAAACACCCTATCCCATCCTCCCCTCCCCCTGCTCACCAACCCACCCACTCCTGTTTCCCTGTCCTGGTATTACCCTATACTGGGGCATTGAATCTTCTCAGGACCAAGGGTCTCTCCTCCCTTTGATGTCCAACAAGGACATCCTCTGCTACATATGCAGCTGGAGCCATGGGTCCCTCCATGTGTACTCTTTGGTTGGTAGTTTAGTCTCTGGGAGCTCTGGGGGGTACGGGTTGGTTTATATTGTTGTTCCCCCTATGGCTGCAAGCTCCTTCAGCTCCTTGGGTCCTTTCTCTAGCTCCTCCATTGGGGACCTAGTGCTCAGTCCAATGGTTGGCTGAGAGAATCCACCTCACCTCTGTATTTGTCAGGTACTGGCAGAGCCTCTCAGAGGACAGCTATATCAGGCTCCTGTCAGCAAGCGCTTGGCATCCACATTAGTGTCTGGGTTTGGTGACTGTATATGGAATGGAACCCCTAGTAGGGCACTCTCTGGATGGTCTTTCCTTCAGTATCTGCTACACACTTATTCTTCATATCTCCTCCCATGGATATTTTGTTCCCCCTTCTTTCTTCATATCTCCTCCCATGGATATTTTGTTCCCCCTTCTTTCTTTCTTTCTTTCTTTTTTTTTTTTGTTTTTTTTTTTTTTTTTGTGAGACAGGGTTTCTCTGTGTAGCCCTGGCTGTCCTGGAACTCACTCTGTAGACCAGGCTGGCCTCGAACTCAGAAATTCACCTGCCTCTGCCTCCAAAGTGCTGGGATTAAAGGCGTGCGCCACCATTGCCCAGCTTTGTTCCCCCTTCTAAGAAGGGCCAAAGTGTCCATACATTGGTCTTCCTTCTTGAGCTGTTCTCAATTACACTGCTAATGCTTTCCTTCATAGTTTTTCCTGAACAGAATCAACAACAAGTAATTAGTGCTTGCCTAGGTATCAATAAAATAATGGGACAATTTTCTCATATATGAGAAAAATATTTTTCATTAGGCACTTCAAAAGACACTTTTCTTATGAAACAGTTAGGTAAGACATATGTGTGCAGCAATGTCTAAAAGTGACCTGATTGTTGCTTGGCAGTTAGTATAAGCTTCCTGATATGAAACTCCACCAGGAATATCTATGACGTTAAACCTTGTATAATCCAATATCCCTCTCAGAACCGTTTTACAATACTATGCATGTAAATGAGTAGTTCTGTTCAGTGCCTCAATAGAAAATACAAGAACATGCCTCTAGTTCCTTCCCAGAATATAAAATGCATAAAACAAGAATGAATTTCTTCTTTTGTCCAAGAAACTACTAATTCTCCTTTGATTTTATAATAGGGTTCTGACATCAACAATTTGACAAACTGCTGCTGCCTGCTCCCAGTAAATGCCTTTTTGAACACATTTGGCTGTGTGTCCTTAGAACATCCTTAATACCAGCAGGAGAACTTTTAAATTAACTCCCAGAACAGTTGCCCTCCATTTCTCCTCTCTTGACTGTGAACATTCTATTCTCCATCCTCTGTCTCTTCAGCTCTTCATGGAAATGGAAGGCATAAGCATCATCTCCTGAGCTTTATATTCTAGCTGTTTTTCCCTTGGCACTGAGCATACCAATATATCTAGCAGATAGCTTGCTTTTCAATCACACTTGGGAGAAGACTATAATGAATTGTGTCAGTATTTAAAATTAACACCTTCAAGCACATTGAAAAGAATCTTGAGATATCAGAAGCCTGGGTGACAGAAAGGTGGAGTCATATAAACTTGACTGTTCAATAAATTTACTAAAGGTTTGACCCCATGCATTGCAGGAATGTACATGAGTAAGAAAAGAATTTGTCTGATATTTCCAAGAACTTGTGTTATTTTAGGCTTATAGTTTGGAAATTCCAAAGGAAAGCTCCCCAACTTTTGGAATATTTTTGCCTGGCTGTTTGCAACTTTTAATATTAAGATTCAATAGAAGATAGCCCATCAGAAAAGAACAATATGAATATTCTGACTGTGGTAAATAACTCAGAACTCTTTCATCAGGTCCATAGCTATACTGAAAATATTAAAGTTGAAAAATGGGAAAGGGGACAAGAGTGAGCTCTCAGTGCCCTCAACCCCTCTAAGTATTTCTTGATACTTGGAATTATTACTACAGACTCTGGGTACAAGTTCACAGATGACCTAGAATACTCTATTGTTTCCCTCTGTTTCAATGCAAAAGGCCAGAGTCATGACTTTGCCAAGAGATTTAAGAAGGTAAGAACATAAAGATACTTTACTATTCAAGACTGAGTTCAAAATTACAACATGATTTGAACATAGATTTTTAAACTTCCTAATAAACACACAGAATGACATAAACAACAACCTTGAAGTGTAATTATACTCTCCTGAGCTATCTACACAACTTTAAAGGCCATAAGTAGGACAGCGCCCCTTTCTGCACACTGAGAAGTGACAGCCATGGCAGAACAGCTACTTACAGCAGAGACCTTATTTCAGCTGTGGCCACCGAAGACATTGGGCAATGAGCTTGCCCAATGCATGGAGTACAAGAGTTTCATGAATGTGATTTTTTGTATTAAAAAAATACCAGGCTCCAGAGCTGGTGAGACAGCTCACTGGATAAAGTACTTGCTGCAGGAGAGTGGAGCCCTAAGTACAGATGCACCCATGAAAATCCAGGCATGGTTATTTAACTCTTTATGGGTGCGGTAGAGGAAACTGAGATGAGAAGTGGGTACTGGAGCTCCCAATGTAGGCAAAACAACAGTGAACACAAGATTCAAATGGAGACCGTTCCTCAAAAGTAAGGTCAAGAGTGATAGAGGAAAACACCTTTTACAAAAATACATATGTTATGTATTTGATCACACTCTCCAAACATATTGGAGTTGATTTGTGGGTTTTGTTTGTTTGTTTGTTTCTTTTTGTTTTTGTTTTTGTTTCTGTTTTGTTTTGTTTTATCTCCTACCAAAACCCCTAAGCATTTTCTTCTGCAAACCCTCCTTCCTGCTTTCATATCTTTTGAGGAAGAACTGCTTTCACTGAGGGTTGCCAAAATTGCACCAGAGAACTACTACAGCTGAAAAACAAAGTGGCATGATATAACATTAACTCAAACAAATCAGTAACCTTCCTTTATACAAATGATAAACAGACTGAGAAAGAAATTAGGGAAATAACACATTTCACAATAGCCACAAATATTATACCTTGGTGTAATTCTTACCAAGCAAGTGAAAGATGTATATGAAAAGAACTTCAAATCCATGAAAAAAGAAATAGAAGAAACCTCAGAAGATAGAAAGGTTCCCCCATGCTCATGGATTGGTAGGATTAACATAGTGAAGTCGGCCATCTTACTAAAAACAATCTACAGATTCAATACAATCCTCATCAATTTCCAACACAATTATTCTCAGACATGGAAAGAGAAATTCTCTACTCAAACTAACAAAAAAATGGAAAAACAAACAAACAAAAAACAGGATAAACAAAATAATTCTCAATAATAAAGGATCTTTCAGGGGAAAATCACCATCTATGGCCTCAAATTGTACTACAAAGTAACAGGGATAAAGATCACATGGTATTGGTACAAAGACAGACAGAGTGATCAATGGAATAGAATCAAAGACCCAGAAATTAACCCACACATTTATGGATACTTGATCTTTGACAAAGAAGCCAAAAACATACAGTGGAAAAGTGAAAACATCTTTAATAAATGGGGTTGGTCTAACTGGCAGCCTTTAAGTAGAGGAATGAAAATAGATACATATTTATCACCTTGCACAAAGCTCAAGTCTAAATTGATCAAGGAACTCAACATAAAACCAGATCCACTGAATCTAACAGAAGAGAAAGTGAGAAAGAGCCTCAAACTCATTGGCACAGGGGGAAATTTCCTCAACAGGACAACAATGGCTCAGGCTCTAAGACCAACAAATAATAAATGGGAACCTCATGAAACTGAAAAGCTTCTGTAAAGCAAAAGGGCAAATTAACAACCTACAGACTGGGGAAAAAAATTCTTCACTAACTCCACATCCAATAAAGGGCTAATATCCAAAATATATAAAGAACACAAGAAACTAACCTCCAAAGAAACAAACAACCCAGTCAAAAATGGGGCAGAGAGGAAAACTGAGAATTCACAAAAAAAAAAGAAAAGAAAAGAAAAAAAAAGAATTTTGAATGGCTGAGAAGCACTTAAAATTTTTTTTAAAGTCCTTAGTGATCAAGAAAATGCAAATCAAAATGACCCAGAGAATCCACCTAACACCAATCAGAATGGTTACAATCAAAAACTCAGGTGACAGCCCATGTTGGTGAGGATGTATAGAATGGGGAACACTCCTCCATTGCTTACAGACTATCACGGCTGTCCTCTGAGAGGCCCTACCAGCAACTGAATGAGACAGACACAGATACTTATACCCAACTATTGGACTGAACTCAGGGACCTTGATGGCTGAATTAGGGGAAGGATTGAAGAAGTTGAAGGGGAGGGCAATCCTATAGGAAGAACAGCAGTCTCAACTAACAGGGACCCCAGGGAACTCCCAGAGACTGAGCCATCAATAAGGCAGCATAACCAGGATTGTCTGATCCTCCCTTCCACTACTGCTCACCCCTGCCCACCGCCCACTCCCCTACCTCTGTGCCCTGTGGGAGGACTGCTTAGTCTTCCCTCAGTGGGAGAAGATGTGCCTAATGCTGGAGAGGCTTGAGGCCCAAGGGAAGTAGGAGGCTTACTGGGGAAGGAGAAGCACCCTCTCAGAGGCAAGGGGGAGAAGGAATGGGATGAGAAACTGCGGGCAGGGGGGCAAGAATGAAAGGGGTGTGGTTGTATTGTAAATAAATAAAATAGTTTAAAAATATATTTTCATCATGTTTATTCAGCTCAGCTAGTTGTAGAGATGCAGAAGAAAATGAGGTTGCATTATCCTATCTTATTTTCAAACTCATTATAAATCTACAACAATTTGACCATCTTACATTTTGACAAGTAAAATTCAACACTACAAAATCAATTCAGAATTAAATTGCTAGTCTAATTAAATCATTTTATTCCTAGAACTTAAATTTCATGTATTTTAAAGTTTCTTATATGAAATGAGATGATATTTTTCTTAAGGTGAGTTTCTTATAGGAAACTGGACTCAACCTTGTCTACACCTCATATATTCCTGACTCAAACTCCCGAATACCTGGAATGTATCTGATATTAATTAGAATTTTTGTTATTTTACATTTATATCACTGATAAGTTCTCCAATGTATTCCATTTTAAAAATAAAAGCCATGCATTTCTTTGCTTTCTTTCTTGTCACTCTTTTCATTTACATTAGTTAATTTAAAAAAAATTCTTTCACACTTGCCACTGTTTTTCATACTACATGACATGTTTAGCATTCTTATTTCTTAACAAACTAGATTTATGAATCTTTCTGTTAATAAATAATATATGTGTTCACCTTTGAGGGAACATAATACCTCAATACCTTTGTGCTCAACTAATCTACTCTTCTTAGGTATACAGTCTAGGTCTGACTACTTTTTTGTAAGCTGTAGATTGATGTCCCTGGAGCTGATAACAAGCATTCTGATCCCCAGAATGATGGATAAATCTGGAGATGAAATGGATGAATCTGTCGACTTAATAAAGCAGTTTTCTCAAGTGAGGATTTTATGAGGAAAACGTTTCAGTGACACCAATGCAACCATATGTGTCCTTCTAAAAAGAGTGGGAAACAGAGGCATCAGAGCGAATGGCTCAATGGTTGGAATACTAGAGCAGATATAAGGAGAACTTGGGAGTAATGCAATCCCCACAGCCTACAAAGTAGGGAGAAGGAATTCTTGCAATTGCTGCACCAACCAGAAGAAATCATCTTGGTTGCAGACTGGAACTCATGGAGTCTTGTTAGAGAGCTCAGCATAAACACAATGAAAATTTCTGCTTCAAATGACTAAGGTACTGTTGACTTTGTTTAACAGCCACAGAACAACAATTTGGATCAATTCCAGTTCCACTCAGTTCTCCTGACTCAATTCAGTCATTTACTCTTCACCGTTCACACTTAAAGCTGCAGAGTTTTCTCTAAAATCACTACCCTTCTAGGCTAATTCTTATTTGCAATGGTAAATATCTTCATGCCATATTTTGGATGAAAACATTTGAATAGTCATTTTATTTAAATCTTTTCCTTTGTGGGTTATATTTATTTTCTATATTCCTCACAATGAGAGTTATTGGTGGATAAAATCCTGTATTCTCAAACTCCTATCAAGTCATTATTTCATTATCTTCTTGACTATAGTATACTTTCAGGAGATAATTAGTCATAGTGTAGCTCATACTTTTGTTTCCTATAAATTGCTCCCTTCTACCATTTATAGCCCATTACCTACTAATTCAACTACTTTCTCCTGTACTTAATGAGTTATTATGAAAAATAATTAACTACAAAAGTCGCTCTATTACACATAGTAATTTAAAAGGTTACTCTTGATGGCAAATCACTTATTTCGATTTTTTCTTTTAAAAAAATGATAGCATATGCCTCACGGAAATCTTTTAGATCTTCATTTTATTTTATTTTATTTTGCTAGCTTTCCTCTAATCTTTGTTCTCTGCTATTATACTAACTTATATTCAGTTGTTGAATTTTAATATTCTTTTACCTTTGATATTGTAAATGATCTTGTTTGCTACGGTATATTATTTCTCATAAATTTAAAAAGTTAAACTACCATATGTTTTGTCCATAGAATTAACTTAAGGTTTTATTGAATTTTTTCTGAATTTTTTCATTTATTTTTACATTTTTATTTGTGCAGGTTTTGTATACTTGTATGTCTGTATGCCAAATGAAAGACTGGTGCCTGTAAATGCCAGAAGGTATCAGGTTCCTTGTAACTGGAGTTGGAGACTGGTACATGCCTCTATGTGGGTGCTGGAAATTGAACCTATGTCCTTTGGAAAGGCAACCAGTGTTCCTCTGAGCCATCTCTCCAGACTTTTTTTCTGGTTAGTCACAGCAAATATGAGCAATTTTATCATCTTTTACTGAAGCTTTCTTTTATATTATCTTATCATTTTTTCTTATTTTCTGTTTCATTTATTTTTCACGCTGATCTTCAATCTTTTATTTTCTTTACTTCAACTTATCTTTTTTTCCTTTTGTGTCTGGTTAGTATTTTCATTTGAGTTCTTGAATGTTTTCTAATGTAGATTTTAGTGCTATATAATTTCCCTTTCTTACTACCCAATATTTTAAAAACATTGTGGAATATTTCAAAGAACTATAAGAACTTGTGGTTTTGTCTGATGTTTATGACAGTTCTATGCCATTTCCAGCTGATCAATTTTTACTTTTCTTCTACACTTTATTTTCTAGCAACTTGTCATGACTGGCATGCTTTAATAGAATTTGAGATATTGTGGGGTGTAGCTTACTAGTTACAGAGTACTCTCATTTTTTTTTAACATTGCACACATGCAAGGTCTGAGACTTCCAAACTTTACATCTTTCCCCTCACTGATAACATCCAGACTTCAACAAGTCATATATGCCCTAGACTGAAGTTAATTTGTGACAGTTCTAATTGGGATTGTTTCTTGGAAACATTTTAAGACACAAAAAATGGTGTAATGGTTAGCATTCTCCACCATTCAGAAGAGACTGCCCTAGGTTCTTAACACTAGGCCCCATACTCTTATGCCTCTTATATAAACCTTCTTTTCAATCCTGTTAGAGATATGTCTAACCTCAGCTTTCTGAGTTGATGTCCTCTACTTCAGAAATAGCTTTCTCATGTTAATAAGCTGATGCAGAGAATGTTCTCACATTTCTCAACTCATTTTCTTTTGCAGGACTCTTATTTGGTGAATTGCAGCTGCTCTAATCTTCTTTGGTTATAAACACTAATTCATGGAGTCCATCAGACTTGAGATCCTCCTTTTACGATCCTGCACTATTCTCTCAGCAAAAGACTTCAGTGATTACAGAATTTGATCAATTATTTCAAATGTTGTTGATATTGCTACTGTTCATTTGTTTAAGCATAGGCTAAGATCAGCTAATTAATCTGAGCAGGAAGCAAAAGTTCCACTGTTTATTTTAATTTGAAATTCATCTGTCTTTTCAGCTGATGAGTAAAATAATCAGTGTCTATACTGTCATCTGACCTGCGCTACTTCAGCTCTCCTTAGGCAGCCTGGTGTCTCTCCAAACCCAGAAGTCACTACATAGACATAATGTTGAATGTAGAGCAGACACACAGTGGGCATGGCACAGTACAGCCCAGAACTTCTGGGCTCTAGTTATCTACCTGCCTAAGCCTTCCAGGTGCCTGGGACCACAGTCATACACAAATGTTTAAGGCCATAGACTTATAGTTATAAGTTCCAAATCCAGTTAATAGTGCTGCTTTATTCCTTAATTGTATTTAAAGTGCTCTAAAGTTATAAGAACATATTCTTCTATTTAAAATGACAAAAAAAAGTCCACTAGTAATGGCAATTATACTTTATGTATGAACTCTCCATCCACTGTAATTTATAGACAAAGGAGTAGATTTAAGACCAGGAGAAAAGTGAAGAAACCTGACTCAGTCAAAATTTATTCTTAAATATAATAACATAAATCTCTACTAAGTAGACATTCTGAGGATTTAATAAAGTTGTTCTTAACCTAAATAAAAGTTGTCTTCCCTTAACAATACACACATGCAATGTTAAATACTGCAGGACTTTGCCACCTCTCCCTCTTTCTCAGTATTTCATTTTTAGTGCAATATATTCTTTGAAATAACAAGATTTTTGTTGCCAGAAGTAATTTATAAAGTAAGCAAATGCCAATGGAAGGATTAAATTTTAAGACTATGCTGTTAACGTTTCACATTTTATAAGGCTTTTCAGAACAGGGATCCCAGTCACCAAAGAGTTAGGATCCATTGTAAATAAATGTCACTGGAAAGGATAGGATAATAGTAAATTTAGTTCCTTTTCCAATAATTCACAAAATCAACCTCACCTTTTTGTCAAGTACTACACTACAGGGTTGCTCCATTCTTGTCATGTGAATAGTAAGGTCCGAGGCTTTATTTTTTTAATTTAATTTTATTTTACTTTTTACCTTAGCATCAGCTGCAGCAAGGATACCATTATGAACCTGAAAGAGAAAATTATCTTCTAATTTTCTGCTCATCCAGGAGTTCTGAACTATCATGGACGCTTTTGTTTTTGACATGTTCTGTCTAGATTTCCACCCATTGTGATAGGGATAAAATTCCCTCATCAACTTTTCATCAGAAAACAATAACAAAAATCTTTATCTAACATGGTATAAAGGTATTCTACTAATGTAGCCAATAATTAAAATCAATTTAAATAAAATAAGGGAAAATTACAATTACAATAATTGTAGGGCCAAGAAGTATCTCAGCAGGTAGTGGTGTTTGGAGCCAAGCTTAATAATTTGGGTTCCAATTCCAGGCCGCACATAGTACAAGGAGAAAATAAAATTATGCCCATCTTCTGACCTCCCCATGCATGCAAAGACATGAAAATAAATAAATGTAATAAAAAATAACAAGCACTGCAAATATAAGGTAATCCAAATGACATATTTAGAGTAGCAAGTGATAACTTTCCACTTCTCCAGAAATGCCTATATTTTTTATATATATTTTACACATTGATATAACTGGGAATTAAGCCCTGCCTTGAAGTGAGAGTTCTAAAGAGAAATGAAGCACATTTCATAGCACAAACCCATAATATGGTTTATTCATTTTGAATTCAGTAAATATTTGCTTTATTTGCCTTCATATTGATCTTGTACTACTATATGTTGTGAAAATACTATAAATTTTCTCAACAAAAGTTGAAAAAATGGGGCTGTGCTTTCTTTTAATTTTTAAAAGTTACATGTACACTTTGTTATTTTGTTGAACATAACATGTTAGACCAAGAATCTCTGAAACGTGATCTTCACTTCATAGAAGAGTTACAGAAGCTGTGAGTGCATATAAGGTGTTATTTTCATCAGTGTTGAACTAAAAAAAGCCACAGTTCTTTCAAATTTAAGGATCAAGAGGTACTGAATCATAAAACTTTGTATGTTCATTCATAGTAATTGAAATAAAAGAGCCCTGGAGGGTGGATTTATAGCTGGGAATGATGTTCAGTAAAGAAAGGGAAACTCATAAGTATCTATCACTTTTCCCATGTTCTGACCCCAGGCTCCTCTATCAGAACAACTAATGCTTTTGAGGCAGAAATATCAAAGCTTTGCCTGCAACTGAAAATCAGCAGTAAATTTTGTTCCTTACTTGGATACTCCTATTTGAAACAGGAATGGATATTAACACAAAAATCAATTTAATGGCATGATTTTCTAAACCATACATTACATACTCTATAAATTCATGTGCAATAGATGGTAAAGAGACAAAACATATACATGAATTTATACATGAACATATACATTAATATACTGCAATCCAGATGTTATTTTGTTTTTATCAGAGCCGTTTACCTTAGTAAACTAGTGTAGAATAGAACTAATCTTGATGTTGTCAGGAATAAAGCAGTATATTGTTTTCATATAAAGTTGGAGTATTTCCATAAATATCACTGAAGAGATCTGAATAGTTAGAAACACACATTTCATAAAAAATCTTTATAAAACCATATTTATTTATTTACTTCTTAACATATTTATTAAGTGACTTTTAATTAATTTATTTTTTACAGAATCTTGAATATAAGCTAGCCAAAAACTTCTTGTATAACTAACACAGACGATGAACTCTTGACTGTCGTGACTTCATATTTCAATTTCTGGGAATATGGATTGTGCCTCCACAGCCAGAAAAGTAATCAAAAATGTCTATTCTTAGCTAAATACAAAAGAGAGTTAACTCAGTAGCTAAGTATTGTCTGCTCTTCCAGAAGACCTGGTTTTGAGTCTCAGCACCTACAGGTTGGTTCAAAGCTGTCTGTAAATATAATTTTGGGATAGCTGATGTCATTTCTTTCCTCTATGCATATTGTATACATGTGATACACAAATATAAATGTGGGGATAAGACTCACATACATTTTTTGAAAATAAAATATATATCTAAAATTCTACCTAAAATTATATTCTAACGTTTTTATTTTTAAATTTTGAAATAAAAGTATAATTAGATATCCTTCTATAGAAGAGTTTTAATCCAGCGACCTGGCTGTTCTGGCAAAGGGTTATGTCCAAGACCTTCTAGATCTATAAAATCCAGCTGGAAAACAGACACATCCTAGATTACAATATGATCTGGCTGGAGTACAGGCACACCCTTAATATACACCTTTAACCCCAAACAATGAAGGTAAATTTAGTTGGTAGAAAGAAGCGCGGATGATTAAAAGTGATATCTAACAGAGGGGCAAAGTGACAAATCAGAGGAACGACTTGAGAGAATGAGTCAGAGATAGAATACGCCCAACTCTCAAGAGAACAGTACAGGAAGAAGTGGTTACTTTAGAGCAGGAGAGGGAGAGGAGTGAATGGTATAACGGTTTTCTTATTTTATTTATTTTTTAAATCATTTATTTATTTTTATTTTTTATTTTTATTTTTTATTGGATATTTTCTTTGTTTACATTTCAAATGTTATCCACTTTCCTGGTATCCCCTATGACACTCTATTGCATCTCCCCTCACCATGCTCACCAACCTACCCACTCCCACTTCCCTGTCCTGGTCTTTTCCTATACTGAGGCATCAAGCCTTCTCAGGACCAAGGGCCTCTCCTCCCTTTGATGTCCAACAAGACCATCCTCTGCTACATATGCAGCTGGAGCCATGGGTCCCTCCATGTGTAATCTTTGGGTGGTAGTTTAGTTCCTGGGAGCTCTGGGGTACTGGTTGGTTCATACTGCTGTTCCTCCTATAGGACTGCAAGCTCCTTCAGCTCCTTGGGTCCTTTCTCTAGCTCTTCCTTTGGGGACCTTGTGCTCAGTCCAATGTTAGGCTATACCACTCACTCCTGGGCATACACACAGAAGATGCTCCAAATTGTAATAAGGACACATGCTTCATTATGTTCATAGGAGCCTTATTTATAATAGCCAGAAGCTGGAAAGAACACAGATGTCCCTCAAGAGAGGAAGGGATACAGAAAATGTGATGCATTTACACAATGGAATACTACTCAGCTATTAAAAACAATGAATTCATGAAATTCCTAGGCGAATGCATGGAACTAGAAAATATCATCCTGAGTGAGGTAACCCAATCACAAAAGAACACACATGGTATGCACTCACTGATAAGTAGAAAATATTAGCCCAGAAGCTTGGAATACCCAAGATACAATTCACAGATCACATGAAGCACAAGAAGAAGGAAGACCAAAGTATGGATACTTTGGTCCTTCTTAAAAGGGGGAACTAAGTACCCATGGGAGGTATGGCAGTTTTGCCAGCAAGGTGTACAGACAGGTTGCAGAAACAACCAGACAAACACAGGTAAAGACAAAATGAGGCAGAGTATGGAAAGCTTCAGCTTAGGAACATTTTTATACCTTTCATTTTATCTATATAATTTTCCATGAAATACTCAATTTTAACGTGCTTTTCTATATAATTCTTGAATTTTATCAGAAATATTTTCCTTGTAGATCTTCAATTTTATCAGAAAATGTTTTTAATTCCATTTTCAATCAACTTAGAAATATTTTTATGCTTACCATTTTATCTGCAATTTTCCATGATAATCTTCAATTTTAATGATATTTTATATTTTTCTACAATTTCATTAGAAATATTTCCCTTGTAAATCTTCAGTTCTATCATAAAATATTTCTACTTCCTTTTTTCAATTAATTTAGTAATGTTTTTTATGTCTACCATTTTACTCATTAATTTTCTATGAAAATTGTCAATCTTAATGTGTTTTTCTATATGCTTCTTCAATTTTGTCAGAAACATTTTCCATGTAAATCTTTAATTTTATCATAAAATGTTTTTACTTCCTTTTTCATTAAAAAATAAAAAAAAGAAAACATAACATGCAATACTACCTTTGTTTTCCATAACAATATGATGACATGTTGAAGAAGGCAGGAAAGAAAGAATAGTCTTTATTAGACCCAGTACAGCAAAAATGAAGAAATGTGCTTCCTGCTAGTGGAAATGGAGAGGAATATAAAATCTAGACCTTAGAGATTCTGAACCAGGCCAATTAATGTTGAACTTACATGCTCTTCTGGGGGAACTGTATGAAAATTTAGCCACCATTAGCTTGTTGACTAAAAAATTATTTCACATTATGTCACCAACTCTATAATAACGAACAATATGACTCCATTCACTGAATTATAAAACCCAAAGATAAAGCAAGTATCAGACTTCTCTTTGGAACTCAAGGATCTAGCTTGTCATGATGAAGATCAATATCAGGAATAACAGCCACAGCCTGTAAGCAAGCCAGTTACGTATAGTGCCTTCGAATCTACTCAAAAGCTAAGTAAAGTCTTTTATGTTGGGGCAAGTTGTGTAAATTTATATCTCTGTCCTTTCTCACCTACCTATGGAATTCTATGATTGGCTTTAGTAAAATTCTGATGCCCAATTAGCTAGACAGGAAGTGGAAAGAACTTCCTGTTATGGAGAAAAGAACTCTGTGAAGAATAAAGGGGAAGGCATATTCACCAGAAGATATCTGGGGAGACAGATATGACTACTACTGGCCTGGAAGTTAGATAGCTGTGTGGCTAGACAGTGCTAGGTGGTTGAGTCAACTTAGAGTCTGCCCAACTAACTCCTAAACTTTGAAATATTAAAATGTCTCTCTGTGGTTGTTTGCGGGAACTAGCTAGTTAAAGAATAACTACAGCCCTAGTAATTTCCAGAAGGAATTAACATATTTGGAATATGTGTGTTTTTTTTATTGTAAACTTTTACCTCAGGGAGGAAAGACTTATATTATTATTTTTATCATTATCAGACATAGACTAGCACAAAGGACAATGTTCTAAACATGTGCACTGATCTTCTTCTAAGGGAGTCTGGCTTCTCCTGAATTATAACATGAGAATAAAAGAAAATCAAACTGGAGAATAACATTATTCTCATCATCACATACACAACCTTGAATGGAGAATTACAATATTAGCATGACATGATCTATAGAAAAAAATAAGAAGACTTAATATGTATATTAAATTCTAGTCCAGTGGTTCTAAACCTTCCTTATGCTATGAAACATTAATATGTACCCTTATGTTATTGTGACCTCCAACCCTACATTTACTTTGTTCCTACTTTATATATATAAGATGTTGCTAGTTTTTGAATTATAATGTACTATCTGATATGCAGGGTATCTGATATATAACACTCATTGGGGTTTATGACTAACAGGTTGAGAAACAGTGCTCTAGTCTATGATCTGTGTGGGAGAATAGAAAGATAAAAGGATCTGAAAATGAATAAACTCTAAGCAGTGTAGTATCAGGACTACTCTGCCTTTTAGGTAACCATCTACTCTGCCTCAGTAACTAAGTCATGTACAGTAGACTTAAAAGTAACTTAGGGCAAGTCATATCTGTTCAGATTGTAAAAATTTCATATCTCTTACTAAAATACTGGAATAATTTATATTTGCATCACATAGGAATGAGTGCTTAGGAGTTATATATGTTTAACTTTGAACATTGTACAATAAATAAATAAATATCAATTACCTAATGTTTTATTTTATGTACTCATCAAAGTACATTTTTAATTAATAAAATAGATTTTCATTATTTTTAGTCTACATCCACTGTGAATAAATACTGTTTGCTGCAATTTGCTATGTTTTTAAACAATTCTAAATAATATATTTTTACTAATTTTACTCATGTCACACTTTGAGTTCAGTGCTCTATACTAAGGTCCAATAAATATTTGACACTCATATCCCTCTAGATATTACTATGTGTTAAAACTATCTTGGTAAATGAAAATAAATCCAAATGAAAATATATTGTGGTTTTAAAATACTTTAGTGTCAGATCCAAAGTATAACTTCACCAGCCATTCCTTTGATGCATACTTTTTTTGAGTTGTCCCTGCATATGTGTTAGTTACTTATTTTATTGACTGAAAGCACATTTCCAGTAAGAAATGTAAGAGACGTTCTACCTCATCCTTATCTAAAACTGTCTGCCTTTACTTCTTTTTTCGTTTTATTTTGTTTTTTCTTCAAATACTCTAGCCATCGTCTTTTAATCAGGGACTATTAAGGCTTTGTTCCAGTGCCTTCGTAAGTTCTCTCTCATCTTCTAACCACTAATTCACCCACCAAAGACACCTTTGGAAGGCACTTTCATCCACAGTGGCTTCTAAAGTCACCTGCTTCAGGAGCTCTTTAGGATTGCCCCTTGCTTATAAGAAATTCCTGGCATCAAATCATCTATATTCTCTAATCAGACACAAGGTTTTAAGCAGTCATCTTGACTTTTCCAGAGTGTCTTGCAAATCACCTGACTATTTAACTTTTGAGAATAAAGTATGTTTTTTAAATATCAAGCTTCCTCTTACACCACACTAACTCACTCAAGGCTTTTCTACTACTCATAGTGAACACTTATTGTGGTGAACATTAATCAAGCGTTTCTACACCACCTTTAATCATTTAGTTCGCAAATAAAATAAACAAAATATTTATATTTATAATAAGCCTTAAAAGCATTAGAGCTGGGCTGATATCAACCCTCTATGCTAGTTTCTCTTGTTCCATGTCAATACTGATGAGGTATAAGTTGTCATTTTCAACCTGGACTGCTACTATCCAAACTGGCTGACCCTAATGGCCATGTTCTCACACCTACCCACACGGGGTCTTCCTTCTTCTTCTCCACTTCTCCTTCTTCGTGGTCTCTGACACAGATCCAAGGGCCTGGAACAAAAACCTTGCCTACCTCTCTTCCACCCAGCTATATGCTGTAGATATCTTTATTTAACTAATAATTTTTAAAAAGGAGCAAATTTACATAGCATCACTTGGTTTATGTGAGGATCTCCTCATTCCTGAGAATCTCCTCATGGAGGGGCAACCAAATCTTGGGGGCTAGTATTAGCATTAGAGTACATAGCATCAGAATAAACTTCAACAAACCTTAAGCACCACCTCAGCCTGCCTCACAGACTTTGTTATATATATATTTTGGCATTATTTTTTCCCAATTTTTAGATGTATTTTGCTATACATATTCTTTATAAAACACCTTGAAAGAAATATCTTAATGATCTTCATTTTTTTTTCAAATTCTAACACAAAACAGGCAACGTCTCCGGTGAAACCTGATTCTTGAGTCATTAAAAGATTCCATTTTCAAGAATTGACAAATGGGACCTCATAAAATTACAAAGTTTCTGCAAGGCAAAAGACACTGTCAAAAAGACAAAGCAGCAACCAACTAATTGGGAAATGATCTTTACCAACCCTACATCCGACAGAGGGTTAATATCCAATATATACAAAGACCTCAAGAAGTTAGACTCCAGAGAGCCAAGTAACCTTATTAAAAAATGGGGTACAAAGCTAAACAAAGAGTTCTCACCTGAAGAATATCTAATGGCTGAGAAGCACCTAAAGAGATGTTCATCATCCTTAGTCATTAGGGAAATGCAAATCAAAACAACCCTGAGATTCCATCTCACACCAGTCAGAATGGCTAAGATCAAAAACACAGGAGACAGCAGTTGTTGGCGAGGATGTGGAGAAAGAGGAACACTCCTCCAGTGCTGGTGGAATTGCAAGCTGGTACAACCACTCTGGAAAGCAGTCTGGCGGTTCCTCAGAAAACTGGGCATGACACTCCCGGAGGATCCGGCTATACCACTCCTGGGCATATACCCAGAGGCTTTACCTGCATGCAATAAGGACACATGCTCCACTATGTTCATAGGAGCCTTGTTTATAATAGCCAGAAGCTGGAAAGAACCCAGATGTACCTCAATGGTGGAATGGATTCAGAAGATGTGGTATATTTACACAATGGAATACTACTCTGCAATTAAAAGCAATGAATTCACGAAATTCCTAGGCAAATGGTCAGAACTTGAAAATATCATCCTTAGTGAGGTAACCCAATCACAAAAGAACACACATGGTATGCAGTCACTGATAAGGGGATATTAACCCAGAATCTCGGAATACTCTAGACACAATTCGCATTTCAATAGATTTCCAAGAAGATGGAAGGAGAGACCCCTGGTCCTGAAAAGACTGGATGTAGGGGAATGCCAGGACAGAGAAGCGAGAGATTTTTGAATGAGGAGGGAGGAAACGGGAAAGGGGAAATGATTTGGAATGTAAATAATAAAACTTAGGGAAAAAAAAGATTACATTTTCTTAAAGTGATGTTTTAAGAGAACCATGGAATATATATTTTCTGGGACTTTGAAAAGAATTTTGATTAATTTTTAGATGAAACATTTTTCTTCACATCCATTCTTAAATTAATTAACTTCATTTTTAATTTTTTGCATTGTGACCGAGGAGTTGGAGAAATAAACATGCGTGCGCATAGGCACACACGCAGACACACCCACACACACACATACACACACATTCATAATTTATGATCAGTTTTAAATTTTATATCAGTATTATATAATTTCCTTACCCACCTAGTGAGTAAGTAAAGAGTTTCAGAACGTAAATGGCTGTAAGTATTTTTGTTGACTTTCCTCGAACTTTGGAGATTGTCTCTCATGTTGTGTTCATCTGTTTCCCTTTTATACATTTTGTTGTTTGTTTTGCCAAAAAAGTACTTTTGATTAACATGTTCATCAAAATCATTCCTGTTTCTTCTTCATGAATGCCTGTAATTCTGAGATCCACTCGTCATTACATTTCTCCTTACTCTTCAGATAATTCTCAATCATGTGCCAGCTTGATCCCTTTAGACTATATTTGGGGAATGTTAGTAAGTTTATAATCCATAGTAGCAGTTTCAATTTTATCATTGTCATTTTGCTTTCAACCTGTCATATGGATTTGACTTCTAAAGTTATTACCAGAGAGTCTTTGCAATTCTTCGTTATTTTATTTATTTCACTCCTTTAACAAAAACTGTCATAACTTCTTTTTGTTACTATTGATTATTTATATTTCTTTATCCTATATGAATTTTCTTATATTCCATTGTTATGCTGATTTTATCAGTATTGTTCTAGCCTCTGGCTAAGGTAACAATAGAATTTCTAATTGTCTCCTTTCATTCGAAAGTGTATGCCAATTGGTGGATTAAATTGCATGGACATCCTAAGAATGGTTGACACATATTCTAAAATAAACTTCATATCTTTTGACCAATCAGTGTCAATGTCAGTTGTCTTTCTGAATACTAATCTGTCTGCACGTCCCTATGTCACTGTTTCTCTCCCTTGTTTTTTAGTATCTGAGAAATTAGGCAGTTTGTTTACTCATCCATACCTAGCAAGAGATCTTTGCACATTTCTCTGATGACTCTTTTTTGCATATTTGTGTTGAGCTTTATTCACCCAATTCTTTCCTTTGCTCTTTTAATGGTGTCTGTACCTGTAGACTAACCTAAATTGTTGAATGATTGTCTAAAGGCTTGAAAAGGCAAATGTGTTTTCCCTAAGTATTTTATACTTTTTAGAAGTATGAATGTGAACTTTTCAAAAAGAGAGACTACTAAGAATAATAAACCTTCCTTTAATGAGAGTAATATTACTGAATCTTCAAAATATTAGGTTGAAGATGTCCTTTTTAGAGGACAGATGTCCTAAAAACATACATAGACATACGTTTGCAATCATAGCATTCTTCCATCTTTTTATGTATAAGCATTAATAATGTGCATTATTTTATGTTATATTTTAACTGAACTATAGATTTTAATATATTCTTAAATTATGAGATTATTAAAATGACCATTGGTCAAAGGAAAGAAATCTACATCAAAAAGTTTGTAATCTCTGTGAACTTCAAATATTTTAGTGTCTGTTTCAATTTTATATTCTCTGAGACTTTTCTTTTTCCCTAAGGAAGACAGAGCATTTAGATCATTGGGTAAAAATAAGTACAATGGCAGGCACATGGAGAAAACACTAAAGTAATAGTCTTACATACCAGGCACTTCTTCTCTCACAATGTGCTAAGTAGTTCAGATAAGTATTAATTATATTTGTTGCACATTTCACTAGCCCTGCTGCTCTGTATTCATTGGCATTAGACACTGCACACATCTTTTGGAAAAGATAAATGGTTTTGTTGCCCCCTTTGTTTTTAGTCTAAAGATGTTCATTTAAAAAAAAAAGAAGAAGAAAGAAAAGAAAACCTTGTGGTGAAAATGTTGGATTCTGTATTGCAGAAAAGGTAGTGGGACGCACAGGAAGACTGTTTCCCTACAATTGCACAGCAAATATAAGTTAAAAGTAATTCATGGGAACACCAGAAAATTATCATCATTGTTACAAGACATGAGAAAAAGCAATGTGTCTGAAAGACTGTCAGGAAACTTGTTAGAGACAGAAAATGTGTCCATAGTCTAATGCCCAGATACTGTGAAAATTTGTATTACATTTCAAGCAAGATGGCAGGCTTAATTAAGATTATTTATACCAATAGTTAATAATAGGATAAGAGAGAGTCCACTCCTAACACTATTAAGGATATCTTGCTATACTTACAGACAGAATCTTAGCATAGCTATCATCAGAGAGGCTTCAAACAGCATTAGCTGAGGGATATTAATACAGAAATTCAACAAACATTAAATGGGTCTTGAGGAATCCTGTTGAAGAGGAAGAGAAAGGACAAGGATCCAAAGAGGTCAAGGACACCAAAAAATTCCTAAAGAATCAAATAACCTAGGCTCATAGGGGCTCATGGAGGCAAAACTGCCAACCAGATATCATACATGGGATGGACCTAGACCCTCTACACATATTGAGAGTTGTGTACTGAGTCTTCATGTCAGAATCCTAAAGTGTAGCAGGGACTGTCTCTAACTACATTACCTGCCTTTGGATCCCTTTCCTCTAACTGGGTTGCAACTTGATATACCAAGGCTCATTGATATCCATGGTAGTGCTTCTCTTTTCTGAGAAGTGAAGGATTGACGCATAGAGAATAAGTGAAGGTGAGAGGGAGGGACTGGGAGGAGAAGAGGGAGTGGAATCTCATGTTAGGATGTAAAGTAAATAAAATACTTAATTAAAAAGAGAATAAAATACTTAAATAAAAAGAAAATAGTTAATAATGCTTGTCAATTGGCAGGATCTAGAATTATATAGGAGTCATGCCTCTAGGAGTGCCTGTAAAAATATTGTCTAGATCAGGTGAATTGATTTGAGAAGGCACATCTCACTAATGGGTCAACACCATCACATGGTCTGGGAGTCAGGATAGAATAAAAGAAGAAAATGACCTGGACTGCTTTTATCTCCCTGCTCCCTATCACAGATGCTGTCTGGAGCTCCCACTGCCATACTTTCTTTATAGTGGACCGTGCTCTAGAATGTGGTCCAAAATAAGCTCTCTTTTCCTTGAGATTCTTTTGTTAGGGTATTTTATCCCACCAGCATGAACAGTAATACATGTTTCTTAAAATAGGTTGCTCAAAAGTTGTCCATATATGCCCAGTGTAACTTAAATTCTTCAAAATTGTCTATATATGTTCTGTGTGGTAGCCTGAGTGTTAGGAACAGAAAACTTCCTCCAAGTAGAACATGAGAACTGGTGACTTATTGGTGAGAATGCCCCTCCTACAGCACAGCTACACAGGTACCTTCTAAGCACCAAAGCTGTCCTCGCCTGACAACCAATCAAGAAGTATGAATCTTAGTCCTACATCTATAAAGAACAGGATTTACAAATAACTTACCCAATATAGAAGAATAATCTTCTCAGAACAGAGTCTCATAATAAATTTTGCCATTAAGTTGTAAGAAGTGTGAATAAAAATTTGCTGGCTATTAAAAGTGTCGAATTCAATGTGGAGCTTCACAGCTTCCATTCAAAATGTCTACGCCAGCTGTATAGATGCCCTTGAAATATATAGACGTAAAGTCTAGTTAATTTTAATATATATGTACAGAGTTTTGTAAAATATCTGCAAGATTATCATCTGCAATGATAATTTATGACAAGAAATAAAATATATTGAAGTATACTGTAAGTAATTATATTGTTCATCAAAAAAATGAAGGGCAGAACAAGACTCCTAACAGTGAACAAGCCCAAGAAATATGGGATCACTGTAATCAGACAACAGCAGGAAGGAGAAAGGGTGAGGAAGGCACTGCTCCTCTCTTTCCTCATTTGTCTTCCAGGAAAAAAATTATTTGTGTGAACAGTAAAAATATAAAACTAGGGGGAAACTGACCAAGTTCTCTACCTATAAAGAAAAGACACACAGGTTGATTAGCATTCAAATTCAGTTTTCAAGCCTAGAAATTACTGACAAGTCTACCTCTACTAGTCCATATTGCCTGAAATTAACTTTACCATTATAAATATAAATATCACTATATTTGTAAATTTCATTTCTTTCACCTATTATTTAAACACAATAGTTTACAAAAGTACAATATTATAAAAGGGAAGAAAAGTATGTCTTTGCATATATAAGGAGAAATGTATTTACTCTGAGACTTTGTTTGTTTGTTTGTTTAGTTATATTTTATGAAAGGCAAACAAAATACAGAAATCTGAAATTTCATGTCAGGAACCACCATGGATTTTGCTTTTTACTCTATGTAAAGGTTTTACACACAGTGTTCAGAAATGCATCTATTTGCAATTGTATCAGTTTTGTCAAATGCAAAGGACAAGCACGACTCATACAAATATATTTTAAATAAACCTTAGCATCAGAGTTTAATTGCTAAATGATTCATCTATTGAAAAGCACTGTTTCACATTCCAAATTATTTTCTCAAACTAAAGAGTACAAGTGTATCAAATCTCTGCCAATATTTTTAAAAACCACATCCAGTTAAAAATTAGTTTAAAACTTCTTGAAAATTAATAATCAAATGACTTTCCCCTACTATGTAACTATTATCACTTTGACAACCTTTGAAGATACATTACTCATACATTTTGGAGGATAAAAACTACAAAATGAGACTGTTGCCAGAACAGACAATGAGCTGTAAGCTAGAAAATGCAGACATTTATTCTGAGACTTTTAAATAAAGTTTTAAAAAGTACAGCAAATCTGACAAAGGTCCTTGCTTCCAAGCTTGGTGATTAGAATTTTAAAGAGAAAACCAACTCTCTAAATTTTTTTGAAGGTGGTTTGTCCAAATGTTTGTCTTTTTAATTATCTTATAGATATTTTCTTTATTTACATTTCAAATTTTCTTCCCCTTTCCTGGTTTACCTTCTGAAAATCCCCTATCCCATCCCCCATCACCCACACCCTGCTTCCCAACTTGCTTCCCTGTCCTGGCATTCCCTTACAATGGGGCATGGAGCCTTCAGAGGACCAAGGGCCACTCCTCCCATTGACGACCAACAAGGCCATTATCTACTACATGTGCAGCTGGAGCCATGGGTCCCTCCATATGTACTCCTTGGTTTCTAGTTGGGGTCCCTGGGAGTTCTGGGGAACTGGTTGGTTCATATCGTTCTTTCTCCTATGGGGCTGCAAGCCCCTTCAGCTCCTTGGGTCCTCTCTTTAGCTCCTCCATTGTGCTCAGTCCAATGGTTTGCTGAGAGCATTCTCCTATGTATTTGTCAGGCACTGGCAGAGCCTCTGAGGAGACAGTTATATCAGGCTCCTGTCAGCAAGCACTTGTTGGCATCCACAATAGTATCTGGAATTGGTGACTATATATGGGATGGATCCCCAGGTTGGGCAGTCTCTGGATGGCCTTTCCTTCAGTCTCTCTTCCACACTTTGTCTCTATATCTCTTCCCATAGGTATTTGGTTCCCCCTTCTAAGAAGAACTGAAGTATCCACACTTTGGTCTTCCTTCTTCTTGAGCTTCATGTGGTCTGTGAATTTAATCTTGGGTATTCAGAGCTTCTGGGCTAATATCCACTTATCAGTGAGTACATACCATGTGTGTTCTTTTGTGATTGGGTTACCTCTCAGGATGATATTTTCTAGTTCCATCCCTTTGGCTAAGAATTTCATGAATTCATTGTTTTTAATAACTGAGTAATATTCCATTGTGTAAATGTGCTGCATTTTCTGTATTCATTCCTCTGTTCAAGGACATCTATGTTCTTTCCAGCTTCTGGCTATTATAAATAAGGCTGCTATGAACATAGTGGGACTTGTGCGCATGTTTTATGTTAGAGCATCTTCTGGGTATATGCCCAGGAATGTTATAGCTGGGTCCTCAGGTAGTACTATGTCCATTTTCTGAAGAACCCCCAAACTAATTTTTGGAGTGGGTGTACCAGCTTGCAATCCCACCATCAATGGAGAAGTGTTCCTCTTTCTTCACATCCTCATCAGCATCTGCTCTCACCTAACTTCCATATGTTCACCAGCACATTATCCTTCCCAAGTGTATATTGTATTTTTGTGTGCATGTGTCTGTGTTTATGTATATGTCTGTATATGTGCACATGTGTTCCCACATTCCTATGCACAAAATTATTTAATTTAAAAATTATATTCAGACTTATAAAAATGTTACAATTACAGCATTATTATATATTGACTGTAAATATTGCCATTTAACTTTAGAAATTTTTGTCAATTGTTAATAATGTATTATTTATAGAAAGGGTACAAATTCAACTAAATGACAATATAATTAAACTTATTAATAATATGAAGAACTTTTATGGTCTCAAAAGATGCTTATCATTTATTTCAGATGATGATAGTTCCCTTCAAAGAAATGATAGCTTCAGGCCCAAACAATGATGCTATTAAATGGTAATTACTTAGCATATGCAAATGAAATGATTGAGAAATATCGTAGTGTGACTTATATAGTCTTAAATCTCATAACTTTTGTTTCTCCTAATTTCATGTATAAGGTATAGGACAGAATTTAATGATTATTTTCAAACACATCTAATAAAACTGTAATAAAATATTACATTTTCTAAGTAAAGATTTTGCATTAAAATTCAAAAATTATAATAATATTAAAACTATTCATTACATTTTTTATTTGTTTGTGTTCAAGGAAAACATGTAGTAGTAGCATGTGTGGAGAAGTAAGAGAGCAAGTTGTGTGAAGCATTTTTCTCCTTCTGCCATGTGAGTCTCAGGATGGAACAATAGTCCAGCTTAAGGCTAGTGCTTTTACACACTGAACATCTTTCCACTATCTTTATTCTTTTTTGAGGATAAGAAATGAAATAAAAAATAATTTACATGTGTGAATATAAATTCTTGAAGACTTAAATAAAATGTACACATTCTTTTTTTTTATTTATTTTATTTTATTTTATTTTTTTAATTTACATTCCAAATCATTTCCCCTTTCCCGTTTCCTCCCTCCCCGAAAGTCCCATAAGCCCCCTTCCCTCCCTCTTTTCTCCATTCAACCCCCTCTCGTTACTCTGTCCTGGCGTTCCCCTACATCCAGTCTTTCCAGGACCAGGGGTCTCTCCTTCCATCTTCTTAGAAATCTATTGCTATGCGAATTGTGTCTAGGGTATTCCGAGATTCTGGGTTAATATCCCCTTATCAGTGACTGCATACCATGTGTGTTCTTTTGTGATTGGGTTACCTCACTAAGGATGATATTTTCTTTTTTTTTTTTTTTTTTTTTTTTTTTTTTTTTTTTTTTAAAATGTTTAATTTTTTTTTTTTTTTTTTTTTTTTTAATTTAATTTTATTTTATTTTTTTAATTTACATTCCAAATCACTTCCCCTTTCCCGTTTCCTCCCTCCCCGAAAGTCCCATAAGCCCCCTTCCCTCCCTCTTTTCTCCGTTCAACCCCCTCTCATTACTCTGTCCTGGCGTTCCCCTACATCCAGTCTTTCCAGGACCAGGGGTCTCTCCTTCCATCTTTTTAGAAATCTATTGATATGCTGATTGTGTCTAGGGTATTCTGAGATTCTGGGTCAATATGATATTTTCAAGTTCTGACCATTTGCCTAGGAATTTCGTGAATTCATTGTTTTTAATTGCAGAGTAGTATTCCATTGTGTAGATATACCACATCTTCTGAATCCATTCCTCCATTGAGGGACATCTGGGTTCTTTCCAGCTTCTGGCTATTATAAATAAGGCTGCTATGAACATAGTGGAGCATGTACACATTCTTTTATAGTAAATACCACTGACATTGTGATACATGAAACATAAAAGAAGATTGCTGGTGTAATAAGTGATAGACAATTGCTATGACTATTTCTTCTCATTTATTAGACCAGTGTATGTAAGTTAACAAAAAGAACAAAACAATCAGTTTATTCCTCTACTGGACACATAGAGTATCTCCAAGATAGAGGTTTCTTACACTTACTGTATTGAACAACACAAAGAAATTATGGTTGTATCATTTAAAAAAAATTCTGTTCAGTAGTATTGACCCAAATACTAAAGGTTCTAAACACATATCTCCAGATCCTTGCACATTAAAGATTACCAAATGGTTTCAGATAAATGGTATTTACATATTAAGTCTTATCCTGGCTTATCATTATAAATGAACTCAACCAGTAGAGGTATTGGCAATGTATGAGACTGTAGATTAAACAATCTTAGCCTCCTTATATCAATTAGGACATTTATTCCAATCTTTTTTGACCATTTGTCTAAAAGTCATATATTATTCATTTACCATATTTTATACAATCTCTATAATTATTTATGATTGTAATCAGGAAAAAGAGGAGAGAAGAGTGTAAGAGAAATAGCTTGGAATTTGAGGATAGGGTCAATTCATTTCTGTTTTTTTGTTTGTTTGGTTGGTTGGTTGCTTTTTCTTGAAACAGATCTTTTGCAATACAAAGAAGCGCTATGATAAATTATGTGCTTGAACTGAAGAAAGAGAAAAATACAAAGAAAACATAATTAAAAATGCCAATATGCCCCAAGAACATTCCTCACCCAGGGAACACAAAAGGTGCATTTATTGTACCTATTTGCCTCAAACAATTCCAAGATGATCTTATACAGGAACACACTTCATTGTAAACAATAAGAACATCAATATTTGTGCTGTTCTAAATGATTTTTTCAGAAAAATAAGGAAAATGCGTCCTTGCATCTGTAAAGAAGTGTGGTGGAACTGTCAAAGCCCACAAAGTAGGTTGACAAAGAAACAGATTTCCCCACTGGTTATCCTTCATTCTAAAAGAACAGCACAATTTGAATTTGACAGGCTTCAGAGACTATATTTACTTTCCTTCCTAAGGAAAAGGGCTACCAAGAAAATAATTTTGCATGTTGTGTAGTAGGAAAAATAAGTTATGTTAAAGGTAGTTTCATTTACTGTTTAATTTTTCAGTTTCTCACAGAAATCAAATATATCAAAACAGACTTAATCTACTTTCCAATAAAATCAAGTGATATAATAACTTTTAAAAATATCTTTGTGTAGAAAAATGTTCTAATTTGCATATCAAAAAGGTAAAATATGGGGTATAAAGATAGTTTTTAATGACATTTTTTATTCCTGCATAGAATAAGCATGCAGCTTATAAGAATGAGCTGTAGAAAATCTGATGCCTGCTTCATATACTATGGGCCCTGTACCTGAACACATACATGAGAGAGAATTAAAAATAAAATAAATCTTACTAAAATGCTAAAAGTTATATGATAATTTGTTAATCAAATGTTAAGAATTTATTAGTTTTGGTAAAGTGATAAAGTAAGCATACCTCAGCAACGTTGAATCATTAACCATTGTTTTGTTTAGGTGTGCACATGTATGTTCAAATAAGTACAAATATATGAGTGTGGATTCAATGTGGAGATAAGCGTCTATACTCACAAGTGGGTGTGTGTACCCATATATATACCTGAAGAAGTCTAAGGATGATAATAACGAGCCCAATCCAACGATTTCTGACATATTCTTTAGAGACAGAGTCTCTCAATGAATCTGGAGCAAAGTAGGCAGCCAGCACATACCCAGTGGGCTTCCACTGTAAGTCCCACCCACAGAACTGGGTTTATAGGCCCATGTTACTGCAGAAGACTCTTTATACAGATTCCTCAGATTTGAACTAAGGCTCTCATACCTATACTGCACATAGTTTTAACTACCTAGCAATTTCCCTAGTTCCAAAGCTAAGTGATCAAATTATGTATAAATGTAAGTGGTACAAATAAAATCACAGTGTATAATTAGACAAATAATTTCAATGGAGGTTAAATAATAGCAAACCTCAATAAATTTAATATGTGATAGTGAAAAATAACAATTGAAGAATATACTTTTCAACAAAATAAAATATTTATTAAGAAAAAATCATGCTTCTACATTTGTGTTTCTCTCAAGCACTTAAAGAAGAGTAATAAATAACTGCTTTGTAATATAATGGTCATAAAATGATAGGTTGTTTGAGGTAGAATTGACTTCAAAAATGAAAGAATAAAAGTAAATTGTTCTTTGAACTTGAAATGATTGAATTTACTCACAAAATATAGATAGCATATCCTAACCATTTGCATTTCCTAAAAGAAAATTTTTAAAGACTCATTTTACTATTGAAATAGCAGAACAAAAGATTGGAAAAAGAAAGTCTTGTACACACTTAAATAATTTTATAAGGATTCTGCTGTTTATTTAGCTCATTTGTGTGGCAAAGCATAGCTAGATACTTGTTGAACTTTCCAGTGGTAGTTGAGAGTTACAATAGAGACCGACATTAACTAAAGAGTTAGAATTAAGTATATCAGAGGCCATGACACCCAAGGACTTGGGTGACTTTTCAGAATACATGGTAGGTGATCTTATTCTGTCTTACCTAAAGTTGTTAATGTTGTTTACTCATACTCAAGACATTTGTCATGAGGGCAACTCAGAGTCCTTTTTGCTTTATTGTATTCACCATAACAAAGACCCAGGTAAGATTTTCCTGAAAATGTCACAAATGTATATATTTTATAGATTGGTAAATAATCATGGAGGAAAGTATAGCCTCTTTACAATTGGGACTTAACTAAGCCATAGACATATATGTTTGATTATCCTAAATTAAATGACTACAGTTAGAGTTCTTGGCAAAATTTATGGCTTATGAATACAGACAGCCAGGAAAACCTTTTCTCCAAAAAGTGATGGGACATCTAATGGCGGTAACAAGCTCAATGTAGGGAGTAAGACTGGTTTAATAAATCAGGCAAATTATTTATTATAGAATTCTCAATCTTTACCTGTTTAAAGAGGATTCACAAAAGCATTCTTAAAATATCACTTATTAGAATATTTGTGCTTTTGGTTATTTGGAAAATGCCCTCTAACATGGAGTATTCCTGGGGTGTCCATTCTGGTGTGGGAACACGGACAATGTGCTTGAATATAATTGTAAAGAATATATAATACTTTACGTCACTAAATGTTATTTTTAAAAGCATATCTAGAAAGAGATCTGAAGATGCATTAGTGTCCTTGGAAAGGCCTGTTTTAAATATTGAAAGTTGAACATTTCATGAAAGAAACAATCAAGCACAGAATTAAGAGAAAAAAAAGGATATAACTTCTAACAGTGAGAAGCAGGGGATGCTTTTATGGGTCAAGAGGTTTTGATACATCTTTCTACATAGTTCTTATTTTGCCCAGGTGTTTGTTTTGATTCACTTCTTTTTGAAGAAACACATCAAAATGACAATTTATATTTTGTGAGGAATCTTCTACTACACTAGCATTACAAGCATAAACAATTTGTTAAATGGTATCACTTATTGACAAAATCTTTCTTTTTTAACTATGGATAATTCTCTGATCAGCTGCCTTGTTTTATATTCAATTGTTTATCACATTTGAAATTTGTTGAAACAATCATGGTTTAATTGATTACACAAACAGAAATATTCCTTCAGTATTTTAAGTGTGCCAATTCCTTAGTGTGGTAACATGAGCACATATAAGTGATTCTACTTAAAATGTTCCCTGAGAGTGTTCTCAGCATTCCACTCAACACTGTCATTGTTTGAATGTCTTTCCTAGTCAGCTGTCCATCTTAGCCTCTAATAAGGCAACATAAGACGTGTTTTGATATTCTCTATGTGACATTAAATGTGTGACAAATGAATAGTCATTGCAGATTTTAGATTCTACAATTATTAAAATAAAAATAAAAGAATGAAATAAAGTGATATGAGAATTAAATGGCAGTAAGTATAACAGATTTAAATGTTAAAAATTAAAGGAATTTAGTATCATTTTATAATCTTTCTGAGAATATGATATAGAATGCCTTCTAAATGGAGCACATTGAATAGAGAATTATTAAAATATTTAAAAATAATTAACATTTTATAAGCAAAACGAGAGGCATGACATACTAAAATAAACTATATAACTTCTACAAATATTTAATTAAATAAATAAATGTGATTTATTTTGTTAATGAAAAATATTCACTTAAAATTCAATGCAAATTTTTCCTTCAAATTTCAGAAAACAAAACCTTGATCCTTCTTATTCTATCTACTAAGGAATTATTATACTAACACATAAACTTCAAAACCAAATATAGAAAAAATTATCTTCTGTGTGCAAATATTGCTACAAAATACATATTAGATGTAGTAGAAAATCATTTCAAGTTAAAAATAATAATCCATTGATATATAGATCATATTGCCACAAGAACATATGGATTATGAAATTAAATGACAATACATTTCACTGTACTAATTAAAAACTAAAACCCGTGCTTTGTGGTACATGAAGATTACTCAGATTTTAGAGGCTGCGGGGTGGCTATAGCAGTTAAGAGCACTGGCTGCTTTTGCAAAGGTCCTGTGTCAGACTCTCTTTTCCCATCTCACAACTGCTTGTAACTCCAACACTAGGGAAAGCAAGTGTCTGTTCTGGCATACAAGAGCATCTGCACTCACGTGCACACACTCACATGAATATATACACATATACAGAATTAAAAATGAGATAAAAAATTTAAAAATAAAATAAATATTTAAATTAAGAAAATAGCAAGTTAATAAAGAATGATTGGATTTAAGATAATAGTACTATAAATAAAGAGAAAATGAATTAGGATGGATTAAATGGTGTAAAATCAAATACTGTTGCATATTTATTGCAATATTATTTATAGGAATTCATACCCGTTAAATAATTTGCAAATATATTTGACTGCTATTATTTAATTAGAATTGTCTCCATTGTAATTTCACATACAACAATATAGATTGTCCTTTTAAGTCTTAAATAGCGATTTATAAACCAGTTTCTACAGATAGATGTGGCTTTTGCCAACAGTCTATTTTATTAAAAAAACGTGTCATTTAATTTTTGTTATTTGGAAGCATACATAGCATCATCATTATTATAAGTTGTTATTTGTGGATTTGGTTTATTCCTTATATAATGTTAATTGGGTTCCCAAATTACATGAAAATTGGCACATCTGCATGTAAAACACCACGGGTCCCTGCCCCCAGTTAGGTCTAATTAGTAAATAAAGTTGCCAGGGACCAGTGACTAGGCAGAGAGACAGGACTTTAGATTTCCCAGGCGAGGGAACCCGGGGAAGAGGAAGGAGGCAGAAGGATCAGGCTTGAGAGTTGGAGAAGCAAGAGCACATAGCAATGTAAGAACCAGGGAAGAGCAGCCCTCAACCCCCTCCCCCTCCCATTTGGGTCTAGGTAGCAAAGATGGAATTTAGATTTGAGTAAGCAATAATTTAGGAGTATTAGAGGGAATGTGTTAATAACAAGGAGTTTGAGAATGACCCAACCATTGAATTGTTTAGGACATATTAAAATAGATGGCTGTGTGTGTGTGTGTGTGTGTGTGTGTGTGTGTTTCAAGAATCCACAACACTGGGTGGGGTAATGAGAAGCACATATGCACCCACAAGGGAGTTTAGAGGGGATTATCTACTACTGCTGCAGTTTGATCTGATAAGAATTCTGAAACAGAATTTTAAGTGACAATGTAAAATTTGTATTTAATTTTATAATGTGTTGCCTGATGCAGTTTCATTCATAAGAGTTGAACTAGTTTGAAATGGACAATCCCATACTGCAAGAATATATATTTAAAAAGTATATTAAAACTTAGGAAATGTATATTCAAGTTTAGAAAATAACTTATCTGAACTATTTCAAAATATGTGCTAATTCATACTAATTTTCATCTTAGTACAAAAAAAAAGCCACACATGTAAGGTTCTGCTCTATATAAAAATAGTCAACATATCAAAGTTTGGATTGCCTTTTCACTAGGTACTTTTTAAATGAAAGATCCTTGAATACTTCAGGCTGAATTTCAAGCATTGTTTTTTATCGCCCACCAATATCGTCTATCATCTTTATAAATTCCAACCAGGTAGAATGTTCAAGGATAAAACTTTTAAGTCTTTCTTTATTTTCTGACTTGAGAATCAGCCATCAGACTTTGGGTTTCACAGGCTCTAATTCTCCTGAGGGCATGTAGTTCAGGCTAAATGGCCCTTTCTATTTCTGTTAATAGCACTGCATACTGCCCACATGCTTTAAACCAGGCTTATCTTTGTCAAGTCACACCTTGACAGCCCACTCCATGTATTTCTCTCCGTACCAATGGTTAAAATTCAAACTGTCAGAGTAATTCCTCATTGTATTCTGACACACAACGTGTTGATTTTTCTGCTTCACTAGCAAATGGAAATGAAAATACCCACCAGGTTTCCCGGCCTGAACAATATTCTGTCATTCCTGACACAGTGAATCCTGTCTTCCTGTTGCAAAGTATAGGGCTCTTCTGTATGAGCTTCTGCATCGCATATAAAGTGGTTTGAAATGGAAACCAAAATTCTTCACTCTATTTTAGGAGCTGGTTGACTTACATTTAAAATTCAAATAGAAAGGCAAGGAAATACAGTGGCATCATACTTATCCAGTTATTTACAATTTAAAAGGAATACAAGTGAAAGCTAGAAAATCAAAAGTAGCAATTTACCATCTCCTACTAGTGAGAGCTGGTTGGACTCTGACCATAACACCACCAGAACTCATGTTATCCATTTCCTGCATTTAGACAGTGCATTGGAAAGCATAATTTCCATCGGAGAAGTATCTGACTGCATTTATCACTGCATCAAATTCAGACTTTGGAAAGCATTTAGAATATTTTATTCACTGCACAATTATAAAAAAAAAACCAACCAATGGGAAACCACGCTGGCTTATTCATCTAATAGATATGAAAAAGACCTATGAGACTGGTATTCTGTATCTAAAAGTTATATATTTTTCTTGCATAAAATACTTGGGGAATTCTTATGATCTAAAGTTCAGAAACATAGAATTATTCTTAAGATATTTTTGAAGAGACTTTAAAAGTATCTTTCTTCAATATGTAGGTGGCTTCTCTTGTCCCTGACAGTTTCAGTAAAAACTCACGTCAACAGCCAGCTTACACCTTGTGAATAGGCTATTGCTTCTACACCCAATATTAGTGCAGGTGAAAAAAAATTATTTTAAGAGCTGATAGCAAAGGAAGAAAGGCATGTTTTTTAAATACACTGACAGATTCCTGCTCATCCATGCTCCCTAATCCTGTCTCTGCTGTCTGTAAGGAATGCTTTCCTTTTAAAAACAATTCAATAGCTTATATTTTGCAACCTGTCAACTGTATCATTCTACTACCTATTTTCTATTTCCACCTCTAAAAGCCATACTGAAAACTTTAGGGGGTATACTTTAGAAAAGAACTTTCTCTTTCTAGTGGTTCCTAATGTTTTTTTTTCCTCTTTAACTAAATTAGAACACTCATCTCCTAAAACTTAATACATTGCATTACTACAGAAAAATGTATGTTTTAAAATTATGAATTATGTCTCTTTAAAATGTTTTCTTGCTTCCTTTCCATCTATAATAGATAGTCTAAAGTCTAGATTAATTCAGGTATATGTACCCAATCAGGACTAAATCTGGCCCTTGACTCATGTCCAGGTTTATCTACTTAAATCTTCTCTCATATACATTAAATCAAATTATTTATTTTGAACTAGTTATATTCACATGGATGATATATAAAGAAAGCTAGGTATGCTGGCACACACCTCTAATTCTTATACAAAGAGCTCTAAAGCAGAGCTGAGACTAGCCTGACATAGTAAGTTTCTATATACTCTTCTATATACTTTGACCCTATCAAAAACTCTACTCAATGACTCAAAAACTGAAAGAATGCACAGTGTGTCTTATGTCCTTTATCTAGTTTCTTCTATAGTAACCCTTTGCTACATGATTCAATATGACAAGCTAAATATTTACAGTACTCCTTTTGAGAGAAAATTAACTGAACAGAGAAAAATCCAGAATGAATGTAGTTGGCACAATGCCATGTGTTGAAGATTACTTAAAAGGCAAAATATGGGCTGTGGATGGACTTCATCCAGAAAAGTATCCTGTTCAAACATGAAGGCCTGAATGTATACCTCAGTTTGGACCCCAGCACTAAGGTGAAGGAAGTACCATGGGTCTCAAACCACAGGACTGAATTTGGCAGGATGAAGACAGGTAGCTCCCCAGACTTACATAGAGCAATACATTTCTAAGAATTAATAAATATGTGCATTACAGTGTACCCAGGGCCAGATTAGGTACCTATAGCTGAAGTAGTCTAGAATTCAGACCTAATGTTTTAGAGATAAAGAAACATAAAAAGATTTTAAATGGAAAGAAATCATAATTGTTAATCACACACACACACACACACACATATATATATATAGTCATATGGTATATTAACTTTTAAAATCAATAATTTTATGATAGATCTGTCTATAAAGATAGGGTGGAAAGTAGTACTGAAAGACAACATGTCCACTTCTGTGCTCCACATGAGGTCCAAGAAATGAGTTTATTTCCTTCCACATATTCCATTGCAGATTAGGAAAAGAAAATTCAAATCCAATGAACTTAAATCAACTATGTAAGAACATTGATTTTTCAGCATAAAAGTGCATAAAAATCCCTTTCTATTCTGTGCACAGCCTTATCGAAGTATATATATTTTTAACCTCACATTATGTTATGCCATAAGACTCAGAAGAATATTGCCATTGATAAAAACTCTACCTCTCCATCTGTCTTAGCCAATGTCCTGTTGCTGTGAAAGGTACCACAACAATGACAGCTAATATAAAGAAATTATTTAATTGGGGCTGAGTGATAGTTCAGAGGTTTAGTTTATTATAGTCGTGACAGGAAGCATGGTGGCATACAGGAAAATATGGTGTTAGGGAAGGAGTAAAGAGTTCTAAATCTGGATCTGCAAGAAACAGGGTGAAGAGAGCTACTTGGCCTAACTAGAGCTTTTGAAACGTCAGAAACCACTCCCAGTAACAAGTTCCTACAACAAGGCTATAGCTACTCCTAAAAGACTATACCTCCTAATAGTGCCTATGAAGCTATGGGACATTTTCATTCAAACGATCACATTCCACTCTGTAGTCTCAATAGACTTGTAACATATCACAGTGTACAATGCAGTTAATCCAATTTCAAAAGTTCTTATAGTCGATTAAAGAATCAGCACTGTAGAAAAGTCCTAAGTATGAAGTTTCTTCTGAAACATGTACAATCCTACTAACTGTAGCCCCTTTGAAATCAAAAGTAAAAAAGTTAATATATCCCCAACATACAATGACACAGGATATACACTACCATTCCAAAACAGAGAAAAAAGAACATGTAAGAAAATATTGAACCAAAGAAAACCTGAAAAAAAAAAGGAAAAGTAAACTAAAAATTCTGCATCTCCATGTCTGATGTCAAAATGCTCTTCAGAGCTCCAAAGCCTTGTTGACTCTCACACTTCTCTCTCTCCCTCCCTGTTAGCAGCTTTCCTCAACCAGAATTCTATGACTCTAGCCTCTCCAGTATTTGGGGTCTCCAAGGCAATCCAGTCTTTACCTTAACAGTTTTATGCCATAGCCTCTCTGACCTCCATGCCACACATGTGACATGCATAGCCTCAGCATCTTTTCTCAGTCACAGAGGTATGCTGCATCTGCCCTTACTTGTATCCTGGACTCTAACACCAGAGCCAGGTTGCTGAAGTTGCCAAGTTCTATTTGCTGGGTCTGGACTATAGCTCCATTTGCTCAAATACATTTTCCCAGCTTTCAGGTTTTGAGGGTTTCCTTTACTGCCTAAGAATGACTGTCCTGGAACTTGTTCTGTAGAGCAGGATGACTCAAACTCAGAGATCAACCTGTCTCTGCCTCTGGAGTGCTGAGATTAAAGGCGTGTGCCACCACACTCAGCCCTAAGCTGTAAGTTATACTTACACATTAGATGTTTAGCTGGGCAGGGTCTTTCCCTGAAATACCACTCTTTATTCTCTTTCTAGCAGAAGGTTTTTCTTTGGACTACTTAGTTCCTTGAGCACTGCAGTTGACTCCATTATCCTTCCTCGTGCTCCCTTTATCCTCGAACTCTACATTTTTTTCTTAGCTTAGCTTGCTTCTTATTCTTATATATCTGCGTAAAACTGGTCAATAATAACAACACAACACAGTGAACACTAGAGTGTCTGAATATCTCTTCTATCAATGCTGTCAATCTACAATTCTTCAATTATGCTTCAGGCACATTTCTTTGGACAAAATATCCCAAGAAGAGTCAATAGGCTACAAACCAATGTTGTCTTCTTAAACTTCTTAAGCCAAGTCGTTATAATCTACATCGCTCTCAGTACTGTTGTTTTCTAAGCATCTTCTTTTTTTTATTTTCTATATTTTTTTATTTACGTTCCAAATGATTTCCACTTTCCCATTTCCTCCCTCCCCGAAAGTCCCCAAAGCACTCTTCATATGTCCCATTAAAACTTTCTTAAAATGTTCAGCTGCTACCCTGATCTAAAGTCTCAAAGTGCATTCCACTAAGAAGAAGCCCTTGATCAGAACTGTCACAGCAATACCCAAGTCCCTGGGACTAATTTCTGTTTTAGTCAGCTTCCAATTGCTATATAAAAAAATACCATGATAGTGGCAACTTTTATAAAGAAAAACATTCCATTGGGAACAGTGTAAAGGTTCAGAGGGTTAGTGCATTATCATCATAGCAGGAAGCATTGCAGTGTTCAGGAAGACATGGTACTAGGGAAGAAGCCAATATTTCCAGATCTGGATTGGCATGAAGCATGAAGAGAGCCACTGGGCCTGGCTTGAACTTCTGGAACATGAAAGATCACCCCTAGTGACATACTTCTTCCAATAATGCCACAACAAGTGCTACAAACCCACATCTCCTAATTGTGTCATTCCTTATGAGCCTGTAGAGTCCGTTTCCTTTACACCACTGCATCATCTGAGAACTGATACCCTTTGAGTTAGTCATGAAAATATTCATCTTCTAGGAATCTGTCTTCTCTTCTAGAAAATATTGAAAATGATAATTAATATATACTTTACAGAATAATATTCTGAGTACAATTGATGGACATAAATCACTTATCATAATTTGATCAAAATAGTTGTTCAATACATATATCTTATCCTTGCTATTCTAATAGCAATAATAATAAAATTTACATAATGAAAAATTCAAGTCTTAGAAGAAATGGGTCATGTCTTGAATTCTAGATATTCAAATTTGTTTCCAACATATAAGATATTAAGGAGAAAACAAACGTTTGACAAGACAAGATAGATAACTCAAAACCATATTACTGTGGTTTTATAACAGTCTATGTGCTTTTTTAAGGAAGTAACATTCCATATGTAATATGAATCTTCCCATGATTTCCAGATAAAGAACATTTAATAACTATCACAAGACAGTTTTCTATTTTGGCCATTCATGACTCTTCACCATCATGCATATAAAATTTCAGCTTCACCCCATGTCTGAGGAATGGATCTATTGGAGTTCAAGGGCAGGTGTTTAAAAGATATCTCTCCAAGCTAATATTCTTGAAGAACATTCTGAATATAAGTTAATATAACATTAAAATTAGTACTGGAAACTGCTAATACATATGTATAAATAATATTAGTGTTATCAGATCCCCTGATAAATATGAATCTGTGGAGTTTGTACTTTTTTAAATAAGTTAAAACATGAATTACTGGAACTTGCCGAAATCATATTTTTATGTACTATTGTTTTTTATTTAAAAGGAGTGGCCATTTGTAAATACTCAAACATTGAATATTTTCCATAAAAATAAGAGCTAATATTTGAAAAAGTGTTTTATTAAACTTCATATCCAATTTAATGTCATTATATTGAATCATATTTTAAATTGCTAATCCTTCAGCACTGGAGGTTGAAGAGTGTAAGAGCCAGAGATGATGGCGATGAAGGACACCAAAGAAACAAACTTTCTAAACATAGTAGAGTCGATGCATGTATGGACTCAGACTGTAGCAGCATTCCCAGGTCCCGCACAGATTTGGGCCTGATGGGGACACAGTGCTGAAACTGAAATTGGACACAATTAGCATATCTAACCCAGGAGCTATCTCCTTTGATGACCATTTGCAAATGAAAACTTAATTTTCTCCAACAGAGTCTCACTAGGTACATAAACTACTCTTAAGCCTAGACTACATGTGTATCCAACACAAAATAAACACAATGGTATTTATTTTTGGAGGATATTCTGTCTTAAAATGCTTTAGTCTGAGCATTTCATTCTTACCTTACTGAGTTTTGCTCGTATATTATGATTTCTGATATTTTGTTTTTAATGTAGTTTCTGTGTTTCCAATGTGTTTCTCCTGTTTTCCCCTTGGTTCTTTATTTTTCTGTTTATTTGTTTGTTAGCTTTTATTTTAATTCATTTTTTCTTTCTTTTATTTTAGATGCTTGCTTGTTTCTAATGAAAGAGAATAATAAAAATTGTGTATTTTGGTGGATGGGGAAGTGGGGAAGATATGGGAGGAGTTGGACAAAGCAGGAAACATAATCAGATGATAGTGTTCGAAAAAAAATCTAGCTACAATAAAAATGAAACATTTCTTTTACTTTATATTCTACAAATAAACTGAATATTTTAATTCTAACAGTGTGTCACAAGAAACAACGGGTTTGTTTCAGAAGATACACTGGTGAGCATCAGGACAGTTCCCAAAAGAGAGAGAATCTCTACTTCATGTTCTTAGAAATGGAAATGTTGATGTTGACTTGACCTGAGCTCTCATCCCTGCTCTTCTAACTCACCTCCTATGAGTCATTGTCATCTGTGGTTTAACGGGTCCTCTGAGCCTGTATCTATGGTTTAGTGGTTCAGGTTTACTTCCCATGAGAGAAACTCACTGTTTTCTTTAGTTATTGACATTTGTACTGATGATTTTTCTTAAATTCTTGAAATTATAGAGCATTCTCTACTAATGTAAAAAAATGAAGAATTTCCTAATTAAAACACTAATAGTAAACCGGGTACAAGACTTAACATTTTGTAAATTCTAAGTGTAATTTACATGTGCATTCTAATAGTATTATGCCATTACAGTATTATTTTGAAAATACATTACTAATTACTTTTTAGGAAATTGGATACCTATCTGACATATATAAAAATTTGAAATCCCTTATTATCTGCTTTAAATCAGCTGCTTATTATATTTCTGGAAAGAACTCAAAACTGGAGCAGAAACCAGAAATGTGAATGAGAAAATAGAAAAACTAAACAAAACAAAACTGACACATTAACAAAACATATAAGGAGATTAGTATTTGAAAATTAAAAAGAAGATTAAATATATCCTTATCAAATAAACTAAAAAAAGTAAAAGAAAGTCCAAATTATAATCATTAAGGAAGTACAGGGAGATATAAAAATGCCAAAGGAATTAGAAAATTTTGAAGATATATTTCAAAAATCTATATTCTACTATTAGAAAATCAGAAAGAACAGATTCACTCTTATGATATACCTGATTCTTCAGAATTAAACCAAGATGAGATTAATAATTTAAGCAGACTTATAACAAACAAAATGATGGAAACAACCAGGTGTAAGAAAATATCTGAAAGAGAGTCTATGAATGTAGATAGCACTCATGAAGAAGACCCACTAGAGCTGCAGGCAAAACGCAAAATTATTTTCTTTCTCCTCATGCCATCAAGCTCTGCAAATGCGGTGAGCCTACAGATTTGCAATATATTGCTGACATACTTATTGTACGTTAAACTTTACACTTTTAAAAATTAAGTTTTTCACTCTAGCTGCACAAAGAGTAGGGTTTTATTGTTTCGTTGCAATGAACTTGATTAGGTACAAGAAGCACACAAATCAAATAGTGTTAATATTTTCTTCAATTTGTCTTTTTATTAGTAGCCTCAAATTAGTGATGAAGATTATCACTGATTGGCTCTGCTTCCCTTAATCAGCATCCAAGTAAAATAAGTGCTTTACGTGCTAATTTTCATGTCATTACACAGGAAGCCTTTTCAGCTCTCAGTTCCTTCTTTCTATGGTTTGAATCAATGTTAACTATCAAAGTGTCGTTCAGTTTGTAAAGAGCTCTTTGGAAAAGAAGATTGCAAAAAAAAAAAAAAAAAAAAAAAAACCAAAAACAAGCAAACAAAAAAACCTCTAAACCTCTAACAACATTTTGAGTATTTAAATGCCTTCCAGCATAAATGTTTGGTTCCTCTGATATATAGGCAGAGAGAAAAAATGATCATGATTTAAAGAGAAGTCTTCCTTCGTTCATAAATACTGGAACCTATGCAGTTGAAGAAAAGCTGTGTACAGTGTAAGGATTTAAAACTAGTGGGCAAATATTTAGTGAAAGTAAAGAGTAAGAGTGTCTTCTACAAAATCCCCTCATTGTATATCGTGTGGCATGAGGTTATTTGACTTAATTATATTCCCAGAGCACATTGAGTTTAGTATTTTTGAAGAATAACAGAAAACTCTGTTACTTCTAAGGCTGCAGAATTGGGTGCTACTTAACTCTACTCACATTGCCAATTCAATGTTCTTTTCTATATTGGTTTACTAGAGTTTTGTATTTTCATTAAAACAGAACAATTGTAATGAGTCCTATTTCTTATTCTTCCTTTCCTGACATTGTCAAGCAAAGACTTATATAGAAAGTAAATATTTAGCTTGGTTTCATTCTTCAAGAAAATTAAAGGCTGGATCAGATACTAACATATACAAGTTATTATGTAAGTAAACATGTGCCATGCAGAAAGTGATGTCTTTCCCATCATACGGAGATAAGATATATTTGGTTTGCTGCTTTAGTTTCCAGAGAAAAAGTCATGGCTAAAAGCCTTCTCAAGAAAGTGGATATTTGGAGAAGATCCTAAGAGACTGTTAAAGCTGCATAATTTCAAAGCAAGGTGAAGAAACATATGCAGAGCAGAGGATGAATAATCAACTTGTTTCTGTTGATGGGCTAAGAAAATAAACTCCTATTAAGTGTGGACTATGCAAACAAATTAGAATTAGGTATATTTCTCATCACTGGATATGCTGACAGTCTATGAGAATGGTGAGGTAAAAATAGATGTTCAGACATGCATGCTGAAATATACTCAATACAATGTGTTAAATCACTTAGGCAGTTTCTGTAGTTGTAATAACAAGTAGAGAATTGCTCTGGCTATTTCAGTTAGATCAGAACCATGCTAGAGGGAGAGAGGCCCTGATTTCTGAGATAGTCTGGAAGACATGGCCCTGAACTATAAGAAAAGAGAACTAAGTGTCTATAATTTCTCAGCAGCTTGAAAGAGCTTCCTGTGGGTGAGAGAGTTCTAGGTAAGACTCACATATCAAATGACATTGAAATTGTTCACTTGCGCAGAATTTAACTGGAAAGATTAACAGCTTCTATCACAGTAGCTGTGTTCTAGCATTGCTGTAAATATACCATGGTTGTGGAGCTTCTGGAGAGAATTATTACACTATTCTTAGGAGAATCTCATCTAAACCTTTTAAATACTTTAACCAGTTTGCAAAAGAGAGGTACACTACATTCTCAGAGTCTCTAATGCCCTTCCTTGTTCATTATATCACTAAATCTCTAAGCAGACTCTTTCTCTAATAACCAAAGAACTTGTTGTGGAAACAGCTTTGTTTTAAGTTTATCGCTTTATACTTTCACTCTATGAGTTTGTTTGCTAATTGGCATACTCATTAATATATAATTGCCAAATAGTACTTAACATCAATTGTGTGCAATGCACTGCACTAGACCTATAAATACAAGAATAAAACCCTATAAAAATTGACTTTTGTTGAACATATGTATGGGATCCATTGAGATGTTATGATATACACATTCATTGTGAAATAAGCCAATGAAGCAATTTACCTATCATCTGTCCTACTTATTGCATATTTTGGTTTTGTTTATACTTTGTATTTCTTAGTGAGAATAGTGACAATACTAACTCTACTCTTTTATCAATTCTGAAACTTCCACCATTATTAGCTATAGCCATCAAGTTGTACAATAGATCACTAAAACATATTTAGCTTAACCTTCTATATCCCCTTTGATTAGCATGTTTTCTTTACCCATCCCTAACAGCAGTGAATGAGATGGGACTACCTGAGACAGGAGAAGAGAGGATTTGTGAATTATAGTAATGTTGTCTATTGAGAACCTGATATGTATACTTCACTCAGTGCATGTTGATCTCAATCTGTAGGGTATGTATTTAAAAGTACAAGTCACACTGATTCCTTCCCAAAGTCATGGACATATTGGAAAGCCTGTTTCTACTTCTCTCATCATAGAATCTATATTTTATTATAGGGAATTACTTTTATTATATGAAAAGTGAGCTGAATTTATGATATATTTTTGCTTATTCATGTGCCTAGTAGAATGCAATCCATTTTAAGTGATTGTATTCTGGAACTGTACCAACACCTAAAGCCATCACACCATATCAGTGGAACTAGAATTTCACTGCATCATCATCCTAGAGTTTTCTTTATTCTTTTTTTTCTATGCATATTGTTTCAGCATAGGAATGTAAATAAACTGTTGGAAGGATTCCATCATAAAGTGGTCTTTAGTGGTTCCAAAATTTAATTAAATTTAGAATGTAAATCCTTCATCAGGGAGTTCAGAAACTTTATAGGCTTAAAAGCACATGTGACCAGGAAACACAATAGACAAACCATTTATTTAATAACTTCACATTAGATTGCTCTCTAAATGCAACAAGAATGACATTTCCAGGAACCTTAGACAAGTGCATCCTTATTAGTGGAAGCCAAATACTCTGTACTAAGAAAGCCCACAGGAGAAAGATACTCATACAGGAGATAAAGCATGTAGAAAAGACCAATCTGATATCTTGTTAAGAAATAGCTTTTAGTTCTTCAGTAAATATTTACTAAGGGTCAACAGAACTTCTGTCATGAAAGGTTAGGAGTGATTGAATTTGATATAGCAAGGATTAGCCTTATGCAAATACAGATGGCATCAGATAATAAGGGAGCTCATCTATTAGGGATGAAGATAAAGAGCTAGCTAAAGAAACTCAGTCCTTGAAATTATTCCTTAGTCCCCATTCTGGGTTTTTATCTTTGCTACCCTTCCACTAGATGCAATTTTACCATGACCAAAAAGATATTTTATCATTTTACCATGTAGAAACAGAAATAAACTGCATGCTTTCAGGCCAAAGCCTGCCAATTGAGAAGTAATTGTATTTATCTAAGCAAATATAAGGACAGGAGATGTGCCATTTGTGTTTTGGGACAAGAGTATTTAGGAAATAACCATTGTAAAACTGGCTGAGATGGCTTAGTGGGAAATTTCATGGCCATGCAACCCTGGTGATCTAAATTTGGTCCCCAGATTTCACAAAAGGAGAGAACTAACTCCCAGATTTTGTTCTCTAATCTCCACATGTCCCGTAGTCCAGCTCCAGTGGTGTTTATAACCTGAAGGAAGATGTGTGGAAGGAGCAAAAGAAGACTTAGACCAAGAACTGCAGTTTCCATACTCTTTCCCTGAGATAACTCATGACATCTTTATTTATATATCTATTTTTTCACAGTTGATGAGGTTTACATTCATTTTCTCTTTTTTTATGGGAAAGTTCTTTTAAGAAATTCCCATGGTCAACAATCATGTGCACACTGCATTTTCCCCTTTTTTCTCCTCAATTCCCTTGTTATCCTGCTAACCAATGAACCGTATCAAGAAGCTGAAGCACAACCTCACCAAGCAACTATTATCTAACCCAGACTATTGGTACATAACCAAGTAACCATGGTTGGCAGCAATTGTGGTCAAAGTATAGAGAGTTGATGGATTAACCCAGGAAATCCTGACTTAATTATTGGTACCTAGCATCTCTCCATATCCTGACCAGGAGATCTAATTCCTCTAACACCCTGGGATCTGGGCAAATTAGTGACCTACTTGGTCCTGAAAGTTCTCATTAAGGCTTGGAACCAATAATCCAGTGAGACCTTTCTAACTTTTTAAATATCATCTGTTATTTGGAACAGGTCAGTGGACTTTAGCTGACAAACCCAGACGAGGCCCTCATGTTGACTCAACCACATCATCATTATTAACAAACAGAGGAGTAGTGTGACCTGCTCAGCTTCCAACATCATCAGAGACAAACAAGAATGAATCGTGGTCTGAGATTTCTTTTTCTGATTCTTGGGAAATGTCTGTTACACACAAAGTAAAAGTAAAAACCGCCAGTAGCAAAACCAAAAACTGTGCAAACACAATGCAAAAGCAAACCAACCATTCCCTCAGGAAAGGCCAGCAGATTCTGCAAGAATATCCACACAGGTGTTTGCCATGTGGGGACCTAACCCCTCAGGCCTTGCCATAAGGAGAGTCATTGGTATTATACTTACTAGCCATTTCCAGAAGAGGCTTGGCCACTACCACACATGCATGACACATCCACTTCTGCTCTTACACACATACATTTTAAAAGGCATTATACATAGTACTTTTCCTGTGCATCCTTTTCAGGCCATGGAATTAAGAATGGTGAGTCAGCCTGAAGGAAAACATTTGTTTATAGTCTGGAAATTAAAACAACTCTCTAATTGTTATCAAAACCAACACATGACAAACATCAAAAATAGGCTTGGAGTAACGTTTGTTTAATAAAAATAATAATAAATTTCCAAAGCTGTGCATAAGTTAGATATCTGAGAGAGTGTAGTCATTCTTATGTTCCATCATACTTGAGAAATTCTGCAACTGAGTAGATGTATGAAAAAGTATACCATCTTATCTCATAAAAAATCAATCATTTCACATGGTACCTTCCATTCAAGACTGAGTTTCTACAGAAATAAGTAAATGAAAAAGAGCTTCTGTTCAGTTTCTGTACTTGAATCATTAGGACAAAGACAGTGGGCTAAAAAGGTTGTTTTTTAATGGAATTAATTGTAAGATTATAAAATAATATATATATATGCTAAAGCAGTTCTTTATAGAGATAATATCTATCCTAAACTGGGAAATCACCACATGTCTATAAGATACAAAATAATACTCATAATTACAAATATTTTCAATGATTTATGAAGATTTACAATTTCCTCCACTGATCTGTTTCAAACAACAGGTAGATAATATTCAAAATGTTAGAAATGTCTTGCTGGCTTATTGATTCCAAGAATTAACAGAAATATGAATTTAAAGAATCTATCATTAGTTATTAATGAAATAAGTACTTTGAACTCAAAATAGTCATAGTATTTTAAAATTAACCATGCACTACTCTAGCAAAGGTCTGTTCACAGCATTGAAAGGAGTTTTGAAAATACACAGATGAAAAGATAGTAAAACAAAATGAAACTGCAAATAGAGTTATTAGAATATTGTAGAAAAGCTTAAAAGCTAAAAGGTTTCCCACTAGCAAACATATTATAGACATATTTGATTCAAATTTTAAGAGTATTGAAAATATAAAGTCTTGCAAACATAAAATCTCCATTTCAAATATTCTCAGTAGGCAGAAAGAGATAAGAATATTTTTTACTTCAACATTCGTGAAAGGTGAACAAGAAGGTACAAATTTGGACATGATTATGGGAGAATGAGCATTTATAGTGGGTGAAGGAAGAAGACAACCATCAAAGGCACAAAGGAAAGAAAAAGGAAGTTTAGCCTGCATAGTAGCTTATCTTGAAGTTGAACTTCTCCGGGAATTTGAGGACACTTTCACAATACATGACTTCTCAGCTGGCCTACTCTGTGACAGGGTTTGAAGCCCTTCAGGATGTTCTCCTGTTACTCATTATGAACAGAGATCTGCCTGTGTTCTGCATTGCTCACACTTTGGGAAAAGGGCAGGTAAATGTGTCCCAAGATTCTAAAAGAATTTTAGAATTTCATTAGAATGTCTCTAAAGTAGCTTTCTGTGGCCTGACTGGTTTAAGACTTTTTTTCCTAATTAAACAATAAGTATAACAACAAATAAAATTCTGATGAGGCACAGCTTGGAGGAACTCTAATAACATGGTGATGGGAGTTGGAATCCCTCTTTAAAAAAAAAGAGGAATTTTATAATCCTAAATTGATCAACAGAACAATTGTTTTCTGATAATACAACTTTCTCCAATTGTATGAAGACAGTGGGAGTCTAAGAAAATGCTGTACCTATAAAATTGAATGGAGTTCAACAGCTTGAAGGATTACTTAATTTGAAAGTGTTTATAAATTTTTGTATTAGAATTCCTTTATTAGCCTTTAATTTTCAGTTTGTCACTTCCTGTAGATATTTTATTACCAAAGGTCTCAACCTAGATGAAAAAAGAAATCTAATTAGAATATATTGCATTTGTTAGCAACATTTTCTGGCTGAAGCTGATCATGCCTCCATGACCAGACATGGACTTAACACTGAGACAATTTGAGAGTTCTTCCCAGGCAAGCCATAAGGTATGACTAAGTTTAGGCTGAAAAAAAATATAATTATCAGATACAGAGCTCTGAATTGTCTTGGCTTGAGAGATACCAAAATTTAGTTTGACTACTCAATATGGGTAATGTGACATTCAGATAAGATAAACTTTCTGACTAAATTATAAAAAACTCATAAACATGATTTTCATATATTATCTTTTAAGTAAAGTGTACCAAGTTGGTAATAGAACAGTGTCTGACACATTAAAAGCAGATCATTCTGGCTAAGCTTCTGCAGGATATGAGCTTCATCTATGTAGATATCACTGTAGAGAAAGAGAATTTTCAGAATACCATTTTTTCTTTTTTGCAAAATTTTGAAAGGACAACATAAACCCCAAATTCCTCAACTTAAGCACCATGCCTGATTTCAAAAAGAAGGTCATAAGGTACCAGCTCCAGAAACAGACCATAAAATTCAGAAACAAGGTCATAAAATCCTCTCCCAAAGAACAGCCTGAAGATAACCACAAGAATGGGCCATTTGTGCTGGGCAGTCCTATCTCATCCTGTAGTTAAATAAATATTCATGACATAGGAAAGCAGGCCACTGACCACTTGGCCAGTCAGAAGCCAACCCCTGTGACCTCTCCAGCACTCACCAATGAAATTTTAGTTTACCTAACCCACTCTTTAAATATAGAAAACTAATATAGTAGCCAATCAAAGTTACACTAATATCACCTCTTCGGCCCCTGCCAATCACACTAGAGATACTTACTTCTAGAGAGTTCCCCTGGTTCCCTACAAGAAGGCAAGCATACCTTTGTCTGGGGTCACCATTTTGAAGAGTGGTTGACCGATGCAAGCTGGTTGTTTGTGAAGAATAAACATTGTTTGTTTTTACATACTGTATTAGTTTAGGTTTTACTGCTGTGAACAGACACCAATGACCAATGCAAGGTTTATAAAAGACATTTACTTGGGGCTGGCTTACAGGTTCAGAGGTTTAGTCCATTGTCATCAAGGTAGAAGCATGGCAACATCCAGGCAGGCATGGTGCAAGAGGAGCTGAGGGTTCTACACCTTTATCCAAAGGAAACCAGAAACAGACTGGGCATCTTCAGGCATCTGAGAGGAAGACCTCTAAGCCCAACCCTACAGTGACACACTTCCTCCAACAAGGCCACACCTTCTAATAGTGCCACTCCCTGGGACAAGCATATACAAACCATCCCACATACTATGTGAGTCTGAGGTCTTCCTTCAACTATTTTTGAACCCTTACATTTTTACATAAATTGTTTGGTTTAAAGCAATGCATCCATACTTCATTTTTATTTTATATTTTAATTATCATTATTTGAGTGAGGGAAGGTTATATGTCTCAGTAAACACTGAAGTCAGAGCAGAGATTTACAGATTCAATTCTATCAGTTTTTATGTGGGGTTGAATAGCAAACTCCATGTACCATCCTGCTAGTCCCATGCTTCTTAGCTATGACAGAAAAAGAAAAAAGAGACAATTTGACTAGTGGTTGGAAAGAGTACAAGATATGTTTAAGCACATGCAAAAGCCTTTCTGCATACTTAGGTTCATTCCAGAATTAGGGGGAATGGATACTGAAGAGAACTATTGCTGGTGATTTAAGAGCAAGACATCACAACTGGTTTCTCAAAGATTAATTGTCACTGAAGAAAATGTACTTTGGCAAATGAAAGTTCTCAAAGAGAAGTGTTTAAGAAAGAAGAGAGAGAGAGGGGTGAGAGAGAGAGACAGAGACAGAGACAGAGACAGAGACAGACAGACAGAGAGAGAGAAAGAAGAAAGGAAGGGAGGGAGGAAGGAAGGAAGGAAGGAATGAAGGAAGGAAGAAAGGAAGGAAGGAAGGGAGGGAGGGAGGGAGAAAGAGAAAAAGAGAAAGATTTCTTCCCACAACATTTTAGCAAAAAAACATTATTTTAAGTTCATGGATATGAAAAAGAAAAAATGCCAGTAACCAATTAAACTATTCTACTTCCTACTCTTATGGAAATTGATGATAGAAATCTTGGAAATCTTTACAGTTATGACGGTTCTTATCAGAGATGCAACAATGAAAACAAAAACTGAGACTTCATGCAATTTTTGTCATCAAAGAAAACCTACAATATATACCTTGTTCATATTTTATTAGACCATTCTTATAAAGGGTAAAGATACAAATACTGCCCAAAATCATGATTTCAAAAAGGCAAAATAAAGTGATGACATGTATCATGTGAGAAGAGAGGTGATTGTTTAAAACTTAAATGATTGTAGGACAATCATTACACATTCTTCAACAATTATGCATGCCAATAGATCAATCAAAATGTCAATGGGGCTGTGTGCTCTCCTGGATGCCTCTCCTGCCATCTACACCTACATAATTCCAATCTACAAAACACCATCCTACACTTCTCAAGTCACCTTGCAACTACAGAGGTTCCAAAGCACAAGAATATTCTTATGCTTATGGGGTATTTGTAAAAGACCTCGCAGCATACTTGACATTAAGGGGCAACAGTAATTTTATTTGACCATCTATGACATATACTGACTAATAGCCATAGAGATCATTAAGTTAAAATCAAATCTACTTCTATTTGTAATCCCTAGATATGACCTCCATAGATAGATAGATTGACAGACAGACAGACAGACAGACAGATAGACAGATGCAAAAATTATCTTACAATCTCTATTCCTGAAACATTTGTATCAAAACAAAAAGAGGCTGAAGATTTCAGAAAGTAGTTTTGTGGAACAATCAGCATACATTTTTCAACAGTTAGACATACCCATAGAAAAATCAAAATGTCAATACACTTAAAGCATTCATATTTCTCTTTGTTTTTAGGAAGGGTATACAGATCATTGAACTATTTTTTTTATCAAGTTGCCAAGTAGTTAATTTGTAAGTACCTTATGATTATTATTTTTCTTTTCTTTGTTGCTCAAGTTGAGTCCTAATATATCTTTATCTTTGACAACAGCAAGAACATAAATTTTCAAATAAATTTCTCTAAAGATCTGGCTTGTGTCAATTTTCAAATCAATGTAAAGTCATCAATGTTTTGTCATGTATTGTATTTTAGGCCATCATTTACTTTGAATAACCAATAGGAAACTTGCTTAGCCACTGACAGAAGAGATTACTTACAGAGAAATCAGAAAAACCAGCAAAATGAATAACTAAGAAGGGGTTGTAATCATCTAATCATGTCATTTCTCTCTAATGCAGACTTTTATTTACACTGCACATTTTTATAATAAAAGCAAAATCCATCCTTCCCCTTTCTCTTATGAAGAATCTCACATTCCACATATATTGCTATTTGATGCCATGAAACTAGGTCACAAAGAAGCTATCAATTAGAAGAAACAACTGGGATATGACATCAAAGGTAGGAAAGAGTAGGTTGACGCAATTATTAAAAAACTCAAATAACGCCAATTCATCTGGTTTTGGGATTGAGAGCAAAAGTTGCATCAATATATCAAAATCACAGACAATAGTATGTATTAGGAAATATTAAGATATTCCATCAAAAACTTTATAGTATCAGGATGGCTTCTGGCTCAGAAGGAAGTTAATTATGTTGCTCTCAGAAACTGATGTTGTTTTCAAGGTTTTAAAATTAACTACAAGCTATAATTTCTTTTAAATACCTTAACAGAAGACAGGTAATAAACAAGATGTTTGCTGATGCAGTCTACCTCAATATAAAATTAGAAGCTCAGCAAGACTACAAAAGCAATGGATCCATGAACAAAGCAAGTCTGAGGGAGGAGAAAGTATTTTCCTACTTATGAAATGTAAATGAGCTTATACAAGAAATGCTGTTACCATATACCTAACCAACAATGCATATAAGTCCTCTAAATAATTCACCCATGTAGACAAAAAAAAATACTTGCCTACACCGGACATTTATCATAAAATAAAGACTAGATAGAGATACTAATGCTTGTTAAATCAATGCTTTTATGACTTATTCTTAAAATTTAGCATTATGCATGTAATATATTCATTGTTCATTTTAAAATGACTCTATATGACATGCATTTTATTATCTCCTAATATACATTCTTCTGATGACTTCTTTACTAAATATATAAATAACTTGGTGAAATATATAATATCATTGTATATCACTTCATATTATCATTATACCAGTTTTTATTGTGGGTTTGTTTTATACACAGCCCTGAGAGTTTTACGACAGCCATTGCAACAAATGAAACATTACCTCATTCATTTATTCATTATTATTTAAACTTACAGTAAAACTTTAAATGCTTTAATTTTTTATATAATTTTAATTTTGTATATAATTTTCCTACCTCCCAACCAACTTCCTAAATAACATGGTAACTTTTACTTCCCTTTTCCACCTCCCATGAATTGGGTTTCATCAGGGAGTTGAATTCATATCCTGAAAGTTGTTAGAATTTCATGAGACAAAGTAGTTGACTATGGAGTTTTCCTTATTTAATTTTATGTTTTTAATTAACATTACCCTCATACATTGAAGAACTAACTACAAAAAATCCTCACAAGAAGTCATAGAATGAGAATACTATTAGTAAAAATCTAGCTTTAGCATATGTGAGACACAAAAGTTAAGTATAGAGTAAAGTAATACAGGGGCAATACAGATAGATCTTTCTAGGGAAAAAATACAGTAGATAGATAAAGATGAATGGGAAGTCATGCTGGAGTAATAGGATCAAGTAGGGAGGATATATGGGTAGAGACAGATAAACTTAAGGGGCTTTGGAGGTAGCAGAGAAACCTAATGCGTTAGAAGTTTCCTAAAATGGATGCACATATGAAGGTAATTTAAATGAAATAGCCAATTAATCAGGAAGGCAGAGTCCCAACTGAACATCTCTTGTGACCAAATGAAATTGTCCAGTAGTAGAAATGGGTTACAATCTATTTGAGTTTTTTTGTCAAATTAATCTCCAATTAATTCAGGCTACTGTCAAGATAACACATTGCTCTCCACAAACTGAAGCAAGAAACCTGTTGCTGAAGACAAAATCCTACATGACTCATTAAACATGGAGAATAGAGTTAGTGCATACATAGAACTTTTAACTTCACATGCTTGTGTCTTTGAGACTGGAAGGTACTCAGTCTGTTACCAAAAAAACATAAGCAATAAACAAGCCACAAGCTCTTAGATTTACCATGGGGTCCTGCAAAATTTGCTAGTATAATGGTCACACAAACCCTGTAGAAATAACCAATGAATATCTGATTTAACTTAAGGTACACTGCAGTAAATGAAACCCATATCTGGCATTTCCTGGGTGACTAAGACCTAAATAGCCTAAACAGCCAAGAGGCATAGGGCAAAAGTAAACATGAATATTTTTTAAGAAAATGACTTCTCATGATATTCTGCTATCCTCTTACAGGAATCAGTGCTCAGCCATCATCAGAGAGGCTTTCTCATGAAGAACATGGAAACAGAGACCCATAGCCAGACATGATGCAGAGACTGAAGGTACCTGGCAACACTCAGCACCAAATGAATGTCTCCATTATACCTTTCCTCTCAGAGTCAGAGAACCCAGAGGAAGAAGAGGCAGAAAGATTATAAGAGCAAAAGAGGATGGACAATACCAAGTATACAAAGTCCACTAAATCAATAAGATCTATGTTCTAATCAACTCACAAAAGCTAAGGCACCACTCATAATCTGCACTAAATGGGTCCTAGAGCTGAAAGGAGACATGAACACATACTGTTATGCCTAAGTCAGAAACAATCTCCAATAGGTGACAATTTGCAAATAAAAATTTAGTTTCCTCCAAGAGAATCTCACTGAACAACACTACTTTTATGGATAAACTTATGCCCAGCTCTAGGGGTGAACAGAAAATTAACTCAATGGCATCTGTGGAAGTTTCTTGCCTTGTAATGTTACATCATCATATTTCCTGCTTTTTAATAATATAATTAAGGATATATATATATATACATATATATATATGTATATATATATGTATATATATATGTATATATATATATGTATATATATATATATATATTCTTTAATCTCTTTTTATAGTCCAGTCTTTAGCCCCTCCTGGTCTACCCTCTGACTGTCCCACATCCCACACTTCTTACCCATGCTCTGACTCCAAGAGGATGTCCCCACCCCACCAGACCTTTTTACTTGAGGTAGACTCTACAAGTTCCCTCTCCCTACTATAGTGCATTTCATCTAAGGTCTCTCCCTTTAAGTCATGAGAGTCTCTCAACTCTGAAGTTTCTGGTACATTCTAGAGCCTCCCCCCGCCCGCCGCCTCCTACATCCCAAGGTTGCCTATTTCCATTCTTTCCACTGGCCCTCAGGGCTTCAGTCCTGTTCCACCACCACCTCCCACCCCCTGCAATATCTGATAATGTTCTCATCTTCCCCTTCCTGTCACCTTTCCCACCCAGGTCCCTCCTTCTCTTCTTCCTCTTGTGATTGCTTTCTTCTCCCTCCCAAGTGGGACTGAGGCATGCTCACTTGGGCCCTTTGGCTTGTTAGCCTTCTTGAATTCTGTGAATTGTATCCTGGGTATTCTGTACTTCTTTGGCTAATATCCACTTATTGGTAAGTACATACTATGCATATCCTTTGGGTCTGAGTCAGCTCACTCAGGATGATATTTTCTAGATTCATCCATTTGCCTGCAAAACTCAGGATGTCCTCATTCTTAATAGCTGTGTAGTATTCCATTGTGTAAATAGACCATATACTCTGTATCCATTCTTTGTTTTGAGACATTTAGGTTGTTTCCAGCTTCTGGCTATCTCAAATAAGGCTTCTATGAACATATTGGAACACATGTTCCTGTGGCATGTTGTGGGATCTTTAGGGTATATGCCCAAGAGTGGTATAGCTGGATTTTCAGGTAGATCTATTTCCAATTTTCCAGTTTTGTTGAGTATAGGCTTTTGTAGTAGGATCTGATGATTATTTTAATTTCCTCAGTTTCTGTTTTTATGTCTCCCTTTTCATTTCTGATTTTGTTAATTTGGATACTTTCTCTGTGCCCTTTAGTTAGTTTGGCTAGGGGTTTATCTGTCTTGTTGATTCTTTCAAAGAATCAGCTTTTGGGTTTGTTAATTCTTTGTATAATTTTAAATTATATTTTATTCATATAATTTTTCTTCTTTCTTTTTACCCTACTGGTACTCCACATATACATTATGGTTTTCAGTTTAGTGCTTTTATGGGATACTTGAATGTGAAAACCAGTGGGTCTCTCTTGTACATTCTCTTGAGTTATTTTCCTTCTGTTTGCTTATTTGTTCTATTCCAATGTGTTAGGGACTTTTTTTCTTTGTTTTGTTTTATATTATTATGTTTTATTATTATCCCTTAGATGCTTGTTTTTGATTTTTTTTTTGGTTTTGTTTTGTTGTTAATTTTTCAAGTCAGAATTTCTCTGTATATCCCTGGCTGTCCTGGAATTCAGTCTATCGATCAGACCTGTTTTTGTCTTCTAATAAGAGAAAGAAAAGGGGTGGATCCAGATGGAAGGAAGATGCAATTAACTTAAAGGAGTAAGGGGAGGAAAACTGTAATAAGGCTATATTATGTATGGGAAAAAACAAATTATTTTCAATAGAAAGAAAAAATAAAAATGCAAACAAGAAAAAGTTATTAGTTGTGAAAGGAAAAAGATATAAAGTGAAACCATTATGTTGTTAGTGTATTTGCCTCCCCATTACATAGACAAATTTCACCCTAGAACAGTGATTCTCATTCTGTGAGTTGAGACCCCCCACAGAGATTCCATATCAGATATTCTGTACGTTAGATATTTTCATTAAGATTCATAGCAGTAGCAAACTTACAGTTATGAAGGAGCAACAAAATAATTTTATGGTTGGGGGGTCATTACAACATGAGGAATTTTGAGAACCACTGCCCTAGGACATTGAGACTGACCTGAGAAAAAGGAAGAATATCAGCTCAAAACAAAGAAGCTGAGCTTCTCAGACCTGTCTTAACTTTTTCATATTGCCTGATCAAGTAAATCCCTCTAGCTGCAATAGGAGCTGCAGAGTCAACAGAAGGCGGAGTTGTAGATCCCTGATTTTAAACAACTTTTTTTCTCACTACAATTTAATACTTCTGAGTTCTAGACTGCTTCTTGTGGTCAGCCACACTTGGTATCTATTAGACTAGAAACAGAGATGTACATTAATGACTGTAGTTGCTTGTATTGAATGCTAATTATGTTCCCCGAAAAAACTACTGGCAAGAGAGTGTCTGCATATAGCTCTGGGAACCTGCCCCCTGTTGGTTCTGCTTGGTAAATAAAGATGCCACCAGACAATGGCTGAGGAGGACAGACAGGTGAGATATTAGGATTTCTAGGACTTGGGACCCCAGGAGGAGAGAGAGGGATCTGCCATGCCAGAAGAGTTTGGAGGAGAGGAGAGGCTCCATGCCTGAGAGAAGTGCAGGACAGAGAGGCATAGCTGCCTTGTGGAGAAGCTGGGAGAGCACAGCCCAGAGTGCTGAACAACTGAGTCTAGAGCAGCCAAGACAAAACATAGAATTAGTGAGTATTAGCATGGGATTTTGGCTGCAGGTAGGTATTAACAGCATGGAGGTTAGACAGTGGTCCAGCAATTGTACTGTTGAAGGCATATAAAAATATAAAGGCTGTGTGTGTGTCTATCTTTTGGGAATATAAACCATTTAGAAAAGTAGTGAACCCTGGACCAGGATTTTTTAAAATTTAGTTCAGATATGGTCAGGTTCTTTGTGGTTTGAAAGGATATAATAGATTATTAGAATTATTTGGAATCAGTACATCAGACTAGGGATAGTGAATCATTGTTGTGATTCTGAGACTCCAAAGGTTGAAATAATACTTTTATTAAACTTGCCTAAAATACATAGTTTCAAGCTAAATTTAGTCTAGTGTGAGATCCTGTCTTAAAATTAAAAGAAAAGAAAGAAGAAAAACTTTATAAGTTTGGGAAGCTATAATAGCAAATTAGAGCAGTCATAAGAAAGGATCTGGAAGACATTTCAGTCAATAATTTTATGTAAAATGGAAATGACAATCTTCTGACAGTATCAAGAGAGGTTTGCTTAAAAACCTTTGGCATTGACAATTAAAAACCTGTTTCCAAAAGAAAAACCCAAGTATTAAATGTATCCAGTGTCTTTTACTCATTTCTTCCCTTTCATGCTCATATAAGAGTTAATAATAATGCTATATTTCTAAAGACAAATATTTGAGTCATTAAATATAATGAAACTCATCTGGTACAGGTCTACCTAAATTTTTACAAACCAGATTTCATAGTGCCGGAAGATGCTATGCATGTTGCTAAAGGAGAAAAGTAATGATCAGCCAACTCAGATATGAAGCCTGGGAGTTATAATAAGGACTTACCTACCAAGAGATGCCCAATAGTGTAATAGTGGCACAACCATCATGAGTGTAAGCCAGCACTTTCTGGATGGATTTAAATCCCACTCCACAATATGAAAGTCATACATAGCACTATTTTCAGGCTAAGAACTCATCTCTAGACAGCTTATAGGATTTAGTGGAGAACTTACTACCATTATTCTGCTAAACTGCCATATTAAACCAACTCTTTCTCTTTTATTTTTTATTGAATATATTCTTCATTTACATTTCAAATGTTATACCCCTTCCCGGTTTCCCCCTCCCCGAAAACCCCCAACCCATCCTCCCACCTCCTGCCTCCAAGAATATGCTTCTCCACCCAACTCACTCCCATGACCTCCACTCGATTTCCCCACACTGGAGCCTCTATTAAGCCTTCACAGGACCAAAGACGTCTCCTCCCAGTGATGCCCAACAAGGCATTCCTCTGCCAATCTTTTGGCTGGAACCACATGTACCCCTTGGTTGACGGCTTAGTCCCTGGGAGCACTGGGGCTTCTGGTTGGCCTACACTGTCATTCTTCCTATGGGACTGAAACCCCCCTCCCCCATTCAGGTCCTCCAGCTTGCCCTCCAACTCCTCTATAGTGAGCCCCACACTCAGACCAATGGTTGGCTGCTAGTATTCACCTCTGTATCTGTAAGGGTCTGGCAGGACCCCTCCAAAAGACATTCATAAAAGTCTCCTTTTGGTATACACTTCTTGTCATTCATAGTAGTTTCGGGGTTTGGTGACTGTTTATAGGATGAATTCCCAGGTAGGACAGTCTCTGGGTAGCCTTTCCTTCAGTTTCTGCTCCACTCTTTGTCTCTATAGTTGCTCCTGCAATTATTTTGTTCCCTTTCTCAGAGGAACCAAATCACCCCACTTTGGTACCTTCTTCATGACCTTCCTGTGGTCTGTGAATTGTAACATGTTTATTATGAGTTTTCGGGCTAATATCCACTTATCAGTGGATGCATACCATGTGTGATCTTTTGTGATTGGGTTACTTCACTCAGGATGATACTTTCTAGTTCCATTCATTTGCCTAAGAATTTCATGAATTCATTATTTTTAATAGCTGAATAGTACTCCACTGTGTATATATACCACAATTTCTGTATCCATTCCTCTGTAGAAGGACATCTGGGTTCTATCCAGCTTCTGGCTATTATAAATAAGGTTGCTATGAACATAGTGGAGCATATGTCCTTATTGCATGTTGGAGCATCTTCTGGGTATATGCCCAGGAGTGGTATAGCTGGATACTCAGGTAGTAGTACTATGTCACTGAAGCTTATAGAGGAGAAAGTGGGGAAGAACCTTGAACACATGGGCACAGGGGAAATTTTCCTGAATAGAACACCAATAGCTTATGCTCTAAGAATAAGAATCGACAAATGGAACCTCATAAAACTACAAAGCTTCTGTAAGGCAAAGGCCACTGTCAATAGGACAAAACGGCAACCAAAAGATTGGGAAAAGATCTTTACCAGTCCTACATCCAATAGAGGACTAATATCCAATGTATACAAAGAACTCAACAAGTTAGACTCCAGAGTGTCAAATAACCCTATTAAAAATGGGGTACAGAACTAAACAGGGAATTCTCAGCTGAGGAAACTCCAATGGCTCTGAAGCACCTAAAGAAATGTTCAGTACCCTTAGTTATTAGGGAAATGCAAATCAAAACAACCCTGATATTCCACCTCACACCAGACAGAATGGCTAAGATGAAAACCTCAGGGGACAGCAGATGCTGGAGAGGATATGGAGAAAGAGGAACACTTCTCCATAGCTAATGGGATTGCAAGCTAGTAAAACTGCTCTGGAAATCAGTATGGCGGTTCCTCAGAAAATTAAACCAACTCTTAATGATTTATGGTCCTTGATCCTCATGTAAAGAAATGTTTATCTACAATGACAAGCACAGTGATACAAAATTAGTCAAGGTTCATATAATAAGATGATACAGACTGCTCATTCATAAAGGGTAAATATATACTAGACCCTACCTTCCAAGGCTCAGGGATCTTTGTGAAAAAAGTGGAAAAGGGTCTAATAGTCAGAGATGATCAATGACAATAAGAGAACAGTATCTTCTGTACTCAGCATGGCAGCTGCATATATTAACACATAGTGGTTGCCACAGCATGCACAAAAGCTTACGGACCCAATTTAGAACAAACCACAGCATGGAGACGGTGAGTTGGCCACAGAAACCCACCACTAACTGTGGAGGTATTGGCAATTGCTAGCAGCTGGGAGCAGCAAAGACAGTTTTCTCTAAAATTGTACCTCCTGTTAGTTAACCAGGTTCCAGTGGATGATCACAAATCCAATAATATTTGGGAAGCATAAATTGTTCTTGAAGGATAAACAAAGGACACAGTGTTGGTCAGGTAAGAACATAGTAATGGATCTGGGAAGAGTTGAAGAAAAGGGTAATATGATTGAAACATGTATAAAACACTCAAATATATGTAAAACAGATATATAACTTCAGTTATATAAAGAAAAATCCTCTCAATAATTAGGATGTTCATATCTTAAATCATAAAATATGGTTACTGTTTATCAATTCCTTTTATCAATCCATACAGCAATAGTGAATCTTATAATCAATTACATTTTATATTAAATAAAATCAAACACTAGAGTCTAGAGACCAAATCTAGAACCTTGAATATAGTAAACAAGAACTGTACCATTGATATATATTCCTAGTGCTTTCTAAGTTGCATTAAGAATTCCCAAACATAAAACTTTACATGTTACAATATTAACTTAGGCATTTGAAAAGTTAAAATGTAGCCAAGAATCGTGGAACATAACTATAACAATAACATTTGGAATTTGGAGGCCATGGAATCATGAATTTTGGGCAATCCTGTGATAGTGACATTCTGTCTAAATAAATAAATAAATAAATAAATAAATAAATAATAGGATGATAGTGGATTTTCAATCATTACAAAACTAAAATATAGTATGCATTAATTGACCTTTTCAAACACTAAAAATCATAAAAAAGTAACTTTTAAATCCTGTCTAACAGCCCTAAATACCTTCAGATGGGTGCTGGTCTGGTAAGTGATCAATCTGCTTTTCTATCACTATAGGAAAAATTGATAAACTAAATTCTGAAAGCAATAATAGAGACATTATTTTTCAGAAAACTTTAACAGTCTCTCTTAGGTGAAAGATTTAGTGATATTCTGTCAAAGATGTGTCTATTAAAAATAAATTTTCAGGTTCTGTTGTAAAATACTTCAAAGTTAAAAATAAATAAAACTTATTGACCTATCTTGTACAGACTTTTCATATCTGTGCTTTCACCCGTAATGTATGAGAATAAAGCCAAAGACATCCATTTTCTGTGTAGATGGTGATAGAGGAATAGAAAATTAACACTGAAGAAAACGGTTTATGAAACAGTGGGTTTTAGTCTTATGGGCTATAAAATTCAGTGTTTATGGTTTCAAAATAAACGTAATAAGCCTAGCTCAAATGAGTAACTTTCTCAATGTTTAAAGAATAGTAATTTTGACACTATATGTTAAAATCATCTCCATGTTTTCACCTGGGGCTGTGTAATTTATCATGTATACCATTCAAACAAATGCAAAGGAACTTCAAACGTGTGTAGAACATATGCAGTTACATATGCAGTTATAAAGAAAGAAGTCCCATTAATATCTAATAAATAATCTTATCAGCATGACCTTTAAAAACATTCATGTAATTTATTTTAATATAATGTTGCTTATATATCAAAAATATATTAATTATATAATAACATTTAACACTTTCATAGAAATAATTTTTTGTCAGAAAAAAAAATTGGAAAATTCTAATATATTGGGAATATAGTTCAGTTGAATGAGTGCTTACCCAGCATGAACTGAGTTTGGTTGAGGGCCCCGAATAAAATAGGCATGGTATCAACATACATTGTGGTCCCAGGCTTCCAGAGAAACAGGACGGGCAACTTGAAGTTCAGTTTCATTCTGGGCTTCATTGTCAGTGAATTTGAAGCTAAAATTTGATGAACTGTAGGAAATTCTGTCTCAAATACTCATGAAATTTCTTCTAATTTTTTTTTTCTGTCTTAATAGTGTCTGTGTAGGAAATGCTTTGCACTGCAAGTTTGATCCTGAAAATTCAAGATAAAGAGATGCAAATGATGCATAAGAGATGGGAGGCAGCCAGGCATGGTGGTTCAGCCTATAATCTCAGATCACAAGAAGCTGAGACAGGAGTATTAAGAGATTTGGAATGTAAATTAAAAAAATAAAATAAAATAAAATTAAAAAAAAAAAAAAAAAAAAAAAAAAAAAAAAAAAAAGAGACAGGTGTTCGCCGGGTGGTGGTGGCGCACGCCTTTAATTCCAGCACTTGGGAGGCAGAGGCAGGCGGATTTCTGAGTTCGAGGCCAGCCTGGTCTACAGAGTGAGTTCCAGGACAGCCAGGGCTACACAGAGAAACCCTGTCTTGAAAATAACTAAAAAAAAAAAAAAGAGACAGGTGTTCAAGGTCAGCCAAGAGTGCATAATGAGCTGACGCTAGGTCAAGCTACAAACTATGACCCAATAAAAAATAATAAACTAAAGCTCAAAGGAGCAAATACTGTATAGTGAGCTAGAAATTGCCACAAAAGCTGAGGGCCTGAGTTCAATATCCAGAAAGCGCTTGGGGAAAGCAAAGAAGGAACTCCTGCAAGTTCTAAGCTGACCTCCACACGTATGCTTTGTCATACATGTACATGTTCCTGTACAATGATGCTTATGCAGGCAGGCAAGGGTACACACACACACACACACACACATACACACACACACACGCATAAATAAATAAATAAAAACTACAGTACTGCTAAAATATTAAAATGTCTAAGTTTGAGTAGACTAATTTTATGTTCACTGCTTTTCATGTAATTCTATTGCATTCATTCCTAAATATAATCATGGTAGAAATATCAACTGGAAGTAGAAATTCATGAAAAAGTTTAGGTTTTCCTTACCAAATCGGTTTGATTTTTAATTTTTGTTGGTTTTAGTTTGGCTTAGTTTTGCCTTAAGAACCCAGGTTCTTATGAAAGAATGATGGCCAGTAGTGAAAATATATGGGCATGCAAGTTTGGTTTACCTATAGAAGGGGAGTTCTCATTCTATATCTAGGATAAATAAAGTTAATTTAGATTTTAAAATCATCCTTTGGATAAAAGAGTTTTCATACAAATAAACAAATGACTTAGTCAGACTTCCCATATTTGAGTATGGGGTGAAGTTTAATTCTATATATTGAAGAGTTACTAAAGAATATTTCTCAGAATGTGGTTGATAATAAACAGGAGCAGCAAGTAACCATTCTCCCTAATCTCATGAATCAATAATCCAAGGTTGGAAGAACTGGAGAGGGCATTCAGGTACCTGTTCTCAGAAAAAGACACTGAAGGCTGTATTGAATAAAAAAAAATGCGTGAAGAGATCCTGTTCATTTTCTTCACATAATTTTGAGGAATAAGAAAATAGGCTTCAGCAGTAATTTTTATTTCAATAATTTTAATGCAAACTTATTGGCTGCTGCTTGGAGAACTAAACAGGTGAATCTGCTTCTGATATTAGAGTATGGGCAATTTTTATGAGCAGGTACATCTTGTATAAACAAGTATTAGAATAACAATCTAGACTTATCATTAAATAAAAGCTTGATATTAGTGACATAAAATTATTCCAAATGAAATATGAAGTGTAAAAGTATGTAAATATAAAATTATCAGTTTATTTGCAAAAATACCAAGTTTGCCTCAAAACAAATAATAATTTATTTTTATCATTTGGAAAGACTAATAAGTTTTTGACATGACATGCTTTGTGTTCGGGCATGCATGCATGTAGGTGCGTGTAGGAGAGAGAGAGACAGAAAGAGAGAGAGAGAAAGAAAGAGACACAGAGAGACAGAGAGACAGAGAGAGATTTTCATAGAAATACAGAATCTTCCAATTAAACAAGAATAAAGTTATATGTATACAGTGAAGTTTCTTGAAGAATTCACCGCTAAGGCTCTAGCTGGAAATTTTATTTTCTCTGTACTTCCTGGAACACACTGGAAAGCAAAGATAAAACAGGATTCCCAAGTAAGTCATTAACTAAATTTGAGGTTGCCAACCAGAGTTTGAGTTTTTTGTTCCAGAGCTTTTGATTCATTTCTACTTATAAACAAATACCTATCATTCTATGTGCTTGGACTATTAGAAATGTCTCCCAATAGAATTTTGTCAACTTTCTGTAAACAATTAATTAAAAATCCTTGTTAATTTTTTTTATCAAGCTTTTACAGTGTGTTAGAATATCTGCAATCTAAAGTGAAAGTCCCTTTCAGGCCAAATGATTACTTATTTCTTCATTTGGATGGCTCTTTATTTTGTGGATTACAAAGGGGGATTAAAATCATTGGAGAAATCACCTTGGGCAGAATGTTTGTGCTGATAAAAGAATTATGTTCCATGGTAAAAGGAAGACAGGCCCTGTATCTCATTAACAAACCAACTGATAAAACAAATCAGAGGAAACTTCCAGCCTGAAATGCAGAGCCCGCCTGAGGAGAAGAAATGCAAAAGATACAACAATCAACCTCAAGACATTGTGATGTTTGTAAATCATGTTGTTCATCTAAAGAGGGCTCAGAGAAACACAACCTCTAAGGAAGGGAAAAAAATCACTAATCCTATAACATTCTCCCAGCCCCCTCAGAGCAGCATAAGTTTTCAAAAATTAGTGTGAAACAGTACATAGCAAGCCAAAGAGCAAAAGAAGGACATGATTGGTAATGATAGTAAGTATATTTAAAGTGTCTATTAATGTAAATTGCTGGACATTACAGACCTTCCAAATCCATGGTTTGCATGTTTGCCGTTGGTGTATTTAGTTGCTTTTAGACTTTTCTAAAAAGGTACAGCTAATCAAGCCTGTATAAATGGGGCACATAACTAAGTGTTACATTTCTTCCATATTTTTTTATCCTGGTCCTGTGTGATTTCCTTAAATCATCATGAGAAGCTTTTCTATTTTATTTTGTTACAAATAAGTACATTTATTGTTTTTGTTGTGACAGGGTTTCTTTACATACCCCTGACATTACTAGAATTCACTACCTAGACTGGAGATTTATGATCCCATTTCAGAGATCTCCCTGCCTCTGACTCTCAAAGGCTGTGATTAAATTCGTGCATCACCATGCTCAAGTGTATGAGTACATTTAAACACAAGAAGTTCTATAATGATTATGTTTGCAGATGAAAAAGTAGGAATAAATCTATCTTCTGTGTATGTTTTAAAATAAATGTGAGAAACAAGAGTAGAGATATTGTATTAGATACATTATTTTCTGTAATTCTGCCAATTAGCATTGTCATTAGAGACAAATGAGAACCTCTTTCACACACACTTACTAAATGAGAAATTATAATTCGTTCTTTATCCTTTTTAATCTGATAGACTAAAAGTACCCCATATTGTAGAATTAATTTAAAACTCTGATTACTAGTAAGCTTGCACACATAGTCATATGCTCAGTAACTATTTACTTGACTTATATTTTGAGGCTTTGGTTTGGTGGCATAAACTACTTTACACATAGAATTTTGAGGGACGGGCGGTGGTGGCGCACGCCTTTAATCCCAGCACTTGGGAGGCAGAGGCAGGAGGATTTCTGAGTTCGAGGCCAGCCTGGTCTACAAAGTGAGTTCCAGGATAGCCAGAGCTACACAGAGAAACCCTGTCTCGAAAAAAAAAAAAAAAAAGAATTTTGAGGGAGTAGGGTTAAGGTGTGGCTGACATGAACCAAAGAAAGACCAAAACACAGTAGGGCAAATTCCAAATTCTCCATGAATTAGATCTCTATGTCTGATAAAAAATGTTCTTCAAAACTTCAACAACGTTTAGCTTTATTGACTGCAACATACTTTCTTGAGCTAGTTTCACCCACTGTTACCAGCTCTTCTTCTCAGGTATGTCACCATTCTGCCAACTCTAACATCTTGGAATCTCCAACAGAATCTAGATTTCACCTTCACAGTTTCATGCAATAGCCTCTCTGAACCTCCATTCAGGGACACTTCTGAGATACTCCTGGCCTCAGAAGTTCTCCTTAGCCACAGAGAGATATTTCACAAACACTTAAGTGTATCCTTGAGTTTAAATCCAAAACAGCACAGCCAAAACTACCAAGTTCTCCTTCTTAATGGGGCTAGAACTTGGCCCATTATAAAATTACATTTGCATCAATTTTCTGTTGTTGTCAGTTTCCTTCACTGCTTAAGCTTTTCTTTTAACTCTTTTAGCTGGGTGGTCTTTGTTCTAAAACCATGCTTTGTTCTTTTTTTTAATTTTTTTAAATGATTTATTTATTCACTTTACATTCCAATATCAGATCCTTCTCTTTTCCTGCCTCATGAAGATCCCCACATTCTACCCACCCATCACCACCACACACCACACAACACCACAGCATCAGCACATCAAGTCAACATTACCACACTCTTTATTCCATCTAGCATCAGATTTTTCAGTAAACTTTTGATCTCCTTAAACAATGGATTTAGCTCTATTACATTCCTGATGCTCCTTTTTTGTCTAGCTTGTTCCTCTTCATTATAGATCTGTGTAAGAGTGATTACTAATAACCATATAATATAGTCAATATTAGGTTGTCTTGAAATCTCCTTTGCTTATCCTTTAATCCAAAACTCTTCAATTTTATGCCAGGAAGATTTTTTAGGACAGGAGCTAAAAGTAACCACATTTTTGCAAAATTATAACAAAATGGTCTCTGGGCCACTTGTTAATATTCTTCCCCTCTGAAATTTCTTCAGCTTGGTACCCACAGTTCAAATCACCTTCAGCACTGTTTTCCATGCTCCTACTAGAATTGACCATTATGCTTCACTTAAAGCCTCCAACCATATTTTTAGTCCAAAGTCTACCATATTCATTCAACAAACAGGAAAGTGTTGTTAGGCCTATATCAGCAACAGCCTACTTTTAACACTAACTTCTATTTTAGTCAGTATACCATTGCTGTGAAGAGACATCATGGCCAAAGCAACTGTTTTAAAATAAAGCATTTAATTGATGGCTTGTTTATATTTTTAGAAGTTAATCTATTATCATCATGCAGTCAGACATGATGCTGGAGAAATATCCGAGAGTTATACAATCTGATCCATAGACGGAGAGAAAGATTGGGTCTGCAATGGGCCACTGAAATATCAAAGCTCACTCTCAGTAACACATTTCCCGCCTAATCATTCTAATCTTATCAAACAGTGCCTTTCTCTGGTAACTAAGCATTCAAGTATATGAACATATATGGGCCACTGTTATTCAAACCACTACACTTAGCCCAGAACCCAGTAGTACACTCCCAGGTACTTTTGTCAGGGAAATGAAAACACTGTACAATAGTTTTGTTTAAATAGTTGTATTTGCTTAGGAAGCAAAGGTATAACAAAATGTTCTGTACAATATAAAAGGTCAAAAACTATATATATATATATATATATATATATATATATATATATATATATATATATAATGAAATACTGCTCAGCATTTAAGTAGAATTATCTTTATTTATTTATATTCTGCTTAGGCTTAAATCCAGGGTCTCATAAATGGTAGTCACTCATTCTACTACTGACTTACATTTCTAGCCCAGAAATGAACTTGCACATAACAATTTGAACAGATATCTTTCTAAATGAAAAGAAATGTCAGTATATTCTTTTCATATAACTTTACCCAAATGGCAATATAGATAAATTAATTTGTTCTTACCAGAGATTAAAAATGATTCAGAGAAGGGTATCTATTGAGAGACCATTCTAGTGAACTAGTTCTATGTTTGAAGTGTTTATCAAATACACACACACACACTCACACACATATACACACATACATACATAGGTTGAATAACATAGGACTCAGACTCAAGAAGCTGATGTGATTTTTTATTCTTTCTATACTATATTTTCAGTATTTATCCATAATGGAAACTGATATAAGAACATATAATTACAAAATATTACAAAATAAACTTAAAATGGAATCACTTTATGCCATTAGCCAATAGAGTTGCTTGTCTTCTTATTGAAAGTTGATTAACTGTATACTTGAGGATTTGTTCCTTAATTTTCTGGTATAGTCTTTGGGCTTACTTTTCTACTCTTAAGGACATATCATATTTAGTAGAGAAACCATTTCATAGTTATATTGAATAGTTCTTTGTTTCTGCCTGGAGAAGCCTAAGTATCACCTGTATCTTAATGGTTGGCATAGTCGTGGTTCTTTGTTCATGACACTTTCTTCTTTCTCCCCTCAACTCTGATAGGACACTGCCCATGGAATGAAGTCGTTGCATCCAAGGCAGGTGTTTCCCCTCAGGTGATCCACTCTGGTAACCCAGGTTACCACAGGGAAGCCATTCTACTTTTATATGCATTTTAAAATTTAATTATTTATTTTAGTTTTTGAAATTATCACAGTTACATCATTTCTTCTTTTTTCCCTGTTGTTCAACACCCTCTAATATACCCCTCTTTGCACTTTATGAATAATGGCATTCTTTTACTTTAACAATTATTAAATACATACTTATATACATACATACATGTTAATATATGGGTGTTATATTAAATATGTATTTTTATATTATTTATTTTTAAACCATAATACCTGAGTCTTTCATTTTTCTCCTCAAAAAGCTTTAGTAGTTTCAATATAGTGATTAATAGATTATTTTAGATTTATTCTTATTCATGTAATGCCATTTTGCTACTATTTTATAATTTAAATATTTGAAAATATTTTTATCAATAATCTACTACATACATATGAGTAGTTAATATTTTAATAACCCTTTGAAATTTCTCATTTCTTTATGAAACTGGTTTTCAATCATGTTTACTAGAGTTAATTTCTCCTCCCTCTATGTTGAGCCCAACAAATTCTGTCTCTGATTATCAGTATGTTGATAATTTTCTCCTTTGATAATACTCTATAATTTTCTAATATTTTGTTTGTGTGGTAATCACTGATTGTACCTTATGCATTTCATAAAAATTTTTGGTATTTAAATAACACTTGCTTGATTTTGACATCAAAAGACCAGATTTGCAGATCAGCTCTAAACACAGGATGTCACCCATAGGTGACACCTGTTGCTATGACAACTACATACCTTCCCAGAGCCCACTTCCCACACTCACCTGTGAACAGGTTATGCCACAACCTATATAAGACAAACCTTTCCCCACTTTCATCCCCCTTTTTTTCCTTTGTCTTTCTCTCTTTCCCCTCTTTGTCCCCAGTAAACCTCTTACACACAGAACTGCTTTGGCCTGGTGTAGTATGTCCAGATGTGAGCCACAATTCTAACACATCATTTGGTGCTGAAACTGGAATTCAGTGATACCTGCCAACAGCTGGTGTAGCACTGGTTGCAGTGGTGCTGGTGGCAATGTGAGCAGCATAGGCAGTAGGATCACTGATATGTGGACCATTGCCCAGTGGGCTGCAATGACTGACTGCAGACTGCTGTGAGCATGGGCTCAGAACTCTTGCCCTGGCCTGTTGTTCTTGCATGCTGCTGTCTGAGGAGCGGCCCATCAGAACTTCTGCCTGCCATGCTGTGCACAGGAGCACTGTCTGGCCCATAGGAAGCTCACCAGGACTGTTGGGAGGGAGTGGGGAAGAGGCACTCATTGCCCCAGACCCACTTCCCGTGGCCTGCTGCAGAACCAGCCACTGCTGAACACATGAACTTCTACAATGTGAGTTGTGCCACTACAGTCCACTATGTGGGACTAGCTTCTGCTGGGCCCACACCAACCACTCAGTTCCATGTTTCCTACTACCAGATCGCTAGAATTCTTGCACAGACACCTGCATATTGATTGGTAAGGAGTTTTTCCAGTCAACAGGAAAGACCCTAATTTCCCAGATAGGGCCTGGCTAGCCTTTTCTGGGGGATAAGGGGTTGCCATTTCACAGTCATGGTCCTTATGTCAGCCTACCAGCTGACATACAAGATAAGACATCTACCCTTGGGTGACCATATCCCTTGAAAACGCCTCTGGCAGCCCTCCCCCTTTGGACTCCTTGCAGTCATTTAAGAAACCCCTAGGCCTAGGGTAGAGACATTTTTCTGGTACATCTGGGACTTATCGACTTACTGTGTGTAGTTTCTAGGGGGCTTTAGTGATGACTTAGGCCTATAGCCTGGCGAAAAATAAAATTGGTTATTGAATTATTCTCAGGACACCCGTATTAATAATCTAATAAGTCCCCAATGGGTGCTGCAATGTCTTCAAATGTATCTCCAGGCACCCCACTAGGATTTCTCCTGGAAAAATCTCAAATCTCTAAAGCTAACACCTGACTTGAGGGCATCAAAATTAATACATACAACTCTACAATAAGTTCTAGATTCAGTACCAGCTAGGTAATAGTTCCAAATGACTACTTAATGGTACACTAGATCCGCTTATTTTAAGGGATCTTAATACATACTGCCAGCGAACTGGTAAATGGAAAGAGGTTCCATATGTCCAAGCATTCATCTATCTTCACTACAATCCCTCCATGTGCTCCTCTTGTTCCCCAACCCAACTTCTCTAAGCCATAAAATCTACACAACCTCCACTAGATGACACCACAAGGCTTGATCCTTCCACCACAGACCTGTTTCTGACCATGCTGCTGAAAACCCAAAGTGCTGCCTCAGGTTTTTCTTCTCACCAGGATACCCCAGAGTCTACTAGCTCAACCTCTCCTGACCTCTCTCCTTCTCCTGTGCCAGTTACAGGTCCCTCTAATCGCACTACACTGGTGCTAACCTTTACCCCTTTTATTACTCATTCTAAGGGCACAGCCAAATCCCTATGTCCTTCTTCCCCAGGGACACCTAACCCAGCATTGTCTTTCCTCTAAGAGAAGTTGCTTGGGTAGATGGCCTTGTCAGAATGCATGTTCCTTTCTTGCTGAGTGAATTTTCTCAAATAGAAAGCAGACTAGGCTCTTATACTTCTAACTACTCCAACTTTATTAAAGAGTTTCAGTACATTACTCAATCCATGGTATTCATATGGTAATTACTAATGACTTGCTTCCTGAGGAATGCAAGCAAGTATGGGAGCAAGAGAGAATGCATGCAGACAAAATTCATCGGAAAGATAGAGCATATCCAATCGGATCAGAGGCAGTGCCTGCCAGGATCCTCAATAGAATTATAATTCCGCAGGTGGTATTTTAGTTAGAGATAGATTTATAGCATGCCTTCTGACCACCCTAAGAAAGGAAGTCTTAAAGCCAGTAAATTTTGAAAAACCACAAGAGGTTGTCCAGTACAAACAGGAAGATTCATTTCAATTTTTAGAACACCTCACAAAGGCTTTACTACAGTATACCAGTCTGGATCCTGAAAACACAGAAGGTAACCAACTTCTGATGACCTATTTCTTTTCCCAGAGCTACTCCAACATAAAAAACAAACTTAGAAAGCTGGAGAGGGTACCACTAACTCCACAGGTAGAAGTTTTAGCGCTGGCCTTTAAGGTGTACCATGAGAGAGACGAGAAAGCCCCAAACAAAAATACCTTATTCCAGCTGTCCAACCAGCCCCAGTTACTACCTTGGACTCCTGATCTTCTAAGACTCAGAGACCACCAGGCTCCTGCTACAAATGTGGTCAACAAGGTCATTAGGTGAGAGCTTGCCCTAACTTCCACAAGCCAAGGGGTTCATTCCATCAAGAGAGACCTTGGGCTGTCCATTGTCCTCATGTTTTGCAGAACAGAGCGACATCTCTCCCAGATAACCCTCTAGCTGATTTCTTATGCTTGACTACGGCCAACTGAGGATACCTGAGCTCCCCTGAACTGAACACTGCCAAAACTAATGGGAGACCTAGGTAGCCATCGTTGTATGTGGGCAGCCTATTTCCTTCCTCTTGGACACCAGCATAGTTTTGGGCACCCACTTCTCCTCCTTTTCCTATTATCAGGGTAGGAGGACAACCTTACCTTCCTCACCAGACCCCATCACTGAGTTACATTTTTAAGGCTGTACCTCTCACCCATTCCTTTTTGGTAGTGCCAACATGTCCTGCCCACTTATTTGGAAAGGATCTTCTAGCTGAGTTGGGAGCCTCTATTGCTCCCCCCCCCATTTGCTTTAGCCCAAGCTTGCCAGCAATTCCTCTTCTTCTAGCCAGTCAACCTACTAACACTAACATGCTCTTTCCTTTACCAGTTTCTCAGGTAGATACCCCAGTTTAGGACGTCCAGAACCCTCTATTGCTAAGCACCATTCTCCTGTTGTCATCCAATTACTGGACTCTACCAGGTACATGATCCAAGCTCAATACCCTCTCTCTCTCTCCAGAGCCTCAGGAGACTTAAGCCTAACATTTCTGGCATCTTAAAGGAAAAAAATCCTTCACCCCACCTCTTTCCCCTTTAACACTCCTATCCTAGCAGTTAAGAAATCTAATGGTACCTATCAGCTGGATCAAGACCTCAGGCACATTAGTTCTGCAGTGATCCTCCTCCATCCTGGTGTGACTAACCCTTACACATTTCTTTCCACTATCCCCTCAGGGAATTCCCATTTCTCAGTCCTAGATCTCAAAGATACATTTTTCTCTATCACTGTAGACGTCCAGTCACAGAACATATTTGCCTTTACCTGCACAGATCCTGACAACCACTTTTCTACCCAACTTACCTGGACTGCTCAACCTCAGGGATTCTGGACAGCCCACAATTATTTGGTCAGGCCCTGGCTTCTGAATTACTGTCTCTGTCTCTCCCTAAATCTAAGATTGTACTTTACATAGATGATGTTCTTCTCTGTAACCCCTCTCTAGAAATTAGCCAAGCTGACACCTCTGTTCTTCTAAATTTCCTTTCTAGTCAAGGCTACAGGGTCTCACCACCTAAACTCTAACTGTCCACTCCTCAGTTCACCTACTTGGAACTAACAATTACCCCAACCCACAGGCTATTACCTTAGATAGAAAGAAAGGGATTCAATCTCTAGCTATTTCTTATACAAAGGAAGAGATTTTATCATTCCTAGGAATAGCTAGTTTTTTACATTCTGGGGTTCCTTCCTTTTCCCTCATTTCTCACCCCTTGTATGAAGCAGCATTAGGCCCAACCCACAAACCTCTTCTCAAACCTGTTGCCAAGCCTTTCAAAGTCTCCAACAGGCTCTCCTTAATGCCACAGTCATACATCTCCCTGACCTGACTCATCCTTTTTCCCTTTATGTAAATACAAAAGAGGGATTTGTCCTTGGATTATTGGATCATGAAGTGGTACCCTCTTTTGTACCCATGGGATACTTGGTAAAAACACTAGATCTAACCATCCAGGGATGGACACCTTGTATTCATATCATAGCATCTGCTAAACTCCTTATTTGAGAGTCAAAAAACTTACCATTGGGTTGCCTATAATTGTCTTCTTTTCTCGTAACCTGTCACAGCTCCTAACTTACAAAGTCTTACAGACTTTACCTTCCTCCAGGGTTCTTTCTATTCAGGTAGCACTAATAGAAGACTCCACAAACACCTTCCAATTGTGTCTGCCTCTTAAAATCTCCAATCTTCTTCCTTGACCAAATATTGACCACTCCCTATCTCACTCCTACACTGAAACTTTAGAGGGACTACTACCTTGTCCTTCACACATGCAGGAGGGCACATTGCCTCAGGCCATCTATACCTGCAATACAGATGGCAGCTTCTTTCTACATGAAGAGGCCAGAAGATCTGGCTATGCCATCATGTCAGACATAGGAGCTAGATGTCCTGACAGCTAAAGAAGGTGGTCTTTGCCTGTTCCTTCAAGAAAAATGCTGTTTCTACATCAAGCAATCTGAGATAGTGAGAAATAAAATCTAGGACCTACAATCAGACATACAGAATTTCCGGGAACATGAGGCCTCCAGTTCAGGGATTTTCAAAAACTCTATATGGAAGTGGATACTCCTCTTTGTAATGCCTTTCCTAATCATCTTTCTGACATTATTATTTACTCCCTGCCTCATTAATCCTGTTTCTACATTCCTTCAATGACAAATACAAAAAAAATTCTAACCAAACTATTAATTAGCTTTTGTAATAGGATTATAAGCAGCTGTCTACATAGGAGCCTGATGCAAATATTTACCAAGTGGACCCCGATGGTGAAAGTCAGTTACACTCCAAAATTGACAGTGCTCCTAGACAGTAGGAAGCAGTCTAAGAGACATTATGACCCTATTCCTTTATCACCATCAGCTTCCCCCTCCACTTTTTTCCTTATTTTTATGATAAGAAAAAGGGAGAAATGTTGGCATCAGAGGACCAGTTTCGCAGATCAGCTCCAAGCTAAGGATGTCGCACATAACACCTGTTGCTATGACTACCACATACCTTCCCAGAGCCTACTTCCCACACTCACCTATGAACAGGTTATGTCACAGCCTATATAAAAGACAGCCCTTTCCCCACTTTCACCCCCTCTTTTTCCCTTTGTCTTTCTCTCTTTCACCTCCTTGTCCCCAATAAACCTCTTGTGCCTGGAACTGCTTTGGCCTGGTGTGGTATGTCAAGACATGAGACTTTGTTCTAATACATCACTTGACTCTAAAAATTTATTAAGTGATTTTCATCCCAGGAGCCTAGTGTAATAAATTGTTTCAATATAATTTAGAATACATTAGTTTCTTCTGGGTTTTATTAAACTGATTTTCTTTTTAGAAATTCTACTGCATTCAAATTCTTTAGAGAAAAGATCAGGACAGTCTGTCATGTATGTCCTGAGATCTAACTGCGTGTAAGACAAAAATATCCTCCAAATTACAGCCAAGGCTCATGAAATGTAATTGATCTGCTTGAGGTTATGTTAATTTTTATAAAAAACAGCAACTGTGAATTTTCCTACACTAGCAATCACTTAAAACATGAAATGAGTAAAGGACAGATATACAGAGAAAAGTTCCCACGGTCTTATTAATCAGCTAATCTCATATGAAGTTCAGTAAAAAGGACTGCATGGGACATGTGGTAATAACATACAACACCTATAGAATGTATTTAAGAAGCAAACCCTCTAATTAGTTAAAATAGAATTGAAACCAATGACAAATATGCTATACTTTTATCTTGAAGCATCTCTTGTTTATTGTACTGTGTTTTGTATAGTATGATATTAGATTCAGGTCCCCACCTGGCACTTAGTTATTATTCTAGTTTAGTTTGATACTAACCATAATATAGAATATACTACTTTTCTCTTCTCACCTTTTATTTTAAAGTTTTCTTCATTTTATCTTATCTGTGAAAGTTAAGCCCACATGTATGTATGTGCAGTATGTGCATACTTTGTGCCAACAGGAGTCATAAGAAGTCATGTAAAGTTTAGAAGAAGGCATCAGATCCCCTGGACCTGGAGTTAAAGATGGCTGTTAACCACTCTGTGGGTACTGAGATCCAAACCTCATGTTCTTAAACACCAAGTCATCTCTCCAGACCAAGTCTTATCTTCATAATTCCTGACCAAGTCTAGCTTTCTAGTAATTTCCTGGATTCTACTTCTCTTTTATCATTTTCTTTTTTCACTTTTATTAGACTCTCTATTGGTTACAATTTTTATTTGGTTTGTGGTTGGCTGTTCAAACTGCCAAGTGTGACTCTACATGTGTCCGTATATTGATTTAACCTTAACCAACTCAACGACCCAATTAAGAATACCAGTACCCCCAGCCAAAGTGTAAATATCTGTTCTGGAAATAAATTGATAACTTTGGTATGGATGGAATTAAAATATTGATAGAAAACCTGAATAGCCCTTTCAGTAAGTAACTTAACATGAAGTTTACCTCATATAGAAGACAAAATCACCTTTGGGAATTGGAATTTGGTCTCACTGCTGATATACATATTTTTATGAATTAAAATACTAAATAGAAACACATTATTATAATTACGCGCTGTGTAATAAATTCAAAGACTAATGCTGTTTTAATGGTAGCTATTATACAAAGTTGTGTGTTGAATTATCTGTACTACTTGAAGTCTCTAGTGCCACAGTTTACCTCATTTTCTTAGATTTTTAAAGAATTTTAATTATGTATTTACCTGCATGCCTATATGTCCCTCATATTCATGATTAGGCCAGAAGAACTGTTAGAATTGTTGTGATAGGAGACATTATTAAGTTTTTCTGATAAGATTACCCTAATTTACAACCCAGAGTACAACCACTTTCCTAAATTTGCCAGGACATAACCCTGGCAAAAATATTCTTCAAGAACAAAATATTAATTTGTATTTCTAATTATAACTTTCATTACCTCATAATAGCTGTTTACATTGAAAGCAACAGTCTTGTCCAGTAGATGAGTTTCCGATAACTTTTAAGCAGAAACTATCTAACAATTTCATCAGTAGCATGATTGGTCACCAACATAACATGTTTTAGTAACATTATCCAGAGTCCAAGAGAACAGCATCTATATTCAATGAAAAGAGCTAGAGTGAAATCAAATAAAGATACCTGCAGCATTGTTACAGGACATAACAGGAATTTCTAGTACAAATCATACAATACAATTTCTCCCTTCTCACAATGGCAATGAGATCAGACAATGGGGCAAAAGGAACACTAGAGTTCAAACAGCAAGGTTGTGAATGAGGAAGGAGACAAATAAGAGGGCTTATATCTGGATATGAGATATTTAAGATGAGCAGATAAGATGAAGGATGGGGCTCTAAGAAGGCAAGGGCAGTTTCAACAGCATCTGGCTAATAGCTTCCAGAAAGCACACGAGAAATATACACAAGGACAGTTTCAACAGTGTTTGGTAGCTTCTAAAATGCCTTTACCTTGTCCAGAAAAAAGGCAATCACACACTGACATGTAAACAGGGAAATGGATAGGATGTAATCCAAGAAAACTCTGCTATCTTGGTAACAACGATGTCAGTTAGCTTCCCACCATGGTCCAACTACAAGATCCAAAGAACCATTAAGAAAGAACTCCACAACTAGGCAATGTGGAGAGTGAGAGGCTTTAGAGATCTGAGCCCTAGAGCGTAAAAGACTAAATTTTTTAGGTTCAGACTCCATCTTAAAGAACCTGACCTAAGGTTGAACTCAAGTACACTAACAGGCCTGTAACTAGCACCAGTTTTCGGGCTTACTCCCCAACAAAACCTGCATCTAGCATGAGTTTTCAGGTTATTCCCCAACAAATCTGCACCTTTAGGTTAAAAGTCTCCCCCTGATACTTCTCTTATTAACCACCACCAATCAGGATTAAAACAGAAGTTAAGTTTATGTTTTAGCTCCTGGCCAGGGGTAGCTGGTCAACACAAAACAGCCTCTCTTTCTCTCTCCCTCTCCCTCTCCCTCTCTCTCTCCCTCTCCCCCTTTCCCTCCACCTCCTCTCTCTCTCTCTCTCTCTCTCTCTCTCTCTCTCTCTCTCTCTCTCTCTCTCTGTCTCTGAGTGTGTGTGAAGAGATGGTCCAAAAGACCAGAACACAACTTACAGAACTCTCTTCCTCTACAATGTGGGTCCCAGGAAGGAAACCCAAGTTGTCAGGGTTTGAAGCAGCATCTTTACCAACAGAGCATTTTGCCAGTCCCAGCTCTGCTTTCTTTCTATAATCTTTAAATACATTTTCTCTAGGCTTTCTCTCTGTAGTAATTTCTTTTGTAGCTCATCCTTCTTGCGATCAGTGAATTTCATTCTTGACGCAAGGACTTGAGAATGAGACTCAGTAAAATTTTTGTGTGACCAAATGTCTAGCTCCAATGACTCCTGGGTTATGCATACCTGAGATAAGAAATGCCCCTCCTCTCCTCCCTTTCCCCCAGAACATTCTTTTTCCTTGTTTCACCACCATTTTTGCATCACATATAACAATTATCTATCTACTATTTATATAAACACTTAGGCAGTGTATTATGTTTACTAGAAATCTGTAGTTGAACAAACAGGGACTTAATTTTTTAATTAATTTATTAATTTTTTTACACTACGTATTTCCCCTCCACACCCTGTCCACCCTCAGACTGCTCCACATCCCATACCTCCTCTCCACCCCGTTTTCACATGGATGTCTCAGACCCCCACCCCACCTGACCTCTAAACTCCCTGGGACCTCTAGTCTCTTGAGGGTTAGATGCATCATCTCTGAATGAACACACACCCAGCAGTCTGCTACTGTATGTGTATTTAGGTCCTCATAACAGCTGATTTATGCTATCTGTTTGGTGGTCCAGTGTTTGAGAGATTTCGGGGGTCCAGTTTAATTGAGACTGCTGGTCCTCCTACAGGATTGTCCTTCTCCTCAGCTTCCTTCAGCCTTCTCTAATTCAACAAGAGGGGTCAACTGCTTCTGTCCATTGGTTGGGTGCAAATATCTGCATTTGATTTTTCCAGATTTTTGATGGGTTTTCCAGAGTGTGGTCATGCTAGGTCTCTTTTTGTGAGTGCTCTATAGCCTCAGTAATAGTGTCAGGCCTTCGGATCTCCCCTTGAACTGGATTCCACTTATGTCTTCAGTGTTTTTGTTTTAAGTAGTAAGTGGCTAAATGGCAGGACTGCAAAGCATACATCTATAGCTACCCTGGGAGACCATGGAACATGCACTACACAGAATGCAGCACGTTTTTCGAACAAACAAAATTGGAGTATTTCTGTACCAAGGAAATGTTGGAAAATACAATGCCAGTGGTGGTATGACATTTACATAGAAAATAAATAATATGTCTGGTTTAGGAAATGGTGAATCACCCAAAAAATTAGAAACCTCACATCATATTTAATATAGACTTTATCATTATAAACACATTTCTTTGAAGGCATCTGATTAGTTGTACATTGATTTTGTCTGCACAGAACCTCAGTCTACTGTGGATATGTAGACCATGGCACATAACTAACAGGTACAATTATACTATCATACATCTCAGCACATTCTGTATGTATTGTAAACATGTTTACTTTGGATATCATGGAAGCAAAAGAATATACTTTCTTGCTTAGCTAACAAATTCTATAGTTCCTTATTTCTTTAAAAATGCCATTTAAAGAGGTACATTTATTTTTCTTTGATGTCTCTCAACCCTCAAAACTTGTCCAAACCTGCAACATTTACAGAAATACCACTGATATTTCTAAAAGGGCCACACATACTCTTTTCTTTATCTGTGATCTTTGTCTCTTGTTTGCTATCCAAGAAATAAGCTTATTATTATAAAGGTCATCAATAGCATTTGCAACATGAAAGTAAATATCTAATCCTGTTGCTGACAATATCTAGAGTATCACAGTGACATTGACCAATGTAGAGGGAACAAAGGTCATCTCATTCCATCTTCTTTTATATTTACCAACACCATTATTGTTATAACCAGTTTGCCATTACTTTGTACTGTCGATCTTCATTACTGCCTCCATGACTTATACAACAAATCAAAATTTTTAGTCTTATAAATGAAAAACAAAAACAGAATTTACATTTACCTCATTGTCCTCATTGAATTTGAAGATATTGGTTGAATTGCCAACAGGCAATGTTCTTATCATCAGTCTTGTGTTAAATGGATTCTTTCAGTTCTCATTTCTTCTACTGCACTGACTCAGACTATCCAGGTCAAGAATTATTTCTTACCCATACCCCACCTTTTTGCAATATTTATTATCTGATTCAAGCATTGGATTTGTATCTAATGTTCTAGTCACTGTGGCAGAAAGACACAGCAATGCAATAATTTGAAAGATTCTGTATTTCACTTCTCTCCAGGAAAGTAGCCAGGCACTTTGCTCATTTTTTTTCTCACAGAGCTCACAACAGCTGAAAGCAGAAACGCTGACATCATCAGCTCATCCTATCCAGGGAATCAGCCAATCTCTAAAGGGCTGCAATCATGTGAAAAAACTTAGGGGAGAAGAATTAGAGAGTACTTGATACTTCTCCTTTTTACAACCCGAAGAAAGGACAGACCTCAGAAAGGGACAGTGCCTTATTCTCTAATATACCTTTAAAGATAGAGATGAAAAAAAAAACACAGCTTATAAATGAAGTGTTTGAAACTCTTCAGATAAACTAAAAAGGAAATAATGTTGTATTCCTAATATAAAGTCAAAAAGTTAGAAAAGTAGTCTAGAATGCCATCTTTAATAAGCGCACTATCATTCTGTCACTCAATTAATAATTAATGATTAAATCAAAGATTGATGGGATCATTTTAGAAATTTTAGTTCTTCACAAAAAGAACAAGAGAATCCACACTTGTTCTTTCTAAGTATAATTTTATTACCACAGAAATATGTTTTTATTATTTTCTAGAAGATAATTTCTTCATAACAAGAATAATGACTTGGTCAGTTCTAAGATCACACATCTACAGATAACATACAGACAGAACAAGTCATTTTATGTTTTGTACATATACATCTTATACATAAAAACAAACAAAAGGAGATGATAAATTGGGGAGAGAATAAAAAGGGTAAGTGGGAGGAGTTGTAGAAAAGAAAGGGAAAGAAGAAAATGATTTAATTATGCAATTTCAAAATTAAAATATTGATACTACTAATAATACACATCTTTTTGTATACAGACTATGTTGATAATTTTTGCTATAAATACATAAAACAATGATGTTTCTAAGGTAGATGTTAATGTAACTTATATTGAGAAAAAGGTGTGGGTATACATATAGGTGTTTACAGGTTATTTACACCTATGAATGTAGATATAGAGGCCAAAATCAGACATCAAGTATCTCCTCTAATATTCTCTACCTTATCTTCTGATTCAGGTCATTTGTCTGTGAAGCTGAAGCTTGCTGTTTTAGCTCACGACTATTCACTAAGTCTGAAGGATACTGAACATACAATACTGTAGAAAGCATTTATGTGAGTGCAGAAGATTTGAACTTAGGTCCTTTTGCTTGTTCAGCAAGCATCTTCTCTGGTCAGACATCACTATTGCCCTAAAAACAATTCATTTTTATCTAAACAGTATAATTATAATTTCAATGAAATTTCCATGGTAGAAAGGAATTGCTTCACACACCAGACAACACAACCCAATTACATTATTTAAATGTTTAATATATTTAAAATGTTTTAAATCATTATTTTGGGAGCAGGTGGGTACAGTCAGGAGCTCAGCGAACACAGGAGTGGCAGAGCAGCTCGTCCAGGGCTCCACCAGCACCCAGGAAATAGGCAGTGCCACAGTCATCTGTGCACCAATCCTGTCAGGGGAAAACTGCTCTGCAGGGAGTGATTTGACTTCCTATTTTGGAGGTAAGGCCACAATCTTCTCACCTACATCTGAGCAGACAGGTACAGCCAGGAGCACAGGGAACACAGGCATGGCAGAGCAGCTGGAACAGGGTCAATCCTAGCACCACGTGCACCCAAGAGATGGACATCACCACAGCGCTCTCTTCCAGGGGAGAGCCAGTCACCCAGGGGTGCTGAGAAAGCCTTGCTGGCCCACAGGAGGGACAGGCGCCAGCCAGAGACAGCAGGGCCAACTAACATCAGAAATAACCAGATGGCGAAAGTCAAATGTAGGAACATTACCAACAGAAATCAAGGCAACATGGCACAATCCAAACTCAATTCTCCAACAACAGCAAGTCCTGGATACCCCAACACACTGGAAAAGCAAGACTTGGATTTAAAATCACAGCTCATGATGCTGATAGAGGGCTTCAAGAAGGACATAAATAACTCTCTTAAAGAAATACAGGAGAACACAGATAAACAGGTAGAAGTCACAGAATTACAGGAAAGCATAACAGGTGAAGGAATTGAAATAACCATCCAGAATCTAAAAATGGAAGCAGAAACAATAAAAAACTAAAAGGGAAACAACTCTGGACATAGAAAACCTAAGGAAAGAAATCAGGACTCATGGATGCAAGCATCACCAACATAATACAAGAGATAGAAGAGAGAATCTCAGATGCAGAAGATAACATAGAAAGCATTGACACAACAGTCAAAGAAAATGCAAAACGCAAAAAGCTCCTAACCCAAAACATCCAGGAAATCCAGGACACAATGAGAAGACCAAACCTAAGAATTATAGGTATAGAAGGGAGTGAAGATTTCCAACATAAATGGCCAGTAAATATCTTCAACAAAGTTATAGAAGAAAACTTCCCTAACCTAAAGAAAGAGATGCACATGAACATACAAGAAGCCTACAGAACTCCAAAAAGATTGGACCAGAAAAGAAATTCCTCCTGTCACATAGTAATTAAATCACCAAATGCACTAAACAAAGAAAAAATATTAAAAGTAGTAAGGGGAAAAGGTCAAGTAACATATAAAGGCAGACCTATCAGGATTATACCAGACTTCAAGCCAGAGAGTATGAAAGCCAGGAGATCCTAGACAGATGTCATACAGACCATAAGGGAACACAAATGCCAACCCAGGCTACTATATGCAGCAAAACACTCAATTACCATAGATGGAGAAACCAAGATATTCCATGACAAAACCAAATTTACACAATATCTTTCCACAAATCCAGTCATACAAAGGATAATAGATGGTAAACACCAACACAAAGAGGGAAACTACGCCCTAGAAAAAGCAAGAAAGTAATCTTCTTTCAACAAATCCAAAAGAAGAGAAAGTGGGGAATAACCTGGAGCACATGGGCACAGGAGAAAATTTCCTGAATAGAGCACCAATAGCTTATACCCTAAGATCAAAAATTGACAAATGGGACTTCATAAATTGCAAAGCTCCTGTAAGGCAAAGGACACTGTTAATAGGACAAAACAGCAACCAGGAGTTTGGGAAAAGATCTTTACCAATATATACAAAGAATTCAAGAAGTTAGACTCCAGAGAACCAAAGTACCCTATTAAAATAGGGCACAGAGCTAAACAAAGAATTCTCAACTAAGGATTACCAGATGACTGAGAAACAACTAAAGAAATGTTCAACCTCCTTAATCATCAGGGAAATGCAAATCAAAACAACCCTGAGATTCTACCTCACACAAGTCAGAATGGCCAAGATCAAAACTCAGGGAACTGCAAATGTTGGAGAGAATGTGGAGAAAGAGGAACACTCCTCCATTATTGGTGAGATTGCAAGCTGGTAAAACCACTCTGGACATCAGTTTGGCAGTTCCTTAGAAAATTGGACATAGCACTACCTGAGGACCCAGGTATACTACTCCTGGGCATATACCCAGAAGATGCTCCCACATGTAATGAGGACACATGCTCCACCATGTTCATAGCAACCTTATTTATAATAGCCAGTAGCTTGAAAGAACCCAGATGTCTCTCAACAGAGGAATAGATACAAAAATTGTGGTACATTTACACAATGGAGTACTACTCAGCTATTAAAAAGAATGGATTCATGAAATTTTAGACAAATGGATGGAGCTCGAAAATAGCATCCTGAATGAGGAAAACCAATCACAAAAGAACACACACAGTACGCACTTGCTGATAAGTGGATATTAGTCCAAAACTAGGAATACCCAAGATACAACACACAGACCACATGAAGCTCAATAAGAAGAAAGACCAAAGTATGGATACTTTGATCCTTGTTGGAAAGTGGATCAAAATACCAGAGGATCACAGTCAACCAATAGAATGAGCATAGAGTCTCCAATGGAGCAGCTAGAGAAAGGACCCAAGGAGCTGAAGAGGTTTACAGCCCTGCAGGAGGAACAATATATGTACCAACCAGTACCCCCAGAATTCCCAGGGGCTAAACCACCATACAAAGAGTACATGGAGGGCCCCATGGCTACAGCAGAAGATGACTATTTTAGACATCAATGAGAAGAGAGGTCATTGGTCCTGTGAAGGCCCGATTCCCCAGAATAAGGGAATGCTATTCAGGAAATTGGGAGGGGGTGAACAGGGGGAGGATAGATGGAAAAGGGGGTTTTAAGAGGGGTAACGCAGAAAGTGGATACCAATTGATATGAAAATAAAACAAATATCTAATAAAAAACATTATTTTGGTGTAGAATTAATTTGCCAAAATAGTTGAGTCAAAATAAATTGACAACTTGTTCCAGAGCAGGGTTGCAAGGGTTATGTATAGTCCATTCTTGAGTATTACATGATTAATTACAGTCAGAAAAGTAATTTTTCATTACTCTGGTTCAGGTGTATTGTAACAGATTTATTTCTTTATCCTTTTCAGTTTACAAACAGTTGTAACTTCTGAAAACAACACAAGATGTAACTATGAGAGAAACCAAACAGCAAATGATAGGAAAGAGAGATTGGAAGACTAGTATATTGGACACAAGACACTTTTCAGCTGATACTTGTCTTCCCATATAGAAGTTCAGTAACAGAAGCCTGTGCTGCAGACCCAACAGTGTGTACCACCTATTAAAATGGAAGATGGCCCCACTTACCTTCCTCTGTTCCAGGTTTAAAGGGTTCTAAAAATGTCTCCTGGGTGCAGCGCTGCTAGGAATGCATGGCAACCTGGGAATCCTATCCAGAGTTAGTGGGCAGAAGAAATATTCCACCCACACTAAAGGTACCAGAGTTTCCAGCTGTTAAGGTAAATAGAGAGAAATCATCCCAAGGAAATTTCTTTGACCCAGTGGGCATAAGTCTTATGGACAGACAGTTGGGTAGCTGCATCTGGGAAAATCTCTGCCTCCTTTGTAGCAGAAGTAAACACCCCACTGCCACCAAATAGATGAAGTAAACCAAAATAAGCACCATAAAGACATACAGACCAGGCTTCAACTGCAAAAGTTGAATAGATGATAGTTGCTAAAATATTTAAATAAGGCTCAGGGTTGCTGAACTTAATAGGTAAAATATATACCTACAAAAACTGGATGATACAATGCAGTTTTATTTATTATTATTCTTTTCATTATTTCTGTACAAATTCAGGTCACTAATGTTTATTCTTCCTGTTCAATAGAAACACTGTATTTTTTGATTGTTTTGTTTTATTCCTCAGGTTCTGATATTTACTGTCTTATTCTTTACTTCTATTAGTCCAAAATTTCTGTATTACAAATATAAATGAGCTCATCCAGGATTTTTACTGCAGAGATTTCTTGAAAGGGTCTGTGGGAGATTCCTACTTCATAGGTTAGATCCATAAATTCAAAGAGATAGTTCATAAATGTACTTTTACAAGCATGATTATTATATTGATTGTTAATAATAAAGCTCACTGTATATCAAGAGAATAAGTATGGTTGTTAAAATTGGTGTGGTTAATCAAATATTCCCTGATGAAAAGTCCAAAGCATCTTAGTGTTCATATTTAATTAATGAAATATGAATTAAAATGGATTATATATGCATATATATATGTATATATAAAATGTTTAAATTAAATTAATTTCCTAACAGGAGAAAATAGAGAAATTAACTTAACATTTTCTACAGAGGCAAAAAATTAACAGGTACAAATATCACTTACCATAATAGAAATAGGAAAAAGAATGATGAGTGCTATAGTAAATTAAATCTTATAGTGCATCAAAAGGCAGCACTAGAGAATAAAAGCCATAGATATGGGCAATAGAATGTATGATGAGTGACTCATGTCAGAATTCTATAAAAAGAATAACTATGATAGATATTGTATATGAAAACTGCTCAAAATAATGAACTTGGTAGTCTTCGCAAGGTTAAGCCAACTCAAACATAAGCAACTACATAAAAAAAATCACAGAACCATGAATTAAAATAAACTGAAAAGTATATCTAACCAAATAGCTATAATGCTTACCCAATGATAGGCATTATTAGATTCTGGAAGATATGCATCAAGTATAATGTTCTTGCATTATCGATAGTTATAAAGTGAGTCACGCTATATTAATGAATGAATAGGTATTACTTAGAGTTGAACAAATATTCTTTGACAGGACAATTTTTATCCTGGATTTGAATTTAAGGAAGAGAGTACCTATATCCATTAAAAGTTATAAACTAAATGCTTAAAACAAATTTATAATAAACACCTTGAAAAATAACTATTGTTTTATCAGAGTAGAATAGGGAAAGAAATGTTACTATATTTATAACTTTATCTAAAATGTAAAATTAAATGAATATACTAAAACAATGGACAAATTAAAGGTATTTCAGAAATGTAATTGAATAAGAGAATTTCGGTACAAAAAAGAAAAAAAAAACACTATGTTATTTCCACAAAACTGAAATAGACTGAAAAATCATATGCCTATAGAAGTCACAATAGGTGCGATCTATGAGAAATCATTGACTTTTAATTGTAGGAAAGGGAAGGTTAAAAAAAAAATATTGGAATAATGAAGATGTCCCTTCATTATTCCAGGTAGTGATTACATAGATATGAAACTGCAAAGCCTCATGATATATACACACTAGTTTTGTAACAATTTTATCGACTGGTTTTCTTCAATGAAAACAACAAAAGGTAGACATTCAATATCTGACTTAACATAAATTAAAACACACCAAAATGCATTAATCATTGGAAGGGTGCTGAAAAATACATGATGGATAATAATTTAAATCCTCAAATCACAAAGAACATACACAAACACACACACACACACACACACACCACACATAAACATACACACACACGCACCACACATAAACACACACACACACACACACACTCACACACACACACACACACACACACACACACACAGAGAGAGATGAAGGCAACCTAAAACAAACTGTTGTTAATGGTCTGGGAAAACTAATATAAAATGAGTCTCTAATGACCAAACAAAATCTGAAGAAATATACAAATTCATTTCAATCAGATGTTCATTTTTTTGTTGTTAACTACATTTGAATGCCCATAGATAATTACCCTATATAGTGTTTTAGGTTGTATGATATTCTACAATATTTTATAATATTTTGATCATTATCTCTTAGTCTTGGACTTGTAGATTTTGTGCTACTATTCAAGTTGATTTCTGGCTAACTTTTTCCTAGGGAATTTGGTGTCTAAAAACTAATCAGTACAATATGTAGCAGACAAACAGCTAGTTGCTTATATAATTAAACAGCTGGAAATCACAAAAATGGTAACCAAAGGAGAAATTAACTTCACAAATCATGAATGTATGAATATTTATTTAAAAGCCAGGTATGTCCCTACCATGTGACTTATATTTTAAAATAATAGATATACAACATAGAGAAAATAAACTACATTTTGGCTAGAACATTTTATTAAAAAATTTCTAGTTCATACTTTTGTTATTATTGCTTGTGACAATGTTATTTAATTACAAATACTACAATTATTGTAATATTCCCTCTCCTACCTCCAAACCCTCCCATATACTATTACCCACTCTTCTTCAAATGCATGGTATCTACAAAACGCTCCCACACCTAAGGCTCAGATATCATGGCTGGACAGGAGCTAGAAAGATTTAAGAGCCAGAGAATAAGGGACTTTACTGTGACATTATGTCTTATTCAATTTTCATTCTTCACTTTTTATGAATTTTCTAACAAAATGTTTATTATTTTGTTAAACTTCTTTTAACTAATAAATAGAATTTCCTATTTCAGTTGTACATTTTTATTTATTTATTTTTTTTTGAGACAGGGCCTCACTGAATAACTCTGACCTGGAAGTTGTCATGAAGACCAGGCTGGTCTCAAACTCACAGAGATCTTCTTGTCTCTGCCTCTGAGGTGTTGGAATTAAATCTCAGAGGTGCTAGACTATATGATGTTTGGGCATATACATGTGTAATGTATTAGTCAAGTTAAATGTATCAGTCTCTAAAAAATTCATTATATGTTTATGGTGAAAACCTGCAAATGACTTTTTTCTAATATTTTGAAGTATATAGCTTATGTGTTATCTATAGTCACTGTGCTAGTCAATAGCATACTGAAAATCATATGTAATTATGGATATCCACTAATCAATGATCCCCATTCTAAATTTTATCTCCTCTCCTCTGACTCTGGTAAATATCCTACTCTCCATTTTAAGGAGTTCAATATTTCAGATTCTGCATGTCAATGAGACTACATGAATTTGTGCATGTGTGTGTCTCTGTGTGTGTGTGTGTGTGTGTGTGTGTGTGTGTGTGTGTGTCTTATTTCACCAAAAAAAGTGTCCTATGGTGTTTATTGTAGGACATATTGTTTGTCTTTCTTATTTTCCAGAGCAATGAAAACAATGTTAAGGAAATCAATCTATATAACATTCAGACATTTCTGGCCTTTCTAACCCTGTGTTCTCTATCCATGACAGCATTCTTGATCTCACATCTGTAGAGAGGTACTGTTCTGAATACAGAACCACAGTTCTCTATTCCAATATGTAACATCCAACATGGAGTCAAGAAGAAGGGTGACTATCAAAAATATTCTTTATGGAAAGCCATGTCTCGTTTGTTATTCATGTTGTTCATTTTTAAATTTTGTAATGTTAGAAATGTGTTTCCCATTGTCTCAACACCACTCTTCCCACCTTCATCAGACCTGAGGAACCTGAAACATACATGTAAGCTTCCCTTCCCCAACCCATCATCCCTGCATGCTGAGTTCTTTGTAGCAAGCCCAGCTTCCCTTAGTAGCCTATTGTCCTAGTGAACCTCCATTATCCCCCCCTCCATTTCTTTACCCACCTTCATCAGACCTGGGGATCCTGAACCATAAAGGTAAGCTTTCATTCCCTAACCAATCTTCCCTGCTTGCTGAGTCATGTGGAGGAAGCCCAGCTGCCCTGAACAGCTTGTCATCGAAGGGGGGGGGGCCTCAACACCCACACACACACACACACAACTTTCTGTCCACATTCATTGAATCTGCAGCTTCTGCACCATACAGACCTGAAGATCTGGAACCATACAGTACAAGAATACCCATGATTTCTGAGTTGTTTCCAGCTTCTGGCTACTACAAATAAAGCTGCTATGAACATAGTAAATAATGTGTCCTTGTGATATGTGGGGAATCTTTTGGGTATATGCCCAAGAATGGCATAACTGGGTTTTGAGGTAGAACTATTTCCAGTTTTCTGAGAAACCATAAGATTGATTTCCTGAGTGGCTGTACCAGTTTGCATTGTCCCTCAACCAAAGAATGGATAAGGAAATTTGGTTCATTTATATAATGGAACACTATTCAGCTATTTAAAATAAGGATATCATGAACTTTGGAGGCAAATGGATGAAACTAGAAAATATCCCGAGTGAGGTAACCCAGACCCAAAAGCACATGCATGGTATGTACTCACTGATAAGTGGATATAAGTCAAAAAGTACAGAACACCTAGAATACAACCCACAGACCATAAGAAATGTAACAAGCAGAATGCCCAGAGTGAGGATGCTTCAATCCCACTTAGAAGTGGAAAGAAAATAATCATGGGACCCTCTAGAAAGTACCAGAAACTGAGCAGGTGAAAGACTCTCAGGATTCAATAAAGATGATGTTAGCCAAAATGCCCCAACATTAGGAAGAGGGAATTCTTAGAGTCCGTCTTCAGTAGATAGATAGGACCTCAAGTGGAGGGACTGCGTTACTAAGCCACAATCAAAATTTCTGACCGAGAATTGTTCCTGTGTAAAAGAACTACAAGGACAAAAAATGGAGAAGAGACTGAAGGAAAAGCTGAAATTGGGATCCATTAAATGTGGGGCATCAAGGATTGACAAGGATTGCTTACAGACAGGAACCTGGCATGGCTGTTCTTTGAGAGGCCCTGAGACAGATATAGATACTTACACCCAACCATTGCATGGAATACATGGACCCCTATGGTTGAACTAGAGGAAGGATTGAAGAAGCTTAAGGGGAGAGCAACCCTATAAGAATAACAGCAGCCTCAACTAACCTGGACCCCAGGGAGCACCCAGAGACTGAGCCACCAACCATGAACATACACAAGCCATTCTGAGGCCCCTGGCACATATAGATCAGAGGTCTTTCTGGTCTGGCTTCAGTGGAAGAACATGTACTTAATCTTGGAGAGACTTGACCTCCAGGTAAGGGGGAAGCATACTGAGGGGATAGCACCCTTCCAGAAGCAAGGGGGAGGATGGATGGGATGAGGACTATGGGACGGGAGACTGGAGGTCAAAACAACTGGAATGTAAGTAAATAAAATAATACTAATAAAAAAGAAAAAATAGAAGAAAATACAACCAAACAGGTAGTTATTTGTTTCTTCTTTAGAATAAAGATATACAGGAAAATACAATTAAATAGGTAAAGAAAAAAAATTACCTGTGCAAGACCTGAAAGTGGCAATAGAAGCAATAAAGAAAATACAAACTAAGGGAATTCTGGAGATGGAAGAGAGAACCTCAGGTGTAGAAGATACAATAGAAGGAATTGACATATCAGTCAAAGAAAATATTAAATCTAAAAAAAAAATACTTTTGTGTGTGTTTGTTTGCGAAACTGTAATTGTTAGTGCAGCTGTATAGAATCCAAGTATAATGTGTCAGGTCCCATGAAACAGGAATGACAGGCAGTTGTGAATCATACAATGTGAGAGTCAGACTCAAATCATCTGAAAGAACACAAAGAGCTATTAACTGCTAAACTAAACAATGCCTCCTGTCTTAAAAATGTATATCCTTACTGAAAATTAAAATCTTATTTTGGGAAATATTAAAAAAAAAACTGCACTATGCTGGGCACCAGCGGGCCACATGGCACTGTGTTCCCATCTTGGCAGATTCTCTGGCCTTGTGGTTCCAGAAACATCTCCACCCAACTCCCTAAGTTCTCTCTGGAGGGTTGCTACCAGGCCAGCCCCATGCTTCAAAACCCCCATGGCCTTTGTGATGCACGTCAGGCTAACCCATGCTTTATCACTGAACCTTTCTCTCTGGAAGACAGAGTTCCAGCAACAAGAAAAACACCACACAAACTTAGTTCAGAAACAATGGTAATTCAGTTTCTGGGTGCAACAACTAGAATCCTAATCTTGTAAACCCTATTAAATCTAATTCCTGCAGTGGTGAATCCTAGTGGATCCACCATGAAACCAGGAGACACTAGCAACTACATCTTGCCCTTATGCTATTCCAGATTAAAAAGTCCTTAACTCTCTCCTGCTTCCAATCTCCCTCAGTCCAACCTGGAAGTCCCACCTACTTGATCCTTTATTTATTCAGGGAGGATCACAAGAAGTCACCTGAATAAGTGACTCATTCCTTATTCCAGGTAACCCCTCCTGGGAGAGTGGAATTAGCATCAAAATAGAGGCAGCATGGAGTCATCTACAACATCTTACCAATTCTAAAGAAAACAAAGCAAATCTGTGTTCATATGAAGCTGTGAATAACGAGGGTATTGGGCTTCCTGGGTCTAGAGTGACAAAGGATGTGACCTGCCCTGTGGGTGCTAGGGATTGGACCTGGGTCTTCTAAAAGAGCAGCCAGAGTTCTTTGCTGCTGAACCATCACTTCAGCTCCAAATGTTAGGATTTCAAGAAGTTCAGGAAGCTTTAGGATCCTCTAACAAAAAGAATACACACCTGGGAGAACCCATAGTCTTCCTCTCCTCAGGAATAGTCCTTCAGGACAATTGTATATAAAGTCTCAGGTGACTTTATTGGAGAGCAGTGTGTATCATCAGTCCATAGAGGAGCCTATTATTGTTTCCAGAGAGCATTTTATCAATGCTAGATTTTCTTCAAACTCACTAGGTAGCTGACTATGATATTGAGTATCTGACATTGCTCCTTAGTGGCCCCTTTGCTGGGGTTACAAGCATGTGTCACAACGTACATATCAAACCTGAGAAGAGGGTGCTTTTTCCCTTGGCATTTGGACCCAAAGACACCCATCCTTTACTTCCTAAACTCCTGGTATCTTTTCAGTCTCATTTGGTTACCTTCCCTTTTTACAGCTCAAAGTTTTATAGAACCTTCAACCTTAGTCCTTGGTTTTTCTACATTTCCTCAGTCTTTTGGTAGATAGTCCAGCGTCACAGGTTGTAACACCACCTAACTTTGGCCATTCTATCATTGGCCTAGTTCTTTCCCATAATCTCATTTGAAATCTTTACTTAAATGCTTAATATAAAATTTTTACATATTCTATATCAAATCAAATGTAAACCTTCTATAACACTACTGCGTTCATATCTCCAGTCCCTTTTAAATAACACCAACTCTTTTGTTTCCATTTGCTGAGGGCAAGTCTGCAGTAACACCTTTTGTTTTCTAACCTCAATACTGAATTCTGCCGATACAATACAACCATACAAATGTGTATATGTCAACACTATACTTAACTTTGCCTATTTTCACTCTGATATACATGTGGAATATAATTATAATTCAATATCAGTTCTCCGCAAACCCAAAATGGAAACACTTTTGCAATCTACCTATCTCCTCTTCTGTTTCCTGAAAAAGAGCTATGCTATAGTAGAGCTATGCATCTACTGGGCTGTGATCCTCAGAAAGTATCAATCCCTCTACTGTCTCTAGGTATGGCTATCTATTGATGGTCTCTATTTGTTATAAAGAGAGGCCTCTTTCAAGGCTATACTAGAATCTGGTCTTGACTATTTTAAATCTAAAGATTGTATTAATCATATTTAAAAGTTTCATGAAAGAGGGGTTAAAGAAGTGGATGGATCAGCAGCTAAGAACACTAGGTGCTCTTGAAGAGAATCTGTGTTCAATTCCCAAACTCATATTGTGGCTCAGAATGTTTGTAACTCCAACTTCAGAGAATCCAACATTTTTCTGACCTCTGTAGACACCAGAATGCAAATGGTGCACAAACCACATATGCAAGCAAAATTTTAACATTAAAAGAAAAAATAAACATTTTTAAAGCCACAAGCAATATAAACAGCAAAATAAATGATCATCATTTTATATGATTTACTAAAATTGAAATATTTGGGTTTACTTTTAATGACAACAAAAGATATGCATTGTAATTATCCATTAGGAATGGGAAGATAGGAAATGTAGCATGGTGGGAATGAAATTTTAAATGAACATGAAACACTATTCTATTTACAAGAATATTTCTCTCTACAAGGTCTATTTATGTGAAACAAAAAAAAAATCTCTTTGTGAGCACCAATGGGTTAAGTTAAAGAAGCTACAGCCAGTTTCCTACATGTAGGTTGCTTAATTATGTACCTTACTACATTTATGAGTAATCTATTTTTTTCTAAGAAACAACCTTGATTTTTGTTCCATCCTATTTTCAGATATGTTTAACTGACATAGTTTTGTCTTAATAACAATTTTAAAAGTACTCATAGCTATAAACACATGGTCAGCAGAAATGTTTTCCCTAGGTAAGCACAAAACTGAAGCTCAGAACGGAGAGGTCTACTTTCCTCCCCCAGCATAGCTATACCCATTTTGTTTCCTGACAGCCAGCTATTTCATATTGATACTGTAATATGCCTGCCAGTCATTGACACAGAAAAGTAACTTGACTCAGAGCAAGGTCATACTGATCACATATCCTGTTATGTTCTGTGTAAGGTTTGTTAATCTTAGTAAATTCCAGAAAGCTTTACATAGGACCCATCAAATTAAAGATCAATATGAACTGTTATGTCAAAAATGGTTTAAATCAAAGCTGATGAGCTCATAATTTTTGTTTGTTTGGTTGGTTTAGGTTTTTTTTGCAGTTTTAGGTTTTAGTCTTTACAAGCTGACAGAAAAAGATATTTGTTACCATAGCTCAGTCCCTGAATTCTGAGCGACTGTCATGATCAACCAGTCTTATATGAGTTCAATAAACTATCCCTGTCTGATTGAGATCAGTGTTTGTGTGGTTTGTGGGGTCACTTCTCAGGCCCAACATAGGAGACAGAAGCACTGCCTGATTCTTGAAAAGCTGATTGTAGCATTTATACATCCAATAGATCAATACTTGGCAGCATTTGTGAGTATCCATTTTCTGAAAAAATCATTACCATAACTTATTTACTTCTATTTCTGAACTATACAAAAACAGTAAAAATGTCCTTTCTGAAAGGTCTTAAACTAGATTGTAGGCTTTTACTGTCCTCAGATTGAGGTATGAGATGAGATCCATATACAAACTGTGTATTTGACCAGCTTGGGCTGATCACAGCGTGTTTCTTCCTCTGCTCTAACTCTCCATTGACCTAGTCCTGTAAGCTTCTAGCTTTGATACAATCTATCTTCCAAGATTACTGATGTAAATGTAACTTTATTCTCTAGATGTAATTGTTGTCTCGGGCTTAATGCTAAACATGCTCACCCTTTCTAACTTTTTCTGAACTCTGGCTTGTTTAACTCATCTGTTCTGGCTCAAACACCTAAGTTGTTTGATTCAATCTGACTTCTCTCAGCTTCTGTCTGAATTGTTCTGCTTGGACTCAGACTAACTCTTGGCTATCTGTTCTAATCTTGTTTCCTTCTCATTTTGACTTCACCTGAAATCTATCTCTGTAAAATTGTTCCAATAATCATTCTGTCAAATCATTCTTTGCTTTCTTACTTTGTCTGACCCTCTATTAGATGTAACATTCAAACAGGGCTACTTCTTTCCACAATACATTATTTTGTGTTAAAGGTGTATAATAATGGCATGTCTGTATTCCAGCCAGATGGATTAAAGGTGTGTATTCCAGCCAGATCCCTTGTATGTGATCCCTTGCCAGAGTAGCCATATTGCTGGATTAACATTCCTCTATGCTGAGAGACACAGTGTTCAGATCTGGTTTTCAATTATTATTTTTCACTTTCACTCCAAAAATTCCCTTCCATTTTGTAGAATGTATATGTTATACTCTTTTAATTAAATTCTTGTGTCTTGAGAGATGCCACTTGCTATTATTGCTGAAGACCCAAAATTGTTCCTAGCTACATGTCATGGCTCAGATGCATTTTTAAATCCAGTTTTGGGAAATGTCTTCTACCACATATGGCCACTGCAAAAAAAAATGATTTATATGCAAAACAATTATACACATGAATAAAATAAATTAAGAAATCTTTATCATGTGAAAAATTATTGTCTATATCTGAGAGAATTGAGATGCTCACTATTATAATCTTCCTAGTTACATCACAGTTGTAAATTCACAGTTACAAATTATTTCTGAATATGTATTTTATGGCAGTTTCTTACAGGTTTTATGTATGTATTGGTGAATAAGGATGACCTTAAATTGGAGTAGTTTATACTGAGATTGCATAATACTTGTGCTTATAAATATTTCAGATAATGATTTTTATATAGCCTTCAGATGATTTTTATGTAATCTTCAGATGAATGATTTTTATGTAATCTTTATGATAATTTTTGAAGCAATCTTTTGCTACTTTATAGATAATTATAATAACTGAAAGAATCACAGTTTGTTTAAGCAAAAGTACTACCTAAATTGTCTACAAGAGACACTCTAGTTGACTGGATTATGTATCCTCTCTGTTTAAAATAATCATATAAACATGTTATAAATGCCTAAAACTTGAGCTTTAATGTTTTATAGTCTTTAAGTGAATAATTCCCATTTCTCCCCCTTTCCACTTATTTTTAACTTTTAAAACAATGATCGTATATTTCATTCACAGTCAGCACTTAGTGTTTATTTACTTCTTCATTTATGGGTAGAAATGCAATAGACTCAATGGATTATGTACAAGTGACAGACAACGTCATCAAGAAAAGTATTTGACAGATTTTCAAAACTCCTGTTATTTAAGACAAATAAATTGGTAAAGGAATGATAATTTCTCCCAGATTATTTTCCCCACAAAGTACAATATTCTTGATGTTTAAAGTTCACTCCCAGTAAACTGATGTTTCAATTATAATTTTCTATGTTAATATGCCAAGTAAAATAATGTTTTTCTTCTAAATTTTGCCTGTAATGAGTAAGACATTAATCCATCAGGATAATATATTCACATACAACCAATCTATCAATTTGTGTTTTGGCAATCAATAATTGTTGAAGAAAAATAAGTTACTTAAAAGTTCAAAACTAATTTTGTTTAGTTATATAAATATAATGCCAACTAGTCACACTAATTTCATATCAATGATCATTTAAAATAATGTTTACTTTATCCATCTGGGGCAGATGGATAAAGTAAACATTAAAACAAATGTGACCATTAAGGATTAGTTTTTATTAAGAGTTCCATAGGAGATGAAAGAAATTTCAGTATTTTATGATGCTACAAGAGTAAAACCACAGGATTTACACATATGAACTGTCCTTTGACTCATGCATATTTGGGTGTGCATGTATATAGGCTTAGATATATTTTTATTTCATATTTTTACTATGAGCAGTCTCTTTATTCTTTATTATGGAAACTATGCAGCCAAAATTGAGGAATTAGGGAATCCATGGGATATGTTGATAATAGTGATGAAATCCTAAGACCTTAAAGACAGGGTTTTTCAGACTTAGCCTAGATAAGCAGTAACTCGGAGAATTCAAGGCTTTCGTAGCCCTAGACCTGTTGCTCCCAATTGCTAAGTAAACATAGAATTGTCTAAAATTCTTGGTTTATAATAAAACTGTGCTTAGAAGGGGGACACTTCTCTTGTTAGTTACAACTGTATGGAGATTGTTGAGATAACAATATTGTTTAAAAGCATTTTCATTAACATTTAATTCAGAGCCATACAATTATATCAACTAGTTAGATTTTATATAAGAAAAAAAATACCACAGCATTTTATTATTCTTTTTAGAATTAAAGCACAGCTCTGATTATCCAGTGACATCTTTAAAATGCTATACTTCTATTAAACACACCCCTCTCTTTTTTTTCATGACAAACTTATCTACTCCCTCTTAAAAAGCAATCAATTCTTTTTCTGAAATATTCAAAGAGTTCTGGATTTGCTGCCTCATTTGGTGCTGAAGATGTGAAGCATTAGAGAAACAGAATTAAGGCCGACATTGATATCACGCAACAGGTTTACACCATCAAACTTCTCCCTTTCTGCTAATGATTTCAGACTGGCATTTGGGACAGTCATTGTAACTGAAATGTGAAAAATGTTTAATATAAAATTGCCCCCTAGTGGCAGGAAGCATGTTCTTAAGGAGAACACCTTCGAGAGTATGAGCCAAATGAGATTTCTTAACTAATTTTAGTTTCCTTGATTTCTAGGAATTATAGCTTATAATAATAAATATTATTAATTAAATATTGTCTTTTTGTAAAATGAACCAATCATTTTTCCTCTCAATTAGAAAATTTTTCTGGAGTTTGAACTTCTTAGGGCACTTCTAATATCTTCTGTTAATCTTTCACTCCTCAAATATATAACTATGCTTTTAAAGTTTCAGAAGGTAAATGGAGCTGATAAGAAAGAGCCCTGAAGGTATTTGGCCTCATATATATGATCATTTCTTTAAACTGAACATAGTTCAAAATAAAGGGTTGGTAACAAACATGAAAGAATAGAGCTAATAGCCTAACTTGATAATTTTGCATAGTTTAAAGTCACCAGCATATGTGTGTGTGTGTGTGTGTGTGTGTGTGTGTGTGTGTGTGTGTGTAGGGGGGATATAATAAAGTAAGCAAGATTGAAGTGTGCATTTTCTAGGAAGAATGATTAGCTGAGCTGCCTGTGGTCGTGGTGTTAATCCATGAAAGCTGGAGAGCATTAAGTGCTCTGGACTACTAAATTTGAAACAGCAGGGAGTTTGGTTTCCTGCATCCTGCTTCATATACTTCTTTCATGCTTATCTGCTTCTTCTAGTGTATGTGAAAGCATGTCTGTTGAGAAATTCATTTCATAGATTATAAATCAAAAGATGAAATTGGTACTGGCTTCCTAAAGGGAAACTGAACGACACCACTCTTTGTATACATGAAATGTGAGAGCTCAGTTCATACTGCAGTGTTGTTACCAACTTCATATTCCTAGTGGTTTTCTAAGTCAAATATATAATCATATTATAGAAATATTAAAAATATTGTAGTAAGTAATGTATTTTTCTAAATGTTGCCTTACGCAATGGCCATATAAAATACGTCAATCCTAATTTAGCATACCTGAAATTCTGCTTAGAAAACCAACACTATTATTTGCTAAACTCATTAGATTATGCTTTCTTTGTAAAAATAAACTTAATCTAGTTTTATCTGACTTTATATGATCTTCTATTGGTGTGTGTTAGTTAATGAGTGTAGAGATGTTGAGTATTGGTACAACTTTATAAAACAATGTTACTGAATAAACCTAAACAGGGATGATAACTAGCAATCCAAGAGTTGTGCATCCTGTGGTGCACTCTCTAGAGAATACAGTAAAGAAAGCGCGCCTGCTGTGAGTACATTCATAGTAGAAGTGCATACATCATGTCAAAATACACAAAGTCAAAGCGAACACTTGATGAAGCTTCTAGATGGCTCCCCTTTTTCAGTGATCCCCCTGTTGTCAGTGCATCTCCCTGTGACAGCAGGGAAAAATGAGGCTTCAGCTATTAGAGGTTAAGCCATTGCTAAGTCCATGAAACTGAGACTATGTTCATCTTCTCACAATTCTGTCTGCAGGAAGCGTTCTGTTTCCAAAAGGCTGTCTCTAGTGTAATGAATAAATGACATCATGGTGAAAGAATCTGACTATCTCTGAAATTTTCATGCACATACGAAGCCTCTCACCCATTCTAAAAATTTAACACTACATAAACACCCCTTGAGGTCCTTCATCTCTGTCTTATTGACTTCTTTATCACTGTTTGATTGACTTCTTCACTATCAAAAGTCTGTAAAATGGTGAGATTGCAAACCATGGCAAAATTTAAATATTCCCTTTCAAAGTATGCAATCCTCAAAGGTCAAATGTGCCTATATCAATTTTAGTACAAAATAATAGAAAACTTTTGTTGAAGTTGGATACAAACAATACATTCTTATACTCTTGATATGCCCCTGCAGAGTGTTCCATGAAAGCAGAAGGTCCCAAAAGGTGTTTAACTTTATCTTGGTATTTGTTCCCAATACTCCCCAAAAATACTCATGGCAGAAACACTTGCACCAAAACCGTGATGTACTCTATGTGTTACATTTACACTGAATGTAAAATTCACCTGTAATTTCAAGGCAGTACCTAATGTGAAAAAACACTGTAAATGTAAACTGAGTATGTTGTCTAAGCAGACTGTTTTAACTATGTCTGTCACTCTATAATATGAGGGGTTTCTAATTTTTCACACAGCCTTATTAAAAATTGTGTGAGTACATAATATAATTTAGAAGGGCTTTCTTTTCATATGGTAGGCTTCTCTAGTGAAGCTAATATTTGTTCTAGGGATCAGTGAACACTAGAGATAAAATTAAAGTTAATACATAGATCTTTTTTTCATCTAAGAAATCCTTCCTAAGCCTCATTGACTGAAGGCCTAGTGTACATGTCAGGATGTAGAAAGCAAGGCAGGAAAATAAAAAAGAAAAGTCTGAAAAGGAGTCCTCCAATTCTATCACCCAGTATGTAGTTTCATTTTAAATACAAGTTTAATGTCCTTCTTAAATATGGGATGTTTTGGCTTGGTAGAATATAATTTTGAACCATACAAACATATTTGAAACATATTTGCATATTTAAAGTGTCTTGCAATATTGTGAATAACAGAATTTTAGAATTATCAATAGAGGTGTGGTGAAGTGCTCAAAACATTATAATAAATTAATAAATGAAATTTCTATTTTAAAATGAACTCAGCTGCATGTTCTAGTTTTCCTTCTCTTGCTGTGTCAGTTGTCACCATCATGCCCATAAGAAACTTGAGGAAGAAAGAAAAGGCCTAAAGGGTATAGGGGGGTTTCCCATTATTTGATTGGCTAATAAAGAGGACAAGAAGCTAACCACTGGACAAAGATAAAGAGGCAGTTTTTCTGTGTCTGAGAGAGGAACAAGGGACACAGGAGAAATGAATGGTCTCTTTTTTTTTTCAGTGAGGGAGAGAATGAGAGGACATGTAGGATGTAAGCCAGGGAATTGTCAAACCTAGTGGTGACTTCTGCCACTGGAAGAATTTCTAACATAGAATAATAAATGATGGTTTTAGGACAATAGATTTGCCCCCAGCAATTGTGTTATTCTGATTAATTTTAAAATTAAGATTGTCTGGTGTTTTCTATTCTCAATGATTCTGATGGGCAAGTCAGAGGGGTAGAGCCAAGCTTGGGGCAGGGGGTGGGTGGGTGTTATGCGGGAGGAGTGGACAGTCATTGAATGCTACAGGGACACCTGCTGGGTGGTTTAGAAAAGTCAGCAGTCACAAGCTAGGAACAGAGACCTCAGATGCCAGCACTTAGCTGGAAAGAGTGTGGCTTTTTAAAAAATTACAAAGCTACAAAGCTTCTGTAAGGCAAGGGACACTTTCAATAGGACAAAACAGCAACCAACTGATTGGAAAAGATCTTTACCAACCCTACATCTGATAGAGGGCTAATATCCATTACATACAAAGAACTCAAGAAGTTAGACTCCAGAGAATCAAATAACCCTATTAAAAATGGGGTACGGAGCTAAACAAAGAATTCTCAACTGAGGAATAGCAAATGACTGAGAAGCACCTAACAATATGGTCAACATCCTTAGTCATCTGGGAAATGTAAGTCAAAACAAACCTGAGATTCTACCTCACACCAATTAGGATGGCTAAGATGTTACTCAGGTGACAGCAGATGTTGGTGAGGATATGGAGAAAGAGGAACACATTGTTGGTGGAATTGCAAGCTGGTACAACCACTCTGGAAATCATTCTGGCCATTTCTCGGAAAATTGGACATAGTACTACCTGAGGACCTAGCTATAACACTCATAGTCATATACCCAAAAGATACTTCAGCATATAACAAGAACACATGTTCCACTATGTTCATAGCTGTCTTATTTATAATAGCCAGAAGCTGGAAAGAATGCAAATGCCCTTCAAAAGAGGAATGGATACAGAAAATGTGGTACATTTACCCAATGGAGTACAACTCAGCTAAAAACACTGAATTTATGAAATTCTTAGGCAAATGGATGGAACTAGAAAATATCATCCTGAGTGAGGTAACCCGGTCACAAAAGAAGACACGATATGCACTCATTGATAAGTGGTTATTGGCCTAAAAGCTCAGAATACCAAAGATACAATTCACAGATCACATGAAGCTCAAGAATAAAGAAGACCAAAGTGTAGATGCTTCAGTCCTTCTCAGAAAGGGGAACAAAATACTCAAAGGAGGAAATATGGAGGCAAAGTGTGAAGCAGAGACTGAAGGAAAGGCCATCCAGAGACTGCCCCACCTGGAGATTCATCCCATATACAGTCACCAAACCCAGACACTATTGTGGCTGCCAAGAAGTGCTTGCTGACAGGAGCCTGATATAGCTGTCTCCTGAGAGGCTCTGCCAGACCATGGCAAATACAGAGACAGATGCTTGCAGCCAACCATTGGAGGGATCATAAGGTCCCTAGTTGAGGACTTAGAGAAAGGACTGAAGGAGCTGAAGGGGTTTGCAACTCGTAGGAAGAACAACCATATCAACCAACCAGACACCCAGAGCTATCAGGAACTGAACTACCAACCAAAGAGTACGCATGGAGAGACCCATAGCTTCAGCTGCATACATAGCAGAGGATGGTCTTGTTGGACATCAGTGGGAGTAGAAGCCCTTGGTCCTGAGAAAGCTTCATGCCCCAGTGTAGGGGCATGCCAGGGCAGGAAGGGGGGCGTGGGCAGGTAGGTGAGCATCCTCACAGAAGCATGGGAAGGGGGATGGGATAGGGGGTTCTGGAAGGGAAAGCAGCATTTACATTTGAAATGTAAATAAAAAATATCCAATAAAAAATACTTGCTATAGAATGGTTGTTTCCTCTGATTGGTTAAAGGCAGTCATTGTGGAACCTAGGGCACGAGATCAAGGCAGAGATCTAGAGTAAAAACTGAAGTGGATATCTTTGTGGAACTCTGGTTACTGGTCCATTCTCAGGGGTATGTTAAGCTGTCATCATTTTACAGTTCAGGCCCACCTGGGTATGTATGATACAACCACAGTAGGATAAGCTGTGTTCTTTAAATAGCAATCAAGAAAATGTCACAGAGACATGTTCCCAGGCCAGTCTGATGGAGACAATGCATCAATTGAATTTATCTCTATCTAGATGTCTCTAATTTGTGTCAAGCTGAAGTCGAAGCTAAGTGTTATAATATGGTTACTTTCAGAAAGCGTTATCTTGAATTCTAACTTTTATCAACAGTTGATGTGATAGTTACATCAGACATAAGTCCTGGGAACTGTATTTTATTTTTGTTTATTGAATTTCCTGATCACTGAGTAGACTGATGCTAAAATGTCACTTGTAACATCTCCATGAGAATGTTAGCAGCTTATCAATGAAATTTTCAATACTTATACTGACAAAAAATAACTTCTGCATTGGTAAATCTTTAAAAAACAATAATAAATAGTTTCTCTTTTAAAGGATATTTTCTCTCAGCTTCATAAAAACTAAGCTCAAAAACTATATTTTTTTAAACTAACTTCATACTAAAATACATATTTTTACTTTGGTTTTTAAATTAAGAAACATAATATGAATTGTATTTTAGTAAAGTTCAAAAAATATCTAGAATAAAAATATTGGTCATAAAAAGTCAAGAAAGATTACTTGAAAATATTTCCTAACCATTATTTTCCCCAGTGGTCTATATTTTATCTCTGGTACAAAATGCTAAAGTTTCTAAAGGTATGCAGTGAGGACTAAGCAGGCAAGGGGGTTTACAAGCAAGCCTGAAACCTAAGTTTGATTCAACATGGTAGAAGGTGAGAATTAATTCCTGCAAATTGTCCTATGATCTCAATATGATACGTATATACACACTGACAAACACACACATACACACACACACACACACAAATAAATAAATACATAAATGTAATTCAAGTGTTTATAATGTGTTAACAGTATAACTTTAGAGATTGTTTTTACTATTTTTCTCTATTACACCTCCCACTGTATACATGTATTGCATAGATTTATAGTATTAAATTATTTTTTATGTACATTGTAGATGAAGAAGTTGGCAGTAATGTGGTATGAGTTTCTGAGGAGCTGGCATCATTAGTTTGTGAAACTAGCTGGGATTTGGAGGCACAGCTGTATCCCAAATCTTTCTTTATGGACCAGTTATGGGTTTCACATGAAGTTAGATTTTAATACTCATTGTGGTGGTTTGAATATGCTTGGACCATGAGAAATAGTGCTATTTGGAGCTGTGGCCTTGTTAGAGGAGGTATAACCTTGTTAAAGAAAGTATGTCACTGTGGAGGCTTTGAGGATTCCTTGTATTCAAACTCCCCCTAGAAGACAGAAGAGAGTCTCCTCCTGGATGCCTTCAGATCAAGATATAGAACTGTCTACTCCTTCTCCAGCAACATGTCTACCTGGATGCTGCCATGCTTCCCACCATTATGAAAGTGGACTGATCCTCTGAAACTGTAAACCAACTCCAATTGAATGTCATTTATAAAAAGTTTGTGTATTGACCCTGATGGCATGAGTCTGAAGGGAGAAGTTAGGATTAATGATAGAAAGAAGACACAGAGATAGAATTGAGAGGGTACTGTCCAGTGAATACTGAAACCCTGAGTTTATTTCTCATAGGTATTTTATACTTTACAGTGGCATGGGAAACAAAGTCATAAACTAGCAGAAACAATGGCTGATGTATATAGGATATCTACTACAATCCAGTGGCCTTCTTGCTCTTTCCACCAATATTAAAGGAATATTAGGCTCCTTGACTTGAGCCTCAAATTTATGCCGTCTTATCATTACATGTGTCAACAGGCCAGGAAATCTGACAGCAGATTCTGACCTGCCTTGTCTCTACCTGGCAGGCAGGCTTTCATAGAAGCAGACAAAATGGATCCCGACATCTCTCTTTTTTATTTTATACAATTCAAAGATGTCTCAGCTATTGGCACAGAATGACAGTGCCTGTCCTAGGCATCCCCTCAAGAAGTGTGGATCTTACCCATCACTGGCACATGAAAATTGGCATCCATGCACTGTCTTAGGTGGATCCACCTCTGAGAGAATCTTACCAGTCTTTGACTTCTGTATTAGTCAGGGTTCTCTAGAGTCACAGAATGTATGGGTAGTCTCTATATTGTTAGGGAATTTGTCGATGACTTACAGCTTATAGTCCAACTCCCCAACAATAGTCAGCAGTATTTGTGGATGGAAGTCCAAGGATCTAGCAGTTGCTCAGTCCCACAAGGCAGGCCAGGAAAAGCCAGAGTGAATCTTCCTTCTTCCAATGTCCTTATATAGGTCTCCAGTAGAGGGTGTGGCCCAGATTAAAGGTGTGTGCCACTGAGCCTTCCAATTCTTGATTAGTTCATTCCAAATTTAGTCAAATTGACAACCAGGAATAGCCACTAAAACTACCAACCTCTGAACTGGGGGATACAAACTGTTAGGTTACAATTTTGAGACATATATAATGGAAATCAGCATAGATGTTTAAAAAGGAATAGAGGGCACACTTAACCACAAGTGGTAACCGTTAGAGTACCCACTGCAAGTACTGAGAAGGCCAAATGAGAAAAAGAAGACCAGGAAGGAATACTTTTTCCTTATTGCTCTAACCATATAGAGGCAACTTTTGCAGCATCAAATTATAAAAGTTTAGCATTCTTTGGATTCTAAATTTCTTGATGCAATTGAATTAGATACAATATAATGCTACTTAGTATCATGACAAGCACCTTTAAGATGAAAACATACCTGGTCCCAACCTTGTTTACTTTCATTATACACTTTAGGAGTAACACAAATCCATTGGTATTCTAAATGGCATTCTAAACATAATCTCAATTTTAGCCCTTGAACTTCTCCTCCTAAATATTGTACTACTTCTTATAATGCATTTATCTTTTGTACTAGGTTACTATATCTTCTTTTTTCCCTAAAGCTAAGGTAACATTCTTAGACAATTCATTAACAAAATGAGCAGTTTGAACAGATTGAGATAATGCTACTGTAGCTACAGTAGCAGTGGCTGTAATAGATACTATAGCAAGAATTCCAGCAATGGATCAATCTGACTATTCTTTTAGGTCTACTCAAAGGATTTTGAATTTCATCAAACACTTGCCAACCTTTATCTGCATACCAAGGTTCTGAAACATTAACGGGAAGCATAGCAAATGAAGGTTGATGAAGTACCATACCAGCAATTTCTTGTACAATATCAGACACAAAATTAGACAAGTAACAGTGGTAACAAGTTACATTGAGTCAGGACCCATACATAGTGGTGGTATTTTTCCCTACCAACAACACATATGGCAGGAAAATGCAGGCAAATAAATTTTTCACTGACATCAATCTGAATCCAGTGTTCCATATCCATTGATAGCTGTGTTAGTTGACTTAACATCTCCCAGGTATAATTCTGTGTTGATCCTGCACTAGACCACCAAAGTCTTGCATATAGTCATTTTGCCAGCCATCTGAATTTGTTTGGGGACTCTTCCTGAGTTGACATCAGGAAGTAGCTCATCAGCATCAGCATCAGCATCATGAATCTGGTCAATTGCTTTCTCTGCATTCTGAACCAAACTCTCTAGAATCCACCTGCCACTTTTAGTATCCTATAGAAAACACAACCATGCCCTCTTTTCCATATTAATATCTGATCAGGACCATGCCCTATGCCAGTAAGCAGGTCCTTTTATCTGACTTGGGCACAAATATGCTGGGCTGCAGGGTGCCAGAGCTAGAGAGTCCTCAGGCTGTCCTCCACAAGCTCTGCTCCATGTTGCTGTCTCTGCCACTGCCTGGGAGGAAGAAGGAGCTGAGGGAGCTCCAGCCAAATGTCCCTTTGTCCTGTTCTACACTGGCTCTTCCCCCTGTATGTCATTGCCCTCCCTGAATCCCAAGGCTGCTGCTATCTTCTTCACCCCTCCAGGGGTCAGTGGGCACTCTGGAGGAGAGTTTGGGGCAGCCAGTCTAGGAATAGGACTGGCAGATTGCACAACTGGGATTGACTGGTGATCAGGTGCTGCCCATTGACTGGCTCCAAACAGGTTAGTTTCACTTTCTCCCTTTTCTGTTGAAGCATCCCCTGGAGAGATATGCTACCATTTCTACCCTCTCATATCTAAGATCTAAACTATCCCTAATTAGGCTCCAAAGACTAAAAGTATCAAGAAGCACTTTTCCTGGTCCATGTACATCATAATAATCTTATAGTCTTTCTCCAACCTTCCTCCAGGTTCTAAATTTACTGTACCTTTCTCAGGAAAACAAGGACAACCCTTTTCTACAAAATCTTTAATTTTTTTTCTAATTCTTGTTGCCCTATTTTAGCAAAGCATATCCCTCTGCATTTGTACAAAAAGCATACAACTGTTTCCATTTCCCATTTTTGTTTTCTTTTTTCTTTTCACTTTTACTTTCTCTTATTTTTTTCTGAGTTCCCTTATCTGCATTCTCCTATGTCTATTACTCCCAAGAAGTTTTCACTGCCGAGTTCCTTTTATTCTGAGCTCTGTTTTCTTTTCTGAGTGCTCACTTTTTGTATGGGGTCCTTTACTTGATCTCCTCTCGGAGCATTCCTGTTGAGGCATCACCTATACCCATCCCGCCAACATGAGTTCCAACATTCTTCTGAAGGGTGAGCGAAAATGATTATAGGAAAGACAAAATGAAGACTCAGAATCAAGACTTAGAATCAGGAGGGCTGCAGATCTAGACCAGGACAGCCTCAAGTTTATTTTTCTTAGCCTTTTTATACTTTACAGTGTTTTGAGAAGCAAAGTCACAAGCTAGCAGAAACAACAGCTGATATACACAGGATATCTCTTCCCATCTGGAGGCTGCCTTGTTCCTTCCACCAAGTTTCGGTTGTGACCATCATGTGATTCCAGGAAGACCACACCAGGCCAAACAGTTCTTCATATTTATTGAGAGAGGAAAAGACTAGGTGATGACAGAAAGAGAAAGGGGGAAAGAGAGAGAGAGAGATCAGAGGGCCCTTACTTTATATATGAATGATGACATAGTCACAAGTAAATGTACAAGGTGAGCCAAGTGGATTCTGAGAATATGGTGACTTTGCCTTGGCAACATGTGTGCAGGTCACTCTGTCACCTATGTGATGACACAGACTTCAGAGGTCCTGAAATCAACATTCCTTCCTTCTTCTTATTTTAAAGAGAAGAAAATAAATGAGTGGGGGAAGCCAATGGTGAAAGGGAATGAGGGCATTTAGTCTCTTAAGCTGTTTCCTGCTGTCTAGAGGAGTCATCAGTTTTGGGGTGTAGCTGACTTTCACCATTGGGATCCACTTGGTAAATGTTCACATCAGGTTCCTCTATGGACAGCAGCTCTTCTGTGGGCAGCAGCAGGTAATCCTGTAACAGGAACTGATGAATAGTTTGGTTGGTTAGAAATTTTTTGTATATGCCATTGGAGGAATGTAGATACAAGATTAGTAAGGCAGGGAGCAAATTATAACACCAGGAGGATGACTAGAAAAGGTGTTACAAAAGGGAGTATCCACTTCCATATAGGGTTTTCCGAAAATCGCAGAACTGGAAGTCTCACGATCCCTGAAATTCTTTATGTCTGACTGTAGCTTCTGGATTTTATTTCTCACTATCCCAAATTGGTTGACGCAGAAACAGCATTCTTCTTGGAGGAACAGGCAAAGACCACCTTCTTTAACTGTCAGGACATCTAGCCCCTGTCAGTTCTGAAGCACCACAGCTGCCTAGTGTTCTTACAGAACATGTCCCAGAGGTCTAAAGACAGTTTGCCATGCCATAGAGGAAGATTAAAGGTAAGATATGGTGCCATGTCAACATCAGAGCTCAAAAAAGGTGAAAGGTTACTTGGCAGTTTCACCGAAGAGGCTGTAAGAGGCAATTGTGAGTTAATTCCAGGGAGTACTCATAACCAGCAATCTTACTAGTTAAAGCAAATAGACCTGGTGACATTAAGGAGTTGGTACTGCAAGGGCAAGGGCTGAAGCAAAAGGCCATTTATGAGGGGTTCTGTCAAAGAGGTAAGGACCTCAGAGGAGTGTTTGATTACCTCACCTACTTTTCCAATATCTAGAGGTTTGGCAATTGAGACATATTTTCTCTGGATACTAATAGTACTTACTGGGGACCTGGGTAGATTTTTACTGTAGAGCTTACCAACAACTCCTGGAATCTCGTGGGTCTTGTATGTAGAAGAAGAGTGGCTTGCGGTGTTGATAGAAGAAATGATTGGTCCATGATCCTAGAATATGTATCTAACAAGACCAATATGGGCAGCCCCCATATTTGTCTGGCCATTTCTACAATAATCTTTTGTCTGGTTAAAGAGAAAGCAAGTATAGAGATCATAATATTTAGATGGGATAACAGATACAGGGATGATAGTGATTTGTATCGGTTCCTGGCATACGGCTATGGAGCGGTTTCCTGACCCTATTTGTAAAGACTGTTTTCTGTGGGGATTTCTTGAACCTTGAATCTCCAAATATAAGGGCTGCCCTGGATAGAAACAAACAGCAGGGGAAAGACAAGAAACCCATGTCTAATCCAGTGAGGTTGAACTTGGCTGTTGGAGTGGAGCCTCATTTTCTGGAATTGAGGACAAGGTGGGTTGTACTCCATAGCTTAACAGAGCACTGTCCTGTTAAGTTGATGTGTATGAAGAAGAATCATTTTTAGGTGGAGGGATGAAAGGTTTGAGGTGAGACAGGTGGATCCAATGAGAGAGTCCCTCAAGTTTAGCAGCTCCAGGGGTCACACCTTAAAAGGGCCCTGCCATTTGGGAGAGAGGGGTGAGGATCAACAAGAAGAAAGAGAAACTGCCACCCACAGGTCAGTGAGTTCTTGCACTTTTCTAGGCAAGTAATAACAGTTCTTGAATTTCTTACTATCTTCCTGCTGCTTGCACAGGGTATTTGTCTATTCTCAGGTCTCCTTCATCAGAATTTAACATGGCCCTAGACTATCTGTGCCATAGATGCCAAAGGAGGCCTTGAAGATACTATTTCAGTTCTCACCAAGAATCTGGGGGTTGAAGTTAGTTCCCACATCAGGTCTCTGCCTACTCTCATTGTTGTCTTCAGATCCAAGGCAGCCACAAGTTGTTGGCAAGCTGCACTACAGAAATGCCTCACTTTTCTAAAGGATTCTTTAAATCCAATTTAGTATGTTTGAGATACTGGCAGGAGTTGCCTTCACTCCTCTCCCCTTGGTGAAACCAGGCATCACATGGCCCATAGCTCATCTTGAAGAATTGTGCTCAAATATACTGTCCATGTGTTATATTAATTCTCTTTGCTCATCTAAATTAGGCTTAGATTCATACCATTCATTTGAAAAATTTTAATATTTTTATAAACAATATTATTCTGTGGATAATTTATATCACTTATATTTCTATTGGAAAATTTTAAAATTAGTTCTCTGAGAATTTACTACAACCTATTCTGGCCATATTCATTGCCCTTGAAACTCTTTCCAGATCTGTCTTCCATTTCCCTCCCCATCCAACTTTGTGCCCTTTGTCCCTGACCATTCACATGGCTTTTGTAAGTCATATTAGACCTTCATCTTTGAGAAGAATAAATGAGATTGTGTTAAACACAACCTGCTGAAAATCAGATGTGTGGGCTGCAAAGAAAAAAGTCATAAACTTTCATGAAATACTATTCATAGAAAAAGGAAGATTTTTTAAAAAAATTAGTATAGTAAATATATTTCAATCAGAACAGAGAGATTGTTCCTAATCTGTTTTTAAGTTACCACTATAAAATGAAAAATCAGATCTAATTAAGGACACAAATTCAAGTCAGTAATAGTGTAGGATTACTTTTTGGTTTTCCAAATATCTATGGGTGGCCTTCTGAAATATTATTAGCAGCAACACATAATATTCACAACGTGCAGCAAAGATTGACTGCTACAGTGATGAAAAGTATCATAAGAAAACTCACAAAATGTAGAACATCAAGCACATTAATTTATTTTATATTTTCTCTTTTTTCTTCATTTTATTGGAAGAGGAGAGGATCAAAACAATGTCTCAGTGTGTAGCTCAGACTGTCCTGGATTTCACTATGTAGACCAAGATAACCTTAAACTCATAGAGATTCCCCTGCCTCTGTCTTCCAGGTGCTGAAATTAAAAGTATACACCATTATGCTGTTAACTTATTTTAAATAATGTATTTATTTAACATTAATTAAACATGTCTTTTGAAAAATAGAAAATTAGGACAAAATTTAAATTATACCCAGGCAGAGCCCCACTTTAAATGAGTGAAATAATCAAGTTGTACAAGTTTTGTAAGTCTCTCTTACTCATTTTCCTGACTTATCCATTCAATGAGATGAAGCTGAGCTTTTGTAAGTTCTTTTATCAATATTCTATTTCTATGGTGAAGATCATTGATATATGGGAATTTAGGATGCAGAAGTGTGAAGGCTGTTCTTTTTTTTCACAGAGCAACTTTATTTTATACTCACATACTAATTCTTTCCAGGCATCTGAATCTCACAATCCAACCAGTATAGAGGACTCAAGAGGCAGGAGACTCACCTCACCAATATTCAGTGAAAAATTGGCTTTTCACATAATTCAGTATACCTACCATAAAACACATAATTTCACTTTCTTGTTCTTTTGTCTCAAGAACCACACTCTTCAAAATATTTTCTTGCAACACCAGAAAGTACTTGGTCTACATAGTCCTCAAAAACAGAACAGGAATTTTAATCTGGCAAGGGTAGATTACTGAAAGTAGCCCATTCTATAACACAGTGTTTTAATTTTTTACATTATTTTAATTCCTATAATAGTTTATATTAGGAAGAATCGTTGCATTTCACAGGTGTGTGCCTATTACAGCTGGAGGATTACTAAAGGCATCCTAGTAAAAATGTTGGAATGCTATAGTACTCTGAAAACCTTCATTGCACACATGATATAATTACAACTCTGTTACATTTAATCCAAAGTAATCACTATAATTAGACGCTATTCACTAGTTTGTTATTTGAAATCTGAGATAGGTTTTAATACCATGACCACTTTACTCTACATTTGAGCACACTTATTTCAGTATAACAACTTTAGAATATAAAACAAGATATAAATACAATCTACCTGCAGGTTTTATAGTTGGGCTTCATTTGTAAATTTTCTTCCACCAAAACAATTGAATTCTGAGTCTGGTGGCTATTTACATATATTAGTCATGATTCTGTTTTCCACATATAGGAAAATGTCTATGAAAATTTTGTTTCTCTGTAGATATATGCTATTAAATTTTTTAAAAAATCAAAACAAGACAAATAACTGACAGAAACAACTGTCAAACAGAAAACCAGAAGTAATTTACTCACACAAAAGTTGAAAGTAGAGAGATGGGAGACAGAAAAGAAGGAAGTAAAGAGGAAGGCAGTTCATGACAAATGAGAGAGAGAGAAGTCATGTAGATGGATAAATACATGAAATATTAGTACAGCACACTTTTGAGCCAGTCTGTTGCTACATTTTGGAACTTGTTTAGAACACGTAGCTTTGGGTAGTTAGATGGATACTTACTGCATTACTGAGGAGTAAAATAAAGCAGGAATAGGACCGTCACTAGAGACTGTAGGTCCCTGAGCTATATCAGCTTCTGTCTCTGCTATCCTTTGGGGTAACAAAGCTACTAAACATTCATTTCCACCTTGGTGATAGTACTAGCTCATGGAGCTATGCAACCGTGAACTGAACCCACAGTAACTATAAGCTAAAGAAAATTATTTCAACCTCAAGTTGTTTCTGTCAGGCATTATTTCCCAGTAAGAATGAATCTAATGAAAATCATAAGACAATAAAAAATAAAATAATAATAATCAAAAGAGTGAAACTTCTCAGATGGTTTTACCTTCCTATAATGCCAGAACTTCAGAAGTAGGAGCGGGAGAATCAGGAATTCAGAAAAAGGGGGAGAAAGAGTTCTGTATACTATAGTATCAGCTATGTAATTCTATTTAATTCTACCAAACAAATATGTATATTTACAAGCAAATTAAAAAGTACTACAATAGTTACAAATCTAATATAGCATGGAATTACAATTATTTCAACTCCAAAAGAAATTCTAGTAAATACTATTTTTATGACAGTTGTCTATTGCTAAGACCCAAAATGCTAAAATAAAATATGGACTATCACACACACACACACACACACACACACACACACACACGCACACACACACACGGAAGACAAGCCCTCATTGCAACCTGAATCCAGATTGACTAAAACTTTTTAAATTGAATCATAACAATATAATGATAAAAGTTTCATAGCAAAATCTGAATTTATCATGGAAACAAAGGATCTGCTTAATGTAACCAAATTACATATTTCTAGTTATCTCTAAGTCTTCCAGGGCTCTGTTTCTGTCTATGTTCCAAGGCTACACTGGTATCATATGTACTTAAAAGTATAGTAGCTGGGTTTGGGATATCATATCTTTGTTTTCTTTATCAGAGGAATGGGAAAATTAAGCTAATAACAGAAATATAAAAGATTGAAATATAGGATATCAAATGCCCTATTTTATATACATACATACATACATACATACATATACACATTTGTGTGTGTGTGTGTGTGTGTGTGTGTGTGTGTGTGTGTGTAAGATGTTCTAAATGGCCTTTGGGCTTCCATGGGGAGAAATACTAAGGAAACATAGAACCCACCACTCCATGCACAGTACATTGCTCTAATCAGTTTATAGGAAAAACACTCCAACTATGTGCATTTAAAGGTATCTAAGATATATAGTGAACTCCAGTGTTGACTTCAGATTATATTCCTGTGACAACAGAAAATAAATTGAAATACTTGAACATAAATTGTAACTAGCAGGAAAAGCACCATACATAAAGAAGAACATATAATGTAGGAGAATGTGAATGAAATAGAATTCTTGGATATTACACTGCTGTGATTTCTTTGTGCTGGAAGAAAACAGTGGCAAAGGAGAAGAGGATCATTTACCTTTGTTCGTTAACACCTGCAAGCCAAGAAGTAAACAAAGATGAATAGAGAATACATACTAAATGGCAAGTAATTTTAGGAAAAGAATGAAATTATATCCATTTTATCCAAACATTTGATGGGAGAAGGAGAAGCAAACCTCTACAAGTCCTTTTAAACTAGGGCAAAACACATTCTATATATCAAAGAAAGGAAATTCCAAAGAAAGGTGTAAAGGAGACCAGTACTAGACCACTGACCTGAGTTAACTTTAGATGTGCATATATTCGGCCCTCTAAAAACTGACTTTACCCAAGAAACCATCAAAACAATGAGATGTTTTAAGGATAAAACAAATAAAAAATATTTATATCAGTTCCTTCTAGTTTTACCCTGAGGAAATTTACACAAACCACGGGAAAGTAGTACATAAAAATCCGACATTTATAGTAAACAATTTAAAATTTCTTACTGAAATTTGCAAAAGTGGACATTACATAAAGAAAGAGGTTGACTTTGCTGACAGTATCTAATTCATAGGTTCTTGTAAAGAACATGCAAGAAAAGTCCTGAATACAGATACAGCTTCCACAGATACACATACTGATAAACATCAGGCAGAAAAAGTAGCAGATATGGTTTATTTTCTCACTTGGAACATAATAACAAACTGCATCTTTCAGCTAAAAGGTTTTCAAAACAATGAACTAGGTTAATGTATCATTAAAGTCAAGGTAAAATAAAAATGGTGTCATCTAAATCTAAAATTAAAGCATTTTCTCTGAAATATCACAAACAGCATTTTTAAATACCTATAAACACAAACAGAAAATGGCTGCTGCATGCATGGGCATTTAAAAGTCTTACTTGTGTATGAATGATTATTCTTAATTTAATTTTCCAAGACTTATTGGATATTCTCTTTATTTACATTTCAAATGTTATCCCCTTTCCTGGTTCCCCGCTCCCCGGAAACCGCCTATCCCATTCCCTATCCCCCTGCTTCTATGAGGGTATTCTCCTGTGGCTGTGGGAATAACAGATTGTTCTCACCTTCCTGCCCTCAAATTCCTCTACACTGGGACATCTGTCAAGCCTTCACAGGACCAAGGGCCTCTCCTCTCATTGATGCCTGACAAGGCTATGCAGCTGAAGCCATGAAGATGTGTCAAAGGGTAAAAGTACTTGCTACCAAGTCTGGTGATGCAGACTTGATCCCCAGAACCCACACTGGATCTTACACATTGTCCTCCGTCTCCCCCAAACATGTAGCATGTCCAAAGCTCATTCACAGGCCACGCAAGCATACATACATACATAGAACAGAATATGTGGATACAAAAATGTAAAAAGTAATAGTTATTAGGTCAAACCAAAAAACAAAACCCATGATGCGGCCAGTGCGCTCCATTACGCACAACAACAAGTAGATAATACCTAATCCCTGGAAATACCACACTCTTTGAATACAAGATACAGAGAAATCAGGTTAAAACTGATCTAAAGCATGCCTCCTTCAGCCTAGCTTCCTTATCCTCAAATGGTCCTGTGTTGGTTACTTGGAAGTAAATGTATTATAACTGTAAATTCTATAACTATAATACCAACTTTCCATGCAAGATATATAATAGTGGTTTGGCTGTGGGAATAACAGATTGGTCTCTGTTTGGGTTTGAGGCCTGCTTCAGAGAAGGGAATCAATGTCCAGTACTCTTAACATAGTCATAAAACTGAGGACTTCTTGAAATCTAGGGGTTTGGAATTATGTCTACCACGGCTTCTCAGATAAATTGGCAAATCATGAAACTCTTCTGCTTAAATGCACAGAAAAAGGATACTTTCAGGAATAATCAGAAGACCCTTTTTGCAGTGAAATTATGTGAATGTGAGACATGTGCTTGCATAAGATCTTAAGGACAAAGGATGATGGAGAGCTCGATCCTAAACAAGATATTTATACCACCATCTCTAACCATGGTAAGGGCACGGCATTCATAAACTCACAACAGCTGCTCCTACTGGCACTGTGCCCACTCAACTCTTGCCAAAACAACAACAGTTAGTTGTGGGTTGGAAGGTCTCACTTGGCCTTCTCACACCTGAACTATTGGAAATTCACAGATTCTGGGAAAGTGGGAGAAATTGGATGCAGCTGTTGAGCCCACCAACAGCTCTAATAAACAGATCTAAAGCCAAGGTCACATAGGCAGCTTTAGAGATAAATTTTTTTGCAACCTACTTTTAATAGGAGTTCAACCTCCTCTCTAGCCCACCATCCAGCAGTAGTAGTGGAAAAGTTATTAGGATATGGGGGAAGTGGACTTGTTCAGCAGTAGTTCTTTAGGGATGACCTGGATCTTCTTGAGCAGAGTTCAGTCCCATAGCAAACACCAAATATGACTTAATAGCTGTAGATAAGTCCTCTAGGCAGACAAACCCCAGGCATGAACCAGAAGGAACAGTCCAGTCCTTTCATCAAGCAAACATCAGGCACAAACAGGCAACTGTAATTCAATCCCGAAGAAACCATGAAGCTTGCCAACCATCCTGAGGTGAAGTCACAGAAGTGGCAAGCTGTCTCAGGAACCTCAGGAGCAGGTCTTGGGCAAGTTTCTTTTCTCAATGGTAGCTTTATCACAAGTTGAGCTCAACAATGCTAGGTAAGGTGAACCAATACATGCATGTCTTTAGCAAAGTATAACAAGGTGGAGCAAACTAAACCAAGACTCAGTGCTCACTTTCCACTGTCTGTGGGGTCATATTTATAGTCCTTCATCAAACATCCTTTTACTTGTCTGCTATATCCAAACATCCTTTCACCTGTGTCTGCTTTAGGTAGTCTTTCATGTGTTTGTTTTAGCAAGACATCCTTTAACCTGTGTGCCTCAGTGAATCATCATTTGTCATAACTAACTTTTCAAAGAACTAAAAGTTTCCACTTCAGACAACCACACTCTGTGGGACACCAAATGAAACAACAGTCATGAATATGGAAAATAAATCTATAGAAAGGAGGCTGGCCAAGGTATAAGGGAATAAGAGATGCTATCTGGGGGAGTAACTAGAATGTATCATATGCATTCACAGAATTGTAAAAAAATAAAGACAAATATGATTATCTTGTAAAAGTATTTTAATTAGATTAATTCTACAATTACTGCAGTTCTTTTTCTAAATCAGATATGCTTTATACATAGTGTATAAGGCATTCCCATCTGACTGTATAAATACAATGGTTCATAGAATTGAAAAAATAGTAGCATATTAGGGTTGCACCATGACTGAGGAGTGTTGAAACATGAAAAAAAAAAAGAATTGAGATGGCACAATAGCTGACAAGGTAAAGGCTCTTGTCACCAAACTTCATAACACAAGTTTAATCCCTATAATCCACATCCTGGAAGGAAAGAACTTACTCTTGCAAGTTACCATTTGACCCATTATATATGTGCACTGTGACAAGAATATATGCACACAAATACACATAAAATAATAACTAAATGATTTTTAAAGATAATATTACAAAAGGTGCAGTCCTCTGTGAACAGCACCAGTACCAAGTTACCTGTGCTGGATCTAGTCTTCTAGAATAGACTTTATTTGTGAAATAAATATATGTTAAATAAATATATGGAAAGAGGGATGTTAGCAAAATCGCAGTAACTGCACTAAAATTCACTTAGTGATTAGCTAAATTATGGCAGAGTTGATATAAATCACCCGTGTATCCTCGCTATTGCCTTCTTCCTCTGCCTTCATTTACAGAAGTGCTGTTTGCTTCTGCTTTTGAAATGTGCAACATAACTTTCTACGTAAATGCACTTTTCAGTGTCTCTCTCTTTTAGTAACATTATAAATAATCTATGAATAATAAACTCTGGTGCTAAAAAGCCCTTTTATTAAGTTAATAATGGAAAATTATATCTTTGTATAACTACATTTTGGAGATTATTCTTCCTCATGTATTTATGTGAGATATTAAAATTGGTTACATTATTTTGGTTTTTTGAGTTCAAAGAAGTACATTTATTCTTCCAACCTCTGAAATTCATTGGGTATTTTGGAAATGAGGTTTACAGAGCAAGAAAATTAAGCAGAAGTTTAACTTACATCTTTCTGAAAACATTGACTGAAAATTAAAAGGGAACATCTTCCTATCAAACAGTTAAAACCTGGACCAACAATGAGTTCATTGAACACTTGAAACAATTTATCATTAGACAGTGTCTTCAGATTGAAATTTAAAAAGCTACTCTTGGAGGGATTGCGGGTTCCATTCCATGGAGCTATTTTCAGGACCGGAACAGGTAAATACTTCTATTAAACTTAGACTTCAGTGCCTTAATGAATTATGTAAGAAATTCGAAGAACAAATGATCAAGTCTTTTAACAGATCTATATGTAAATATTAAAGTTTAACAACTTAGAAGCAAATGCCAAAGAAAAATATACAAATCAGTCCTACAGAAATCTGTTTTATTTTTCTACAAAAGAGTAGTCCAGAGAATCATTTAAACTTCCTAAACACAAATGACAATAAACCATGGATATAATTTTATAAAAAAAGATGTGTTAGCCTAGTGTCCTATTCCAGTGTAATTATAAGTTGTCTATTTCTTTTATTCCTTTCACTCACAATTGTATATGAAACTCAATGCAGTTCACAAAACTTTGATTAAAAGAAATGTAAAGTGTCTTTATTTTCTCATAATATAGGACACAAATATGGTGTTGCTTATTACCCATGAATTTCAGCAAATGGTGCAGAGATCTGTCTGTATCTGATGGTCCTTCATCTTGGCAGTGGGCTCTAGTGAACAGCTGAAAACTAAGCATCATGGACACACCCCCAATCTGTCTAGAAAGCAGATACAGCTGGAATATTGGCACTGGGGTGGTGCTAAAATTTGTTTTTCTCCAAACACTGAACACTTTAAAACATCAATTAATAATCTGTGACTTCAATGAATTTTACATTCAGATTTTTATTCTTGGTCTTCTGTGACCTACATCATTTTGCATGTTGGCAATGGGAGAATTTTTCAGCATTACTAACATGGTAAACTATTAATCAGAATCCACTCACTTAGCAACATGTTGCCATTAGACTGTTTGACTGCATTAACATTTCTGTATTAACATGTAAACAGTGATAGAGTTGATGATTCACACGTGTTTCATGGAATAAAGAACAGCCTTTGATGCCAAGCCATAGAAAATGTTTAAAGATTAGAATGTGATTTAACTTTATAGTTATTTAAACATGATTTCACAATTTTTCCTAATAAGCAAAGGCATATATTTTAAAATAGAGCATTAAATTAAAATGTTATTAAAAATTACTAACATTCTTGAAACTATTTCTAGGTTGGCTACAGAGCCAATTAATGCTTTTACTACTACTACTACTATTATTATTATTATTATTATTATTATTATTATTATTATTGAGTTTGCTGAAACTGTATTCATTTATGAGATACACAATTTGATGCATAGCTTACCTGGCATTTGTGATACTGCTAAGAAAGTCTCTGGTTGAATTTTCCATTCTTTTTAAACTTTCTATCACCTTTCCTGTTATACAAGTCTTATGTCTTACTAATTTAAAATTCCCTCAAAATTTCTAGACTTTGATCATTGTATTTACTATACACAGAAAGAGCACTGGCAAAATACAATATTGCATCTTCAGAAGAAAGATTTATTGTTGCAATTATGCAAAAGATTTTGTATATCTCTATAGAGACAATTTGATCCCCAAAGCACTGATCTAGCATCTGGTATGTGCACAACACTATAGGCAATGAGCCATTATGATCAATTTGCAAAATTTGTTTTTGACTGTTACTTTATCCTACATTAATTTTTTTGACATGATTGAGATATATTTGAAGTGACTTCAACTCTACAACCTGTTCAACCACTAACAGTGAACTAGAACTTATACATATATAACCCTATTTTCAATTATTTTGGAACTAGTTTACATTTATTAATTTGGTTTTATATTTTATTTTTACTATGTCAATTTTTAATTTTGGTTTTGTTATTACTATTATTTATTCATTGTACAAAATATTGAGTTATTATGACATTTCATATGTTATAATATATTTCTCCAATGAAATGTCTTATTATCATATCAACTTTCTCTCCCCTTCTGTGTCCTATACCTCCAGGACTTCCTTCTACTTTTACTAATTGCCTCTATGTCTATTTTGTCTCCTTTAATTATTATTGCTACTTATAAACATAAATACAATTATATAAATTTGACCTGCTAAATCAACTTAGTATTGCTTATATGTATATGGTTTTAACTATGAAAACATAGATAAAATAATTTGATAAAGTAATTTTATTTCTTATTGGAATTTGTTTTTATGCCCTGCCCAGGTGTAATGGATAGGAGTGAGTTTACTTCATATTATTCATTACAAATTTGGAAAGTTGTTTATATGCCTCATAGCAAAAAAAAAAAGAAAAGAAAACATGTTTTTGCGATGCGTGGCTTGCCCACATTATTTGTCATATCGTGACTGTAATACTAACACTGAACTTTTTCAAATATTTAATTTTTATAAGCATGACCAACTACTACTTAACTAAGAGTTATTGTTTACCACTATAAAGGTTGTGAGACATGGAAGAGTGGGGCTCATAAATAAGGAGAACTAAAGTTTCACATTGATAACTTTATTCGGATCTCCAGACAATTTATACTCTGAGAGTTAAGAAGCATTGTATGAATAAAATGTCTAATTACAAGGAAAATCCATACATGGTGGGCAAGCCACACATCGCAAAAACATGTTTTCTTTTCTTTTCTTTTCTTTTTTTTTTTTTTTTTTTTTTTTTGCTATGAGGCATATAAACAACTTTCCAAATTTGTAATGAATAATATGAAGTAAACTGACTCCTATCCATTACACCTGGGCAGGGCATAAAAACAAATTCCAAGAACAATTTTGTGTTTTTGAAGAAATTAGGGTCATAAACTTTTGTCTTGTTATCATGAATTTTCCTATAAACATTTAGAATTCTCCTCACACAACTCCATTCTTGGACAGTGTTTGGACGTCTCCAAACCCCCCTCCTCTTTTTTATTTTTAATAGAAAGATATCCAGAGTAGTTTTGATTTGAGATGTTGCAGATAAATGTAGCTATGGATTGATTCATTGGTATCCTATAGGCAAACAAATTATAATATTAGAAGAGAAGGAAGGCTACATGCCATACTGTGCCAGAGTATGACCATTGATACAAACTATATCCAGTATTATTGGTTACATTATTGCATTGAATCAAAAAATGCTACAGAATAGCTTGAAAATAGACCTATAAGATTAGTAGTTCTGGTTTCTGGTAGAACATAAGCCCATATATTCTGTTTAACAGGAACACAAATGTAATACTGTCCTGTGCAATTGGGAATTTATTTAAACTCCATCTTAGAGTTTCTAATGTTGTGGAGAGACACCACGACCACAGCAACTTTTATAAAGGAAACATTTAATTGGGATTGGTTTGTAGTTCAAAAGTTCAGTCTATTTTCATCACGACAGGGAGCAGGATTGTGCACAAACATGATACTGGAAAGGTAACTGGGAGCTCTACATCTAGATCAGCAGACAGCAGGAAGAGAAACAGACACTGGGTATGGCTTGAGAATCTGAAACCTCGAAGTGCAACCTCAGTGACATGCATACTCCTATAAGGCTACATTATAAGCCTATGGGGGCCCTTTTCATTCAAACCATTACAAATCCCAAGGAAAAATTAAATCCAGTCCTGCGTTCAGTGAAATAATGAATCTAGTATAGATATTCCCAAGGTCTGGTAATAAACACAGTCATTAATAAAGATAACAGGAGCTGGATCCATCGAATGCACAAGTTGATTCAAAGGAGGATGAAGACTAATGCACTTGCTCAGAGGCATTTTCCTCAGATGCACAGGTCAAAGCAGCTATGATCACCAAAAATAGATTCTTATGCATAGGGCTCACTTCTCCTTCAGTGCATAATGCCTTAGCTTGTTCCTAGGTGGGAGCTCTTAGTCAATATCATCTGTTGCCCTTTAGCATGAGGTTTGCTATCTGCCTGATGATGTTTATTGTCCTCTCAACTTTCCACCATTGTCCTTGAAGATCCAAGCAAGAGGAGCAGAAGAGAAATCCAGAAAGTTTCAGTGCATCCATCTGCAATCACAGATACATACCCCTTCCCAATTTTAATCTGAAGAATTAAAAATAGGGCAGGTTAATGTATTGGCTTGCTTATTTCCTTCTGCAGTAAAACCAAGGAGGTTAGAGGGCGTGAAACACAATAGCCTATTGCTGGAAATATTACATCATAAGCAGAATTTGAAATGATATTTAAGCATTTTTAAATTAACCATAATAGAAGAATCAAACAACCAGTTCCCTAATTTGGGCTAAGGAAAGAGACAAATTAATAGAATCATGGCTATCTGGGCCATGAATTCCTCCTATATCTTTTAATGAACCATTAATAAAATAAGTATCCATGTGTAGAATAGGAGAGAGATACAATTTTTCTAATCAAAAATTCAACTTTTATGAGAAAATCCCACAGCCTACCAGCTGGATAGAAGTTTTGTATCCTTCCATAGTAATCTATGAATAAAATTTGAAAATCCAGAGTTTTGTAACAATCATAAAAACTGATTGTTGAGGACAATATAATACAAGAAGGATTAAATCTATATAATTGTTGAATCTGGTCCTCCCCTAATTTACTAATTGAGCAAGAAAAATAAGATTAATAGTTAGTATTTTATGGCTCTTATAGTATACAGATCCAAAGTTTTACCTTCTTCTCCTAATGCCCATAGGAGACAATTTAGTAGGAAAAATAAGTGTGTTTAGAGGAAGTAAATTATTCACACAATATGCAATTTTTTTTAGTTTGGATTCAAATAGCTGTAGTTCTTTTTTTGTCTTTCATGACAATATGTGAGGACTCCAACATCAACTCTGCTTTTAGAGTTTTAGAAGATTGGTTAAGGCATTAAAGGGCATCCAGAAGTTGCACTGGGAATACCAAGCAGAGATTATGAAGGAATTGGGAAACAAGTACCTTTTCTAAGTAATGCCTTAGCTTGTCTAGGTTGTAAACAACATTTTCATGGGCTCTCCTAAATTCTCATTAGAAACAGAATTTAAGATTAGATTAATTATCAAGTTCTTCTCCTATGTTTAAGAATCGTCTATAGACAATGGAGGATTCAAATCTAAAAGACATTCCAGTATGGAATCTGAGGGAACCCTTGAAAGCATAGTAGCACTGTATTTACTTTAAATTTTACCTGAATGGGAAATAATCTGTCCCTTTTCTCTCTTCTTTCCTCTCCTCTCCTATCTTCCTTCTCCTCTCCTCTCCTCTCCTCCCCTCCCCTCCCCTCCCCTCCCCTCCCCTCCCCTCCCCTCCCCTCCCCTCCTCTCCTCTCCTCTCCTCTCCTCTCCTCTTCTCTCTCTCTCTCTCTCTCTCTCTCAACCTCCCTCCTCTCTCTCTTTCCCCCCCTCCCTCCTCCTCTCTCCTTTAACATTTTTAAAGTTTGATTATCCATTTTATATTCATTCAAAGATTTAGACATCTCTTCCTCTTGATTAATATCCTCCATTGTTCCTTAAGCATTTTGATAACAGTCCAAAATAATGCCCAAGTTTATAAGCCTTTTCAGTATTCTTTCAGACTCTGTCATACGTCTTCATCTAAGTTTCCTCTTCTGGGAGGTAAGGATTATAATCATAAACAATTTACAGTCAATCTAATAACCATGATTTTAATAGTTATGTTCCCGTTTTCTTTAAGATATGACACACAAACTCAACAGAAGGCTGTTTTTTGCTGCTTTATGTCACCTACCTCCTTTGAGGCTACCCACTCTGTTATGTCACAGATGACTTCAGGTCCCTGAATCATGGTACCATTGGTTTACTTCTCTAGTTAACAGTCAGACCTGAGAGAATGAAGTCTATAAATCAGGCATACTAAAATCTCATCCAATAACAATTTTAATCAAAGAATTGGGAAATATATATTCTGAGTGTTAAGAATCATTTAAGAGAAGTATCTACTCACAAGAATTAGCCATATGTGCCAAACTACCTGCAAGTAGCAGGCAAGCTACACTCTACAAAATATTTTCCCCATAGAGGCATCTAAACAAATAACAATAGCCAGTTGCATTGGCTAATCTGAAGTACACTTGGCACTATTTGTTAAACCTGGGAAGGGCATAAAAATATTTCAAGAACAATTCTGAGGTTTTGAAGAAAATGAGGGCAAAAGATCCTTGTCTTATTTTCTTAAAGTTTTCTCATAAGCACTCAGAATTCTCTTCACAAAACCTTATTTTTGAACTGGGTTCCAACAGTTAATGTCATCTATATAGTAAAAAAGAGTTCCCACCAAAAAGTGGTGACATAATTAAAGCTGCCAGTATAGTGCATTGAATCATTTATTAATTACTTTCCATAATATCTTTCTTTTCTTTTTGAGATTTTATGTAATTATTATATCATTTCTCCATATCTTTCCCCTTCAAACCCTTCCATTTATCTCTTCTTTCTCTCAAGTCCATGACCTCTTTTTCATTAAGTATTGTTGCATGCATATATGTTGTATATACTTACATTACTAAATATGAACTGTTCATTGTGTCTATTATTTTATTTATGCTTTCAGGGTGAAGCATTTGTTACTGGATAACTAATCAGATTGTTCTTCCTTGGAAAAGACTATTTCTTCCACTTTCATCCTTCCTTAATTGCTGATAGTTCTTTTATAGGAATGATAACTCATGGACTTTTCCTTGTCCACTTTAGCATGTCTGTTGGTGTCATCCTTGTTCATCTGTTTAGCAGTCACTGTAATGGGAATTTATGGGTGTAGCTTTTGACACTACAAGGAGACATAGTCTCAGGGCAAACTATATTTTGGAGGACCCCTTTCTATTCTAGGAGAAAAGAATCAAGCCATGAACACTAACATTGACATATTTGGATGGTTTAAAGCTTTTCTTTATAGTGAATTAATTAATTTTAACACAGATATAAAAGTGTCTCAATCTTAGAATCTGAAAAGTTTCCAAAAGTTGCTTAGGCCATCAGACTACATGATGAGGTAAAAGACTACACCAATTTCCCCGAAGAAAGCAAGGCACTGACTATTAAGAACTAAAATGTCATGGCCTGATTTCCAAACTTACAAGTCTAGGAAATTTTGCATCATTTTCCTGTGGTTGGTTGGGCAACAGAAAATTGTTTTCTTCATCCCTGACTCAGTGTTATGACACAGTCACTGGACAGTGTACCTTTTCTGTAAGAGTGAATAAATGGACCCGGTTCATTCTTTATATAGGATGAAATATGAATCATTTAGACAAAGGTAATGTCTCAGAAATTTACTTTTTCAAGAGCATAATTTTGAACTAGGTCTTAAAAATGAATGCACAGGGAAAGAGAAGAAAGGGTGGAATAAGCCCTTCAATGTGGTTGTTTGTGATCCCTGCCTTCCTTAATCACTGATGGCCAGAATTTACTGATTAAAAATCAAATGAGGCTTTTCATTGTCACATCAATAATTTTATTTAGAAGAAAAAAAATAACCCCTGTAATTTCCAAAAGTCAAAATACTACCGTAGATCATAAAAGGGAATGACATGTAGGAGTCTAGCAAAAATTAAATTTAGAAAGTTTCTTTATTTATGTAGGATTGGCTTACAACCAAACTATTTATTAACTAACAACTAAATTACTCAAAGTTTTCTCTCTCATAACAATTTCTTTTGTCAGGGATAATATTTTGAAGCTTATGGTTTTTAATGACTTGTCTTAAATTTGGAAACTCTATTAATATCTAAAGAGGATAGTTATAGTCGCAAAAGTATGAGAATTAAAAATTAAATTTCTAATTAACATCAAAGGTAGATTTGGGAAGAAGATGCAGTAAAACTTTGATTAACAGAAGCCCATAGCCAATGCTTCAATTAATCAAGATTTTCCTTAACTTCAAAAAGAAAAATATATTATAAGAAAATGAGCCAATGTAAATGGCTTAGAGAAAGTACAGTTTTAGAATAAATTTTGGCTTCTCCGTTATGTGTTGTTTAAGAATGAGATAGCCCTCTTATAGCATTAAAATCCTTAGTCTTCAAGTTCTTAGAGCATCTAAAATGCACGCAATCATTACTTCTCAATTAACTTTCAAACAATGGTATCTATTTCACCTTTGTTAATGTTGATTAACTGAGCTAAGAAAGGAACACCATCTAGACATAAGTGTTCTCAGAATAACAGGCACAATAAGTCTCTGATTGCTGAAATGCAAAATTAATGTGAAATTATCTGGACACACTTCTATTAATTACACATTCATATGGTAAAATAACATTTCAAGTCTTGAGAATCTTTCCATGCAGAGATAAGGAATTCATTGACCTTTGATAAAGCTATTTATAAAGAAGTCCTAATTAAGTATAGAGCATCTGATAGAGAATGTATTGCTTTGTTCAAAGAGTTTGGAAAGTAGATCTGTCTGAAACTCTGTGCATGTTCTGGTAAATAAAATTTAAAAAGAAAGAGCCCTAATGTTAATGTTTTGATGTCCAGACAGATTAAGAAACAGAGGGCTCAGATTTTCTAAAAAGCTAACTCAGTTCCATGGAACAACTAAGGACTCTAAGCATCCCATAGGTATGATGCCTAATAGAGGTAACCATATTTCACACTCTCTGTACATGTTTTGTACACCCTCTTTCCAATAGAAAAAAATAACCCAAACTTTTCACTTATATATTAAATTCCATTCTCTCCTGTGTCCTTTATTACTTTTCCACAGTGTATTTATTGTTTTCACAACACATGGATAATTTTCCATTTTATATTTTAAAAAACATCCCTGCCCCCCACCCCCATGAACTCCTTGTAGTAACTGAAAATCTGTGCAAATGTGCAGATCATTTCTGACTTCTCAATGTAGGATGTGGAAACGAATTTTGACACAGCATTCAGCCCTCACTTTCTTGACCCACCAATGACTCTTAGTTTAAAAGTAACTATTCTTGACTCTGTGGATCTTCCTGTGGAGTTTCTATCCCCTTTTGTGCACCACAATCCTTCCTTATATTCCTCCATAAGAGTCCCCAAGCTCCATTCACTGTTTGCCTGAGAGTGTCTGTATCTGTCTGTGTCAGGTGCTGATTGGAGCCTCTCAGAGGACACCATGCTTCTGTCTGTAAGCACAATATGGTATCATTAATAGGGATTGGTGCTTGCCTATGGGATAGGTCTCCAGTTGGGCTAGTTATTGGTTGGCCATTCCATAAGTCTCTGTTCCCTCTGCCATGCCTGCATTTCTCCTAAATAGGATAAATTTGGGGCTAAAAGATTTTTGGGTGTGTTGGTGCCTCTATCACTCCACTGGAGTTCCTGTCCCCTTGGGAGGTTCTCAGAGTCTGAATCAACAACCAAAGAACATACACAGGCTAGACCTAGGTCTCTCCCCTCATATGTAGCAGATGTGCAGCTTGACCTTCTTGTGGGTCCTAAACAACTGGAACAGGGGCTATTCCAAAAGCTGTTGCCTGTATGTGGAATATGTTCTACTAGCTGGCTGTCTTATCTGGCCTCAGTGGGAGAGGAAGCGCCTAGACTCTCAGAGACTTGAATTGCCAGGTTTGGGTGATAGATAACCAAAAGTAAATAATAAATAAATAAACTAATTTTTTTAAAAAAGTGAGCACACTTCTCTGTATGTGTGTGTGTGTGCGTGCGTGCATGTGTGTGTGTGTGTGTGTGTGTGTGTGTGTGTTTACAAGCCTTATTTCTCCTTTTTGGCTTGCTCTCAATTCCCTAGCTTTCTACTACTAGACAGTCTTCAATGTTTAGTACTTAGTCCTCCCTGAAGGCTCAGTTCTCAGAAAACAGACACTGAGATAGAGCTTGTCATGCAGAATAGATTTGGACTAATACCAGGTAACAGAAGAAAAAGTATCAGTGTCACACCATGGGGGGAAACGGGACAGCAATGCAGAGTTAGAGCTCTGTAAGAATCAAAGGTGCCCAAACAGTGTTTAATGGTGCTGCTTTTCCACTACCATCTGAATCATTCCTTAGACTCAGCCTAGAAGGGATGGCTCACAAAACCCCCAAGGGTGATTAGACACATAAAGCAATGCCGGAACCAACTAGAGCTAAACAGCTCACTCTTTTTCTAGCTACATGAAAGCTCCTTACTTTGTTTATCCTCATGGATTTATTCCAATAAGTACAGAAACTATTTTATATTCGAGGCCAAGCCCAAGCCCAAGTAGTTTTAATACCAATGCCAGAATGTACTCAAGTTAAGCTCCTCATGTGCTTTGTCAGCATGTGCCTGGCACAGATCTTCTCACATCAATCATCAACTGAGATTAAGTTGGGAAATATATTTGTAGCTTTAAAAAAAGATTTCCCCCCTTTTTCCTCATGAAGATGCTGTTTTCCTCTTGCCCTTTACACCTAAATTATATGCGACATACACTAAATTTACTTTTAAAAGTATCCACTTAACCAAACCATGGTTTTCAAAGCAAAATATCGCAGTCTATTGTGAGCTTGGTAGGATGAAATACGGCTAACTGTGCTCTGTTTAAAAGACTGCTTCTCTGAACAGTTCAATAGATTAGTACTGAAATGAAACTCATTGAGTTCAGAGTCAGGCAGAGTTCAGCTCGTCTGGCTGGCAGGAAATATAACACAGTGTCTTCACTAGCAGGAGAGGCATATTTAGTAGGAGCAGTAAAATTCACAGGCTTTGTAGCTCTGGGAGGCTCGTTGGCATCCAGGTAGTACAGGGCAGCTTAGACATTATAATGCATCACTCTACCCAGTTTTTCTGATGCAAGCTACATTCATTGAAATATGTAGTCTTTAGGGAAATTGCAGGTTCAGTTTCATGTGATACAACTGAGCAAATATCATTAGAAAGCAATACAAAATATTTAATTCTCACTACATTTACAGCTCATAGTCAAATCTATTAAGTCTATAGTGTGTGTGTGCGTGTGCGTGTGTGTGTCTTTAATTACCAATACATTTTATTGCTGAAACAGCCAATGATTTGGTTGTGTGAGCTGTTAGAAAGGCAGTACTTATATACCTTATAAACCCAGACTTGCCACAAGCCTGCAATGTGTGAAAGAGACAGTATCCACAAAGGGCAGTAACGCAAAGTATGAAAACGGAGTGTGTCTGTCCTGGGCTAATTAGACTCAATAAAGTGATCACAATAATCTTGTTAGAACTGAAGTCAAATCTTGTCATTTCCCTACCTAAAACCCTCCCAACCTTTCTTATTGCAATCAATATTAAAAGCAAAGCTCCATCCTGACTCCATCAAAAGTCTGAAATTATGAGGCTGGTATAATCTCTGAATGGGTTTCCCAGTCCTCTCCATCACTGCTCTGTGTCATCTCTATACTGGACACATAGCATAGAGTCCTATGTTATAAATCTGTTCTTGCCCTTATTTTGATCTGAATGTTTTACCTCTGGAACTCTGTTTACTCATTCCATTCTTTTGCAATCTCTGTTCACACACTATCTTATTGTCTTTATACATGTCTTAATTTTGTATATGATCTCATTCTGAATATATTATCTGCTCAGCAATACATTTCATGATCATATGCTCACCATGATCAAAAATATAACAAAATTGGTGTAGCTATTCTATTAGTTATTCTTTAGTCTGTTTACTAAAATTTAAGATGCCTGAGAAGAGATATTATTAGTTTACCGCCTGCTTTATCTAAAACAAGTATTTAGAAATTTTAGACACACAATAGGTATTTTTAATAAAATAAGGAAGCCTACTCTTGTTTCACTCCTTGACTAGCTTTCTAAACCAATGAATTTAGTGGGGTTAGTTAGAGCAATTAAGTGAGGGGTTACTGACAAGAGCATAGGTAATGCATAGTTATATCCATGACTGAAAACCCATGCCAACATGAGTATTGGCTGAGGAAAACTGTGCCCTTGAAGATACCAACCACACATAGGCAGCTGGTCAGGTCAGAACCCTTCCTCAGCCCATTCCCTATCCACCCACCCACAGCCCACTTGCTTCTGAGCAACAGTTACTGCTCATAGACATTGGTAAAATTCTATGAAAACTTTAACTTTCAGAAGTTTCCTGAACCCTCTAAGTTTTGTTAGCTTTCTGAACAATGAGGAGTGCTGTGCATTGGGGGAAATATCAAGACAATGCATGGCTTATTGTATATATGATAACATACATAATTATATTCATACACTTACTATATGATTGAGTATAGCTAGCATGATAACATATAAGATTTTGCTAATATTTTCTCTCATATGCTTCTGATCATAGAAGTGTTGGAGTATATTCATGTATTTCTACTGAGATAACACCGAATAGATACTGTGAATCATCTTTTGTTGAAATAAATTTTCCAGAAATTAGTTTTTATTAAATAAATGTAAGAAGTATAAAACTGAAAAGTGTTATTTCTAGCAAAGCAAATTTAGGAAAAAGTATGAAATAGAGAAGCCAATGGAGCCAAACTCGAACAATAGTCCAGGGTGCTAAAGAGCAGCTCAGCTGTGAGTGTCACCACAGAAAAGAATGCAGGGGTGGCAGAGGCCGCCATCTGTCTTACAGAGTTGCACAGGAACAAAGCTGACATAGAATAAATGTAGTAAGAAGAAAAAATGCAGGAGGGATAATAGATTGCAGGTGATAAAAACGAATATAAATAGTGGATGGCATTCCCTCTGTATTCAGTGTAACTCTTACACTTTTACTGTCTTAGCGGAGATTAACAACTTGGCAAAAGCCTATACTGGACAGTAAAATCTATGGAGCGAACAGCCGTGATTGCATTATTCATTGCTATGTACCAGCACCTGTCATATAGGATTCGACTACTATCTATTTTGTCAATGGATGGATTATCTCAGAGGTTTCTAATATCTTTTTTCATTCTATTATTGTTTTCTTTTATACTTTTTTGAGAGTTTCATACATAAGTACATATCTACATCATTTTCATCCTACCATCTCTCTTCTTCAGTTCTGCCTATTTCTCTCCACACCTCCTCAAACTCATGACATCTCTTTTATTATTGGTTTGCGTATGTGTGTGTAAATGTGCATGTGTTTACATGTGTATGTGTATATTTGTGTTTTGTGTGTGTTTCTGTGTGTGATGGTGTGTGTGTGTGTGTGTGTGTGCGCGTGTGTGTGTGTGTGTCTGTAAATACAACCTGCTGATTTAAGGGGTCTCATGCATAATGATTGATTCACACTCTCAGCGGATATTAATTACCTGTAACCTTTTAAAAATATTATATTTTCATTATTCAAAACAATTTTTAATTTTAAATATGTTTATCATATTCTTCTCCTCCTTCATATTCTCCCAGATCTTCCCTCCCTACCTACCAACCAAAAAATTATCTTCCCTCCCTACCTACCTACCAAAAAATTATGTTTTTATTTTTCCAAAAAAGAAACAATAAATCAACACTACAAAATTCACTAAAACCAAGAAAAGAAAACCATACTCCAAAAGAAAAAAACTGTACCCAAATACAAGCACACATTTAAAAACTGCAGAGTACAATTATATGTTGTTTGACTACTGTATATGTGCCCTGTGCTGAGGTAGATGATATACCCAGTGTCAGTCTATTGGAAAAAATGGATTTTTCCCTCTCCCAGCACGTATAAATGACGGTTCAGTTGTTAACCTTTATGCTAATGAATAGATTTTCATTCATTTATTCATTTTTTAAAATGATAACAAATTAAAATATAATAAAATAAAACAGAAACTATCACATAGAACTTGGACAAGACAAACAAACGGAAGGGTCAAAGCCCAGGAGAAGGAATAAAAATCAGTGACGCAATAGTTCACACATTCAGGAGTCCCAAAAAACACTAAACTGGAAGTCACACACAACTCATACTCAGAGAACCTGGTACAGAGTCATACAGGCTCTGCGCATGCTCTGTCAGTATCTGTGCGTTCATATGAACTTGGCTTATGTTTACTTAGAGGGTCTTGTGTTTTTATTTTTTTGTTATTTGTTTTGTTTGCTTGGTTTTTGTTTTGTTTTGGGTTTTTATTGTTGTTGCTTGTTGTTTGTATCCTCCATTGCTTCTGGATCTTACATTTTTTTTCTATATTCTTTATTTACATTTCAAATGATTTCACCTTTCCGGGTTCTCCCCTCCCCGAAAGTCCATAAGCTCTCTTCCCTCCCCCTGTTTCCCAGTCAACCCCACTCTGGTATTCCCCTACACCACTGCATCTAGTCTTTCCAGGACCAGGGGCCTCTCCTTCCTTCTTCTTGTGAATCATTTGATATGTGAATTGTGTCTTGGGTATTCCGAGTTTCTGGGCTAATATCCACTTATCAGTGACTGCATACCATGTGTGTTCTTTTGTGATTGGGTTACCTCACTTAGGATGATATTTTCCACTTCCAACCATTTACCTAAGAATTTCATGAATTCATTGTTTTTAATTGCTGAGTAGCATTCCATTGTGTAAATATACCACATTTTCTGTATCCATTCCTACATTGAGGAACATCTGGGTTCTTTATAACTTCTGGCTATTATAAATAAGGCTGCTATGAACATAGTAGAGCATGTGTCCTTATTGCCTGCTGGGGAGGCCTCTGGGTATATGCCCAGGAGTGGTATAACAGGGTCCTCCGGTCCTCCATGCCCAGTTTTTTGAGGAACCGCCAGACTGATTTCCAGAGTGGTTGTACCAGCTTGCAATCCCACCAGCAGTGGAGGAGCGTTCCTCTTTCTCCACATCCTCGCCAACACCTGTTGCCTCCTGAGTTTTTGATCTTATCCATTCTGACAGGCATGAGGTGAAATCTCAGGGTTGTTTTGATTTGCATTTCCTAATGACTAAGGATGTTGAACATCTCTTTAGGTGCTTCTCAGCCATTTGATATTCTTCAGGTGAAAATTCTTTGTTTAGCTCTGTACCCCATTTTTAATAGGGTTATTTGGCTCTCTGGAGTGTTTCTCTTAGCTATGAGAGAAAGGATTTAATGGAGATATTACATTTAGACCTAAGGAGTCCAAGGTCTCTCACGCTCGGCAAATTATTTTTGTCTGTAGCTCTTTATGTAATGGTAGCTCAACATTCTTGTTTTTCAGTGATTTAGAGTCACACTAATTTACCATTACTTTTTTATTGAAAAAGGAAGCAAAAACATTTTATGATAAAATTGAAGATTTACATGGAAAATTTTTCTGACAAAATTGAAGAAAGATATAGAAAAACACGTTAAAACTGACAATTTTCATGGAAAATTAAAGAGTAAAATGATAGACATAAAAAACATTGCTAAATTAACTGAAAAAGGAAGTAGAAACATTTTATGATAGAATTGAAGATTTACACGGAAAATATTTCTGTTAAAATTGTAGAAAAATATAGAGTAGCGTTAAAATTGAAGATTATCATGGAAAATTACACAGATAAAATGGCAGGCTTAAAATATTTCTAAGTTGATTGAAAGTGGCAGTATAAACATTTTCTGATAAAACTGAAGATCTACATGGAAACTATTTCTAATAAAATTGAAGAAATATATAGAAAACGTGTTAAAATTGACTATTTCATGGAAAATTATACAGATAAAATGGTTTCCAAGAAGATGGAAGGAGAGACCCCTGGTCCTGGAAAGACTGGATGTAGGGGAATGCCAGGACAGAGAAGCAAGAGGGGGTTGAATGGGGAAAAGAGGGAGGGAAGGGGGCTTATGGGACTTTTGGGGAGGGAGGAAACGGGAAAGGGGAAATGATTTTGAATGTAAATAAAAAAACAGAAAAACAAAATAAAAAATATTTCTAAGTTGATTGAAAGTGAAATTATAAACATTTTCTGATAAAACTGAAGATTTACATGGACAATATTTCTGATAACATTGAAGAAATACCATTATCTTTTAACCAAACCAAAGGAAGAAAAATACAGCTAACAGCTTTGTTTATTAAATAACAAGGAACCAAAAGACTTCATATTCTAAATAGGATTTCAATTTATGAGTTTACGGCCATCACAAATATTCATGTAATACCCACAATTTAAAGGTCTTGAAAATGTCTCGTTAACTTTATACTGATCTCTAATAACAAGTTCTTTTGTTTTAACAGTTCTAGGAACTATTGTAAAAGAATTAGAAAGACCCTGGATAGCCGGACAGTGGTGGCGCATGCCTTTAATCCCAGCACTTGGGAGGCAGAGGCAGGTGGATTTCTGAGTTCGAGGCCAGCCTGGTCTACAGAGTGAGCTCCAGGACAGCCAGGGCTATACAGAGAAACCCTGTCTCACAAAACCAGAAAAATACAAAAAAAAAAAAAAAAAGAAAGACCCTGGATAAGGGTTAAAAGAAGAATGAAGACTACAGCTAAAACAAAACAATACACAGTATATTAATGATTTAATTTTAAAATCAAGAGAGATACTGTAAAGAAAGCAAATCTGTTGACAAAATTGCTGATTATCCTTCCTAAGTTGACCCCACTCATTTCTCATGCATTTTATCTCCCATCAGGCAAACCTCGACATGCAAAGACAATGAATGTGGGCCATGTTTAATTGTCATGGGACTAGGAAGGCATAGGGAGCTGGCCAACATGAACACAAACCTCTGACTGAAACTGGCTCTTTTGGTGAATGTGGGAGTCCTTTGCTTCTGACTTAGGTATGGGGTGGTAGTTGTTTCAGGCTGCAGCAAGCTTACACTTCAGCTTCCAGGAGAAAAAAACATCTTCAACCCTGGCAATCCCAACAAACTTGAAAAGATGATATTCTCAAGCTTTCATAAAATTCAAATAAGCTAGCAAATTTAAAATGGGTTATTCTATTTTATTTGGGTTATATTTCACTTGTATTTAAAGTTAGTGAAGGTAACTGTTCTGTTTATCAGCAAAAGACTCCCACGAGAAGTCATATATGTACTTTTTCCAATATGAATACTCTAAGAAGTCATTTTGCTACTTAACTGAAAAACAAAAAATAAAATGAAACTAAGCAATGCCCTTTTAAAAAGTCACTTGTTTTTAGTACTGAGCATAATTTTCTTGCTGTTGTGCTGTTCTTGTTTATTGTACCTTAAATCCCATTAGATAACTCTTGATTACGACCAAGTAACACCTTTATGGATATCTTACCATGCTGGTCATTGTGTGTTCCATAGGTGTTGCAAGTGAGTAGGATTATCAACTGCATCATCCATTGTCAGTTTCTATAATGCTTTTTGGTACCATAGAAGCAAGATCAACACAGAACACCATACTGGATATGATGCAGAGATAAAAGGACAGTGGGGAACATAGCCCTCCTCGATACATGGATATCACAACTCCTGCATCTACAGCTCAGGGAACATTACAGAAAAGGGGCAAAAAGATAGTAAGAGCCAGAATACCAAAAAGTCTGTTTCAAACTGTCTCTTCTAGAAATGGCTGCATAAACTACACCAGTCCTATCAGCCATAGGATTAATCTCACATGATCTCAGCCCTACACAAAGAACTATGGGCAACTAATAACTTCCAGGAGAAAGAAAATTAGCCTTTTCCATTAATGAGCCTTCTTGATTATTAGTCTTTTATTAGTAGACAGTGTTCGACCCTGAAATTTTATAAACAATTAAATAAACACAAAAGAATGTATTTCTATATTTCTACATACATATGCATCCCCCCCACAGAGTTATAAAAACATATCTAAATGATTAGTTATTCGTACCTTAGTTACTTTTCTATTGTGAAGAAACACTATGACCAGGGTGACACAGTAAGGAGTTAATTTCCATAATAATGTAAATGCCAGGGTCTGCAGTGTGAATCAACTCTTGGAATTCCAGGATTCCAGGGGATTTGTTCCCATCAGAAAGCCATAATTTTATGTATCAAGAAGACTTAATGTTTCAGTATGAGTTTGAATGCACTTTTTTATTCTAAAATAGGTAACGTTTTTTGTTTTATTAAGACTTTCACTGATTGGATAGTGTCTCCCTACTTCAGTAATAAAAATTTTCTTTAATCAGTATGGTATGCTAATGGGTGGGGTCAGTAGGATACTCTGTCCAGCTGGGAGTGAGTGCAGGTTGTGTGGACTGGAGAGGAGAATGCCTTCTCCAAGGATTTTAGTGTTACAGTTCTTTTAGATGATGTTCAATGAAACAACTCTTTTAGGCATTCTTCATTTAAGCAACTTGTGAACATATACTTCATTCTGAGTGGACACAGGTGATATATGAACCGTGGAGAGTGGGAGGTGGGTTTCACAGTGAATGTAAAAATCATTGGTTAGAGTTTAAAGTTCTGAGAATGCCTCATTTGCATAGAGAAGCATTCTGGGAATTCCTGGTAATTGATGTGTGGCTTCTTATGGGGAAAGAGGAAGTTGAACTTTTAGGTTTGCTGAGGACTATGTGACATTCCTCAGCTATAAGATTGGGGGGGGTGGGGAAGGCTTCCCATATCAGGCAGAAAAGAGGAAGCCCAACTTAAAACAAAAAGGTATTTCTTCATTTTTGCGTTGAGCTTAGAGGATCTATTTAGACTATAGTCTTAGTAGCAAGGCACAACAATACATTTTATCAACACGAGAGTTAATGTCATATTGAACACATCTAAATTCAACTTCTAAATACCTCCAGAATAGTGTTTGTTTAATAATGTCATTGTACCCCATAGCCAACTCAGGGGTGATATACTAAATTAATCATCTCAGAAAATAAGAATAGCTATCTGAAGAAATAGGATCATAGCCAAAATAAAAAAAATCCAGAGGTCTGTGAAGGACTGTGACACTCACTTTTTGAGGAGGCAGCACATGCCTTGACTTGACTTGATCTCTCCATCTTCTAAGGATGCCATGTTATCCCTGTCTTCTGTGTCTAAACATGTGATTTTTCCAATGCTTCCTGCTTTCCCTACTGTACACATACTTCTGGACCAAAATCATATCATTCAAAGTTGAAACCATGAAAATGAATGAGACTCCAACATGCTGAAGTTCCTTGACTGTTCCTTTTTGAATGGGGCACTAACCCACTGGCTTAACTAACTCCATTTTGTCCTTCTAAAATTCTAATTTTTCTCCTCTAACAATTTTTCCTCTCCTCTGACATTTCTTGGGTTTCTAAGTAACAAACATCTTTATGAGAAGAGTCTAAAAGTAAAGCAGTACTACACTTTCAGGACAGATATCACAAGAGAGAACAATAACCATAGGGGTGAGGCTGTGTTAGTCATCCAAGAGAACCAGACTGCTGTGCTCAAGTGATGATAGTAACAATGACTTCTCTAGAATCTAATGGAGAATAGGAGACAACGTTGGTGTACTCATGAATCAGACAGCTGCCCTGACCAAGGTAACTGGGTTCTCTCTTGATACATAAGCTTCAACCATTCTTCTGTTTTCTTTTCTATAAAACCTGAACTTTCTTGTTATCCCCTCAAACATAGACCTGAAGGCACTGACCCCTCCAATTGTTCTTTTTTTTTTTTTGCATAGAGTTTTCTTTTTTCTTTTTTATTATTTATTTTATTTTATTTTTTTTTAATTTACATTCCAAATCATTTCCCCTTTCCCGTTTCCTCCCTCCCCGAAAGTCCCATAAGCCCCCTTCCCTCCCTCTTTTCTCCATTCAACCCCCTCTCGTTACTCTGTCCTGGCGTTCCCCTACATCCAGTCTTTCCAGGACCAGGGGTCTCTCCTTCCATCTTCTTAGAAATCTATTGATATGCGGATTGTGTCTAGGGTATTCCGAGATTCTGGGTCAATATCCCCTTATCAGTGACTGCATACCATGTGTGTTCTTTTGTGATTGGGTTACCTCACTAAGGATGATATTTTCAAGATCTGACCATTTGCCTAGAAATTTCGTGAATTCATTGTTTTTAATTGCAGAGTAGTATTCCATTGTGTAAATATACCACACCTTCTGAATCCATTCCTCCGTTGAGGGACATCTGGGTTCTTTCCAGCTTCTGGCTATTATAAATAAGGCTGCTATGAACATAGTGGAGCATGTGTCCTTATTGCATGCAGGTAAAACCTCTGGGTATATGCCCAGGAGTGGTATAGCCGGATCCTCCGGGAGTGTCATGCCCAGTTTTCTGAGGAACCGCCAGACTGCTTTCCAGAGTGGTTGTACCAGCTTGCAATTCCACCAGCAGTGGAGGACTGTTCCTCTTTCTCCACATCCTAATGTGACTACATTGACTACATATTTACTTGCCCTTGATTAATATTAATATCTTAAATTGGCCCATATAGTCTCTTGGGATTCTCTCACACAAGAATTTTTGCCTTAAAACTCACCATTTTCTCAAATTTTTCTGTTCTGTCTGATTTTGCTCTCAAAACAGAGTACAGTATGTCCCTGAAAAATATCCTAAACACTGGTGTAACCTCTAATGAACCTGAAGAAAGTTAATGGAGATATGTAAAAAAAATTATATCTTGGGTTATTCTTTCCAAAACAATGTAAGTTATAGCTTTTGCTTTTAGAATTAACATTATAAAAACTGTATTCTTTGCTTTCTTCCTTTGTCATTTATATTCTGTGGTAGGCACACACTTAAGAGAGGAAAGAAATGAAAGGGCAAGGAAAATAAAAGGGGTAAAATTTAGAATGTAATAAAGGAATTCTATTTCTACCATGTATATCTATATCATATTACCTGAATCTATGTCTCAGGAAACATTTCAAATGGAGGGCTGAAAGATTAAAAGAGCTGGAATATAATGAAGTTTGCTTTGAAGCAGCCTTTCCTAGAAATGAGTGCATAAACAAGACCTAAACAACAGTATCAGTGGTTTTGTTAACATGGAAATGGGAATTTTTGCAGGGTTGTACTCCTAGGAATTTATAGGCCACTAATGATTTCTGGGAGAAGAAATAGGGGTTTCTCCAAGAAATGAAACCCCTTATTGGTTGTCCAATGCTGAGTGGTTAGCCTCGAAGCCATATGCACACCACCAACAAGAACAACTCAGCAGGCTGCATATATGCATCCATAGCTGTGTAAAAGACACACAAACGCATACACACACACACATGTGTAGCCATAGTTATAAAAGGAAAAGAGGGGGCTGGAGAGATGGCTCAGTGGATAAGAGCACCGACTGCTCTTCCAAAGGTCCTGAGTTCAAATTCCAGCCCCCACATGGTGGCTCACAGCCATCTGTAAAGTGATCTGACGCCCTCTTCTGCTGCGTCTGAAGACAGCTACAGTGTCCTTACATAAAATAAATAAATCTTTTTAAAAAAAAAAGGAAAAGAGGTTACCAACTGAGTGAGTCATAGTAGGATAATTTAGACAGTACTTGGGAAGTATCTGGGAAGGACTGGAAGGAACAAAATGAGAGAGAATAGTGATATATTTCTATTTCAATAAAAAATATATGAAAATAAGTTAAAAAAATCATATAGTCTCAGAATAATAATTTTTAGCATAACTGTCCATAAGGTTTTATTAAAAACCTTCAAAATATTTAAAAATTTATCTTTCAGAAATATTATATATGGAAATTCCTGTATCCAAAATTTCCTGAAATCTTTGCTATGAATAAGTAATAATGCAGCCATGGGTGTGCAGGGCTGAGTGACAGCATCTCTGACTCTGGAAGAGCCTGAGCTTGTCTTCTATCTCATCCTCAGGTCACTCATTTTTCCCAAAACACTCAGATTTGACAATGAGTACTTGTACTATAAAATATTGTCTTCAGAGTTCCTGTTTTCCTTATTTATAACATTTTATATTACTTATTATTGATCTCTTTCTTTCATTTTAATTTTTACCTATGCTATAAATTACAATATTTTATAGACATCTCTAGATTTAATTTGGCCAAAACATGTTGTATATTTTGTTTCTCATTTATTTGAAAAACTGAAGTGTAACACTTTCACACAAACTTCTTAAAATTTCTATTATCAAATTGTATGTGTTGGGCTTTAATTCAACAAAGGATATATTGAACTTTTTAAACTTCAAGTATTTTTTTCTTTTTTTTTTTTTTTTTTTTTTTTTTAATTTAATTTTATTTTATTTTTTTAATTTACATTCCAAATCACTTCCCCTTTCCCGTTTCCTCCCTCCCCGAAAGTCCCATAAGCCCCCTTCCCTCCCTCTTTTCTCCGTTCAACCCCCTCTCATTACTCTGTCCTGGCGTTCCCCTACATCCAGTCTTTCCAGGACCAGGGGTCTCTCCTTCCATCTTTTTAGAAATCTATTGATATGCTGATTGTGTCTAGGGTATTCTGAGATTCTGGGTCAATATCCCCTTATCAGTGACTTCATACCATGTGTGATCTTTTGTGATTGGGTTACCTCACTAAGGATGATATTTTCAAGTTCTGACCATTTGCCTAGGAATTTCGTGAATTCATTGTTTTTAATTGCAGAGTAGTATTCCATTGTGTAAATATACCACATCTTCTGAATCCATTCCTCCGTTGAGGGACATCTGGGTTCTTTCCAGCTTCTGGCTATTATAAATAAGGCTGCTATGAATATAGTGGAGCATGTGTCCTTATTGCATGCAGGTAAAGTCTCTGGGTATATGCCCAGGAGTGGTATAGCCGGATCCTCCGGAAGTGTCATGCCCAGTTTTCTGAGGAGCCGCCAGACTGCTTTCCAGAGTGGTTGTACCAGCCTGCAATTCCACCAGCAGTGGAGGAGTGTTCCTCTTTCTCCACATCCTCGCCAACAACTGCTGTCTCCTGTGTTTTTGATCTTAGCCATCCTGACTGGTGTGAGATGGAATCTCAGGGTTGTTTTGATTTGCATTTCCCTAATGACTAAGGATGATGAACATCTCTTTAGGTGCTTCTCAGCCATTAGATATTCTTCAGGTGAGAACTCTTTGTGGAGCTCTGTACCCCATTTTTTAATAGGGTTACTTGCCTCTCTGGAGTTTAACTTCTTGAGTTCTTTGTATATCTTGGATATTAGCCCTCTGTCGGATGTAAGGTTGGTAAAGATCATTTCCCAGTTAGTTGGTTGCCGCTTTGTCTTTTTGACGGTGTCTTTTGCCTTGCAAAAACTTTGTAATTTAATGAGGTCCCATTTGTCTATTCTTGATCTTAGAGTATAAGCTATTGGAGTTCTGTTCAGGAAATTCTCCCCTGTGCCCATATGTTCAAGGTTCTTCCCTAGTTTCCCTTCTATTAGTTTCAGTGTGTCTGGTTTTATGTGGAGATCTTTGATCCACTTAGATTTGAGCTTAGTGCAAGGAGATAAGGATGGGTCAATTTGCATTCTTCTGCATGTTGACCTCCAGCTGAGCCAGCACCATTTGTTGAAAAGGCTATCTTTTTTCCACTGGATGGTTTTAGCTCCTTTGTCAAAGATCAAGTGACCATAGGAGTGTGGATTCATTTCTGGGTCTTCAATTCTGTTCCATTGATCTACATGTCTGTTACTGTACCAATACCATGCAGTTTTTAACACTATTGCTCTGTAGTACAGCTTGAGGTCCGGGATACTGATTCCCCCAGAGGTTCTTTTACTCTTGAGAATAGTTTTAGCTATTCTGGGTTTTCTGTTATTCCAGATGAATTTTTGAATTGCTCTTTCTAACTCTATGAAGAATTGAGTTGGGATTTTGATGGGGATTGCATTGAATCTGTGTATTACTTTTGGTAAGATGCTCATTTTTACTATATTAATCCTGCCAATCCATGAGCATGGCAGATTTTTCCATCTTCCGAGGTCTTCTTCAATTTCTTTCATCAAGTAGAAACAAATAAAACCATACAAAGAATCAACAAAACGAGGAGTTGGTTCTTTGAGAAAATCAACAAGATAGATAAGCCCTTAGCCAGACTAACCAGAGGGCACAGAGATAGTATCCAAATTAATAAAATCAGAAACGAAAAGGGAGAGATAACAACAGAAACTGAGGAAATTCAAAAAATCATCAGATCCTACTACAAAAACCTGTATTCAACACAACTAGAAAATCTTGAGGAAATGGACAATTTCCTTGACAGATACCAAGTACCAAAATTAAATCAGGATCAAATAGACCATCTAAACCGTCCTATAACCCCTGAAGAAATAGAAGTTGTCATTGGAAGTCTTCCAACCAAAAAAAGCACAGGTCCAGATGGTTTTAGTGCAGAATTCTATCAGACCTTCAAAGAAGACCTAACACCAATACTCTTCAAACTGTTCCACAAAATAGAAACAGAAGGAACACTACCCAACTCGTTCTATGAAGCCACAATTACACTAATACCAAAAGCACACAAAGATCCGACAAAGAAAGAGAATCTCAGGCCAATCTCTCTTATGAATATCGATGCAAAAATACTCAATAAAATTCTTGCCAACCGAATCCAAGAACACATCAAAACGATCATTCACCACGATCAAGTAGGCTTCATCCCAGGGATGCAGGGATGGTTCAATATAAGGAAATCCATCAATGTAATCCACTACATAAACAATCTCAAAGAAAAAAACCACATGGTCATCTCATTAGATGCTGAGAAAGCATTTGACAAAATTCAGCATCCTTTCATGCTAAAGGTCTTGGAAAGATCAGGAATTCAAGGCCCATATCTAAACATAGTAAAAGCAATTTACAGCAAACCAGTAGCCAGCATCAATCTAAACGGAGAGAAACTTGAAGCAATCCCACTAAAATCAGGGACTAGACAAGGCTGCCCTCTCTCTCCATATCTTTTCAATATAGTACTTGAAGTTCTAGCTAGAGCAATTAGACAAGAAAAAGAGGTCAAAGGGATACAAATTGGAAAGGAAGAAGTCAAACTATCACTATTTGCAGACGATATGATAGTATACATAAGCGACCCAAAGAACTCCACCAGAGAACTCCTACAGCTGATAAACGACTTCAGCAAAGTGGCCGGATATAAAATCAACTCAAGCAAGTCAGAAGCCTTCCTATACTCAAAGGATAAGCAGGCTGAGAAAGAAGTAAGAGAAATAATACCCTTTACGATAGCCACAAACCATATTAAGTATCTTGGCGTGACGCTAACCAAGTATTTTTTTCTTAATTTTATTTATTTATTGGAATTGTCTTTATATTGGTCTCTGTGTCTTGGCTGCCTCCAAGTGAGATTAGCTGCTCTTAGCTGACTGTAGCTAACCAGATGACAGGGAAGGAGCCCATGAGCATGTCATAAATTCTTTTATTTATTTATTTATTTATTTATTTATTTATTTATTCATTCATTCATTCATTTTTGATGTCACAAATTCTTACACTCAGCATGTCTCTGAATGCATGTGCTCACTATCATAAGTACTAATAGCTCTCTGGAATCTATAGGACTACTAAAGAGCAGTAGGAAAACTGTAGAAAGTATGAACAAATTATCGGAGGATATACAGAAAAAAACACATAATGTTTTTTTAATGTAAAAAACATTAACACATAAAAACCTTTTAATGTAATTCTTGCTTATCAACAAATTCATTTTAATTTCTGTTGAAGATTATATTGATTGGCACAAACAATTAGTATTTATTACTCAGGTACTTAGTCTGATCTAGTTTTTATGTGATTTAAGTATCTAAGCGATCTAAGTCTAACCTAAAAGTTGAGTAGTTTTTGCATTTTTACTGAAGTGTAGGTGGATGTATCATATTTTCTCCTATTTCTCTCTGTCTGTGCATCCCTATCTATCCCTTTCTTCCTTTCCTTTTTGAATATGCAGTGTAGGAAGAATGCAGGATTCATGTTGCCCTCGCTGCCATAGTTGGGTTCACTGAACCCATGCTTATCTACACAAGGCTTGTTTCACTAAAAGTAAAATAAATGACTTTTCCATTTACTTGTATTATAAACATATTTGGGAAAAAGCCAGAAAATCATGGGTACTTTGTAACAGGTTGTACATTTGAGTATATTAAAATACTATCTGCCTGCTTGAGGTTTTATTATTAATCAAAAGTTTTGTTTTCTTATGCAGTATATTTTTTCATTTTATGTCATTTTCGAGCAGTATATTATCTCTGCAGGCATTAGGTACCTACTACTTCCAGCACATTATCTTTTTCCTGGGCATATTTCCCAAATAGATTTTTCCATTACAGTGATTTCACTCTACCATCTTAACCATCTGTGTATGAGCCTTTACGATATCTCCTATAGGTGAGTCTCAGTGTCCACGTTGGCACCTTCATTACCACCTTAAAAATCAAAGACGTTTCAAAAAGGTTGGCTTCCTGTTATGCATCAGCAATTAGAGGTAGTCATTTCTCTTTCTTTAATCACAACTTATTCTGTTTCAGTACAATGCTGATTGAAATTAAAAGATATGATCAATGTTCCAGGAAAAGATATCAGTTGATAACACTTGTAATTGTTATCTATAATCAATATTTCACATTGGGATTCTTCAATACATTGCAAGTACAGAAATGAATGACACTTTAAAGCCAAATATGAAAAAAGAAAGAGAAAAAAACCCTTAAATTTAGACTGTATTATTTATTTTTTCCAGAAAACTGACATATAAATTTTGGTTTTCTTTGTTGTGGTTCGTTTATTTCTAAAATTGCATTTTGATTACATTTTTTTTCCTTCCACTTATTTCTTCAAACCCTTCAACATACCACAACCTGTTCTCCTTCAAATTCATGTTTTTTTTATCACTTATTTGCATGCCTGGATATCTGTATATACATACATATTTCGATACATATGCTATAATAATATTTAATTAAAATGTTTACGTGATATGAATTTTCAAATGCCCTGGATAACTTTTACAGCTGTGTGCTCAGTATCTCCCCTCTTCCTTGCACTGGCACACTGACTGAATGTTTTTCTTCAGTTACAGTTAACACCCAAGAAGGACACACAATGGCGTGAACACATCTCAGCTTTGACCAGATGAGTTTGGCTTATCTGTTTACTTTACTGAAGTTAAGTCTTAAGGAAGTATAAAGAATTGCAATGCCTCCTAAAAAGTTGGGGAGGAAAAAGTCAATATATATATGAATGATAGTATCACATATGAAGGGGTTATTTTATAATACTACTTAGCCAGGATTGTACTTTACAGTAGATGATGATACTAGACATAGAAAAACATTATTGTTGCTGAATATGTATGTTTGTGAATATCAATATCTAATGTATATCTAGATAGATAGATAGATAGATAGATAGATAGATAGATAGATAGATAGATAGATAGATGCATGCATTCTAAATGCATATCCTTTTACCCACAGATAAATGTAGATCTCATGCCTCATTTAAAAAAACTTTTTTGCAAGCAGATGGAGATTGCCATTTAGACCTGTAACTCCTCAAAATACAAAACTTATTGTGTGATGCCCAATTCTAATGGATACATCGACAACACTGCTAATGCACTTAAGGCTCAGGGAGCATCACACAAGAGAACACAAAGAGAAAGAGAGGATCAAGAATTCTCAAAGAATGTATGGGGAAGCTGTCATCATTTTTAATTAGTGACATTATCATTGTTATTTTTTGTTACTAATAGCTTGGAAAAGTCAGTGAGAATATATAACCTCGCTGTTCTATTTCCTGACTGAATCAATAGACTAGATGCTTGTGTCCTTCCATAACTTGTTTATTGAAATCCAATTCCTGTTAGAGATGGCTTGGAAAATGATTAGGTCATAAAGAGACAGTCTCATGAATGGATTTAGAGCACAGATGATATGAGGGCAATTGGATTGCTGCATCTATTACCTCATTGTTTGCCGGAATTGAGTTGGCTAATCTGTCTGACTAAGACAGGTGTCCTCTTCCTTATACATCCTTCCTTAGATATGTGTGTAACTCCAGAAGCTTTGCATTTGGTGGAAAAGGGCATATGCTCAAATAAACAGAACTATTCTTCAATCAAGGGTATATCAATAACTGTAAGCCTTTGCTGGAACCTACACAGACAGCTCTTAAATGAAACCCCAATGAGGTTCCTCCCTGCTCAGTGTGAAGGCACAGTGGGAAGATGATTGTGATTGGCAGGAGAATGGCCTTGCCAGACATAGGATTCACTAGTTTCTTGCTCTAGTACTTCCATACTGGAGCAGTGAAAATAAATATTTGCTTCTTAAGTGGTACAATATACGACTTTTGTTATTGCCATAGAAGTAAATGAAGATACTTTGGCACAAACTGACTAGGGATGCTGAAATCATTCAAATAAGATTTTTACCATTTTTTTCTCTATACATAAATAGCAACCAACAATCTAAATTGTCTTTATTTGTACTAATGGACTATACAACGAAGCTTAGTACCAGTATGAGTGCATCTAGATGAAACACAGACAAGTCTGACACATCACTTACTGCTCTTAGCACAGCTGCACAGTGCATTTATTAATTGCTGTAAAATCAGTGAAACATGTTCTGTAAGAACCAAATTGGCATATATTTTATGTAATCACACATCTGAGCTTTATAGTTGTTAATGTCATTTTATAATCATACTAATAATTACCAGAATACTAAATTATTCAGCAAATTAAAAATGTTATATTTAGTTACATTACAATTTTTTGCATGTTGCCATGGAGATTAAATTACTAACTCAATCCATAAGTTCAATTCCATTACAATAATTTCCATATTTCCCAATATAAATGTAGTATGAATTAATAAAGCTAATGAACATGTGTAAACAAGTTAGTTTTATTCCTTGCATTTTTTTTCATATATTTTATATTCATATCCCTTCTATATGATGCTGTGAAAATTTATCATGGTCTCTCTAGAATCTTCAAAGCATTTCTACACACTGAATTAAAGGGAGAAGAATCAAATAAATTTTCAGATGATACAATTTCTACCTTCTTTTAGAAACTAACTGATTAGAAAATTCTTTACAGGTTAAATCAATCATTAAATTTTATGGTTCACTGCATATTTAAACATAAGAATGCAAGTTTTTCACCATAAACCATCCCCATATAGTAAACACTGGCATGCCCAGAGTAGCAACAGTTGTAACAGTCAGATTTCTATTTTGTTTTTCTTTCTTTTTTTGAATTTTTTATTAGATATTTTCTTTATTTACATTTCAAATGCTATCCACTTGCCTGGTTTCCCCTCCAAAAAAGTCCTATCGAATCCTCCCTCCCCCTACTTCTATGAGGGTGCTCACCCACACGCCTACCCACTCCCGCCTACCTGCCCTGGCATTCCCTTACACTAAGGCATGAAGCCTTCCCAAGGCTAAGAACCTCTCCTCCCATTGATTTCTGACAAGGCCATCCTCTGCTACATATGCAGCTGGAGCCATAGGACCCTCCATGTAGATGCTTTGGTTACAAGTTTAGATTCTGGGAGCTCTGATGGGTTCTAGTTGGTTGATATTATTCTTCCTATGGGTTGCAAACACCTTCCGCTCCTTCAGTTCTTTCTCTAACTCCTCCACTGGAGACCACATTTTCAGTCCAAGGGTTGGCTGCGAGCATCCACCTCTGCATTTGCCAGGCTCTGGCAGAGCCTTTCATGAGACAGCTATATCAGGCTCCTGTCACCAAGCACTTCTTGGCACCCACAAGAGGGTCTGGGTTTGGTGTCTGTATATGGAATGGAGACCAAGGTAGGGCAGTTTCTGGATGGCCTTTCCGTTAGTCTCTACTTTACACCTTATCTCCATATTTCCTCTTGTGAATATCTTGTTCCCCTGTCTGAGAAGGACTGAAGCATCCACATTTTGGTCTTCCTTATTCTTGAGCTTCATTGTGATATATGAATTGTATCTTGGGTATTCTGAGATTTTAGGCTAATATCCACTTATCAGTGAGTACATACCATGTATGTTCTTCTGTGACTGGGTTACCTCACTCAGGATGATATTTTCTAGTTCCATCCATTTGCCTAAAAATTTCATGAAGTCATTGTTTTTAAGAGATGAGTAGTATTCCATTCTGTAAATGTACTACATTTTCTGTATCCATTCCTCTGTTGAGGGACATCTGGGTTCTTTCCAGCTTCTGGCTATTATAAATAAGACTGTTATGAGCATAGCTGAACATGTGTCCTTGTTATATGTTGGAGCATCTTTTGGGTATATGCCCAGGAGTGGTATAGCTGGTCCTCAGGTAATACTATATCAAATTTTCTGTGGAATCACCAGACTGACTTCCAGAGTGGTTGTACCAGCTTGCAATCCCACCAACAATGAAGTGATGTTCTTCTTTCTCCACATCCTTACCAGCATCTTCTATCACCTGAGTTTTTTAATTCAGTCATTCTAACTGGTGTGAGGTGGAATCTCAGGGTTGCTTTTATTTGCATTTCCCTGGTGACTAAGGATGTTGAACATTTCTTTAGGTGCTCCTCAGCCATTGGTATTCCTTATTTGACAATTCTTTGTTTAGCTCTGTATGACATTTTTAATAGGGTTATTTTGTTCTCTGGAATCTACCTTCTTGAGTTCTTGGGAACTCAAGAATATAATAGGATGGAATAGAATTGAAGACCAAGAAATGAACCCACACACCTATGGTCACTTAGTCTTTGTCAAAGAACTAAAACTATCCAGTAGAAAAAAGACAGCATTTTAAACAAATGGTGCTAGTTCAATAGCTGGTCAGCATGTAGAAAAACGCAAATAGGAGCTAAAGAAAGGACCCAAGGAGCTGAAGGAGTTTGCAGCCCCATAGGAAGAATGACAATATGAACCAACTAGTACCCACCAGATCTCCCAGGGACTAAAACACCAACCAGAGATTACATATGGAGGGACTCATGGCTCCAGCTGTATCTGTATCAGAGGATGGCCTTGTTGGACATCCATGAGAGGAGAGGCCCTCGGTCCTGTGAAGGCTCAATGCCCAAGTGTAGGAGAATGCAGGACAGGGAAGCAGGAGTGGATGGATTGGTGAAAAGGGGAAGGGGGGATGAGATAGATTTGTGGAGGGGAAACAAGGAAAGGGGATAACATTTGAAATCTTAATAAAGAAAATATCTAATAAAAATAAAAATAAAAAGATTAGGAAAAAAGATCTATTCTCATCTCCTTGCCCAAAACTCAAGTCCAAGTGGATCAAGCACCTCCACACAAAACCAGATAAAATAAAATTAATAGAAGAGAATGTGGGAAAGAGCATTGAGCACATGGACACAGGGAAAATTTTCTGAACAGAACATTAATGGTTTATGCTCTAAGATCAAAGATTGACAAATTGGACCTCATAAAATTGCAAAGCTTCTGTAAGGCAAAGGACACTGTCAATAGGACAAAACAGCAACCAACAGATTAGGAAAAGATCTTTACCAGCCCTACTTGTAACAGAGGGCTAATACCCAATATATGCAAAGAACTAAAGAGGTTAGACTCTATTTTGTCTTTCAACAGTATGCTTTTTACAGACAAGAAGAGTTACACTTAGAATCTTCTTGCATTTAAAATTATTTTTAGTTTAAAACTATCTTATAGTAAGTACTGACTATTTTTCCAATAAAGTGTCAAGTTTTCCTCTTTGCCTCTTTATTACAAGAGACTTGAGTAATGGGTCTGTAGAGATGGCTTAGAGGTTAAGAGCACTTATTGCTATTCCAGAGGACCTGGACTTGATTTCTAGAACCCATGACACAGTTCATAATTGTCTGTAACTTAATTTTCAGTAATTCTGATTCTCTTTTCAGACACAGACATATACATTTTACACATTCATACATGAAGGCACAACACTTTTGAATATAAAGTAAAATTAATAAATATTTTTAATAAGATAATAGAAGATCTCGAGTCACTAAAATAAGCCCCTGTTCAGGCCAAAGACACTAAGGACTCAGAAGATGCACTAAAGACTTAACATTCTTAAAATTTCTAGTGTGTCATGGTGTATTAGATCTTGATGCAATATTGAAACCAAATGCATAATTCTAACACTAACATGATATTGAAACTTAAAATGTATAACTAAAAAGCTAACATTACATGTATCACCCTTCTTGTGTGTAATTGCATAGTCCTCTAAAGTTCCAACAAGTAGTATGTAAGGGACATTTGTAATGTAAAAATCAGCATAGAAGATGGACTGTTCTGCATTCGATAACATATAGTGTGTTAAAATATTAAAATGAATTGATATTTAAATCTTATCAAGTTCTTAGAGATATTTTCTTTATATGACTAGTATAGAATCAGGAGACAGCATGTAAGTATGAATGCACGTAGGTCTCTGAAGACAACACTAAGTTTCCCTGAGATATTGTAAAGGACTGCTACCCAGTTTTTCCTCTTCTAATATGCTGCTTTCTAGAGGATGCAGAAACAGCTCAACCATTAAGGGATGAAGCTCATAACTTAACTAAATTCCAAACAAGTTAAAAACATCTATCCATCTTACATATTATATATTTTAACCCTCCACTTAACATCCAAATTTTTGCTAGAATTCTCTCTAACACCATCAATATGAGAAGAATTAAAGTTTTCATGTTTGCTTAGTTGATGAGTCATCTACTTTGATACTTTTCCTATACACATTAACTACTGACTATATTCAATTTAAATTTTTTCAATGCATTTATTTTACATCTATATCTGTTGTTCTTTCTTGAACAAACTATAGCTCCCTTGGGAAAGGGTCTTAACACTTATACTTCTCAAGGGAAGGATATTGAAATTTGATTGGAAATTGGTGACTTCTGTGGGAGGGAGAATTAATCTCCTTTTGGCATGTAGCTGCAATGGGATAGCTATACACTCACACATATATGGACAAGACTAATTGCTCCTAGGGGATTATTAGCAACAATAAAAAGTAGGGCATAAATTTGAGAAGGAGATATTATGGAAACACTAGAGGAAGTTGGAGGGAAGTAGTGGTGGCTAGATGTGATCAAAATACATTAATAAATCATGAAAATTTCAAAGATCAAATAAAAATTTTATTAAGATATAAAAGTCCCCACTGTGGGGCCATAAAAGGTAGCCTGCTTCCAGGTTGTGCTTAGGCTAGAAACCCTGGAGACCCTGAACGGGTGGTAGGAGTTTCACTTGTTTCGAGGCACTGGATCCCCGTCACTAACCACAGCCTCCATAGATTTGTGGCCATCAATCACATAAGGCTAATGCCCCAATGTCCTTCACTTTGAGAGGACATAACATGTAATCACATAGGCTTAGGACAGATCTCCATTTTAATGAAGTACCTAGAGGCCTGGAGGGCTTAGCCAATAAGCTTTCCTTCCCAGGCATTCCTCCCTGCAAAAGATATTTAATCTCAGGCTCACCCTAAAAAGTGGGGTATGGTTTTACTCATCTACTTTCCACCATGACAATAAATGTCTTTTTTTCATTTTTTTTTGTTTTGTTTTTCGAGACAGGCTTTCTCTGTATAGCCCTGGGTGTCCTATAAAACCATGGACGGCCTCTTTTCATCGGGATCTGCCATGGGGAGCCATGGAGAAGGCCTTTGCCTATAGAGCTGCTGTCTATCTCTCATAGAAGGCTTCTCTGCTCTCCCAACCAAGCTAAGCTCAAGCCAAGCTAACAACCAACAAGTCAAAGACTCCCTCTCTGCAACCAGATGAAGCTCATCCTCTTTCCTAGCTCCCCCACCCCAGCACTGGGCTGGATCCAACCTGTGGGTTCCCACTCTATTCTCAGCTCTTCCACAGCATCCAGTAGTGCCTGCATGTCCAAGAGCCTAAGAACAAGACAGCCCAGCCTCTTCGCAGGCCTGGGGACCCCTGAACCAGCTCTGGCTGTCCCACACCTCAAACTGAGCTTTCCCATCCCCAGAACAGTGTCCTGGGCCTTCCCTATGGCCCAACACCCACCTGGGACAGTATAGATTAAGCGTGGTCACTTCCCTTGTCCTGGCTCCCTAAGCAGCTGTGCTTTATGGTAGAGTGGATGTGGACGCAAATAACCGTACAACCCATGTCATTTCCTTTATAGTTTCTGACCCATATCTTTTCTCAGATTATGTGCCACTCCTTAAACACATAGTACCGAGCAGCTGACTGAAACAGAAGCAGATAGGTACAAATGACCATTGAACTGTAGTTAGGGACCCTATGGTTGACTTAGGGGAAGGATTGGAGATGCTGAAGGGAAGAGAAACCCCATAGGAACAACTTACCCAGAACCCAGGGTGCTCCCAGAGACAGAACCACCAACCAGGAGCATACACGGGCCAGCTTGAAGCCCCTGGAACAATTATAGCAGAGTTCTGCCTTGTCTAGCCTTAATCCTTGAGATACTTGAGGCTCCAGGGAATGGGGAAAACTGGTGAGAGGGGGAAGCACCCTTTCAGAGGCAAGGGGGAGGAGGAATGGGATAAAAAAATTATGGGAGGGGGTACCAAGGGGGGCAGCAATGGGAATGTAAATAAATATAATAATAAAAATTGAAAAATATATAAAAAATCACATAATACCCATTTCTTGACTATTATATTATGTGTCAGTTAGACATCATTGAGATCCATGATTGATCTATGATACAATATAGCATAATATTTTTTCAGTTAAATTTTCAGTCTTAAAGAATAAGCACATACATATTATTTATTAATTCAAAACATGTTGAAATATAAAGTGAATAATATGACCTCCACTCAAAGAATCACAAATCAGAATGTATCTTGAAAGAAAGTAAATCCTGTATTTTACTGCCTTCTCCAAATCTTTTAATCCCAGTTCAGCCTCAGTAATATGATGTAGTATGAAGTGAAATGTTAGAGAAGCTAGGAATTCAATTAACCCTGAATAGGAACAACACAGAGCATGGTTCATACAACATGCATTTTAACATAAAATTACTCAACTGATGAAAGATAGATATCCTGAAGAAAGTGAAATGAAATAGGTTATTATGGGTAGATGTGTGGTGGGCTGTAAAGAGATCATCAAGTGGGGAGGAAGAAGGAATAAGGGGAGAAACATATAAGCTTAAAGGCCATTGAGCCGGGTGGTACAGAAACCTAACACAATAGAAGCTTCATAAAATGCATACATATATAAAGATAATTTAAATTAAATTGCCCAAAATAAGGGAGACAAAGTCCAATGGGCCATATCTTGTCATCAAATGAAGTTTCTACTTTTGGGATTAGGTTAAGTTTAATTAAGTTTTTGGTCAAAGGGGTCCATTGGAAATCTCCTAAAAACCCAGGATGTTATAAAATTATGTTGCTCTCTAAAAACTGGTGTCAGTTCCCTTTGATGAAGACAGAACTCACTAATAATTGAATATGGAGAAGTCAATCTGGTGCCTAAGTAGAATCTCAACTACTATGTGTAGGCTTGGATTTTCTCAAAATCTACTTTGTGTAGTGTTCTTAAAGACTTAAACCTCCCTTCTAGCTCATTGAACAGAGGTAGAAAGGAAAGACGAACAATAGTAAAAGGGAGTTGCAGACCTATTTAGAAGTATTTCCTGAGGGCATTCATTGTTAAGATATCAGCAGCTAAATTCAATAACAAATACCAAACACATTTCAATAGGAGCAACAGGATGAGGTTGAAACAGCAATGCTCCACAGAATCTGAATGAGTTAGTGGAAACAGCCAGAATCAATAATACCATGAGAAGTTCTTTTGTATGTTTCTCTCTATGAAGTAAAGATCAAGAAAGATCAGCAAAGGCCAGCATAAACCACCAAAGACCAGCAAAGCCTTGCAATGGACGAATATCCTCTCATTGTTTGTAGGGTTCTATTTACATTCTTTCTATACACCACATACTATCTCAAGTCTCTGTTTTCAGAAAAACATCACATGTCCTCTCAGAAGATACCTTCCAGAGTAATATCACATGACACAAATGAGTTTACAGAAACCAGAAATTTCTACTCACCTGTGTTCTAATATCTTTGATCCAGGAAGATATTCTGTACACTACCAAATGAGAAACATAGACACTAATCCAATTCCAAACCCTTTGATCTACCATGGTATCCTGCCTACATGATCGGCCAAAGCATCATGGCACAAAGCTTGTAAGAGTAACCAACCAACATCTAATTTGACTTAAGGTCCATGCCATGAAATACAACTCACACCTGACACTATTTTGTTGACCAAGAATCAAAGACTAGTTACTTCAGAGACCTACAGTGAAACGAAATACCACTGGTCTAAAAACAAAACACCAAAAATCCCTAAGCAAAGCATGGCAATAAAATGACTATTAATGACATTCTGCTATACTCATAGATCTTCCTCCTATACTCATAGAAGTGTCCTCCTACAGTTAATGGAGTAAATACCGACACTCACAACCAGACAATATTCAGAGAGTGAAAGACCTGGAACACTCAATCCTAAAAAAGGATGTCTCCATCAAATTCTACCAATCAGGGCTCAGGGAATCCCATGGAGTGGAGAGCAGGAAGAGTGTAAGAGCCTGGGGGAATGGAAGACATTAATACAATAAGGCCCTCTAAATCAACAGGATCACATATATTAGAAAGACTGAGGCAGGATGCACAGGACCATAATAGGTCTGTACCAGGTCATTTCTTTTCCTTTATAGCATGACTTCCAGGTTAGTGTTGTGCAATTGCTGAATGCAAATGAGTGAGTCTCTGTTTCTTATGCCTTCTGTTTGGTTCTTTTCATTGTTTTTCTATGTTTTCCAATTCCAATGTGTTAATTTTATTTGATTTAATATTATATGTATGTGTATGTGTATATGTATATTATTATTCCATAGAAGTCTGTTTGTTTTCTTTTCTTTTTTTATTAATCATTCCATTTGTTTATATCTCAAGTGATATCCCACTTCCTGTTCCTGATTTCCCCCTCCACCAATCCCCCATCCTACTTCCTGGTTACCACTCCAGCAACCCACCATCCTATGTCTGCCCTCCCTGCTCTTCTATACCTGTGTAAGAGTGCTCCCTACCAAATCATACTTTCTCTCCCCACCGCTCCAGCATCCCCCTACTTTGGTGCATCAAACTTCCCCAGGACCAAGGGCCTCCCTCCCATTGCTGTCAGGCAAGACTTACCTCTGCTACATATATATCTGGAGCCATGGATGCCTACAGGTACACTCCTTGGTTGGTGGTCTAGATTTTGGGAGAACTGGATAGTCAGGTCAGCCTATACTGATCTTCCAATGGGGTTGCAATTGCCCTCTGCTCCTCCAGTCCTTCTGCCAGCTCCCCGACCAGGATCCCTGAGTTCAATCTGGTGGTTGGCTCCAAGCATCCGTATCTTCATTGGTCAGTTGCTGGCCCCACCTCCCAAGGAACCACCACACTAGGTTTCTTTCAGCAAGCACCTCTTGATCATGGTAACAGTGTTGGGTTTGGTGTCTGCAGACATGATGTATCCACAGGTGGGGCCATCCCCAGTTGTCCCTTCCTTCAGTCTCTGTTCCATTTTTTGTCCTTCTTCTTCCTTTGGACAGGAATATTTCAGGGATAAAAAACTTTGAGATGGGTGAGTGGCCCCATCTCTCAACCAGGGGCCTTCCCTATCTACTGGGGTAGTCTCTGCAGGTTCTATCTCCCTCTTCTCTGTGCATTACAGCTAAAACCAATCCTGGTGGGTCCTGGAAGCCTCACATTTCTCTGGTGTCTGGGACCCTCCAGTGGATATCCCTAGTACCTCATCCCCCCTGCAACCTATTTTTGTTTGATTTCCTGAACCTCTGTACCTCTCTTACATATCCAGTTTCTGATATTGCCTCCCTTATTTCCCCCTTCATTTCGCCCTCCCTTGACCCTCTCTCCTTCCACCTCCCACAATCATCCTGTTCTCCCCCTCAATGCAGAACTGTAACACCCATCTCCTGGTCTTCCTTCCTTCTATACTCCATATGGTCTGTAGGTGTATCATGGGCATTGTGAACTATTGGGCCAGTATCCACTTATTAGTGAGTACATACCACGTTTGATCTTTTGTGTCTGGGTTATGTCACTCAGGATGATATTTTCTAGTTTCATCCATTTGCCTGTGAATTTCATGAAGTCATTGTTTTTACTCATTTTGTTACTACAAATATACTCCATTGTGTATATGTACCACATTTCTGTATCCTAATCACAGACAGAAAAGGTTTGGATCTGGATGAGACAGGATGAGGAAAAACTGGAAAGAATAGAAATAGGGTGTGTATTAAAAAAGTCTACTTTCAAAAAACAAGAAAACCTATGTTACTAGCATGATTTTTCATTTTAGTTTTATTATATATAAAATTTAGAGAAAAGTAAGCAAATTTGAAAGAAAATGAAGAACCATTGTTATATAGGCTAAAGATCAATGTGTCAGTAGATTAGTTAAAATCCTGTGATTATTGAAACACTATCCATATATACATTACAGGAGTGCTGATTAAATTTTGTTTGTTTAACATTAAGGATCTCGTATATTACTTCTAAATTCTAAATCATTCCTCCCAATTCAAATCTTTTATCCAATATAGCTCATTTCATTGTTTACAAAAAAAAAAATTGAAGAATCTGTTACAGTGCCCCTGGTCAGAATCTTCTCTATGGTGTGTGGACAGACAATCTCTCAGCTCTCTTAGAACTTTGATGTTGCTGCTTTTCTCTAGGGGCTACAGGAAAGATAAATTACCAGTTGTCATTTTTAAAGCATGCCTTTAGCACTACAGACTACATTAAATGAAGAAAATTACTTAAAATAGTAACAAATGGCAGTTTATCATTAATGCCATTCCCACAGTGGTGTGTCAGTATCAAAGGGCATGCCAGCATGGAAAACATCAGAACTAAACTTCAAACTGAGATGCACATAATACTCATGTGCCTTGTCTAAGAACTGACAAAAGAAAAAAAAATCAAGTACCGCAAAGGGAATAGAACGTGAGCAGCAAGAAAATTAAGGGATGAAAAGGAACTGGGAAGACAGGCAAAGGCAACTTCTTGTTAAACTCTGAGTCAGGCCAGAGAGAACTTGACAAGGGATCTATTTTGTGCAAAATTGTAACAGTTGCATAATTGGTTCCCAATTCATCCTGAAATAGCAATCAGCTTAGAGTTTCAAATCCTAGCACAGGACATGGCAAAGGCCTTGATAATTTCATTCAACTAACAGACATGAGTGTCTATGGCCCCAGGACACTGATATAAATTGCCCCATTTCTATGTTCCAAGATAACAAAAGTTTCATGAAAGTTTTGTAGTAACAGAACAAAGAAATTCATAAATCAAGGCAATTTCAAGCTACATTGCTAGAAACAGGTAGATGAGCTATAACAAAGAAGAGAGGTCTCAGTAACAACCCTCCAATGTTATATGAAATTTTCAATTTTGTCACTGGTGGACATAACAGAAGGTCACTTCATACATTTGGTCTGTTCATACATTCGGAATGATTTTTTCCAGGAGATGCATGATGTTAGGTCAAGTACTGAAGCAAGCAATAAGTAAATGGAGGGAGTTAAGATTGTCCAACAATACCCCCAAACGTTGTGGAAGTTCTCATCAATCAACTTTAGTAAGTATAGCTTCTGTCATTCTTTCACTTATAGTTCCTTAGAAAGAACCAATCACTGGCGGCCAAGATTCTGTGGAGCTATAATTTATTATTTATTTATTTATTTATTATTATCAGATGTAGGTGCTACAGATATGAATAAAGAAGGTTGTTTGTATAAAAAGCTCAATGAAAATAGTGACACCAGAAAAACTCTCTGGATCTAATGTAAAGCAAAAAAAATCAAGATAGATAGATTATTATCACTTCAGTGGAGATACTACAGTTTGTATATATCAAAAACACCATAACAGAGAATGTGCATCTGGCATGCACTAGGTCCAAAATTTCTATTGATAAATTTAGGGTATTTGAGATTCACTTTAGGGCTGGGAAACCAGACTTGACATGGATAACTAATGCTTTGAAATATGAACCACTGAGAGGGTTTAAGGTGTGAATTCATCTGGCATGTTACTAGCTTATATGAAATACTCAAGTGTAAAAATAATCTTAAAACAGAACAGTCTGGAAAATGTGTTGCTCCAGAAGTCAAGACAGAGAAGGTGACAAAGTTCAACCAAATGTTGCTCATAATTGAAGAAGGTTACTGACAACAATCACTGATATTAGCAAGGTAAATCGTTACTCTTAATAATTCCAAACAAGAGCTAGCTGACCTATATAGCACACTGGAAAAATTACATTCACCATATAAAGACCTGAATCCAAGTGCATTATTTGTGCACTATCCTAGAGCAGTGAGGATATACAGAAATACCACCCAAAGTCACTTACATGAGAGTGAGTGTGGTGGAATAGTGAGTATAAGCAAAGAAATGATTGGGATGGAGGTATGAAATAAACTTTTAAGATTTTTCATGGATGCAGTGAAGATATGTGCACACTCTCCTTCCCAGAGCACATTGATGACTTTGTTTGATATACCATCCTTACTGGCAGTGTACTGAGTCAGAAGAATGACTGTCTACATGGTCCCTGATGGAAGCCTTATTCACTTATCATAGGTGAGAATTGGGAGGTCAGCACACATGTTCTAAATTCTCTTTATATGGCCAATGTTCAAATTCATGAGTGTTTATATGCTTTGTCAAAATAATCTGTTTTGGTTTATATTGGAGCAAATCAATCTAAACCTAGTACCTGGAATAGTCCAGGTATCCTGGTAACTGACATTTTTTTCTCCACCTCAATAAACACAGACTAAAATATATGCATATATAATTTCCTTTTCCTTGTCAAAAAAAACCCATATATTTTCCTGCATTGATATCTCGCTGAGTTTTAAATCATTTTGGTCTTTACTATCCTCTGAATGTTATGATGTAATCATTAATGGAATGTGAAGAGTGGGACAGAGGTAGGACCTGGGATAACTAGGGAGCACTTATGGATGGAAGATAAATTATATCATAAAAAAGTATTTTTCATTTTAGTAGTCTCTCTGGGAATATACTAATTGCAGGCAAGCTGAAAATTTGTCCAATAAAAGACAATCTCAAAAGACACAAAATTATAAAATCGAATCAAATTAATTCTACATTTTACTAATAAACTCATATGCTTATGTGTTTTAGTTGATATATGTTATAATAATTTACAACATTCAGTTGAAAAACTTAGAAAATTCTTTAACAGCTTAGAAAAAAATCTATATTTTATGCAAGAGCACAACAAACTAAAATTGGAAATTTTTAAAGTACATATATGTAGGCACAAACATACACTGAAATGTTATGTTATATATTTCATTAATAGCACATATCACTATATTTTCTACAAATTTCAAGTTTCTACTAGATTCAAAAATTTAAAAATTGAATACATATGAGTATGTATTTAGTATTTAGGCACAAGCTAGAATTTTTTGTTTAATTAAAATATAAATCCATTTACATAAAGAAAATGAACATTAGTTTTAAATTTGATTTATTAAACTAATTGAAAGATATTTCATAAAATATAAATAGTATCAAGTGATAGGAAGATACTTTCAAATATAAACATTAAATCAATATAAGTACTCAGTATAATGTAGTATACAGTCCAAAACTCTATGGGTATGTTATAAAACTAGAATACAGCTGATAAATGTTAATTGCATTTTATTATCCCCCACTTCCCACACACACACCTTCTTAATTTGAAACAAGACATGTTTTAATATTGCAAGTTTGAATATGATTGTATATTATTCCTATTATATTTAGTCAAATAATTAATTATGAGTAAAGTCCTTTTTCTATTGAATATTTATAATGTTGCTACCTACAGGTCTGGAGACCTCAATAATTTGTACCTGAAAATAATCTATATTATACCTCTATTAAAAACTTAAGATAATTATCTTACAATGCAAAACACTCACTGGAAGATTATCACTCACTTCTGATAGATACTACCTTGCACTTTATTTCAAGAAAATATGGCTCTAACTTATATACAATTGATGGAACCATTTAGTTTGGTTAAAATACACATTACAATAGCCTCAATTCAAGACAAGCATTCCAGAAGGCTATATCCTTCCATTTGTATCTTCCTTTATCTTGTCAGAAATGAAATCATAAGTAACTTCCTGGCATGTTTCAATTATCTTCATATTTTTTCCATATAAGTGTCAAATCTATCTTGGCTGTTGTTACCAATTAAAATTTATATATGAAGAAAACAACAAAATAAACTCAAGGCTGCTTTGTATCCATTAAATCATGATTTTTCTTAAGTACATAGTGTTGCCATGGAATAGGTAAATGTATATATTGTATCTTCTGGGTACCAGTTCTTAAATCTCATAATTGACCCTATCTGTTAGAAAGCTATTGGGTTAGTAAGACCTAAATTTGAATCCTGGCTTCTAGAACTAATTTCCTACTCATACTCTGTATTTTCTGTACTACTCCTACAATCAGGAATTTTTCCAAGGAGGCCTGGCTGCTTTTATTAAAGGATGGTATTACAAGACAGGATATGGAAACTATTTGTGCTAAAAGCTATGAGGTATAACTGCTTCTAGCCTTCTCATATAACAGAAAGAAAATTTTTGTATATTCTACACATATATAGAAAATATCTTAAGGATATTTCTATGAAATTGTATGTACATTTTGCTCCAGGTGAGTTCAAAACCATGTCTCCAACCCTAATAGTGAAAAGCTCCTGTCTCAGCCTATATTTTATTTCCAGTATAAATACAGTAATACTAGAACTAGGCATCTATACCCAGTATAGATATAAGTGACATAAGGAATTACTATGGTGGAGGTATACAGTTTGCTTTTTGTCCTAGACACCACTGCTTTTATTCCTTTGGTTAAGAGTTTTATCCCTCAATATTTTTATCAAAATTATTCAAATCACAATCATCTATTTCTTTGGTTTATATTCTACATTGCATCCTGTAGTTCATAACTTTCAAGTAGTATTATATTTGAATATACTGAAGTTATTTTTATGATAAGTACTATGTGTAAACTCACAGTTATTGATCTACAACTACAACATCATACAGCATTAGTTCACAACCCTAAAGAATTTTACATTCTTCTACCTCACCCTTTCTGCCTTCCCTGTAAAGAGTGGTAATGATAATTATTGCTATTTCTGTAATTTTTCTTTGCTCAGATTCTATATAACTGTAGTCATATAGTATGTATGTTTTCTGATTTCCTTATTTTACCTAAAACTATACATTCAAAAGTCACTCCTGGTTTTCTACAGCTTGAAGCTAATTTGTGTGTTTTTTTAAATAATATAAGACAAATTAAAGTACCATCATTTATATATTGGATTACCAACTAAAATTGTTATTTCTTCAAGTTGGGCACCTGTGTGAATACACTCACTATAGAAACTCACAAGCATATTTTAATGTAAGCATAAAATTTTGTATATACAATAATTACTTGAGGGAGAATTTTGAGAGACACTACAACTAGTGAATAAGTATTTTCAAAATATTTTATAAGCTTGTTAGAAAGCATCCAGCAGTTTTCAATAACATCAACCTTCTCATTTACTCATCAGCAAGAGTGACAGTTACTCTGTATCTGCATCAACAATTCCCATTTTCAGTTTGAAGGATTCTGGATATTCTAATAGATGTGTACTATTAAAATACTGTGCAGTCGAAAGTCTCACATAAATGATGTAGAAAATGCTTTCCAATGCCTACTTATTAATGGTCTATCTTACTTAGGGAATTATCCATTTTGGTTATTTTACCCATTGTAAGCCATATTTTGTAGGAGGAGGATTTTTTTTCAGAAACAAAGTTTGCTCTGTATCCCTAACTGTACTGGTATTCATTAGGAATTCCATGCTCACTGTGAACTCATGGTCAATACTCCTGTTTAAACCTCCCTATGATAGATTACAGACATGCGTCTCCTGGCTTGGAGGTTATTTGGCTTTTAGTGTTTGAGCTTAAAGTGTTCCTATTTTATACTTTCAATTTAAGTTATTTGTTCCTTTTTGTGCTGGCTACTTTTGGGTTAATCTGATACAGATTATGGTTATCTGGGTAGAGGGAACCAAGATCAGAAAGTACCTCCATCCATAAACCTGTAGCCAAGTCTGTAGTATATTTTCTTGATTGAGGTGGGAGAGCCACACATACTGGGGGCAGTGATAACCAAGAGCTATGTATGAAAGCAGGTTAAGCACATCATGAGTAGCAAGACTGGAAGCAGCATTCACCCATGACTTTTGCTTTAGTTCTTTTTTTATTCAACATTTTTTATTGGATATACTCTTTATTTACATTTCAAATGCTGTCTCCTTCCCCAGTTGCCTTCGACTGGGTAGCCCCTATCCCATCCTCCCTCCCTCTGCTTCTATGAGGGTGTTCCTCCAACCACTCATCCCCACTCCCTGCCCTCAATTCCCCTACAATGGGGCATCTATCAAGCCTTCATGGGACCAAGGACCTCTCCTCCCCTTGATGTCTGACAAGGCCATCCTCTGATACATATGCAGCTAGAGCCCCTTGGTTGATGGCTTAGTCCCTGGGAGATCTCCAGGGTCTGGTTGTTTGATATTGTTGTTCTTCCTATGATGTTTCAAACCCCTTCAGCTCCTTTAGACCATTCTCTAACTCCTCCATTGGGGACCATGTGCTCAGTCCAATGGTTGGCTGTGAGCATTTGTCTCTGAATTTGTAAGGCTCTGGCAGGGCCTCTCAGGAGCCAGCCATATCAGGCTCCTTTTGTTCCTAACAGCTTTATTTATAATAGCCAGAAGCTGGAAAGAACCCAGATGTCCTTCAACAGAGGAATGGATACAGAAAATGTGGTATATTTACACAAAGGAGTACTATTCAGCTATTAAGAACGAAGAATTCATGAAATCCTTAGGCAAATGGATGGAACTAGAAAATACCATCCTGACTGAGATAACCCAATCACAAAAGAACACACATGGTATGCACTCACTGATAAGTGGGATATTAGCAAAAAAGCTCAGAATACCCAAAATACAATCCACAGCCCACATGAAGCTCAAGAAGAAGGAAGACCAAAGTGTGGGTGATTTGGTTCTTCTGAGAAGGGGAACAAAATATTCTTAGGAGCAAATATGTATAGAGAGGGTAGAGAAGAGACTGAAGGAAACGCCATCCAGAGACTGTACCACCTGGGGATTCATCCCATATACAGTCACCAAACCTCGACACTATTGTGGATGGCAAGAAATGCTTGCTGAAAGGAGCCTGATCTGCTTTAGTTCTTACTCTAGGTTCCTGCTTTCAGTTACTGCTTGACTTTCCTTGGCATTGGGTGTGTACTGAGATTTATAAACTGAAACAAGCCATTTCCTTCCCAAGTTGCTTTTGATCGTAGTGTTTAAATACAGAACAAATATAAAACTATAAGGTTTCCATCCACAACTATAAAACATTTATTCGTATTTATTAATTTTGTTTGTTGTTGTTAAAACAGGATCATATCATAAAGCTCAGCTGGTCACAAATAGGCAATTCTCCTTCCCCAGCCTCATAAGTGCTATAATTTCTTGTAAGCATTACTAAAAATCATTTCATTCTCTTATACTAAAAACCATTTCATTCTCTTAACAGTGTTTTCAAAGATATAGAAGCTTTATGTGTTAATAAACTCTCTACATGTGGTAGAGAAACCCACCATATGAGTCCCAGAAATTTAATGTATTTGTGGCTTTATATATTGCTAAGTTTCTGAGTGGTTTAAGCACTTGCGGTAGTGTAGGGTGTGGTTCTGATACTAAGGTCCTGTTCCCCAATTGGTTCTTGATTGATCAATAAAGATACTAGTAGCCAATGACTGAGGATGGGGTGGGACACACTTAAAGTTGCTCAGGAGGACAACAGGGAGATTTGGGAGAAGGTGGGGAAAAAAGATTTCCTTGGGAGTTGCCATGGCCACTCTATCCAGTTATACCTGGGGCAGCAGGGGAGATTTAAGAGTGCCTAGTCATTGAGTTAGCAAAGGCATTTTTAGATTAACTGGTGTGTGTGTGTGTGTGTGTGTGTGTGTGTGTGTCTGTGTGTGTGTGTGTCTGTGTGTGTCTGTGTGTGTGTGTGTGTCTCTCTGTGTGTGTGTGTCTCTGTGTCTGTGTGTGTGTGATATCTGTGGAGCCAAGGTAATCTGCCTAGACCTTAAAACAGGGTAGCAAAAACTACATGATACAAGGTAGGTCTGTTGTGGATTACACTTTGCTTTCAAGTTTTAAAATCCTTCTATGTGAAAATAAGGTTTTACTTTGTTAAAAAGTTCTTATTCTTCTGAAGTCCTTTTTTGTAATCAACATTGCCTAGAAAAACTATTCAAAAGCTAAATAGTGAGGCAGGCAGTTGGCATCTTTGCTTTGTCTCACATGTTGATTAGGGGCTGAGAATGGGGCAATTCATTACATTGTCTTCTTTATATGAAGCTCACAAACAATATAGTAATTAAACTATGTTTTGTTCTTTTTGTATTACTTTGATCATAACTATTTTCTTAAATATAAGAAAAACTAGCTTACTATATTGCAAACTGTTATTATTGTTGTATATAATGCAATCTTAATTTATTTCATACTGGAGGTTTTTTTAAGTTTTTTGTCTGCTACCCCAAAGAAGATGTTCTACTGTACTGAAAGTGTCATTGTGTTTTATCTGACTACTTAAAACACTCTGAGATGTCATTTGACAATATTTTAAGTGCACAAATACTATTTTGTTAATATGACATTTTATTTCATAACTTTAAGTATTAACATTGTCTTCTTAAAAGTTTTCAGTCTTATTGAGCCCACACATAGACTGTATTAACACTTTCTTGATGTTTTTAAAGCATATACCAACTTAAATTTGATTTATCTAGTGTCATTTTAGTAACAAAATGTTACCTTCAAGCCATCTTTCCTTGTATTTCACTTGTTTTGCTAAGTTTGAGAAATTTATAGTCAGGTGCAGATAAATATTCTCTATAAATAAAAACAGGTTGAAAATCTATAGAGAAATGATACATCTTACTGACCAAAAGTGTTTTTATTTCAATTAGAAGTAAATGTTTTTCAAAGAATGAGTTTTCTAAATTTCTTGGCACTATCAAAGTGATGAGTTTTCCTATGGCTACAATGCAGGTATCACTTGTGAAAAACCTTGAACTTTTTTTTAATTAGATATTTGCTTTATTTACATTTCAAATGTTATCCCCTTTCCTCATCCCCCCCACCCTGAAAAACTCCCTATACCATCTCCCCTCCCCCTGCTTACCAACTCACCCACTCCCACTTTCCTGTCCTGGCATTCCCCTACAGTGGGGCAGCAAGCCTTCAAAGGACCAATGGCCTCTCCTCTCATTGATATCTGAAAAGGCCATCCTCTGCTACATATATAGCTTGAGCCATGGGTCCCTCCATGTGTACTCTTTGGTTGGTACTTTAGTCCCTAGAAGCTCTGGGGGGACAGGTTGGTTCATATTGTTGTTCCTCCTATGGGGCTGCAAGTCCCTTCAGCTCCTTGACTCCTTTCTCTGGCTCTTTTTATATTTCTTGCACTCTTGTCCTTTGTTTACTTTGGTTCATTAAAAAAATTACTGGTCAACAACAATGGACAATATGCAAGTTATTTTGCTCAATAATGTTGACAATGGTGGTAATTTAAGATATTAGGGAAGGGATAAGATTAATCTATATTTAAATAAATGGAAATAAAGTAAATAGTCCTCAACACTATGGGATACACTGGCTGCTTTTGTGTGTCAGCTTGACAAAAGTTAGAGTTAAAAACAGAGAAAGGAGCCTCCCTTGAGGAAATGTCTTCATGAAATCCAGCTGTAAGGCATTTTCTCAATTCATGACCAAAGATGGGAGGGCCCATTGTGGGTGGTGCCATCCCTGAGTTGATAGTCCTGAGTTCTATAAGAAAGCAAGCTGAGCAAGCCAGGGGAAGCAAGTCAGTAAGTAACATTCCTCCATGGCCTCTACATCAGCTCCTGCTTCCTGACCTGCTTGAGTTTCAGTTCTGACTTCTTTTGGTGATGAACAGCAATGTCGAAGTATAAGCTGAATAAACCCTTTCCTCACAAGCTTGTTTCTTGTTTATAATATTTGTTCAGGAATAGAAACCTTGACTGAGACATGGTATTTAATCAAAGCACAATTATAGTTTTTTAAATTTAACTTTCTTTCCTCAATCTCTGTCTACTTTTTCATACACATTATAAACAGATAATATACCTTAACACACATAATTATATTACACACTAAATAATGTACAAATTTCATAATTCTTAATAGCTTTTGAATTTGAATGTAATATTTAGTAGTCCTTTTATAAAAGCTCTTTTGGTTATTCTATTAGAACAAATTTATATGGAGTAAAGTCATTTTTGTTGTGATTTTAGATATATAACATAATTACTGGTCTGCATATATTGAGAGAATGTCTTACTTTTGCTTTGAAATTATTGTTACTCTTTTGGCTTTCATACTTCTCATTTCTAAGTTGGGTATTTAATCCATTAGCTCTCACACTTTTCATTGCTAACTTGTATTTTATCTATTTTGGAATTGTCTTCAGGATTATTTTTCTCTGTTCAAATCAAGCTCCAGATATGCAGTGGTATCGGGCATGCAATAGAGTTAACCACCATGCTGTTAGTGTGTATATTCCACCTGTTTACTACGAGACTTCCTCTGAGCTGCACAGTCATATATAGTGCAAAACTGCAGCAACTGCAAGTGTCCAATTACAGGATGTTGTTTTTCCACTCACCCTACCTTTCTCATTTTTCAGCCTCAGCCATTTCAGCATAAGGTCTCCTTCTTCTAAGATTAGATGTCTGGCTGGATAACTTATAGGGATCAAATGCTCAATTGAACTTACTACTTAAAAACCTAATTTAGAAGCAAGCACATACTAGAGCCTTTGCTGAACTCTGGCCACACCTTTCCCACATTCAACATGACCCATGTGCTATGTCTAGCCATCCTGGGATTTATTTCATAATTCTTAATGGAGAAATAGCCACCACCTCTCAAACATTTGACTATGAAATGAGTGTCACTGACATACTTAAAATGAGTTAAAATGAATGCATAATAAGTAAATAAACGAATATGATAAAATTTGCACCTTATAGTTGTTAAGAGAGAGGATGATGGGATACAGTAGGCAGCAAGAAATCATTATAATTTGACAGCTACATAGGATATGTTTTACTGTGGTGTGTTTAAAGAAGAATTAGTGCAGAATGTGGTTTTTATGAGCTGTGTGAAGCAGTGAAAAATAGGAACTGAAGGATGCTAAGAAAGCAGAGTTCCTTTTACCATATTTACTGTTTATATTAGTACTTACTTCTTACTTATCTTTGTAAAAAGTTTGCTATATGAAGTTTTGCTTAGGTAGGTATTTCTGAAGTTATAAAGTCTGTATTTTGACAATAGGAAAAAGTTTTCTCAAATTAGAGATTTGGGGTTGTTTTAAATTAACTGCTCTTTCTTTCCCTACTTCCAAAGAAAAGGCTGAAAATACTATCCAGAATGAGATACTTATATCATGTAGATATTAACACATGCCAGTGAAAATTAAAAGAGATGTCATTCACAGCCTTCAGACTTGGAAATAAATGCTTACTAAGCATTAGACTTTCAGTGAAACTATTATAAGCTAATTAGTTATGGGAAGATAAAAATCAACCAAAATAAAGGAAAGCCTCACACTACAAATATTTTCTCATTCATCTTCCTAACTTAGAGTTATAAATACAGGGTAAATCAATCACTTTAAATGCAAATCCTCTAAACATAGCAATGGAGATTGACTCATAGTATACAGAGTCATATTCAACTATAAATTCTCTAGAAAAAAATAGAGCTCAAAGTATGAAAGGAAAATTTCATTTATAATTCTTAATATTTATCTTATCAGATAAAGAGAGACAATACATCAACTATAGATATGTCATGACATCCACTAAAACCTCCAGTTTAAGGTATGAGCTACATCTTTTTGAACCATTGGACAAGGGGTCTGTCTCATGGAAACCATCAAATATCATAAGCTATTTTCAAGGATATTGACTGCTCTTCGTACCCTGAAATTAGGCCCCAAAGCCAAAGGCAACACTTTATTATGTCACCAAATACAAAGAAGTTAAACTAATGCCTAACTAGAAGCTTTACATCTATTGATAAGCATTCATGATATTGGAAGATACTCATAGGATAGTGGAAGAGAATGGTAATTATCAATATCCAGCTACAAAAGCTATAACCTATGATAATGACCTTCCTATGATATATACTGGTACAATAGTGGCACAAATGTCATGGTAGTAACTAATCACTGTTTATAATTGAATTTAAGGCTCACATCTTGTGACACTGCATAAGTGACCAAGATCTTAAAATTAGGCAGGTGATTAGCTTAAAGGAAATTCTTGTGTTTTTTTTTTATTAGATACATTCTTCACTTACATTTCAAATGATTTCCCCTTTCCTGGATCCCCCCTCCCCAAAAGTCCCATAAGCCCTCTTCCCTCCCCCTGTTCCCCAATCAACCCCTTCCCGCTTCCCTTTTCTGCCATTCCCCTACCCTGCTGCATTGAGCCTTTCCAGAACCGAAGGCCTCTCCTTCCTTCTTCTTGGGCATCATTTGATATGTGAATTGTTTCTTGGGTATTCTGAGCTTCTGGGTTAATATCTGCTTATCAGTGAGTGCATATCATGTGTGTTCTTTTGTGACTGGGTCACCTCACTCAGGATGACATTCTCCAGTTCCACCCACTTGCCTAACAGTTTCATCAATTCATTGTTTTTAATAGCTGAGTAGTATTCCATCCTATTGCTATTTTACTGATAAAGGAATATAGCAAGAAAATGACTCCTGATGGTATTTTGCAATACCTATTGATCAGTGTTTCACTCAGCCCTCATTCTTGGAGTAGGTTGAGAAATACACAAAGACCCACAACATGCCAATGTACAGGGAATGACAAACTCAGAATTCTCAGTACCAAATGGGATGTTGTATTATTCAGGGTTCTCTAGAGTCACAGAACGTATGGGTAGTCCCTATATAGTTAGGGAATTTGTGGATGACTTACAGCTTGTAGTTCAACTCCCCAACAATAGTCAGCAGTACTTGTGGATGGAAGTCCGAGGATCTAGCAGTTGCTCCGTCCCACGAGGTAGGCCAGGAAAAGCCAGAGTGAAATCTTCCTTCTTCCAATGTCCTTATATAGGTCTCCAGCAGAGGGTGTGGCCCAGATTAAAGGCGTGTGCCACCACGCCTTTAATCCCAGATGACCTTGAACTCGGAGATCCCCTAATCTTAATCTTCTGGAATTCATAGTCACTATGCATCAAGATTTCCAGGTCAGAAACTTGTATCTCTGAGCCTCCAGATTAGGATTATAGGTGAGCCTTCCAATTCTTGTTTAGTTCATTCCAGATTTAGTCAAGTTGACAACCAGGAATAGCCACTACAGATGTCTTTACTCTGCAATTAAAAACAATGAACTCACGAAATTCCTAGGCAAATGGTCAGATCTTGAAAATATCATCCTTAGTGAGGTAACCCAATCACAAAAGAACACACATGGTATGCAGTCACTGATAAGGGGATATTGACCCAGAATCTCGGAATACCCTAGACACAATCCGCATATCAATAGATTTCTAAGAAGATGGAAGGAGAGACCCCTGGTCCTGGAAAGACTGGATGTAGGGGAACGCCAGGACAGAGTAACGAGAGGGGGTTGAATGGAGAAAAGAGGGAGGGAAGGGGGCTTATGGGACTTTCGGGGAGGGAGGAAACGGGAAAGGGGAAGTGATTTGGAATGTAAATTAAAAAAATAAAATAAAATAAATAATAAAAAAAAAAGAATTAGGGATCTAGATAGAAGAGAAGGCAGAAAGATCTTTAGAGCTAGTGGTGATGCATGACTTGAAGTAGTGTCTCCTAATTACAATATAGCTGATGCACATATAAACTCACAAATACTGTGGCAGCATAAACAAGACTTGCAGAGATTTCTGGATATTTGCAATTGACAACTGCTTGCAAAGGAAAAATCAGTTTTCTCCAAAAGAGTATCAGGTAACATTTAATCTTCTCCTCCTTCAAATACCAATCCATGAGTATTATCCCCAACTAGGTATCAAACAGGTTGCTGTGGCTGCTCTTTCCTCTCTGTTCACATTCCTAGGGGTTATTACAGATCCTGGCGACACACCAAGCTTTCTTCCCTCTTGTAAACAACTCAAGCTCTCTTCTAGAAAACTCCACTCCTTAGTGTCAGCTCCTGATTCTTAGTAACACATTACACCTCTGACTTCCAGTGAAACAGAAGCAGTAATTAAAAATCTCCCTACCTAAATAAAATTCCAGTGGTAGATGTGTTTTAGCACAAAATTCTACTTGACTTTCAACAGAGTTAATCCCAATACTTCCCAAAGTATGCAATAAAGTGGAAACAGAAGGAACCTTCTCCAACACATTTTGTAAAGCCACAACTACACTGATAGTTCGACCACATAAAGACCTATATAAGAAAGAGAATTACAGATCAATTTCTCTTATGAACATAGATGCGAAAAAGTCTCAATAAAATATTTGGAAACAAAATCCAAGAATAAACCAAAAGATCATCACCATCAGTTAGGCTTAATTCCCAAGATGCATGTATAGTTCCTTATACAAATAACAACAAATATAAGCTATCATGTAAATAGACTGAAATGTAAAAAACACATGATAATCTCAATAGAAGTACAAAAGACCTTTGAAAAATTCCAATGCCACTACATATTAAAGTCTTGGAGAGAGTAAACATATAGGGATATCGTATAATAAAGGCAGTTTACAGCAAGACCATATCCAACATTTATTTAATGGAGAGAAACACAAAGCATTTTCTCTAAAATCCGAAACAAACAAGGTTGTGCTCTCTCTCCACACTTAATCAATATAGTACTTGTAATCTTAGCTGTAGCAATAAGACAAAAAAAGGAGATAAAGGTTATACAACTAGAAAGGGAAAAGTCAACATATCATATTTGCAGATGATGTGATTGTATACATATGTGACTATAACAGTTCTACTGGGAAATGCCTATAGCTGTTAAATGTTCAGCAATATACCAGAATAAAAAATCAACACACAATATTTATAGCCTTTCTATAGTATAGACAAATGACTAAAGTAGAAATAAGAGAAATAACACCTATTAAAACAGCCTTGGTTATTTTATAACCAAGATATTATAAAATATCTTGGGGTTAAATCAAATCAAACATATAAAAGTCTTGCATGATAAAAACTTAAAGACATTGAAGAATTCAAGAAGATATCAGAAGATAGAAAATTCTCCCATTCTCATGGATTGTTTGAATTAATATAGAAAAATGACTATACTACCAAATGCAATATACAAATCAATGATATCCCTATAAAAATTCCAATACAAATAAGCACAGAATTTGAAAAAACAATTTTACATTTCACATGGAAACACACACATACACACACACACACACACACAGACACACACACACACACACTCACACATGGATAGATAAAAGTATCTTAAATAATAAAAAGAACAGCAGAAAGCATCACTAACCCTGCCTGTAAATTGTACTACAGAGGAATAGTGATAAAAACAGCAAGGTATTGACACAAGAACAGACACATTTAACAGTGTAATCAAACTGAAACCTGGACATAAGTCCACTCAGCTGTGGACAATGACTTTTAATAAAGAAACCAGAAAAAAAAACATGGAAAAAACAGCATCTTCAAAAAATAGTGCTTGTCAAACTGGGTGGCTGCATGTAGAAAAATCACTCCACACAAACTCCAAATGGGTCAAAGACATAAACATAAAAATTGAGACAATGAACCTGATAGAAGAGAAATTGGAGAATGGTCTTGATTGCCTTGGTACATGAGACATCTTCCTGAACAGAATACTAATAGTGCAGGCACTAATATCAACCATTAATAAATGGAATCTCATTAAACTGAAAAGCTTCAGTAAAGGCAAAGTACACCATCAATAATACAAAGTAGAAGGGTACAGAATGGGAAAAGATTGTTGCCAATTATATATTTGAAAGAGGGCTAATATATCCATATATACTTCAATAATAAGCAAGCTATAATCCACAGAACCAGAGATTAAGTATAGAGTAAGAGATGACTTTGTGGGGAGGTATGGGCAATCCCTAGGAAGGGGAATAGACAGTTAAGAATGGATGGATTTGAGGGCTACAAGAATTGGGAAGATCAAAGAAGAGTGGGGAAGAGAGGGGCAAGAGGGAGGACAAGAAGGAAAAATTAAAACTAAAGGCCATTTAAGAGGTTTTGTTGAAACATAATCCAGTAGAAAATTTCTAAAGTGTACACCTATATTAAGATGAACTAAATGAAATCACTGAATAAGAGGAGAGATAGAGCTCCAACTAGATATCTCTCATCACCAAATGAAGCTTCTCAGGATTACATCTAATGAATTTGTTGCCAAAGTGGTTTCACGGTCCTTCCTCACCCAAACAGACAAAGCCAAAGCTATTGGTTGTTCTCCATAAACTTGTGATAAGGCCTTATTGCTGAAGACAACATCTATGCAACTCCTTGAACACAGAGAACTTGAGCTAGTGCTTACATATATGCTTTTCCCCTATGATCCTCGTACTGGAAGGTACACTGTATGCTTCCAGTAGTTAAAGATAAATGCTGACCCAGCTGCAGACTCTACAATGATGGCCACCCACATGCAAGATGTACAAGTTCAATAGTGCCACAAAGATGTTGTGCCTACCCAACCAAGATCTGATTTGACTGAGGCCCACTTCATGACATGGAACTTGCACCTAGTACTGCTTGGGTGACCAAGAAATTGAGACCAAATAGGTCAAGGACCTAGGGGAAAACAAATGCTGCTGTTCTGATAAAGGAATGTAGCAACAACATGATTCCTAATGATATTCTGCAATACTCAGAATAGTGCCTTGCTCAGCCATCATCAGAATTCTCTCCTGTAATAGATGGGAACAAACACAGAGACACACAGCTGAACAATGTGGAGAGCATGAGTAACTTTAGAACAATCAAAGCTAAATGGGATTTCTCCATCAAATCCCTCCTTTTGTCTTTCATCACTTAGGTAAACCTGTGGAAGAGGTGGAGAAAAGACTGTAAGATCCATAGGGGATGAAGAACAGCAAGGAAATGAGGCCTTCTAAACACAGCAGGATTCACAGAGACTATGGCAGCACGAATAGGGCCCACAAGGTCTGCGCCAGATGAGGTCTCAGTGCTGAGAGATATGAACACACACTTCCAACTCTAACTCTAAAGCTATCTCCGATTGATAACCAGTCACAAATAAAATGACCACACTTAAGACCAGAACTCATGCCCAACTCAATGACCTCTTTGAAAGTCCTTTGTCTCATAATGTTTGGCCAGGGCATTTTTTTTTTAATTTTAACTTACAGTTCATTTTCATATATATTATAGCCTTCATTTTTGTGTTTTTATAGGATTCCTATATATATGAATGTGTATATCTCCATGTCAATATGTGTTTCTCATGCTTTTGTAGGGGGATCTTTTTGTTTTGTTTTGTATGTGTTTGTCTTACTCTTGTTTGTTTTGCTTTGTTTTATCTCATTTCATAATTATCATTTAGATCTCTGTTTGGATTTTTAATGAGCAACATCAGGGGTGTGGATAGAAATATGAGGGGAGATACAGAAGATCTTGGAGCAATTTGGGAGAGAAATCCATAATCAGAATATTTTTCTGAAAAAAAAAACAATTTTCCAAAACAATAGAAAAATGAATTAAATATTTAAATGTTAGAAGTTCACCCAACTTTATGATTATGTAAACAGTGACAAAGACTAAGGGACACTAACCATCCTTTTATTAACTCCTCCTGTGAGAAATCAATATGAGTTTAAAGAAGAAGAAACACAAAATCAAGAGCATTTGTCAATTTTTACTAAATATCTAATTTTTATCACCAGTGAATGAACAGTTATCATCAGTATTTTAGTATAATACTTCCATGTGTGCTGTTAAAGTTACATCCAATAATAATAAAACTTTCACAAATAAAATATGGAGAAGAACAACTATAGGCAATTCAGTAACATCTCTTGACACTTTTAGAATGAGAATCATATTGTTTTCATCCTCTTCTCCATTATCATGCAAAGAAATTTAATCGGATTCGTTACTACACTTCAGAGATGGTTAATTAAAACATCTTTGTAAAAGCAAAAATAAATAAGAAAGTAAAAAGAAAGAAAGAAAATAGAAGATAAACATTTTTTCATTTACATTCTTTGATCAAATGAATTGGCTTCTTAGAAGACTTTCTGTGTTCCTAAAGGGAAGGAGAACCTGGATTTGTACCCTAGACCTCCACCATCAAGGTGGGAGAAAATGTTAGTTACACAAAACAGCCAGAAACACTGTAATCAGAGTAACAGTCAGAAATATGAAAAATGTGTCTTTCCCAATGCCTGTGTTGCCTAAATGTGCAGAAATCTTGGAAAAAATTAACATTTTACTTTCAAACAATTATGCTATTAAAACTTTATAAATCACCAAATCTAATCTTTCATATGATGCAAAAGACTTGCTGGTTCTTAGTATATATGTTGAGAGTTAAACTCTGCTCCTCATGCTTCTAAGATAAACATTTTACTGATTGAGCTATCTTCCAACCATTCTAAGTTTGTATTTAATTTCTGGCTTCTAAATAAATTCTAATATTGACTACAATTTAAGTTTTAGAAATTTATATTTAATAATTCAAGATATTGTAACTAATGTTTAGGTTCCTACAAAGATCTCAAACTAGATTTTGATTACTAGTTGAGTTTTGGATTTTGTGTTTATTAGTGGGCTGACCACAGAGATATAATTTTTGTTTCACAGAGAGCATCATATAGGTGCTTTGTTTTCTCCATTTACACTCTTTCTGACTCTCACTTAGTTCAACCACTGGGCTCTACGATTTGTAAGGGACAAAATGACCAGACAACTAACAACTGTTAATTGCATGTTGTCTTCTAGTAAAGCAGAGATAAAATGAGTTATCTTGCAAAATATGGCTTCCAGGACTCTAATGCCAGTGGAGAATGGTAATACAAAACACATCGGAGGAAACACACCATTAATCCCACATCTTTCTTCTCTTGCCAGTTTTAGTAAAATTGTTTAAAAAGTAATATAAGGTACATTGAAACACAAGTTCAGTTTATAATTATATTCAATAAGCTCAGAAAGCAATAACAATGCCTTTCTATATTTTTCTACATATAGATTTGGACCAATACAATATAGAAGTGTAAAAGTTGAACAATTCACATTAAGTTATTTTTATTGTTATTAACTGAAATTATAATCATTTTATATGACCGAAATAAACAGACATATTTCATATTGAACAATTATCAAAAATGTAATCTGAATTTCAATTTATATAAGTCATCTTTCATAAAATGCATTAGATTCAACATAGAAATAGAGGAAGTCATTCATGAAAATTAGACATTCCTGTTTAAGGTTGTCTAGTGTGCAAAACAATACAATCTTCTAGTCTCATTTAAAATATACATCTGAAGTTGTACAAATGATATTAAGCAAAAACTTGAGTGAAGAGAATGGAGAGATGTCTCAGCACTAAGGGTATTTGCTGCCCTTACAGGGGATCTGCATTTAGTTACTAGTACACACATGGTAGCTTACAACTAACTGAAACTCCAATAACATGAGATAATGTGCATCTCATGACCTCTGTATATTTCAGGCACAGACAGTGCACTTATGTTTGTATAGATAGAATTCTCATTTACATAAAATTAAAATAAATTTGTAAATGTACCATGAGTAAGAAACTGATTAATCTAATCTAAACAAAACTTCACATTTTACATTAAGTTTCCAGAGCATTGTTTGTATGTTCATTTATTTTTATTTATATTTTTAAGAATTGTGTATAAGGAAGGGGAAGAAAGATATGTACAAACGAAGTTGGAAAGAGAGAAATAAGGAATAGTAGTATACAATTAATCTGACAGAAAAAATGAAGAAAGAATAATCTTAGAGGGATAGAGGAAATAAATATAGGAGAGGGAAGGAAGTGAGTAAAAATATCAATATGAATGTCTAAAAATGACACAAAAAAGTATATTATTCGCTATTTGCCAAAAATGCACATGTAATTTTAATGAACTTTTCTCATCTTGATTAAGTGTACTCCTTACAAGAGCCAAAGAATATCGAACAAAATACCCCTACAACAGACCACAGAAGCTGTATTTTATATGATGAACAGAGCAGTCTAAAAGACTTCAAAAACATACAGCTCTTTGCCATTGCTGGTGCTTAGTAATCTTCAGAGGTGGAGTGTTACTCCCTATTGCTGAAGACAGCATGCTCTTCAGATCAGGGCTAAAAGAACCAACTGTATGCAAAAACTAATCTGAATGCCATCTCCCTGAGAACTAGTATTTCTGATACCCGAGAGTGCAAGTCTCCAAATGAAGGAGGCAATCAAAAGTTCTGCCCAGCTATGACGTTTATGAACCACATGAATGACCAGTTTGGCATAATAACCACACAGGTGTAGTAGTGGCATACATATTTGGTGATAAGCATCTGCTCTCTAATTGGGACTTAAAACTCACTCAACATAAAGAATACCATGCATAGTGCTGAAAACCTAGCAAACTATTCAGTGCTAGTTATGTGATTATAGGAGGACTATCTACAGTCACTAATTTACTAAATAGCATAACCCCTAATAACAATTTATAAACATCTGTCCTAATGCCCAAAGACAAGTGTGACCTCTGTCCCTCATTAAAGAATCTTCTCTCTGCAATAGGCACAGAATATTATAGAAAACCACAATCAATTTTTGCAGTTTAGGAACCCAGTCCCAATAGAAACATACAAAACACTAACGAACCTAAGGCTTAGGAAACACTCCAAAAGAGTGTGCTGAGAAATTATAAGAACAAGATAATTGGGGAATTTGCTGTGAGGTTGCGTCCCCTAGTTACATAGAGAACTATACTTACCAACATGGCCACATCCCCCCAAAAAAGAAGAACAAAAACAAATATGTCAAAATGAGGAGGAAAAGCCTCATGAGGTCTTAAACCCCTAACAAAGTGTGACAGGTAAAGAAGTAAGGTGGTGAGCAGAAGGGGTGGTCTGCTCAAGGGAAGGGCACCAATGATTATTCAGTGCCAAATGGTGAATTCTGAAAATATCTGTACAAGTTGCCTTATATGGAATCAGCAGGTATTATTTACAAATATTTGTGAATATACAAATACATATATACATGCAATAATAATCAATGAAAAGAGAGACCACAAATTTGAAGGAGAGTTGGCAGAAGTATATGGGAGGATTTGAAGGGAGGAGATGGAAACAAGAATTGTAGTTAAATTTAATCTCAGAAATAAACATAGAAATAATTTTATGCAAGTGCTCTATTTACATCATTTCTTCCTTCCTACTCCCATGTGTTGGCCCACCATTCTTAAATTCATAATCCCTTCTTCTACAATTATTTTTATTGCGCACACACACACACACACACATACACACACGCACACACACACAGAACTCATCAGAGTTTCTTTTTTTTAATGTACATGTGTTTATGGCTGAGTCTTTGGAATTAGATATTATCTCAGAGGTCTAGTCTTTGGGCAAGGCTGATTTCTGATATCTCGGTAGTCACTGAATTCTTTCAAGTTCTTCAACTTAGGGGTAAGGCCTTGTGGAATGTATACCCTATTACATTGGCATGTTGACTGGTTTGTCATTATGCAGGAATTGTTTTTAAAAAAAAAACATTGCTGATATTTCATGGGCCCATGACATTTTTTGTAAGGTCTAGAAAACATTTTCTAGCAGCAGGTACTTCTGGCTTTTACGGTCCTTCTGCTCTTCCGTGATGTTCCCTGCACCTTAGTCAAATAACCTCCAGTCAAACAGACTATATAATTAAAAGTATATTTTTATTTTGGAATGAGTAAATAATGGGAAATCTGTGTTAATTAGAACTATATTTTTCCATAATGAGAGAAATACATATATCTTTATATTGATATCCATAAGGGAAGTAAAATTGAAATATATTTTTCTTAATTTTGAAACATCTTTAAAATATATTACTTATACTGTCGTTGTCTCTGAGAACTGTTTCAATATCCTTTAAAATGGTCCTTATATTGCTATTTTATTTCCCTCATGCATTCACCTAATTTATTCATTTATTTAGTTTGTATTTCTGGGGTTAGCCAGTGTTTCACTCAAGGTAAGCAACTGTTCATCCACTAAGCTATATCTGAGGCCTTTAAATTTTTTCCATTTTGAAATGCTTCACTCTATTGTCCAGACTGGCAGTGAAATGACTGCATCCAGGCAGAGCTGCAGCTTTCTGATCACATGCTCAGTTTCTCTAGATGCTGAGATTACAAACCTGCAGACTTTTGTCACTTTTTGAAAATTTGTTTTCATTCACCGTGCCTCATTCATTCATTCTGTGGTGACGTGAAGTATATAGCACTGTAGAACAGATTAAGCAGTGTTTGTTCATGTGCAAAAACTTAGTAAATACCAAATTTTTACAACTTACTTTCAGAAAAGGATAATACATAGCAAGGTCATCAAAGTTCGAATGGGAATTTTAAGCAAAGGATTTTTTTCAGTCAAGGTTCAGGAAATGGAAATGTTGGTGAAAGTTTTGAATAGTTTTTCCATTTTTCTTTCAGATGAAAATCACCTCAAAACCAGGCAGAACAAGTTGGAGTTTGAGACAGCAATTCTTGAATCCTACACAGGTCTTGGGGCAGTTTTCTTCCAGAACTGCTCCCTAGTTGAGAAGCCCCAGGTTTCTCACGAAGACCATGTGCAACACACAACATTCACTTCATTCAGTCAACAATTCTGATGAGTAAGTCCAAATTGTCTTGAAGGTGCTGTGATCCATGGCTACTAAGCAATACTACCTTGAGTAAATTATTTTTTATGCCCTAGGAAAAACCTGAAAAGAGATGTTCTCCATTTCTAACTTCAGTTTGTATTAGGCTAAGACTAACACACACACACACACACACACACACACACACATGCACATATGTGTTTTCATACTGAAATAATAACTACTAGTTTTTATATTCCGATGGAATGAATAACTATTCCCCAAATATTTGTTTTCTCTGCCTGTATACAGATACAAAAATGGCAAAAATTGAGTATCTCATATGCAGCAGAGTATTAATTCTTACTCCTTTGGATTCTGGGATGTACGAGGTCAGGTCTCAAGCAGATGGGCTATATGGTAAGAGCCTGTTTCATGGACAGTGACTTTTCCATGCCTTCACAAAATAAAAGCAATAAAGGTCATGGACTTATTAAATAAGGCCATCAATCACCTTTAGGAGAACCATAACATTATTACCTGATCATCTCCCAAAGAAGGTAATGATCTAAGCCCATCAATCAGGGACAGATTCATTGTATGAGGGCTGAGTGCAGATATTCAGAGCATAACACTCATAATACTTTCGGGAAGTAGAGGTCCAGATGAGATATACTTTTCTTAATCCTCATTAGAAATATGTGAAAGAAAACAATTGAGTTGTTTCTAGACTGAGAAGATTGATAATCAGACATAGTTTCCCATTCACTTCTATCCCTGATAATTATTTTAGACAACCCCAGGACCCTGAGGCCCCAAAAGATGGTTAAATCACAAAACAGAAGATGATAATGTTTTGATCTTTTGCACTTATTCTAAAGATAGAGAAAATAGATTTGTTTAGATTATGCCAGTGAAGCCTCAGAGTTTATTATTAGTGACAGTCAACACTAGTTCTGCGATAGAAGATAATACAAGTAAGACTTCTATTGTATAAAAGTTTGCATATATGTATAATTTTAAAAACACATTTTATTTAACGTCAAATTTTTAAACAATTTCAATATCCTAATGAAATTCACGTATAACACTTTCTATCTATTAGCTGATATTTAAATTCAGGTATCTATTTTTACACAATGGATTTGTTTATATGGGCACAAGATAAATATGATAGTTTTGATATGAATTATTTTATTTATTTAGGAGCATAATATTGAATGATTGCTTATTTAAGTGTTATATCAGATGTATTCAAGATCATATACAGCTCAAATTAAAAAAACAATATCAAGTTTATTGAAATTCTATGCTTTGTATGTAATATACAAATAAGATATTAAAGATGAATTTTAAATTTTTTCGAGCCACATTTCACTTTGGAGTTTTTTCTTTTCCAAATTATGAATTTTAACTTCATTTTATATCAATTTATAATGCAATTATACCATGTATTATATTTTTCTCCTTATACCCAAGCATAATTATTACATATCTTAAAGTTATATAAATCTTTGGTTGATTTGTATAGGTTTGCTTACAAGACATTTATTATTATTGCTAATTTATAATTATTAGTATTTTAATTAGATCTAAATACCATTTTATCAATTGTGTATAAACACAAACAAGCTTACAATTTATTATAATTAAATTTTGATATCATATTCTAGTATCATTACTTTTATAGTGATTTATTGTGTATATTATAGTACATACAAAAATGCAACAAGTTGTTTTGAATTATCTGTCATTAAACAACTTTTTTATGTTTAGATGTTTCTCCCTAATTCTTCTATCAGACGCTAGTAATCTTAAAAGTCCTTTGAATGGCTCTAGGACTACTTTATTTCTCTAAAATTAGTACAATGATTTAATGCATATAACTTATTCACTTGGATGAAACTACTTCTTCAATATTCTGTCAAAAGCAGTGTAAATGCATAATTCATAAAACTCTTAAGTAGCCCCCTAAATATTCTTTTAACAGAATAAAAAAATAAAGCCTTTAGAGCAATTCTTTGTATTACTTTAAAATTATGTTCATATTATTTTCATTTTATTCACATATACTTCACCACTTTCCCAAAGGCATTAAGTAATGAGATTCATTTAAAACTAGTAACAAAATTATTACTGCTAAAGAATAGCAATCAAAATTTCCTACATGAATTCTAGCCTCAAAAACTTCCTGTCAGATAAAATTGTAACCTTGATAAATGTAGGCAACATGAAATGTTATTCCAGTCATGTAAAACACTGTGGTGGACTTCATTTGGGATCAATCATTTTACTTTGGATCAGGAAAACTGCTAAAATGCCATGTATCTCCAGGACCATGTTCCTTCCTATAAGACACATGAGTGACTGCACATGACTGGTATTTAATGGATATTCCTATCATAGAGAAACTGATTTTGTGGACAGATATCAAAAATATGAATGGACTAGCACTGGTAGCATCTTAATAAATCACAAACCTGCATTGAAGGGCAGAAAAAAAACAGATGTTTAAGTGGCATTGGAAAGTAGATGTCAGTTATAAAGTTTTGTGTGTAAATTAAACCCTGGAGTAAAGGGCTGGGAGAAAGAAAGTCCCAGGAGCAATTGTTCTGTTTCTTCAATTAGGATGGCTTAGCTACCCTGATGAGGGGAAGTTGTTACTATTCTTTCTTTCAGACACAGACAAAAATGTTTGTCAGTTGCTGCATTATTGTTTGTGAAATATTAAGAAGCAGATCAAAGCAAATATCTCTCTCAGTAACTTGAGTCTGATATTAATATGCTATATGGTTCATGGTTTTTAAATAATTGATAGAATGCTGTCATATTGGCTGTAGTATAGAGCAAGATTTCAGAGAAAAATTAATTATTGAACACCTATGTAAGTGTTATCATCAGGAATTAAATACCAGTTACCCTCACGGTCTGTTCTCATCTGTCTTTCCCACTCTATTTCCTAGTTAGGGCTAGTCATCAAAAGTCCTTGGCTAGCTGTTACATTTGTTAATTTATTCATTTTTCTGATAAAATTTGAGACTATTTTTTATCAGTAGACTAGCCTCAAAAACACAAATGTGCTTTACTCATTGATGATATCAGTCTTCTAATCTGTCATTCTGAGTTTCATTGTATTCTCCTTAAAGGACAAAGGACTAAAAGTCACAGATTATGGACTTTGTTTTTAATTGTAAAGACTTAATTTAAAAAAAAAATTAAAAAGACTTTACACAGAATATATTTGGTGACATTTTTTTTTCTCAATCCAAAACAACGAGTGTTACTTTGTTTTGAATGTGGTGTGTGATCCCCAGGGCATACTTGGACTCAAGGTAGTGCTGGTAGAAAAGTGAGTCTTTACAAAGGAGAACTACGTGGGCTGTCATCCAGCAGTTGCTGGTATGAAATCTGTCTCTTTCAGTCCCTTAGTAATTCACATTTAATCCACTGGTAGTTTTCATAAGAAAGTCATAAAAAAAAGTATAATAGGCTCTGCCTACATTCTTTCTCCCTGCTCCTAAGAGTTATAGTCAATCTCGTCCTAAAATTACAATCATTGCTATTGGTCATGGTGCAATTCAAACATGAACTAAGCCACACAGAACTTCTACCACATCAATTCAAAACATGAGCAAAATTAATTTTAAAAAATTACAAAGCTATAATATATATTATATATATTATATGTATATATATACAACTCAGCTATTTCCTTGTAATACTGAAAAGCTGGCTCCGACATTGATAGGAAGATTCTGAATGACACCAATGCAGAGTTCACAATAGTGTATGGGTAGGTCAGACCTGGAGCACAGTTCACTATAGTGCATGGGTGTTTACAGCCTGGCGCACAGCTTTCAACAGTGCATAGGTAGTTAGAGTCTGGTACACAGTTCACAGCAGTGTGTGTGTGTGTTTGGAGGGGGGGGTGGTTAGAACCTGGTGCACAGCTCACAAAAGTGCATGGATGGTTACAACCAGGTGCTTAGTTCACAAGTGCATTAGAATCTAATTAGACTATATAAACCAAATCAAAGAAACTAGCATAGAAAGGGATACTAATGAAGTTTTAGATGTAATTAGGGTTTGTTGATATATTTGCCAAACAACTTTTTATTTATTAATTCCCTTGCTGTCATAATGTTACATAAAATTCTGTGTGAAAATGAGCTCTGTTATCATCCCATCCTAAGCCATACAACAACAAATTGTGCTTTGATTTGCTCTACAACAATGAATCAAGATGAAGTTCAAAGAGATGCATAATGTGTTAAAGATACTGCATGGACAATGTGGCCACCTATTTTTTGAAGTAAAGTGTATTTTCACAAAGAAATAGCACTTGTCTGCTCTCAGTAAAATAATGTCCTAGTGTCAACAGGCAGAAGATGCCTCTAGCAAAAGACAATATACTTTGTAGAAATTACACATTCAAGTATACATACTAAAAGCAGTTGTTCAGTGTTATCCTTTCTGGGAAACAGTCTGCCTTTAAATTTGGAATTAATTAATTTTCAGTTTTGCAATTTCCCATCAACTAGCTTACTTCTTTCCTTCTTTCTTTAAAAGTTGTATTGATTTTTAATCTGTAGTTTGTATCTCTGTGTCTACCATCATTCTTTTACATTCTTGCTATATACACTGAAATGATATCACCAAAGACACAAGAGGAACACACTATTTCTCAAATTATGCCCAAATATATTTTCCCCTTTTAGGTAGGCTGCCTACTAAATATAGTGTTGCTTTCTCTTTATGACAAAGGCCCCCTGATCAGGACCAGATTTCTCTGTTTATGCTTTTTCAATAAGCCCTCATCAGTAGTAAGTTATGTGGGATTTGGGCTGTAGTTGTTTTTGTTCCTCTGTTTACCTTCTATATATATATTTGCATATATTTCTCTAATAATACAAGACACTCTGCCTCCTATTAAATTGTTTTAGTGAGAACTCCACCTGCCCTTTTAATCTGAAGATGTTCCTGGGGTTATGCATTCTGTTTCAGGTGCACCTTTGCTTTAGTACAACTAATATTTCCATTTTCTGAGTACCTGAGTTTCATACATCTTCATGATGGCTAACTTGAATGCCCCCATGCCTTGCTTTATTAACTTTAACACTTTAATTTCATTTTTCTGCTTTATGTACATTTTCAGATGTGAATTTTTAAATGTAATAAAACACAAGGCATATATACTCATAAATACATGCAAATATAAATATGTTTTATAAATATTGTTGGAAAATGTTTTATAAATATTCATTCAATAATATTTTACTATAATCCTTCTACCTCTTGATAGCTAATTCATATGGAGTAAAGTATTTGGCTAGACTTTGTCCTTGGTTTCTGGAAAATAGCTTATAAATCTTAAATGTTCCCCATGTGACAGGAGTATATTTGTTATTCAAGGAGGATCCTGAAAGTCACTATTAATTAGATGATTCAGAACAACTACTGGTCTTGGCAGAAAGACCATGCTGCAATTAGAATGTTGAGATCCTGAGACACATTATCCTACTCTGACCTTTAGGAGCAAATAGTGACTGTGGATTAAGTTCAGTGGAATAGCCAATGATTCTGTGATGTATGCCTATGTAATGAAGCAACTCCTGGACATGATAATCCATGTGAGCTTCCATATTTTGCAGTGGTCTCCTTTGGGGTTACCTGTCTTAGTTATTTTTCCATTGAAACACCATGACTAAAACAATATATAAAAGAAAGTGTTTTACTTGTCAGTTTGAGAAGAATAGAGATCATATGGTGGGATAAAGGCTTTGGGGCAGGAACAGCTAGGATCTTACATCTTGATCCACAAGTAGAAGGCAAAGAGAAAGAAACATTGAGAATAACAGGGGCTTTTAACGCCTCAAAGGCCACACACGCACACCTCATCCAACAAGTCACACCTTTTAGTCCTTCCCCCACAGATCCAACACAGAAAAACAAATGTTCACATATATGAGTCCATCTATTAGGGCCATTCTCATTCAAAGTGCCATGATACACCCCTGTGTGTTAGGACAGATGTATCCTCACTCCACAATCATAAGAATGCTGCTCAAAGTTGAGTTTTTATAACATCAGTAAATTATATACACATTCCTTAAAAGCAGGTGTAGAGAAATATGTATAATATGCTTTATATATGCTATATACATATTCAACATTTCTTTTTATATTTTAGGTATTTAGATGTTTTGCATGCATCATGTTTTAGCCATGTACCACATGTATATCTGGTGCTTTCACAGACTAGAAAAGGCATCAGAACTTCTGGAACAGGCACCTACAGTTGTTACAATGAACCTAGGTCTTATGGTGATAGTTAAATAATATTGACCTTCACAAATTGATAGTGGGTGATGTCAATACCCTACTCTCACCAACAGTCAAGTTATCCAGGCAAAAACTAAACAAAGAAATGTTAAAGCTAACCAATGTTATAAACCAAATGGCTATGAAAGATATTTACAGAACATTTCATCCAAACACAATGAAGGCTATTCTAAGAGGCAAGTTCATAGGATCAAAAAAAGAAGTTTTCTAATTGGAACATGAGAGCACATCTGAAAAAACAGAAAAATAATACAAAGTATAAATGAAACAAAAAGTTGATTCTTTGAGAAAATTAATGAGATGGACAAACCCTATCCAAACCAACTGAAAGGCAGAGAGCTTATCCATCTAAATGAAAACAGAAACAAAAAGAAAGACATAACAACACACTGAGAAAATCCAGAGAATCATGAACACATACTACAAAAATATGAAGTTCACAAAATGGAAATATCTGAAATAACAACAACAACAATAGTAATAATAATAATATAATTTTCTTAAGATGTTGTACCACTTACAATAGTTGAATCAGGATAATATAAGCCATTTAAAAACTCTGAAATCCACAGTGAAATAGAGGCAGTAATTAAAACTTTCACAACTCTAAATTAACAAAATGAGAAACAAAAAGGGAGACATAACAACATAAAATGAGAAAATTAAAAAAAAATCAACAGATCCTACTACAAAAACCTATACTCAGCAAAACTGGAAAATCTGGATGAAATTGACAATTTTCTAGACAGATACCAGGTACCAAAATTAAATCAGGATCAGATAAACCATCTAAACTGTCCCAAAACCCCTAAAGAAATAGCAGCAGTAATTAACATAATACCAACCAGAAAAAGCCCAAAAGTAGATGGCTTTAGTGCAGAATTCTATCAGAACTTCAAAGAATACCTAATACCGATACTCTTCAAACTATTCCCAATTCGTTCTATGAAGCCACAATTTTGCTTATACCTAACCACACAAAGACCAAACAAAAGAGAACTTCAGACCAATTTCCCTTATGAACATTGATGCAAAAATAATAAAATATTTGCCAACTGAATCCAAGAAAATATCAAAATGATCATTCACCACAATCAAGTAGGCTTCATCACAGGGATGGAGGGAAATTTCAATATATGGAATGCCACCAATACTGGACACTATTGTGGATGCCAAGAAATGCTTGCCGAAAGGAGTCTGATATGGCTATCTCCTGAGAGGTCCTGCCAGAGCCTTGCAAATACAGAGGCAGATTCTCACAGCCAATCATTGGACTGGAGCAGGGGGAGGGAGGATAGGATGCAGGGGTTTCTGGTGGTGGGGGGAACCCGGGAAAGGGGAATAACATTTGAAATATAAATAAAATATCCAATAAAAAAAGAAAGAAAAAAACCTCAAACAAAACAAAAGCTAAAAAAAATACCCCAAAACAAACAAAAAAAAATCAGCAACAACAATATATATACCTCTCACAACCACAAATGCATAGGACCAGATGCTTTTAGTCCAGAATTTTACAAGTATTGTACCTAAGAGTTAATTCCAATAGTATTTAAATTTTTTTTCACAAAACAGAAGCAGAAGGAACAGTGCCCAATTCATTTTATGGTGCTATCCCCTGATACCAAAACTACATAAAGACCAAACAAAGAAAGAGAATTACTGACTAATTTTCTTGTCAACATAGATATGTACTTTATCAAAAAGGAAACATAAACACCAACCTAGCAGCAAACACTTTGTCTGAAACTGTATACTACCCACAAGATGCACTATGCCAATAATGGCAAAAAGCTTATGAGAATCTACCAGTAACTGGTTTGACTTAAGGCCCACTCCACAAGATGGAACCCACACCCAACACTGCTTTTTTGACCAAGAACCTGAGACTAGATTGCAAAGGAACCTAGGGCAAAACCAAATAATACTAGCTTTAAAAATGGAAAAAAAATTTATAGAGATAAAATGACTGCTAATTATATTCTGCATATTCAGACAATAGAGAGAGAGTAAGAAACTTAGGAACACTTTCCCCTAAATGGAAAATCTCTATTAAACCCTTCCTCTCAGAGCTCAGTGAACCTGATGAAAGAGGAGGGAGATACGGTATAAGAACCAGAGGGGATAGAGGACACCAAAACCAACATCATCTAAATTAACCTGAACAAAGTTCATATGAATTCACAGAGATTGAGGCAGCAACCATGGGGCCTGCATGTGTCTGTACCAGGTCCAATGCATATATATATATATATAATAATAATATATATAATATAATAATATTATATATATAATATAATAATATATATATATATAATATAATAATATATATATATATATGTATATATATATATATATATTATTGGCTTCCATTTTGGGGGTTTTATGGAATTCCTGAGTGTGCACATAAAGAAGCTCTGATTCTCATGACTTTTCTTGGGCTCTTTTCTCTTGTGTTTCTTTGTCTTGTCCAACTTTGATATGATAGTGTCTACTTTATCTTATTATATTTTAATTTGTTATATTAAAAACTAAATAAATTAGTGGATAAATGAATGCCAAAAACTGGGTTAAAGGTTAAAAACCGAACTGTCATTTATTCCTGCTGGGAGAAAGAAAGGAAAAATCAGTTTTCTCCAATGAAATGGTAATGTGTATATACAGCACTTCAGAATAGGTCTCATATGCAGGAATATTTGACCAATATAAAATTGATTCCACAATTTTTATGTGCTCTTACTTGGTTACAAAATGGAAGTTTTCTTTGTTTCTCTTTGTTTCTTTCTTTCTCTTTTCCTTTTGAGTAGTGTTTTATTTTGTTTCCTGGATTTGGGAGCATTGTATTGTACTGAGTTTGTTTTTTGAGATAGAGTTTAAACTTGAGTAGAGAAGAGAAAAGATCTGGATGGACTTGGAAGAGGGAAAGAATATGACCAAAATATATTTAAATTTATTTTTTATTTTATTTTTATTTATTTTTTAATACTAAGTTTTTAAAAATAATAAAATTAAAATATATATCATCTCTCAAATGCAAATATCAAAAAGCAGTGCTGACCATTTGGTGTTAGATAAGCAATTGCTAAGCTCTTCCCAGAAGAAGACTGTTTCTCCTAAGTTCCTTAATGATGTGTAGCTCTTTCTCTAGGTTGAAGCATCCTGAGCTGTTCTACTTCCACATTGGCATAATTGATGCTGTCCTTGTTCAGGTCATGTTTCAGCAGCCATGGAGGTGAGACTGTGAGGATAGACCTTCTGACATTTCTAGAAGACACTACCTTGAAGAAAATTTTCTTCAATCTGAGTCTTTCAATCTTTACTTCCTCTTCTGTAATGATCCTTGAGCCTTAGGTGTGGGAGTGTTTTGCAGATGAATCCATGGAGACTATGCTCTATAACTACAGTTTGATTAATTATGATGTTCTGTTATTGTTTGTTTCAAGGAGAAGTTTCCTTGATGAGAGGTAAAACTACACTCACTGGCCTGTTGAGGGAGGAGGAGGTATTCATATTATAATAACATTTGTTTTTTGAAAATTTAAAAACACTTGTCAAAAGAGCATACTTTAGGATAGGATAGGATAGGATAGGATAGGATAGGATAGGATAGGATAGGATAGGATAGGATAGGATAGGATAGGATAGAATAGAATAGAATAGAATAGAATAGAATAGAATAGAATAGAATAGAATAGAATAGAATAGAATAGAATGAGACTATAAAATCCAAAGGTATAACACTAAATTGTTTTAAATAATTCTACTTAAGTAAAAAGAAAACTAAAAAGGTGGAGTTAATTTAGTAAACATGCTATAATATTCAACATTTTGTATTAATCATTCCATTCATTTACATCTCAAATGATAGCCTACTTCTCCGTTACTCCCTACCAACCCCCCCATCCCACATTAGCCCTCCCTTTTGCCTGTATGAGAGTGCTCCCCAACCCACCCATATTCTCCTGCCTTACCACTCCAGCACTTCCCTACACTGGGGCCTCAAACCTCTCTTTGCTATCAGGCAAGGCCATCCTCTGCTACATATGTATCTGGAGCCATGGAATCCTTCAGATATACTCCTCAGTTGGTGGTCTAGTCTCTGGGAAAAAGGGGTGGTCAGGCCAACCTATGTTGTTCTTCCAATGGGGTTGCAATACCCTTCTGCTCCTCTAGTCCTTCCACCAGCTCCCCCACCAGGTTCCCTGAGTTCAGTCTGATGGTTGGCTCTAAGCATCCACATCTGCATTTGCTAGCTACTGGATAGATCTCCCCAGGAACTGCCACACTAGGTTCCTGTCATCAAGAGCCTCTTGATCATGGCAACAGTGTTGGGTTTGGCATCTGCAGGCATGATGGATCCCCAGGTGAGCCGTGGTCTGGCACAGTATTTTTACATCTTTTAAGAGGAGATCAAATACAGGAATGGATAAGAGAAAGAGTAGATAGATGCAAATGCCCTCATTTAAGCATATACAACAAATAAGTCAATGCTAAGAAAAGTAAAAGAAAGATTAGTGGATCATGGGGGACACATGTGCAACGCCAGCACTTGAGATAGAGGTGTGATGCCTCAGATTTAGGGTCATTTACACAAATGGGAGTTGAAAGATAACTAGTGAGATATTCTCTCCAAAATTAAAAGAAAGGAAAGAAACCAGATTCATTAGTATGAAAGAAGTCCAGGCATCAATTGATGGCCAAAGAAAGACCAATGAATGATAAATTACCCATATGTTAATGTTATATAGAAGTACACTAGAATAAATAAATAATTACTGGTGGCAGGTGGTGGATACTTGGATGTTCATAGGGTACTTTTAGTTTAAAATAAGAGAGAAAGGGAAAAGTAATGTTACTTTAAAATTAAATAATTATGTGAAGAAGCTGGAAATACATGAATGTGAACACATTGACTGGTATATGCACACATATGTATTTACCCTCAGACAGTTGAGAAGCAGGCACACACAATGTCCATAAACATGCAGATAATGCTTGTAAACACTATTCTCTCACAATCGATGCAAGAACTTCTAGCATAATTGGTTCACTCTATATACAAGATGACACATAGCATCATACACTGACCCATGAAAGGATGTGCTGAAGGAAGAGAAATCCATGCAACAATAGTTAGGTGTCAAACACACACAGAAAGTAACTCAAAAAGTTGCCAAATAGTTACAATTCAAAGTGAAGCTAGACAATGAATTTATTATATATTATATTTATTATGTTACATTGTTATTTTGTATTGCTCTGTACTATATACAAAAGTATTGGTCTTTTTAGTTACTGTGAAAAAGGGGAAATCATTTGGAATGTAAATAAAAAAATATAGAAAATAATTTAAAAAAAAAGAATAAGCAAGTATGAATTTTCAATGATAGCATACTTGAGAAGGCTTGGATAATAATGTGGAAGAGAAACTTAAAAGAATATAAGAGCTGGAGCCTGGAGCAATATGCTGTGAAATGCTGTCCTCTGCATGTGAGGTGGCTATTTCACACATGAACTCATAGCAGCTGTGATTTCCTGCACAATACCTACACAAAGTACTCAAAAATTCTAGCATGAAGCAAGATCCAATATCCCAATATCCCACATCTATTTAAGGGACATTTGCTAGTTGATGGCTGTAGAGGAGAGAAGGTCACTTTTCCTTGGTGGGGCAACAACTAGTAGGCTACATTTAACTCAGTGGATGACCACACACCCATGAGATTGGGAGAGAGATCCGTCTTATGTGAGTCCAATACAAATTGAAGAAAGGGGCTAGAAAATGGATATGCCCAAAATGTGTGGTATATATTTATGAAAGTTTCAAGATTAGCATGTAAAATGTTTGAAACGTGTAAATTAACAGGTAAAACTTTTAATTTTACCAATATTTTCATATGATGGCATTTCTTGTCAAAACTTAGAGCAAACATAAATTACAAATGATAAACTTAAAAGCAATTCAGTATATTTCAGTTGTGCCAATTTATAAATTGGCAGATTATAAATAGTTGCCACATAGCCTTGTGTAAGCAAAATACTTAATCAGAAATTTTTAATATTTCTAATGAGCTAACTATGCACTAATATTACTTTAAAGTAGTTCAAGTAAAGCTTGGAACTTCATTGTTTTTATTGAGAATTTTCATGACCCAGTACTTACCTTATCCTTCTTCTGAGATATTGAACTCACATATCCATAGTATTGTCCAGGATACATTAATGGCTACAGTATCTTAGTCAGTCTTTGAGAATTTTCTCTGATTTGTTTTGTTTTCTCATAAGTTTTGTACAGAGGGAAAAGCCAACAAGCTAACAAAAAAAAAATCTAAGACTAAGCCAACCAATATTGTTCAAAAGAGAGTGCTGACAACTGGTTAGATCACTGTTCTTCAAATTGATTGTTTGAAAATAATCAGGGCAAATTCTCAGGGTCCAATTTTCTCTTCCTTTCAAGTCCTTTAATCTTGTGTCAATGCCTTGAAAGCTTCAAGTTCATAGCAATTGTTCTGCAAGTCACTCTTTTCAAGCTGAGTGGTGTTAGGTGTAAGAGGCCCTTTCTAAAAGCGAATGTTGACTGTGATTCATTTTGCTTTTGTCTGCCTTTAAAGTAACAAGAAGTAAGTTCTAGTATACTTATTGTTAAGAAATATAAACAGTGAAAGTGAAAAACTGAAGTTAAAAATCCAAAAATCAATGTTAAAATCAAGAAAAATATAGAGAGATATTCTAGTATACTAACATTTCCTACATTCTCACCAATTCAAAATACTTATAATGTTGGAATACCAATTGCTACATGTATCATTTGGGACTATGACATGTTTAAAAGAATAACCAACAGATAAAAGTATTTTAAAGCAGGAAAAAATAATCTGACATGATTTACCATTATTTTCCATCTACCCAAGATTAAACTAGCTTTGCCGCACACCCACCATAAAAGAAACTACAAAGTATGAAATACAAGATTCACATATTTAAATGCATTAGCTGGGAACTGAATGCTTGATTTTATAGTTACTATCCACTATCCTGACAATACAAATTGTAAACTCCTCTCTCTCTCTCTCTCTCTCTCTCTCTCTCTCTCTCTCTCTCTCTCTCTCTCTCTCTCTCCCTCCCTCCCTCTCTCTCTCTCTCACATACACATATTATAATCTTTTACTTGTTGAAGAACTGAAAGCTTCTTAGAAAGCCCAGACATTCTTAATTAGTACAATAAACATATCTGATATGAGTACACAATAGTACAATAACAGCAGAAGGGATACAAATAAGGTAATTTACTTTGAAAGGAGACAGACACAAATTGAAATTTTCTTTCATTAGGGAATCCAATATCTACTGTTGTACCTTTTCACATTTCTGAAAAATTCTTTGGACAAGAGAAATTGAAATTCATGGGGCCAAAGTGATGGGCTATCGAGTAAGAACACTTGCTGCTTCCATGGTACCCAAGTCCTAATCCAGAACCCATGTTGGGCAGCTTACAACTGCTTGTTACACCAGCTGCACTGTATCCATAGTCCATGTCTAGCCTCTGATGGCATCTGTATACAAGTTCTAAATGTGAACACACACACACACACAAACATCCATACATTAACAATTTTAAAATTATGACTTGTATAGGAATATAAGGCAGGAAGTTTAGTCATGTGTACATAACCTTTTGGTCAATGGAAGATCTCAAATATACCACATATGCCATGTTCATTTAGGTTCCCATGGAAATGGGCTGAGGATGCAAATTTGTAGAGCACTTGTTTAGTGTATGGGAGGTTGATCTCCAATACTAGAAAAATGAAACCATTCTTTAGCTCTTGTTGTTGTTTAAAGGACTTGAACATTTCCTATTCTATGTATTTGTTTAACCACACCTTTATATATTTATATATATAAATACCATTTGTAATACTTTGTCTATAATACTTAATATGATTCCATAGAATGGTTGTAGTCTAGGAACATTAGACTGTACGATGTACCCTAGGTATGTAGGAAGCTACGCTTTCTAGGTTTGTGTATGTATGTTCTGTGATATTTACTTAAAGATGCAATGTATATTTCTCAGAAAATATTCCTGTCATTTTAACAACACATGATTGACATTTTACAGAATTAATTTGAAAAATCAATAAATATTCAGTCATCATTCATATTGCAAAGGCTTGTATGCTAATGCCAATTCTTGCTCCTTTGCAGTATCTGGGATAGACCCAGGATTTTCAGCTACACAGAACTTAAAGTGACATAAACTGAAGAATTATGTTGCAGGTAGGCAATTTCAAATAACCAAATCTTATATGAGCACAACTTTTAACATGTTAAAGTTTCTTTCTTTTATTTTATTCCTTCTTATTAAGTGTGTTAGTTATGGTTTTACTGCTGTGAACAGACACCATTTACTAAGGCAACTCTTAAAAGGACAACATTTAATTGATACTGCTTCAGGTTTAGAGGTTCAGTCCAATATCATGAAGGCAGGAACATGGCAGCTCCAAGGCAGGCATGGTACTGTAAGAGCTAAGAGTTTTACACCTTGATCTGAAGGCTACTAGGAGAAGACCGGCTTTCACACAGTTAGGATGAGGGACGTAAAGCCTAGGCCCACAATGACATGTATAGCATGTAGTGCTTACTACCCCACTTTAATCTTGAGGCAGACCTTGCTACCAGCCTCCGCCCTGGTTCCCTAGGATCCTTAGATAAAACACACACACACAGAGAGAGAGAGAGAGAGAGAGAGAGAGAGAGAGAGAGAGAGAGAGAGAGAGAGAGAGAGAGAGAGAGAGAAAGAGAGAGAGAGAGAGCTCAAGGTGAAAATACACTATTAGTTTAGGAATTCTTGGATGGTATACATACATACAAATGACATAAATCTAGGAGTGAGATAGAATTGGTTCTCACAAAGTCGAGCTGAGTCACATGACTCCAGCTTCTGAAAACTAGAAAAAAAGAAACTAGAACAAACTGCTAGTGAGTGCTTAAGCCAAGAGGCCAGGAACTCCAGCTGTGCAGACTGGCTGACTGGTTCCCTGAAGGCTAGGAATTTCCAATCAATGCATACTCATTGGAGTGAGTAAAGTAACAACACTATAATTTTCCTTCAGTGAGAGAATTTGTACCATGAGTTTTTCACAGCAAATATTTTTATTCAGGTAACCTTGTTCTTACTATTTTTAGAATTATTTCATATGTTAATTTTCTAAATGATTTCGAAATGGCCTTTTCTCAGGCCCTAAGGCTGCTGTCCTTCTGTTAGAAGTAAGAATAAATTTACTTAATCTAAATTTGAATTAAGTCTAAGTCATTGGTCTTTCCCAGTGGATTCAAGTGCCACAATCCCTGGCGTTTTATCCTCTGCTCTTTTCTTTTTTCTTTTTTTTTTTTTTAATTACCACATTAAAGTTGTTTATTTCACTATGGGAAAATACATACAGAAAAAACTTGAAGGAAGTTTTTAGGTTTTTTTAATGCCTTTTTATATTTCCCAAATTTTCTATAATTTCTATTTTTAGAGTAGAGATGGAAAATACAGGACCTGCCCAATTAATATTTACTTATTATATACTAGTCACCATTCTTTAATTTATTTTGTCTTATTATGATACCATGGGGCAAAACTAGGGATTTTCATATGCTAGACACGTGCTTTACCACTAAGCCTCAGTTGGAGTCCTGGACTTGACACTGTTCTTGACACTGGTACTAAGATAAAGCCCTTGCTTTTTAGTAATATTGTATTGTCTTCATTTTAATGATTCAAAACAATTCTTTAGTCATCCATGCCAAGCTAAAGTGTACCAACATCAGTTTCACAGACAACTTAAAAACAAACAAGACCCAATATACAGGAAAAGTCCTTCTTGGAGAGTTGAATTTTTTACTTTATAGGCTCAGTCTTTGAGATGTTTTTATTTGGGAACTTTAATTCTAGAAGTGTATAGTAGTTGTCTCTTTAGTTCTGTAACATTTGTAAATTACCCAAGCACATTTTCTCCAGTTCCATTCAGACATTAGACATATTGCCAGAGCAAGACAAAACTTGGAGCTTTGGGGTCCACCTTGAAGTCTTTCATTCAGGTACCTAATGTTTGTTTTTCTTTTTTTTTTGAGTTTGTGCAATGTTTTTTTTTCTTTTTTTTTTATTTTATTTTATTTTTTTAATTTACATTCCAAATCACTTCCCCTTTCCCGTTTCCTCCCTCCCCGAAAGTGCCATAAGCCCCCTTCCCTCCCTCTTTTCTCCATTCAACCCCCTCTCATTACTCTGTCCTGGCGTTCCCCTACATCCAGTCTTTCCAGGACCAGGGGTCTCTCCTTCCATCTTTTTAGAAATCTATTGATATGCTGATTGTGTCTAGGGTATTCTGAGATTCTGGGTCAATATCCCCTTATCAGTGACTGCATACCATGTGTGATCTTTTGTGATTGGGTTACCTCACTAAGGATGATATTTTCAAGTTCTGACCATTTGCCTAGGAATTTCGTGAATTCATTGTTTTTAATTGCAGAGTAGTATTCCATTGTGTAAATATACCACATCTTCTGAATCCATTCCTCCGTTGAGGGACATCTGGGTTCTTTCCAGCTTCTGGCTATTATAAATAAGGCTGCTATGAATATAGTGGAGCATGTGTCCTTATTGCATGCAGGTAAAGTCTCTGGGTATATGCCCAGGAGTGGTATAGCCGGATCCTCCGGAAGTGTCATGCCCAGTTTTCTGAGGAGCCGCCAGACTGCTTTCCAGAGTGGTTGTACCAGCCTGCAATTCCACCAGCAGTGGAGGAGTGTTCCTCTTTCTCCACATCCTCGCCAACAACTGCTGTCTCCTGTGTTTTTGATCTTAGCCATCCTGACTGGTGTGAGATGGAATCTCAGGGTTGTTTTGATTTGCATTTCCCTAATGACTAAGGATGATGACCATCTCTTTAGGTGCTTCTCAGCCATTAGATATTCTTCAGGTGAGAACTCTTTGTGTAGCTCTGTACCCCATTTTTTAATAGGGTTACTTGCCTCTCTGGAGTTTAACTTCTTGAGTTCTTTGTATATCTTGGATGTTAGCCCTCTGTCGGATGTAAGGTTGGTAAAGATCATTTCCCAGTTAGTTGGTTGCCGCTTTGTCTTTTTGACGGTGTCTTTTGCCTTGCAAAAACTTTGTAATTTAATGAGGTCCCATTTATCTATTCTTGATCTTAGAGTATAAGCTATTGGAGTTCTGTTCAGGAAATTCTCCCCTGTGCCCATATGTTCAAGGTTCTTCCCTAGTTTCCCTTCTATTAGTTTCAGTGTGTCTGGTTTTATGTGGAGATCTTTGATCCACTTAGAATTGAGCTTAGTGCAAGTGCTCTTTTCTTTTTTCTTTTCTTTTTCTTTCCTTTCTTTTCTTTTCTTTTCTTTGCTTCCTTCCTTTCTTTCTTCCTTCCTTTCTTTCCTTCCTTCCTTCTTTCTTTCTTTCTTTCTTTCTTTCTAGAAAACTCAACTTTTATATGACAATAATTTCTTAAAAATATTTCTTGAGCAAAAGGGAGGGGAATGGGATGAAGAACTCAGAGATGAGGGGACTTGGAAAGGAGACAACATTTAGAATGTAAATAAATAAAATAATTTAAAAAGAAATCCCTTAAATCTTTCTAATCTGAGAATGATTTTGTTTTTTAGTCATTATCATTTCCCTAAAGCTCTTTTATCACAAAGAATCAAAGCTGTTATTTGACTTCCAAACTTATCTCTTCTTTCTTAGGAAGATTTTGTTAAATCAACTGTTCCTTCCTAATTGCATTCTGTGTAAAGTATTATATATGCCATCCCAGGGTGCGGCTTTGGTGACATATTTTCTTTATGACAGATCTTTCCAAGATTTTTGCCATGTGCTTATGAATACAAATTAATAAATATACTCTGAGAAGAAAAATTAAGCAATGATTAAAAAGATAAATAAAGAGCTTCCTGGAAGATATAAAATTTCATTTCCTTTCTTTCTTTCTTTCTTTCTTTCTTTCTTTCTTTCTTTCTTTCTTTCTTTCTTTCTTTCTTTCTTTCTCTCTTTCTTTCCACTTAAGAAATATGATGAGAAAGAACATATATTCCATACAGTAGGACCATCACTTGAAGAAGTTTGGGTGTGGACGACACTAGTATTGCAATACAAGATTCACATAAGGGCCTCCAGCCTGAGAAAGGCACTTTCAGATTTTATCCTGGGTCAGAATGCCCTAGAGTTTTGAGACCGAATAATGAAATGAGAGTAATATGTCTAAGAAGTTAGTAGAAATTCAGTCAGTATTTCTTAGTTTGAGAGAAGATGGTATCGGATGTCAGAAGACAACAGAAAGGTAAAAGGGTCATTCAACCCTCAAAAACGGTCAAGACTCACAGGTTGAAAAATTTCTGATTTATTCAGAAATATATATTCACATATATGAATATATATTCCTAAATGAATATAAACTCCTAAATATGTGTACATATATGTATCATATGCTATATATTAATTACCTTATAATCTGAAAAAATATTTTTAAAAGACACATATTAGGATAAGATTGTGAAAATGTCAGTAGAGTTAGAGGATAAGGATCCAAAAGCAGGCAATGTAGTCAAAAACCCCTGCTCCCACATGAACACCCAAAATGTTACATATGTGCAGAGGGCCTAGGTCTATCCCATTAATGCTCTCTGGTTGTTAATTCAGCCACTATGAGCCCCTTTAGGCCCAAATTAGTTGACTGTCTAGGTTTGTTTATGGTGTCCTTGACCCCTCTGGCTTCTTCAGTCCTTCCTCCTCCTCTTCCAAATGTTTCAGCGTGTTCTACTTAATGTTTGACTGTGGGTCTCTGCCTCAGTTTTCTCCAGTTTCTTAGTGAAGTCTTTCTGATGACAGTTATAATAGCTCATATTTGCAAGTGTAGAAAGTATAGTATTAGGGGTAAACTCCCTCTCATGGCATGAGTCTCAAATGGACCAGTATTGTTTCACCTTCCCCTTGATTTCTGCTCTGTCTTTACCCTTGTACATCTTTTAAGCAGAATAAACTGTAGGTCTAAGGTTTTGTGGTAGGGTTGGTGTCCCAATAACCCCATTTGCCTGCTTACGGGATATAGACAGTTCAGGGCCCATATTCCTCATGGCTAAGAATCTTGGCTAGGTTCACTCTCATAGATTCCTAGTTTTCATGTCCTTGATTTCTAGCTCATCCCAGAGATGCCCACCCCAAGTACTCTTTCCCTCTGTTACCTCATCCCTCCTGCTCCCATCCCCAGGTGCTCCTCATCCAGTCCCATCCAGCAGCCTCCCTTCATTGTCTAATGTGTTTCCTCTTCTCAGTAGATCTACCTCAAGAACCAGCTATACCACTCCTAGGTATATACACAAAAGAAGAACCACTATACCACAAGGACACTTGCTCAATTATGTTCATAGCAGTTTTATTCATAATACCAGAAACTGGAAACAACCTAGATGTATTAGTCAGTGTTCTCTAGAGCCACAGAACGTATGGGTAGTCTCTATATAGTTAGGGAATTTATTGATGACTTACAGTCTGTAGTCCAACTCTCCAACAATGGTCAGCAGCAGCTGTGGATGGCAGTCCAAGGATCTAGCAGTTGCTCAGTCCCACAAGGCAAGCAGTCAAGGAAGGAAGAGTGAGTGAGTCTTCCTCCAATATCCTTACGTAGGTCTCCAGCAGAGGATGTGGCCCAGATTAAAGACATGTGCTACCGTGCCTTTAATCCTAGATGACCTTGAACTCAGATATCTCCTTTTCTTAATCTTCTGGAATTCATAGCCACTGTGCTTCAAGATCTCCATGCCAAGATCCAGGCCAGAAACTTGTATCTCTGAGCCTCCAGATTAGGATCATAGGAGCTTTCTAATTCTTGATTGTATTTCATTCCAGATCTAGTCAAGTTGATAACCAGGAATTGCCACTACACTAGATGTACCTCAACCAAAGAATGAATAAAGAAAATATAGTATGTTTACACATGGAGTACTACTTAGCTATAAAAACAATGACATCATGAAATTTACAAGCAAATGATGGAACTAGAAAAAATTGTCCTGAGTGAGGTAACCTAAACCCAGAAAGACAAATGTGGTAAGTATTCAACTATAAGTGGATATTAGTCATAAAGTACAGGATAAACATGATATATACCACAAACACAAATAAATTAAGTAATGAGGAGCACTCAAGGGGAGATGCTTGAATGTTATGTTCTCTTTGGCTGATTGTACTTTTCACGTCTTGGCTTGTTCTTAATGAATGAGTTTGGCTCCCTAAAACCAGGTCCTATTTTTTATTTGTTTTCTATGTACATGGATGTGTAATAATGTGCAAATATGTAACCCAGAGTCAGATATTAGATCTATTTGCTTGTCATTCTCTGCTTTGTTTTGTGATATAGGATCTTTCATTGAACTTAGAACTTACCAATTTGTTGAGGCTGGTTGGCTAGTGAGCTCCAGAAAAATGCTCAAGCACTGGAATTATAGAACAACAATGCTACACCCATCTTTTATATGGGTTTTAGGAAGCTGAACTCAGAGCCTCAAGTTAACATAGCAAACACTTTGTCCACTTAGGCCATCTCCCCAGGTCCCAAGCCTCCAATTATGTTTATTTATGTTTCAGACACATATTTGTGGTGTACACACATACATGTACATATATATACATTTCTTATACATATATCTTTCACACACCTAACATACATGAACACACACACACAAACATGCACATACATATTCTGGGATTAATCACAGGCCCTTCATGTTACACAAATCAATTTTACAATATTTAACATGTTGGGTTGGTTTATAGCTTAAACATTAATATATTTTTCGTTTAATACCATGCTATATTTTTATCAATAGTGAAGGAAATAAATTAATATTCTCTGAATCTAGCAAGCAAGTCAGTAAATGAGCTACAGAATATGCATCCAATAGCCCTACAGAAGAATCTGTGAAATAGCACATATACCTCATCTAATCCGAGATGCTGATGATGTAGAGACATGTACAATATTACTTCTTGTCAGGTAGGAAGAAAAAGATATAAGAACATTCATTTCCATATTTATTACAAAGTAATAACTTAGGGGTAGTTACATCTCCTATGAGACCCTCTAGAGAGCTATTGAACTTTAAAAATTAGCTGCCTGCTATAATAAATATCCAATTTCAATGTAAATGACTCCTTCACAGACTATCATTTTGCAAATTTAGAGAGTCCTAAAGTCCTGGAACAAGAAACGTGTTAACAGCCAATGTAACGGGATAAGTATCTACTAAAGAGATAGTATATCCATGTGACCTGGGCACTCTATTACCTAATAGGACCTATTTAAGATTGAGACCATTCACTGCAAAAATGTACCAATGCTGCATTTTAACTTTGAAATTAGAATTCAGCATTTTAGGAACTGAAAATGTAGGATGATGAGGTCATAGCTCAGTCAATAAGGATGAATGTTCTCTACATAACCATAATTAGCTGACTTTAAATACCCAGCACAAATGTAAAGGCTAGACACAACTATACATGTCTGCAACTATAGCACTAGGTAAGGCAAAGACAAACACCTAAAGCTTGTTGGCTATCCTGTCTAGTGAAATCAGTTAGCTCCAGGTTCAAACAGAGCCTGCCCCAAATATCAAGGATGGAATTATTTGAAGTCCACCTCTGTCACCCGCACACATGGGCACACATGTTCCTGCACATTCACAGACACACGTGTATATGTACGAACATGAATACTCACATATACACAAAAGAAGAATATTAAAAATGATATTTAGCTTAGGAATTTATCAGTAATATTAGAACTTACACGAAGATGAAGACCGATAGCTAAAACACATTCTCAACATAAGATAGAAAGTTTTCATCTCAGCTTTTGACTATGAATTTATATTTTTTAGCAACTTGTACTTAATAATTTCAATCTATTTTATAGTATGAATATTTATTAAATTAGGTATATCAAAATACAGGCTATTAAATTGTTTCAGTGTTCACTCAGAGTTGCTTAAAGTCAGTAGGAGTGATGTATGAATAGATAGCTTTTTAAAGAAAAGTATATTTATATTCTATCATATGTTCACAGATTTGAAAAGTACCTAATCTTATGGAAAATTTTATACACAGACAGAATATGTTGAATAAACTTCTAGGAAATGTGGCCAACAAAGCTTATGGAGACAAACACCCTCAAACACAAGTCAATGTGACAGACTAGACTCAAATTTTATAATTAACTCCAAAAGAAGAATGTGATAGTCCTACAAAATGAAGAGATAAAACCAAAACCAAAGGATTGAGGACCATCTCGTGCTAATACAAATAAGATATGGGAGGAAAAAATAATCATAAGAGAGGTTAGTGTGTTCACTATAGCCAATAAGTATATTTCTTCAGAATTATGGCCCATACTTAGAGTGTGCATGTGTCACACTTATCTAAACTTATGATAGAGAAATCATCTCTTCATTGCCATTCTTCCTTTTGTCGGTAATTAATATAACTGTGTGTATATGTATATTATATATAAATTTGTACATAAAGTGATCTTTAATCTGTAGAAATAGGATTTGAATATTACACATGAAATTCTACAAGTATGAAAACTTATGCAAATATTTGTGTCTTTAAAAAGAATAATATGGACTGGAGAGATTGCTCAGCAATTAATAGTAGTCTTTTCTTGTAGAGGACTCAAGATCACTTCACAGTACCTACATTATGGCTCACAACTATCCATAAGTTCATTTTAAAAAGATCTGATGCCCTCCTCTGACTTCCAATGGCACCAGTCCTGAATATAATAGACATACATACATACATTGAGATAAAATACTTATACCTATAAAATTGAATAAATAATTTTTTCAGAAGGGGAGTAATATAATATAATACAATTAATTGATATGTTTATAAATGGTAATATTGGTTGTGATTAAGAGTGCATTATACTATCAAATTGCATGGTTGCTGTAAGACATTTAATACTGACCATTAGTTAAAATAAAGAAATAAAATATATTAAAGATGTCTAAAGAATAACATGGACATTTAACTTGCTCAGAGGCAGAAATAACATGGCCTAACTTTGTGGGCCTCACAATTCTTGGGTTATGATACTCACTCCATATTTCACTTTCATTAATTGATTTTGTTTTGACATAGCTGAAGAAGAAAAAGATATAAATAATTCATGCATAACTCATAATCTGTGAAAATATTTAACTTCCTGGCTTGGAAATACAGACATCCTAATAGTGGTGAGCAAGTGTGTAGGCAGCAAAGAAGTAATATTTAAACAGCAGTTGGTTCCAGATATGGCTTAACTGTCAAGAGATTCTACTGCTTTTCCAGAGGACCTGAATTCCCTTCCCTGCACCCATATTAGCCTCTCACAACTACATCTAACTCCAGTTCAAGTGGATCCAATATCCTCTTCTGGATAGTGAAAGCGTTACAAACATGTGCTCTACATACCTACAGGCACACATAGATACATAAATTTAAAAACTTAAGTAATTTAATGTAATTTTCATACTTGATATGTTATTTGTTGCTTTCAAAACAAGTAAATTAAGAAGTTACAATGAGCAAAAGGAACTCAGTGCTAACTATCTGGGAATTCTTAGGCTGCATAGACTCTATGTTTCTATTGCATATGACATCATTTATAAACCTCTACCCAAAAAAACAGTAAGTGATTGAAATACCATAGAAACATAAGTAGTGAGCTTGATTCATTTGTGGAAAAGTAGTCATGTCACACAAACTTAATTACTTTCTCTATTGAATGATAGAATAAACTAGAGGCTATAGATTTGTGTTTTATAGAGTTAAAATAATAACTAAGAATTTTTGTTTGAAAAATGGATTTAATTGTATTAGGTAAGCTAAAATTTCTTATTGAAAGTAAAATAACCAGTTAAATCTCTTGTTACAATGGATAAGATTTACAAATTCGCAATCAAAGTGACTCATAAATTTCTTCTCTTATGAACCTCCAGTAAATAATGACAGACATCGCTTAGCTTCTGCAGACAGAACCAAGCAATCAGCCAAATGGACATATGCCACGTAAAGGAGTAAAATTATGCTAGCTCCCTGCACTCTAGAATCTCCTTTCTCTGATTACTTCTGTCCTATAATTTGAAAATAGAGTGGTACTTTATCCAGGAGAGTATGTTTTGAGATCCCTACTAGTCACCAGAAACAGTTCAAGCAGCAGTAATTTATTCCTCTTCTATGTGAACTGAGAAAAAAAATATGTGTGTGTATACCTTATCTATGTATCTATGTATCTATGTATCTATCTATCTATCTATCTATCTATCTATCTATCTATCTATCTATCTATCTATGATGCAGATATGCCTTCTGCAGTGTGATAGCAAATTAGCACAACTGTCATTTTCCTAATTCACAATTCTGCTTACAGATTTATGTTTGTAGATATCATCAAACTCAGTATAGGTCTCCATTTTCTTTCCTTATGTGAAGTACTTTTTCTATTTTCTAAAAGGAAGATATTAATAGCTTCTCTTTGGCATATTCAAATAATATCAGTTTGAGGATAATGTTGAATAAAATAAACAAGGATTGTAACATTAGGACAATTGATATAATAACTAAATTGGTCATTAAATGATATAGTATGGTATAGAATGATGTAGTGTAGCACACTAGAAAAAGTAACTACTTACCTTCTTAGAAGTGGATGCAGTAGATTTTATCATGCTTCTCATAATAGCATTCAATTTAATTCTTGTGAATTGTTACTTTGTTGTTGATTTTGTTTTGTTTTGTTTGTTTGTCTGTTTTTGTTTATTTAAAGACAGGTTTATATAAATAGTCATGGTTATGCCAAAAGTCACTCTGTAAAACATGCTAATATAAGACTCAGAATTTAGCCTGCCTCTACCTCCTGAATGCTGGGATGTAAGACATGTACCACCTCTGCCTGGTTATGAATTGTTTCTTTCTGGAATATACATAATTTTAGAACATAACTGACTGCGTGTTACTGAAACCATAGATAATAAATTTTAAGAAGACTGATTCCTGTGTCAGGGATTATTTCTTTATTGTTGAGGAGGTGTTAAACTCCATTGGAAGGCTGTTGGTAAGTGTCAAGGTGTGTGTGCAACCACTGTCCCTCCTTACTGGTTATTATGCAAGTAACCCTTGTGGTTCATAAATGCTGTAGCTAGATACGGGTATAGGTTGCTTTCCTCCTTTGGAAATTTATGTGGAAATTTCCAATACCCTGAAAGGTATCTGTAATAAAGGAGGCTCTCAAATTAGTTTCAGCTCAGAGGCCTAAAGTGCATAGTGTCTTCAATGACAGGGAAAACCATGGGCCTACAATGCTTGGGAATCTCTTGGAAAACACTGGCAAACAACTAAAAAGCATGCTTCTCATGGCTGCTGTTGGAGTTTTGGGGAGATGGTTTAGGGCTCTTGGCAGAGCATTTTGACCCAGAATGGAAAATTTCATTTAAACAATGTATGGATATTTATACAATAATTTCCAAATATTGTAGGCATTTTTAGGCACATAGTTCATAGTATGATTGATTGTGACTTTTTTATACATCCTCACTGTTGTGGCACTGGAAACCTAGCCCAACAGCTAGGGCAACTCAAGTCATGGCTCTCTGAGAAGTGGCAAAAACCACCAATTTATTAAACTAGCACAATCCATAACTACATTGTAAACCTTTGACTTTATACCCACATATAAGCTTAGTCTTTGTCTCAATTTTAAAAAGAACTTTCTTATAGCAGAGTAAGGAATATACAACCAATCAAAATTAAGAGTTAGAGTTGTGAATCTCAGTCCCAATAATACAACTATAGGTAAACTACTATCTAATTCAGTCTATGAAGCCACAATTACTCCAATACATAAATCACAGAAGAACACAACCACAAAAAGAGAACTTCTGGCTAATTTTGCTTATGAATATCGATGCAAAAATAATCCATAAAATTCTTGCAAACTGAATCCAAGACACATAAAAACCATCACTCACCATGATCAAGTAGGCTTCATTCCACTGTTGCAAGGTTGGTTCAGTATATGAAAATCCATTAATGTAATCCAATATATATATATATATATATATATATATATATCCTCAAGGAAAAAAATCACATTATCATCTCCATAGATGCTAAAAAAGAATTTGACAAAATACACTACCCCTTCATATTAAAAGTATTGGAAAGATCAGGAATTCAAGACCCAAACCTAAACATAATAAAGGCAATTTACAGCAAACCAACAGACAATATCAAATTAAGTGGAGAGATACTTGAAGCAATCCCACTAAAATCAGGGACTAGACAAGGCTGCCCTCTCTCTCTCTCCATATCTTTTCAATATAGTACTTGAAGTTCTAGCTAGAGCAATTAGACAACAAAAGGAGGTCAAAGGAATACAAATTGGAAAGGAATAAGTCAAACTTTTACTAATTTCAGATGATATGATAGTGTATTTATGTGATCCCCAAAACTCCACCAGAGAACTCCTAAACCTGATAAACAACTTCAGCGAAGTGCCTGAATATAAAATTAACTGGAACAAATCAATAGTCTTCCTATACTCAAAGGATAAACAGGCTGAGAAAGAAATGAGGGAAAGGACACTCTTCACAATAGTCACAAACAATATAAAGTATCTAGGTGTGACTCTAACCAAACAAGTGAAAGATCTGTATAACAAGAACTTCAAGTCTCTGATTAAAGAAATTGACGAAGACCTCAGAAGATGGAAAGATCTCACATTCTTGTATTCTCGTGGATTGGCAGGATTAATACAGTAAAAAAAAAAAGGCCATTTTGCTGAAAGCAATCTACAGATTCAATGGAATCCCCATGAAAATTTCAACTCAATTCTTCATAGAGTTAGCAAGAGCAATTCTCAAATTTGTCTGGATAACAAAAGAACCCAGAATAGTGAAAACTATTCTCAATAATAAAAGAACTTCTGGAGGAATCAGCATCCCAGACCTCAAGCTGTACTATACAGCTCTAGTGATAAAAACTGCAGGGTATTGGTACAATGACAGGCATGTAGATCAATGGGAAAGAATTGAAGACCCAGAAATGAACCCACACACCTATGGTCACTTGATCTTTGACAAAAGACCTAAAACCATCCAGTGGGAAAAAAGATAGTCTTTTCAACAAATGGTGCTGGTTCAACTGGTGGCTAGCATGCAGAAGAATGCAAATCAATCTATTCTTATCCCTGTACAAAGCTTAAGACCAAGTGGATGAAGGACCTCCACATAAATTCAGACTGATAGTAATAGAAAAGAAAGTGAGGAAGAGTCTAAAGCACATGGACATATGAGAAAATTTCCTGAACAGAACATCAATAGCTTATGCTCTAAGATCAAGAACTGAAAAATGGGACTTCATAAAATTATAAAGTTTCTGTAAGACAAAAGACTTTCAATAGGACAAAACAGCAAACAACAAATTTGGAAAAGATCTTTACCAACCCTACATCTGACAGAGGGCTAATTTCCAATATATACAAAGAACTCAAGATTTTATACTCCAGAGAGCCAAATAACCAACCCTATTGTAGGCAAATGCCAGGATAGGGGAATGCCAGGAGAGGAAAAAGGGAGTGAATGGGTTAGTGAATCTGGGGACTGGGAGGAAGGGATAAGGTGTTTTTGGAGGGGAAAGCAGGAAAGAGGATAGCATTTGAAATGTAAATTAAGAAAATATCTGATTAAAAAAACCTCATGTTTTAGCAGGTGCTGTCAAGGATGTGAAGAAAGAGGAACACTCTCTTCCATTGCTGGTGGGATTGAAAGCTTGTACAACCACTCTGGAAATCAATTTGGTGGTTCCTCAGAAAATTGAACATTATACTACCGTAAGATCCAGCTGTACCACTCTTAGGCATAGTCCCAGAAGATTCTCCAACATGTAATAAGGACAAGTGCTCTACTATGTTCATAGCAGCCTTATTTATAATAGCCAGAAGCTGGGAAGAACCCTGAAGTCCCTCAACGGAGGAATGGATACAGAAAATGTGGTGTGTTTACACAATTGAATATTACTCAGCTATTAAAAACAATGAATTCATGAAATTCTAAGACAAATGGATGGAACTATAAAATATCATCCTGAGTGAGGTAACCCAATCACAAAAGAACACCTGTGGTAAACACTCACTGATAAGTGGATATTAACCCAGAAGCTTGGAATACCCAAGATACAATTCACAGACCAAAGGAAGCTCAAGCAGAGGATGGCCTTGTTGGTCATCAAAGGCAGGAGAGGACCTTGGTCCTGAGAAGGCTGGATGTCCCAGTATAAGGTAATGCAAGGACAGGGAAGAGGGAGTGGTTGGGTTGATGAGTTGGCGGGGGGTGGGGCGGGAATGGGATAGGATGTTTTTGGAGGGGAAAACAGGAAAGGCAATAACATTTGAATATAAACAAAGAAAACTTCTGTATTAGTTTGGGTTTTACTGCTGTGAACAGACACCAATGACCAATGCAAGTTTTATGAAAGACATTTAATTGGGGCTGGCTTACAGGTTCAGAGGTTTAGTCCATTGTCATCAAGGCAGAAGCATGGCAACATCCAGGCAGGCATGGTGCAGGAGGAGCTGAGGGTTCTACACCTTTATCCAAAGGAAACCAGAAACCAACTGGGCATCTTCAGGCATCTAAGAGGAAGATCTCTAAGCCCAACCCCACAGTGACATACTTCCTCCAACAAGGCCACACTTTCTAATAGTGCCACTCCCTGGGACAAGCATATACAAATCATCACAACATCTAATAAAATAAAGAAAAAAAGAAAAAAATTGAAAGAAAAGTAAGATTACACTAGCATTAAAATTCATAAAGCAGTTAAGAATAAAAATTAAAAAGTTGAAATAATTGTACATGAAACTACAAAATATTGTTTAAAGAAATTTTAAAAATTCTTTAAAGATGGAAAGGTGCCCCATGTATGTGTATGTATATGATAAATAAATACTCTATAACTATGAAAATGCAAATTTCTGAGATTAGGGATTTTATTCAGCAAATGTATCCACATGTAACTCAAATCAGCACTGTTGTAAGCACTTAGCTAACACTTATTAAGTGAATTAAAACCTGACAAAATACAGTAAGCACAAATACGCAAGGTTTGTTCTAAGACCTTCCATTTTTCTTTTTAAATTTCACAAATCCCTTAATAGAACTTCCATTTTCTGTCCAGTTTATGTTAGAACCTGAAATAAAAGGAACACCCAATGTCATTGAGCTGATAACCTTGGTTTTAAGCCGGAAACTCTGACTGGTAGCTATTCAGAAATGCTGTAAATTGCTTAGTTGTTAGCATTGTGAACATTCATGACAAATGTGCTGCACAAAAAGTTGAAGGAATTCATAGAAAGCAAATGAAAATGCCATTACTGCTTCTGCCTACAATGTTGGCTATGCAAAAATACAAGAGATGGGCTAGCACACAAGGTGATCTAGTGAATAAAGATATTTGCCTCCAAACCTGATGTCCTATATATATTTGTCAGAATCAACAGGGTAGAGGAAAAAACAAATCCCTTACAAAAATAGTCCTTTGATTTCTGTATAAGTACCATGAAATGTGTGCTTACATATATTTACTAATAACAACACAGCAATCAATCCATAAAATATAAGCAAACAAAGAATAAAAACACAAAATCTGTTGTTGAACTAGAAAAAAATTGATTGGTTACAAAAAACTAATACTTTATCAAATTTACTAGATTATTGATTCCTATGAAGTGAACTTAACTTTCAGTTAACTTAAAACTTGAAGCAAGCAATGGATGGTGGTACCTCCCCTTAACTCCAGCAACCTAGAATAAAAGGAGGCTGATCACTAGTTCAAATCTATGATATATAGTAAGATCCTACCTAAATATAACTAATAATTTGAAAAAATAGAAATATCTTTTGGCAAATTTGAATTTTCTTTTCATATGCTTAAAAAGCAATCCCCCTTTTTCCCTAAATCAATAATTAATATCTCTTGTACATATTTTAAAATATGCTATTGCCCACCCAATTTACAGCATATTTAAGGTATTCAAATATGTCAGTGTTTGATTCTCAAAACAAGTCTGATATTTTTCTAGTTTTAGTAAAAACATGTTTAGAATTTAAGTGACCCTTTAAGTGAGAAATGTTAGGACCCCCATGTCTTGGTGAGGTTTAATTTTGTATTTCAATCAAATGATTTTGAGATTTTACAAAGCATACCAATCATAACATCTAACTTAGTTGACTTCATTTAGATTACTACCATTGCAACACTAGAAAGGGACCTTGAGAAGTCATTCAAACATCCATCTCAGCATCTAGCTTCACTGTCCCTGACAAAAATGCTTCATTCTATGTTCAAAACCATGCCATAAAGGAAGTTCTCATCAATTAGTGATGAACATATCTCTAGAAAGCAGAGCACTAAAGATGACACTCTTGACTTAACCAATCAAATCATTATTGATCCCACCTTCACCTCTCTGACTCCAACTACTTCTTTCTTGTAAGTAAGTAATATCTTAAGAAAAAAGACAAAGCGGCAACCAACTAACTGGGAAATGATCTTTACCAACCTTACATCCGACAGAGGGCTAATATCCAAGATATACAAAGAACTCAAGAAGTTAAACTCCAGAGAGGCAAGTAACCCTATTAAAAAATGGGGTACAGAGCTACACAAAGAGTTCTCACCTGAAGAATATCTAATGGCTGAGAAGCACCTAAAGAGATGTTCATCATCCTTAGTCATTAGGGAAATGCAAATCAAAACAACCCTGAGATTCCATCTCACACCAGTCAGGATGGCTAAGATCAAAAACACAGGAGACAGCAGTTGTTGGCGAGGATGTGGAGAAAGAGGAACACTCCTCCACTGCTGGTGGAATTGCAGGCTGGTACAACCACTCTGGAAAGCAGTCTGGCGGCTCCTCAGAAAACTGGGCATGACACTTCCGGAGGATCCGGCTATACCACTCCTGGGCATATACCCAGAGACTTTACCTGCATGCAATAAGGACACATGCTCCACTATATTCATAGCAGCCTTATTTATAATAGCCAGAAGCTGGAAAGAACCCAGATGTCCCTCAACGGAGGAATGGATTCAGAAGATGTGGTATATTTACACAATGGAATACTACTCTGCAATTAAAAACAATGAATTCACGAAATTCCTAGGCAAATGGTCAGAACTTGAAAATATCATCCTTAGTGAGGTAACCCAATCACAAAAGATCACACATGGTATGCAGTCACTGATAAGGGGATATTGACCCAGAATCTCAGAATACCCTAGACACAATCAGCATATCAATAGATTTCTAAAAAGATGGAAGGAGAGACCCCTGGTCCTGGAAAGACTGGATGTAGGGGAACGCCAGGACAGAGTAATGAGAGGGGGTTGAATGGAGAAAAGAGGGAGGGAAGGGGACTTATGGGACTTTCGGGGAGGGAGGAAACGGGAAAGGGGAAGTGATTTGGAATGTAAATTAAAAAAATAAAATAAAATAAAATAAAAAAAAAAGAGGGAGGGAAGGGGGCTTATGGGACTTTCGGGGAGGGAGGAAACGGGAAAGGGGAAATGATTTGGAATGTAAATTTACAATAAAATAAATAATAATAAAAAAAAAAGGAATCAGAATTATCATATACTTGTAAAGACAAACACATGTCTGCTCACAGATATTCCCTAACCAAAAGCATGGAGGAGCCCAAGCAAACACAGTGGCATAGAAGATAAGTGAGCTTTGAGTAAACCATAGCCCTAATATCAAGTGATTCCTTAAAATAAAAATCTATAAGGACTGCAGCGTGTGGGAATGTACAGAAGCTTTATGCTACACGTGAGCAAACACTGATAAAGACTTTCCCTACTGTAAGTTTATGTGATCTTTCCCTGTGGCCTTCTCCTGCTGCGCACATCACTCATTAGATTATAAAAAAACATTAATGTCAAGGAGCAGAACAAAATGAATTCACTAAGGGACTGCGATTAGCATATCAAGCAGCTATTTCTCACTAAATATTCTTGACAGCTCTCATTACAGTTGATGGATGAGCTTTTTATGTAGTAGTAGTTTTCGAGGAAAATAAAATCCTTAAGTGCACTGTCAAGTGTGGTTGAGGAACTGGATAACTGGATATCTTCATTCAGCATTTTATACTTATGTTTTTTAATGAGAAAATGTTATAAAATACACAGGTAAGTTAATGCCAGAGTCAAAATTCTGTTAGACCCTGAAAGTATAATTTATGATCTAATATCCCAAAAGTTTTAGTTAAGATATATTAGGGCTAGTTTTCCAAATAATTTACAAACATAAGAATACACCACAAACTAATGATATCAGTATATGGGGAATTCCAACCAAACAAGGGAAATAAAATGCAAAAATATCACGTTAAGTGCTTAAAAAAATACCATAAGACATATGAGATCTCAAAAGAGAAAGGAAATAATAATAATTTAAAAAGAAATGTGTAAGTTCAAAGAACATAACCATGTTAGGAAAAATTAAATATCTTCAAAGCCAAACTTCAAAACCTACAGCAAAATTTAAACTAGCCTGCAGATTTATCTTATCTTTACAGTATATTTCCAAAACTTGAATTAATATTACTGTTTAAAAAGTAAAGGAAGACTAGTAAGATAGGAGTAAAAAAAGTGATTATTGTGTACACATTAGATTCTGGATTCAGATGCCCAAAGCCAGGAGAAAGACAAATAGGAACATTAGAATTAATTTCTCCTTTTTAATTAAACTTCTTCCCTCCACAAATAAAAATGTAAATATAATTTGGTTATTTTCTTTGGAAAATTGTCAGAAGTAAATCATTTAGGATTAGTATCTAATATTATATGAATTATTTTCATTTTTACTTTTTTCATTTCCAACCATATCACTCAGAAAATTTAGTGATTTCCACTTTTTTATATTATAAATAAAATCATGAATTGGTGTTATTATATAATAAATGTAGCTTCTATTACCCAATATCTGAACATTTAGGATTAATTTTATTTGTGTAACTAACCATAAATTATTTTGATGTTTTTCTCAAATTTTATGATTTTCATTTGTGACTTCATCTTATATTAACAATAACCTGCAGTGATTACATTCCTATCTGACATTCATAGAGCTGCTTTTTACTCTGTGTATGATTTTTCTTCTTAGTTTCTTTTTGGCTGAAACTTTCATACAAATGCAATCCTTCATCATCATTCACCATGTGCAAAATGTATGACATGTAGATGACACCAGAGGAGTTAAAAGACACACTAGGGTTATTCTTCCTGTTCTCAGGAATATGTCACATGCACACAGGTTACTCTAATATGACAGCCAAACCATTAAAGCCATGAGAGGAGTCTGGGAGTTCATCCAGTGAGGAGTCAGTTCAAACAGCAGGAAGGTGGATCACAGCAACTGGTGTTCTGCTTCATTCAAAGGCTCTGTTCTTCTCTGACCTTACAAAAATCACTCATCTGTGTGGGCTTCATTTGTCTATCCTATGAACCAGGAATTCTACCAGTGTACCTAGTTGAGGCAACTGAAGGAAAATATTGCATGCAAACATTTAAAATATTACCATAGTTCACATTTTGAACAAGGTTGTGTGTCTTTCCAAATGCTAAATATTTGTATGGACTGTGTTAATATAGAATTAGGCAAAAGTTCTGGACAAGCAATATGTCTCAGTTTCCCTATCAAATATTACATAATATTTATTAGTCTTTTTTTCCAACATGTACAAAACATAACCAAGAAGTTAAAATCACACTGCAAGTTGAACCTGATAAGCACTGGCCAGGCATCCTGGCTGCTTAGGAAAGTAGGCAAGCGGGATCACAGGCTTGAGGCCTAAGAATTATAGTGTGTTCAAGGCCATATCTACTAAATGAGAAGAATTACAGTTGTCTTCTTTTGTTTCTTTTTTCTTTTCTTGGTTTTTTAAATGCTTTCATAAGCATGGTGATTTTTATAACCGTTCTTTCCTGATAGCTCATTTCAATTAAATCCATGGATAACATCACATGACCTCTATAAACTAGACAAGACTGGGAGAAAAGACATAAAGATGCTTGGGGCTATCTGGTGGTTTTCTTGGAGCTGATAGTTAAAAAAAGTCACCATTTGTCCAGCCTTGACCATCCTTTCCACTGTCACACACACACATGTGCTCATTCTTTGTGAAGTGCAGATGACCAAGTTGTGAGCATGGACAGTTCCTCAGATGCTTCATCATCTATATCTGCTGTAATAGTTTATCAGAGTTTAAGGTCCAAAGGTTCCTGTACCAAGTCAAGGTTGACTATCTCCAGTACACATCATCAGTTTGTGATTCTCTCCAATGTATTCCAGTTGGCTGTCATCTCATTGCTCACAAGGACTTGATGATAATCTTTAAGAGAGAAGTGAAAACAAAGGATTGCTCATAAAAACATGTCACTGTGATGTGTTGATCCTAATTGAGCAGCTTGAAATCAGTCGAAGTGTTGTATCTGGATTCTGGAATCTTGCAAGATATACCAACAGAACTCTGCTAAGAAAAGCTGATTTTAAATTTTATATTCTGAGAGTCCTAACAAAGGAAAAAGAGAGCCCATGAAGACAGGAGGAATATAGTGTGTTTGAGGCTATCTGCATAGTGAGTTTGGGTCTTAAGAAAAAGGGGGGCAGTATTTTTAACAAATTGGATTAAGGTAAGCGTATTTATGATTGCTATATGAAACAAAATACTTGACACTCATTTGCTATGAAATGTTGGGTTTCCCTTGCTTTAATGGATTTTAAAGATAATTTGATGGACTATTTCCACCTGAGCAATTTCAAATGTCTTCAGTACTTTTCAACCTCTTTAGAAGCATATGCTTCAGAATCCATTGCAAGTTTATTGAGCAATTTTATAAAAATGAAGCAAGGAAAATGAACCAGTGGGAAGATTTTTAACTTAAAGCATCCTGTTTAAAGCATTGTATCTGCAACAGTCATGCATATGTGGTGGCTTTATTCAGCTGTGCGTATAAATCTTTCTTTCTTTTTTTTTTATTTTCTAAGTTTTTTTATTGACATTCAAAATCATTTCCCCTTTCTCATTTCCTCCCTCCCCAAAAGTCCCATAAGCCCCCTTCCCTCCCTCTTTTCCCCATTCAACCCCCTCTCTCGTCTCTGTCCTGGAATTCCCCTACATCCAGTCTTTCCAGGACCAGGGGTCTCTTCTTCCATCTTCTTGGAAATCTATTGATATGCGAATTGTGTCTAGGGTATTCCGAGATTCTGGGTTAATATCCACTTATCAGTGACTGCATACCATGTGTGTTCTTTTGGGATTGGGTTACCTCACTAAGGATGATATTTTCAAGTTCTGACCATTTGCTTAGGAATTTCGTGAATTCATTGTTTTTAATTGCAGAGTAGTATTCCATTGTGTAAATATACCAGATCTTCTGAATCCATTCCTCCATTGAGGGACATCTGGGTTCTTTCCAGCTTCTGGCTATTATAAATAAGACTGCTATGAACATGGTGGAGCATGTGTACTTATTGCATGCAGGTAAAGCCTCTGGGTATATTCCCAGGGGTGGTATAGCTGGATCCTCCAAGAGTGTCATGCCCAGTTTTCTGAGGAACCACCAGACTGCTTTCCAGAGTGGGTGTACCAGCTTGCAATCCCACCAGCAGGGGAGGAATGTTCCTCTTTTTCCACATCCTCGCCAACAACTTCTGTCTCTTGTGATTTTGATCTTAGCCATTCTGACTGGTGTGAGATGAAATCTCAGGGTTGTTTTGATTTGCATTTCCCTAATGACTAAGGATGATGAACATCTCTTTAGGTGCCTCTCAGCCATTAGATATTCTTCAGGTGAGAACTCTTTGTTTAGCTCTGTACCCCATTTTTTAATAGGGAAGACCCAGAAATTTTTTTCTGGTAAGACCCAGAAATGAATCCACACTCCTATGGTCAGTTGATCTTTGACAAAAGGCCTAAAACCATCGAGTGGAAAAAAGATAGCCTGTTCACCAAATGGTGCTGGTTCAATTGGAGGTCAACATGCAGAAGAATGCAAATTGATCCATTCTTATCTCCTTGCACTAAGCTCAATTCCAAGTGGATCAAGGACCTCTGCATAAAACCAGACACACTGGAACTAATAGAAAGGAAACTAGGGAAGAACCTTGAACATATGGGCACAGGGGAGAATTTCCTGAACAGAACTCTAATAGCTTATGCTCTAAAATCAAGAATTGACAAATGGGGCCTCATAAAATTACAACGTTTCTGTAAGGCAAAGGACACTGTCAAAAGGACAAAGCAGCAACAAACAAACTGGGAAATGATCTTTACCAACCCTACATCCAATTAGAGGGCTAATATCCAATATATACAAAGAACTCAAGAAATTAGACTCCAGAGAGCCAAGTAACCCTATTAACAAATATGCGTATAAATCTTAAGAGTCTTGGAAACTGAAAGGAAATGATACACTGCTGGTTGTTATCAATACACAAAGAAGTGATCTCTCTCTCTCTCTCTCTCTCTCTCTCTCTCTCTCTCTCTCTCTCTCTCTCTCTCTCTCTCTCTCTCTCAACTAATCACCCTGGAACTAACTGATGACTGGAACATGTAGTCTATAGGTAATTCCCTCACTTAAAAGTAACTTTTCCTATGGTTTAGGTAATAATTTCATTCCATGACTTACAGATGCCACCAATACTTGTTATCATACCCTGAAACAAGTATGTTCATAATACTGGGCAATGATGATAATACATGAAACAAGCTTACCCTGTCTTGTTCTTGTTTTTTTTTTTAATTTTATTTTATTTTCTAAATTTTTTTTTATTGACATTCAAAATCATTTCCCCTTTCCCGTTTAAGTCAATCGAAAGCACGGGCAGGCAGAAACAAATGTCAAGAACCATTGTAGCAAGATTTCCACACCATTTTATTGAGAAGGAAAAAACCAATCTGCTCAATGGACTCCTTTCTCACTCACATCGTCTTTCTTCTTTTGATGTTCACATTTACATCACTAGATTTCCACTTTATTTCCTATAGCTACTTCAATATCAATAATTTGCATGGTTGCTGCTTATAAAAATGGAGCGTAGAGTATATGTTGCCTCTGCCTTGAACACCTAGAATTGTGTCACACTGGCTGAAGGAATATAAATATAATTTCTAAGTCCTTAAACCTCATTACCCACAAAGCTGCTCTTCTAATTGAATGCAGTGATATAATATGATTTATCTAAAGTTTCTGTTACTAAATGCTAAACTAATATTCTTTCTCTTTAAACTTTCTTCTAATGACTGACCCCCCCATATAGAAATGTATGGTTAGGATCATATACATAACATATGAATGCTCAATACTAAATGCATAGATTTACAAGTCCCTCACTATCCTTACACTGAACATTCAACCTGCTTAAAACTCTTATCCTATGTGTTCTAACTTAGAACACAGAAAATTCTGTGATATGTGAACAGGGGATCTCTGCCTCAGTCTAAGCCCTATTTCCTAGCTCAACCAAATGAGTGTTCTTAATATTTCTTCCAACCTCTTACTCCTGCAACCTCACAGTTTAGATGTAATTTCCTACAACACTAACAATGATCAGTTAGACAGTGTAACTCTTGAGATAAGAAAACACTTATATTTTGTTTGCTCAGATCATCTGTAATAGCCAAGTTTATTTAATGATCATGTGATTTTTATATAAATGAATTCAGTATGTATGTATAATGAATTATGTTTTAACCCTAATTACACACTTAAACAAGTTAATATTTTTTTTCTATGAGTCATAATGTTTCATCATTTTTTGAACATAAGACTGTGGCACTGACTTAAGGAAAGTAAAAGAGACACAAAAGCATATAATAAATTCAGTAGCTATTTTTCCTTAATCAAATCATGATTTTAAATTTCACATAAGATACATGTCTATAACAGAGACACACATACGTAAATGTACAGTGCATTTTCTAGTGTTTTCAGATCAAAGAATGTATTAGGCAACCAAAGAGGTCCCAAACTTTGCAAGTTTAGCTGAATTTAACTAGATCTGCTTTCTTCTGGTTCTTTATTTAAAGACTTCTCTCAAGCCTGGTCCTGTAGGGCAGACTTGTATGTGACCCATGGGGTATCAGTGTATTAGCCACAATCTTCTCTGAGGTACCATTATAATCATTTTTAGCTCCATAGCAATTCTCTCCTGTGTGCCCAAGACATCGGGTAACTATCACTTACTGAGCTATTAGAATAAAGGCTTCCCAATATCCTCCAATGCAAACCGGGAAAGAAGCCCAGAGTCTGGAGGGCTTACCTGTCTGGCTAAGTCCTGTAATCTATCAATTAAGCAGAGTGTTTTATGTCACTAATTCTCAGTGGAATCTCATTCCTCTGTCAAGCTTCTCTGTATTGCAGTCTATAGCTTCTGGTTTCTTGTTATTAAGTCTATTTGTTGCTGGGTTTTCTGTTTCTTCCCCTTGAGTAGTACTATAATTAATGGATTCTATTGTTTCCCAGAATCTCTGTGTTGGCACTTAATCATTTTTACACTGAATTCCAAAGATAAAAAAGATCTAGAAATGTTATTGAATTGCTACGACTCGACGATATTGCCGAATGTCACAAGCAGGTTGAGAAGTTTAATGGCAGCAGGTGGTGCATATCTTTATAGCAACTGGAAGGCAAAGGCAAATATCTTTGGAATTAATTCATCTGAAGGTTGCATAAAAAGAATACTCAGGAACTTCTCAAATACTTTTGCACAAATATTATTCAGATCAAATTTTGTTGCAAGCAAGTTCAAGAAGAAACTCATGATTGCCTTGATGTGCAGAAGGACTTGGGACTTGGCTACAAAAAGGCTGGAAACAAAATTAAATGTAAATTAGTGAATTCCATCAAAATAAGAAGTTTCTGTATAATGTAGGAATCAAGTAATGCACTGAAGAGACAGCATGTGAAAAAATGCTTAGAGTACATATAATGATGGATTATTATCCAAAATATACAACAACTCAAACAAATCAATAAGAAGAAAATAAATATTCTGATTTAAAACAGACGAAAGATTAGAATAGATGTCTTTTATTAAAAAGACATGAAGGCATGATATGTGAAACATCCAATATCACTAACATGGAAATTTAAAAGAAAATCACTGCAAGACACCTTTAGCACAGCTGTTACTAAGGATAAAGATAAGAACTGGGGAAGAGGCATCCAGAAAAAACCTTTTCAGATGATGATGTACTCCAGTGCCTGGTGTTCTCAATAACCAAGATACAGAAACAATCTAAGTATACTCTAATAGATAAATGTTTTTTAAAAAAGTTGTACTCTCTGAAACAGGGGTTAGAATAATGTTTACTAGGATCTGGAGTAATAATAGATTATGAAAATGGGAATCTTGACTATATAAAATTTGACACTGGTAAAAGGACTAAGTTCAAAATCTATTATAAAACACTTCTCTGTAAACATAAAATACTTTATTCTTGAAAATCCTGATAAAGTGAAGGCAAATTTTTTACAGCAAAATATTAACTATGCAATATAATTCACATTAACTGGCTACTTTTTCATTTTCCACAATGTATAAATGCATTGAAATAAAATATATTAAGTATATTTCACCAGTTAAAATTATAATTTTGAAATATCTAAATGTATGAATATTTGATAGTTTTATTAGTCATATGTATGTATATGGTAATCTATTAGAATGTCTTACAGGCTATAGACCAGGTAGTGCAACAGTGGCTATTTCACAACAGAAATGCCAAGAATTCCAGAGTGCTTCAATGCACAAGGCTGAATGTCTCAGAGTCTTGAACTGATGCTGGAGTTCTGGAAGATTTCTGGAGAACAGTTGCTGTTCTATCTACACTGGAATCCCAACAAAGTAACTTCTAATATAGGAAAAATGACTATGAAACAAGAGAGATAAACTTGTTTCCCTCAAAGAACCTCCAAAAACTATAATTTCACTAGCTCTAGGTAACTGAATAGGTATTAAAAACAGGCATTGCATGGGTTTGAGTATAATTAGAGAGCTATTGGTTACTGCCAAGGTATACCTGCCACTTCTGTACCCTTAGGGTTATCATGCCATGCTGGAGAGCATTACAGAATCACAACCAGTAAAAATGGAGATTTATGCCTTCCAGTTACCATCAACACCTGGGAGCTTACCCTGTGCTATAGCCATTTGCACCCCAATCCCACCCAGAGAAAGTTTTCCCCCCCCCCAGGAGTGTTGATAAACCTAAGATCACAAGTGAGACAACCACTATGGCTCCAATAGTAGGCCAAATTGGAACCCACCTGGGACCCTGTAGACACAGGAACCACACAGTGCAGCCAGGGACACAATCATTCCAGTTTCCATCAATGCCCTGGAGTTGACCCTGTGCCACAGCCCTCCTCAGCCCAATTCCACAGAGAGAAAGCTTGACATCCCCAAGAGTGCTGAACAACCCAGGCTCACAGGCTTACAGGAGGAAGAAGCTCTAGGCTGATGCAGCAAGGCCAGCTATCACCAGAGATAATCAGATGGAGAGAGGTAAGCACAAGTACATAAGCAGTAGAAACCAAGGCTATTTGGCATCATCAGAACCCAGTTATCCCACTAGGGCAAGCATTAGATATCCCAACATACCTGAAAACCAAATTGTGATCTAAAATCACATCTCATGATGATAATAGAGGATTTTAAGAAGGACACAATAACTCCCTTAAAAAGATACAGGAGAACACAAGGTAAACAGGTAGAAGCCCTTAAAGAAGAAACACAAAAATCCCTTAAAGAAATACAGGAGGTCCCATTTGTCAGTTCTTGATCTTAGAGCATAAGCTGTTGGTGTTCTGTTCAGGAAAATTTCCCCTGTGTCCACATGCTCCAGTCTCTTCCCAACTTTCTTTTCTGTTAGTTTCAGTATATCTGGTTTTATGTGGAGGTCCTTGATCCACTTGGACTTGAGCTTTGTACAAGGAGATGAGAATGGATCAATTTGCATTCTTCTACATTCTACCCTCCAACTGAACTGGCAGCATTTGTTGAAAATACTGTCTCTTTTCCACTGGATGGTTTTAGCTCCTTTGAGAAAGATCAAGTGACCGTAGGTGTGTGGGTTCATTTCTGGGTCTTCAATTCTATTCCATTGATCTTCCTGCCATCATTGTACCAATACCATGCAGTTTTTATCACAATTGCTCTGTAGTATAGCTTGAGGTCAGGGATGGTGACTCTGCCAGATGTTCTTTTATTGTTGAGAACAGTTTTTGCTATCCTGTGTATTTTGATATTCCAGATGAATTTGGAAATTTATCTCTCTACTTTATGAAAACTTAAGTTCAAATTTTGATGGGGATTCTTCAATCTTTAGATTGCTTTCAGCAAGATGGCCATTTTTAATATATTATTCCTACCAATCCATGAGCATGGGAGATCTTTCAATCATCTGAGATCTTTGATTCTTTCTTCAGAGACTTGAAGTTCTTGTCATATAGATCTTTCACTTGCTTAGAGTCACACTAAGGTATTTTATATTATTTGTGACTATTTTAAATGGTGTTGTTTCTCTAATTTCATTTTTAACCTGTTTATCCATTGAGTAGAGGAAGGCTACTGATTTGTTTGAGTTAATTTTATATCCAGCCACTTTGCAGAAGTTGTTTAACAGGTTTAGGAATTCTTGTGGAATTTTTGGGTCACTTAATTATATGATCATATCATTAGTAAATAGTGATATCTTGACTTCCTCCTTTCCAATTTGTATCCCTTTGACTTCATTTTGTTGTCTAATCACTCTATCTAGAACTTCGAGTACTGTATGAATAGATAGGAAGAGAGTGCACAGCCTTGTCTAGTCCCTGACTTTAGCGGGATTGCTTCAAGTTTCTCTCCATTTAATTTGATGTTGGCTACTGGTTTGCTGTATATTGCTTTTAAGTATGTTTAGGTATTGACCTTGAATTCTTCATCTTTCCAACACTTTTATCATGAAGAGGTATTGGATTTTGTCAAATGCTTCCTCAGCATCTAAAGAAATGATCATATAGATTAATTGCAAAGCTTCTATAAGGAAAAGGACACTGTCAATAGGACAAAACAGCAACCAACAGACTGGGAAAAGAACTTTTACAGTCCTACATCCAATGGAGGGCTAATATCCAATATATACAAAGAACTCAAGAAGTTAAACTCCAGAGAAACAAATAACCCTATTTAAAAATGGGGTATAGAGCTAAACAAAGAATTCTCAACTGAGGAATACAGAATGGCTGAGAAGCATCTAAACAAATGTTCAAAATCCTTAATCAGCAGGGAAATACAAATTAAAACAATCCTGAGATTCTAGCTCACACCAGTCAGAATGGCTAATATCAAAACTCAGGGGACAGCAGATGCTGGTGAGGATGTCGAGAAACAGGAACACTCCTCAACTGCTGATGGGATTGCAAGCTGGTAAATCAGTTTGGTGGTTCCTCAGACAATTAGACATACTAATACCTGAGGATCCAGCTATATCACTCCTGGTCATATACCCAAAATATGCTCCAACATGTAATTAGGACACATGCTCCCCTATGTTCATAGCAGTCACAGCCTTATTTATCATAACCAAAAACTGAAAAGAACTCAGATGTCCCTTAACAGAGGAATGGATACAGAAAATGTTGTACATTTACACAATGGAATACTACTCAGCAATTAAAAACAATGAATTCATGAAATTCTTAGGCAAATGGATGGAACTAAAATTATCATCCTGAGTGAGGTAACTCAATCACAAAAGAACACTCATAATATGCACTCACTGATAAGTGGAAATTAGCCCAGAAGCTCGGAATACTCAAGATACAATTCACAGACTACATGAAGCTCAAGAAGAAGGAAGACCAGAGGGTGGATACTTCAGTTCTTCTTAGAAGGGGGATCAAAATACCCATGGGAGGAGATACAGAGAGAACATGTGAAGCAAAGACTGAAGGAAAGACCATTCAGAGACTGTCCCACCTGGGGTTCCATCCCATATACAGTTACCAAATCCAGACACTATTGTGGATGCCAACAAGTGTTTGCTGACAGAAACAGATATAACTGTCACCTGAGAGGCTCTGCCGGTATCTAACAAATACAGAAGTGAATGCTCACAGTCAAACAATGGACTGAGCACATGGTCCCCAGTGGAGGAGCTAGAGAAAGGACCCAAGAGTTGAAGGTGTTTGTAGCCCCATAGGAGAAACAAAAATACGAACTAACCAGTCCCCCCAGATCTTACAGGGACTAAACCACCAACCAAAGGGTACAAATGGAAGGACTCATGTCTCTAGTCGCATATGTAGCAGAGCATGGCCTTGTTGAACTTTAATGAGAGGAGAGGCCCTTGGTTCTGTGGCTGCTCAATGTTCCAGTATATGGGAATGCCAGGATAGGGAAGCAGGAGTGGATGGGTTGGTGAGTAGGGGGAGGGGGTTAGGATAGGGGAAAGGAGGAAAGGGTATAACATTTGAAATGTAACTAAAGAAATAACTAATAAAAACATAATATGGGAAAACACCTAAACAGGTAAAGGAATTAAACAAAACCATTCAGGATGTAAAAATGGAAATAGAACAGTAAGAAATCACAAAGGGAGACTACACTGGACACAGAATATCTAGGAAAGAGATCAGAAGTAATAGATGTAAGCATCACCCACAGAATACAAGAGGTAGAAGAGAGAATCTCAAGTATATAAGATACCACAGAAAACATTGACACAACAGTCAAAGAACATGCAAAATGCAAAAAGCACCCAACCTAAAACATCCAGGAAATTCAGAACACAGGAAAAAAACAAACATAAGAATAAGGTATAGAAGACAGTGAAGATTACCAACTCAAAAGTCCAGCAAACAACTTCAACAAAATTATAGAAGAAAACTTTGCTAACCTAAAGAAAGAGATGGCCACAAACATACAAGAAGCCTACAGAACACCAAATAGTTTTGACCAGAAAGGAAATTCCCCCCATCACGTAATAATCAAAACACAAAACGCACAGAACAGAGAAAGAATATTAAAAGCAGTAAGGGGAAAAGCTAAAGTAACATAAAAAGGCAAACCTATCAGAATTACATCAGACTTCGCAACTGAGACTTCCAAAACCAGAAGATCCTGTGGAGATGTCATACAGACACTAAGAGAACTCATATGTACTATACCCAGAAAAATTCTCATTAACATAGATGGAAAAACCAAGATATTTCATGACAAAACCAAAATTTAAACAATTGAAATAATCCTGTGCATTCTATCAGATAACCATGGACTAAGGCTGGTCTTAAATAACAACAAAAAAAACCCAGAAAACCCACATACACATGAAAGCTGAACAACTCTCTACTCAATGATAACTTGGTCAAGGAAAAAATAAATAAAGAAATTAAAGACTTTTGAATTTAATGAAAATGAAGGCACAACATACCCAAATTTATGAAATACTCTAAAAGTAGTGCTAAGAGGAAAACTCATAGCTCTGAGTGCCTCATTAAAGAAATTGGAGAGAGCATACACTAGCAGCTTAACAGGACATCTGAAAGCTATCGAATAAAAGAAGCAAATACACCCAAGAAGAGTAGACTGGGAGGAAATAATCAAACTCAGGGCAGAAATCAACCAAGTAGAAACAAAGAGAACTATACAAAGAATCAACAAAACTAGGGGCTGGTTCTTTGAAAAAAATTAACAAGATAGATAAAAACTTAGACAAACCAGAGGGTAGAGAGGCATTATATAAGTTAACAAAATCAGAAATGAAAAGGGAAAACAACAGTAACTGAAGAAATCAAAAAATCATCAAATCCTACTACAAAAGCTTATACTCAACAAAATTGGTATATCAAGATGAAATGGGTGATTTTCCAGAAAGATACATGGTACCAAATTTAAATCAGGGTCAGACAATCTTAACACTCCTAAAGAAATAGAAGCAGTCCAGCCAGGGAGTGGTGGCGCATGCCTGTAATCCCAGCACTTTGGAGGCAGAGGCAGGTGGATTTCTGAGTTCGAGGCCAGCCTGGTCTACAGAACAAGTTCCAGGACAAACAGAGAAACCCTGTCTCAAAAAGACAAACAGACAAAAAGAAAGAAAGAAAGAAAGAAAGAAAGAAAGAAAGAAAGAAAGAAAGAAAGAAAGAAAGAAAGAAAGAAAGAAAGAAAGAAAGAAGTAGAAACAGTCATTAAAGTCTCCCAACCAAATGAAATAAAATAAAATAAAAAAAATCCCAGGACAAGATGGGTTTAGTGCAGATTTCTATCAGAACTTCAAAGAAGATCTAATACCAATAATTCTCAAACCATTCCACAAAATATAAACAGTAGAAACACTACCTAATTTGTTCTATGAACCCAAAGTTATGCTGACTCCTAAACCACACAATGACCCAACAAAGAAAGAGAACTTCAGACCATTTTTGCTTATGAATCCTGATGCAGAAATACTCAATAAAATTCTTGCCAAATGAATCCAAGAACACATCAAAAATATCATCCATCATGATCAAGTAGGCTTTATCCTAGTGAGGCAGAGATGGTTCAATATACAGAAATCCATCAAGGTAATCCATAGTAAGACAAACACAAAGGGGGGAAAACACATGATCGTCTTATTAGATGCTGAAAAAATATTTGACAATATGAAATACCCCATTATGTTAAATGTCTTTGAAAGATCAGTAATTCAATGCCCATATCTGAACATAGTAAAAGCAATATACAGCATTTCAGTAGCCAACATCAAACTAAATGGAGAGAAACTTCAAGCAATCCCACTAACTAGACAAGGCTGACCACTCTCTCTCCCTACCTATTCAATATAGTACTCAGAGTCTTAGCCAGAGCAATTAGACAATAGGTAATCAGTGTAATACAATTGGTAAGGAAGAAGTCAAGACATCACTATTTGCAGATGATTTGATAGTATACTTATGTGAGCCCAAAAATTCAACCAGAGAACACGTATAGCTGATAAACAACTTCATCAAAGTGGCTGGATATAAAATTAACTCAAACAAATAAGTAGTCTTCCTATACTCAAAGGATAAACTGGCTGAGAAAGAAATTAGGGAAGTGACACCCTTTACAATAGTCACAAATAATATAAAATATCTTGATGTGACTCTAAGCAACTTAAAGAGACTAGATAGATAGATAGATAGATAGATAGATAGATAGATAGATAGATAGATAGATAGATAGATAGATAGATAGATAGATGATAGATAGATAGATAGATAGATAGATAGATAGATAGATAGATAGATAGATAGATAGATAGATAGATAGATATGACAAGACCGTCAAGCCTCTGAAGAAAGAAAATGAAGAAGACTTCAGAAGATGGAACAATCTCCCATGCTCATGGATTAGCTGAATAAACATAGTAAAGCTGGGCATTTTATCAAAAGCAATCTACAGATTCAATGCAATCCCCATCAAATTTCCAAGTTAATTCTTCACAGATATAGAAAGATCAATTCTTAAATTCATCTGGAATAACAAAAATCCCAGGATAGAGAAAACTATTCTCAATAATAAGAGAACTTCTGGTAGCAGTGTAATCCCTAATCTCAAGTTGTATTACAGAGCAATTGTCATAAAAATCACATTGTATTAGTAATGAGACAGGCAGGTAGATCCATGAAATAGAATTAAACACCCAGAATTGAACCCACACACCTATGGTCACCTGATCTTTGACAAAGAAATTGAAACTATCCAGTGGAAAAAGACTTCATTTTCAACAAATGGTGCTGGCTCAACTGGAGGTTAGAATGTAGAAAAATGAACATTGATCCCTTCTTATCTCCTTGTACAAAGTTTATCACAGATTCTTCCTTCCTAGATTCTTATATTGGGCATGGGTAAGTTTGGTATTTACATGTCAGACATAGAAATAATACAAGCTATAAATACACTAAATGAATTAACTCGCCCACCTTATAAGGTTATTTCTTGAGTTACCACAATTTCTACTTCATGGCAAACTTTACAGACTTATTACAGAAATTTTAATCTATGAGCAAATTAAGCAGGTTATTCCTGACCAAATCTTTGTAATGAATACTATATTGTGAGATTTCCCTTCCATATACATCTGACCATCAATGAGAGTGTTATAACCTTGACAAAAGGAGAGCATTTCAAGAATATATCATAGTACAGAGTAGTTGTAACCTAGAATAAGGGTCAAATCATCTGAATGCATCACTCATGTCTTATTCAGTTGCAATAATTAGTTGTATTAATTGACATCATTAATTAACATTTAGTTCTGTCCATCATCCTTGACAATAATTAACATACTTTCTCCAATGGAGTTCGTTTTACTCAAGCTTTCAAATAGTCATTAAATCACAAAGGATTCCAAAAGCTGATAGTCTTAGCTTCCCATGACATTGCTCTTTCAAGCAACAGGTATAATTTAAATAAAATACAGTATTATCCTTGCATGGAGTCTATTTCTTGTCATTAAAGTAGTACAATCTGTGTATCCATTTTTCATCCTCAGCTATCATTGCTTTTTTTCTCCAGTTATTACTTAATTTTATTCAAATATATCTACCTTCATAAGAAAAGAATGGAATGCAAGAGAGGAATTAAATAAGACTTGTTTTTCAATGGGGTCTATTTAAAGAGTGTATAAAGAAAAGGTACAGAGTAGAGGTGATATATGAATGTCATCACTCTGCTTCATAACAAAAAGCAACAACACATATATGAGGAACAAGTACGTCACTTGGTAAGAGGTTTCATGGAAATTTGGAAAATATCGAAACGTTACTTCAAGAAATATTTTCTAAAAGACCTTTAATATTTAACACAGGACCTCAGTTATATTTAAAACTTTTGTGAGTGTTGAAGTTGTACTAAATGTCAGCCCCCAGAGACCCCAACATGCACCATAGGTATTAGTTTCCTGAACTGTTTATTTTGTCCATTGTCATTACTAAGATTCAACATTTGAAAATATATTTTTTTCCATTCGTCATGTTGGTGAATTTCCTATTTATATTATGGTCACTTAAAATTTACTTATTTTCTTTCGTGTATTTGAAGAATTTTTTATGTATTCTATAGGTAAACCTGCTAAATTTCCTCCCCAGTTTGTTTAATGTTTATGAACTAGGGTTACTGTAATATTACTCAGTAGAGTTTTTGTTTTAATGTAGCTTCAGTCTGTTCCTTTACAGAAATTTACCTCTCTGTAGCATTCGTGAAAATGTTTGTGTTTTCTAAAAAAAATAAATAAATAAAGGTATTTTGCACCTTAAAATATTTAAACCACTTGGGCTTTATTTTTCTGTATGAAGTGCAATTAGAACATAAGTATATATTTTTAACCATATATAAAGCTGATTGTGCTTCTGTAATTTATCAAACACTTGATAATAAAACTTCCAGCCATTAGATGTTCTTCAGGTGAGAACTCTTTGTTTAGCTCTGTACCCCATTTTTTAATAGGGTTACTTGCCTCTCTGGAGTTTAACTTCTTGAGTTCTTTGTATATATTGGATATTAGCCCTCTGTCGGATGTAGGGTTGGTAAAGATCATTTCCCAGTTAGTTGGTTGCTGCTTTGTTTTTTTGACAGTTTCTTTTGCCTTGCAAAAACTTTGTAATTTAATGAGGTCCCATTTGTCTATTCTTGATCTTAGAGCATAAGCTATTGGAGTTCTGTTCAGGAAATTCTCCCCTGTGCCCATATGTTCAAGGTTCTTCCCTAGTTTCCCTTCTATTAGTTTCAGTGTGTCTGGTTTTATGTGGAGATCCTTGATCCACTTAGAATTGAGCTTAGTGCAAGGAGATAAGAATGGGTCAATTTGCATTCTTCTGCATGTTGACCTCCAGCTGAGCCAGCACCATTTGTTGAAAAGGCTATCTTTTTTCCACTGGATGGTTTTAGCTCCTTTGTCAAAGATCAAGTGACCATAGGAGTGTGGATTCATTTCTGGGTCTTCAATTCTGTTCCATTGATCTACATGCCTGTCACCGTACCAATACCATGCGGTTTTTAACACTATTGCTCTGTAGTACAGCTTGAGGTCCGGGATATTGATTCCCCCAGAGGTTCTTTTACTCTTGAGAATAGTTTTAGCTATTCTGGGTTTTCTGTTATTCCAGATGAATTTTTGAATTGCTCTTTCTAACTCTATGAAGAATTGAGTTGGGATTTTGATGGGGATTGCATTGAATCTGTGTATTACTTTTGGTAAGATGCTCATTTTTACTATATTAATCCTGCCAATCCATGAGCATGGCAGATTTTTCCATCTTCTGAGGTCTTCTTCAATTTCTTTCTTCAGAGACTTGAAGTTCCTGTCATACAGATCTTTCAGTTGTTTGGTTAGAGTCTCGCCAAGATACTTTATATGGTTTGTGGCTATCGTGAAGGGTATCATTTCTCTTACTTCTTTCTCAGCCTGCTTATCCGTTGAGTACAGGAAGGCTTCTGACTTGCTTGAGTTGATTTTATATCCGGCCACTTTGCTGAAATCGTTTATCAGCTGTAGGAGTTCTCTGGTGGAGTTCTTTGGGTCGCTTAAGTATACTATCATATCGTCTGCAAATACTGATAGTTTGACTTCTTCCTCAGGATGGCTAAGATCAAAAACACAGGAGACAGCAGTTGTTGGTGAGGATGTGGAGAAAGAGGAACACTCCTCCACTGCTGGTGGAATTGCAAGCTGGTACAACCACTCTGGAAAGCAGTCTGGTGGTTCCTCCGAAAACTGGGCATGACACTCCTGGAGGATCCGGCTATACCACTCCTGGGAATATACCCAGAGGCTTTACCTGCATGCAATAAGGACACATGCTCCACTATGTTCATAGCAGCCTTATTTATAATAGCCAGAAGCTGGAAAGAACCCAGATGTCCCTCAACGGAGGTATGGATTCAGAAGATGTGGTATATCTACACAATGGAATACTATTCTGCAATTAAAAACAATGAATTCACGAAATTCCTAGGCAAATGGTCAGAACTTGAAAATATCATCCTTAGTGAGGTAACCCAATCACAAAAGAACACACATGGTATGCAGTCACTGATAAGGGGATATTGACGCAGAATCTCGGAATACCCTAGACACAATTCGCATATCAATAGATTTCTAAGAAGATGGAAGGAGAGACCCCTGGTCCTGGAAAGACTGGATGTAGGGGAACGCCAGGACAGAGTAACGAGAGGGGTTTGAATGGAGAAAAGAGGGAGGGAAGGGGGCTTATGGGACTTTCGGGGAGGGAGGAAACGGGAAAGGGGAAATGATTTGGAATGTAAATTAAAAAAAAATAAAATAAAAATAAACTTCCAAATAAATTATTTACTAATATATAATGCCTAATCCATCATATGCATTCATTTTAACATTAAAATTATCACATAATTCACCTCATCTTTTTACTAGTATTTAGCAATGCATACCCAGCTTCATGAATGTTAAAGAATCTGATTTTATGATAGAAATGCTATTTAATCATGGTCTGTAAATATGAAGATTTATTTTGCAGTACTTAGTGGGATAGAGTTAAATTTTTTACATCTATATTCATGATGACCCATATTACAATTTAAGTACATAAGAAATGTACTTATTAAATACTAATTTAGGAAAGAAAGACTGTTAGGATTCTTCAAAGTATTTGAGACTTAACTACTTAATAAGCATGCTACATGAACCTATCTATTTAATTATACATTTAAAGCCCTACCATTTAAGCCATGGATAATAATAAAACAGTTAGTTTAATATTATCAATAATACAACCTAATATAGGCTACTAAATTTATTCAATATTTATGAAAATTAAACCATTTATACTGAGTTTTTAGAGCCACAATAACCACTTAGTCTCATTTTTTCTATATTTATACTAAACAAAATTGTAAACAGCTTTTAATGTTATATATGTTTAAAACAAATGAAAATTGAACATGATTTTCAATAGTAATGCTTCCAAACATTTTATCTGAATTATAATACATTTAAGTTCATACTAGGCCAAAATATAAAATGTATATGTAATTTTCAGATTTATAAAATGAGTCACAGATGATTACTTAATGGAATTATTTCTAAGTAGTGTAAACTAGTAGCCATTCTTTTCTGACCTATTCTTTAGGCAAACTACAAACCAGGAAAAACTAATCTGACTGGAGTAATGTTCTGTGATAAGGGCACTGAAATAGGTGCAGGTGACCTAGGATTCAGGTAACCCATTAGACTAGGACTGGACACAAAATGAGCACTCCAGGTGTAGATATCACACTGAATGTGGCAACAGCGACCAAACTGAAGTACCACCAGCACTTCTGTCTCCATTGCCCATGCACACAATGTGCAACTGGGACCAAGCTTCAGCATATAAAAAGTTCTTAATGCGTACTTATTAAAATCTTATCATTAAGATAATGAAAGTTCTAAGAGAATAATTCATTTTCATCACATATCACAAGTTGTTTTATTCTACACGTTGCAAATATGTTTTTACCAATACTTATTTGCTTTTGGAGGATGACTCAATGTGCGTATGCATGCAGGCATGCACATGCATATTTGTGCATGGGCCTCTGTGTGTGTGTGTGTGTGTGTGTGTGTGTGTGTGTGTGTGTGTGTGTGCATATGCGTACACATGCTCAGATGCTAATATGCTAGTATGGAACTCAGAGGAGAATATCAAGGGAGTTGGTTCTCTTCTACCATGCATGCCCCAGGGCTGGAGATCAGGTCATGAAACTAGGCATTCAGAGTCTAGATCAACTGATCCATCTCTATAGCCTGCTAGTACATTTCTTAATGATGACAAAGTCTTCTAACCAGATAGTGGTATATGCTAATAGTATAATCTAAAATAGGGTATATCTAGAAAGATGTGAATATAAAAGGGAGATACTTTGACTCCTGATGTATAGTGGCTATACAGCTACAGAAAGTTGCTTACACTAATTGCTTTCCTATTAAGACCTCTTGAGAAACAAATGGCAAGTCTTCTGAATCAGTCATTTTAGATCTTTTGATATCATCAAAAATTTAACATCATACACATGGAGAAAATAGAAATTGCATGGGGCCTTTAAGTTTCATCCAGTCCAAAATATAATCTGCATCTAAAGAAAGATAAAAGGCTGTCCACCTTCACTATCTACAAAGACATTTTTGCTCTTATTGCTTGTTTGCTATTTTTTGAAAGAATTCACAGTATTTCACAGAGAATATCTTGGGGCCTCTGTTGTCTAAAGTATGGCATTTCATTGCAAGAAATGGTCCAATTAGTTGATCACCTTACCTGGTTTCAGTAACATTTGGAGATTCTACAAAATGTCATGCCTACATCATTACTATCTTCAGACACTACACTCGACATTCAGCTTTGGTTATCATGACATCTAACCTGATCCTCTGAACATCTTCCTTTACTCAGATTCTTAGAGATTCCTATTAATCTTGTGTTATGATTAATTCAAATAGTTTTAGATATTTACCTCAACTTATTGAGTTCAAGTTATAAAAAACAAAATATGGGTACATGACAAATTAATAAAATGAATGTTTGCATGTTATCCTCTGATCTTTTAAAGTTTTCAATTGAATATGAAGAAATAAGATACAGTGATTTAAACTATGCTCCATAACAATGTGATCAACAGTATTATTTATAATGACATCTAAAAATAGTTTTTATTTTATTAAATTACAAGAATACAAATTCTACACTTTGACCAAACTCAATCATTATAAGCTATCAGTACATTCAAAGCATAAAAACAATAAATAGGGCCATTTTACCAGTCATAGATTCTTTAATCATTAAATAAATGTCTATTGACCACTATTGAATTAATATATATATATATATATATATATATATATATATATAGAGAGAGAGAGAGAGAGAGAGAGAGAGAGAGAGAGAGGGAGGGGAGACAGAGCACCTCCCTACAGAGGAAAAATAATAATAAGCTAAAATAGCAAATTTTACAAGATCAGTCAATTTAAAAAGAATCTTCGACATCTGGGAATAAAGGAATGTGGGATGATAGTTCACAGCCTGTACAAACTAGGAACTTACCTACTAGAAGCATTTATGTTTTTGTGGGGGGGCCGGTGCATGCATGTGGGGATGCACATGCATGCACATGTGCACTTGCTTCTGTGTCTTTCATGCATAGTAAGCATAAACTTTAAATGTAATGTTAAGCATCACAAATTACTGAAGACAACACTTACATACTTCATTGAACACAGAGAAATATAGAGCCTAGACTCCTACTGGCTAGTATACTTTGTACTAGAATATACCGTGCATACTACAAAAGGAGCAGTGTAAATAGTAACACAGCCACAAAACTTGTAGTCCAAAATGTTGACCTGCCTACATTATATACTTGTTCAATGGTGGCATAAATGTGGTGGGAGTAACCAACCACTATCTGATTGGAATCAAGACCCACTCCAGGAGATGAAACTCATACCTAACATTGATTAAGTGACCACAATCCTAAGATTAGATAGGTCATGGGCCTAGGGGAAAACCAAATGCAACTGTAGTAGTAAGGGACTATAGCAATAAAGTGACTTCAACAACAGTCTTTGTCCCCCATAGATCAGTGCCTCAGTTAACTGTCATCAGAGAAGCTTCCTCTTGCAGTACGAGGGAACTAAACTGACCCACTACTTATAAACATGCAGAAAGTGAAAAATTTTGAAACATTCAGTTCTAAATGGGATGTCTTCATCAAACTCCTCCCCACAGGGCTCAGAAAGCCGTGTGAATGGTGAGGGTGAGAAATTGTACCAGTCAGAGTATATTGACACCAAGGAAATGGTGTCTTCCAGATATAATAGGTTTAATACACATATGAATGCACAGAGACTGTGGCAATATGCATGGGGCCTGCAGATCAAGCTAGACAGGACCCCAGTAGAAAGGTGGGCAAGTGGAAACAAACCCAATCCTTATCCAAGAAGATATCTACATTTGACACACACTGGCATAGGAAAAATCTACTTTTACCTAGTGGAGTCTCACTGGGTATATTAACTACACTTAAAGGCATGCCCTACGTCTAGCAAGATGCCTGACAGAAAATGAACTCAATTGTATATTTATAAACATGCTGCCTCATATAGCTTTGTTTAAACATTTTACTGTCTTCCTAATCTTTTTTTTTGCTAATATGGAGAGAGAGAGAGAGAGAGAGAGAGAGAGAGAGAGAGAAATGGTGTGGCATAGAATAAGTGGGGAGTTGGAGAAGTTGGAGGAAGGAATCCAAACCATGATCAGACTATATTATATTAAATACTCTTAAGAAATAAAGAAAAATATAAAACACAAAGCATACCACTTAGAAAATATAAAATGAAATGTAAAAATCAATAGATGAACATTATTTATGCACATTTTAAAAATTCAAAAATATGCCAGATCAGAGTAAATTAATATTTTAATGAAATATTTTATGATATATAAAATAGCATGTGTAGAAATTGGAGGAATATATTAACTTATGTAAAAAGTTTAAGATGACCAAAGAGATACAAAACAGAATGAGTGAAACAAATACAATAAACTTAGAAAAGATTAAGTTAAGGAATCCATCGAGGCAAACATAAAAATAGCACCAGTAAAGAAACAAAATTCAGGCCACATAATTATTTCAACAGCTTCCATTATCATAATAGCATTAATTATATGACATTAATTAATAAAAATGAGCATCAGCAGGACATTTGAGATCCAACAGCAGCAGGCATTCAAGATCCAGCAGCCGTGGGGCATTCAGCCTGTGCCAGGTCTGCATGGGGGAAACCCGCATTTCCTGAGATCTAGCAGCCGCAGAGCATTCAAGAACCAACAGTTCGCAGGACATTCAACCCTTGCCAAGTCTATGACAGGGAAGACCCCATTTTCTGATACTTCCTGGAAAACCAACTGTATGCAGGACATTTGAGAGAAAGGTAATCCCAGGAGTACAGATACACAGGCCTGAAGGACAGAGAAGTCACAGTCAGAGACAGCAAAACCAGCTAACACTGGAGATAACTAGATGGCCAAAGGCAAATGCAAGATCACTACCAACAGAAACCATGGCAACATGGCACCATCAGAACCCAGTTCTCCCACAACAGCAAATCCAGGATACTCTATCACATCAGAAAAGCAAGAGGTGGATTTAAAATCACATCTCATGATGCTATTAGAGGAATTCAAGAAGGACGTAAATAACTCCCTTAAAGAAATAAATGAGAACATGGGTCAATGGGTAGAAGCCCTTAAAGAAGAATCACAAAAATTCCTTAAAGAAATGCAGGAGAATATGGGTCAACAGGTAGAAGCCCTTAAAGAAGAGACACAAAAATCCCTTAAAGAAATATGGGAAAACATGGGTCAATAGGTAGAAACCCTTAAAGAGGCAACACAAAAATCCCATAGGGAACTATGGGAGAACATGGGTCAACATGCAGAAGCCCTTAAAGAGGAATCACAAAAATCCCTTAAAGAATTTCAGGAAAACACAAACAAACAAGTGAGGGAACTGAAGAAACGATCCAAGATCTAAAAATGGAAGTAGAAACTATAAAGAAATCACAAAGTGAGACATCTCTGGAGATAGAAAACCTTGGAAAGAATTCAGGAGTCATAGATCCAAGCATCAACAATAGAATATAAGAGATAGAAGAAAGAATCTTGGATGCTGAAGATTCCATAGAAAACATTGACTCAACAGTCAAAGAAAATATAAAATGCAAAAAGCTGGTAACCCAAAACATCCAGGAAATCCAGGACACAATGAGAAGACCCAACCTTAGGATTATAGGCATAGAAGAGAACGAGGATTCGCATCTTAAAGGGCCAGTAAACATCTTCAACAAAATTAAGGAAGAAAATTTCCCTAACCTAAAGAAAGAGATGTCCATGAACATATTAGAAGCCTATAGAACTCTAAACAGACTGGACCAGAGCAGAAATTCCTCCCGTCACATAAATAATCAAAACACCAAATGCACTAAACAAAGAAAGAATATTAAAAGCAGTAAGGGAAAAAGGTCAAGTAACATAAAAAGACAGACCTGTCAGAATTACACCAGACTTCTCAACAGAAACTATGAAAGCTAGATGATCCTGGGCAGACGTCATACAGACCCTAAGAGAACATAAATGTGAGCCCAGATTGCTATACCCAGCAAAATTTTCAATTACCATAGACCGAGAAAACAAAATGTTCCATGACAAAAACAAATTTACACAATATCTTTCCACAAATCCAGCTCTACAAAGGATAATGTGTGGAAAATACCAACACAAGGTGGGAAACCACACCATAGAAAAAGCAATAAAGTAATCTTTCAACAAACCCAATAGAAGATAACTACACAAACAGAATTTCACCGTTAACAAAGAAGATAATAGTAAGCAACAATCAATTTTCCTTAATATCTCTTAACACCAATGGTCTCAATTCCTCAATAAAAAGACATAGACTAACAGACTGGATACATTAGCAGGACCCAACATTTTGCTGCATACAAGAAACCTACCTAAGTAACAAAGACAGTCACTACTTCAGAGTCAAAGGTTGGAAAACAATTTTGCAAGCAAATGGTCCCAAGAAACAAGCTGGAGTAGCCATTCTTATATTGGATAAAATTGACTTTCAACCAAAAGTTGTCAAAAAAGATAAGGTGGGTCACTTCATTCTGGTCAAAGGAAAAGTCTACAAAGATGAGCTCTCAATTCTGAACATCTATGCTCCCAACACAAGGGCACCCACATTCATAAAAGAAACTTTACTAAAGTTCAAAGCACACATTTCACCCCACACAATAATAGTGGGAGACTTCAACAACCCACTCTCAACAATGGACAAATCATGGAAACAGGAACTAAACAGAGTCACAATGAAACTAACTGAAGTTATGGACCAAATGGATCTAACAGATATTTATAGAACATTCCACCCTAAAGCAAAAGAATATACATTTTTTCTCAGCACTTCATGGCACATTCTCCAAAATTGACCATATAATTGGTCACAAAACAGGCATGAACAGATACAGAAATATTGAAATTATTCCATGCACCTTATCAGATCACTATGGACTAAGTCTAGTCTTAAGTGCAAACAAAAATAATGGAAAACACACATACAGGTGGACTTTGAACAATGCTCATCTCAACGATAGCTTGGTCAAAGAAGAAATAAAGAAATTAAAGACTTTTTAGAATTCAATGAAAATGAAGACACATCATACTAAAACTCATGGGACACAAAGAAAGCAGTGCTAAGAGGAAAACTCATAGCTCTAAGTGCCTCCAAAAAGAAAATGGAGAGAGCCTACACTAACAGCTTGACAGAGCACTTGAAAGCTCTAAAACAAAAAGAAGCAATTATATCCAAGAGGAGTAGGTGGCAGGAAATAATCAAACTCGGGGTCGAAATCAACCAAATAGAAACAAAAAGAACTATACAAAGAATCAACAAATCCAGGAGCTGGTTCTTTGAGAAAATCAACAGGATAGATAACCCTTAGCCAGACTAATCAGAGGGCAAGGAAACACCACCCAAATTTATAAAATCATTAATGAAAATGAAGACATAAGAACAGAAACTGTGGAAATTCAGAAAATCATCAGATCCTACTACAAGAACTTATACTCAACAATGTTTGAAAATCAGGATGAAATGGACAACTTCCTTGTTACATACCAGGTGCCAACGTTCAAACAGGATCAGATAAATCATCTAAATAGTCCCATAAGTCCTGAGGAAATAGAAGTAGTCATTAACAGTCTCCCATCAAAAAAGAGCCCAGGGCCAGATGGGTTTAGTGGGAAATTCTATCAGATCTTCAAAGAAGAGCTAATACCGATAGTCTTCAAACTATTCCACGAAATAGAAACTCAAGGAACACTAAGCAACTCATTCTATGGAGCCACAATAACGCTTATACCCAAACCAAACAAAAGACCAAACAAGGAAGGAGAACTTCAGACCAATCTCCCTCATGAACATCAATGCAAAAATACTCAACAAAATTCTGGCCAACCGAATTCAAGAGTGCATCAAAACTATAATTCACCACGATCAGGTAGGCTTCATTGCAGGGATGCAGGGATGATTCAATATAGAGAAATCCATCAACATAATCCACTATATAAACAAACTCAAGGAAAAAAAACACATGGTCATTTCATTAGATGTGGAAAAAGCTTTAGACAAAATCCAGTATCCCTTTATGATAAAAGTCTTGGAGAGAGCAGGAATCCAAGGTCCATACCTAAACATAGTGAAAGCAATATACTGCAAACCAGAAGCTAACATCAAACTAAATGGAGAGAAACTTGAAACAATCCCGCAAAAATGGGGGAGCAGACAAGGCTGCCCACTCTCTCCCTATCTATTCAATATAGTATTTGAAGTTCTAGTCAGAGCAATCAGACAACAAAAAAATGTCAAAGGTATACAAATTGGAAAAGAAGTCAAAATATCACTGTTTGCAGATGATATGATCATATACTTAAGCGACCCCAAAACTTCCACCAGAAAACTCCTAAAGCTGATAAACAACTTCAGCAAAGTGGCTGGATATAAAATTAACTTAAGCAAATCAGTAGCCTTCCTCTACTCAAAGGATAAACAAGCTGAGAAAGAAATAAAGGAAATGACACCCTTCACAATAGTCCCAAATAATTTTTCATACCTTGGTATGACCCTAACGAAGCAAGTGAAAGATCTCTATGAGCAAAACTTCAAGTCTCTGAGGAAAGAAATCAAAGAAGATCTCAGAAGATGGAAAGATCTCCTATGTTCATGGATTGGCAGGATCAATATAGCAAAAATGGCCATCTTGCCGAAAGCAATCTACAGATTCAATGCAATTCCCATCAGACGCTGGAAAGAACCCAGATGTCCTTCAAATGAGGAATGGATACAGAAACTGTGGTATATATACACAATGGAGTACTATTCAGCTATTAAAAATAATGAATTAATGAAATTCTTAGGCATATGGATGGAACTACAAAGTGTTATCCTGAGAGACATAAACCAATCACAAAAGAACGCACATGGTTTGCACTCACTAATAAGTGGATGTTATCCCAAAAGCTTAAAATCAACAAGTTACAATTCACAGACCACAGGAACCTCAAAAAGGTGGAGGACTGAAGTGGGGGTGCTTGGGTTCCTCTGAGAAAGGGAACAACACACTTACAGGAGCAATAATGGAGGCAAAGGTGGAACAGGGACTGAAGTAAAGGCCACCCAGAGACTGCCCTACCTGGGGATTCACCCTATAAACAGTCACCAAACTCCAACACTACTATGTCTGACAAGAAGTGCATATCAAAAGGAACATGCCATCCCTTCGGAGGGGCCCTGCCAGAGCCTTACACATACAGAGGAAGATGCTAGTAGCCAACCATTGGTCTGGGAGTTGGATCCCCAATGGAAGAGTTGGAGGGCAGTCCGGAGGAGCTGAATGGTTTACAGCCCCACGGGAATAACAAAGATGTTGACCACCTAGAGGCTCCAGGACTCCCAGGGACTAAGCCATCATCCAAGGGGTACACATGGTTCCAGCCAAAAGTGTGGCAGAGGAATGCCTTGTCGGGCATCAGTGGGAGGAGTGGTCCTTGGTCAGGTGAAGGCTAAATAGATGCCCCAACAAGGGGAAATTGAGGGGGGGAGGTGGGAGTGGGTCAGATGGAGGGGCATATACTTGGAGGCAGGGGGTGGGAGGAGAGTTTGGGGGATTTGGGGGAGGGGGAACTGGGAAAGTTTTTACCACTTGAAATGTAAATGAAGATTATACTCAATAATATATATATATATATAGGCATGGAAAATAAACCCTAAATAAAATTCAGAAAAAAATAAACGCAGATTAAAAAAATGAAAGTTTTTGAACAAAAAACTATGAGATTTTCTATTACCAACTGATAAATTATAATATTCCTATGTAAATTCCCTGTAGCTGCAGGCAAAGAACAGACTTGAGACTAAAGAAGCACAAAGCATTGTTAGAGAGTCTCAGAAAACCCAATTGGAAGCTTAGGCAATAGCTACATTTCAAAACACTCTAGGAAGTTATTCTGCCTCCAAATGCTATATGCATCTAGATGGTTTAGCCAAGGCCAAGACCTTTCATGTGTTTCTCCCTACCAGCAACCCTTTGTAGGACACATTTAATCCAACTTAATTCTTGTTTTTTAATTTCTTTTTTCTAAATAGGGTTTTATTTATGTAGTTCTGGATGTTCTGGAACACACTTTATAAACCAGGTTACTCTTGGACTCAAAGAAATCTGCCTTTTTCTGTATCCGAAGTTCTAGGATTAAAGGTGTGTACCACTATTCCTGACTAATTTCACCTCCTCAATGTTTATTAGTTCACCACTAAATTCTTCATAGATAGGCAAAAACTATACACACAAATGGACACATGCACATATATGACATAAAAACAAAAGGGACTCTACTCAATACAATAGGATTTATTTTACCTTGCAGTATCTGTATAGAAACATATAGGCAGTTTCTGTATAAGTATAGACAGTCCCTGTAGAGAATTCACAGACTAAGGAAACTGAAGTAGTTCTCACATTGCACATATAGTTAAGAAATAGAGAACATTTAACGTATGTGTTCACCTCCATTCTCCTTTTTATAAAGTTTAGGTTCTCAACCCAAGGAATGGTACAACCCATAATATGCAGGTTATCATAATTTAATTGCCCTAATCAAGATATTCCCTCACTGACTTTCTCAGAAGCTTATCTCCCAGCAGATTCTAAATCTCATTAAGCTGACAACTGAGGCTAATCATCACAGTAGGAAAGATGTGGGGATTAGGGAAGGAAGCCAAACTAAAGGAAAGGAAGAGGAGGTGGTGAATATGCCAAATACCTTTAATAATAAAAATATTCAACATGAAATTTATTACTATATAACAATAATACTATAATAAGCACAAGGAAAAAGAGAGAAAATCTTTTTGTATATCTAAATATATATATGCATAAGTATGCACAGACAGAAGAATATATTTAAATATTAAAATAGGTAGGTATTTCATGGTAATTTAAAAAACTAGAATAACATAAAAGGAGAGAAAATGTTATGTCAAGATAAGGTTTAGTACAATTTAAAGCACACAAAGAATTGTATATACATTTATTGACTTCTGAGTAACATTGTCACTCTGAGATATTCTACTAGAACCTTGTCTTGATTTTATTTGTGGTTTTTCTACTCTGGAAGCATATTTTTGGATAAACTGAAAGTATAAAAAGAAAACTGCGAGTCAAATGTCAATACCAAGAAGTGGACAAATGAGTAAGAGACAGAGTCAGAGTTAAGAGAAACTATAAAAATGAGTCAGGTTTGTCACTAGGGAAAGCACTGTTCACAGGAGTCCCGAATGAATTCAAAATTGTTGTTTTAAGGGAAAAGTCCTATGGCATTCTGTTAGATTTTCCCAGTGACCAAATTTAGCTATAGCAATAGTTCTCATTAGACTTCAAAAGAGTTTTAAAGCAATTAAATAAGGGAAACTTTAAACCAAAGAAAATGGGTATGGAAAGACAGTCAAAATCAAATATGGAAGTGCACAAGCCCAGAGGAGAAAAAAAGTTTAGAAGACAAAATGAGAAATATCCATACCCCAAATCATGAATGAAAACCGAGGGGGCATTTCTTGATTGGTCTACCCAAAGATTTAATTTCATATTCCTCAACACATGTTTCAAACTGAAATCTATTGCCACAGAAGAAGAGTGAATGTCAAACATTCAGAAGACATCAGCAATGTTGCAGAAAACTTAGTTTTGTGTGGGAAATGCTTTAGAGTTAGGGATATAGGAGAAAAGTGGTTTCTATTTACATTTACCTATTTCTTCCTGTAATAAGTTTTAATAACAAAGGTTTATGCTTATTACAGGATATTTTGATATGAATATGTCATCACCATGGGGCAGAAAAAAGCTCTCTTGAAACTCTTCCTACCCTGTTGACATGAAATTTTCATCCTTTGACAAACATTTACCAGGGCACCACTTCCCAGGTTCTAGGAGTCATGATTTTGTTCTAAACACTTTTGTACATTGCATAAAAATATATATGAAAATAAAATTAAACAGTATTGTCTTTTACCTCTAGCTTAATTGGTATACCCTCAAATTATTTTGGGCACAAATGACAGCATGCCTTTCTTTGAAAAATGCTTTTGTGTTAAAAGTGCAAGCAATCCAAGCTCTGTCTCACTTCTAAAGGATTTTAATTTGATGAATAATTACCTGATAGTATTATCCACATGATACATTATAAACAGTCACTTTTCATGAATACTTAAAGAGTGATGCAATAAATATCCATACCTGCTCATCATTTTGGTGTGTGTAACATATGGTCCTTAAAGGTTTCATATATATACCATATTAATGTTGGTATTTTTACTGCCCACAGTGAAAAGCTTTTGATAGAACAAATTAATTCACAATATGAGACCCCATCCTCAGCCCAGGGAAAAAGAATGTATGAGCTTTGAATATCAATAATCTAGCTGCTGATACGCTGGTTTTGCACAATTTTACATATAGTTGGTTCCTAAAGCACGATTGAAACAAGTAGTTTTTTTCACATATTTAAAAATTTAATCCATTAATTTCTCCATCTTCCTTAATTCTTTTTTCAAATCCTTTATTTTTCTTTTTAAAGATTTATTCCATTTTATATTAAGTACACTGTAGCTGTCTTCAGACACATGAGAAGAGGGCATCAGATTCTATTACAGATGGCTATGAGCCACCATGTGGTTGTTGGGATTTGAACTCAGGACCTTCAGAAGAGCAGTCAGTGCTCTTAATCCCTGAGCCATCTCTCCAGCCCCTTCCTTAATTCTTATCATACTCAAATACAAAATTTAAGTTGTTCTTTAATTTTCTAAATTTAATTAAAGCTATTTTAAACTGTTAAAGACATGTGATGCTCTTGATATTCAAATCATGCATTTCTATTTTTTCTGATTTTTATTGTACACAAAACGATATCATCTTCTACATACATGTATTCAAAATATTCCAAAAAATATTTTGCTACAGTAGAAAAAAAATCATGTTCATTTTTTTGATGGTGCTAACATTCAGTGTTCATGATCACCACATATCCCATTAATCCATTTAGTATGTTCACTGGCCCACTAAGTGCTGTCATTTTCAGGGAAACAAAACTAAAACATCTCCACAAAGATCCTCTGTTTTCTAAATTTTTCTGTTGCTTTGGGTTCACAATATATTACTATCAATGGTTACTATATGAAGAATACTTACTATTCTGTAAAATTTTAAATATATTTTTTGAATAACAAAATAGGATTCAAGAACAAAATATATAAAAGAAAAAGAAAAGAAAAATGAGGAGATGAACATCTATATTATTCATTTTCATTTGTATTATATTGGAGAAAAATCATCTGAAGGTAATTAATTGAATTCTCTGTGGAATTACTTTGGAGATGGCATATTGACCCAATGTTCATCTCATACTGTAAGCCAGTGAAGTGTTATTGTCAGGATTCTCAGAAACTTGAAAACTCTTTTATTCTTTGTGAATGAGTCGAACTTAAAAAATAAGTCATGATTTTAAAAAATAAGAATCAGAAAAGTAAACATTGGATGTTCCTAAAGAAAGTATTTTAGAATAAATCATGTTTGACATTGAGCAGGAGACTTAACTACTGTACAGACACAGGACCAAATACACTATAGTATGTCAGAGACCATGGATGATGTATTCATTTACAAACACACTCAAGACCATTTCAGAGATGACTAAAACAAATACAGTAAGGGCTAGATCTGGCATGTGGACCATTCCAAACTTTAATCACAGAGGTGTGATTAGCCTCTGTGACAAAAAAGAAAACTCAGATTTAAGAATGGGAAAAGTAACACATAAGATTGAAATTACAGACACATTCAAGATGTCAAGGAACCAGAGATCAATATCTGAAGACATGTAATGAAACCTTGGAGTGACATGTGTAAGTGGATGTAATCTCAGATGGGAAAAGTATTCTGGCAACTGGGAGTAAAAGAATACCAGAAAGTCATGTAGGATATTTACTGGATGGGAAAACCCAGGAAGGTGGCTGCCTCTGCTGGGAATAATCATTACGGCTGATAGGGAACAGCCTGTAGGGCCATAAAAGAAATCTGAGGTATGAACAAGGCCTGGCAATTGGAGCTCCTCAAGGATGACTTGGCCACAGGTGCACCTCAAGTGGTCAGGTCTGGCTGCCAGAGTAGTCTCAAGATAGAACCTGGTTGCTGTGGGTATTCTAGAAAGGATCTTGAAGGAGAAATGAGGGGAAAGCAAGCTTCCCCTACTGCCAAATTGGAAAGAATAGCCAATACATGGAATCCTGAGTTTTCTGATTAATTATCCCTTGAACATGGCACAATACAGAAGGACAACAATGAGGAAACTAAATCTACTGTGCAAAGTCTCCAGGACAGTTTCATGAAGAAAAATTCACATGAAGGTCTTTGGTTGAATGGTTTCCAGAACTCATACTAGACTACTCATGAGACTACAACAGGACTAGACATGAACTCTAGCCCTCTCTTTATGAAAGGACTCTAAAATGTCCTCGAACACAAAGAGAAGAAACATTTCTTTTCAAGTCCTTTCTTTGCATCTCACCAGTGTCTACTGCAGGCTGTGCCATTGCTCCCAGTTCTTCTGATGAATACCCAACATCCAAGTGTTCCTCACCCCGCATTTTCTATCATTTCAGCTAGCTGCCTTTTCTACTTGCTTTGAGAATGTACCTCATAATTCCTCAGCAAGTACTCTTCTAAAACTAGCTTTTCTCTGAAATCTAAATAGAATATTCTTCAGCAAAAAGAAAAACTTCTGGAAACAGCCTACTTCCTAAAGAAAACTTCAAGAGCCTCCTCCAAGAATAATTAAGTATAAGAAACATATTTTTGTACATTTATATAATGACACTTTCTGTAGTCCAGTACAATTTCTGTGAATAAACTTCTATTGTCATGACAATGTGAAAATAATAACCCTTTCATTAGATACTTCAGAACTAAGATTCTGCTTCCTTAATTGAATCCTAAAATGTCTTGCTTTCTAAAAATAGTTCAGAATGAATATTCGGGAAGATTTTTTTTTTCTGGCTGAATGCTCCTCTGAAATTTATATTAATCCTAGTCACTGTCTTCTTCCCCAGTCCCTACTCTTCACAATCCTAGGTCAATGCTCAAATATGTTTTATATCATATGTAGACCCAGAGAGTTAAACAGTCACAGCACATACTACTCTATGAAACACAACTGCACTAGAATAATGAATCTGTGAGTAGAAATTCTAAACATTTCCAACAGCAGAGCTCTGGGAGTCCTAAATATCACAAACTGCTGATTATACATTTTTAAAAAGTCAGATCTCCAACTATAATATGGGAGTATTTAATTAGCTTGAGAAAACAAAGATCATGGATGACACATTAAATATACTTCATATTGATTTTAGTCTCTACACAGGATACTTCTATTACTCTACCAAGAATTTGGATCAAGTTGCCTAAACATGATGTTTTAATAGAAATACAAGAAATTAAAGGTTAATACCTATGCCTTGTGTTTGTAGGGTTTTCTTCATACATTTTATTGACTGCTAATATTCACTCTGGAATAATATATATAAAAGTCATAAACCTCACCTTCTTTGACAAGATCATCATTTCCCTTCTGCATATTCCCTTCTGTTGAAGTTGCCCACATTCCAAAATCTTTGCTTGCACCAAAATTTCCCATACTCACATCTGAAGTAGTTGTGTGATACTTGTACAAAATGAAAATATGAAATTATAATTGTAATCGTAAAATTAAAGCACTGACAGCCAGGCACATGGCACTAGTTCCAAAGTCCCATCTGCTCTCAGTTCTCCCCATTTAACCAGAACACAGATTCTGGCTTATTAGAATTTTTTCCTTCCTGCTTCTATATTTCCAGCTCACCAAGGACTTTGTCTTAAATATCCTTGACATCTTGATGCTTACCAAACTCCCCTCACATTCCTTATTAGTATAGCATTTTTGTAGCTCTCTGGGATTTATCAGCTTACGTATGAGCTGGTAAAGCATTGAAAACATAAGTCAGATTTTGTGTCAGTTGCAGTCGTAAAATTCCCAGAATTTCCAGTCTACCAAAGTGACATAAATTCAACTCAAATCTCTAACCAAATTAGACACGATCTTTTCAAGTTGTTCCGTTTGAATTTGTAGGCTCTTTAGCTTTCTAACTTTGACCTATATATTCTAATCCCTATTGTTCTTCTCTTACACAGTTACCCCTATCATCCTTAATTCTAAACATTTATAACATTATAAACTGTATGTCATCAAAACTATTTTGCTCTCACCCTATTATATTCTATAATATTAGTTTTTAGATATCTGAGTTTTCCAAATCGAATATAGTATCTGTGATACATCAGTTTTACCATTTTGTGATATGATTTTCTCCCTGGGGAGATGTCTCTTCATTCCAATAGGGACATGACAAACCACAGAAATAATTTAATCTAATTCCACGTAGGTGAATGGAGAATTTTATTGTAGTCATGTATAGGAGCATGAGTAACTGAACTGCACCCAGAGTGACAAATAACACAAGCTCAGCACAGAAGCCCCAACTTTCCATCAATCTCATATGTCCTGTGTATTCCAGGTTTCATAAGACCATGTGCAACTAGGGGAAGCAAAAACTATAAAGTAACCTGCCTCCCAACAAATAAATGTTGACAGAGCTTTTATCAATACCACAGCCCATTGTATTCTTTCACTAATATCACTGCAGTATTCCCTAGTCCATCACAGTGGTCTGTGTTCCATGCCAGCCAGTGATCATTTAATATCCAGAGGGAATGGCTCCACTCTATTAAGCATTGTGCTTTTGAAACAATAGTAGTTGGTGTTGCCAACCACTAACCTTTCAGGATACAAAGACACATTTTTCTCCATGATTACTGTGTATGTGTACATGTGTAGTATTGTGTCTGTGTGTATGTGTGTATGCGTATGTGTGTGAGTGTGTATGTGTATGTTTGTGTGTGTGTGTGTGTGTGTGTGTGTGTGTGTGTTATTTCCTCACATGTGACTGCTGAAGTAAGTAGACAAGTATGAGGAACATGTATTCTTTCCACCATGAGAGTACCAGGGATGGAACATATATTGACAAGTTTGTTCGCTATGTCATGAGGCATTCCCACCCCCTCCCTTTCTCTCTCATTTTACTTGATGTTTCTGTGTATTTTGCTTGCATGTATGGTTCTGCACCATACATGTTCCTGGAGCCCTCAGAGGCTAGAAAAGGGAAAAGATCTCCTGAAACTGGGATCACAGACACTTCTGAGCTTGCATGTGGTTAATCAAACTTGGGTCCCATGAAATAGCAAAAAAATCTTGGTCTCTGACCCTTCTCACTAGCCTGTACATCTTCATTCTGGAACATATAATAGAACAATAATAATGTTCTATTTTTTTCATGAAAGACCCCTTCTTGCCTAGCTTCTTTGCTACTCTCCAAGCAGTTTTATTACACCGAATAAGTGTAATTAGTTTCCATATATCAGTTACCACCTGCACTTAGCACATAATAATGAAAACATGCCCCAAATAGTCCAGTTATAGGTCTGCATTATATTCATATCTCTACACCTTGTCTCTAAAATGATACCTTTATGTTTTTGATAAATATTTAACTATCCATAAGTGTGTGAATGTATAAAAAAAGATATTTCAGCATAGCATACACTATGGCACAGAAAGGCTTTGCCTGTGGATCTTACTGCACATTTTCTCAGTTGCTTCTATATATCAGTGTGCAACAGAACTAGAAGGATTCTAACAGAATGTGAATTAAAAGCAGTATCAGATTTCCATAATAGTGGTTCTACTCTCTGTAGAAATCATCTAAGTGACTTACTCCTAAAAGAAAAGAAAAAGCTTAATGTAAAACTAATGAGCTAATATCCTCAACATACCCTGAGAGCAATCCAGGGAACCCAGCGAATAGAACACTGACTTGTCTATCAGTGGCTTTCATCCTGACAAACTCAATAACCATCTATGTCTTCCTTTTCTTTGTAGGGCTGGGGAGTGAACCCAGGGCTCCATGTATTATAATTGGGCAGGCATTCTATTACGAACTACATCTTGTTAGATCCCAGACCTTTCAGTGCCTCGTTGCCTCTCTCTGTCTCTCTCAATCAGAAGTCTGGATAAACCTCAATGTAGCATGAAACACCTCTCTCTCTCTCTCTCTCTCTCTCTCTCTCTCTCTCTCTCTCTCTCTCTCTCTCTCCCTGGTTATTGTATAAAAATAAAAGCATACTGCATAAGTTGTATAACTAGTTGAGGAACACTTTTATAGGAAAAACTATTTCCAACAGTGTCGTCAGGATTCTTTGATTGCCTGTAGTTCTTTGTATAACGTTGAAACCCCAAGAGATTTTCCCCTTTTATGTTAGCATATCTATTGGTGTCATACTTGTTCAGGCCATATTTATACAGGTATGCTGACAAGACTTCATGGTTATAAATTCTCTTCCAAGTAGTCATCCCTCAAATCATATACAAAGAAATAACATCATATGGACTAAACAGGTAGTACTTATATATTTTTGAATATATGCATATATATATATATATAAAACAATGAGAGAAAACACGATTATGGATTGGGGAGAGAGAAAGTGGAGGGTATATACAAGAAGTTAAAAAGAGAAAAGGGAAGGGATAAAATGATAAAATTATTTCTTTATTTCAAAAATACAAAGGTATTAAAATATTAGGTGAGAAATTCTGAAATCAACAGATGTCTTATGTTGCAAACTTGCAGGATTCATCTCCCTGGAAATTGTTAGTAAGGCCATGTCCCTAACCCATAGCCCAATGATGACCTTGAATTAAAACCTGTTTTTTGATCAGTGCCTGCTGAACTGTGGTGGGTTAAGCTGGCCAAGCTAGGCCACATGATGTAAAGTATCTCTCCAACCTGTGTAAACCTCTGCCAGTCAAAAAGCTCTATTCTCCAGAACTGAGGGTGCTCTTATGTCTTAACTCTCTTAACATTCTAGAACCTGATGGATCTCTTGTTATCTCTGAGCTGAATTATGACTGCCTGTGACTATGATTCTATGTCTAAGTGGCCACTTAAGGGTCCAACCATGGCAGTCTGTGGTCCTGAAGCTCTCTCTCCTAATAAGAATTGACTTCACATCAACCTTCTTTCTACAAATGTGCCCCTTTTTCTTTCTTCCTAAAAATTGATCCTTTGATTTTTAGTTCTGTGAGAGAGGTTCAGAAAGTTGCTTGCACTGATCATGAATGCATTCAACGGATGTCAAAACCACAGGTCTCAGTTCAAATTTACACTGAAATGTAAACGACCACGGCCCAAGAAGACAGAGGAGACTATAGCAAGTGCAACATTTCAATGTGGTAACAGTCTCATAAACTTTTCAGAGTAACAACAAAATAAAAATCATAAAGCAAGGTTATGCATTTTTACTGGATAGCTCTAAACTCACAGACATACAGACCACCCTGGCTAAAACAAAAATGCGTGAATGTAAAATGTGGAATTGTAGAGAAAAGTAGAGGGTACTGAGGGTGAAAGGACAGCGTATTAGGGTGAGAGGTAGACCAAAGAGGGAACAATGGTTACTGTGATCATGATATATTATATATATGTATGAAGTCATCAAGAGTGAATTCAATAAGAGTTATTTATAAAATAAAATATATGGAGAGAATATCTGGGAGTTGGATAACATCGAAGCACTGGAGTCCTTCCTTTAGGCCTCAAATGACCTTCTTAGTCTTTCAGTTGGTAGCTAAGGGGTCTGCTTCTACATTGCAAAAGTAATTTTCCCAAACAGTCTTGATAGAATGTCAGTTCAAACACCCAGGTAAGACATAACGACAGCTCAAGATAAATTGGTTTTCAACCTGTAACATTCCAGCTCTCCATGAGCAGCAGTTTAATCAGCTGACCAGAATTATGGAAGGTTTGACATAGATTCCCTCATTTTTCTTTCCTAGGAACATCAGTTTACACTTCAAGTTTGTTATTCTCCTACCTCAGACCCCTGAGTAGCAGGAATTATAGGTCTGTCTGTATCTTCTTTTATGAAGTGAAGGTTTTAGTCATTAAATTTTCAAAAGTCATATTGATTTCTTCCATGTTTAAGGTTCAACATATTTGGGCCACAGAGAACCCACACAGTCAACTGCTTACCTTCTAGGAGTAGAGAAAGCAGCAATGAAATAAACAAGGAAGTGGAAAAAGTAATAAATAATTTGAATCAATAAATTTAGAGTATGATGTAGAGAAGGGTAAGAAAGATGGATCAATAGATAAAGCACTTTATGTATAAGAATGGAGAAAACTAGTTCAAATCTCTATCACCTAAATAAAAAGCCAAGCAGGTTTGCACATGCCTGTAAACCCAGCATTGGGTTAGAAACAAGCACATCCCAGGAGTTCCCTGACCATCAACTCTAGTCAAAACCACATGTTCTATGGGAGACTATACCTTAAAGGAATAAGACAGAGAGCAAAAAAGAAAGACACCTGACATCCTCATCTCTCTAGCCCACACAATGTACACACATTCACAAACATGAATGTAATGAAACTCCAGCTTCATTGGATAAAGAATGCATAAGCCCAGTCTGCATTGATAGAAAGAGCTAGAAGCCTTAGGAAGATAGGTGTATCTATAAAAACATTCCATGGGACTCTGAGAGCACATTGTGACTAAGACTATTACAGCTTCTCTCAGGCTCTGCTGTTAGAATATGACTGCAGCAGGTGTGGAATTTCACCCAAGGAGCCACCCAAGATCATCTATACTTCTGGGACAGTTTTGTATATGTCTATGAACAGAAAGCCTTACATTGTGAGGTGATTGTGAGGTGATTTGTAAGTGATACTGGTCCCATTTCCACACTGAGTGGTAGTACAGTTCAAGAGACCATCAGAATTCAGTAATTGGCTCTTTAAAATGTTTTATAATCTAAAGATCAGTTAGCATTAATTTATGAATTAAAAGTGGTTACTTAAGCAAAGAACCTTTTGAAGTTATTCATATCATACAAATCAAAATGTGGCTCAAATGCCATGAAAATGAATTTTTATCTAATTTGCTTAGCTAAAGGGCCTTAATGCTTATCAATCAGCTTTTATGATAAATTAGCAGAGCTTACAATTTTGGAGAGCTTCATATATTCATTAACCTTCCACATTTATTTGATCTATCTTTATTCTTAGGTGGCTGTTACACTTATTAACTAAAACAAAATAATAACTTCCAAATTTTATGCATTCCTTTGCATTATTTGCATAACTCACTGCACAAACACAGTAGATCTACATTTCAGACACAAAGAAATTAATGGAGAGGGGAATTGAAGATTTTAAGCAACTTTCTTGAGATCTGGCATTTTGACCTGATCTTTCTCAATTGTGTAACAATATATCCAACCCTCCTTAGTATCCCAGGACCTCAGATAAAAAGCACTGGCTGCATAGTGGGGCCATTCAGATACATTGATCATATTAATACCATTCAGATATCTGTAGAAACTCACTCAGAAAAGCAGCACTGAAAAATTCAGATATAAAGTACAACAGTGTGTGAGTACTGCTGGGCATAAACTGAGTTATCTCTGGCTATTAATCACATTATGATGACTTGCCCTTGTAATTCTAATTAAAATTATGCCTGATAGTCCCCTTGCAAATCTCCAATTCACACAAATGAAGGTTTAAAAAAAATCAAGAAGCCATTTTACTGCTTTTACATTTAAGCTAATGAAGTAGCCAGAATTTCCAACAGAATAATATATACTCTTTTCAGGAGCCCGTAATGCCAGGGAGAGCGCAGTACTTGAGAAGAGAGAAAAAGAAGTCGAAATCAAAAGGATTCTAGTGATCATCTGGCTAATGCACTCTCTGCTGTGGTTCATTTGCATGAAAGTCTGCTGAAATTAAGCAAAAGCCAACAGAAAATCATCCGCATTTATAGAAATGAAAGACTCTCCCTGGGAATGTTTACAGCTTACAAGAACAACCTCAGCCAAATGAGCAGAGTCAGTATTTCAGTGAGGGAAATGGCAGAGCAGGTTAGCTAAGAGCTGCTAACTTTCCTCTTGATGGATGTTCCAAAACAGTGTTAGGATTTTACAAACTCATATTTTAAAGGATGTGATTTTTCATATTAATTTGCAATAACAAGCACTTTCTTCTTGAGGTCCTAGCAAAATGAGGAAACAACATTACTCTCATAGCCCGTGGGGCAACCAATATTTGTTTCCATGTAGCCCCTCGAAAGTCCTGCTTCTCCTGGGCATCCTTCCTGCCAATGTCTTGTCAGGAGTACTCTCAGCACTCTTGCCATTCATCTGTTCTGTGTGTCCTGCAGTCTTCTTTAATTGAAGTTCAGTTTGCACACTTTGAAAGAACTCCACTGGCACCAAATCCATGCAGGGGAAATTGAAGAACAGGTTTCATTTCACCGGCAGTCACTGCAGCAAGTGCTCAGAAGATGAGCAAGGGCAACTGCCTAGGATTCCTGGATCCTGGAGGAAAGCAGCTTTAAATTAATTGTGAACAACAAATTGCACTTCCGAAGACTGGGAGAGTATCTTAGATTCTACACCTACACGTTTTTGTGATCATAAAAAGAGAAAGAGGTTTAGAGAATATGGTATATGGCGGTGTGGGGGAAAGGAGTGCCCCAGTGGCCTCATGCTGAGGCATCCCAGACATACACTGGCATAGTATAGAGTAGAGTTTATTCAGGGCATGGGATGAGAGTTAAGGAGGGTAGTGGAGGCAGAGAAAAGTAGAGAGAGGGAGAGAGTAGAGAAACAGAGGCTGGCCATGACCACGTGGTGAGAGGGGGAAGAGGAGGAAAGCCCATGAGGGACAAGAGAGAGGCTGAGAGGAGTAAGAGAGGAATAAGAGAGAGAGGAGGGAAGAGGTAAGAGAGAGAGGAGGGGCTGAGAAGCCCTTTTTATAGTAGGCCAGGCCTACCTGGATGTTACCAGGTAACTGTGTGGAGGGGCATACCTGGCTATTTCTAGGTAATTGTGAGGTGGAGCTTAGACAGAACACTAACATGCATCTCTCTAACCATGCCTGTGATCAATGACTATGCACATCAGAATCACAGAAATGGGGAAGAAGCTGAGAGGAATCTAATCTATACACTATCACTGGCAATCCTTAAGTGTCTAATTATCTTAAGCTACACTAATAATGTAGTCACTCAATAGAATCCCCATCTCTTGCCTATTAACTGTGATCTTTCTTTTCTTTTCTCTTTTTCTTGCAATTATTTCACTAGAAAACACTGAAAAAGCTGGAGATCTATACCGCATTTCCATTTGTTTAGCTATTAAACTTCCTCTGTGCAATGCATGTTTATTTAATATATCTCCAACTGCACATTCACTGTGTTTGTTAAATTACTGAAGAGACTTTAATTGGGCATTGGGGATTAGTCTCATTATTCCCAAATCTCTTTACTAAATGTACATGAGAAGAGTGGACAGTTTATTTATAACCTTTTTACTCTGGGCCTCATTTAAGCCTCTTTATATTTTTAATATGGCATATTCAAAATTCAATTCATAGCCTGGTTTGCTAATGTTCTATCAAGTAGCCTACAGCAATTATAAGTTAAATACAGTGTATCCACCTGCTAAATTTGGAAGGGAAAAGGATAGGAGAGTTCCTAGAAAATCTGCAAACAGAATGTAAAATTTCTCCGTTCATTTACCCATGGAAAGAATTTACAATGTAATATTTCTCTGTAAAAATAAACAGTATTAAACTATCTTGCTTAATTATTGGATATTAAGATTAACAACTAAAGTATTCCCTATTGGAAAATATTCATCATCACTGTGACAATAGCCTTGAGTTTATATCATTTCCATGTATAGTAGGACATTAGAGGTAGAATATAACATCTTTCCACTAAGAACATCATCTGAAAGACTTGTTTGATGACTATGTCAGGGGAATTACTTACCATCTGAAAATGCTTAATATGTGACAAAGAAATCTAGCAAACAGAGTGCTGTCTCTCCCTCAGTAGGAAGGTGGGAGTTCAGGCTAGCCCACTCCCTGGCTTCTATTAAGCAATAGTGCAGAAGATAACCATGAATCATCTCAGTTCTCAAGCACTGTACACTGTAGTCTATACATTCAAATTGCCCTTTAAACGCACAGGACAGTGTTTCTTTAAAGTAGTGATACTGTGAAGTACTTCTCTCTAGAGCTCATCAAAGCAAGTCTGAATCAGTCAACCTTTTCTGGGAGGAGTGGGTGGAGGTATCCACCATGATATGCATCATGGGTATAGCTGTCCGGCTGTGGAATTTGGACTTGTGACTGAGCTTTCTCAGTCTGACTTATTTCCAGACAGCTTCTTCCTGACTGGAGCCCTAAGCTCTCTTTGCATATAGCATTTAGTTGAAAATAAAACCTTTCTGCTATGAATTATTTAAATTATTTTTAACAATTTATTTGGAGCTTAAAAATTGTAAAATATTACAAGATACATTAAAAAGATTCTTAAAGAATCTAGGGCAAATGATGGCTCTGATTACATGGTAAGACCCATAAATTCACTTACTTCATTCTACAGGGTACATCATAGTAAATTCAAGCACAGTATATTTTTAAGCTAAATCTCTAGATATTTCAAAAAAGTATATCTGAGAGTCAGAATATTTTAAAATAAATTTTTAAACATTTTTTTCCCTTTCGAATGTGATTCTCCAAACCTCCTCATTATTTCACGGCCCATACAGGGAAATAACATGCTCTCTGGGAAATAGAAGCTTAAATTCCCAAGCAAGAACCAGCCAGCACAGATTACCTGATCACCTTCAGCAGCCTCTCATAACCTAAGAAAGATCTCATTTAGAAGACTCTTACCAAATAAAGCTGGTACTCAGTGCCAGTGTCCAGCTTAGCCTGTTTCCTTCCCCACAGCAATATTCCCCAGTAAAGTCTCCATTGCCTCATAAAATGATCGGGCATAATTTTTAACAAGAATAAGCTGGATGCTGAAATCTAGAGACTAACTAGTGATGCCCTGTACAGAGTCTCAAGAAAATAAACATATTCTAAAAAGAACAGAAATAAACACCCAAGCTACTCTGCAAGTTCTTTCCTGCTAGCTGGGCTTTAGAGTTCACTTACCCCCTGTAATTTTATGGTTTCAAGAAAAGTAAATCTCTTCTGTATAACTCCAACCTCTTCAAATGAAACAGATCCAATCAGGAAATACCACCACCACCACCCTCCCCCCCCCCTTTCCTTTTGACTTGGTAAGCCTGGTCCTACTTGCTTCCAGACTCCAGTTGCTCTTCTCAGTCTCCCTCAGGACACCTCTCTATCCCTCTGTGCTTAATGAATAATTCTGATTGATGCTTACTGATGATGAGGGCACCAGTGGGAAAGAAGCCTGAATGAAGATATGAGGAAATAATTTGTCCATTATCTCTTTAATGATTCCCAAGTGGTGCCAATTCCCTCCAGTCCTGTAAAGCCAAGCGGCACAGATAAAAGCATTTTCCTGCTGACGAGTCTGCAGTGATATGAAGAATGGATCTCATTGTGGCCGACGGCAAAAGGTTAACAAGGAAATGATTAACTCACATACAAAAGCTCCTTCCTCTTCCTGTGTCTTCAAAGTCTTCAAATACAGAAGGAAAGGAATATGCTAGGGAGAAGGGAAGCATTTATGATTTATCTTTGTGGAAATTAGGAGAGCTTACTTTAATTTGCTAATGCCATATTCTCTTTTAGTTTTATGAACTTGCAAATTCAACTAAATTAGGAAAAAGTGCATGTAACTAAGGTAACAGCTTATAAATCATGGTAATGCAAAGTGGCAACAATAGATTAAACAAAAGAATAAAAAATGCTCTAAAATATTTTCCTCTACAGTATGACATTCAGAATTTTGAGTTGGTTTTATTTCATGCGCTTTTGGCTTTCAAAGTCTGTTATAAGACTTATGCCCAAATAGTGAATGATGTGTGTATCATACACGTCTGTCTAATATTTTTGCATGCCAAGCATATAATGGATTGTTTTGAGAGAAATTCTACACAAGTCAGACAAACCATACAGTACTAATGAAGGTGTACTTAAGCAATTGCATACAAAAGTATTATTTTATATGATTTCAGCAAAAAGTATATACATAATAGTTACTGTTTTGTTAGTTTTGTTGTTGTTGTTGCTATTGTTGTTAACATTTTATTGGTTCTTTGTGAACTTTACACTGTGTACCCCAAACCCAATCTTTTCTCCCTCCCCTAGTACCTGCCTTCTATCCTTGCAACTTCCACCCCTCAACAGAAGAGGAGAAAAATCTTGATGCTGAAGTTGTAATGTGTCACAGAGTGTCCCACAGTATATCCTTTTGTCCATAACTCCTTGCTTGGTAATGCTCATTGTAATGACATTAGTTGGGTATGAAACCTCTGGCTTCTGCAGCTCCATCAACATTAGATCCTCACTGGGACTCCTCTCAGATATCCTGTTGTTGGCCTGTGTCATGTAGGCCCTGTAGTTTTGAATCAGTAGGACCAACCCCTTCATGCACTCCAGCAGTTTACAGATGGGGTAGATGTTGAGGTAGGCCAATTCAAAATCCTAAATCTGGGCCTGAGTAATATCTGAGCTGCTCAGCCTGCTGGCTTTCCTGCTCTTACTCACTCAGAGTAGTTCACAAGAAGTAAGGTCAGCTCTACCCTGTACCAGGCAATATACAGGGGTAGTTCTCCAGAATGTTGCAGGTAGTGAGGGACAGGGACAGTTCTCCCACTCTCATGACCCTGGGTCCAGCTCTCTAGTATTCTATACATGGAAAGGGATGAGGGAGGAGAGGAGGATGTCTCTCCCTCTTCTGTAACAACACCCAGCAGACAAAAGGCAGCACCTGCTCTTCTGAACTCACTCCCTTGAAGATGGTTCACCTGCAACCATCACATGCAGGGCCAGCTCTCCTACCTACTGTAGGCAGCAAGAGGCAAGAGTATGGACAGCCAGCTCAACTACACTCATGCCCTTGGAGTCAGCCTCCCTGCAATCCCCACATCCAGGGCCAGGTCAACTGTGCCGCCCAGCTGAGGAGCAGGGACAAAGGCAGATCTCCTGCTCTCATGACCCCTGTCAGGGTCATCTCAAAGTTGGCATGGACAAAAGGTAGGGGAGGGAAACTCTCGCTTGCTGATGCTTAGAGTAATTTTTCTGTTAAAGGGACTGTCTTGATCAAAAGGAACTGATAGCTCCTATCAGATAGCATCAAAGGCTTTCAATGACAGACATTAATGCTATGCATATGGTTGCAGCTACTTTATTCAATTAGAAATCTAGTTCAGTAAGGAGTGAAAGAAACTTATCAGTTCAAGACCAAGTTCTCAGCATAAAGGGGATTTATTTGTAGCCGGTGGGATAGAGGGCAGGAATAAAGGACAGACAGGAGACAGAAGAAGAGGCAGATGGGTAAGGAAAAGGAGAGGGGAGGAAAGAGACAAGGGAAGGGATAAGAGATATTTCCTCTAGGGAGAAGGGAAGGAACAAAGGACTGCCTATGGGTAGAGAGGAGACAGACATGGTACATAAGGAAATGGTGCTTAATAAAAGTAAAATAGGAAATGCTCTGTTAGGGTGAGGTGTTTAATTTTAATTGGTCATGTTAACTAGGTGAGCGAAAGGTTACTTTTGATTGCTGGACTTCAATTGCACTCAAACTGACCTTAAGTCAGCCTTAGGAGGAAGAAATGGCCAGTAAGGAACAGACCTTCGTGGACAGGTTCAGGAAAGTAATCAGTGGGTTTTGAACAGGGCAGAGATAATTGGGGAGAAGGGCACAGACAGCCATTGTCCTGTTCATCATGCTCAAGCTAGACAGTCCCTTCAAGGAGTATTATTGAGATGAAAACCAAATTAATGTGTCTGATAATCCAAAGTCATTGTATGAGCCTCTGTACATTGTGTGAGCAAGTACACACATGAATGTGGATGTAAAAGGTTAGCATTAGGTGCCTTTCTCAGGAACAATCAATCTTGGTTTGGTTTGGTTTTCATTTTAGTTTTTGCATTTGTATCTTTAACTTATTTTTTTATGCTTCTCACATATATTACATCTCAACCACAGTTTCCCCTTCCTCCTCCACTCCCAGTGCCTTCCCCCCACACCATCCCAACTATTCCTTCTCCATTCCTCTTTTGAAAAGGGTAGTCCTTCCATTGATTTCAATAAAACATGGCATATCAATTTGCAGTAAGATTAGGCACCTATTCTCCTATTAAGGTTTGACAAGGCAATCCAGTAGGAGGCAAAAGAAGCCTGAAGAATCAGTGCCAGACTCCACTCCCACTGTTAGATACCCAACAAGAAGACCAAGTCTTAAACCATAACATATATGCAGAGAGCCTAATTCAGACTCATGCAGGCTCCTTCATTGTTGGCTTAGTCTCTGTAGCTCCTATGAGTCGCTAAATTGATTCTGTGGATTTTCTTGTGTTGTTCTTGATCCATCAGGCTTCTACAATTCTTCTTCACCCTCTTCCACAGTATTCCCTAAGTTCTGCCTAAGGTACGGCTGTGTGTCTTTCTATCTGTTTCCATCATTTGCTTGATGAAACCTCTCTGATGATGACTGTGCTAGGCTCCTGTCTATGAGTATAGAAGAATGCCAGTAAGGATCGTTCCATTGAGTTTTTTTTTTTCTTTTACCAACAGTTGTGTTTGGTTCTATCCTGAGTCTCTAGGCTGTTCTGTCTCTGGTTCCTAGCTATCCAGGTAATGTCAGGGATTGGCTCTCCTGCCTATCTTGTAGATAAGACAAATTTTAGGACAAATGTTTTATGACTGGGTGGATGTCCCAGTCCCTCCACTGGAAGTCTTCCATGGTTACAGAAGATGGCCACTTCAGGCTCCATACCCTCCATTACTTGGAGCCTTAACTAGGTATAGTCTTACAGATTCCTGGATATTTGCATTGTTCTTAGGTTTCTAGCTTGTCTCCAAGATGCCCTCAATTCCAGTTGCCTCTCCTGACCTTGTTTCTTGAGACCTAGTCTCTCACTAGAAGCTGGGCTCATTGATTACAGTAGGCCTGCTGGCTAGCAATCCTTAGTAGTCTGCCTGGCTCTGTCTCACCAGTGCTAGGATTACAGGTGGACTTCTTCATGCCCAGCTACTTAGAGGGGTGTGCAATGACTTAACTTACCTAGCTATCTCCATTTTTAATTCCCTCTAGTTGGAACTCTTACAAGTAGTGACTAAAGACACCTTTCCCCACACCCTTACCAACATTTGTTGTAAGATCTCTTGATGATAGCCACTCTGACTGTGGTGCGGTAGTACCTCAAAGTTTTTTTTAAAATTGCATTTCCTTGATGAACACAGATGTTGAACATTTTTGAAAATAGTATTGATCATTTGTGTTTCTTTCTGTTCTGTTTATCTGTGAACTATTTATTTCATTAGACCATTTATTACTTAGCAGTTTCATTTCCTTAGTATTGAAGTTCTGAGTTTCTTTGCAAATTCTGGGCACTAGCCTTCTGTCTGAAGCAAAGCTGGTGAAGATTTTGTCACATTTTGTAGGCTGTTTGCTTGCTGATTTTTTTTTTTTATGCATTGCTACATAGGAACTTTCTAATTTCATATAGTCCCATCTATTGGTTCCTTGGGCTAGATCCTGTGCTATTATTGTACTTTTCAGAAACTTCAGAAAGATATTTACCTACACAAATATCTTGAAGAGGAGTCCTATATTTTCCTTCAGGAATATTAGCATTTTAGGCTTTAGATTAAGGTCATTAGCAATCATATGAAAATCTGTATGGAGGTTCCTCAAAAAATTAAAAACATAACTACCATCTGTACCATTCCTGGTTATATAGGAAATGACTCAATATACTACCATAGAGAAATTTGCACATCATTGTTTACTGCTGCTACATTCATAGGAGCAAATATATACAAACAGACCAGTTGCCCATTAACAAAAGAACAGATAAAGGAAATGTGATACATACACAAATACAAAGGCGCGCGCACGGCACACACATACACACACACACACACACACACACACACAGAAAGAGAGAGAGAGAAAGAGAGAGAGAGCCCAATATGCATGTGTGTCTATGTGTGTCTATGTGTATCTATGTGTGTATGTGAGATCAGATGCCCATTAACAGAACAGATAATGGAAATATTATATATATATATGTGTGTGTGTGTGAATATATTTACATATCATACATATGTACTAGGATATAATTCAGCTGTAAAACAATGAATTCAGGAAAATTAATGGAGTTGGAAAGTATGATATCAGTGAGGAACTAAACTCCTAGTTTGTAGTGTATGGGTATGTGTGTAGGTGCGTAAGAGAGTAAAGTGTAAAAATATGCAAAGTAGATAAAGAGAGTAATATTAAGTGATGAGGAAGGATGCTCATGGGCAAAAGAACTTACAGGTCATGACAGAGGAAGACAATTTGGGAAAAGAAACCAGAGGAGGGAACAAGAGACTCTGAGAGTCGGGAAGATGGGAAAAGTGAGAACCATAAAAACATTCTTTTACTGGCAATTCCAAAGTGGTGTCTAGCACATTTTATGCTAATTTTAAAAACTAAAAATATGCAACATCCATTTCATGCCCTTTCAAGAAGCACACTGCCTATATGAACATCTGTATCCCCAAGTATGTAAACCCTGAAGTTCTGGTTATCCTTCTTTTCTGGGCATAACATATGAGATTTGTATAATTTAGCATACTAAGAATATAGAAGTCCATTCAGCTTCAAAGATCCAAGTCAAGTTAATGAAATGTATTTGAAACAGTAAATAAGTTCTCATTCTCTTCCATTCTTCACACACATACACACACACACACACACACACACACACACACACCTTCACAAACAATCTAAATTGCCTGTGTATTTATATTCCTCTATAGATCCTGAGTCATTGCATTTGGATGCATTATCAGGAGTATAATTACCATATAATCTCTTGACAAATTCATGATGGATATTTTAAAAGTAGATTTTTCTTCCAGGTCCTGTCATTGAAGATGTTTGATATTAGATGACTGGTTTGATCTCCAGTATGTTTCAGAAAACTTTTACCCAAGTTCAAATCATTATTTTCAAAAGTGCTCTAAGCACTGGGACTTGGAAATGGAAAGGAAGCAAGCCTAATGAGTCCTTTTGGGGCTTACATAAGCAATCAAAAACTTGGAAGGAACAAGAGGCAGTAAAATGATTGATGGTCCCAGTATACTGTAGTATACAACAAACCCATGAGAGACTCACAAGTGTGCATTTTTTTCCAATCTGTAGATTTAGATTTCCAATTACTATTTAAATTATATCTTATATAGTATAAGAGTTTGTTGATTGTGATTAATAAATAACAAATAATTACATGTAATTTGCATTTCTGTATAAGTAAATACCTTTCACAGTTCCTGAAAATTCTTAAGATATAAGATCTAATTCAAGATTCATTTTTTTCTCACTAAACCTAGAGATTTTCCTTATTAGATAAAGTTTATATATTTTGCTGTGTGCCAGATACCATGTCCCAAAGCAGCCATCTCTACTCCGTCCCCCAAAAGCTCTCCTAAACAAGAATTAAAAGTCAAGGAGTCTCTAGGTAGTGAATATCAAGGAACAGCAGCTGTACTTCTATTGAGAGGAGAGCAGCTACTGTTAGAGTGCATGTTGATTAAATTTGGGTCCTGAGAGGACGAGTTCATACCATGTGGCAACCATGAGAGACAAAGAAAAAATCAGATGCACCACTGAACTCCCATTCCCATTTGGGAGCTGGACAGTCACTCCCTGCTAATTTCTCATGCTCACACATTACCCCATTCTGCTATCAAAACCATGGAGATAGCAGCAATGAGGAAGGAGCCATGGGAGATGGTGACCTCTGAGGGATTTTAAGTAACAGATTCATAAGCAAACTGGAAAGATGAGACCAGGCAGAGAAAGCCTATGTGTCACCACTCTGAAGACAAAGACCTTCTTCACCTTTCTCTACATTGAACATGCTTCAAATAAAGATTTGTACCAGACAGCATTTAGATTATTACTACAAGATGCCCTTTACATTTCCTTAGAAAGTATAGTACGGGTGTTAGTATAACATTATAGAATTCCTTCATCCACACAGGAATATTTTTTATTCTTACATGTAAAATGCATTCTATTATTTTTAGTTAACAAATTTATTATGCCAATGGTTCCAGGTACAAAATTTTATTTACAAATAAAATAACAGCCTTAATCCACAATCTACAATATGAAAATATCCATCTTTGTATTTATGGTAACACAGGTAAGCAATCTTTAATTCCTTACTGTAGTTGATGAATTGTTTCACAACCACCTCTCCACACTCACTTTAGCATGAGGAACATGATGATTTCAGAAAGGATGAATTTGAAGGAAAGGGATCTTCCCTTCAATTCTGGAGTAAAAGATATAGCATTAAAGCTTTATTTGCATGAGCTCCTAATGTAAGCAGACTTAGGGCAACCCTAGATAATCTTCCAGTAAACATAGAGGAGGAACTAGGCACTATGCACTGACATCTCAACTGAAAATAGTTTGGACTTAAAAGTTTTGTCAACCAATTGTTGTTGGTATTAAAGAACTTACCATCTAGTCCATAATAAATAGCTCATTCATATATGTTCTAGAACTTTCTATAACTTGCCTTTTCTTAAGTTTTTTCATCATATTGAACTGCCTATTTCATAAAGATATAAAACTTATTACACTTATTTGTTAGGGGTGATATGCCTGTCATTCCCCAAGTGCAGATAACAAAAAGCAACATGTAGGAGTCCCCTTCTCTCCTACTATTATGTAGATTCCTGAGATTGAATAAGTCTTGGTAGCAAGTGCCTTTACTCATTGAGCCATCCTGCTTGGGATACTTATTGGTTTGCAAAACTGTGCATGTTCGGTTATCTGTATATACACATTCCTGTAGAGTGGTCACATAGCCATGCTAGTAATAGTCATGTCTGACACCTCCTAATGTGCTTTTGTGCCTCTTTACTTGGCTACTTGCATTTTGTTAGTTTTAGGATAGGACATTAGAGACAGTTTAAGTTAATAATATGCTTTAATATGTGTATGCATTATATTATATCTCTAAAATTAATTCATCTTATACATTTAAAACTTTATAACCACTAAAGTACAAAATGTCCTCCAGCCTAAATCCCTGGCTGCCATCACTCTACATCAGGTTTAAGATTAAATAGTCTCATAATGGTAGAATCCTACAAGTTTGTTTTCTGTGTTATTGGCTTGTTTAACTAAACACAGTGTCCTCCAAGTTTATGATGTCATTGAAAATGATAAGGATTCCTGAACTAAATGCCATTACATGTTGTTTTCTATGTGTTCTTGAGTTATTCTGCTTGGATGGAGAGTTGGAGTGTTTCAATAACTTGTACATCGTGAATTATGATGAGATGAATATGAGCATGCAAGCATATCTCAGATTCAATTGCCATTTCTATTTATTGGGAATTAAAAACAAGTTGTTCTTTACTTTTTAAAATTATAGAATATAACATTGTCTTAAAAATTTTAACACAGAATATTCTGAGACACTTCATCAGTACCTTTCTTTAACTTTATGTACAAAATAGCTTATATAAAAGAAAAATGAATTTAGAATCCTAAAACTTTCCACATAGACATTTAGTAATGACTATTTACTGAAACAATGGATTAAATTGACTTTTTCTACATATAAGAATAAAGCAGCTTTAAATATAAATCACACAATCTACTGATTTGATGTACACTAAATATACCTTTTAATTTAAATTTGATTTTAAATTTACTTAAAAGACATCATCCATGCTATAATCTAAAGTTGGCTTTAATGTAAATTCAACTTGTATTCTCTGCATGGTCCCTTAAGAATCCCTAAACTTTCATAGGTAATAAACTATAACCTTGAGATTTATTGCTTTCAAAATTGTGGTAAATAATTTTGACATTAGTCCTAAAGATGAGTTTTCTAATAAAATAAGAACTAAGTTTTAGAATGTTGTACTCTAACACTACCTTGAAAACGAGAGATCTGTCAACTCTAAGACAACCAAAACATACTTTGGTCAGAATGTTTATACCAACAAAAATGTTTTAAGGAATCTGATAATTGTGAGTTATAATCAGGAACATAGAAATCTTTTTTTTATTTTAAGCACTGCTCTGGTGTTGTGACTTCTAGCTACTTTTAAATGATATCTGGCTCTTTCAAATCTGTATTCTGACTCATAGCATTGCCTGCCTTTTGGAAACAATTACTGTATGACAAGGAACAGTTCATCCCTTGTCCAAGAATGGGAAAAACTGAAAGAGCAACACCAAACCCAGAAAAATGCTAAAGACTCATGTGTGCAAGACCAAGCTTAGTCACCACAATAAATGAACTGTGAAAATAACAAAGAGAGGAAGGAAGGAAGGAAGGAAGGAAGGAAGGAAGGAAGGAAGGAAGGAAGAAGGTAACTCTCCCAGCACTTCAAAATAAAAGGTAGGCAGATGATATAAGAAGTGATATCAAAGGCTCCACACTTAAAAATAATTAAAGTAAGATAAATTACTAAAACTGTCTGTAAACTTCTTGAGTTTGGTGGATTGTATCCTAGGTATTCTGTACTACTTTGGCTAATATCCACTTATTAGTGAGTATATACCATGCATGTCCTTTTGGGTCTGAGCAACCTCACTCAGGATGATATTTTCTAGTTCCATCCATTTTCGTGCAAAACTCATAATGTCCTCGTTCTTAATACCTGAGTAATATTCCATTGTATAAATGAACCACATTTTCTGTATCCATTCTTCAGTTGTGGTTGTTTTCAGCATCTGGCTATCACAGGTAAGGCCACTATGAACATAGTGGAGCAAGTGCTCCTGTGGTATGGTGGGACATCTTTTGGGTATATACCAAAGTATAGTACAGTTTGCTCTTTAGGTAGATCTATTTCCCATTTTCTGATGATCCTTCAGATTGATTTCCAGAGTGATTGTACCAGTTTGCAATTCCACAAGCAATAGAGGAGTGTTCCTCTTTATCCACATCCTCCCCAACATGTGCTGTCACCTGAGATTTTGATCTTAGCCATTCTGATTGGTGTAAGGTGGAATCTCAGGGTCCTTTTGAGATGCATTTCTGTGATCACTAAGGAATTTGAACATCTCTTTAAGTGCTTCTCAGCCATTCAAGATTCCTCTGTTGTGAATTTTCTGTTTAGCTCTACACCCCATTTTTATTAGGTGATTTGATTTTTTGGAGGTTAGCTTCTTGGGTTCTTTATATATTTTGGATATTAGTCCTCTATCAGATGTAGGGTAAGTGAAGACTTTTTCCCAATCTGTAGGTTGCCAATTTGTCCCATTGACTACATCCTTTTTCTTACAGAATCTTTTTAGTTTCATGTGGTCCCATTTAGTCATTGGAATTGTTTAGGAAATTTCCCCCTGTGCCAATGACTTCAAGTCTCTTTCCCACTTTCTCTTCTATTGCATTCAGTGTATCTAGTTTTATGTTGAGGTCCTTGATCCACTGGGACTTGAGCTTTGTGTAGGTGACAAATATGGATCTACTTCCATTTTTCTACATACAGACTGCCAGTTAAACCAGCACCATTTATTGAAGATGCTTTCTTTTTTCCATTGTATATTTTTGGCTTCTTTGTCAAATATCAAGTCTCCATAAGTGTGTGGGTTTAAATTTGGGTCTACAATTCTATTCCATTGATAAACCTATCTGTCTCTGTACCAATATAATGCCATTTTTATCATGATTTCTCTGTAGTACAGATTGAGGTGAGGGATGGTGATTCCCCCAGAAGTTCTTTTATTGTTAAGAATTGTTTTTGCTATCCTGGGTTTTTTTCTTTTCCCATATGAAATTGAGAGTTGCTCTTTCCATATCTCTGAAGAATTGTACTGGAATTTTGATGGAGATTGTGTTAAATCTGTAGCTTGCTTTTGGTTGGATGGCCATTCTTTCCACTTTCTGAGGTCTTCTTTGATTTATTTCTTGAGAGATTTGAAGTTATTGTCATACAGACATGCACTTGTTTGGTTAGTGTCAACCCAATACATTTTATATTATTTTTGACTATGATGAAGGATGTTGCTTCCCTATTGTCTTTTCTCAGCCCATTTATCATTTGTATAAAGGACAGCTAGTGCTGTGTTTGAGTTAATTTTATATCAGCCACTTTGCAGAAGTTATTTATTAACTATAGATGTGCTCTGGTAGAATTTTTGGTGTCGCTTATTTATACTCTCATATCATTTGCAAATAGTGATACCTTGACTTCTTCTTTGCCAATTTGTATCCCCTTGATCTCCTTTGGTTGTCTTATTGCTCTAGCTAGAACTTTGAATACAATATTGAGTAGATACAGGGAGAGTAGGCAGCCTTGTCTTGTCCCTGATTTTAGTGGAATTGCATCAATTATCTTTCAATTTAATTTGATATTGGCTGTTGGTTTGCTGTATATTGCTTATGTTATATTTAGGTACGGGCCTTGAATTCCTGATCTCTCCCATACGCTTAACATGAAGGGATGTTATATTTTGTCAAATACTTTTTTAGCATATAATGAGATGATCATGTGATTTTTTTTCTTTGAATGTGTTTATATAGTGGATTACATTAATGGATTCAATCCTCAGAACTCAAGAAGGTTAACAAGCAGAAGGGTCCAAGTGAGGATGCTTCAATCCCACATGGGTAGGAGAAGAAAACAATCTCAGGAAGCAGAGGCAAGGAGAGACCTGGGAGGGAGAAAGGTGGGGGAAGGGGAAAGGGAATCAGGTATGGGGGAGGGGACAGGAGAGAAGCCCTGAGGAGCAGCAGAATGACTAGAAATATGCAACCTCCAGTGGTGGGAGGTAGGGGACCCTTTAGAATATACCATAGATCTGGGAGGTGAGAGACTTTCAGAACTAAAAGGGAGGGACCTTAAATGAAATGCCCAACAGTGGAGAGAGGGAACTCATAGAGTCCACCTCCAGTAGAAAGACAGAGCATCAAGTGGAGGGATGGGTTATCATTCCACAATCAAAAATTCTGATCCAGGATTGTTTCTGACTAAAAGAACTATCGGAACAAAAATGGAGAAGAACCTGAGGGAAAGGAGGTCCAGTGACTAACCCAACCTGGGATTCTGCTCAAGGGGAGGCTCCAAGGACTGACACTATTAGTGATGCTATGGTATGCTTACAGACAGGAGCCTAGCATGGCTCTCTTCTGAGAGGCCCAACAAGCAGCTGACTGAGACAGATGCAGATACTTATACCCAACCATTGGACTGAAGACCCCTGTGGTTGAATTTGGAAAAGTCTGGATGAAGCTGAGGAGAGGGTGAACCCTGCCAGAAGACCAGCAGTCTCAACTAACCCAGACCTCTGAGATATCTCAGACATGGTACCACCAACCAGGCAGCATATTTAGCATATTTAGGCCCCCTACATATACAGCAGACTGCATGGTCTGACCTCAGTGGGAGAAGATGTGCCTAACCTTCAAGAGACATGAAACCCCAAAGAGTAGGACCTGGCAGGGGGTGGGGGAACAACTACTTGGAAAAAGAGGTGACTGAGGAATGGGATGAGAAACTGTGGGAGGGCAGACCAGGAGAGGGGACTGTAAAAAATAATAAATGTAATAGTAAAAAAAATGGTCAGTAAGTAGAGAAAGTTTTGTACATGTCAATATTGTTAAAACTAACCATTATTTGAGCCTTTTAATTATAGTAGACATGTTATTCAGTTGTAGCCAATGAAATAGTGTCTACATTTATTTACTCTGTATCTTGTGAAAACATATTTTCCACATAGAAAAATCTCAAAATTTTGAACATTTTTGTGTTATTTTTATATTATAGATATATTTTATAGTACTGAATTATAATATACATATAAAATCAAACATCATCACTTTATGCAACTTTATATATTTTGTTTTGCTAAGAAATAAAGTAACATAATTATGTATAACAAAACCATCCAATGATGTTGAACAATTTCTCAGTAAAATCTAACAGACTTTCAATTTAGTGTTTAGAAATTACAGTCTATCAATTCAGTTTAAAATTATCAAAAGCCAAGAGTAATTGAAATCAAATTGGATTTTTTCCTTCTGCAAGTGTCCTTGTAATTAGTACTCTCTGTAGCATTTCACAACTTTAGATTTATATAATGAACTAGTGGAATAATGAGTTGAGTGTCTTCCTAAATTCTATGATACTAAAGACAAATAAATACAGATATCATATAAATTATATACACAGACATACATAGTAAAAATCTTCATGTTTAAAACATGATTTTTACTTGCTAAATAAAGCAATAATTATCATAATAAATATTTATATAACATATATTATTAGTAATGTATATTTTAAAATAATTCGTCTCCAAAATCACGGATCTTGTTCATATATGATTACAACTTTCAACAGTTAGAACATATTAAGAACTCAATGCACATCAACTTAAAATAACTAGATTACATTACATAATGTGCATTAACTTTTCTTATTTGAGTATTTTATATTCATTCCTTAATCTGTCTCTTTAGCAACATTCTCACACATTAACAAAACACTGGGGTGTCCTTCTCATTATCTATACTCCACTTCCCCATTACATACTCCACATACAGAAGCTAGAATGCCATAACGCCTCATCCCAGTGATTGCCCTCCTTGTAGGGATATGGGGTTTATTGATGGCTACATGATTCCAAAGATCACTACTTCGTTGTGACTTCCTGAGTAGATTCAGCAAAGAAAGTGTCTACCTCTTCTTCATCTTTCAATACCATGGCCATATGTTCCTACATGTACTACATCCAATAAGGTAGGAGAACACATTTGCTTCCTTTGGGAAACTTTATCAATACAGTGCCCAGAGCAAGGCTAGAGTTCCAATATTTTATAGAAAATATGAAAGCAAATATCCTTTAGCTATCTATTCTCTGAAGCTTTGTGGTTATATCCAGTATAAAAAAACAGATACTCAGATCTTTGCTTTAGTGGTCACACTACTGTAACCAGCTAGAAAATAGTAGAAAGAGGAAAATCCAGCATTCTATTTTACAAGTTGGAATCACATAGCACTTACTTCACGCTTTACTTAAGTCTTTAAACATTAGTCAAGTACATGTTTCAAAAACTATAGGCTTCTTGTGGAAATACACTATTTAAATAAACTTGAAATATTTGTACTGTCTAGTCTGTAAATTATACATACATTAAATTATATAAGGTGATAAGTTATATTTATAGTAAGTCTAGTAGTTACTCAGAATAAGAATTTCTATTTTAAAAAGGAAGAAATTGATATACAAAATGGCTAAGAATCCACTATTTTTCTAAATCACCAATTATCATTAGTTCTTTGATCATCCTAGTCTTTTCTTTGTTAAGTTTATGATCTATTACCAGAGTCAGTCATTTAATTACTCAAACGCTAATTATGATAACGATACTATTTTGAAGAAGATAGCCAAGCCACAGTAAGTAGAATTATCAGGGTCTAGTCAAGGCTTTAAGAACGGCTTTCTTACATGAATATGATTGGCTGAGAGGATTAGTTGATTAAAGGGATGCAGTGTCTAGTAAAGGGCTAGGGCTAGAACTTGAGAAGGACCACTGTGTAGCCATGGTTAAAATAGTCAATAACTAGGAGGGAATTCTGTGTGAGTATATGGAGCAGGTAAGGCACATATGCCAAGCTTCGCAAATTCTATTCAAGGATGTGGTCTCTATTTTCATACCAGCAGCAGATTTGAGGCAATTATAAGCAGGAAACCTGTATGCTACATGTACAACTTAAAGAAGCACTGTAGTTACTCTACTGGCTGTAAAGAGACTCTTAAAACTCAATTACAGAAATTCAGATAAGTGTCTCAACTGGCTGAAGTCTGAGAAGGAAGTATAAAATTTTCCATGGAGGAAAACAAAAACAAAAACAAAAACAAAAAAAAAATTGCAAACTGCAGTGATTCTTTTGCAATGAGCAAGGGTTTCGAACAGCTCTTCCCTTTCAACAGTGTGTTCCTTCAACCACATCAGGACCAGTCACTTGAAGTTTTAAAAATTAAAAAGAGCAGGGATGGAAGAGGAAAGGGATCAAGAATTTATTTTAGGCAATGCAATGATTGGCTGCCTTTGTAACTGACCTAATTTGGGATAAATGCATCTGAAATAAAGTAAGTCTGATCTGGAGACATAAACATAAGAGTCAGCAGCCTGGACAAGGTTTTCTGACTTCTGCAGAGGAAATAAAGCATCAATACTCAGTAGCCATTCAGAAGCCAGCAAAGGATACTCAGAGCAAGCAGCCAACAGAGTCTGAAGAAGACACATAAAAGCATTTATAGTGTTGAGACTCACAAAAGAAATTGTTTGAAAGGAAAGAAAATGTTCACCATTTATTATGGAAAGTCAAGTAGGCTACTGGAATCAGCTCTTCAGGTTCTGCCCACATTCTGCCAAAGGAGAAAATAAAACCTTGTAAACAACTCACAAAAGAGGAATGAATGCATAAAGCCAGGCTGTAGAAAGCAGCGCTGAACCATACCAACTGTGTCTATACAAATATTAAACAATATGAAATGTTTTCTTTTGCATTCAAATGAGCAAAAGGCAAATATTGGCAAGGTTGCAAGCAAACTAAAATTTTGTTAAAAATAAATTGATACAATAATTTTTAAAAATGCAAAAGCAATGTAACCATACATATTAAAAGTCTGGGAATATTTTGATGATCATTGGGAAAGTAATTCCATCGCTGGAGAAAAATAATTTAGAAACCCCCAAGAAGAGATGTCCAAGATTACTTTTTTGGAGACAAATTTATATAATATCTAAATAAAAACAAAACATGTGTACTACAAGTAGCTCCATCTTTCTGAGAAACAAACTGAGGTCCAAAGAGGTTATTTAAGTTCACTCCTTCAACCTGTTCCATGCTGGGGGATCGTCACCATAACTAGTTAGGCTTGGTTGAGAGCACACACTCTCTATTAAAATGTCATGTGATTCTGGACATTTTTTTTCTTTTCTTCCTTTTCCTTTTCATTGGAATTTGTACTTCATGTTTTCTTTAGTAATTCTTTCAAGGGTCTTGAAAATATATTCCATATCAGATGTATTTCCTGCTTTTTCCAGTGTCTGGAGCACAGCAAAGGTTGAATATTTTCCTGAGTGAAGAAGTAAAGGAACTCATGAATCTCAAATGAAAGCAGACAGGAGAAAGACCCACGATCCATTAGCATATAAATTGAGAGTACACTTGCTGCCTCCAAATCTGTAGTCTCCTCTCTGGATGCCATGACTCCTACTCCACCAGAGTCTTTCAAGTTTTCTCCAAGGTAATGTGATTGGCATTCCTCTGTTCCTAGAAATTTCTATTCAGTTGACTCTGGATGTTTTGTGGATTTTTTTTTAATATTGTAGATGCTGTGATATATTCAGTGGAAATGTAATCTTATAGTCCTCAGTGCAAATCAGAAAAACTCAGATCTGTGCAGATATTATATAAATTGTAAACTGATTCTATGGAATAGAGTTAATGCAATGGTAAAAGTTTCCACAGGGTGCATATAGGATGAATGTGAAGATTTCTTATTTCATTTGGGTTCTAAAAAGGTAGTGACTACCACTGAACTGAGCCCTGAAGTAACATTGTGTACTACCCAAGGTAAGATTAGGAAAAGCACAGACAGCTCAAAAAGCAGAACTAGGACAGTGTAGCATTGTGTAGCTGTGTGTGTGTGTGTTAACACAATTTCAATGATATAACACACTGAGAAAGTTCTAGAAAAAACCTGAGAAGCAACATTCAATTTCTTTTTGTAGGCATCTGATGCATATTCTTAACTACTTCATCTTCATTGTTTTATTAACCCAATTATTTTTCAGAATTCAGTATCAGGCTTTAGATGTATGCTAGCTTCAACAAGAATAACCCTGCAAAAATTATAAGAAAAGTTGTTTTGGGCCACTTCTGTTGCATACTATACAATCTGTTTCCCTGTAAAAAATGCATTATTTTCCTAGAATTCAGTTATTTAGATTTTAGTTCCTTGTTTAAATATTTTTAACTACTTCACCTGAAATACTCATGGACTTAATTGAAGGAGGAACAACAGCTCCTTGGCTGGCTCTGCATAAACGCCAGGTACTGTGCAGTCACAAAGGCACCTCCTACAGGAAAATCTAATTGAGGACTGTCTGAGAGACTAAGGATTGCTAAAACAATGCCAGTCAAGCAGGAACTGCTGTTTAAAAGAGATGCTTTCTTGGGATCAATGGAGCTTGGGTGGAGAGTATTAAAGAAGACCCCAACAGTGTTCAGACAAGCTTGCTGCAGCATTTCTCACCTTCACCCAGAGTCTGTGCCATTGATTCCATGCCACCTCACCTCCAAATCCCAAGGGCAAGTAGGGTTGGGCAGCAGGCGGTCCAGGGCACAGGCAATATCTGGCGCCCAACGTAGTAGTCTATAGACTATCATCATCCTCATTTTGTGACTGCTTGCTAAACTGTTCAACTTCATCTGCTCTTCTCTTCACAGTGCTGCTGTCATGCCCCCTTCAGTCGCTTATTACGTGAGCTGAACCCTTAGAGTTTTATGTTGTGGTTCACTCAAAGGTGAGCACACGGACCTCATATCTGTCTTCTTTGTCCATGTGACCATCCAATTTTCAGTTTCGGTTTCGGTTTGAGTTTGTGGCAGCCATTTTTTTATTCCTTCTTTGTTTACCTTTATCTGCTCGCCCTGGCAACTGACATACTTTTGCTTTGGGTCTTGGTTTGAGGGTGAGCTGCAATTACTTTCACTTTTAGCTTCGATTCATCCCAGTACCTGTCATAGGGGCTAGTCTCCCAGGTGATGGTACTGGAGATCAGTTCCTAAAAGCCTTTTCAATCCCAAGTACACTGTACAGGTATATGGCCTTGGAGCTACACCTGAGGGTATCCTCTGCTTAGTACAAGACTTCCATTGCCTCGTCTAACATATCTGTCATATCTATTCATTGTTTGTTTCCTTTGATCTTATCGTTATATGTCACCCCCTCCCTTCCACTCTCAAGGAACCCCAGATTAGGGCACACAAAAACCCTTCTGGTTATACATGATCTTAAGGTTAAAACTCATGACCTGGACCACTTTGGGGAGAGGGCCACTATTTTGGCCCCCTGGATATCTCTGGAGAACACGTGGGACCCTGACCTCTAGATGTGTATTCGCTTCCTCACAGACATCATGAGGTACAGTCTGGGATTACTGCTCCCTTGTTCTCTGTCCCCATCATCCTTGCAGTCATCACCAGTCTTACCCAGAGGAAGTGGTGGCTGCTCATAACAAACACTGCTAGGTATTCAGGCTAATATTCACCTTTCCATTACTGACCCCATCAACTTTCTCCAGGCAATCAGGATGATTTCATCAGTGAGGATGAGAGCATCTCTGCTCTGGCCCTCTGGCCATCAGTCTCTAAGCCAACCTCTATCCCTGCTGTCCCAAATCCCTCACTCACTAGCCCTTCCACTCCTGCCCCATTGGAGGTACCCCCAACTTACCCCTAGCACGATTTGATTTACAGGGACTTTACCTTCCAGTGACCATTCCTGTGGTGATAGACTGCCTCTCCCAGGGGATTGGGGTGGGGGGGGGCTCATTCTCCTCAGGTATATAGTGATGCTTTCTCTGTAAGTCTTGGCCCTGATTCAGTGACTAGGCCCAGAGCTTCCACTCCTCTGTCAGACTTGTTGCCAATGACTCTGGCCCAGATTCCCCTTATATAACAAGGACTGAAGTAATATTTCTTAATTGGAGGTTTGCATATCATTACTTGTCTGAGAATCAGGCTAGGATTAACCTGGAATATAACCTTAAAGTTACTTTCGACATGCTCCTGGCCACAGGGCAAACATTAACCCTGTCACTCAGGCCACTATTACACTGCATGCCTATGTTAACCAGGTTGCTGATCTTGCCTTTAAGACTCTTAAGGCCTGCACCCTTTAGGACCCTTCTGCTACTTTCAAAATTTTGTCCCGCAGTCTGGGGAGTTCTTCATGGACTTTCTGTACCATATGATTGAGGCAGTGGAGAGGCAGGTCCATGCTGGCCCAACCAGAGATATGCTCATCAAGCAGCTTGCATGGGAGGGCCTTGATGCCCCTACTCACAATGCTGTGATAGCTGAAAGGACTGATGATATTCATAAATGGATTATTGCCACTCATGATTTGGACTCTGGTGTAGGCCCCATTGCAGTCCTGACTGCCTCCATTGATGCGCTTTCCTCCTGAATGGCCTCCTGATCACACCTGTTTGGATTGTGGCAAAATTGATCACCTCAGATGGGACTGCCCCTCAGGTAGGCCCAAGACAAGATGTCTTCATTGTAACAAAGTTTCTACTGGTCTAAGGATTGTCATTCTCAAAAGCAGGAAGACAATTTAAACTCCAAAAGGGGCACCCTCAGCCCTGCCAGTAAGAGGGATCACCTCCTGGCCAGGAGTCTTTTGGAACTTGCCTGTGTTTCCTCACTTCTCAATGATGACTGTACTCTTGCCTGAATTGCCTATGTCATAATATAAACATCTTACAAGATCCTGTGCAATGTGCTCACCTCTTGCACCATTAGGGTTCCTTGGCAGATCAGGAATTAACCCTAGAAGTCTACTCTCCAATACAATATGACAATGGATGTCATCAATTACTAAGACATTCATAGTCTTAGATATATACTTATTGTGGTAGATTCTTGCTCAGGCTTTGTGTATTCGGTGGCCATGACAGGTGAAAAGGCCTCTCTTGCCATGAAATCAGCAAAGCTGATAATTGGAGTGCCTTGGGCACTCAGGACTGGCAATGGACCTACTTACTCATCTCAACAGTTCAACGCCTTCTTATCCTCATGGAAGATCAGTCACTCCTTTGGAATACCCTATAGTCCTCAAGGCCAAACAGTCATAGAAAGAGCAAATCACTCCTTGAAGGTAGCATTTGCTCAAGTCACCTTACCAGAATCCAAAAAGAGATCCACATCTAGCACTGGTGGAGGTCCTATTCCACATGAGCATTCATTCTCTCCTTTGAAGAGAAAGGGCTGAGCCCTGCTTACAAACTTTGGGCATTTTTGCCAAGGGACACTCCCCTCCCCTTGGTTAGATGGGGGGACCCAATAACCTCTCAATGACAACCACTGCCTGCTCTATTTCTGTCAAAGGGGCAAGTTTATGTTTGTGTTTTCCCCCAGGACATAAGTGCATCAATATAGGTGCCCTCGAGAGACCAGGGAACAATGGAGAAGCCAGAAGAAGAGCAAGACCTAGAGATATAATGTAATACTGTTTTTATTAAATTTTTTGTCAGGTTTGGAGGACAGATAAGCGTTGGGCTTTGTTACCCCTGCCCGCCCCCTCATTATTTTGCCATTCCCTTCATTGAGAGTTCTCTGTTTAGATCTATATCCCATTTTTCAATTGGATTGTTTGGTGTTTCATATTTAGTTTCTTGAGTTCTTCAATGTATTTGAATATTAGACTTGAACCAGATGTGCAGTTGGTATAATTACTTTCACATCTGCAGTTTGCCACTTAGTCTGAATGACCACTGACTTTTGTCTTACAGAAACTCAATTTTATGAGATCCATTTTATTGTTGATCTTAGTGCACTGTTTGACTTTAGTTCAAAAAGTCTTCTCTTGTGCTAATGTATTCAAGACTATTCCCCACTTTCTCTTCTTTCCGGTTCAGTGTATCTGGCTTTATGTTGAGATCTTTAACCCATTTGGGCTTAATTTAGGTGAGGTAGTAGATATTTTCTTTGCACCTTTCTACATGCAAACCTCTAATCTGACCAAAAACATTAGTTGAAGATGCTGTATTTTTTCCAATGTGTATTGCTGGCTTCTTTATTAATAATCAGAGATTCACAGGTATGTGGATATGACTGGGCCTTCCATGGTGTGATGTGTCTGCTTTTATGTCAATACCATACTCTTTTTTTTTTTTACTATAGCAATAGTCAAGTAATGTGACTTGAGATTAGGGATGATTATATACCTCATAATGTTCATTTACTACTCAGGATTGTTTTAGTTGCCCTGGGATTGCTGTGTTTCCATATGAAGTTGAGAACTTTCAAGATTTGTGAAGAGTTGTGTTGAAACTTTTATGATAATTTCATTGACTTGATATCTTATTTTTAACAGGATGGTCATTTTTGCCATGTTAGTATTACTGCTCCACGAGCAAGGAAGATCTAGCTTCTACTATCTTCTTCAGTTTCCTTATTCAAAGTCTTAAAGTTTTTAATCATACAATGAAAGTCTTTCACTTGCTTGGTCAACATTACCTCAGGATATTTTATAATATTTGAGGATATTGAGACAGATGTTATTTCCTGACTTATTTTTCAGACTGTTAGTTATTTGTATATATGAGGGCTATTGGTATTTGTGAGTTAATTTTGTATTCAGTTACTTGTCTGAAATTATGTATCAGCTATAGTTCCCTGGTGGAATTTTTAGGATCACATATTTAATACCATATCATCTGCAAGTAAAGATACTTTGACTTAATTCCTTTCTTAATTTGCATCCACTTCAATTCCTATAATTGTCTCACTGCTCTAGGTAAAATCTCAATTACTATATTGAGTAGTTGTGGAGGAAGTAGGCAACCTTGTCTTATTCTAGATTTTAATGGAATTGTTTTGAGTTACTCTCCATGTAAGTTGAAGTTGACTATAGGCTTGCGTCATTACATTGAGGTATGTCCCCTGTATCCCTAATCTCTATAGGATGATTTATCATGAAGGTGTATTGGATTTTGTCAAAGGCCTTTTCTGGTTCTAATGACATAATCATTTAGTTGGTGTCTTTCAGTGTGTTTATATGGTGAATTACATTTGTTGATTTTCATATATTGAACCACCCTTACATCACTAGGATAAAGCTTATTTGGTCACGGTAAATAATCATTCTGATATGTTCTCAGATTCAGTTTGCAAGTATTTTACTGATTATTTTTGTATCTCTGTTTATAATGGAAATTGGTCTGTAGATTTGATCTTAATTAACTTGGTAAATGGTATCTATCAAGAAAATTGTTCATTGCCTTCAGATTTTCTGATTTGGTGGAACACAGCTTTTGAAACCATGCCTTTATGATTTTCTAGATTTCCTGGGCATCTGTTGTTATGTCCCCTGCTTTGTTTCTAATTTTGTTCATTTGGATCCCCTCTGTACCTTTTAGTTAATTTAAATTTTGATTTTTCAATCTTACTGATTTTCTCAATGAACCAAATTATTGTTTCATTGATTCTGTGCATTGCTTTTCTTTTCCTTTTGTATTTTATTGTTTTTTTGTTGATGATGATATTCAGATTTAATCTATGATGGTGTTAAATGATACAGGAAGTTATTTCTTGCATCTGTTGTCACTTGCTTTTTGTTCAAGAATGTTAATTTTAGAGAAACTGACATGAAATGCAGAAAAATGTATATTCATTTGTGTTTGGGTGAAATGTTTTTTAAATATCTGTTAGGTCCATTTAGCTTACAATCTCTGTTAACTCTAGGATTCTTTCATTTAGATTTTGTGTAGATGATTTCTTTATTATTGAGTGTATGTATTGAAAACTCCCAGTGTCAGACTGTGAGAGTCAATATGTTATTTAACCTGTAGTGATGTTTCTTTTATAAACATTGTGAGCTTGTAGTTCTGCCATAAATAATAAGAATCAAAATGTCATCTTGATGATTTTTTTCTTAATGCATATGTAGTATTATTTCCTATCTCTTATTAATTTTGATTTGAAATCTATTGGATTTTTTTTTGTTTTTGATTTTGTTTTTTACATTAAAATGTCTACATTAACTTGTTTCTTGCCTGGAATATCTTTTTCCAACCCTTTAGCTTGTGGTTTCTCTTTGGTGTTGAGGTGTTTCTCGGTTGTAGCAAAAAAAAAGGGGGAAGGGGAGAATGGTTCCTCCTTTTGTATCCATACTTTTAGTCTGTTTCTTCTTATTCATAAATTGAGATCATTAATATTGGAAAATATCAATGATCAAATACTGTTGATTCCTGATTGTTGTGATTGTGCTCCAGAAGGACCATACCAGGCCAAACAGTTCCACATGAGGTTTATTGAGTGAAAGAAGGGCAAGTTAGCAAAGAAGAAAGAGAAAAAAAGAGAAGCAGGAAGAGAGAGAGAGAGAGAGAGAGAGAGAGATCAGTGGGCCCTTTCTTTTATATATGAATAGCAACATAGCCACTGGTAAAGGTAGGAGGTAAGCCAAGTGGATTCTGGGAATATGGTGACTGTTGCCCTGGCAACAGGTATTCAGGTCACGCTGTAACCTATATGTGATATCATGGGTTTCCGAGGTCCTGATACCAACGTACCTCCCTCCTTATTATAAAGAGAAGAAAAAAAGGTGAGGGAGAAGCCAATGGTGAAAAGGGAATGAGGGCATCATGTCTCTTAAAGTGCTTCCTGCTGTCTAGGGGCATTGTCAATTTTGCAGTGTAGCTAACTTTGACCATCGGGGGTCCACTTGGTAAACATTCATATCAAGTTCCTCTGTGAACAGTGGCTCTTCTGTGGGCAGTGATTGGTAATCCCATAACAGGAACTGATTAATAGTTTGGTTGGGATTTTTTTTTTAATTTTTCATTGAACGAATGTAGAAACAAGATAAATGAGGCAGGGAGTGAATAATAACACCAGGAGAATGACTAGAAAAGGCATTATGGAAGGGAGTATTCACTTCCATATAGGGTTTTCAAATATCCCAGAATTGGAGGTCTCATATTCCCTGAAATTCTGTATATCTGACTATAGCTCCTGGATTTTATTTCTCACTGTCCCAGATTGGTTAATGTAGAAACAGCATTCTTCTTGGAGGAACAAGAAGAAAACAACTTCTTTCGCTGTCAGGACATCTAGCCCCTGTTGGTCCTGAAGCACCATGGCTGCCAAAGAATGAATCTGTTTCTGGAAGATAAGTACAGTTTCAATCATTTCTTGAAGATTGCTTTAAACCTGGGAAGTGAATTATATTAGGTCATGAAAGTCATTATCCCTGCAACTCTAGGACCAATACCTATGGCTATTCCTGTAATAACTAAGAGTGACAAGACATGAACTGCCCTCTTGTGTTGGGCAGCTATCATATCTACAAATGTGATTGGCAAGGGCTCATTTCCCTGGATTACTCCCTGTTCAGGGAAAAGGAGTACCAATGTGCAGACTCCTGATCAGCTAGCAGGTAGGCGATGATATACCTTAGTGCCAAAAAGAATTGTGGTGTTCTGGACTGCAGGGCATTGTGGCAGAGATGATATATCAAGAGTTATGGTTCTATTGCAGTCTAGGGAGGTTAATGTTCCTACAGAACATGTCCTGGAAAACTTAAAACAGTTTACCATGCCAAGGAGAGAGATAGAGGTAAGGTATGGAGTCATGACAACATCAGAGTCAGGGCAGCTGACAAAAGGTAAGAGGTATGGTTACATGGCAGTGTCACTGGAGAGGCTGAAAGTGGCAATTATGAGTTAATTCCAGGTGATACTCATAGCCAGCAATCTTTATAGCAGCCAGACCTGGTGACATTTAGGAGGTAGTATGCCACATGGAGGAACCCATGTCTCCAACTGCATATGTAGCAGAGGATGACCTTGTCTGACATCAGTGAGAGGAGAGACCCTTGGTCCTGTGAAGGCTCTATTCCCCAGTGTAAGGGAATGCCAGGAGAGGGAAGTAGGAGTGGGTAGGTTGGGGAGCATGGGGAGGGGGAAGGGGATGAGGGTTTTTGGAGGAGGAAAACGAGGAAAATGGATAACATTTGAAATGTAAATAAAGAAAATGTCTAATAAAAAAAGAAAAAAGAGGGAAATAAAGGGTTGGTATGCTGAGGTCAAGGTCTGAAGCAAAAGGCAAAATGACAAGTTAGTGCCATATATGAGGGGGTTTATGTCAAAGAGGTAAGGACCTTGGAGAAGTGTTTGATTACTTCTCCTTCTTTGCTAATATCTAGAGGTTAGCCATTGAGACATATTTTCTCTGGATATGGATAGTACTTACTGGGGACTGGGCTAATTTTTATGACCGAACTTACCAACAGCTTCTGTCCCCACCTGGAATCCCATGGATCTTGAATGTAGGAAAAATAATATCTTGCAGCATTGATAAAAGAAATGTTCGGTTCATGATTTTAGCAAATGTATCTGACAAGACCAATATGGACAGCCCCCATATTCATCTGGCCATTTTTTACAATAATCTTTTATCTGGTCAAAGAGAAAGCAAGTGTAGAGATCATAATATTTAGATGGGATAACAGATAAACAGATGATAGCATTTGGATCAGTTCTTGGCATCCAGCTATGGAGCAGTTTCCTGACCCTATTTGGAAAGACTGTTATCTCTAGAGGTTTCTTGAACCTCGAGTCTCCAGATGTAAGGGCTACTCTGGATGGAAATGAACAGTGGGTCGAGGGGGAGAAACCCATGTCTAATCCAGTGAGGTTGAGTTCAGCTGCGGGAGTGGATTCTCATTTTCTGGGATTGGGAACAAGGTGGGTAGTGTTGATGTTCTCCAGAGTTTAACAGGGAATGGTCATGTTAGGATTGATGTGTATGAAGAAGGGTCATTTTTAGGTGGAGGAATAAAGATTTGAGGTGAGACAGGTAGACCCAATGAGAGAGTCCCTCAAGTTTAGTAGCTGTAGGGGTCATGAGAATTACCTTAAAAGGGCCCTACCATTTGGGAGAAAAGGGTAAGGGCCAATGATCTGGAGAGGATAGAAGGACTTGGTCTCTTGGTCTCCACTGTTGACAGGCAGTGGACAGGAGATAGTGTGTGGCTGTGGTAGATTGTGGTCAGCAAATTTCCATAGGAGAGAACGAAGGTGGCAAAGTAATGGGGTGAGTAGATTGTCTGGGAGGGGAGAGCATTTAGATGAAAGACCAGGAGTTAGAACTGGATGTTCATACATGAGTTCAAAGGGTGGGATGAAGATCAGTCACTTGGGGAGAGCTCATAGCCTCAAAAGAGCCAGAAGTAGGAGTTTTACCCAATCAAGGTAAAGTTCCTGTGACAGCTTAGCAAGAATGATTTTTAAAGAGTGGTTAGTTCTTTCTACCTTACTTGAAGATTGAGGGTGGTAGGGAATGTAGAAATGCCAGGGGCTGTCTAGGGCCTTAGATAGAATTTGAGAAATCTGGGAAGTAAATTCAAGACCATTATCTGACTGGAGGGAGGCTGGGACACCAAACAAGGGGATGTTCTCTCAGAGGAGGAGATCAGAGACTCTCTGAGGCCTTTTGTCAGTTGTGGGAAATGCCTCCACCCACCTGAGAAGGTATCCACCAAGACTAGGAGGTACTTGACGTGTCTGAGAGTGGGCATGTGTGTAAAGTCAAGTTGCCGGTCAGTTCCAGGAAGGGAACCTCTAGCCTGATGGGTAAAAAAGGGGTTGCTACAATACCTGGAGTTGAAGTCTGACATCTGACAGATTTTTCAAGAAGCAGTGATAGATTTTAAGAAACTTAAGTCCTCAAGAGTAGGCTGCAAGTTTGTTTGACAAAAGAAAACAACACTCTGCTGTTAGGATGAAAGAGTTGGTGAAGATAAGACAGAGTTTGGTGGGTGTCAGGGAGTGAAAGTGGATACGTGGGTTGCAGTGTAATGATGTCCTGAGGAGGGTGAGATGAGTCCAGGTCCCTAAGGATCGCAGCTCTAGTTGCCTCATCAGCTTGATTATTTTCCTTGGAGACAATAGAGTCATTTGTCTGGTGGGATCTGCAGTGGACAATCCCAATAACTGTGGGGAGATGGGAAGCCTTTAGATTGGCCATAATGTGGTTTAGTTACTGATCCTCCTTTTGTGGTAAGTAACCCATGCTCCTTCTAGATAGTGTCGTGGGACAGGAGGATATGGAAAGCATATTTGGAATCTGTGTAGATGTTGAGGGATTGTCCCTTTGCCAGTTGAAAGGCAGTTAAGGACTATCAGTTCAGCCTGTTGATTAGCCATGTGAGCGAGATAGGGAGTAGTTACTTTTAGATCAAGGAAGAAAATTGGAAATATTAAGAGGTAGGCATGATTGGTAGATGACTGTGGAGTTTTCTATTTGTGCTACCTGAAGAGAAAGAACCCTGGAGGGAGGTAGAGTCTGTAAGCCTTTGAAAGTTAGGAGCTGTGACAGGTTATGAGAAGAGAGGACAGTTATAGGTGACCCCAAAGGTTAGTTTTTTTGACTCTCAAATAAGGAGTTCAGTGGCTGCTAAGGTACACATACAAGGTGTCCATCCCTGGATTGTTAGGTCTATTTTTTTTGACAAGTATGCTACAGGTGCAAAAGAAGGGCCCAGGTGGTGACCTAAGACTCCAATGGCAAATCCTTCCTTTTCAGTTACATAGAGGGAAAAGTTATGAGTCAAGTCAGGGAGATGTAATGCTAGGGCCTTAAGGAGAGCCTATTGGAGCCTCTCAAAGGGCTTGGTAACAAGTTTGAGAAGAGGTTCGTGGGTGGGGTCTAATGATGCTTCATATAAGGGGCAAGAAAGGAGGGAAAAGGAAGGAACCCAAGATATAAAAAGCTAGCCATTCCTAGGAATGATAAAATCTCTTCCTTTCTAGAAGGAATAGTTAGAAGCTGAATCAGATTCTTTCTATCTAAGGTAATAACCTTGTGAGTTGAGGTAATTGTTAGTCCCAATAGGTGACCTGAGGAGTGGACAGTTGGACTTTAGAAAGTGAGACCCTGTAGCCTTGACTGGAAAGGAAATTTAGAAGAGCACAGGTGTCTTGCTACAGAGGGGCTACAGAGAAGAACATCATCTATGTAAGGTACAATCTTAGATTTAGGGAGAGATAAAGAGAGTAATTCAGAAGCCAGGGCCTAGCCAAATAGGTGAGGACTGTTTTGGAATCCCTGAGGTAGAACAGTCCAGGTAAGTTAGGTAGAAAAGTGGGTATCAGAATCTGTTAGGTAAGAACAAATATGTTCAGTGTCTGGCCATCAAAAGGGGTAGAGAAAAATGCATCCTTGAGATCTAGGACTGAGAAATGAGACGTCCCCGAGGGGATAGTGGTAAGAAATGAATAAAGGTTAGCCACAACAGGATGGAGGGGGACCACAGCAGAATTAATGTATCTGAGGTCTTGAACCAGCTGATAGGTACCATTATGTTTCTCTACTGTTAGTATAGGGGTGTTAAAGGGGGAAGACGTAGGGTGAAGGAGTTTTTTCCTTAAGATGTCAGAAATGATAGGCTTAAGTCTCCTGAGACTCTGGAGAGAGAGAGGGTATTAAGCTTGTGTGTTGTATCTGGTAGAGTCCAGTAAGTGGATAACAGGAGAATGATGTTTAGCAACAGAGGGGTTCTGAACATCCCAAACTCAGGGGTCCACCTGAGAAACTGGTAAAGGAAACAGCATGTTAGGGTTAATAGGTTGACTGGCTAGAAGAAGGAGCAGAGGGACTGCTGGCAAGCTTGGGTTCAGGCAAATAGGGGGAGCAAAGGAAATAGAGGCTCCCAACTTAGCTAAACTATCCTTTCCCAATAAGGGGACAGGACATGTAGGCACTACCAAAAAGGAATGGGTGAGGGGCATGCCCCTAAAAATACAACTAAATGGTGAGGTCTGAGAAGGAAGATAAGGTTGTCCTCCAACCCTGATGGTAAGAAAATGCAAAGGTAAAGTGGGTCCTCAAAACTCTGTCAGGACTGAGTAAGTGATCCCAGTGTACAAGAGGAAGGAGATGGGGACACCCACATACCATGATAGCTACCCAGGGCTCCCTGCTAGTGATAGGTGTGGCCGGATCAAGAGAGCTCCGTCACTTTCACTCATCTATAGCCAAGCCTAGGAGTTCAGCTGGAGGGTTATCTGAGAGCAATGTTGTAATTCCATCTGGGATCCTGGTCAGGCACTGCCTCAGATCTGATTAGGTATGTTCCATCTGTTTGGTGAATTTCGTGTCTGTGCATTTTTTGCCCCTTCCCATACTCACTAGTGTCTACCAGGAAGCAAATTATCAGTGAGAATCATATGAACATCATGGAAAGTTAAGCTATAAGATTGAATGATATACTGGAACTCCTTAATAAAGCTGGAGGAGTTAGAAGTTTAGGAATTTGATCTGCTTTCTCTTTGAGAAAGTTCACTCAGCGAAAAAGGAACATGTATTTTGAGCGAGCAGACTGTCAACCCCAGCCACTTCCCTTAGAGGAAAGACTGATGCTGGATCAGATGTTCCTGGAAGAGAAGAAGGAATTGGGGTGATGTGTGTGTGTGTGTGTGTGTGTGTGTGTGTGTGTGTGTATGTGTGTGTATGTGTCTGAGAGAGAGAGAGAGAGAGAGAGAGAGAGAGAGAGAGAGAGAGAGAGAGAGAGAGAGCAAATGTGTATGTATGTAATATATGTATGTGTGTGTGTGAATATGTTTGTATTTCTTTCGCTTCTTTTGACTTTGATGGTCTGGGTTATCTTTCCCTGTGTTTTCATGATTATAGTTATCCTCCTTAGTTTGTAGTTTTCCATTGAGCAACCTTTGTAGGTCTACATTTATAGATTAATATTGTTTAGTTTTGTTTAATCATAAAATATCTCAGCTTCATTTTCTCCTATTAATGGAGTCCTTTGCTTTATGGAAGTTTCTCAGTTTTTGTTGGCTTGTTTATTTGTTTGATTGGTTGGTTTTTTGATGTTGTTGTTTTGTTTTGATGTTTATTTATGGAGGTCCTGTTAATTGATTCTTGTTCTTACTGATTGTGCTATCATCAGTTTGTTCAGGAAGTCAACAGCCTAAACAATGAGAAAGGATTCTCATCAAACCCACATCTAACAGATGTCTAATATACAAAACATCTTAGAAAAATACTTAAGAAACTAAACATAATAAAACAAATAATCCAGTTTAGAAAATCGGTACAAAGCTAAACAGAATTCTCAGTGGAAAAATCTCAAACGACTAAGAAACTTTTAAATGTTCAACAGTCTTAGCCAGCAGAGAAATACAAATCAAAATTCCTTTGAGACTGTTTCTTATAACTGTCAGAAAGGCTAAGGTCAATAAGAAAAATGACAGCTCATCATGCTGGTGAGGATATGGAACAAGAGAAACACTCTTCCATTGCTGATGGGGCTAAAATCTAGTATGGCCACTTTGGAGATCAATTTGGTGGTTTCTCAGAAAATTGGGAATCTATCTACCTCAAGACTCAGCTAAAGCATTCTTGTGCATATACTCAAAGGGTACTCTATCATACCAGAAGGACACTTGATCAACTATGCTTATAGAACCTAGATGTCATTCAACCAAAGAATGGCTAAAGAAAATGTGCTACATTGACACAATGGAACACTACTCACCTATTAAAAACAATGACATCATGAAATTTGCAGGCAAATGGATGGAACTATAAAAGGTCATCCTGAGTAAGGTAATCCACACTTAGAAAGACGAACATGGTATGTACTCATTTAGAAGTTGACATTAGCTGCTACACAATGGACAATCATACTATAATCCACAGACCCAGAGAAGCTAAGTAACAAGGAGTGCTCAAGGAGTGAAAGACATATCTCCCTGGGAAGGGGAAATAGAATAGATTTTGTGGGTGGACATAGGCATGTGGGGCTGGAACAGGAGAGATCAGGCAGGTGTTAGGAAAGATGGAGGGAGAGAATATTGGGAGAGACAACTAGAACTGGAGGGCATTTGAAGGAGGTGATATAGAAACCTAATGCAGTTAAAAAAAAAACTCCCTGGAAACTACGAGTAGCCCTAGCAAGTTTCCTAGTATTGGGACATATGCAGCCCAAAGTGGTCATTTTCTATAACCACACAAGTCTCCTAGAATTAGGATTGGGACATCAACCCAACCTTTGATCTACAATATACCCTACTGCAAGATGTACGTGGGCAATGGTGGCAAGGAACCTGTGGGAGTGGCCAACCCATGACTGGTTCAATTTATGGCTCATGTTGTAAGAGGGAGCACATGCCTAAAACTGTCTGGATGGCTAGGAGCCAAAGGGAAGATAATCCAAAGACCTAGGATCAAACTAAACATGACTGGCAAAAATAAAGTTAATGAAATGATTCCTAATGATATTCTGCTATACTCACAAATAGTGGCCTAGGCAATTATAATTGAAGTTGTCATCTACCAACCAACAGAAGCAAATACAGAGACCCACAGCTGATCAGTAGGTAGAGCCAGGGAACCCTTCAAAAGAGTGGAAGAAGGATTGTATGAATCTAATGACTTGTCCTGACATTATTGGTTCTTTTTACATTAATGTTTTGGCATCTGTGATGGAGATGATTATAGGTCTGGGTAATGATAAATGGTTTCCTCTCTGTCAAATGAAAGCTTTGTTTCTTTGTTTCTGCTTACTTCCTGGACTTCAGGAGAGTGTGTGTTGTCTGGTAGGAAACTTTCTGTGAACCTGTTCTGTCTTTCTCCATTGGTGTGTACCCTAGGTATGCCTTCTGGTATTGGAGGCTAAGATAATAGGATAAGTTGGGAAAAAGAAGTTTTGGGGAGAAATATCTTTGTGATCCTCTGGGTGTAGGGTCATAGAAGAAATAGAAATAGAGGGCAGCAAGTTTTCTGCTACATGGCTGGAATTAGATTGGGGAATTGGATCTTGACAAGTATAAGTAGAGGTATAAATCTGCCACCAGCATATTTGCTGTCCTGGCAGAAATCTCCCTTGGCTGAGTTCAGAGTTGAGGACTGAGATAAAACAAGAATTGGAAAAGGAAGGTTACTACTGGAATATCTGTGGGATGCACAGGTGATAAAAAGAGGTGGGTAAGAGGGCTACCACAGGTGTTCTGATGTAGAGCAGGGGATGAGATTGAGATTTTGATCTGAGGAAGCTGTGGGAGAATAAAAGTTCTGCAAGTAGTCTACCTGGTTTTCTGGCAGGTATGGCTTCAACCAAGGCATCTTATGAAGAAACAGTTCTTGTGGCTCAGTTCCAGAAGGTTAGAGTCCATGACTATCATGATAGGAAGCATGGCAATAGGCAGGCAGTTATGATGCTGAGTCAGTAGATCAGCGCTTAAAACTAATCTACAGGCACTAGACAAAGGGAGAGAGGTAAATGGAACTGGCATGGGCTTCTGAAACCTCCAAGCTCTGTCCCTAGTGACACACCTCCTCAACAAAGCCATGCTTCCTAATCGTTTCTAAATAGTTCCACCAACTTTATACTGAGAATTCAAATATGAGCCTGGTATCAGAGGGCATTCTCATTAAAACAATTGCAAGACTCAACTTCTTTAAAATGACCTATACCCCTTATAAAAGACAATTTCAATCTTCTGAATCAATATTAGTGATAGAAATGAGTTTTTACTTTAAAATGTAGAAGATATTTTCAGGTATAATATCACTTGATAATTAGCTTTGTGAAAAATGTAATTTTATAAAAATTTAAAATTGTTTGAGATTATAATAGAATTACACAATTTTCCCCTTTTCTTCATTCAAACAATATCATGTAACCCATTATCCATCAATCTCTCTCAAATCTGTGGACTCCTATAATTTTTGCTACATAAATACATGTATATTAAAGATGAAAGTAATTAATTTCAGAAACTGAAAATTTTAAGATCTCACACTGTCTGGAATTAAATGACTATTCAATCTCCTTTTATGTAAGGAAAATAATATGACATCTGGCACCTGACATACCATATTTTCACCATCTGATTTGAAATTTTGTTGTCTCAAAAATTCATATTAATATTTATTGTAATTGTAACTGTATTAAGAGTTGAGATCTTTAGGAAGTGACTAAGCTTCAAAAGAATTACTGGCATAACCATTCATAGTAAATTCAATGTAAATGAATAAATTTGGGGCTGGTGAAATGGCTAAGGAGGTTACAACATTTGTCACCAAGTCTGAATATGATCTCTGGAATTCACATAGTAGGAGGAGAAATCTACTTCCTCTGACCTTCACAAATATTCTATGGCAGGCCCACAAAAACAACTACATATACAGCTATAAGTAAATAATTTCAATATTTGAAAAGGAGCAATATCTCTCTTGCTCTCCCTCTCCCTCCATCTCCCTCTCCTTCCTCTCCCTCTTCCTCTCTCTCTCATACTATGTCTCCCATCATGGTCAATATGCTACAAAAAATGTCTTTATCCAATATAAGCACATCATCATCATTCTGTAATATAAATCAGAATAAGACTCCAACTAAAAGTAGAATCAGTAGTTTTGCCATATATACATATATGTATATATTATAATAAATTATAGGTAAATTATACATAGATGATATATAGAGAAAGATAGCTGATAGATATGTAGATAGATAGATAGATAGATAGATAGATAGATAGATAGATAGACAAAGATAGACAGAAATGCAGACAGATAAATTTATAGACATATTACAGATGTATAGAGCAATTCATAGGTAATAAATAGGTATAAAGATAATGGATAGGTAGATGCATGATAGAATATAATAGATAGATAGATAGATAGATAGATAGATAGATAGATAGATAGACAGATATGGAATAAATGGAGAAAAAGATGAAGGAAAGAGATATTCATTGCTTACTTTGTGTTATAATAAACAGGTAGCTTTTTATTCTAGTATTATTGGTTATATTTGGGTGGCACTCACATGAATTCTCATTTAAATGTTTTATTGTCAGCTAGCCAAGAAATAATCCAATTTTTCAATGTTTTTGAACATGAAATCAAACTTTTTGAAGCTGGAGAGTTAGCTCAATGATCTAGGTTGTGTATTTCTCATCCAGAAGTCCATGGTTTGGTTCCGAGTACTTATGTTGAGTGACAATGCTCCACCGCTTCTTCCTGCTGAATAGGATGATGATAAATTCTTTAAAGGGGTCAGGAGGGGTAGGAATATTAGAATAACTAGTTACACATAAGAAAGCTAGCTTTAGCATCTGTTATCTAGTTTCTGTATGCTTAAAAAGCTCAAAGCTTGACTGAAGTTCCGACTGGCTCCATCTGAAAGGTTGGATGAAGTGAGATTATCTGGAATCAGCAGCAATTCCTGATGCTGTTCTAGAAACAAGTCTCTGGACAGCATCAGGAAACACAGGGATGGAACATAAGGTAATCTCAATGGATGGTTCTTTTCAGAGCTGTACATTCTGCAATATATGAATCTCACAATCAAAATTTAGTACTATTAAGATATTCATATGGATTATTCAAGGTGCATAGATCAGTAAAGGATAAAATTTTAAGCAAGTGAAAGACAAATGTCCTTTTAATGAGTTAATTTGATCAATAACCAATTGTGATACATCTTCATTCATGCCATATGAAGGAGGGCATGAAGAATCTTAAGGAATTTATAACCAACAAGATTTATTATCTAATTTTAGCTGAAGTTTTGGCTAGAGACCTTTTCATATCTAAGCCAGTTATAGGGCTCTTCCCATGTCAAGGAGTCAGCAGATCTAGTTAGCTGTCCTGTTGGATATTCTCAAATTTTTCTTTTCTATAGCCAAGATCTTCAGGGTGTATTCTCTGGTTATATCTGATCTACTCTGGAAACGATCCAAAGCCTTTTTTTTCCTGTCAACACAAATGCAGAGCTTCTCTCCCAAAACAGCATGTCCTTGGTCTAGTAACCAGAAATAATTAAAGGTATAGATGTAATTAATTTAATAGCTAGCCCACTCTCATAGAGGAATTTTAAATCACCAAATTTATAACCACACACATTTTGATAATTAAAACAACTCAAAGCAATTAAAACAACCAATACAAATATTATAATCTGTTCAGATAGTACTTTACCATCTTCTGTTTTGTTCTTACATGATTAACTTATAATAGTGAGATTAAGGCCTAAGATTCTGCTGTCTGAGATAGGTTAAGGTACCTATCCTCTGCTTATGAACTACAATTTAAGATCAAAAGCCTCAATTATTTATGTATCTATGCATACTTAAACATAACCTTCTATTGGAGATTAGTATCTCTGTGAGACTACATTCCCTTTCTCTTTATGTAACTTGAATTATAGAGGTTTTTATGAATTTAACTTTAATTAAATTTCCTTCTACTATTTGTCGTAACAGACAAAGCAATCACAGAAATCCCATGTGGACCATATTCAAAGATCCCGAGTATTTATTTCTCCTGGTAAAATTCTTCTTCCTTTTTTTTCCTTTCATTGGATATTATCTTTATTTACATTTGAAATGTTATCCCCTTTCCAGGTCTCCTCTCTGGAAATTCCCTATTCCTCCCCCCTCGTCCTGCCTCTATGAGGGTATTCCACCACCCACCCACCTACTCCCACCTTCCTGCCCTGGCATCACCCTACACTGGAGCATCGAATGCCCTCAGGCCCAAGGGCTGCTTCCTTCCCCCCCCACCCCCCGATTCCAAAAAAGGTCATCCTCTGCCACATATGCACCCAGAGCCCTGGGTCCCTCCATGTGTATTCTTTGGTTGGTGGTCCAGTCCCTGAGAGCTCTGGGGGGGGTGGTCTGGCCATTTGTCACTGTTGCTCCCCCCATGGGGCTGCAAATCCCCTCAGCTCCTTCAGTCTCTTCTCCAACTCCTTCATTGGGGACCCCGTTCTTAGTTCAATGGTTGGGTGCAAGCATCTGCCTCGATATTTGTAAGGTTCTGGTAGAGCCTCTCAGGAGACAGCTATATCAGACTCCTGTCAGCAAGCATTTCCTAGCATCCACAATAGGGTCTGGGTTTGGTGACTGTATCTTTACCAATCTTACATCCAGTAGAGGCCTAAAATTCAATATATACAAAAAGTCTCAAGTTAGTCTCCAGAGAACCAAATAACCCTATTAAATATTGGGGAACAGAGCTAAACAGAGAATCCTCAACTGAGGAAACTTGAATGGCTGAGAAGCATCTAAAGAAATGTTCAACATCCTTAGTCATCAGGAAAATGCAAATCAAAACAACCTGAGATTATATCTTATACCAGTCAGAATGGCAAAGATCAAAAACTCAGGTGACAGCAGATGCTGGTGAGGACGTGGAGAAAGAAAAACACTCCTCCATTGATGGTGCGATTTCAAGCTGGTACAACCACTCTGGAAATCAGTTTGTGGTTCCTGAGAAAACTGGACATAGTATTACCTGAGGACACAGCTATCCCACTTCTTGGCATATACCCAAAAGATGCTCCAACTTGTAATAAGGATGCTTGTTCCACTATGTTCATAGCAGCCATATTTACAATTGCCAGAAGCTGGGAAGAACCCAGATGTCCCTCAACAGCAGAATAGATACAGAAAATGGACATTTACACAATGGAATATTCCTCAGCTATTAAAAAGAATGACTTCGGCACTCTGCCATCTTTGCTCCAGCATCAGGACCTCCAGGCTCAGAGACAGACAGGCATAATATCGCTTGGGTCTCAGGCAGCTTGTGTGTACCCTGCTCCCAAGAGCTGGGCAGGTCCGAATCACATCAGACTTCTCACCAGAGACTATGAAAGCCAGAAGATCCTGGGCAAATCTCATGCAGACACTAAGAGAACACAAATGCCAGCCTAGACTACTATACCCAGCAAAACTCTCAATCACCGTAGATGGAGAGACCAAGATATTCCATGATAAAACCAAATTTTCACAATATCTTTCCACAAACCCAGCCCTGCAAAGGATAATAGGTGGAAACTGCCAATACAAGGAGAGAAACAACACCCTGGAAAAAACGAGATAGTAACCTTCTTGCATCAAACCCAAAAGTAGTTAACCACTCAAACATAAAGATAGTGTCAAGAATAGCAGGTGACAATAATCACTATTCCTTAATCTCTCTTAATATCAATGGTCTCAATTCCTCAATAAAAAGACATAGACTAAAAAGAATGACTTCATGAAATTCTTAGGCAAATGGATGGAACTAGAAAATATCTTCCTGAGTGAGGTAACCCAGTCACAAAAGAACACACACAGTATGTAATCACTGATAAATAAATATTAGCCCAAAAGTTCAGGATACCCAAGATACAATTCACAGACCATATGAAGCTCAAGAAAAAGGAAAACCAAAGTGTGGATGTTTCAGTACTTCTTAGAAGGGGGAACAAAATACTCACAGGAGGAAATATGGAGACAAAGTGTGATGCAAAGACTGAAGGAAAGTCTCTTCTTTAAACTATTTTTTACATTCAGTCTCCCTAAATTCTCTGTTCTTGTCTTTATTTCCAACATTTGAAATCAAAGGCTTGGATTTTTATTCCATATATACTTATGAACATTTAAACAATTACCAATATAATCCCTTCTATCCTTAAAAACAATTAAATCAAATTTTATTTATCTCTATCCTTTGATTATCTGCTTGTAGGAAGCAAGCTGTATCTACCATTTGACTCTTCTCTTCAGAGCAGCCATCCAGTCTCTACATAGCAGGGGCTCCCCGTGTCTCTGAATCTAAGCTCTGAGGCTGCTAGAATCCTGCAGGGTAAATCACTGAAGGAGCATGGAACCATGTGACTCAGCTCAGCTCAATGAGATACCAATTCTCCCTTCCTCCTAAACTTATCTCATGATGTGTATTCTATTCATGAATCTATAAATATTTAAAAGTGGGTTCTTTCCTACCATGTTGGGGCCATCTGTAGCAGTAGTCATCCTATTTTGTACTCCAGTGTGACAATGGGCCACACATGCATATCCATCCAAGAGTTATAGAGATTCATGAATGAAAGACATACACATGCCAGTTAATTGTGATTTTTTTTTTATATACGAACTGCTCAAGTTCAAATCTTGAACGTTCAACCAAAGCACACGTGCTAAATTTTCAGTCCTGGCTGGCTGATCTTGAGAGGTGTTGAGAACTTAAAGAGGTAGAGCCCCATGGGAGATTTTCCTTGGATTAGTGGCATTGTCATAAATACCAAAGAAGTTTTGTGCTACATTTCTCTCTACAAAGTCAAGTCAAAGATCAGTAAATATCAGCAAAGCCTTACAAAGCGAACTAATACAAGAAAATCATTAATTATCTCTTAGATGCTACTTATACTCTTTTCAAACATCACGTCCATTCAAATGTCTCTGCCTCTGCAAACATTCTCCCAAATGTCTGCTTCAGCAAAACTTCCTCTCATACATCTGCTTCAGCAAAACATTCTCTCAAAGGACAGCTTCCAGAAAAAAGTTACATGACACAACTGAGTCAATAAAGAATCCAGAAATTTCCACTTCAGAAACCAATCTAAAATACATTTTGATACCACATAACTCTCTTCTATTTTCTTGAATAAATCTTCCACAAATGTGTTTCTCTAACTCTGTAAAGTATGTGTTTCTCCAATCCTTTCCACTGCCATTATTGCACTTCAGGTCCTTAACATTCCCACATGTGAAACCAATCCTCCCTTCCTCCTAAACTATCTCATGATGTATATGTATTCTATTTGTGAATCTATAAATAATATTTAAAAGTGGGTTCAAAAAGTGAGACAAAAATGGAGCAGAGACTGAAGGAAGGGCCATCCAGGGACTGCCCTAGCTGGGGATCCATTCTGTCTGCAGGCACTGTTGCTGTGTGCTAATTTAGCACATGAGCTTTGGTTGAACATTCAAGATTTGAACTTGAGCAGTTCATATATAAAAATTCAAAATTAGTCACCATAAATTGGTTATTGGGGTCACATTTCTATTTTCCATACCACTTTTGCTCTACTACATCATTGAATTTTGACACTAATATACTTTTAATTTTCATTTGAAAGCTTGCAGTGAGCTTGGTATCATAGTGAGTTCCCATTACTCAAAGAGATGAGGCAGGAGGACCTTTATTTTAAAAGCAGCTAGGACTACATAGCAAGACCTCGTTTCAATGAAATAAAGTTTTTGATGAATATCAAATAAATTTTAAACTCCTTATAAGATTTTCTATGTTATGGCACCAATTGAATCCTAGATGACATAATAGCCTATAATAGTACAAGCTTGAAGGAAAGTTTCTAACCTTAGCAGAAATCAGTGTGATGTTCAATTAGAGGGAATTTATATAAAAGGATATGAAGGATAGAAAGTTTTCTATATTCCATTTTCATCAAGATATATCCTCAATAAATGTTAGTCCCTCTTCATCTTTTTTAAAGAAGATCATCTACTCAGAGATAGGAAAAGATGGTGCTAAGTTGTTCCCTTTAGCAAAAAAAAGAAAAAAAATGTTGACTTATATACCTGTAAAAAATCTACAGAACTCATTTCTCACTTCACTGGCAGAAACTTTCATGTGTTAACTTGTACTTTGAAATTCCAAGGAGAGGATTTAAAATATGTGTCAATATTTTTTAGTTATAGAATACCATGTTCTCAAACCATTGTTTCGTATCTCCCAGACAAACCCATAAAAGAATTTGGAAAATGCTTACATATGCCTCATTCACATTACAAGTTATATTACTCCCCAGAAAAAGTGACTGAATGATAGATAGAGGGATAAATGGATGCAATAAAGCAGATAGTAAAAATCTAGGACCCCTGAAGCATATGAATTCCACACAGACACCTATATTAGTCATGAAAGGTGGAAGAGCTCATGACTCCAAGACTAAGAAAGGGGGAAGATGTCTTCCCCTCCTAATCTACTTCTTGTGTACTACTCCATTGAATCTTTACAAGATTTATATAAAATTAATTATCAATCACATGTTTTGAGAATAGAAGAATGACTACAGATGTATGTGTTAACGTGAAGTCCTATCTGATCACAGGAGGTGGAAGGAGGGAAAACCTGTGAGGAGAGGGGAGGGGGAGAAAATAAGGGGGGCAGTATCAGGTACTGGAGGAAACAGGAGAGAGAGGGTCAGGAAATCGAATAAAAATATGCAGCAATGGGAATGAGGAACGGGGGAGATCCACAGGAAGGCCCCAGATGCCAGGGAAATGGAGAGGCTCCTAGGACCCAGATGCCAGGGAAATGGAGAGGCTCCTAGGACCCAATGGGGATGACTTTAGGTGACACGCACAGCAACTGGGAGATAGATCTTCTCCAGAAGATAGGCATGCCCCCTGGTAGAGAGATGGGGCCACCCACCCATCTTAAAGTTTTTAACCCAGAAATGTTTCTGTCCAAAGGAAAGACAGGGACAAAAATGGAGCGGAGACAGAAGGAAGGGCTATCCAGGGACTCCCCCACCTGGGGATCTATTCTGTCTGCAGGCACTGTTGTTGTTGCCAAGAAGTGCTTGCTGACAGGAACCTGGTATATCTATTCCTTGGAAGGTTCTGCCAGAAACTGGCCAACGTAGATGTGGATGCTTAAAGCCAACCAACAGACTGAGCTTGGGGACCATGGTAGAGCAGAGTGGGATTGCATCCCCATTAGAAGAATAGTGTAGGCTGGCCAGACCACCCATTGCTCCCAAGGACTAGTCCACCAACCAAGTAGTGTACAGGGAGGAATCCATGGCTCCAGATACATATGTATCAGAGGCTGGCCTTGTCTGACATCAATGGAAGGGAAGGCCCTAGGTCCTGTGGAGGTTTGATACCCCAGCATAGAGGAATACAGGAGCAGTGAGGCAGATGAGGATGGGTGGGTGGGGGAGCACCCTTATAGAGGGAAATGGGAGGAGGGAGAAAGCAGGTGTGGAATGGAGGGTTTGTGGAAGGGTAACTGGGAAGTGGCATATCATTTGAGATGAAAGCAAATGGAATGATTAACAAAAAAAGATGAAGTCCTATCAATGCGAGATTATATAGAGGACTTTGACATTATAAATAGTAGATCCATCATGCATGAATGTAAGAACTACAGTCCTAACAAACATTTGCCACTCATAAAATTACAGTGACTCTTACAAAATTTAAATATTGATATTTTGAGATAAATATAAATTCACTCCGGAAAATATCTGTCAGTTGTATGCCATATTTATTTTGAATATTTAGCTTATTAGTGTTCATGTCATTTACACCAATACCTATGCTTGTTATTTTGAAAATATGCATATCAATAAATTATATATAATCATTACTGAAATCAGTCTTGTGGCATTCTAAACTTTAATATTTGCCTAAATAGAAGAAGTAGATTAATATAGCATGGTTGGTCATTTGTTTGTTTTATTAATGATCTAAAAATGAATGCTAATGCAAACATTTGGAGCATATATTTAAAACATGTGTCTACAAGAGGCAAGGCCACCATCTTTGAGAGGCGAGGCCACCATCTTTGCTCCTGTGACTGAGCAGACAGTTGCAGCCAGGTACTCAGGGGGCACCCAAGTGAAAGATCACTTGGGACACTGACCGTCAGGGCCCCACCTGCACCCAGGAGCTGGGCAGCGCTGCCACAGCCATCAGAGCACCTACCCTGCCAGGGGACATCTGCCCTGCAGTGAGTCCCACTGTTAGAGGGAGTCCCGTTTTTAGAGGTGAGGCCGCCATCTTTGCTCCTGTGACTGAGCAGACAGGTGCAGCCAGGTAGGCAGGGAACAACTGAGTATAAGATCACTTGGGACTCAGACTGTCAGGGCCGGACCTGCACCCAGGAACTGGGAAGCACCACAGCACCCTGTGCCAGGGGAAAGTCGGTCACTGAGGGGAGCTAAGATAGGCTTGGAGGTACACAGGAGGGACAAGCACCAGCCGGTGACAGCAGGACCACCAAACACCAGAAATAAGAAGATGGCAAAAGGCAAACGTAGGAATGCTACTAACAGAAATCAAGGCAATATGGCACCATGCCAACCTAAATATCCCATAACAGCAAGACCTGAATACCCCAAAACATCAGAAAAGCAAGATTTAGATTTAAAATCACAGCTCATGATGCTGATAGAAGGCTTCAAGAAGGACATAAATAACTCCCTTAAAGAAATACAGGAAAATGCAAGTAAACAGAGAAAAGCCCTTAAAGAACTACAGGAAAACACAATGAAAAAGGTGAAGGAATTGAACAAAACCATCCAGGATCTAAAAATGGAGGTAGAAATAATAAAGAAATCAGAAAGGGAAACAACTCTGGACATACAAAACCTAGGAAAGAAGTCAGGAGTCATGATGCAAGCACCAACAACAGAATACAAGAGATAGAAGAGAGAATCTCAGATGCAGAAGATACCATAGAAAGCATTGACACAACAGTCAAAGAAAATACAAAATACAAAAAGCTCCTGACCCAAAACATCTGAGAAATCCAGGACAAAATGAGAAGACCAAATCAAAGGATTATAGGTATGGAAGAGAGTGAAGATTTCCAACTTAAAGAGCCAGTAAATGTCTTCAACAAAATTATAGAAGAAAACTTCCCTAACCTAAAGAAAGAGATAGCAATGAATATACAAGAAGCCTACAGAACTCCAAATAGATTGAACCAGAAAGGAAATTCCTCCTGTCACATAATAATTAAAACATCAAATGCACTAAACAAAGAAAGAATATTAAAAGCAGTAAGGGAAAAAGGTCAAGAAACATATAAAGGTAGACCTATCAGAATTACACCAGGCTTCTCACCAGAGACTATGAAAGCCAGAAGAGCCTCGGAAGATGTCATACAGACCCTAAGGGAACATAAATGCCAACCCAAACTACTATAGCCAGCAAATCTCTCAATTAACATAGATGGAGAAACCAAGGAATTTCATGACAAAAAAAATTTTTACATGGTATCTTTCTAGAAATCCAGCCCTTCAAAGGATAATGAAAGGAAAACACCAACAAAAGGAGGGAAACTACACACTAGAAAAAACAAGAAATTAATCTTTCAACAAACCCAAAAGAAGATAACCACACAAAATTAAAAATTACATCAAAAATAGCAGGGAGCAACAATGACTACTCTTTAATATCTCTTAACATCAATGGACTCAATTCCCCAGTAAAAAGACATAGACTCACAAGCTGGATATGTAAGTAGGACCAAACATTTTGCTGCATAAAGGAAATGCATCTCAGTGTCAAAAACAAACACTACCTCAGAGCAAAAGGCTGGAAAACAGTTCTCCAAGTATAATGGTACCAGGAAGCAAGCTGGAGTAGCCATTCTAATATCTAATAAAATAGACTTTCAACCAAAAGTCATCAAAAACAACAGGGAAGGACACTTTATACTCATCAAAGGGAAAACCTACCAAAAAGAACTCTCAATTTTGAAAATCTATGCTCCAAATACATGGGCACTCTCATTCACAAAAGAAACTTTACTAAAGATTAAAGCATACATTGCACTTCACACAATAATTGTGGGTGACTTTAATACCCCATATTCCTCAAGGGAAAGATCAGGGAAACACAAACTAAACAAAGACACAGTGAAACTAACAGAAGTTTTGGACCAAATGAATTTAATAGATAGCAATAGAACATTTCATCCTAAATCAAAAGAATGTAACTTCTCAGCACCTCATGGTACCTTCTCCAAAAATGACCATATAATTGGTCACAAAATAGATCTCAACAGATATAAGAAGATCGAACTAATCCCATGCTGCCTATCAGATAACTATATGTAAAGGTTGTCTTCAACAAAAACAATAGAAAGCCCACATACACATGGAAGCTGAACAATGCTCTACTCAATGATACCTTGATCAAGGAAGAAATAAGGAAAGAAATCAAAACCTTTTTAGAGTTTAATGAAAATGAAGGCACAACATACCCAGATTTATGGGACACATTGAAAGCAGTGCTAAGAGGAAAGCTCATAGCTCTGAGTGCCTCCAAAAAGAAGTTGGAGAAAGCATACACTAGCAGTTTAACAGCACACCTGAAAGCTTTAGAACAGAAAGAAGCTAATACACCCAAGAGGAGCAGAAGTCAAACTCATCAAATCCTACTACAAAAGTCTATATATTCAGCATAACTGGAAAATCTGGAGAAAATGGACAATTTCCTAGACAGATACCAAATACCAAAGTTAAACCAGGATCAGATAGACCATGTAAATGGTCCCATAACCCCTAAAGAAATAGAAGTGGTCATTGACAGTCTCCCAACCAAAAAAAGCAAAGGACCAGATGGTTTTAGTGCAGAATTCTATCAGACCTTCAAAGAAGACATAACACTAATACTCTTCAAACTATTCCACAAAATAGAAACAGAAGGAACAATACTCAACTCATTCTATGAAGGCATAATTTGACTGATACCAAAACCACACAAAGATCCAACAAAGAAAGAGAACTTCAGACCAATTTCCCTTGTGAATATCGATGCAAAAATACTCAATAAAATTCTTGCCAACCAAATCCAAGAACACACCAAAATGATCATTCACCTTGATCAAGTAGGCTTCATCCCAGGGATGCAGGGATGGTTCAATATGTGGAAATCCATCAATGTAATCCACTATATAAACAAACTCAAAGAAAATACAACAAGGTCATTTCATTAGATGCTGAAAAAGCATTTGGCAAAATTCAGCTTGCTTTCATGTTAAAGGTCCTTGAAAGAACAGGAATTCAAGGCACATACCTAAACAGAGTAAAAGCAATATACAGTAAACCAGTAGCCAACATCAAACTAAATGGAGAGAAACGTGAAGCAATCACACTAAAATCAGGGACTTGACAAGGCTGCCCTCTCTCTCCATATTTATTCAATATAATACTTGAAGTTCTAGCTAGAACAATTAGACAACAAAAGGAAGTCAAAGGGATAGAAACTGGAAAGGAAGAAGTCAAATTATCACTATTTGCAGATGATATGATACTATACTTAAGTGACCCAAAAGACTTCACCAGATAAATCCTACAGCTGATAAACAACTTCAACAAAGTGGCCAGATATAAAATTAACTCAAGCAAATCAGTTGTCTTCCAATTCTCCAAGGATAAACAGGCTGAGAAAGAAATTAGGGAAATGACACCCTTCACTATAGCCACAAACAATATAAAGTGACTTGGTGTGACTCTAACCAAACAAGTGAAAGATCTGCATGATGGGAACTTCAAGTCTCTGAAGAAAGAAATCGAAGAAAACTTCAGAAGACAGAAAAATCTTCCATGCTCATAGATTGGCAGAATTAATATAGTAAAAATGGCCATCTTGTCAAAAGCAATCTACAGATCCAATGCAATCCCCATCAAAATCTGAACTCAATTCTTCATAGAGTTAGAAAGAGCAATTCAAAAATTCGTCCAGAATACAAAAAACACAGGATAGCGAAAACTATTCTCAACAGTAAAATAACTTCTAGGGGGAATCAATATTCCAGACCTCAAGCAGTAATACAGAGCAATAGTGTCAAAAACTGCATGGTATTGGTACTGTGACAGTCAGGTAGATCAATGGAATACAACTGAAGACCCAGAAGTGAACCCATATACCTATGGTCACTTGATCTTTGACAAAGGAACTAAAACCATCCAGTGGAAAAAAAGACAGCCTTTTCAACAAATGGTGCTGGTTCAACTGGAGTCTAGCATGCAGAAGAATGCAAATCAATCCATTCTTATCTCCTTGTACTAAGCTCAAGTCCAAGTAGATCAAGGACCTCCACATAAAACCAGACACACTGAAACTAATAGAAAAGAAACTGCAGAAGAGCCTTGAGCACGTGGGCACAGGGGAAATTTTCATGAACGGAACACCAATAACTTATACTCTAAGATCAAGAATTGACAAATGGGACCTCATAAAATTACAAAGTTTCTCTAAGGCAAAGGACACTGTCAATAAGACAAAACAGCAGCCAACAAATTGGGAAAAGATCTTTATCAACCCTACATTCGACAGAGGGCTAATATTCAGTATATACAAAAAACACAAGAGTTAGGTTCCAGAGAACCAAATAACCCTATTAAAAACTGGGGTACAGACCTAAACAAAGAATTTTCACCTGAGGAATATCGAATGGTTGAGAAGCACCTAAAGAAATGTTCAACATCTTTAATCATCACGGAAATACAAATCAAAACAACCCTGAGATTTCACCACACACCAGTCAGAATGGCTAAGATAAAAGACTCAGGAGACAGCAGGTGCTGGTGAAGATGTGGAGAAAGAGGAACACTTCTCCACTGCTGGTGGGATTGTAAGCTGGTACAACCACTCTGGAAAATAGTCTGGCGGTTCCTCAGAAAACTGGGCGTGACACTTCCGAAGGACCCCATTATACCACTCCTGGGCAAATACTCAGAGGACACCCCAGCATGTAATAAGGACACATGCTCCACTATGCTCATAGCAGCCCTATTTATAATAGCCAGAAGATGGAAATAACCCTGATGTCCCTCAACAGAGGAATGGATATAGAAAATTTGGTATATTTACACAATGTAATACTACTCAGCTATTAAAAACAATGAATTCGCCGGGCGTTGGTGGCGCACGCCTTTAATCCCAGCACTTGGGAGGCAGAGGCAGGCAGATTTCTGAGTTCGAGGCCAGCCTGGTCTACAGAGTGAGTTCCAGGACAGCCAGGGCTACACAGAGAAACCCTGTCTCAAAAACAAAAAAACAAACAAACAAAAAAAAAAAAACACAAAAACAATGAATTCATGAAATTCGTAGGTAAATGGGTGGAACTGGAAAATATCATCCTAAGTGAGGGAACCCAATCACAAAAACCACACATGGTATGCAGTCACTGATAAGTGGATATTAGCCCAGAAGCTCATAATACCTAAGACACAATTCACATATCAAATGATGCCCAAGAAGAAGGAAGAAGAGGCCCTGGTCCTGGAAAGTCTCAATGAAACCATGTAGCAGAATACCAGGATAGGGAAGCAGCAGGGGGTGGATTGGGGAACAGGGGGAGGGGAGAAGGCTTATGGGAATTTGAGGGAGGGGGAAGCAGGAAAGGGGGAATCATTTGAAATGTAAATAAAGAAAAAATTTTTAAAAAATGGTCTATAAAACATTTCAAGTTTAATGCTTCAACAGAACTAATATCCACTTTTAGGGAAAAGTTCAACATGAAATATTCTAAACTAAAGCTCTGAACTTTCTACTTTAGATGAATCTGAATAAGCTCAGGCAATTCCATGTTTTGCATTTCATAAATACACCAGTCCTCATTGTCTTTGCCTTTGTTGCTCTAAAATGGGAATATTTTGGTTAGAGTTGAAAGTGAGTTAGCCATGGTAAATGCTAACATATATTTTCTGACCTATATTTCAATTTTTTATAAAAACAAATGAGTATGGGAAAAGAAAATTGACTATCTCATAGAAGCAAGGATATGTAAGCAACTATATTTGCATTTGAAAATTACTTTGTAGAATCTATAACAGAGTTTCTACATTCTTCCCAAGTCATTATAGATGTCATTACACTGTGGACAATTTGGCTTTTTCTGAGCCTATCAATAATTCTGCACATTTCTTTCTTGATTCCATAACATAGTTGAAATCATCTCTGTGATTCTATAATTGGAAATGGTTCTAATTAAGCACCACTCTGAAAATGATGGTGTAAGCTTTGCATTGTCATCTGTTGTTAAAAATATTTGCTTAAAAAAACAGCCTGAAATACATGAGCTGGGAGTATGTATTTATTTCAATGCAGTATTACAACTGCTGTCTGAAAAAAATGCTTCATTTTCTGCTACTTCTCTTCTTGTGGTTTATGAAAATTTCCTTTGTTCGGTTACAACTTCATTATTTGTAGCAGAGAAAATCTTTGAAAGATTAAAATATCTGTAGGTTCTATTGAGACAGTGCTATAGATTTCTGTGCATCAAAGACTATTTGTTTATTCAGGGATCTACATCTTGTAGCAGTGTAGAGAAAGAGAAAATCTGTTTTTCTCAGGGTTGGAGACATGCATAGTGGGTAAGAGTACTTTAGGAGTAAGCATGAAAATCTTAGTTCAGATGCCCATCACCTATAGGGGGAAAGTATTTATAGCTATACAGCTGACTTGTAACCTGAGAGCTGGGGAACAGGAACAGGAGGATTATTTGGGTTTGCTGGCCCCCCCATCCTAGTTCCAGGCTCATTGAGAGACCATGTCTCAAGGGAATCAAGTGGAAAGTGATAGATTAAAACAAGTGAAATCTTCTCTGGCTTCCACATATACAAACTCATCACCACACAGCACATACAACACACATTGCGGGCACAGTGTCTAGCATACACATGCCCTTGCGAGAACATACAACACATATAAAAGGCACTGTGTCAGGCACACACATCCCTACACACAGCACATACAACACACAACACAGACACAGTGTTCAGCACACACATGCCCATACAGGACACATACAACACACACCACAGGCACTGTGTCAGGCACATACATTCATACAGAGAGCACATACAACACACACCACATAATGTCCAGCACACACATGCTCATTCAGAGCATATACAACTCAACTCATGCACAGTGTCAGGCACATATACCCTGACACACAGCAGATACAACACACATAACAGAAAAAGCATTAGATACATATATCCTTTCACACACCACGTACAGAATACACCATAAACATATTGTTTGATGGTGATGAGAACTTTACTGAAAGAAATGAGGAAAGGCAATTATCAGTGATATATAGGTGCTATTTCATTTTGGATGATTTTTTAAAATAACATCTTATGACAAGATAAAAATCTTTTTTTGTTTATTCTTTTATTTTCTAAGTTTTTTTATTGACATTCAAAATCATTTCCCCTTTCCCGTTTCCTCCCTCCCAGAAAGTCCCATAATACCCCTTCTCTCCCTCTTTTCCCCATTCAACTCCCTCTCGCTTCTCTGTCTTGACATTCCCCTACATCCAGTCTTTCCAGGACCAGGGGTCTCTAATTCCGTCTTCTTGGAAATCTATTGATATGCGTATTGTGTCTAGGGTATTCCGAGATTCTGGGTTAATATCCCCTTATCAGTGACTGCATACTACGTGTGTTCTTTTGTGATTGGGTTACCTCACTAAGGATGATATTTTCAAGTTCTGACCATTTGCCTAGGAATTTGGTGAATTCATTGTTTTTAATTGCAGAGTAGTATTCCATTGTGTAAATATACCACATCTTCTGAATCCATTCCTCCGTTGAGGGACATCTGGGTTCTTTCCAGATTCTGGTTATTATAAATAAGGCTGCTATGAACATAGTGGAGCATGTGTCTTTATTGCATGCAGGTAAAGCCTCTGGGTATATGCCCAGGAGTGGTATAGCCGGATCCTCCGGGAGTGTCATGCCCAGTTTTCTGTTTTAAAACAGAAGCATAATAAAATTTAAAACTTATTATAGCAGAGACCTAGACATATAAGCTTTTTTTTTGTTCAAAAAGCGGCCATATTATCTTAGACAGCGCTGTAAGTATAGAATATCTTTTATTAATTAGAATAAGATAGGACAAACAGAGTAAAAGAAAGACCATATAATACTTTTACATAAGAGAGGTGAGTCCAGAAAAGAGAGTAGAAAGGTGGTTGAATGAAACATAGAAGGGTGCTAAGGACCAAAGTCTAAACATTTCCATCAGACAGGACAATATTTAAGACATCTATTGTATATATTAATGACTACAGTTAACAATATATTGTATTCTTGAAAATATTAAAAAGTATTTGCTATAATTTATTCTAGTAGATCTCCTTTCTATGATGTCTTAATGCTAAATTTGTATAACTATGTTGTTTATAATTAATTTTAGCAGGAATATTTGCATTTCTTGGGAGAATAGAAATCCCAGGTCCTTGGGATTAGCAAAGTAACTTTCTAATATACTTGCTCCTCCCATGCATATGGTGACCGTATGATACATTGCATAAATTAATTGATTCATTTGGACATTACACAATATATAAATATTGTAAACATCATATTCTACATAGGTATAAATATGTGTTACTTGTCATTAAACAATAATTTAAGGCTAAAAAAAGAAATATACATGAAAAGACAGAGACACACAGGGAATAGGGTTATGTGACAATTAAAGTAAATTTTGGAGTAATGCCTCTATAGTTCATTCCTGAATGATCAGGAAATCACAAATATGAAAGTCAGGGAAGGCTTTTTACCACTATCAGAAGAGGTGTGTCTGCTGCTACCTTGTTAGTATATGTGTGAGTGTGTGTATGTGTCTATGGATATGTGTTTGAATGTGTGTAACGATGAGTGTGTGTTTGAGTGTCAGGGAGTATATGTGTATGTGTGTTTGAATGTATGTGTGACTATGTGTGCTTGAGTATGAATGTGTCTTCAAGCATGTGTGTAGGGATGTGTATTTGTGTGAGTAAATGAGCATGTATGTAATGTGTGTGTGTTTGTGTGTGATGTGTGTGTGTTTGTGTGTGTGTGTGTGTGTGTGCATGCATGTGAATGGGTCTGTTTGTTTGTTCAGTGTGCTTGTGGAGGAGCGCTTATAATACCCAGAAGTCAGTGAGTATTTTCACCTTATCTTTTGAGACTGGAACTCATACTGAACTGGGTCCTTACCAAGAATCCTCCTGTCTTGAACTCTCCAGCACTGGAATCACAGACGTTTACTACTCATCCCACAAGGGGCCTAGGGATCTAATCTCAGGTCTTCCTGCTTATGCAATTGCTCTAGTGACATCTTAACATCAGAATTAATTCCTACAATGCTGACAGAATTCGTGTTGTTTTCAATCATCTAGTTTGTGATATTTTATTATAATATCGCTAGCAAACTAATAGAAAGACATTTTTGTTGTTTTAAGACATACCTACAGATAAAGGAAACAAAGAAACCACATCCAAGTACTCTTAGAGCCAGGTGAGATCATCATATGAGACAGCACATGAGCACAGGATAGACACAACTCATATCACATGAGCACAGGATAGATGTGTCTAATATCTTTTAGAGTTTTATGGATTCTTCATGAACATGGTCATAATGACCATGTGGAAAATTCACTTCACAATTATAGGAAACTAACAAACCAAAAATAAAGGTTGGATGAAAAAGCTATTAAAGGCAAAGATTCCATTTTCAGTTGCCATATGGACATGGTAGGAAATACCTCTACATTTCATTTTAAACAATACTTTTTATTGCTTTATGACTGAAATGATGTTAAAAGGCATTTTTTTTTATAAAATTAACTTGTCACAGTGAACCATTTCAAATTAGAGTTCAAATAGCTAGTTCACATTTCTCTAAGAGTTCTGTCATAAGATGGTAGATAATTAACAAATACAGTGCCTGGTGTCAATAATGACCCTTGGAGCTTGAAAGGTATATGTAATAATCTACATAGGATGAATCAAAAACACTCTTTAAATGTGAAGTTCATGTGGTTGTAATAAATGATTTATGTTCAATAGAATATAGGAAATAAACACATCATAAGCTCCCATATATTTAAAACGCATGAGAATTGTTATTGCATAATCTATTTATCCCATGAATACATCATGATGGGAAATAGGAGAGGCTTACTATCTAATTTTTTGATATTTCTCATTGTCAGTACTTGACTATCCAAGTATTTATAACATCTTTTCCCTTGAGGCAATAAAACATTGTGTTTAGATATTAGATTTCAAACTATATAGCAGTATGAATTTGGTATCAAAATATAGAAGTATGAGACCTATAAAATAGATTTTTTCACATTTCTAGGCAAAGCCTCTCTAGACTTTTCAGCATTATTTTTACAAAGCAAGACAGAAATACTTCATGTGGCAGTGTAGCATTTACGATAGGAAATCAAGCCCTATCCTTGCTGAGAAGCCAGAATTTAACATCAAATTTCACACTAATTAATTGTGAGAACACATGTGTTGATGAGATTCGGGTTTTTTTTATGAAAACAAAATATTTCTCATTTTCAAGTGTTTATTTTTTCCTGAACCTATTAATTTGCTGTAGTTCAACTTCTAACAAAATTAACATGGGTTTTTTTTTTAATTAAATTTTTTCTAAATTTAAATGATTATTGAACAATCAGTTGAATTTATTAAATACATTAATAAAGAGAAAAATATATTGAAAGACTATGAATGTTTTATTTATAAAGCAGCCTTATACTTTGGAATTTTCACTTGTAAACATGTTATTCTCAGGTGCTATTCTGCATTTGTAATGAGCTAAATTCAAGAAGAAAAATTCATCTGCCCATGTGTCTACAAGTATCTGTAGGTGTGAAAATGTCATAAACAAAAGAAAAAGGTTTCTATATTAAGCCCATACCTTACTGTGAAATGAATTTTATCAGAAGATGAAAAATGAAAGTTTCTACCAAGTATTTTTGAAACCAAGCTATTTAAAGCATTTATTGCTTTTGAAGTAAAATTAAACAAAAATTAAACAAAACTCTGGAATTAGTGGATTCTCAGGTTAGTGGTTTCTTTTTCTTTGCAGCAAAAACCAAGGAGTGTTCCTTTTTAAAAAAAATATCTTTTGAGAAGTAAGATCTTCATATTTCTGAAACCAACTCCCTCACACCCATCACACTGAAAATTAAAATAACCAATGAAGCAGAATCAGGGCACTTTGGCTTTCCTTACAAAACTCGGCTGTGTTCATCTACAGAGAATGATGGGTGCAAGACTGAACTTGGTTGTTTATAGCAAAGGGGATGTTGGAACCAAGGAAATCAGTGAGATTCTTTTCTTATTTTCCAATTTACCATCTTAAAAATATTATAAAATGACATTTGATCACAACAGGTAAAACTAAACTCATTTTTGAATATTTGTTCCCTCTAAGAAATAGACTGAATAAAACTATTAAGACTAAAGACAGGAAAGCAACAAATCACTATCCTGATTTACAGTTGAATGAACAACAATCATCTGAAGCAGATGAACTTGATTTCAAGTTACAGCAAGAAAAAGAAAACGAAAGTTCTTCAGATTCATAACACATAAGACTTAAATTCCTTTCATGCAACTTGCCACATTAGGTGGCAATTTATATGTTCTGTAGTTGTTAATTCCAGATTGAAACATTTTTTCAGAGGGAGAGGATGGTTCATAAAGTTGATTTAACTTACGAGAAAGTAACAGGATTCAGGAAACATCTCCACAAGGTTATATGAATAATAAAAAAAATTGCTGAGGAAGAGGAAAATCTTCTATGAAGAAGCTTTGTTCCTCCCAGATTGGCGTGAACTTTACCATTCTGTAGCTGCCCAAATCACTCTTCCTCCATAAATAATCACAATAAATTCATTAGGTAACCAAGCTCGCATCCAATAGAATCATTTCACTGACTTGCCAGTCTTCTGCCCGGAGTGAACAGAAATGGAGTTCCCAGAAAAGTGAAGCAACATACTTAGAGCCTAAACGTGGCTTGACAGAACTGAGGTTTGTTAAGGAGGAGCAGTTCCATGACTCCAATGTCACAGTGGGTTACTTCCCTGTGAATTATTGACGAGGAGGCTCTAGAGAACCAAAAAAAAAAAAGAGTTTATTATCACTGCTATTGACTGAATGACTCAACGAGATAAGTTCCTGTGCCAATGACACAGCATGCCTTTGTTTAAGTATCAGGTGGGAGCAGGGACAGAAGGGATGGCCAGATGGTCATGAGAATGAAGGGAAATCTGCAACTGACAGGTAGGGAGGGGAGGGGGCATCTCCAGGACCAGACAGAGACCTGGGATAAGGGAGGCACCAAAGAATCAATGGGAGTGACCTTACCTGTGACTCACAGCACTGGGGATATAGAACCTGAAGAGGCCGCATCCAGTAGCTAGGCAGGAACCCCCAGTGGAGCAACAGGAATACCCACAAAATTTTCAGTCCAAAATTTATCCTGTCTACCAGAAATGCAGGGATGAAGGATGGAGGAGAGACTGGTGAAATGGCCAATCAATAACTGGATGAACTTGAGTCCCATTCCATGGGCAAGCACCAATTCCTGATACTATTAATGATACTCTGTTATGCGTGCACACAAGGGTCTAGCATGGCTGTCCTTTGCAAGGCTCCACTCAACAGCTGACTCAGACAGATGCATATACCCAAGGCAAAACAGTGGATGGAGCTTGGGTACTCCTATGAACAAAAAGGGTGATAAGGATTTGGGACCAAAGGGGATAGGAACCCTACAGGAAGATGAACAGAGTCAACTAACCTAGGCCCCTGGGACTCTCAGAGAGAGCCAACTAAAGAACATAAACGGGCTGGACCTAGGCCTCTAGCACATATGTAAATGTGCAACATGATCTTCATGTGGGTCCCAAATAACTGGAGTGGGAGCTATCTCAAAAACTACTGCCTATCCATGGAACATGTTCTATGTGGGCTGCTTTGTCTGGCCTCAGTAGGAGAGGATGCACCTAGCCTATCAGAGACTTAATGTGCCAGGGTTGGGAGATACCCAGGGGGGTCCACCTGCTCAAAGAAGGGGAGCGGGCTAGGGGAAGAATTGTGGGAAGGGGTGGCTGGGAGGGAGGCAGTAGCAGTATGTAAAGTTAATTTTTTAAAAAAGAAGAAATCCAGCTGAAATTGAACTGGAAGCTTCTTCATTTAAAGACAGGCTTTCACATGGCCAAATAGTCTATTTAGGCTCCAGACAAAGAGTTGTTATGAATAGTACTACTCAGTTAAGAACCCCAGGTGGCAAATTGTCACTGTGAGAGATAAAGTTAGATTTTAATTACTATGAATGTGTGTGTGTGTGTGTGTGTGTATGTGTGTGTGTATGTGTGTGTGTGTGGCAAAAACTGCCTCTTACCTGTAAACCTCTTGCTCAAGGACAGATGCTTCCTAAGATACTGGAGGCTATTCACATAAGGTAATACAAATTTGCAAAATTATGGAAACTTGCCACAAATCCTACTTGTTCATAGGAGGCTGAACTTAAATTCAGTGTTTCTGGTACCAATGCTTAAGGTTACCATCAGCTTTATGATGAATTTATTTTTATTCCTTCAAAGGAAAATATTAACAACAAATTTAAACCTTACTTCCTTGGCTGATGAAGAGTATAGATATACCTCAGTTAAATTTTTTACTAAATTTACATATTTAATATTTGCAGCAAGATAAAATAATGTGAATAGAGTTATAATACCTCTGTCAAATGCATAACTTTCTTGGTCTTAAGTTTTCAAAACAGCACACACGCATACATTGTGTGCTTGTTAGCATTGCAGAAATAGATAATTGATCTTAACTGTTATTTTACTTATGACCTATATCAGCATTCAGTCTTTCCTCCTCCTGTAATATTGTACCTTTCTTTCTCTCTTTCCTACATGTTATACTATACCTACATGTATATTTTTTACATATATACATTGATTATTGACTAGATTCTGTATTCAGAGAGAAATGTGGAAGTTTTTGTCATAGACTTTGTGACCTTACATAATTTCATCTATTTTCCTGCATGTATTGTGATTTTAATAATATTCAACATGTATGTACATACTTCTATATTCTCATAAATGTATGTAGCATTTTTGCTTTATAAATTCTCAAATTCAGCAGTAGCAAAAAAGAAAAAATACTTTTTCTGTAGAGAAAATAGCATTTGACCCTGCATCAATGACAGTCATTCTTCAAAGTGTTCTAATAGCCGAAAATATAAAATTTCCCACCTGTATTATGTGTCCATTTCTGTCATATTCTCCATTTAACCAAGAGAATCGGGCCATAAATGCAAGAACCAGGACAGTCAATGTCACAGATCTGGTGTAAGGGAAGACCTAGAAGTATAATCAGACTAGCATATGAAATGAAATGATCAATTGTTACTAGGAAGAGGATTTTCCCCTGAATATTTAAGTAATAAAACACATTCATAATTAAACAAATATGCTTGAGATAGGCCCCTATAAAATATTTTCATCAAGTCACTTATAGGGAAAAAATAAAAAATATGTTGTGTCTAACTAGTGTTAATCTAAAACAGAGATGGGTGATGGTGGCTTTTGTATTTGGCTTCAAAATATATGTCTTTAGATAGTTTGAGGCTCTGGTTAAAATCAATCAGCTAACCATGTAGCTGCAATTACCTCCCCAAGCCATCTTTGGGAAGTGTTTGTCGCCTGAGTGATTTTACAATGCTGGTGAGATTATTTTATCAATATTTGCAAGCTTCCATGCTATCAACAAGGATTTCTGCCACTGAAGTGTTATTGGTCATGTGGTCTTTTATGTACTAAAGAAAGAAGATTCTATAAAGCAAAACCATCAATTTGAAATTTTTACCATGCTCAAGAACTCTATGTGTACCTATTGCCCACTTGATGAGAACACAGTATTGGGTAAAACATGTTTTGTTATATTTGTACACAGTATTGGGAAAATAGGACGTAATTCACCAGAAAACAGCGACACCATTCTCATACTGATCATAAAGCTCACAGTCCTTGGCTCTTTTAGTCAGTATAGCTTAAATTGTCCCTGAAGAGACAGAGTCCTTCCTTCTGACTCTGGAAAGATTGACAAGTATTTACTAAATGACTCTAATTTCAGAGGTGGAAGAAGGTTATGGGTTTGCTCCTAGAGAAGGCAGACTGGTCCTACAGCCTACAACTTCTTGAACACTTTTGTTGCCCTAATTCTCAGAAAATAATGTGTAGTACTTCTGCAGTCTGCTTTGATGTGACTTGATCAGTTAGTTCTGTGAAATTCTTGACTCTTGTTAGTGAAAAATATAAAACAGAAGTCATAAAGTTCTCTTTTCATTTTTGTCCTTGCTTTAGCAAAAACATAAGTAGATATACACTGACCTGTAATCTGAAGTACTTACAGCATGTGTGTATATACATGGAAATTTAGCTTCATTTCAATAAGGAGCTAATGGGGCTTTTGTAAGAATTGTGATTCATCATGGATTATTCTTCCAGGTTCCAAAAAACTTAACACTGGGAACAATTTCTGTTCTTACAGTGCATCATTTCTTCCAAGAGTGGTTGTCTTCTGATTTTAAGGAACTTAAACTATTTGCAGAAGTCTTACTTTACACATAATTTTCTATAGCTCATTGCATATATAAACTTTACAGAAGGATTACATTAAGATTTTGAATACCTTTAATGTACCTTACATAACATAGACTGTGTTCCTTTTGTATCCCCCTTGAAATATTGAACCCTTAAAATCCCTATAATGATGGCACCTAATCTATATAGCATTATTGGTGCAATCATAGTTCACTGTTAGAAAATCAATACCCTATCTGGCAATAGCAGATATTAGCCTAACTATATTCAAAAAAAACATACACCACCTTCTTCATCAGCAACAGCCCTTCTTAGATTACTTTAATGATCATCTCTGGCCCAAAGTGCATCACAGAGAAATGCAGTGGCATTCCACCTTAGTCACTTCAAGACTTCTAATGTGTAACTGACACAGGGATAATTGTAATTTTCAAAGGAATAAAAAGAACTCTGTTTTAGAACCAACACTGAAAAAGAAATATTCATGGGTGATGAAATATCTGTTCTTCCAAATTGTCATATAAAATAAAAGAGGACAAAGATAAAGGGATGTATGTTCTCCAGAACAACTTTCAACACTGTTACAGATGTGTTACAGCATAGATAATCTTCTCTCATACTTAATTATCAACTAAGGAACTATGTCACATACTTTAACATAGAGTTTAATTACAATTTATTGTAAATCAAGGCATTTTATTTTATGGAATATGTGTTCAGAAACATCAGGAGGAAGCAGACCTAAACCTGCAGGTAAAGTGTAGGGGAAGGATGACGGAAGGAAATCTGATTTCCATGAAAAGCATCTGGGATAACAATGTATGCCTAACACTGAAGTGTAATTTAAAAGCTAGTTCACAGGTAGTTGTACAGCTAAATTTCCACCTACCTGCTACCACAAGAAAGCAGCAGATGCCCAGAGCTTTCCCTCGACAGCTAGTCTAGTCTGAATCAATGCTCCATGACAGATCTGAGCAAGGCTTCAAAGGACATTCTGAAACCAGCAGAGTAATTAGGGCTTGCACACTGAGCAGAGCATCCCCTCCTATTCCTATACCCATTCTACACCTATGATGTTAGCCAGGGTTATGCCATCAACAGCAAGAGTAAGAGAAATATTCTGCAGAAAGACCTGTAGATAAAATGGGTGAGAGCATCTTAACTCAATGCACCTCTCTTGGAATTCCCAAAGGAAATGTCTGGCTGTGCTTCAGTAAAAGACAGGCAGAAATGTCACACTAGACAAGAATTCATGGGGGCCATTATGTAGCTCCAGAAAGGTCTCTTTACCTGAAGCATACCAGGCTCCTTCACACGGATGCAGGATGGCAGATTTAGGAAAGAGTATATAGATTCACATGTGACGTGTGAATGTAAAAGAAATAAACATGCTACAAAGGCCCTGTCAGTTCAATGGTTTTGCTTGAACAGAAACCTTATGAAAGCTGTTTGTATACCTACAACGTAGATAGCAAGGAAAAGCAGAAAACAAAATAATTCCCTGAAATTTTGTAATATAAATCGTCAAGGAGAAAAGAGAATAATTCCTAAAAACAATGGATTGCTGCAACAGAGGAATTATGAAAGAACAGGAATGAACTCCATAATATGATAAACATAAATTAACATATCAACTATTAAAAACTTAATTAAAATATGGAATAGACAAAAATTATCGAACAAAAAAATTCTCAATTTGAATTTACCAGTTTGTACATTTAATTTTTTAGTTATATAAAAAGAAGTTTAAAGATGTTAAAAGCCAAATATTAATGATATAAGTATATGAACAAAGCTCCATTAAATGTATGCATCTTACCATTATTAAAATGAATCAGTTTTTTTTTTAGATTCTGTTAGTTGTACACAATCATAGCTTTGTCTGTTTTCATACATGTGCATACTATACTTAGATCACATTTGTTCCCAATATCTTCTCTCCTCTTCCTCTCTCTTCTTCTTGACCAATCAATCTTCTTTCTACTTTCATGGCCTGTTTTCAAAAAACACATTTAAATTGTATAATTTTAAGACATTGTAATATGCAGAAAATGCATACTTGCTCCAAGTGTTTTAAGTATTTCTGATTACAGCACACAAACCAATCTCTCTCTCTGCATCAATCAGGAAGGAGGTCCATAAATAGTGAGTTAACAGCCCTAAGAGGGTTCTACATTCTCAGTCTATGACAGTGAATGGGTATAAAGACAGCATGGCTGTGTCTGAAAAAAATAGTTGTTTTGTAAACCCAAGAGGACATTGACTTTGTTGAAATCAGTATTACAGAAATCATCTTTTGTGTCTTGGTTAAAATCTTACAAATGACTATGAATAAGTGAGTTTTCTGAGTTCTCATGAACCAAACATTGAACAGAAGCATGACAGTCTTTTGAACAAGTTTCATAAGCAAAAAAAGAAAGGTGCAACAGAAACAGAAACAAAAGAATGGGTTATGAAAACTCCTGTTTCTCTAGAGGAAATTAAGTAACGTTGAAAAGAAAGGTTGACATCTACAAGCAGATGCCAGCTCTTGGCAAGAACCAAACAATAACCTCTAGGTTCTGTTGCTGTTGCAGTATTGGGAACTAACGAGTAAGACAACTACCACTGGTATGTTAGTCTTGCTTGGATCTGAAACCAGCTAAAGCACAAGGCTCTGAGCAGATTTGTAAGGGTATTTTCTCCTTGGAAAATTAACTGAGAGAAGCTTCTCTTTCAGTATGGGAGACTTGTAGACATAGTCTAAAGGCAAGGCATTCCAAGGGAATAGCAAAAAGCAACACTGCTTCTTGCCTGACTACCTATTCCTCTTGGTGGTAAGTGCATCAGCCTTGCTACTGCTGCTACCCTTTCCTGATATCAGAGTTCACTGTCATCAGCCTTCAAATGTGAGCTGAAAAAGCATGGCTCAGCACTAGATTTGGATTGTAGATGTATCTTGATAGTGAACAGAACAGTTTGTAGACTAAGGGTTCACAGCCTTCCCATAGTGCAGACAGCCAAATAAGCCAATCTAACTAATGCCCTTTGTACAATATGTTCGTTCTATCAGTTCTCATCATCTAAAGAACGTCGACTAACACAACCTATGAACTCAAACAACCCACTTATTACTTGAAGTGATAATTATTTATTATTTCTGAACTTCAAAAACCTTGAGCACAGTACAGCACAAAAACTTACTATGAAGGAGCAGAAGAGAAATTGAAAGTCATTGTGTATATACATTCAAATAATGACACACAGTATTATATCTTCATGCTTGTAATAATTTTAAGAGGTTTTCAATTACAAAAACATTTACAAGTGTATTCTTTTCAATGGTTTAGGAAATTCTGGATTATAATCTATAAACAAAATATGAGTGATTCTTCCTAATTTATTAAGAATAGTCATATCAATAATATTTAAATGTCTTTACAGTTGATCACTACATATAAATTATAGCTCTTTAATAACAATTAAGACAGAAATGTCCACACAAGGAAAAGTTCCCAGAAAAGTTTTTATGGTAAAAATCTGTGGAATATCAGGTTAGAATGTTCAGGAGGTAGAGGAAAAGTAGATAGTTTGAAGTTGGAATGTCTGTGCAGCACTGGAGCTGATAAAGAAGCACCATGCTTAAATATTCATTAGACCCAAAGCTGATGAAATGTCCCAGAAAAGTAACACATTAAAGCAACAAGATTTAGTTAAATCTCAGAGTTTTTTTCTAGGATCTTCTTATTGATACATTCCTCAAATCTGAAATACATGTAGCTGAGTGGTTACTCCCAACATTCAAAGTATTTAAAACCTGTACTCAAATGATATAGGATACAGTTGACTGCAATGAACTATCTATATGACCTTGGACAGATATAAGCCTAAGTAAAGCTCGTAGACTTGATCACCCTGTGATTCAAACAATTATATTTCACTGTTTCTATAGAAATTCACTATTCCTGTGAATACATATATATAGACATATAAAGACATCATAATGTAACATAAAAATGTACAAATAGTTTGTATCAATAAGAAATTACAACAGATAAAAAGAACAGGGTCTGTTTGGAAAAATTCAGAAGCAAATATTTACTAGCTCATTTGTAGTAACAGTATTATTACTATTATTATTATTATTATTACCAACATGCAATAGCACAATCTTTTAGTAATATTATTTAAGGTGTTTTCACATGGAAATTTTTATGCATAATTCAAATGTGAATAGATCTTAATACAGAGACATAATCACCCAGTCATTTCCAATTTGTATTTTCTGATACAAGAAATTATCAAGTCAGCTTGAGACATCAGTTAACATAATCTCATTTCAATTAGAATTTACTGAACATCAATTTATTATTATAGTTATGCATTGCTTACAGCTGGGGAAACTTTTTGAGAACTGGCTCATTAAATTTTCATCATTACTCAGACATCACATAATCAATTTATATAATGTCAAATTGTACAAGATGTACCCTCACCACACACTGCATATGAGAGAGAGAGAGAGAGAGAAAGAGAGAGAGAGAGAGAGAGAGAGAGAGAGAGAGAGAGAGAGAGAGAGAGAGAGAGAGAAACAGGTTAGCATAATTACAGAAAACAGAATGCAGTAAATACATTAACATGACCTATATCCATACCAAGTGCACCTTTTGTTATTATAAAGTCATAAGGGATGAACAAGGTGGTGAACACCTGTAATTCCAGTGCACAGAGACAGAGATGAGAGGACCTTAAATCTGAATTTAGAGCTAGTCTGGATAACATGGAAATTGCCAAACCAGTCTGAACTATATATTGAATTCAAGACTAGATTATACATTACAAGATTTATTTTAAAAATAAAATTAAATAAAGTGGAAGTATATGAGCAATGGACTACACTGGCACATTATAGCAGCTGAGATGTCACCAGGCAAGAGAAATTAAAATCCCACTATATTATGTCTGCACTCTCACATATGAGGTACATTATTAATTGAAATAATGATATATGACATACTGTTCTCTTAAAGTTAGACCAGAGGTTTTAGTAGTATTTATTTCTACATTTTATATTTTGCAACATAGTCCTTGGGCTTCTTTGATATTAGAGCTAGAATCTTTAGCTATTTTATATTTTATCGCCAAAGCTAGTGAATTGGATATATGCTATCAGATCATAAAAAGCCATAGCCTTGAATCTCTCATTCATACTGTGTTTTTCTGTATCTGAATATAAGATGCCCTAGTAACAATTTTTTTTCTGTTTGATTAGTTCTCCAGGAAAAATGGAAGCCTGAAAACCTTTTTTGGTATTTGTGTAAAAAAAAAAATGGCTTCTTAAAATAATGAACATAATTTACTGTAAAAGAACAACTGAAATTATTCATTAAAAGAATAAGATAATGTTCTTTTATCAACCTGTCTTCTAGCTGAATATTTCCATCTACTTATTCAACCATGTGCAGAGGACAAAGCAGTGTTTTATCAGTACATCCCTTTCTTAAAGAGAAAAGGGCTCATATGCCTTATCACTTGCAGTCACTCTCTAACTTTTTTTTTCCTTGTGTGTATAAATTCTTTTTTTAATATAAATTTATTTTTTACACTCCATATTTTATCCCCTTCCCCATCCACCCTCAGACTCTTTCACATACCATACCTCCTCCCCACCCTCTGTCTCCACGTGGATGACCCCAGCCCCCACCCCACCTTACCTCTAAACTACCTGGGGCCTCCAGGCTCTTGAAGGTTAAGTGCATCATCTCTTAATGAACACAGGCCCAGCAGTCCTCTACTCTATGTGTGTTGGGGGCTTCATATCATATGCTACCTATTTGGTGGTCCAGTGTTTGAGAGATCTCGGGGGTCCAGATTAATTGAGACTGCAGGTCCTCCTACAGGGTTGCCCTTCTCCTCGGTTTCTTTGAGTCTTCCCTAATTCAACAACAGGGGTCAGCCATTTCTGTCCATTCATCGGGTGCAAATATCTGCATCTGACTCGTTCAGCTGTTCCTTGTGTCTTCTGGAGTACAGTCATGCTAGGTCCTTTATTGTGAGCACTCAATAGTCTCAGTAATCGTGTCAGGCCTTGGGACCTCCCCTTGAGCTGGATCCTACTTTGGGCCTGTGGCTGAACCTTTTCCTCAGGCTCCTCTCCATTTGCATCCTTTTAATTCTTTCAGACAGGAACACATATGGGTCAGAATTTTGACTGTGGGATGGCCCACCATTCCCTCATTTGATGCCCTGTCATTCTGCTGGAGGTGGGCTCTATAAGTTTCCTCTCCCTACTGTCAGGTATTTCGATTAGGGTCTCTCCATTTGAGTCCTGAGTGTCTCTCACATTCCACGTCTCTGGTGCATTCTGGAGGGTGCCCCCAACCTCCTATTTCCTGAGATTGCCTGTTTACATTCTTTGCGTTGACACTCAGTCCTTTTCCCTCACCCAATATCAGATCACCTGATATTCCTCCCCCCCCCCATCCACTTTCCCTCCCAGGTCCCTCTCTCCCTCCTTACTTGTGATTGCTTTCTTCTCCCTCTCAAGTGGGACTGAGGTGTCCTCACTTGGGCACTTCATCTTTTTGCCCTTTTTGAGTTCTATGGACTATATCTTGGGTATTCTGGGTTTTTTTTGTTTGTTTTGTTTTGTATTGTTTTGTTTTTGGCTAATATCCACTTATTAGTGAGTACACCATGCATGTCCTTTTGGGTCTGAGTTACCTCACTCAGGATGATATTTTCTAGTTCCATCCATTTGCCTGCAAAACTCAGGATGTCCTCATTCTTAATTGTTAACTAGTATTCCATTGTGTAAATGAACCACATTATCTGTATCTATTCTTCTGTCGTGGGATATCTGGGTTGTTTCCAGCTTCTGGCTATCACAAATAAGGCCTGTATGAACATAGTGGAACACGTGTCCCTGTGGCATGATGAGGCATCTTTTGGGTATATTTCCAAGAGTAGTATAGCTGGGTCTTCATGTAGGTCTATTTCTAATTTTCTGAGGAACCTCCAGATTGATATCCAGAGTAGTTGTACCAATTTGCTATTCCACCAGCAATGGAGAAGTGTTCCTCTTTCTCCATATCCTCTCCAACATGTGCTGTCAACTGAAGTTTTGATATCAGCTATTCTGATTAGTCTAAGGGGGAATCTCAGGATTGTTTTGATTTGCATTTCTCTGATCACTAAGAACTTTGAAAATTTCTTCAGGTGCTTCTCAGTCATTCTTGATTGCTCAATTGTGAAATTTCAGTTTAGTTCTATACCCCATTTTTTGATTGGGTTGTTTGTTTTTTTGGTGATTAACTTCTTGAGTTCTTTACGTATTTTGGATATTAACCCTCTATCAGACGTGGGGTTAGTGAAGATTTTTTCCAATCTGTGGAAAATCTTATTGACTATGTCCTTTGATTACAGAAGATTTTAAGTTTCATGAGTTCCCATTTATCAATTCTTAATCTTAGAGCATGAGCCACTGGAGTTCTGTTTAGGAAATTTCTCCCTGTGCCAATGAGCTCAAGTCTCTTTCCCACTTTCTCTTCTATTACATTCAGTGTATCTAGTTTTATGTTGAGGTCCTTGATCCCCGTGGACTTGAGCTTTGTGCAAGGTGACAAATATGGGTCTATTTTCATTTTTCTACATACAGACAGCTGGTTAGAGCAGCATCATTTATTGAAGATGCTTTCTTTTTCCACCATATATTTTTAGCTTCTTTGTCAAAGATCAATTGTCCATATGTGAACGGTTTTATTTCTAGGTCTTCAATTCTAGTCCATTGATCAGTGTGTCTGTCTCTGCCCATATGTAAACATAATAAAAACAAGTTATGGCAAACCAACAGTCAATATAAATTAAAGGAGACATACTTGAAGCAATCCCATTGAAATCAGTGACAAGACAACTCCCCTCATGTCAATTCAGTATAGTACTTGAAGTGCTAGCTAGAACAATAAAACACCAAAATTGATCAAGGGGATACAAATTGGCAAAGAAGAAATAAACGTATCACTATTTGCAGATGATATGATAGTATACATAAGCAACCCCAAAAATTCTACCAGAGAACTTCTCCAGCAGATAAACAGTTTCAGCAAAGTAACCAAATATAAAATTAACTCAAATAAATCAGTAGTCTTCCTTTATACAATTGATAAGCAGGCTGAGAAAGAAATTAGGGAAATAACTCCCTTAACAATAGCCACAAATAGTATAAAATATCTTGGGGTAATTCTAACCAAACAAGTGAAAGACCTTTTTTTTCTTTTTTTAAAAAAGATTTATTTATGTGTATGAGTATACTGTAGCTGTCTTCAGACACACCAGAAGAAGGCATTAGATTCCATTACAGATGGTTGTGAGCCACCATGTGGTTGCTGGAAATTGAACTCAGAACCTCTGGAAGAGCTGTCAGTGCTCTGTTTTTTGTTTGTTTTTTTGTTTGTTTGTTTTGTTTTTTCCTATTTTTTTTTATTTACATTCTGAATGATTTCCCCTTTCCCGTTTCCTCCCTCCCCGAAAATCAAGTGAGGTAACCCAATCACAAAAGAACACACATGGTATGCAGTCACTGATAAGGGGATATTAACCCAGAATCTCGGAATACCCAAGACACAATTCACATATCAATAGATTTCCAAGAAGATAGAAGGAGAGACCCCTGGTCCTGAAAAGACTAGATGTAGAGGAACGCCAGGACAAAGAAGCGAGAGGGTGAAAGACCTTTATGAAAATAACTTCAAATCTCTCAAGAGAGAAATCAAAGAAGATCTCAGAAAATGAGAGATCTCCCATGCTCATGGATTAGCAGAATTAACATAGTAAAAATGGCCATCTTACCAAAAGGAATCTATAGATTCAATGCAATCCCCAACAAATTCCAACACAATTTTTCAAAGACATGGAAAGAGCAATTCTCAAATTCATCTGGAAAGGCAAAAATCCCAGAATAGTGAAAACAATTCTTTCTTATTTTATTTTATTTATTTACATTTCAAATGTTATCCCCTCTTTCCACTATGAAAATACCCTATCCAATCCCCCCTCCCTCTGCACACTCTCCAACCCACTCCTGCATCCCTGTCCTGGCATTCCCGTAAACTGAGGCACCAAGCCTTGACAGGACCAAGGACCTCTCCTCTCATTTGATGTCCAACAAGGTCATTCTCTGCTATATATGTGACTGGAGCCAAGAGTCCCTCCATGTGTACTGTTTGGTTGTTGGTTTAGTACCTGGGAGCTCTGGGGGTACTAGTTGGTTCATATTGTTGCCCCTCCTATGGGTCTGCAAACCCCTCAGTTCCTCGGGTCCTTTCTCTAGCTCTTCCATTGGGCACTCTGTGCTCAGTTCAATGGATGGCTGTGAACATCCACTTATGTATTTGTCAGGCACTGGCAGAGCCTCTCAGGAGACAGCTATATCAGGCTCCTGTCAGCAAGCACTTGTTGGGAGACTGTATATGGGATGTATCCCAGGTGGAGCAGTCTCTTCCTTCAGTCTCTGTTCCACACTTTGTCTCTGTATCTCCTTCCATGGGTATTTTAATCCTCCTTCTATGAAGGACCAAATTATCCATACTTTGATCTTCCTTCTTATTGAGATTCATGTGGTCTGTGAATTGTATCTTGGGTATTCCAAGTTTATGGGCTAATATCCACTTATCAGTGAATGCATACCACATGTGTACTTTTGTAATTTGGTTACCTCATTAAGCATGATATTTTCTAGTTCCATTCATTTGCCTAATAATTTCATGAATTCCTTGTTTTTAATAGCTGAGAAGTACTCCATTGTACAAATGTACCACATTTTCTTTATCCATTCCTCCGTTGAGGGACATCTGTGTTCTTTTCAGCTTCTGGCTTTCACAATAGTCACAAATAATATAAAATATCTTGGTTTGACTCTAACTAAGCAAGTGAAAGATCTATATGACAAGAACTTTAAGTCTTTGTAGAAAGAAATCGAAGAAGATCTCAGAAGATGGAAAGAACTCCCATGCTCATGGATTGGTAGGATTAGTGTAGTAAAAGTGGCCATCTTTCCTAAACCAATTTACAGATTCAATGCAATCCCCATAAAAATTTCTACTCAATTCTTCTTAGAGTTAGAAAGAGCAATATCCAAATTCATCTGGAATGACAAAGAAACCCAGGATAGCAAAAACTATTCTCAACAATAAAAGAACTTCTGACAGAATCATCATTGCTTACCTCAAGTACTACAGAGCAATCATGATTAAAAACTGTATAGTATTGGTATAGTGACAGACAGTTAGATCAATGGAATAGAATTGAAGACCCAGAAATGAACCCACACACCTATGGTCATTTGATTTTTGACAAAGGAGCTAAAAACCATCCAGTGGAAAAAAGACAGCATTTTCAACAAATGGTGCTGATTCAACTGGCAGTCAACATGTAGAAGGATGCAAATTGATCCATTCTTATCTCCTTGTACAAAACTCAAGTCCAAGTGGATCAAGAAGCTCCACATAAAACTAGATACACTGAAACTAATAGAAAATAAAGTGGGGAAGAGCCTCAAGCCTCAAGCAAATGGGCACAGGGGAAATTTTCCTGAACACAACACCAATAGCTTATGATCTAAGAACAAGAATTGACAAATGAGACCTCATAAAATTGCAAAGCTTCTGTAAGGCAAAGGACATTGTCAGTAGGACAAAACAGCAACCAACCGATTGGGAAAAGATCTTTACCAATCCTACATCTGATAGAGGGCTAATATCTACAAGGAACCCAAGTAGTTAGACTCCAAAGAACCAAACAACCCTATTAAAAATGGGGTACAGAGCTAAACCAAGAATTCTCAACTGAGAAATACTGAATGGCTGAGAATCACCTAAAGAAATGTTCAACATCCTTAGCAGGGAAATGCAAATCAAAACAACCCTGAGATTCAACCTCATACCAGTCAGAATGGCTAAGGAGACAGCAGATGCTGGTGAGGATGTGGAGGAAGAGGAAGACTCCTCCATTGCTGGTGGAATGCAAGCTGGTACATCCACTCTAGAAATCAGTTTGGCAGTTCCTCAGAAAACTGCTAATAGTCCTACCTGAGGACCCAGATATACTACTCTTGTGCATATACTCAGAAGATGCTCCAACATGAAATAAGAAAACAATTCTTAGCAATAAAAGAACAGCTGAGGGAATCACCATCCCTGACCTCAAGCTTTACTATAGAGCAATAGTGATAAAAATTCTCTGAGCCTTTAGAGCAAACTGCAAGACATAGTGGCTTGAATTGGGTGGCTAATATGCAAATGCATTTACTCTCATCTCTTCATCCTACCTAGTGAGTTATCTTCTGCCAGAATTTGAATATGGAATATTATATTGCATAACTTTGATTTGACAAAGAATATTAAGACATTTGGAATAGACTGTCAAAAAAAGATATTATACTTAACATAATGAAATCAATAATTAAAAATAGAAGAAACCTATCTGTAAAGAGAAAAGATGGGAATAAACATTTACCAATAGAGATGTCTTACTCTTGAATACAATTCTTGAAGTATTTCCTACTTGATGTGTGCATGTCTGTATTGCTATATGTTGATATAATTTCATGCAAGAAAATGGAAAGAATGGTACAAAATGTTCCTTCCTTACAGCCTGCACCAATATTCAACAGTGGTTTTTTTTTTTACAATATATTCACATTACTATCAACCTTCATTTCTTCTTGTTCTTCATTCATATCTTTCATTTATCCAGGCTGCACAAGTAGGCACCAAAATACACATGTGCACACATGATTCCTTCCAAGCTTCAGAGAATATTATTGAGACTCCATATCTACTATCTTCTCAATGTTTTAGTGAACATGTTATAAAGACAAGAGCATTCACATAAGCATAATTCAATAAACAAGAATGGAAATAAGATGCAACTTTGATTTAATATCATTATTTAACTTATAGTCCATAATCAAATTTCACTAACTGATCCAATACTGGCTTTGGTTGCTTTTTATTTATCTTTTCTCTTTTTTGTAATTTTTTTTCTTACTTTTTACTTATTCACTTTATATTCTGCTCACTGCCAACCTGCTAGTCAGTCAGGTCTCCATTCCCCAGTCCTTCCCCTGTCCCCTTCTCCTCTGAGTATGTGGGGGGCCCCTGGGAGTCCCCCTACCCCTGGATTTCAAGCTCTGTGAGGTTAGGCACTTCCTTTGCCATTGAGGCCAGACAAGGTGGCCCAGCTAGAAAAGCATAAACCCATATATGGACATTTTTGAAAAGCTGAGGTATTAATTTTAGATAGAAATTAGTTTTGATTACCTAATACTTCTTTCTTGCAAAAAAACAGCTAATATATTCTTGACAGGACATCATTATGCCAAATAGAAAGATGTGATTCAAATACAAAAGTGGATGATAATTTGTTTTTTAAAAGATTAAAAGCTTCCCAAGATAATTTTGTTCTTTTGCTGGCAACATCCCTATTCTACATCATTAGGAAGTTCTATTCAGTCGGTATACACAATTTTCAGCATAGGTGTAGCATTTATAAGGAACTTGAGTCCAGAAAGAGTACCAATAGCACTTAGTGTAAATAACATGTATACGTACTCATGAATTAATACTGTTCCTTTCAGTTTTCATTGTACTTGACTTCTTTATTAATTGATTTAAGTATCTGGGCATAATAAATAGCAAAGCAATTTATGTAACTATAACACATGCCACTGGATGAAGCAACCCCTTACTTACTTATGTTATAAAAATCTCTTTGGAAAATAAAATTTATACAAACCTACAAATCATTATTCTGAACTCACCATTTCAGATGCATATATGTACTCATAACCCATGTCTTTATCAGATGTAGCAAATACTTATTTCAGGAAAAATCTGTTTTCAGTCCCCTTGAAAAGGACAAATATTTTTCTGATTTTTTTTGAGTTCCAAGTTCATAAAAAATGTGTACTTATGGTATACAATATTTTTGCCTAGCTTAATTAGCCTAAGACAAATATCAGTGTTGTTGCTTATTCAGTCTCCTTTTAAATAACTGATAATATTCCTGAGTATGTCAAAGTTATATGAGCCGGGCAGTGGTGGCACATGCCTTTAATCCCAGCACTTGGGAGGCAGAAGCAGGTGGATTTCTGAGTTCGAGGCCAGCCTGGTCTACAGAGTGAGTTACAGGACAGCCAGGGCTACACAGAGAAACCCTGTCTTGAAAAACCAAAAAAAAAAAAAAAATGTTATATGAACAACAAACCACATGATAACAGACCAGATGAGTCATGCTAGTAATATCAGTGGAATAATCTTAAAATGATATTGAATTTTCTCCTATCCTAAGACTAGTAGATCGATGCAAATAAATATTGTCAGAGTAGAAAGATTCAAACTCAAGTAATTGTTTAGTAAAATAAAAGAGCTTATTTAATGAGTCTAGAAAAATTTGCTGTCATTTGTTACATTATAACATGAAAATCTAATTTCCAGTAAATATGTTCAGATTCTAAACCTCATGTCTCCCAACCAAGTGATTTTGAAAAAGTAACTTCATCTCTATCAATCTCTATTTAACTACATGTAAAGGAAGTAAAATATAATTTTATTACCCAGAAAAATAAGTTTGATAAGTTTCAAGAAGCTATAGTAGTACTATAAAGATTATTATGTTTACCCAAATAGAGTTATAATAGCAGTTCTGTAAACTGAGCAACAACAATTACTGTGTTTTGTATTCCATTTTCTTTCATTTGCTTTCTGATTTTAGAACAACAGTTTTGGAATTTAGACTGCTGTGGGCTTGCAAAGCTGGTCTGGCCTTCCGCAAGTACAGTAAGAATGTGGGGAAATCCAAACACCCTTAAATGGCTGTCTTAATGTTTCCTAGTGTAACTATCAGATCACAAGTTTTGTTCTAGGATTCAAATATCTCCCAGAGTTCTCAGGTAAGTTCTACCGAAGTCTTCTTGCAAAAGTTCAACATTAGATTTTATGTTCTTGTATCAATTTTAGTAAGGACATACTACATCTTCTAGCTAGTCTAATATGCTAAACAAATTAATGTAAATTTACTTTCCAGAGGTTCTAAACAGTATTTAGTTTTAGTCTATATCCAAATCACTTTAAGTAAGCTGTAATGTTATATCTCAGTTAATTTGAGTGATTGCAAATTGTGTGAAGATGGTCTTATAGCTCTTTGTGAAATACAAGGCAATCTAACAACACAATTTGAGTAATGAAAATTGATCTAAAGAACGTATGAAATGGAATTCACTAAAATTGCAAAGCAAGCCTGACTTGATCCCATTGCCAGAGCTGTTTAGAAAAAAGTTGAACAGAAAAGTTTCAGTAGCCTATCTCCTTAAATGCCCGGCTCTGCAAACTCTAGAAAAGTAAAAGTTACTTCAAGCTACCTACTTATGGTCCCTCCTTATTGTCTCTGTTAGAAACGTCACCCTAGATCACATGTGTGTTAGTTTTAGTCCTGCAAAACTTCTTTTGTAACTGCCCTTTCCAAATCCCCTTGCTTTTCTTTTGTAAGGACTATTAATAAAACCCATTTAATTTTGGTGAGTTTCCCTAGTGATCTTTGTGGGGAGCCAGTTGTGACCTATTCATAATCCTTACTTTCATGAATGAGCACTTTATATTTGAACTATCTCTAGCACTTCAAAACCATTTTTGACCCATTATTATCTGAGGCTTTTCTGAGGATCTGTGATGAACTGCTTCCCAGCGAGAAAGATAATGTGCTACAATTTTTATGTAGTAAACCCTGTACCTCCATTCATCTAGCATCCCACACACTGATTCTTCAAGGATATTGTAGGATTTAATTGAAAGTCGATTTGATTTCTTTGTTGAAATCTACCTTCTTATGGTATCTGACCTTGTTGGAATAGGTATGGCCTTGTTGGAGAAAGTGTGTCACTGTGTAGGTGGGATTTGAGGGTCCCTAGTGCTTAAGATCTGCCCAGTTTGGAAGAGAGAGAAAGCCTTCCTGGCTGCCTTTGGATCAAGATGTAGAACTCTTAGATCCTTCTCCATCACCATAACTGCCTGGACATTGCCATGTTTCCTACCATGAAGATAATGGACCGAACCTCTGAAACTGTAAGCCAGCCATAATTAAATGTTGTCCCTTGTAAAACTTGTCATGGTCATGGAGTCTCAGTTACTAATTGTAAAAATCAGAGCTACCAGTTGGCTGATTTATTTACAGAAATATTCAAAGTCCTTAAAAATATTTTAAAATGTTGAGGAAGAAATTAAAACAAAGGTTATGTTATACAATCTATGGCCTTAACTGTAAACTACAATCATCATGTAATGTGGTATTGGTACTGGCACAAACATAAACATATAAATCGGTGAAAGCAAAATTAGAGGCATGAAAATAAACCGACATGTACACACAGACATACATACACAGACACACACACACACACACACACATGCACACACCATAAACTATTTCTGTTATCAAACAAATGCAGAAAGGAACTTTCCCACAATATTGATAATGTAGCTGTAAGGAATAAATGAACAATGTTTAAAAGAGGAGATCTAACTCAAAATGAAGATACAATCACAGAACAATAAATAAAAGAAAAACTATAAAACACATCCACTTAAAAGTAATTTAAAGGATCATATAAACTCTCAGAACCTAAAGCATTAAGAGCAGCCTATACAATTCTGTACCAGGTCCTCTGCTTGTATATTACAGCTTTGAGAGTAGTATTTCTATAGGACTTCTTCATGTGTGAACAAGTGGGTTTCTGATTTTTGTGCCTATGCTGGGGCTCTTTTCCTTCTGTTGGCTTGCCTTGTACAGCCTCAGTGTGATGGTTTTATTTTGTTTTATTTAATTTGTCATGTTTGGTTATTATCTCCTAGAAGTCTATTCCTTACTAATAAAAGATAGAAAAGGGGACAGAGAGATTGTAATCAAAATATATTTGTGAGAAAATAATGTTTCAATAAACAAAAAAATTAAAAATAGAAGTAACTGGAATTCCACTGTAATCATGAGTACACAAAAAGATTCGTCAATCTGACACAGTAGTACAAATAGTGAACAAAAATATTGATAGTCTACACTTTATCAAAATCAAAACTTTAATTTACTATAAAATACTAACAAGGTTTTAAAAAAGGTGAGCTATAGAGTAGGTGATTTTCTTAAATGTATCTCAAATAAAACATTTGATCCAGAAAATATTTTTTTAAAAAATAAGACGATCTCCCCTCTCCACACAACTCACAATCAATCAGTGCCTAGTCATGGTGATACATAGCTGTAATCTCAGCATTGGTCACGGTGGCCACAGAGGATCAACATCTTAAGAGCATCTCTGGCCACATAGGAAGTTTGGCTCAGATATGTGGTACACAAGAACCTAACTCAAAAGCATAAAACAAAAATTCAATAAGATAATAATTATGCAGTAAAAAAGATTAAAATGATTAAATAACAACTTCATAAAGTTATATGAATGAGAAGCATCCAGAAATATGTGATATCATGAGTTTTTAAGGATATGCTAGTTAAAACCACCCCTCCATCCCACTATAATAATACAAATATAAAGAAAGAAAATTTGAATTTCTGTATTGGAGCAGAAATTAAATTAATTGGAACTACTTCTATTCAACTACTATAACACTGATAATAAACATTTTATGTCCTGCAACTTGAAGGAGCAGTTTTAGCAATTTATTTTTTAAAAATGTATTTATACTATGAACATACACTCTCACTCTAGACTATTTTTCCAGAAAACATAAATGCATGAATATAACATCTTATATCAATCTTTGTAGACACAATAACAAAAATTTCTAACTGAACACTTAAATAAAAATATAACAATACCGATGAAGTATTTTAAATTATTTTTGCTTTTCAAACTCAAAACTCTGGGCTGGAGAAATGGCTCAGCAGTTAAGAGTAATGACTACTCTTCCAGAGGTCCTGAGTTCAATTCCCAGCAACCACATGGTGGCCCACAACCATCTGTATTGGAATCCAATGTCCTCTTTGGGTATATATGAAGACAGTTACATTGTACTCATATACTTAAAATAAATAAATAAATAATTCTTTTTTAAAAACCCTCAAAGCTCAAATTTTATATATATAAATATATAAACATATGCATATATATATATATATATATATATATATATATATATATATATATATTACCTTTACAACACAATTCCTTTCAGAGGGGCCAAATGCCAGTGTTTGATGGACATATGTGATTAGTGACTAGCATATGCGATACCAAGACTTCTAGAAATATCTTGAATAATCATTATTATAATCCAGCTTCCCTCACATAGGTAACCATAAAGCTGTTACTCACAAATGATTGATATATCTAGGTAATATTTCAGAATATATTATAAATGCTTACAATTCAGCTTCAAATTTTAAGCAATTCATTGCAAATGGTGTTATTCTATAAGCTCTATGGTTAGTGATACTCAAATACTTAATTATTGACATAGGCAAGATAAAGCTAACATGTAAAATTATTCTTGGAAATTCCAATAAAGGAAAGAAAATACTATCATTATGAGAACAATCCTAGAAAATCTGTGAATCAAATGAGAATAACTTCATATATCATGGCCTTGAAATCTGTTCATATCTACTTGGGCAATAGTATAAAAGGCTAATTTATCATATAATGTGTGTCTTTCCCTGCCCTCATAGATTGTCAGAAAATATTGGTCTATGTGGACAAAGGGAGCAGAGATGACAAACTGGATTTGGAAGCCCTGTAAATACATACAGTGACGAAGACACCCGAGGACCATCTGCAGGAAGGTAGATCAACTTTATTTCGAGTGATTCAAGGCTCATCTAATTTCAAGGGACATGGGGTAGAAACATTCAGGATAGGCCAAGGCTGAAGGCTTAGGGTACTGACAATGTCTCATTAGAATGGGGAAGCATTTCAGGAATCTCAGGTGCTAGGTGAATGGGTTCTTATCAGGAGGATAGAAATTGAACCTGTATTCTCTTGCTAAGTGATATTGTGCATCTAGACACACGTGGAGGGGGATTGAATTTCCCAGACAAAATCAGAGAAGGAGAAGCCTGCCCATGAATGGACAGACTTCATGGGACCTTACAAGAAAAGATCTTTTCAAGTGCTGGAAAGTAAATACATAGTCATCAAACAATCAACAAATTTTACTTTGACCCAGTCGCTACAATCTCAACAGTGTGATTCCTTCAAACAGTTGTAGTTGATGTCAAGATAAGTATCAGCAGTCATTTCCCAGAAGGAAATAGCATCCTAAATCTGACAATTCACTCCAGAATTTTTTATATATAGAAATGGTTACATGATTTCATTTTCTGATCAAAAATCGAGAGACTTCAACAATATCTACTCAAAATTTGTATAATATAATATAGAGGATACAGAATGCAAGTAATCTTCCTTAAACTGAATAATAACTCAGTCAGTCCAAGACATATATTTGTCTTCTCTTTTGATGTAAGGCTCTAGATGGTTGAGATGCTTACATATCCTTCTCTATTGCTCCACTAATATACCTGTCATTCATCTCATCATAGCTCAACCAATAGCTGGTTTTCATGTATTTATTAGGCATAATTTGGTCAAAACACACAATGAAATTAAATGTGAACTGTTTCTATTTTTCCAGGAATATTATTACTTAGTTACTTATGTATTTGTATTTAGACACTAAATGACAAATACTGCAGTAGACCAAAGAACTAACTAAATTCCCTATCACATGATATCTAACATTGGTACATTGGTACTTTCTTTCTCAAAAAAACAAAAGAAAAAGAAAAAGACACACATTAAAAAAGAAAAAAGGGGGGGGGCTGGGGAGATGGCTCAGCAGTTAGGAGCACTGACTGCTCTTCCAAAGGTCCTGAGTTCAAATCACAACAACCACATGGTGGCTCACAATCATTCATAATGAGATATGATGTCCTCTTCTGGGGTGTCTGAAGACAGCTACAGTGTAGTTACATATAATAAATAAATAAATCTTTAAAAAATGACAAAAACAAAACAACAAAATCAAAACCCTGGGGTATTTGCCAGAGTTTGTAATAGAGAATTCACTGAAAGAATTTTGTGAAGATGTGCATGCTTAAATGCATTAGTAAAGGTGCATAATTTTCATAAACCCTATTAGAGCCATCCTACCACATATTCTTCTAGCCTACATCCACTTCATGCTCCCTATTATCATTCCCTGTTCTCATACCAGACAAATTTTGTAGAAGCAATCCAATATTTAAGGCAAACTGGTTCATGGATGCTACCAAGATTGGGACATGCATTTTCATCTCAAACCTACATAGTGTAATTAACTTGAAGAGAGATATGTTACATTGCTTGAGAAATATTTTCTGTCCAGACAATTTTTGATGCCTTTCTTATGTTGCCATTTCCTTCTTGTGCAGAAAAATAGACATTCAAATAATTAAAAATATTTAAATAGCTGATATTTGATATTCAGATTTTATCTACAAATATGCAATTTTAGTGTATATTTTATGTATTCATAATTATTTTAACACTTTCTGAGAGCTCACTCACTTAGAACAAGAATGCTCCATTTTCCATAATTGAGAGATAGAATAGGAACTATAATTATATCACTTAAGTATTTGTTTTTTATTCAGTAAGTTTACAAGACTGTCATCCAAAACATAGCAGTGTCCTTTAAAGTAGAACACTATGACATGTCCATGAAATTATTGTCACTACAACTCTTTCTGGGATCTTAGTGGTGGTTAAGTCAACCTTAAGTCTCCTTAAATCTTTCTAGTATCATTCTTCAGTTCTGAAACAGTATTCTCCACGATTCTAAATTATACAATATAATATAACAAATTCTCAGCAGAAACCAAAAAAACATAGCTTATGTTGAAATCTAAATGTCTACCAATATGACAAAGGTTAACTACAATATAGACCTGGGTTAAGTACTTGACAGCTGGATCTGTTGTGCAGCACTGACTAAAGAATGACTGAAGAAAAGGTGGAACGTGTGTTGCCAACCTAAGTATCTAATAAGTCAAAGGATGCCACAACTTAAAATGTCAAATGACAATCCTCATTTCCAGTGCTCTGAAAAAAATTAGCCATAAGCTACTCTAAGCTTTTTGATCAACTACAGGTATTCCTACCTGCTAGCTTACTGGCATGCCTCTTCCCTGGTTTGTAAAGCCTGCCTACTAATTACCTAATACCCTGGAGATTCCCTTTATGGCAGCATTTTGTACCCTATAGTGGCTGCCAAAATATTAATTGGATGGAGAAGAGACATCAGGACCCCTAAGAACTGAAAACTCAAAAGAGAATTCTAATCTTGACTGAACAGAATCCTTGAAAACAGACACACATGCACACACACACACACAAACACACACACACACACACTACCACAGGTGATGGGGAATGTCATGTTTAAGAGGGAATCTCATCTCTGAATCATTTGTTAAGCAAATTCTTCTTCCCTTTCTGAAAAGATGCAATTTACCTGATTTCCCAACCAAAGCCATTTCTAAATAAATCAAACATCAGCCATGAAGAAACTAAATAATCCATGCATTCAGGGGTCTAGGCTACCTGAAAACAAACATTTAATATCAGATTACTGTAGCAGAAAGTGGAAATAACACTGAGTCCTCTTGAGCCTGGCACTGCCACCTGACATTCATATTTGGAGCCAAGTTGCTGAGTGGCTTTTCTATCTGGGCTGAAAAACCGTCTTCATCATTCATTTTAAATGAACAGTGACACATCATTAACTAGCATTAACCAGGAAAATTATCACATGAGCACAGAGAGAATGGTGGCCTATACATGACTCATTAGACTGCTGTATCAGACAGGAACTAGAAATTTAGATGCACAATTTTAAGAATTTTAGAAAAATATTCCTCATTTAAAAATATTTCTGATACAATCTGAAAAAAACTTAAATCTTGAAATAAAACCTCTTAAGATAAATAAAATATTAATTTTGTCCATAACCCTGAATACTTTTAAAATCTAAGATATTTTTGGAGCCAAATAAGTACAAGACTGTATAACATATAAAAAAAATCAATAAATCAATACCTCGGGTACTATTTTTTAAGTATGTATGTAGTAAAAGAAAGAAAATACTGATACATGATGTTAATTAAAATGACAATTTACCCATTAATTTTCTCTTGTGAAAAGATAATGAAAGATAATTTACATGAATAAAAATAAGAGAAACATGTGACCTCTTCAATTATTTTGCAACTTACCACTTGGCAGTCATTATACATTCCCAGAAGAAAAAGTCAAATTTTGGAAATTTTTTCCACCTACCACTATTTATATGACAAAGAAAAGTCTGTTACTTAACATCTCTTTAAATAAGACTATTGGTAAAATGAGCAAATGTTTGTGCTGTATGAAGAAATACTTGAATATTTACATAGCTTGAAAATTCATGATAAAATGTCTGTTCCAAGAACAAGAATGTATTAATTTCAGTGAAAATTTATCCCATCATTTATTGTATATATTTTGGTTGAATATTTCTATTAATTTTTAAGAAATCATTAGGTTGAAGTAATCATTGTAACATAAGAAATGATATTGGAAAGAATTCTGTTGTCTCCAAATAGTCAACATTTTATATACTTCAATTAATATAATCTCCAATTTCTTCAGACATTAAAAACAATTGGATAAACTATAAACTGAAAGCAATCTTTTGTGTTATGTCATTTTCTCTCATGGCTCCTAAGAGCATCAGCATGCATAGCTTACTCTCATTTCCTAATGTGAGGTTTAGACAAATTAAAATGACAGAATCACACTCTTCATTAGGTTCTTTGATCTAAAAATTTGGTGGGATAGTCACTACATTGGCCCAGTTATACATGTGGCTCAGTCATAGCAAATTGAAGCCAGCTTTATATGTGACATTTTTGTGTTTGTTATGGGAAGATGCTCTGACCGTTTGATTTCCCTTCTATAAACTACAGAGTAGTCAAGATAATCTATGCTGTTAGAAATCACAATAATATCTTCACACAATCATAACATGGTGGCTCTGTCGTCCCTAGGGAAACACCTGGAAAGTTATAATACATCTTTGGACTACTCATTATATAAACGTTTAAATTCATAAAGCTTCAACTATCCATAAAATTTTATATGTGTCCTTTAGTATATGGGTCTAATTTATTCTTTTTTTAAGTTCTATATGTTACATACATCCTGTGTATTAACTCTACATTGCTGTGCAAAAAAATTCTACAACTTTGAGAACTTAAAATGACCCACATTTTTTCTTTTTAAAAGAACTGTATGTTTTCTGTCAATCAAAAGTAGAAAAAGAAATTAGTCATAAATTCTCAGAGTTTACAAAAACTTGAATGATTTTTAAATCCTTGAGAATGATGTACTATAAGTAACAATGGAAAAATAACACATTAACAAGTACTAAGTAATTGATTTGATAGCATAAATTTTAATTTCTCTCTCAGGGTGACGGTGGATGATGAGTCTGAGCACAGTTGCACACTATTTACTTGCTACATTACAGGGTAGCCTGGAACTAGTATATCTTATTCTTTGGGGTTCAGACTTCCAAATTCATGAAATTATTGTTGTGATTATTTTTACTTCGTTGTTGAGGACTGCTTCTCCTAAAACCACCTAAAACTCCTTGTACATGGTTCTGGTGGTTTGAATAAGAATGTCTCAGATAAGCTCATATATTGAAGTCTTATTCATCAGGAAGTGGGACTACAGAGAAGGATTAGAAGGTAAAGACTTGTTGAAGAAAGTATATCACTAGGGGTGGTTTGAGGTTTCAGATGCCCAAGGTAAACTCAATAGCTCTCTCTTGTCCTCTGACTGCAGATCCAGGTTTAAAACTCCCAGCTACTTCTATAGCATTGTGTCTGCCTGCATGCTCTCATGCTTCCCACCATGTTGAGAAGGAAATCTCTGAAATATTAAGCAATTCCAAATGAAACGTTTTCTATGGTCATGTTGTCTCTTCAGAGTAATAGAACACTAAGACAGAAAAGTTGGTATCAGGAGCGAAGTACTGATGTGACAGGTCAGACGATGCTGCTCATTGGCCGACTCTGAAATGTTGGACTTTAGATTAGAAAAACAGCTGAAAGCATTAAGCTGAGTTTAATGGGCCATCCTAGTAAAAGCAGGAAAGACAAGTGCTAAGGGTTATTAGAATTATGAGAACCTAGCTCAAGAAGTTTCAAAGGGGAAGAATATCAGTAAGTAGGCTAGAGACCATTTTTTTTTTGTGATATTTTGGTGAAGAATAGCTGCTTTTGCCCATGTCCAAAAAAATCTGCCTGAGGCTAATTTAAAGAGTTTTTGATTAATGGCACTGGCAGAGGAGATTTTAAGATAGCTGTCTATTGACTGAATTGTGTGGTTATTAGTAGACACTCTTATGCAGATATATAATAAAAAGGAGCAAGCTGAGCAAGAAAAAAAATGAAAGTGTATAGAGAAGAAAAGAAACACCAGGAAATATAATGGAACTAAGATCAGTGTTCAAGGAGATAAAAAGTTTAGAGAAAGCATGATGATAAAGGGAGTGGTGACCGCAGAGCAAGATTTCACCCAGCTAAGCTTGTGAGTTTTGTAAAGTATATAAAGAAAAGTTTAATAAGTGAAGGAAACAATCAACAACAGAAAGCTGATGCAATTTTTCTGCTGGCCCTCAGGGCTTCAGTCATGTCTCCCTGACCCCCAATACCTGATTATGTTCCCTTCTTCTCTCCCCTGACCTGTTTCCCACCCAGGTCCCTCCCTTTCTTTTCTCCTCCCCCAACCCCCATGTTTGCTTTCTTCCCTCTCCCAAGTGGGATTGAGGCATCCTCATTTGCACCCTTTGGCTTGTTAACCTTCTTGAGTTCTGTGGATTGTATCCTGGGTATTCTGTACTGTTCTGGCTATTATCCACTTAATAGTGAGTACATACCATGCATGTTCTTTTGGATCTGAGTTACCTCACTCAGAATGATATTTTTGAGTTCCATCTATTTGCCTGCAGAATTCAAGATGTCCTGGTTCTGGGCAACCTTGGGAGGTAGGAGATGAGGGAACCCTCTAGAATGTATCAGTGAACTGGGAAGTGAATGACTGTCAGGACTCAAAGGGAAGGACCTTAGATGAAATGCTCTACAGTAGGGAGAGGAAACATGTAGAGTTCATCTCCAGTAGAAAGACATGACATCAGGTGGAGGGATGGGCTTGCCATCCCACAGTCAAAAACTCTGACCCAGAATTGTTCCTGTCTGAAAGAACTGCAAGGACAAAAATGGAAAGAACCTGAGGGAAAGGAGGTCCAATGACTGGTCCAAATTGGGATCCAGCTCAAGGGAAGGCCCCAATGCCTGACATTATTACTGATACTGTGGTGTACTTATAAGTAGCAGCCTAGCATGACCACCCTCCAAAAGGTCCAACAAACAGCTGAAAGAGTCAGATGAAGATACTTATACCCAATCAATGGATAGAAGCTGGTGACACCTGTGGTTGAATTAGGAAAAAGTTGGAAGAAGCTGCAAAGGATGGCAACCCCATAAGAAGACCAGAAGCTTCAACTAACCCTGAGATCTCTTAGACACTATGCTACCAAACAGGCAGCAAACACCAGCTGATATGAGGCTCCTAACACATATACAGCTGAAGACTGCCAGGTCTGGCCTCAGTTAGAGAAGATGCGATGCACCTAACCCTCAAGAGACTTGAGGCACTAGGGAGTGAGGTCTGGTGCAGTGGAGGTGGAGACATGCTCTTGGAGACAGAGGGAGGAGGTATGAGATGTGGAATAGTCAGAGGGCAGACCAGGAGTGGGGATAAAGACTGGACTGTAAAAAAAGGTTAAAGAATTAAAAAATAAGAAAGCTGATGCAAATTTAATTGAGTGATGTGGCCATCTTTGAGTCACAGCAAACAGAACTTGACAGCTTAAACCATGTGGTAGAGTCAAGGATAAAGTAAAAGGGTTCTAGAATCTCCCATCACAGCTGAAGAAAGTTGTATTGGCAAGACAAGTGTCAGAGATGTTCCTGCATAGAGGTCAGCAGAGGTTACTTTGTGACTCTGTAAAGTTGAAACCTGGATTGCTCTGGAACCCCAAGATGTTGGAGATGCCAGAGTCATGAGATACTTGATAAGGAAAGATGCATAATAAGTGTAGAATCAGCCCAAGAAAGAGAAGTGTGTTGTAGTCAACAAACCTGAAAGGAGCTAGGGATCTGTGGAGCACTTTCACACCAGATATGGAGCTGTATAATTTAAAGTTTACACAGCTAGCTTATGGTCTTGCTTTGGTCCTGTATTTCCTCCCTTTTTTCCTTTCCTTCCATTTGTAATGATAATATATATTTTTTGCCATTGTATGTTGGAAGTATGTGATTTACTTTTTTATTTTGATTACAGGATTTAAGGTTAAGAGATCACTGTGAGACTACTCAGAAGAGACTTTGAACTTTGTGCTTTTAAAGAGTGTAGAAAGAGCAATAGTGTTAAAAATTGCATGGTATTGGTACAGTGACAGGCATGTAGATCAATGGAACAGAATTGAAGACCCAGAAATGAATCCACACTCCTATGGTCACTTGATCTTTGACAAAGGATAAAGATAGCCTTTTCAACAAATGGTGCTGGCTCAACTGGAGGTCATCATGCAGAAGAATGCAAATTGACCCATTCTTATCTCCTTGCACTAAGCTCAATTCCAAGTGGATCAAGGACCTCCACATAAAACCAGACACACTGAAACTAATAGAAAGGAAACTAGGGAAGAACCTTGAACATATGGGCACAGGGGAGAATTTCCTGAAGAGAACTCCAATAGCTTATGCTCTAAGATCAAGAATAGACAAATGGGACCTCATTAAATTACAAAGTTTTTGCAAGGCAAAAGACACTGTCAAAAAGACAAAGCAGCAACCAACTAACTGGGAAATGATCTTTACCAACCCTACATCCGACAGAGGGCTAATATCCAATATATACAAAGAACTCAAGAAGTTAAACTCCAGAGAGGCAAGTAACCCTATTAAAAAATGGGGTACAGAGCTAAACAAAGAGTTCTCACCTGAAGAATATCTAATGGCTGAAAAGCACCTAAAGAGATGTTCATCATCCTTAGTCATTAGGGAAATGCAAATCAAAACAACCCTGAGATTCCATCTCACACCAGTCAGAATGGCTAAGATCAAAAACACAGGAGACAGCAGTTGTTGGCAAGGATGTGGAGAAAGAGGAACACTCCTCCACTGCTGGTGGGACTGCAAGCTGGTACAACCACTCTGGAAAGCAGTCTGGCGGTTCCTCAGAAAACTGGGCATGACACTCCCAGAGGATCCTGTTATACCACTCCTGGGCATATACCCAGAGGCTTTACCTGCATGCAATAAGGACACATGCTCCACTATGTTCATAGCAGCCTTATTTATAATAGCCAGAAGCTGGAAAGAACCCAGATGTCCCTCAAAGGAGGAATGGATTCAGAAGATGTGGTATATTTACACAATGGAATACTACTCTGCAATTAAAAACAATGAATTCACCAAATTCCTAGGCAAATGGTCAGAACTTGAAAATATCATCCTTAGTGAGGTAACCCAATCACAAAAGAACACACATGGTATGTAGTCACTGATAAGGGGATATTAACCCAGAATCTCAGAATACCCTAGACACAATTCACATATCAATAGATTTCCAAGAAGATGGAAGGAGAGACCCCTGGTCCTGGAAAGACTGTATGTAAGGGAATGCCAGGACAGAGAAGCAAGAGGGGGTTGAATGGGGAAAAGAGGGAGGGAAGGGGCCTTATGGGACTTTCGGGGAGGGAGGAAACGGGAAAGGGAAAATGATTTTGAATGTAAATAAAAAAAAACTTGGAAAAAAATAAAAAAAAAGAACCATAAAAAAATAAAGAGTGTAGAAAATACTTTGAACTTTTATTGAACAATTTTGAGATTGAAAAGACTATGTGAAAATTTTAGTTCACTAAGAACGTAGAAGTATTACATGGTAAATAAAAAAATTTTCAGAAAAATATTTATGAAGACAAAATATCTAGTAGTAATAACTCCAAAATTAAGATGCTTAATCATCAGAGAGTAGCACTACTTAGGATTAGAAAGAGGAATGGCCTTGTCAAAGGAAGTGTGTCACTGGGGTTGGCTTTAAGGTTTCAAGTCAGGTCCAGTGTCTCTTCCTACTGTTTGTAGATCCCATATTAAACTCTCAGCTTCTTTTTAATTACTATGTCTTTCTGCATTCTCCCATGCTTCCTGCCACAAGAATGGACTAAACTGTAAGCAAGCCCAAACTAAATGCTTTCTTTGATAAGAATTTCTGTGGCCATAGTGCCTTTTACCATATCAATAGAACACTAAGACAGTGGCTGTTCCATGGCAGCTTTCTTCATCACCACTAGCAAAGAATCTCTCTCTATCCTTCTATGGTAACAACTGACACAATGTAATGACACCAAATCACAACATGACACTTAACACAATACAACACGGTACAGTGCAATGCAGTAAAACATCACAACAGCATATGTGTCACAAAGCACAATGAAGCAAGTCATCTCTCCGCCTTACCCATGCTGATGAGAAAAAACAAGCCACAAGTTCTGTCTGTACTCAAGGAAATATGACTGTCTTTTCAAAATAAAAACACTAAATGGCTGCTTCAGGAGGAGAACAAAATAAAAACAATAAGGTATTTTTCATTTAACATTTCTCCAAGATGAGGAAATTCAACTTCAGAGGATATTTTTTACAGTCAATTCTGTCTTCAGAATTCTCCCTTGGAAAATCTTGATATAGCTGGAGATGAGTCACACAATGACTAATTTTGCAATAATAAATATTAAAATCAGCATGCCTATGCTGTGATAATCAGAGTCTTCTGGATTGTTAAATTAGCATTCATTATAAGAGTACATTCTCCACTCATTCTGATTCTCTACCTCAGGGATCCCATAAGTCATTCTGAAGCAAGAATTTACTGTATAGCAGAGTATGACACATAACTTCATATCATAGAAAAGATAATAGCAGTGAGATCAAATGATTTCTCAATAGCTTCCATTGTTAGGAAAGTAATCTCACAATAAGTGCCTTTTAATTTCTGATCAGTTAATTGAATGATGAAATCAGTCTGATTTCAAATGTGAGATATATATATATATATATATATATATATATATATATATATATATATATATATAAAGGAATCACATTTGGAAATAAATTAATATTAAATCCGTGTTTGCATTTTTTGCTCAACTTCTGAACTGTAAGGCAGGCATTCTGACAAGACATTCTCACCTTCAAAGTCTGAAGAGTGCACATACCAGCTGCCATTTAAACTATTCTTTACATCTTCTCAGAAATCACTCAAAGAATGTAAAGGAGAGCTTTGGTTCAACCTTATCCCTCAAAAGTTGAGTCCCAAACATGTAATTGGTAGGTAATGATTTAAAAGACTATTTACCATAGATCGCTGATCCTAAAACAAATGTTTTATTTCAAAATTTGATGATGGATTGTAAGAATGAAACATAAGGTGTCATCCATCAACCCAGATGGTGCTATCTTATGGTTACTAGAAGATCCGTTTTCAAATTCTCGTGTTTATAGAAGACATAATTGCTTTAGTATTAATTAAATGTTTTTTTATCTTTCAATACTTTCAATTTGAGTATGTGATTGAGTGATGGTATGAGGGTTGAAATATTTATTTTTCAGAATGTTTTAACTTTTTAAATCAGCATTTGACTTACCAAATATTTCATGTGATTATTTCTTTTGTTTCAACTGCATAATCTACATGGATGTGAGTTCAGAGGGATGTTTATAAAGGAAAATGTCCTCTCCTGATTTAACATTAAAAGTAATAGCTAAAAGTAGAATGCAAGAGAGACAAAGTTGTTCACCAAGTAAAGGTAATTTCCACACAAGCATGATGCTTGGAGTTTGAACCCTCGAATCCATGTAGGATTCCATCTGGTCTTCACAAATGTGACAATGACATGCATATACTCACAAATATAATAGTAATAACAATAATAATAGGTTTTATTTTGAGTGAGAATCTATAGTAAAGAAACAAAAATATCAGTTCTGAAAGACAGGAAACTGTCATTAACATCACTGCTTTGACAGTTTTTGTACTATAATGCCAGAGAAAAGGTGTTCATGGTCCCTGGCAGACAAAGCTGCCTAACTGCCTATTGGGTGCTGTTTACTCAAAACTACCGCTACCACTACAAATACCCCCAAAATGACCCAGATGAACCTCAAGGCTACTGTAAATTTAACAAAAATATTTTTTTGTTGACTTTTATTTACATTCATAATTGTGAGAAACAGAGCTTTGACCTAATGGTGCTGTTTCATTAATCATCAGTATTCATTAGAGTAATGTTTCTTGAGCACTCAGTGGGACAAGGAACTGCAAATTTGAATTGATAGCCCCTGAAATTTCCCAGCAGCTAGAAGTAAAATAATCAGTATTTGAAGCAAAAACACACTAAATGCTAAAAAAACACACTAGAATGCTAAAAACACACACACAGAGAAAAAGAGGATTTTGAATAAAAATATCAAAGAACAAAGAAAATTACTTAGTGTGAGGTGGCAGTAGGACAAACTATCCAGAAAGTATCTGGATAGAAAACCATTAAAAACTCAGGTCCTTGATGCCTTGAAGGTGTCAAAATGCAGAGTCCTACTTGCATATATATATATATACATACATACATACATACATACTGTGGCATTATTCACATAGTCATGAACTTAGCCTAAGCTCCCATCATCAGATAATGAACTATGGAAAATTTAGTGTACATGCGCAATGGAGCATCATGCAACTAGAAAGAGAAAAATTCAGAACATTTTCAAGAAAGGTGTAAAACTGGAGATCACTATGTTAAGTGAAATAACTTAAAAAACATCATCCCAGATTTGTCTCATATAGAATGTAGGCAGAAACAAGTAGAATAGTACAATTAGGAATGAGTGAGGGAACTGGGAGCTTAAAAGGGATTGAAAATGATTCAAGAACACTATAGGCATCTAATGAAAATGCATACATGCTCATGTGGATGTGTAAAATCTCACAGTAAAACTCATATATTTTATAATTTATGTACAATAATATAAATTCCATAAAAATAATTAGTTCTGCAAAAAAAACAAGAAATATGAGAAGGAATAAATGCAAGCTCTGAATAAATAATATTTTATTAAATGATACAGGAGTAGACAGAAAACTCTAATCTTTCACAAGATGAACTGTGGGTAACAATTACTAAACTATGCTCTTCCTGCTGCTCCAATGAGCTTGTAGGGAAATGGATTGGAAATATTTGCATTTGGACAAGACTTAGGAGCAGAGCATTCTCATGTGTTCACAGGACATTCACAAACATGAACCTCATGGGCCAGGGAACACAATAGCTCTGATGTCATTCAAAAACACTGGGCATGATCACTCCTCTCTCTTCCAAATGTCTTTGCTAGTGACTGAAATTCATTCCAGCAAGGCAGCCCAGCTTCTGTATATGAACAGATGAATAGCAACACGTGCTGATGAGGGCCATGGGGAGAGAGAACATGCAAGCTGTTCTTGATTTAGATTAGATACATACAAGTCTCTTAAAAATTGTGTGATTATCTGAAATACTTACTTGAACATATTTAAAGCCAGAATTCTCTGTAGTTTGAAGCACAAATTTTAACCAATTTATGTCCATTTTCTTTAGCATGTATTAATTCATGCCTTCCTCAAATATTTTGTAACACTGAGCTCAGGTCCTTTCACCTTCACTTATGGCATTGCCTTTACTCATTCTCTCAGCCAGTTGCAATAAAACCCTGGCATGCTGTTACCCCTGCTACTTTAACCAGGTATCTTTTATATCAGTCGAAAGCAAGACAAACAATGTTATCCTAATTTGTCTTCATTCATCCTTTCTCAGACATTTTTCTTTCTATCATGCAGATTAAATTTTGATCTATGTGATTTTTTTCTCTCTGAAAAATTAGTTTAAATTCCTTAAAAGGCAAATATGCTGCTAACTAATCCATAACACTTCATGACTTCAGGAAATTCAATACATAAATATATATCTGTCATTTTGGTTGCTAAATTCTAGGTTTGGTTCTAACAATATTTATTTCACTATACCTTATTACCCGCATGATGTTTGACATGACTTCCACTGTAATTATTCTTCTCTTTTCTTCTGGAGATTAGGAGACTTTATTCTTTTTTTTTTTTTTTTTTTTTTTTTTTTTTTTAATTTAATTTTATTTTATTTTTTTAATTTACATTCCAAATCACTTCCCCTTTCCCGTTTCCTCCCTCCCCGAAAGTCCCATAAGCCCCCTTCCCTCCCTCTTTTCTCCGTTCAACCCCCTCTCATTACTCTGTCCTGGCGTTCCCCTACATCCAGTCTTTCCAGGACCAGGGGTCTCTCCTTCCATCTTTTTAGAAATCTATTGATATGCTGATTGTGTCTAGGGTATTCTGAGATTCTGGGTCAATATCCCCTTATCAGTGACTTCATACCATGTGTGATCTTTTGTGATTGGGTTACCTCACTAAGGATGATATTTTCAAGTTCTGACCATTTGCCTAGGAATTTCGTGAATTCATTGTTTTTAATTGCAGAGTAGTATTCCATTGTGTAAATATACCACATCTTCTGAATCCATTCCTCCGTTGAGGGACATCTGGGTTCTTTCCAGCTTCTGGCTATTATAAATAAGGCTGCTATGAATATAGTGGAGCATGTGTCCTTATTGCATGCAGGTAAAGTCTCTGGGTATATGCCCAGGAGTGGTATAGCCGGATCCTCCGGAAGTGTCATGCCCAGTTTTCTGAGGAGCCGCCAGACTGCTTTCCAGAGTGGTTGTACCAGCCTGCAATTCCACCAGCAGTGGAGGAGTGTTCCTCTTTCTCCACATCCTCGCCAACAACTGCTGTCTCCTGTGTTTTTGATCTTAGCCATCCTGACTGGTGTGAGATGGAATCTCAGGGTTGTTTTGATTTGCATTTCCCTAATGACTAAGGATGATGAACATCTCTTTAGGTGCTTCTCAGCCATTAGATATTCTTCAGGTGAGAACTCTTTGTGGAGCTCTGTACCCCATTTTTTAATAGGGTTACTTGCCTCTCTGGAGTTTAACTTCTTGAGTTCTTTGTATATCTTGGATATTAGCCCTCTGTCGGATGTAAGGTTGGTAAAGATCATTTCCCAGTTAGTTGGTTGCCGCTTTGTCTTTTTGACGGTGTCTTTTGCCTTGCAAAAACTTTGTAATTTAATGAGGTCCCATTTGTCTATTCTTGATCTTAGAGTATAAGCTATTGGAGTTCTGTTCAGGAAATTCTCCCCTGTGCCCATATGTTCAAGGTTCTTCCCTAGTTTCCCTTCTATTAGTTTCAGTGTGTCTGGTTTTATGTGGAGATCTTTGATCCACTTAGAATTGAGCTTAGTGCAAGGAGATAAGGATGGGTCAATTTGCATTCTTCTGCATGTTGACCTCCAGCTGAGCCAGCACCATTTGTTGAAAAGGCTATCTTTTTTCCACTGGATGGTTTTAGCTCCTTTGTCAAAGATCAAGTGACCATAGGAGTGTGGATTCATTTCTGGGTCTTCAATTCTGTTCCATTGATCTACATGTCTGTTACTGTACCAATACCATGCAGTTTTTAACACTATTGCTCTGTAGTACAGCTTGAGGTCCGGGATACTGATTCCCCCAGAGGTTCTTTTACTCTTGAGAATAGTTTTAGCTATTCTGGGTTTTCTGTTATTCCAGATGAATTTTTGAATTGCTCTTTCTAACTCTATGAAGAATTGAGTTGGGATTTTGATGGGGATTGCATTGAATCTGTGTATTACTTTTGGTAAGATGCTCATTTTTACTATATTAATCCTGCCAATCCATGAGCATGGCAGATTTTTCCATCTTCCGAGGTCTTCTTCAATTTCTTTCTTCAGAGACTTGAAGTTCTTGTCATACAGATCTTTCACTTGTTTGGTTAGCGTCACGCCAAGATACTTAATATGGTTTGTGGCTATCGTAAAGGGTATTATTTCTCTTACTTCTTTCTCAGCCTGCTTATCCTTTGAGTATAGGAAGGCTTCTGACTTGCTTGAGTTGATTTTATATCCGGCCACTTTGCTGAAGTCGTTTATCAGCTGTAGGAGTTCTCTGGTGGAGTTCTTTGGGTCGCTTATGTATACTATCATATCGTCTGCAAATAGTGATAGTTTGACTTCTTCCTTTCCAATTTGTATCCCTTTGACCTCTTTTTCTTGTCTAATTGCTCTAGCTAGAACTTCAAGTACTATATTGAAAAGATATGGAGAGAGAGGGCAGCCTTGTCTAGTCCCTGATTTTAGTGGGATTGCTTCAAGTTTCTCTCCGTTTAGATTGATGCTGGCTACTGGTTTGCTGTAAATTGCTTTTACTATGTTTAGATATGGGCCTTGAATTCCTGATCTTTCCAAGACCTTTAGCATGAAAGGATGCTGAATTTTGTCAAATGCTTTCTCAGCATCTAATGAGATGACCATGTGGTTTTTTTCTTTGAGATTGTTTATGTAGTGGATTACATTGATGGATTTCCTTATATTGAACCATCCCTGCATCCCTGGGATGAAGCCTACTTGATCGTGGTGAATGATCGTTTTGATGTGTTCTTGGATTCGGTTGGCAAGAATTTTATTGAGTATTTTTGCATCGATATTCATAAGAGAGATTGGCCTGAGATTCTCTTTCTTTGTCGGATCTTTGTGTGCTTTTGGTATTAGTGTAATTGTGGCTTCATAGAACGAGTTGGGTAGTATTCTTTTTTTATAAATTTTTATTTTTATTTTCATCATATTCAACACAATATATATTTTTATACCAATCATAAAAATAATGGACATGTTATTAAATGAACATAAAAAGATAAAGTATTTTTGTTGTTCATTCATTTTGTTTTTAGTAGTGCTTAAAATCTTGACTCTTTCTGTGAAAGAAATCCAAGATAAGAACAATTTTTAGACATTGAGGTTCATTGTAATAAGGCTGTATTTCAATGTCCCTCACATCACCAAAGGATTTTACCTCCATAGTAGCTAAACTAAGAGTTGACAGTTCTGCTGCGCCAAGGAATGAATTGTAGGCACAATTATTTGGATACAGATTTCCTACTAGGGTCAAAGATATTTGACTTAAGTGATTGTCATCATTCTCAGCCCACAGGGACCAGGTTATAAGAAATGGTGTGTGTATTAAGATGGTCTAACCATGAAGTCATTCATCCACTGATTCAGTGAACAATGGTTCTGCTTGGAGTGTGGCACAGACAATAGATGAGGATAAGATTCTGGTACATTGGCTGTGATGATTATGAAAAGCATTCATCTCAGAAAAAAGAGTAACTTTTCTGCATTTTTTATTAGATATTTTCTTTATTTACATTTCAAATCCTATCCTCTTTCCTCTTTTCCCCTGCAAAAACCCCTATCCCATTCCCCCTCCCCCTGCTCACTAACCCACTCACTCCCACTTCCCTGACCTGGTATTCCCCTACCCTGGGGCAATGAGCCTTCACTGGTCCAAGGGACTCTCCTCTCATTGATATTCAACCAGGCCATCCTCTACTACCCACAGTTGGAGCCATGGGTCCACCCATGTGAACTCTTTGATTGGTGGTTAAGTCCTTGGGAGCTCTGGGGTTCCTGGTTGGTTCATATTGTTGTTCCTCCTGTGGGGCTGTAAACCCCTTCAGCTCCTTGAGTCCTTTCTCTCACTACTCCATTGGGGACCCTGTGCTCAGTTCAATGTTTGGATAAGAGCATCCCCCTCAATATTTGTAAGGCATTGACAGGCCCTCTCTGGAAACAACTATATCAGGCTCCTGTCAGCATGCACTTGTAGGCATCCACAATAGTGTCTGTGTTTGGAAACTGTATATGGGATTGATCTCTAGGTGGGGCAGTTTCTGGATGGTCTTTCCTTCAGTCTAGTAATTTATAAGGTCATTTGCTTCAAAACTCATATAATAATTATAAATATCAAGCAAAATATTCAGTCTCACTCTTTGTTGTTTTCTTACAAGCCACCTCCAAAATTAATTGTCTAAGTTTCTTTTGGCTGTATAAATAATTTTGAAATATGTAATCTATTCTGAAAAACATAGTATAATGTAAAAATGTCAAATAAGCAATCCTATTTATAGAGAGGAGAAGCATGATTTCAAGACCATTCTGTGATACACAGCAAGACACTGCCCATGCAAACAAGCAGAAAGTGTGTATGGATTGTACAATATTGAACATATCTGTCCAATTACCAAATTAGAGAGACCGCTGGGTGACAGCCAACAAATGTCTAATTCCTCATATTTTTAAATTTCTATTGATTAGGATATGTTGGTAATATTAATTTTCATATTAAGAGATATTATGGAAAAGTGATTGTTACTTCCTGTTATTTTTGTTGTTAGAAGTGGAATTATGTTTGTGTGGGTTTGTTGAAAGATTGTTTTCTTGCTTTTTCTAGGCTGTAGTTTCCCTTCTTTGTTGGTGTTTTCTATTATCCTTTGTAACGCTGGATTTGTGGAAAGATACTGTGTAAATTTGGTTTTGTCATGGAATATCTTGTTTTCTCCATCTATAGTAGTTGAGAGTTTTGCTGTAATTGAGAGTTTGGTTTATAACAGTGTGGGCTAGTATCTGTGTTCTCTTAGGGTTTGTATGATGTCTGACCAGGATCTTTGAACTTTCGTAGTCTCTGGTGAGAAGTCGGGTGTAATTCTGATAGGTCTGCCTTTATATATTACTTGACCTTTTTCCCTTACTGCTTTTAATATTCTTTCTTTGTTTTTTGCATTTGGTGTTTTGATTATTATGTGATGGGAGGAATTTCTTTTCTAGTCCATTCTATTTGGAGTTCTGTAGGCTTCTTGTATGTTCATGGGCTTCACTTTCTTTAGGTTAGGGACGTTTTCTTTCATAATTTTGTTGAAGATATTTACTGTCCCTTTATGTTGGGAATCTTCACTCTCTTCTATACCTATTATCCTTAGGTTTGGTCTTTTCATTGTGTCCTGAATTTCCTGGATGTTTTGGGTTAGGAACTTTTTGCTTTTTGTGTCTTCTCTGACTGTTGTGTCAATGTTTTCTATGGTATCTTCTGCACCTGAGATTCTCTCTTCTATCTCTTGTATTCTGTTGCTGATGCTTGCATCTATGACTCCTGAACTCTTTCCTGGGTTTTCTAGCTTCAGGGTTGTCTCCCTTTGTCATTTCTTCATTGTTTCTAGTTCCATTTTTAGATCCTGGATGGTTTTGTTCATTTCGTTAGCCTGTTTGATTGAGTTTTTCTGGGATTCTTTAAGGGGTTTTTGTGTTTCCTCTTTAAGGGCTTCCAGCTATTTATTTGTGTTCTCCTATCTTTCTTTAAGGGAGTTATTCATGTCCTTCTTAAAGTCTTCCAATATCATCATGAAAAGTGATTTTAAATCCGAATCTTGTTTTTCCAGTGTGATCCAGGACTTGCTATGGTGGCAGAATTGGGTTCTGATGATGCCAAGTGACTTTGGTTGCTTATGTTCTTACACTTGCCTCCAGCCATCTGATTATCTCTAGAGTGCTACTTGCCCTTGCTATAGCTGACTGGAGCCTGTCCTTCCTGTTATCCTGGTTATGTCAGAACTCCTCAGAGTCAAGCTGTCTCTGTCATCCTGTGATTCTGGGATCCTATGATCCTGAGATCCTAGGTGTGTCTGAGCTCCTAGAAGTCAAGTTGCTTCTAGGACCCTGAGATCCTGGTGTGACCAAGTTCCTATGATCCTGTGATCCTGGGCTTGTAAAAGTGCCTGAGAGTGGAGCTTCCTCTGGATGTTGTGGGACTGGCTGCGGAGTCTGAGCCCAAGATATGCTTAGGGCACTGGACCAGACAGACCGAAAGGAACCTGTGTCACTGGTCTGGTGAAGTTCCTACGTGCATGGGTCCCACTGGTCCCAGTAACTCCCAGTGTTGGGACAGACGTTGTGTCTTCCTCAACTCTGATCCTATCGACATTATTCTTCAATAGCTATTATCAAGATATTTCTTTTTATTTTTTATTTCCTAACTTTTGCATAAATTATATTCAAATCTGCCTCTTGCCATACCTCTAGTTCTCTGGACTTTTCTGGATCTGTGACTTATCACCCATCCACGGTCTTAGCAAGCTCTCAACCATTTGTGCTTTAAATATTTCAACTGTCATTTTCCCTCTTTTACTTCAGACTGTCTGATCATTTTTTACACTCTTCAGATTGTACTAGAGTTCCTAGATGATCTGCTTTCCAATGCCTATCTAAACACCATGAATTATTTCCCCCTGTGCTACAGTGAGAGCTGTCTATGAGACATATCTTCAAATTTACTAGATCTTTATTTTAAAACGTCCTACAGGTTGGTCTATCAGAGTCATCCTATACTCCTCTAATGTTTTTATATTTGTTTTGCTGCTTTGTTTCTACCACTTACCTTTGATTCTCTCTCTCTCTCTTTCTCTCTCTGCATTCATTTATTTAATTCATGGGGTGAGGATGTCAAGGGACAGCATGAGGATTTCATTAGCTCTTCTAGCAAACGTGTTCTGGGAACTGAACAGTCATCTCACCTGCTGGCCTCTGATTCTTTCTGGTTTCCACCTTTTTAAACATTTCAAATCTAGGAGCATCACAGCCAAGAAACCTTGAACAACTAAAATACCAAGTATTAAGTACAAAATTAATCTTATGTGCCCCTATGTCCCTTGGGTATGACCTTCATAAGGATTAATTAGCTCTATCTGATTTTAAGTAAGCCGGGAGGGATCTAGGATTCAGATCACTAAGGGAAACAAGATTTGGGTAAAATAAATTCTCCTGGATGATGGACCTTTGTTATTGTTCAGAGTGCATGCTATCAGAAACTGAGAGGCACCTTTTGTCAAATATTCTGAGTAATTGCAGTATCCCTGACCAACTGCACAATCCAATTTTAAGTATTCCAATTTTACTTATTGGTGTTAGCTATAAAGTCACACTCTATACATCACATTGTTAGCCTACACTTATTTATATGTGTTGTTACAGAATAGCTACAAAGGGTTGAAAAGGATACATGGTGGTTCAAGGCGCTTCAACTGAAATGCTGACATTGAGGCATGACAAGACTGTAAGGGTCTCTGTACTGATAAGATAATAAAAAGAAGGTGGAGATTGGCAGTGATGCTAACTGCTGGCCTCATTTAAAATCAAATACATAGTTAGAATTGAGCAATAGGATCAAGATGGGGAAGGGTGCAGGTCCAGATGAATGGAAGAAAGGAGGATGGCAGATCCAGATAGGTAAACAGGAGAATTGACCACCAGCAATATGAATAGATGATTTTAGCAAAGCTGTGTTGAAGTCCCGAGATAGTGAGAAATTTCGTGTCTGTTGGTTCTTGGTGAATTTTTAGTAAGATAATGGGTCAGTGAGAACCCTTACAATCACAGTGCTAGGAAGTTATCTATGAGGTACAAATGAGAGAGCTATACACTGTCCTTTACAAGTATAAAGGGAAAGTTTCTGAATTTAGTTTTAGTAATATGATTTTAAAAGTCCTTTGTCTTTACAGTCTCATTTACCTCAATAAAGTTAGGGTGGTACCCCTTTTGCTTCAAGGAATAAGTGATTTATCATTGGGTTGTGGTGGGAAGATTGCTCCCTTCCTTCCACTCAGGTATTACAAAATGGAGTCTCTCAGAGCAAAGAACAGCCTTAAAATATCAGTTTTATATAATACAGCATGACACAATCCAGTTTTAAAAGTTAGAGAACTCTCATTCTTGGCTGTTCCCTTCTCTCCAGGCCTTACCCTGGTGAAGTATAATTACTTAATATTTATGATAAATCATCAGGTGTTTCGAGAAATAATCTGCAAAGCTGTGGAGAACATTTCTAGCACTTTCACCTGAATGCATACTACTCACTGGTTTTGTTCATCCTCCAGGTAAGATGCAGAAAACCTGAAAAAAAAATGTGCTTCCTACCAATTACTAGTCCACTGGCACCTGCACCAGAGGCTGATGTTGGATCTGACCGTCTGAATTTGCTTCCAGATTCCTGAGATGCTTGTGACATCAGTGCTTGACTTGTTCAAGAAATGCAGTTTTCAGTATGTTCAACTTTTCTCTTATTGTCAGGATGTGGATGATGACTTCACCCGAAGTCTATATAAGACAGAGCAAAATCTGAATGGATTTAAGTTTAGAAAAAAAACTTGAATGTTAAAAAAATGTAAGAAACCTTTAAAATTAATAAAGAATGCATAAAATGATATTATTTTTCTCTCTTAATATGGTCAGAAAGTTTCTGAATATTTAAAACATAATGATATACTACTTTTACAAATCTTCCATCTGCTTTAAAAGAAACCAAGAAAGCAGAAAAAAAATCATTCTAATATAGCTAGCACTAGCTATGTCTTCTTACTTTCATCAAGTGCATCAAACTGAAGCTAACTAAACTCCAGAACTATCACATGTAACTTGTTCTCACTAATCCATAAAATACCTGGGGAAAATTCTGTTTTAATGTTTTTAAATTCTGTTGACTTGGTCTGGCATTCTTTTATCCTTTGATTATGTTATACAATAATTGCTTCAACCCTGGTCTTGCAGTTTGAATTCTTTATGTTATTGTCTAGAGCCAGTGACAATTGGGACGATATGTAACACCCAGACACATTGAACCTAAATCTTTTAGGGTGATTGGGAATGTGTAAGTCTCATTTTTTTTCATGATTCTGAGTAATAAAATTGTTCCATATTCATAATTTCCTTGTGAGCCAGCTTGTTTAATCAATGCATCACAAAACTGACATTCATAATGAAGTCTGAATCACTACACTATCCCTGCCTACAGAAGTGACCTTCATTTACTTGGAAAGTTTGAAGGATAATAGATTGTGATGGCATGAGTGTGACAAGTCCTTCACAGATTCCTGTGTTTGAGCACTTGATCCACAGCTAGTGGTAATATTTTGGAAAATTGTATACTAATTAGGAGGTGGATCCTTGCTGAAGGAAGTGGATCACCAGGGCAGGATTTGAGATTTTACCTCCTGTCTGCTCCTGGGGAAGTAGGGAATTCCAACTGCACACTCCTGCCACCCTGGAATAACCACTTTAATTTCCTCTCTTAAATGGATTGTATGTTCTAAAAATGTAAGTCAAAACAATCCTATAATCTCCTAAGTTTTAGTCCAGTGTCTCAGTATTTGGTGAGTACTAAGAAAAGTAAGTAATACATGGGCTGTGGTCATTGTTTTCTGTCTGTCATGCTTTTTTCCTTCCTCCTTCCTCCCTTCTTCCCTCCCTCCCTCCCGCCTTCCTTACTTCCTTCTTTCCTTCCTTCGATCCCTTTGTGTGTGTGTGTGTGTGTGTGTGTGTGTGTATACAAACACACATAAGTTCATTACTCAGAGAGGCCAGAGATGGTGTTAGATCCTCCATAGCTGGAGTCACAAGCAGTTGTGCTGGGAACTGCACTCACTTGCCCTGCAAGAGCCGCAAGCCACTAATCCAACTTCCCAGGCTCTGTTTTCATTATTTTCAATAAACCATTTGGAGTAATCAATGCATCCAATAAATTTGAAATTAATAGTAATGCGATCAACATGTGACAGAATTATATTTTCCCACAGACCTGAAAATGACTGTTTCTGTTCAGTGATGTATCTCAGCATTGAGAGTCTGTAATGTTACTGTGTTTATCTGCAATTTGTGGAAAGTTTCTTAACAGCATACAGAAAAACATTTTTCCAAAATATAACTTATATATGTTATCTTTGCCAGGGAAAAATTAAAGATAAAGTCAACTAATGCTCTTTATTTAGTTTTCCAGATACCCTATTTTCTCACTTTTCAAGATTTTTAGAAGTTTTAGATTAGAAATATGTGTTCCCCTAAATCTTACATTGAACTTTTTTCACTGTACATTAATCACTTTAAAGTTTTTAATATATCTTTACTTATAATAAAATAGATATGTTCTTAACTAAGAATATAAATACAAATAAAGCATGTAAGGATATATAATAGATGAGTTGTAATTTGCATGTGATTTAATAATTAATAATAATTTTACTAAATTCCAAATTCAATTTTCATGAATGAGTGAAGAAATTACACAGTGAGATGATTAATGTAGAACTCCAACAGACATGGAGACACACTAAGATTGACATGGGTCTGAAATGTGATTCCTGAGAACAGTTTGCATAACAATAATAATCCAAGTAAAAGAGGCTGTTAATTTGAGAGTATATGGTAGGGTTTGGAACAAAAAGAAGAAGCTGAAGTAATTCTCTTTTAATTAGAAATAAATTTTAAAATATTTTTAAAAACAAAACAAAATAGGGAGCATTGACAAAAATAAAAATAATTTAAAATAAAATAAACAATGTGTAGTATATAATCTATATTTAAGTCTTTTAATTTTGTGTTTGTGTGTTTGTGTATGTGTGTGTGAGTGTGTGTGTGTGTGTGTGTGTGTGTGTGTGTGTGTGTGTGTATTTAAGACTGGGTCTCACTTGTATAGTCTAAGTTGGCCTTGGTCTTACCTCTTGATCATTCTTGTTCATCTTCTAGAATGTAAGAATACAGACATATGCCATCGTACTCAGCTTTTTTTTTTAAACACAGCAATGTATGCATGTTCTGTGTGTGTGTGTGTGCGTGCATGCATGCGTGTGTGTGTGTGTGTGTGTGACATTATTCTCAGGGCATTGTGTAGGCAAACACATTTCTGATGAGACATGTTGCCAGCTAACTTTGGGTCATTGGTTAGGAGAATCAATTTTATTTTAACTATACACTTTTAATTCTATGCCTAAATGTGTGCCCTTCCTTTTTAGGATGGATGGTATTAGAAACAGGAAAGAAATGATGTGTCATGTTTTCAATATTGTTTCTTGTTTGACCACATTACAATTTCACCAGGAGGTAGTATGCGATAAAACGGTCTCCATGTCAAAGTCATCAAGAAACCCACAGGGCACTATATCAGTTAAATAAATGTTTCCAGTTGAACTATTGGCTAAAGAGCTTGTAGGAAAGAAGCCAAATACTATAGGAGATAAGATCACTGAAATCTTAAACTTTCTTATCTATAATAGAATGATGATTATTATTTCACTTATAAATGAATCCTGTGTTTGTAATTAAGCTTGAGTGAAATATATATTCAGATAAATTTTAAAAATTTATTTGTCATTTTTTAAAAAAAACAACTAATAAAAATAATGTGGAAATAAAACATTAATTTCAATGGTTGGTCTATGTACCTTATTCTAAAAATTCATTTTCTATCAAATTACCTGTGGCAGCAACTTTCATATGTTTAAAGCAATCTTCCCTCAATTTTTGTCTGTTTATTCATGCTAAATGTGTCTTTATACGTATGTCAACATAGTAAAATATAAGGTTTTTTTGCCCATATCGGTTTTATAATTTTAATTCTCTACTTCATTCCCATACTGTGCTCAAGGATGCCTCACTTCATCTTCTGTGCTGCTGAAAATAAAACTTAATTATTCCTCTTAATTTAGAAATGCATAATAAAAATTTTATGAGCCATACTACCACCTTTGAACCTGATCCAAATGTATTCAGTCTATCTCCCAATAGTTTATCAGGCAATTTGTGGCAAACTGGTTGAATTAACAACTCTTACTTTTCACACATCCCATATCCAAATTTACACCATGTGTTAATGACCTTCACATTAATTCTGTATCTGGTTGTTTAATTTGCTTTGACCAGTAGGTCAATGGTAAGCTTAATTCCAATACCAAGTAGAAACTGGAGAAAGTTTATTTACACCCTAATTGTTTCTGAAGTTGTGATATTTTATATTTTAGCAATAAAAAAGAATTTAGGGGAAAAAATGGGTTTATTTGGTTTGCAATGCAGGATATAATCCGTGGTTGTGGGGCAGTCATAGCCACAGGAGTCTAATTTTCTGTTGTTCATATACTCACTGTACCATGGTCAAATTCCCAGTGGCTAGTTCCTTAATGTTAACTGAATTACTCCCCAACCCCCACTCAGAGGCCATCAACTGTGAAGACATGCCCTTCAGCAATTTTATCACAATTTTTAAAAATGGTCTGCAATGGCTTCCTGTCTGGAAGCCATCTTTGTTTGAAGAGAGGGATTGACACAGAAGGTTTTACTTCTATTTTTAATGTCTGCTGACTTTACCTACATATGTCTCAGTATAAATACTTTCAATTGGCTGCTAAAATTCCATTACAAATCATTATATGTATTAAATATAACTTTAATTTTTATAATACTTAAAAGTTTTTGGTAGATTTATGTTTTTATGAAAATGAATATGAATTGGGAAATGGCACATTGTAATTCTCATCTAATTTTCCACAATATCCTCTCACAATAGATTGGTAACATATTTCCAAGATTATCATTAACATAGATAACGAATCACAGATAGTTATGGCTAGACATGGAGGCTCATTTCTGTAGTCCCAGCTCTCAAGTGTTTGAGGCAAAAGGATTATTAAGAATTTGAACCTACTTTGGTCTATGTAGTCAATTCCAGGCCAACTACAGACATAGATTACCCTATCTTTACAGGCATAAAGTAAAAATATAGTGGTTTTATATTAGTTGTATATATTAATGGGGTTCAGTAGGCACCACAAATTTGTCTGCATGAACAGAGTGTGCATTTATCACCTTCATTTTCTCAATTTTCCTCTACAACCTCTCTCCTGACCCATAGTCGTCATGACCCTACTTCACTTTGGCTTTACTTTAGGTCTACCATGTAGGGAAATGTGCAATTCATTTTTCTGTGTGTCTTCCTTATTTCACTTAATACAGTTTCTTCCATTTCTTTCCCAATACCAGTATTTTATTCTTATTTATTATCTAATGTATATGAATATATATCACATTTTCTTTAATCACTCATGTATTGATGATCACTGAAGATGACTGTACATGGTAGCTGAATAGTAACAGTAAATGCAGATATGCAACATACAAACTCAGAAATCATATGGGTGGGTCATATGGTAGATCAGTTCTAACTTTGGAGAACATGCCCAAGACATCACACAAACATCTTATAAAGCCCTATATGATGACAACCTGTGCCTGTGGAACATACACTTCTAGGAAGCAGTTAATGAAGCAGATCAGGTACTGAACTCATACCTTCTACTCGTGACATATCTCGTTCTTACTAGCCACTTTGCTATCTTAACAACTTTTCATTCCCAAGAAGCACCATGTCCTTCATTCATGTTGAAAATATTACCCAAGGGATGAAATACCACACTCAGGTGAGCAATTTTAACCATCCTAAAATTTATTAATAACAAGTATAAAATTATAAATTAATGCTACCATATTTTATGAGGTCTCAACATTACAATTGTTCCTCAGTTGTTACGTAAGGCGAGCTGCCATGGAATAAATCCTGACTGCCGTGAGAACGAGAAGAAACATGCTATGTTCTTTATTATCTTTCATATGAGGCTAGGTATCCTTCACAGTACTGTGTGAGAGCAGGAGGAGGTGGATGGAGTTCATTAATTTTATGCTAATGTAGGAAGAAACTAAATATCCCAAAAGTCCCATTTGCCACTTTTTCCTGCAAAGTCATACTAGAATACATTTTCATTTTAGGACTAGGGATTAGTGTTTCTCAATAGACAAAGTACATATAGCAAAGAAAAAATGAAAACAAAAATCAAACAGACAAAAAAGAATCTTAGCTTTAGTCTGAAACAGAAAAAAAGACCTTATGCGATGAACTCTAAAGACTTTCCACACAGCCTCCTCCTCCTCCTGCACACAATTTTTCAAGGACCTTTTTTCATTGTTAAGTTACAAATGGGACAAGAAGACTTCTTTAAAGGCATAAATGTTCCAGCCACTACCTGAAGCAGCTATTTTTCCTTGAATAAAGTTGTTAATATCTTAGTCCCTTTTAGTGTGAAGTATCTGTCGACTCTTTAGAATTAGTCTTTAGCCACCACAAAGCTTTTAGCAAGTACAATTGGAACAACTGGTTTTTTTAAAAAACTCAAACCACATATTCTTCTATTGAAACCATAGGGAGCAAAAGGGCTCAGAGAACCAAATAAAACGAAACAGTTGCGGAAAAATGTGAATGGTAATAAATAAATAGTTTCAAAGTATTCAAAAAACTTTTCTATTCTATTACAGACACTAAATTATAAAACATTCTCTAGTTTTTCAGGAAAGCATGTGAGGGTTTTTTATAATCACTGCTTTGCATCAGGGAGGCAAGAGGGGTCTTTTAGCTAAGAGGAAGCTTGTTTGAAAAAGCAAGCTTTATGCAGTTGGGGTTTTCATTAACCATGTTACAATTTCTACCATTCTTTTGGAACTAAAATTTTCATATGCTATCATTTTATAAGACAGTATCTACTACCTGGGTATTCTGCATTGGTATGCTTGAAGAAAGGGAAACCTGAATGTATAGATAAAAAAAAATTCATGTGGAGCTGTGTGTTGTGGCAATAGACTTTAATCCCAGAACTCTGTAGGCAGAAGTAGACAGATATGTGAGAGGCTAAAGCCAGTCTGATCTACAGAGTAAGTTCAGGGAAACCCTACCTCCAAAACACAAAACCATGTCTTTCTCTTGGTCTGAGGAAAGGAAACAGGAAGCAAGTCTTCTAGAAAAGAATATAGCTAAATGTTAGTTACAAATTTTCAGAACAACTTATCCAGACAAATGGAATATCATTCTAGAAAACAGGGAGCACATTCTGAGCTACTATTAAAGAACATCATCCAAAGAACATGATGGGAAAGTATCCACTAGAAGTGTAGCAACCACAAATTCCTTAAACACAACTGCCTTCTTAACTTTGGAGGTATTACTACTGGATATTTTATCTTCATGAATATTTTTCTGAGATATTTTTCTAATTTCACACCCAATATGCCACCCTCATTTTTTCTTGTAAAATTAAAACAGAATATATTTGCTACTCAGGTTTAATTGTGCTGTATCAGACAGGTTTATTACAAATTCAATTTGTACTTTTAATTAGTAATCAAGAGACTACAAAATCACAAGACTATCTGTGAGTTGTATAGGTCAATAGTAATTCAGAAAAATATAGACAAACTTGAGAAAAAACCAAATATACACTGGAATTAAGTATTCTGTTTTTCATATATTTAGACTATAATATATCGTTTCTTACTTTGAGTCTTAGAAGTGTTTATATTGGAAATGTAAATTCACTACAATTTGTTTATTGGGCCGAAATATATCTGACATCTGTTCTTTTAGCCTCATGCATTTACCTCTAACTGAAACACTCCCTTCACATTTCGCTTTCATTATTTGTTCTCCTGAATGGCCCTACCGAGGGAGCTTATCTACCATGAAATGTATACCCATGCCCTTGTTTCCTTAGCTATAAAATGTATCAGGCTGACTGACCCCTTGAATGGGCTAGGTGTTTCACTCCTTTAGCTGTTTCTACCTTGAAACAAAAGGGAGCCACAAATCCTCAGAGGAAACAATTTATGTTGTGTCAGACAGGATTACTGCACAATTCAGTTTGTATTTTTAATTACTAAAAGGTGAGATATTGTTTGTGATCTGTTTATAAAAAGATAAAGAGAGAGGATACGTTTTGGTGGATATGTTGTGAGGTGTGGGAAGGGGGTGCCTCAGCGGGCCCATGTTGAGGCAAACCATCCCCCAAGAGACCATCCACATGAAGGCATCGTACAGAATAGTGTTCAGGGTTTGGGGAGGGGAGTTAAAAGGGTAGTAGAGGCAGAGAAAGGCAGAGAGAGAAAGAGAGAAAGAAAGAAAGAAAGAAAGAAAGAAAGAAAGAAAGAAAGAAAGAAAGGAAGGAAGGAAGGAAGGAAGGAAGGAAGGAAGGAAGGAAGGAAGAAAGAAAGAAAGAAAGAAAGAAAGAAAGAAAGAAAGAAAGAAAGAAAGAAAGAAAGAAAGAAAGAAAGAAAGAAAGAAAGGGAGAGCAGAGGAATAGAGGAATAGAGGCTGGCTATGAGCTTGTGGAGAGAGGGAGGAGGGGAGGGACTAGAGGGCAGAGAGGGATCAGGAAGGCAATAGCAAGAAGAGCAGAAGAGGGCAGAGGGACAAGCCTCCCCTTTTATAATGAATCAAACATACGTGGCTGTTTCCGGGTAACTGTGGGGCCAAACTTAGACAAAATGCTAAGAATTTGGGTCTGTGTCAAGCTGTACTACAGAGCAATAGTGTTAAAAATTGCATGGTATTGGTACAGTGACAGGCATGTAGATCAATGGAACAGAATTGAAGACCCAGAAATGAATCCACACTCCAATGGTCACTTGATCTTTGACAAAGGAGCTAAAACCATCCAGTGGAAAAAATATAGCCTTTTCAACAAATGGTGCTGGTTCACCTGGAGGTCAACATTCAGAACAATGCAAATTGACCCATTCTTATCTCCTTGCACTAAGCTCAATTCCAAGTGGATCAAGGACCTCCACATAAAACCAGACACACTGAAACTAATAGAAAGGAAACTAGGGAAGAACCTTGAACATATGGGCACAGGGGAGAATTTCCTGAAGAGAACTCCAATAGCTTATGCTCTAAGATCAAGAATTGACAAATGGGACCTCATTAAATTACAAAGTTTCTGCAAGGCAAAAGACACTGTCAAAATGACAAAGTGGCAATCAACTAACTGGGAAATGATCTTTACCAACCCTACATCCGACAGAGGGCTAATATCCAATATATACAAAGAAATCAAG